>JAJHJA010000161.1:0-1445013 GCA_021202915.1 Heliconius himera | reverse complement strand
TACCCGTCTAGTGACTGTAAGTGAAGCTATAGAGTTTAGCACTACACTCTGCACTTCGATGGGGGCGCGCAGCAAACGCACCATGGCCTTGGCTACCGGAGGAAGTTCTTGAACTGGGGAAAAAATATACAACTTTAACATAGTGAACATTTCAAAATAAAATTTAAATATTTTTTAAAGGCTTCGCTTATTTCCGCGTAACAGGGTAGGCAGAGTAAATATAGTGTTAAAACACTCCAATTTCTTTTTGCCGTAATTCTAAACATAGCATGTTAATCAAGGTCAAGGTCAATCTGGTCAAGGTCGGCTTATATATACTCTTTGTAAATGCCCAGGGTTATTGTACTATATTATATATCTACATTATAAAGATAATGTAAAAAAATATATTTATTTTTCAATTGTATTGCACAAAGCACTGTTCTTTCTCTTCGTAGGATATGCGGAGTCAGTTCAGCTGACCTAATACGATGATAATGAAGAGATACACAGAATAGCAGATACTAAAAAAAATGTCACAGTGAAAATGAAGAAAAAGAATAAGAAGTGGTTTGGATACGTTGAGAGAATGAGTTATGAAAGAATGGTAAAAGAAATAAGCATCATATCATATCATTTCTTTAGATACAACAATCACTTACTAGGTCCACAATGATAGAACAACTGGGCGACGGCCATCACAACACCCGCGTTTCTACTTTGCAACAAAGGTTTAGAGGCGCGCAGCAGGAGACGCAGATCTGGCTCCACCGTGGGAGAGCTGGGAGAGTGTTTTGTGTCACTACCATCACTGTCGGTGTCGTAGAATGGTTTCTCACTATCACTTGAATAGCCCTGTGGATGAAAAAATGATTTATTATACTTATATTAATTTATTATACAAAATACTCGGTTGACCTTCGAAAACACAGTATCAAAGATATCGATATCGCTTTGTTCTCTGTGACTACCCTGCTAGGGATAAAGCATGAAGTTAAGTTATTATACTAAATCTATAGGTACATACACAAAGGAAAAGAAAAGCAAAAACATTGTTCGCAATAGTGGATTTATTTCTAGAAGCAATATCTTCCAGTCAAACTCTGGAAGTGAATATTAGCAGGAAAGTTTTTTTTTAAATTGAATAAAAATAAAAAGTTAATATAATGTAATTATTTTACACAATGTATATTTTATTTCAACTTATTAATTAATTAAATAAATAATTTAAAAATAAAAAATAAAATAAATCAGCTTTACACTGTATCCCGCATACTCCAGAGTAAGCAGAGGGAACCTAGTGTTAAGACACCCCATTCCCCATTTTCTGCCGAATTCTGAAAGCATTGCGTATTGAGTGGCAGAACTCAACGCCGCGCTTGTCTTCGACACCAGAACGAAGAAATAGAAATATAAACTTAAGTAAATATCTCCTCCAGTTAGGATCGAACCCACAAGCACTCAGTTTTACAGTCACACTTCGTGCCCCTACGCCACGACTGCCCTCTATATATAATCTTTATATATAATTTAATTTTATAATATTTTTTATATTTCATAATGACATTATATTAATTAAACTATTGAACTTCACCTGCATCCTGCTAAAAGGTAAACAAAAAAAAATACACTATAATTTAACATTTAAAGACAGCATAAAAAAATACTCACATCACCAACATTAGGATCAGGGAAACATGTCTTTGCATACACAGTGAGAACATTTAACAATGTCAACTGTCCCCATTCGTCTACATCAGCTAGAAGAGCACATAGTTTCCTAAAAACAAACAAATACATGAGTTTTCAACTTATTTAATGTTAGAATAAAATTCAATGAATCTTATTCTCTTTGGTTATATGTGGAACTTTTTAGTTCAGTTTAGCGATTTTGGTTATTGTGATCCAACTAATATTATGCATATTTCATCCAAATTGTATTATTAATAGCAAAAACAAGACAAAGATTTTGATTTTTTTTTATAAAAATTATGTAAGTGAAACATTATTTTACCTGTTGCCCATTCACATGGAATCAATTTCGATATATTTTATATTAGCATCAATTGTAGAAAGATATTCACAACACATTTGTACCCAATAATTATTAAATTTAATATTAAATATTATTCACATTTAAACTAAAGATACTTTGATTTGATCTTGCATCCTAATCAATACATACCTATAGCTTCTATGTATCAAACTCATTCTATCCCCACACACTTCATTAAAGGCCATCGCTGCAGAACCCACAACCAGTGGAGCTTTGTCAGATAGAAGTTTATCTATAATTGCCACTAATTCTTCCTTTTGATCTGGATCAAGACTGAAAACAATTGTTCACTTATTACTACTGTAATATAATATTTTTTTTGTTTGTTGAGTGGCGGAACCCCACACCGCGCTTTGTCTGGTTACCAGAGCAAAGAAATATTGAATATATTATTCCCCCCCAGTGGAAATCAAACCTACATTCGTTGCATATCATTACATTATAGTCGCACGTTTGTGCCTTGTGCCACAACGGCCTCAATACATGCATACTTGCATATTGCATTTTATGAACTATGAACTCTTATCGAAAGATACTATAAATTTTACTGGTGCCAGGGCACAAAGCGTGACTGTAGACGTGACAGGTTGTGGATTTGATTCCCACTCGAGAAAATGTAGTATTCAATATTTTTATTTCTTTGCTCTGGTGTAGAGGCAAAGCGCGTCGTTGAGTTCTGCCATTAAGCGCGTCCTGAATTCAGCGGGAATTTGGCAGCGGTAGTATCCTGACACTAGCGTATTCCCTCTGCCTACATCATTATGAGCAATGTGAAGATAAGCATAAGATAAACAAAACATAACATTCAGAAAATATAATTTTCATCTTACCTATACAACTTAGGTATAGCGTGAGCCGCAGTTTTCCTCACATAGGGGCTCATGTCACTTGCTGAATCTCTAATAGCCAGCATCACTATAGGCACTATCATTGGTACTCTGATAGAGGATAAAACTCTTAGAGCACTCGCTCTTATAAGTTGATTTGGATCCTTGAAATGACAATTATAACTTAATAATAAATACTTATATATACTAAAAAAAAATTATGGAAATTATTGTAGTTCATTGGAGCAGTGTCTGATAGCATATGCTTGAATGATTGTGCGTTGTCTTGTGACCAAAGTAAAAAATGAATTGACTAGCTCTGGTAGCAACAGTTCCAAAATACTTGATTAGAAAAAATGCACTATTTTAAAATTTTTATATTTTCTAAATAAGTCCATTAAAAAAAAGATGTTGTAATAGATTACAATCATAACCAATAACTAATTCTATACTTAGTACAATCTTTTTATCAAAAGGTATTTCTCATAGGCTTCAATATTAATTGCGTGAAAGACAGAAATAACATACAATTGGGACAATTCTACATAAAAAAAATATGATAAACTTTCAATATTACCAGAATAAAAGGTTACTCTCAGAAGCATTGTACAATTATACTCAGTTTTTAATTTTTTTAAATATATATTCAAACCTTTAAAGCTCTTTGGAAAGTACTAATCGACAAGAGGGCTAGGTCTTGTTGTTCCTCAGCATAGCGAACAAGATAAACATACACAAGTTTCTTCACTTCAATATTTTTTGATACTACATTTTTTACCACAGCTGGAAACCTAAACATCATAAAAACAATATAAGTAAATATATAATAAAAATATTTTAAGAATTGGTACTGTTAATTTGAATAATTGAAGTTGTTATGGTGCAGTGGAACAGAAAATGACTATAAATACAATGATTGTGTGTTTTTAAACCCCATTCATGGGAATAATTTTTATAATAAAACAATGTCTCGAATGACAGTAGAAAGTGGAAGAGTGTCTTGACACTAGGTGCTCCCTATCTATCCTGGGCAAAGCATGAAATTGAAAAATAATTAAGAATATACTTCACATCCTTAATTTTTTAATTTTGTTTACAATATAATTATAGAGACCATAATTTATATGATATATATTATACTTACAAATCAGAAGCATCTCTTCCTTTGGCAATCATTCCAATGATTCTCTTCATTGCTTCTAATTTAAGGGAATCTTTAGAACCATCTAGCATTAATTTTAGGTCCTCATTTCTTAAACAACAAAATAAGAATAGTAAGAGTATTTAGATATTATCAATAGTAAAAAGAAATTTTGAGTAGCTTATAGGCTTATGTTTATTTATATTATCTATGATAATAATAGCATATTATTAATTAGATTATTCCAATTACTTTTTGTAGTCGGGTTGGAAGAAAGCTCCTGAGGCTGGGTCACACGCTGGATATTCGACTTCCCCCTGCACCACTTTGTCATTGTTATAGGAAGATGTGCTCGTCATTTTGAAATATATTTGTACCACACAAAATTATCTTTTTTATTTCAAATTGTGAAAACAGAAATTGCTTTCATTAACGTTCCGCTGTTCGCATACATTTCACTTCACTGACATTTGACAGTTTATTGTTGACGTTTCAATTTTCATATTTGATGATCAGAAATAGTATTTTTTTATTTTTTTATTAAAATTTTCTGTGACCGACCATTAAACACTCTTTCTGCATAATTATCTATTAATAATTATATACAAGTCAAGAGCCAAATTACATAAAATGTCACTTTATTAATAGAAAAATCACTGTAAGGAGCCTTCGCCTTGGCTTGGCTTTACCTAACGATTTCATTACTTTTTATAGAGAAACAAACTTCATCGAGACTTGGCTGATTTTTTACAGTATGTTTTTGTCGGAATTTCACTTTTTTGCAGAAAGCTGGTTTTTATTTATTTATTTTAGCAGAGCTCCTAGTATCATAAATCAAAGTAAGAGGGTAAAGTAATCAAAAATAATAAATAAAGTAATCAAATCAAGTAGGCTAGGTTCCCTCTGCCTATCCTGCTGTGTGCGGGATACAGCGTAAAGCTGGTTTAATTTTTAATTTTAAGTTGTCATTTCTCCCAAAGTTTAACCGATCTCTTAGGGTTCTTCATCAGATAATCCAAACCTTCAATTTTTGTATATCAAAGGAAGAGTCCCACCACGCTGAATAAACTTTGCAAAGGCAGTATATCGATATCTATAATAGTTTGGCTCATCAGGGTCACCAGGTACTCCAGATCTTTGATGTTCCTACATTTGATTGTTCCTAAGTCTTCCCTTTATGTGGGCATTAAGCCCTACCCCTCTGCCAAATGTCAGCTCTCTAGGTCTTGGGGAAGTACTAATTCTATTTTGATGATCACTGCGTGAGTGAGTCAGTGTCAAAATAGTGAATCTTTGCTTTTCGATAACTTCGGAAATATATAACCTACAACTTTGAAATTTTTAGGTTCTAATGTGTGCTGATAGCTTAGTAAAATACAATAATTTAAAAGCTCTAAATCAAATAGGCCAAAATGGTTCCAAAAAAGAATGGTACGGCAGTGCTTTGCTTCGTTCTCGACTCGGCCGCACTGCCGTGCCCCCAGATTAAAAATATATATGTTATCAAGTGACTATTTCTAAGTGCAAGTGTAGGTAGTTTAATCTCGAGGAAGCGCGTGGTAACGAGTGAATTATTTAGCATATGGGGTCAGGCCATCGTGGCGCAGTTGATTTACTATTCGATCTACTCTCGTGGGAATGTTAATATTTATTTATTTTTTTAATTTATTTTTATTTCCCCGCTCTGATAGACGAAACGCGGCGTTGATTTACCATTTATACCACTGACGAACGATGTCTCGACAAAAGGATAAAAAATGGAAAACAAAGTGTAATGGGAAAAAGCGTAGACCTGCCCTCATCAGCTATTTTATCAGATTCACGCTCGCTCACTGTATCGCTGTATCCCGCACACAGCAGGGGTAGAGGGAACCTAGGTGTTAGGACACTCCGTTCACCACTTTCCACCGAATTCTGGAGGCTTTGCGTGCTGAGTGGCGGAATTAAACGCCACCTCGACACCAGAGCGAAGAAATGAAAATAGAAATGTAAATAAATATTTCCTTTTCACAAGTGGGGATCGAACCCACAACCAGTCGAGTTTACATCACACTTTGTGCCCCTGTGCCACGACTGGCATCTGTGTTGACCACAAAAAAAAATCTTTGTTTGTTTTCAACATGGGCAGATAAATGAGTAAATTAGTATATTAATAAGTTAATACAGTTGCAGCTAGTGTTTCAATAATAGATGGATCACGTGATTTTAATTCCACTTACTTAGGCTTATAAAGATAGATCTATTCTATTCAATCATTCTAATCAAATCCATTTATAATTAAATAGGGATCTCATTTATTCTTAGAAACTGACAAGCCGATTTCCATATTAATATACATATACTTATTTGTTGTCCATTTAATTTTTTTTTTCTATATTGATATTCATTGACTTAAAAAGGATTATGGAGCAGTTTCGTCAGGAGTCCTTCACATGATGTTTAAGTTTCGGCAGTCATAACGCTCCTCACTCGGTGGAATGTTTATATTTAAGTTATTGTAGGGAACTATTATTTATATTTACAGTTTATTTAATATGTGTTATTTATATATTTCAATATAGCAATTTATTTATTTATCATTTATATACATACGACTACATACATATATTTAATATAATTTATATATTTTATAACAAGTATTCGTATTTAGTATATTTATACAAAAGCGCTCGCTGCCGTCGATTGAACCGGTGAGGAGTAATATTTACTCCTACCCACTTGTCGACGGCATATTATAATTCTAACAGTCGATGCTTGCCACTCGATGCGCTTTCTATGCGTTCCATTGTTTTCTTTATTATTTCCTTCAAATCAGTATTTATCGTGTTCTGTTTTATATATATGTTTGTGGTTGACTTTCCTGTATATCGTGCCGTGTATAATTGTGTTAACACTGTATGTACATTTAAAGTGGTGTTGATTAAACTCAGTGCTATTCGTAAGTAGACTTTTATTCATCTCCATCAACATTATTTTCATTTCCTTATTCTGGTGGACAACGCGCGGTGTTAAGTTCCGCCACTCAATGAGTCTACATTGAATACACGCAATGAGTCTACAATTGAGCGGGAAGTTGTGAACGGGATATTTTCGGACATCGGACTATCCCGCTATGCGGGAAAAAGTGTGAAGCTGTGTTTTCACTCTGTTCTTCTGTTTTCAAGTGGCGACTTCATCAAGGCCTAGCAAAATAAAAGATCGAACCCACAACCAGTAAGTATTGTTCTTTCCTAAATGTGGATTAACACTTTAAAATTGTTAGAACTATTTAATAAATAGCATTCTCTCTTGCCAGACGATAATTCTTAGTAATTATCTTTGGGTAGCAGAAATTTGTAAAAATCTTCTTACACAGATGCTAACAACATAAATAAGTCGTAACAAGCGTATAAAAGTTTCGACATAGCTTGATGATAATGTATGGCTTAGTGGTCAGAGCGCCTGGTCGGTTTCCAGGAGGTGCGTGTTCGAGTCCCGCTACGTTAAAATTTTTATACGTTTTCTAAATAAGTACTCTTATTGGATGTTATAAAGCAGTAAAAAAATGCCATGTAATTACCAATACATTTTTTTGAGTTGCTCCTTAGACTACAGGATCTTGTATGGGCTTAAATTGACTGTTGCGTACATAAATGTACCACATAATGTTTCTTCTACAAATTTCGTCAATTTACGATCACAATGTTTTTTTTTCGTACAAATAATACAGTACATTCTCACAATTTCAAGCTTTCAATTCAATAATTCGCATTTCGCTGATATTTTATGGATGAACGATCCTTAGAATCCGGCAGAGAAGGCTTACGGTATTAAGGCAGTATTCGTGGGTTCATTTCTACGTGACAAATAACTTCTGGTAACTTTTTAGTTAGTTTAAATTTTTTTATGATGCTTTTGTTTGTCTCCGTCTTATTTTTGTTAAAATTGTAAGCCTTGACTTGACTGATTTTAGTGCATAACTTTTTTATTAGATTTTTATATAGTATTACATTTTATATTTCCTAGTTCTATATTCGGTTTCAGTCTCGTTCCACATAGCAGGGTAGGCAGAAGGAATTTAGTGTTCAGACACTCCGTTTCCGCCCTACACAAGTTTTAAGTCATTGCATATTGAGTGACGGAACTCAGCGAACCTCGCTTTGCTTAAATGTAATCATTTCTCCGAGTGACGATCGAATCTACAACCACTGCTCTTATAAACACAACGCCACCGTAGTAGCCTCAATTCCTTCCGACAAAATTAATTGAAATTTTGGGGAACAGAGAGATTTCACACTACTTTCTCTGCTGAATAACGAATAAATAATGAAATTCTAATTCATGTGAATGCTATAAAATTTATAATTATATAATAACTCTGGAACTTTTGCCTGTTTGGCTTTCATCTGTTTCGAAGTAACTTAGAATATGTTAATAAGGAATAATAAAACGTTCTATGAAATTCTTTGCTTATAAAATTCTATGATAAATTCTATGATAGCGTACGATAGCGTAGATGTTTTCGAGAATATTTTTATTGTGTGGCTAGAAAAAGGTTTTAAAGAAAATAGGCAAATATGATTTATAAAGAATGTTAAAGCTGTCCTGGCGCAGGGTCAAACGGGAGCCACTCTCACTAGGAGAGTTGAAATATTTTATAATTTCGTTTCCTTACTTTGGTGACGAGGTGAAGCGCGGCGTTGAGTTCTGCCACTCAACACGCAATGCCTCCAGAATTCGCAGAAAGTGGGAAATAGAGTGTTTTATTCTGCCTACCCTGCTGTATGCGGGATACAGCATGAAGCTGAAAACCCCGGTTATGAGAGGGTCGACTTACGTTTATGGCAATCAATTTTATTTTTTTTAGTCAAAAGCAAATTTTCTTATAAGATCTTTCTAAGCATATATTCATATATGTAATATAAATTAATCTTACATACCACCGAGCCCTTATCACACGTCTGTCTTTTACAGAACCCAGAATAAGTACAATTACATTAATTTAACGAAATATATCATCGAAAGGGGTTCAGTTCCGACCCGAAGAAATTAAATATTTAATATTTTCATTTCCACGCTCCCTTCTTCCGTCCTCAATACGCGGCGTTGAGTTCCGCTAATGAACATGTAATGCCTCCAGAATTCATTGGAAAATAGAGTACGGAAGTTCTTTAATGGGGACCTAAGTTCGAGAGTGTCTTAAGTTCCTAACACTGGGTTTCCAGGTTCCCGCTGCTTACCCTGTTCTCAGCTGTAACGGGAAGCTTATAAAAAATATTAAATATTTATATTTGTTAATTAGTACTTTCTTAGCCTAAATATCTTTTTATTCCAAGAGCGTCGTGTTGCAGCAGCATGTGTGATTGGAAGCCCCTGTTTTGTGTTGAATTTCCATTCCGGGGAATGAATTATTCCTTTCTTCACTCTGGCAACAAGACATAGCGTGGTGTTGAATTCCGCCAATCAATACGCAATATATCGATAGTGTAGGTGATATAAAAAATATAGAAACTAGAAAATATCGGTAATATATCTTTAAGACAGTAGGAAGAAAAGATGTATATAGATAAGATACTTACGATACGCTCTATCACAACTATCTTGTAATAAGCTTGAAAAGTTTTTTGTTTGTTCCAACTATACGCTTTATCTCGCATAGCCAGGGTTAGAGAAATCCAAGTTTCAATATATAATAAGTGACAGCCGCGTTTAGACAGCTTGTTGTTCATAATTATGATATTATTTTTTTCTTTTCGCCGCTATTACCAAACATTCTCACATTTTGCTAGTCAAAAAAAGCAAAATAAATTTGATTTCAAGATCGAAAAAATCAGCAAACCCTTCGATGTTTTCACCTTTTATTTATTTGTCGTTCATCGTTATTTCTGTGTAGGTCGTTATTCCTATATGTATTTTGGGATGGGTAAAAAACTGTTTTTTTTATACCTATTGTGAATATATTATTTCGGATAGAGAAAAAATAACCCTTATTTAGAAAACGTATAAAAAATTGAACGTAGCGGGTCTCAAACCCGCGCCTCCTGGAAACCGACCAGGCGCTTTGACCATTAAGCCATACATTCTGTATTATTTTTGTAGATTGCAGATTTACTCAGATACAAAAAAAGATGTGTCAAATCGCTTTTTATCTTTATCTATATTTATGTATGTGTATGTGTGAATATTTCTGTAGATATGTGTGAATATTTCTTTTAAAATGCTCTTTATAAAGAAAATAATATTTATTTTCGTAGTTTCATAAATTTAGATAGTTATTCTACAACAGAAATTAATTCCGCTCAATAATTATGTTAAATATTCATGAGGGAACACTTCAATGCTCTTTCCGATAATATGTTTTAAACTTAACTTTGACTCGTTGAGTTGGTAAATTTTATTGTGGCAAAATTATAATTTAAGTTGAAGCCCGTGAATTATTCAATTAATCAAAAATAATATACATACATATATATATCCCAATTGGCTTTAATGCTGTTGTTTTTAATCATTTTTAAAGTATTATTCCACACTTAGGAAAGAAAAATACTTATTTAGAAAACGTATAAAAATTTGAACGTAGCGGGACTCGAACCCGCGCCTCCTGGAAACCGACCAGGCGCTCTGACTACTAAGCCATACGTTGTACGTATATACGCTCAAATTTTTATACGTTTTCTAAATAAGTATTTAATGCTGTTGACCTGGACTGGTCTTGACAGCGTCACCGGGCGGGAAGAGGCGAGAGTAGCTCGCCCCTGAAGAAAAATTATTAGCTTCGATGGACGCTCGTGAAACCCATTTTAAATAACGATTCATATCTATTTAATACAAGGTGTAAAAGCAAATATTTTGTCAAAGTCAAATAATTATAATCAATTATTTTTTATAATAAATATTAATAATTTATTTTACTTTTATGCAGTCTAATTAATTTCTAACAGCTTAGTTTTTTTGTTTATCATTAAACCCTTACTACAGTATTCTATGTCCAAATATTAACGCATTTCGTAATATGAAAATTCCTGCGTAACCCTCGTCTATACCTCTAAAACACTTGACGTAAGTTTTTATAGAATCCATAATAAATGAAGTAAAAAAGGATGTAAGTCGTCTTTTGATAAGAAATAATTAAATATACCATATGTCAGATTTTTTTTTATGCCTTTGTATATAGGTATATATTTTTTTAGCTTCAACCTTTATCCATAGCAGGGTAGTTAGAGAAAATGAAGCTCCACACGCTGCGATCTCTACACACCCCAGTCACTGTCAAAATGTATAAAAATATATATTAATTTGTTGAAAAAAACTCACATTTTTTTCATAGGTATTTGATATAAAGGAGGATTGAGAACGAGGCCTGCTTGAAATTAAAAGAACAGTCCAAAATTTGAATTAAATCAAGATTTTTAAATAATATACAACAATGCTTAGCGCTATTCATTAAAAAATACTAAATAAATCAGCTTCAAGCAGTATCCCACACACCGTAGGGTAGGCAGAGAGATTTTAAATAAATAATCCATTTCCTCAAGTGGGGATCGAACCCACAACCGTCGCATTACAGTCACACCCATTAACAATACTAAAAAATACTAACTTTTAGTTTATATATGTGTTTATATTTTGGATTAAGGTCCACCGTGGCGCATGGGCACAAACAAGGTTATGACTGTAATGCGACAGTTGTGAGTTCGACCCTACTCATGGCAATTAATAATTCTTTTTTAATATTTTAATTTCTTCGCTCTGACAAAAAAAGGTTTATTTCAATTGCTTGATGAATGGTTATAAAAATATATATCAATACAAAATTCGGCAATGAGTTTCCTCCACCTTACTCTTTAGGATGGTTATCCTATAAAATGGAATGTATCTAAGAGAGGTTTCTCTTGGATACATTCCATTTTGCTTGGCAGAACTTAACGCCGTACTTTTTTTAAAAATATATTTTAACTAAAAACCATTATTCGGTAAGAAACGACAACGATATTTGTGACACTAATATATCTGGAAATATATGAAAATAGTACTCTCGATACCAGCCTAAGGGCTGTTATTTTCAATGAAAGCCTTTCAATGAAATTCTGAGTACGTACCTTACTACGTAAGGCTTGATACAATTTATTCCTGGTATTGAGATAGGATGAAATTCACTACAGAATATAATAGGTTAAAGAATACCTACGATGTATTGAGGCGTGTCTGTCGCTAAATTGTACTAAAAATTAAATTAGTATTGACATTTCACTTGAGTACACCGTTTTTTTTGTTTTTATAGTTTTTATTGCATTATGCGGGGTATAAAAAAAAAATTGAGTCACATTACTCTGTTTTCTGTTAAACTTTACTTTGTGCCCTTGCGCTACCACTGGCCTTCAGTTCAAATAGTTTATTTTTAATTAATACATATAAACATATGTCAGTCGTGGCGCAGGGGCACAAGGTGTGACTGTAAAACCGACTGGTTGTGGGTTCGATCCCCACTTGAGGAGATGAAATATTTACTTAAATTTATATTTCCATTTCTTCGCTCTGGTGTCGAGGACAAGCGCGGGGTTGAGTTATTCAACACGCAATGCCTCCAGAATTCGGCAGAAAGTGGGGAACGGAATGTCTTAACACTGGGTTCCCTCTGCCTACTAAAGCTAGCTCTAAGCTGATAAAAAAATATATAAATAAACATATGTACTGGGTCTAATTGCATAAAGAGAAGCATTGAATGTGACGCATCACATAACATTCAACGGAAATTGAACAACAAAGTACCTTATAATAATTAAAGTATGTCAAAACAGAGACAGAATATATAATACTAAAAATCGTTACAAATTACATAAAGATCTTGATATAATCTTACAAAAGTAAAGTAGCCTTTGAGTGAGATCAAAGCTAATGCTTATTCTATAAAGCTCTCAGCAGCTACGAGATTGCGTAGCGCCGTAGACCGTAGTCCGTCGGTGTTATCAGTCGACGCCGGACGTCGCTCCAGCGCGGAGTAAAGTTTGCGCTACGAAACGCTACGAAAGCTCTACGACTATTTACAATCTTTAGTTTAGTTTAAAATATAAATATAAAATGAAATTAGTGATATTTATTTAAATAGACGAAATTGTGTGTTAAATAAAATGTAAACATTTTGGATTTATGATACAAATATTTTTATAATGTAGCATTATATACACGTATACATTAAGTAAAAATTTAAAAAATAAGCACGATGACTCCAAATAATTCATTCCCTACTTTGGAATCGACATCTTCTTTAGACAAAAAATTCTGGGATTATTTCGACATGATCGACGAGAGGAATATAACCAGGGAAGAAGTGGCTGAGAGGCAACAGGGTGCAGTGTTGAGTGCATACGGGGTGTTGATGGCTGTAGGGGCTATCGGCAATGTGGCTGTACTTGTGGCTCTCGCCAGCGCCAGACGTAGACGGTCTAGAGTAGACCTATTGATGACACATCTGGCTGTAGCTGATGTCTGTGTGACATGTGGAGTTATTCCTTTGGAGGTAAATTAATGTTTTTTGATACATTTACAAATTTTTGTTTACTATAAAAAAATCTTAATTGATAACGAAGGTTTTAACATGTATTTAGAAATCGTATCAAATTATATACGTTGTCGTCGCCATAGCAACGTGTAGGCTACTATATAAATATAAAAGTGTAAACAGTTTCAAACGTGTGGTATGGTGGTAGTGTGCATATTGTTGTAATGTTTTGATTATTTATTGATTTAATGTACTTCATTATTATTGAAAATATTAGCGTTCTACACTTCTCCTACATATAAACAATATGTGTGCCTAATTTCATATTCCTCCGTCCGCGCAATTTTCGTAAAAAGGGGTCCAAATTTTTGCTTCACGTATTACTATATAGATAAAATAAATCAGCTTCACGCTGTATCGCGCATACAGCAGGGTAGGCAGAGGGAACCTAGTGTTGAGACACACAGTTCCCCACTTTCCACCGAGTTCTATGGACATTGCGTGTTGAGTAGCGGAACTCAACGCCGCGCTTTGCTACGACACCAGTGTGAAGAAATGGAAATATAAATTTAAGTAAATATTTCATCTCCTCGAGTAGGGATCGAACCCACAAACAGTCGGTTTTACAGTCACACTTGTGCCGCTGCGCCACGACTGGCCTCTATTATATTATGTAAATAAATCGTCGCACTATCACGACGGACCAACGCGTTTACATTCAGAGATAGTTGCACTGCGCCAAACAATATTGAAAACTACTTAGCTAATTGCTAGCTTGTTTATTGTATTTAGAAATGTTGCAATTGGAATTAAGTATAGAAATACGGAACCCAATGTCGTCCATCCCCTTGTGGATATCTTATAGCGTTCGGCTTTCAATTTGCTGTTTAAATATAGCGATCGTAATTTGAATATATATATTTTTGTACTTCAATACCAGCAACCTGCTGCGACTTTGCCCGCCTGAACCACACGAATATTTATTTAATAAATTAAATTGCGTTTAGAAACAGAAAAAAGCACAATTTTTATACCAAGTGCTGCAATGCTGTATGAATGTGCACAGAGTTTTGGATTAAAAAAAAAAACCACATCAGCTTCACGCTGTATCCCGCACACTGCAGGGTAGGCAGAGGGAACCTAGAGTTAAGACACTCCTTTCCCCTCTTTCTGCCAAGTTCTGGAGGCATTGCGTGTTGAGTGGCAGGACTCAACGCCGCGCTTGTCCTCGACACCAGAGCGAAGAAATGGAAATATAAATTTAAGTAAATATTTCATCTCCTCGAGTGGGGATCGAACCCACAACCAGTCGGTTTTATAGTCACACTTTGTGACTAGCCTCATTGGAGTTTTGAATTATATGAGCCTAAAGTAGTTTACTGATGACCTGTATAGAGTTCTACAATTTAGGTCTGGTTTCATCATCAGACCAATTCGATGGTACCATAATTTTGTGATCACCAAGGCTATTGTTGTAGAATGATTCTATACAGTATTGCTAGAGCTATACAGTAAGTTAAAAAAATCTGCTTTACGCTGTATCCCGCACATAGCAAAGGGAACCTAGTGTTAAGACATTTCGGTCCCCACTTTCCTCCGAATTCAGAAGGCATTGCGTGTTGAGTGGTGAAGAAATTTAAATGTAAATTTAAATAAATATTTCATTTCCTCGATTGGGGATCGAATCCACAGTCAGCCGCGTTAACAGTCACACACTTGTGCCCCTGGACCCCGATAGGCCTTAATCTGGTTTTAAAGTATTCAATATTAAACATCTAGAAATACAGAAACAATTGAAAATTTAAATCTGTCTGAATTTCGAACACTTCCGAAAAGGCATTGAGGCACGCGTTATTATTGATGTAGGATTATTGAGGAGGATCGTAAAGCCTCCATGGAAGCTAAAAACAGTATTATGAAGCATATTTGCAACCTATGAAATGTTCATTCAAAAAGGATTTTTATAGTGTAGGTATATATTAGTATATCATAAAATATTGTTGTCCCATTAAAATATTAAAAAAAAACTATTTACCATGATAAATAAAAATGTAATGCAAAGTTTTTTGTAGCACGATTTCAGGTGAGTTTCATTTATTGAATGTGTTTTATTTTAAAAAGGTGCCATTGTCGCTCTTAAAGCCTATCGTATCACTAGTTAATCAAATCTAAAAATGCTATTACTATTATTTAGAGTTCCATACTCATGGTGTAAAACGGAATGCTGTTAGAAAGACTTCACTCTCTGTCTGTCCGTCTGTCACTAGGTTTCTTATAAACCTTGATAGTTAGACAGGCAAAATTTTAACAGATTATGTACTTCTTTCGCCGCTTTAATAGCAAATGTTAACAAATGGAATAAAATAAATATTTAAGAGGATTCCCATAGAGGACATGATTTTTTTTCCTGTTTTTATAGATCAATTTAATGGTACGCAACCCTTTATTCGTGAATTCGACGCGCACTTGGCACAACTATATAAAACTGTTGGTAAAATAAAAACTAAAAGAAAATCTTGTGGAAACTTCTAAATCACTTTGATTCTGATCTTAACGCGCGATATTACAATTAGTCTAAGATGGCGATTAACATTTTTTTATAACAGGACGTAGACAGGAGACCAAAGACAATTCTTACTGATGTCGCCACGAGAATGAATTAATAAAAGATTATTATATTATATTTAAAAATATAACAAAAACATTTGAAGCCATCGTAGCGCAGTATGATGTGGAACTGTTAACGCAATGGTTGTGGATTTAATCCTCAGTCAGGGCAATTAATTACTTTCATATCCCAATTCTGATAATAGCAAAGTAGAACGCTTCACCACACATAATTTCTGAAATACGGGGCGATTGGAGAAGAACGGAGTATTTTGATATTAAGTTTTCACTGCCTATCTATGCAAGTTTCGATGGAAACAAATAAACAAATATACTATACCTATATATGCAAGTTTCGATGGAAACAAATGATAAATGTAGCAGCAAGGGTAATAAACTGCCGGCAACAGATTTAATTAGTTTCATAATAAGTCCAAAATATCTTTTCCCTATTCTCCATTTTCAAGCCACTTTGTCAACAATGTTATATTTACAAGGACATTCTAAATGCGACAGTGGTGTCACAATTTTCATAACATTTTTCTTTTTTTTTTTTTTAATTTCGCGCACGTAGTAGTGTAGGCAGAGGGAACCCGGGAACCTAGTGCGAATACACTTTGTTCTAACTAAGACCCTTCCGTTCCCAATTTTTGACGAATTTTGCACCACTTTTTGCCTCGTCACCAGAGCAAGAAAATAAAAATATTAAATATTTCATACTCACTAGTCAGTGCCCTATTTAATATTTAATTCCCACTAATCGAACCCACAACTGTCCCGCTTGCAACGTAACTGTCCTCCTGCACCGCGGCAGCCTGAAAGTAAATTACGTTTTTAGAAATCAATTTAATTTGCTTTATAGCGCTTACTAGAAAGAGGGTATGAAAATAATTGCCCCGAATGGGAATCGAACCCACAATCATCGCCACAGTTAAACGCCGTACCGATGCACAACGACGTCCTCACTATGAAATGCTTATTTTAAGTTATCAATGTTCAATTTTATATTTGCGTAACATATCCCCGGCGTCGGTAAAAAGAAATGTACCCATAAAGGTTTTACAAATATAATTTTATACGTTTTTAATTTTTTAGATTGAATTGTTATAGCTCTAACATTTGTACAAGCTTTGTATTATTTCTTTTTATTTGATTTACTATGTTATTATGTTTTATTTAGGATTTAAAATATGCTAAACATAATAGGTTTCCTTTACAATTTCTCTGCTATCTGTGAAGTTGCGTTTTCTTAAAATATATTAAAAAAACCTATGAAAAAATTTAGTTGACTTTTTCAACGTATTCCAAGCGCCAATATTTTTTACTTTTTTATCGATATATCGATATTTTTGTATTCTTATTCTTTGTGGCGATGTTAGGAATGATCAGATTGATTTTGAGCCAGTCTAATCCCAGTGCATAAATCTGAGGTATCGGTTTTCCTAATTAAACTTATTTTTAAGAATCATACATGATAGTACAATAAATTATACCAGGGTTGCCTAGAAATATCGTGCCGCAATCTCCTTTAATTAAATTTCTGGTATTTCATTTTGTTCAAAAATTACACTCACATTTTTTTTTTGTGAATCCTACATCATTTGAAAGAAAATCGCATAAGGAATTGCAGACATAGTGGTTGCCACCTCTCAATCTTTTTTTATGTGCACGGATGGCAGATATTCGCACACAAAGAACGAGTAGTGAACTAATATATATTTTCTTACATAATAAAAAAAATACCCGCAATCATTTTCATCCTTTATTAAGGAACCATTATGTAATTAATACCTTACATATTTTTGCTTAATATGCTTAAAATCATAATTTAACACATAAACAGTTAGAATAAAGATTTTATTTAAGATTGACTTTGCAGAACGCGCATTTCATCATCTATTCTAATAGTCAATCGGTATCAGTATAAGATGATGACTTAAAAACACATGTTTAATTCGGCTACTAAACTGGTAATCGATTGAGTGGCTTCCGAATTGGTCACTGCAAGTAGTGTGCGTAAGCACTCTTTGGGAGGAATAAAGCCTGAAGGAGTTAGGTGGTTATTCGAAAATAGGACAGTGAAATGTCACACACTTCCTGTTTATAAATAAATAAAAATAAATTAGCTTCACGCTGTATCCCGCACACAGCAGGGTAGGCAGAGGGAACCTAGTGTTAAGACACTTCGTTCACCACTTTCTGCCGAATTCTGGAGGCATTGCGTGTTGAGTGGCAGAACTCAACGCCGCGCTTAACCTCGACACCAGAGCGAAGAAATGGAAATATACATTTAAGTAAATATTTCATCTCCTCGAGTGGGGATCGAACCCACAACCAGTCGGTTTTGCAGTCACACCTCGTGCCGCTGCGCCACGACCGGCCGCAATTCCTGTTTATAAAAATTAATATATATTTTTTTAAATAAAGTATAACATATGCCACTATACATTTGCCGATATGTATATATACGTATATATACTTTTGTCTTTATATATGACATACATGTTGTTATGTCAATTGGTCCTCTAGTTTATATAAACCACAGTAGAATATTGCTCAAAGGGAGAATAACGGTACAATTGTTAGAAATATCATTTTACTATGAAAGGTATTTCAGAATTGGTTCGTGTTTTCGGAAAGGTCACGCAATACTTTTTCAATTTATTAAAGAAATATTTTTCATTTCATCTACCTAGTTGCATCTTTGTACGTTTGTATTTTACGTATTTTTGTTACTCTGTTCCTTGTAAATCTATATCTATACTAAAGTTACAAAGCTCACTTCACTCCATACACAATATCTCGAGAATTATTTGGAACAGAAGTGTTCCCCACTTTCTATGTCTTGTCTTAATGGGAAAGGAGTGTTTTTACGCTAGATTCCCAGGTTCCCTATGCCTACTCTACTATTTGTAAGATACAGCAAAGCTAAAAAAACCAGTCCGTATGATTAGATTAGCGCGTTCAGCTAATATCCGACACTTCAGGCTCGAATTCAAACTACATATTTTTTGGGTTGGACAGCCCATTATCGACTAAGGCTATATATATTAAATCAAATTTGTCGTTTTGATGTAACGTATCAGAATTTACTATATACGACTCTTACTTATTATGATTTGACCACAGGGGAGAAGCCGCAGATATCAGTTAGTCAATCATATAATGGTTCGATGTCCAATACCAGCTGAGCTTACTTTTTGCCTAATTTAAATAAAGAATATTTCATTGTAGTCTATTTGTATGTTTTTGTATTTTATGTTATTGTATGTTATTGTATTTTTACCTTTTTTTAACCTCATATTGTATTCACATAGCATAATACTGAAAGGTAAACTAGTGTTAAGCTACTGTGTTTCCCATTTGCCACAAAAAATCTAAACAAAATATAAAAAAATATTTTTAAAAAATTGAGCCAAGCTTCGTCTTGTTAGAGAGTGGAAATAAAAAAAAATACCTATAATCTTTCTTCCAAATATAAATCGAATACATTACGTTTGCAATTATTTTTACTGACCCACTTTGCCACGATGACCTCTTAAGAGACAGTTTCCTACATGTTTTTTTATACATATCAGTCAAGAAATCTTATTAAAGCGTCGCCGAGCCGAATCAAATTTGTACTGGCTGTCAATCTCTTTTTGTTTTTACTTTGTCAAAGAGCTCACTTTATTAAGCCCGGAGCCCGTTTTTACAATAAAAATATGTTGCATTTTCTCCAGTTTTTTTAAATATTTTTGTATAGACTAAAATGATATAGATATATATTGTTTAAATAATTTAATCAAAGGGCAGAGACAAAAATAATCTATACTTGTTTGGCTTAACGCGGTTATCTCAGGAACTAAACTAACTACCTACTACTAGCTATGAATAAAGGAAATAATACAAAAAGTGAAAATTTATAGGATTTTTTATGAAAAAATCATTAGAAACTTATATTTGTAGTTCATTTCATACATAATGAGTATATATGCCTTTTATTTTGTATAATTTTTTAAATTGTAGGTACTTCCCTATGACCTACAATCCTGAAATTGGTGCGAACGCCTCGGTGGGTGTGTCCAACTCGCACTTAACCGTTTTTTTACCGAAAGCCTTGACGTGCGTTGTTCTATTAAAATCGGATTAGTAGTTTAAGAGTTACAAGCACTTTGTTAAAGACGAGGTTAAGATTTTTGGATCAGACGTTTTTAAAATTGTTAGTTTTGCATGCTTATAATAAAACGCAAATGGCTATCTTCCATATTTTAAGCACAAAATGTAAATGTAAATGCACAAAGCAAAAGGAATTGTGTCCAATTTATTTCTAGGTTGCCTTTTGAGAATTCACCTCCAGCTTACTAAATTAATCTTTAGCCAGAGACCATTTCTAAATCTACTACTCAAAACGGTAAACCAACCAGCGGTCCTAAATGTATAATCTTGTTGTATGAATAAACGAAGATTTAAGTTAAATTTCTAATTTAGTATAATTAAAATAAATTTATTTATTTGACATATAGAGATATTGAATTAATTTGCTTGCTTTGATAAGAAGTACAAAGCAGGCCTTTAGTTCGACACTGAGCACAAAAATATCTCGAATATTAGATAGTGCGTGGAAAACAGAGTGTCTTAACACTAAGATCCCTCTGCCTTTCCTCCAATGTACGGAATGCCTTGCTACATAAGTGATCTGAAGCTAATTAAACTATCCCTCAAACTAATCTATAAAATATTAAAATAAATGTATATTAAAAACAGATTTAAAATATTATTTACCAAAATCTGATATAATTGAAAAAAAAGGAGCATTTTGTTTTAATTTTATATATTTTTCTTTGAACCGAGAAATTACCAAAAACGGTTTTGGTATAAATTTTCAATAATTTTAATATTTTAAATCCATTTGCTGTTTCATTCTCTAACTTTGTTTTTTAAGAAAATAAGGTTGTCTTAAACAATACAAATGCCAGAAGCATAATAATCAAAGGATATTGTAATACCCTTTTATACACTGAATGGCTTAAATATGAAATGTAACTTTATTAAACTTTATAATTATATCGAATTCTATAGGTATAATAAGATTTTTTGTAATGTTGTGTTCGTTGAAATAAACATTTTTTTTAAGATATATTTATTGATAATCTACGTACACTGTTAAATACTGCAAGCAAAATACTAGGCTGACAAAAATATTATTATAAATTTTTACATTTTTTTTAAAGTGTGGAATAACACTTTAAAAAACATGTAAAAAATTATAAATATAAATAGTTATTCCACACTTAGGAAACAAAAATACTTTTTAGAAAACATAAAACTTTGAACGTAGCGACATTTGAGCACTCGCCTCTTTGGAAACCGTCCAAGCGACCAACTAAGCCATATGTTCTCAAAAAAGAGGAGAGGCGCGTGTTCAAAACTAACATTTTTATAATCAAAATTTTGATATGTTTTCTAAAAGTATCATTATTAATATTTTTAGGGTTCCAGATGATGAAATTTGTTTCTAATGATCCTATAAGGGTTCCGTTCCTCAAAACCAAAAAAAAAAACGAAACACTTATAGGATCATTTTCTATTCGCCGTTCTGTCTGTCAACATCATTTAAAATAATATCAAATATTCAGATCTAGATCTAGGTCCCTTAGAGTACAGAAAAAATCAAGCTTCTAATTTATTAATATAATCAAAAGATTAGGAGCATTTATTTATACTTTGTTTTTGCTACATTTATATGAAATTTGTCGCGTAATCAAAACTTTTAATTGCTCTAAAGCAATAGATCTAAATCTACAATTATAAAATTTGAAGTGAGCAAGAAGTGGCAAGAAGTGAGAACTTGCAGTACAAATAAAGAAAAATGTCCGAACAATCCGGATAGTAAATGGAAATTTATGTATTAGGGATAAAAAATATTATAAATTTATAACCCTAGTTAATACAAAATGAGTGCATACTTATGTTTTGACTTTTGACTACGATCTACAATTATGAAATTGGTAGGGAACCCTCGGTGGGCGAGTCCTACTCGCACTTAACCTTAACATTTAACTTATCAATCTACTCCGGGCTTAACGAACAGCTTGACACATAGGCCTCTTTCAGCTTTTTCCAGTCCTCTCTATTATTTGCTTTTCTTGACTAAGTTTTCCCTCCAATAACTTTAATATCGTCCACATCCACCTTTCTCTTTTTCTTTTACCACCTATCAATATATAGATTGAACAAATACACATACGATCATTAATACCTATAACATATTATGCTAACTATCGAGACTCGAGCTTAACTATCGAGAATCACTCAACTTTGATGAGAATCTTCATACATGACTTACATACTTCAACTCCTTGTTTAAACTGTAAATATTTGTATATATACATACAACGATTCCTTCATACCTTGTTTGTTCTTCATTATATTCACAGGAAGTGGTGAATAAATAAAAACATACTCATAGTAGAAATAATATTTATAAAAATAAAGATTTTTTTAGTTTTAATAATTTTCTCGTATAGTTAGGTAGTCACAGTTCTGCATCAGACTGTAATTATTATGACTGTGGGAATGAGTATATTTATTATTTCTTCGTTCTGGTAAGCAAAGTGCAGAGTTGAGTTCCGCTATTTAAAACGCAATTGTCTGAAAGTTGGGCGGAAAGTGGGTTACGAAATTCTCTAACATCCTGTTAATTTTGTTTTTGTATTTATTGCTATGTAATGGAAGGCGACTCTCATACGAGCTAAGTATAACTCTCGTATGATCGTAGGATACAACTTGTATATGAGATTGAGTCCACGATGAGGCAGGTCTCGGGATGGGGCTGACATAACCTTATACTCTTCAGAGACACAAGTATGCAGGTTTACTACACATATTGCGGGGCTCCCTCTGTAAGTTATTACAATACTGTAGTACTGTCGCTAGCTCGGCTTGGAGCCTTATTCCACTGTCAGAAGAGTATGTTTTTATATGTATTTTATATATGCTAATTTATATTTAAAAATATTAAAAATATTAAATTCTTTGATAATGAGGACTTGGATATTAAAAGTACATATTGTTGCGCTTTGCGTCGTTACCAGAACAGGAAAATGAAAATATTAACTTTTTCATTTCCTCGAACCCACTAGCTGCGGGTACCTAACGCGCTTGCAGTCGCAAGCGCGGTACCCGCTTCTGCCCCAGCACCATGACTGGCCTTAGGCTCTATTAGATATGTATGTATGAAAATTAGTCTTTTTAATACTAAGTCAAGATTATTTGATGGAAAGAAGCAATATATTTCACTTGCTTAGCTTTCAAAGTCACAAAGTCTGCTAGGATTTTTTTCTACTTAATCATGTTAATATATTTAAATTAGATGAGCCGACAGAGCTGGTTTAATAAGACTTATTTCGGTAAAATTAAATTAAACGATCTTATATAGGCTGTCAACATTTTGATACTTAATATATATTTGGGGCTAGTCGTCCCGTGGTGGACTGTCACGGTCTGGTCACGTGCAAACGCGACAGGTTGTGGATTCGATTTCCACTTGAGGAAGTATCATCTATTATATAAAAGGACTTGTGCTGACTGACTGAGGTAAGACGCACGCAGAGTCGTAACCGCTGATGGTAGAAACGTGAAATTTGGGCAGATGTTTATTTTCATATTCTGGACATCCACTAAGAATGGAATTTCAAAAAATTTAACCCTAAAGGGATGAAATAAGGGTTGAAAGTTTGTATGGAAAAAAAATTTTATCTGCACTGATTTTTATAAAATTTGAAATTCAGACTCTTAAAAATATTTCATTGAACACGTGTTTCATGGTTTTTAAGAATTCTAAGGGCTCAAATAAGGGGTTGAAAGTTTATATGGAAACATCTTTAAATTGCCACCGATTTTTATAAAAAATTGAATTCAGACTGTTAAAAATATTTTATTGAACGTGGTTTTTTTAAAATTCACTCCTAATAAGCGGGCGAAGCCGCGCGCGCCCTCTAGTATTTAATATTTTCATGTCCTCGCTCTGGGAACGAGGCAAAGCGCGGCGTTGAAATCCACCACTCAATAAGTAATGCCTCAAGATTTCGGCGGAAAATGGGGAAAGGAAGTATTTTAATAGGAAAGAAGTGTCTTAATACTAAGTTTTCAGGTTCTCTCTGCCTACTACGTGATTCAAAACAGCGTTTGCATTGCAGCTTTTCTAACTAAAAGCTTTATAATGAAAAGTGGAAAATTGTACGACCGTTTTGCTTTATATAAGCAACATCCGTTTACTAGAGTTCAGCAAATACGAATATAAAATATAATTGATTTTTACAGCTAAGTATGTTTATTTTTATAATAGTTTACAAGAAAATATAATTCTTCTAAGCATTTTCATTCTTTAAATACTGTTACTAAGTATATATTAGATAGTATTTTAGAATTATATATTAGTTTTTAAATTATACTACTTGTTCGAGGCGCAGTGTTCAATTCTACCACTCAACGCTCAGTGTCTGGAATCTTTTTTTCCACTTCACGGTGTATTTAATGGACATAAACAGAGGCCAGTCGTGGCGCAGAGGCACGAGGTGTGACTGTAAAATCGACTGGTTGTGGGTTCGATCCCCACTCGAGGAGATGAAATATTTACTTAAATTTATATTTCCATTTCGTCGCTCTGGTGTCGAGGTTAAGCGCGGCGTTGAGTTCTGCCACTCAAGACGCTATACCTCCAGAATTCGGCAGAAAGTGGGGAACAGAGTGTCTTAACACTAGGTTCCCTCTGCCTACCCTGCTGTGTGTGGGATACAGCGTGATTATTATAAACAGAAGGAACCTAGTATTAAGAGGTTTTGCTTGCAGAGTCGCGGAATTCAACGCCGCGTTTTGCCTTGTTATCAGAACGGGGAAATAAAAATATTAAATATTTCATTCCCGGAGTGGGAATCGAACTCACAATCACTGCTGTGCCACTGTGCCACGACTATTTCATTATTAATAGAACATCATTCTTAAATGTTATACACACACAATTATTACCGAGGGGAATCGGATCTATTTTTATTGAGAATATGAAAATCATACTAAAGCATACTATATTATGAAACTTTTATTGGCTAAAAAGTAATCATTACCAACCTAGCCACGTAAAAAACATAACAAAACTTAAATTGTTCATAAATTCTTCAAATAATTAACAGAAAACTTATATTATTATTATTATACAAAAATACACCTATTCGCCTCACTTTGTGGGGGGAAATACGGGGGGTCATTTTCTTCAACTCATATCAGCACATTTTCGTAGCACCATTTTTTGTATATATGGCACTGAATCCAATTAAAAACAAAAAATCTTGACAAGCCATTCCAACTTCTCTATCGAATTATTGTTTAATGTTTTGACGTTCTTAATTTTTGAATTCAAACGCATATTTAGGTGCCATTCCGAAGCCACGACTCGCTAAGTACAGTAAACGTTGTAGTAAAATCTTTTCAATACTCTTATCTAATGATGGCTGTCCAGCAATGTTCTTTGTAAGCTTGTAAATCTCAGCAGCTCGACGTAAGATAAATTTTATGCCCAAGACTTATATTTGCGACTTCTTTCATTTTTCTTGGAACCACTCTCCCTCATTTGTCTTTCTTTTGTAGCTACAAACTATCTACATTGAAATAAAAAAGAATAATTAACCTTAATTATGAAATCAAATCTTTTAAAAACGTGATCCACTTCGCTCCCGATAGTACGATTCGAATAACCTCATATTAAAGCCTTTTTAAATAAATATATTGCGCTTTTACCTATCACATTATTCATAAAAACTAAAATAAATTCTAAAATAGGCCCTTTTCTAATCAATAAAAGATATATAACTCAAAGTTTTAACATCCCTAGAAATATGTAATGAAATTATAAGTACTTTCCTTAAATGAGTTCCAAAAATGTAACACGCCCAACAATCTAAATCGCTGTTACAAATTTCTTATATTGATCCGATTCGCCTCGGTCTACTAAACATATATATCGAAACTTATATAATATTGATATCCTCTTTTTATAAGATCTGTTAAATATCGTGGAAGTAACATTCTAGCAAATTTTCGCCTTAGACTTTTGGTTATATGAGAAAAAATATTGAAAATGTGTTAGTAAATGAGGTGTCGATCAATTTAGTTTCATCACAAGTGTCGCAGACGTTCTTGTAATTTTACTATGAAAAGTATTTTTTTTCTAAAAAAATCTTTAAAATGATATCAAATAAGAAATACATTTTTCTAGAAAAGAGTGATTGCTTAAGATTTTTCTTAAGACTAGCCATTAAACCTAGTACTCTTATTAAGACACAAGACACAGTGGAGGTATGTATTTTTTAATATTTTATATATTAAGTTAGGAATGATACTGAAAGAAGGAGAGAAAAAGAAAAACAATAATACGAAAAGAGAATTAAAACCAAACCTCACAGGTAATAATAGCAAGATGATAAATATTTTTTGTTTTTTGTTATTTTCATCTTAAATATTCGTTTAAATTCAAGTTAGTCACGCGTTGTGAAAAACTGCTACTGTAGATTCATTTAAATTATTTATTTTAATAAATTTATAAAATGTGTAGTAAGTTGATATTAGAATTATAAGTTGATATGAGCAAGAACTTAACGCTATAGTAGATCTGCCAGAGCGGGGAAATGAAAATAATTTAAACGTAACCATTCCACAGGCTGGTAAATGAGCCCACAAACATTACACTTACAGTAGATGCCGTACCTCTACAATGAACTCAAGTATTTGTTTTCATTTAAACAACATAAGAAAAATAAATATAGTTAGATAGTTTTTGTTTACTTCAAAGAGTTTATATTTAGTAAATATATTTCCTGGGTCCAATTGTATAAATAGAAGTCGAAAGTAGCCTTTGAAAGAAATCAAAGCTAATAGTTATTCTATAAAGCTCTCAGAAGCTACGAGATTACGTAGCACTGTAGACCGTAGTCTGTCGGTGTTATTAGTCGACGCCGGACGTCGCTCCAGCGTGGAGTAAAGTTTGAACTACGAAATGCTACGAAAGCTCTACGACTATATACAATTTTTAGTTTGGTTTTAAATATAAATTTGATATAATTAGTGATACAAGTATTTATTTAAATGGACGAAATTTTGTGGTCTTGCATGTTAGAAAAATGTAAACATTATTTTTTATTATATAAATATTTTTATAACTCTACTATACATGTGTACGTTAAGTGAAAAAAAACATGATGATGCTAAATAATTCATTCTCTATTTTGGAATCAACATCTTCTCTAGATAGAAAATTCTCTGATTATTTCGACATGGCCGACGAGAGGAATATAACCAGAGAAGAGGTGGCTGAGAGGCAACAGGGTGTAGTGTTAAGTGCATACGGGGTGTTGATGGCTGTAGGGGCTATCGGCAATGTGGCTGTACTTGTGGCTCTCGCCAGTGTCAGACGTAGACGGTCTAGAGTAGACCTGTTGATGACACATCTGGCTGTAGCTGATGTCTGTGTGACATGTGGAGTTATTCCTTTGGAGGTAAACTTAGTTAAGTTAAGTTATTAGGGAACCAGGATACAAAAATAATACCTAAGTTTCGTTAAACTATAAAGCTCAATTTTTTTATATTTTATTTTTTTATATTAGAAATGACGTTGTCAATTGCCAGACAGCATGGTTTTAACCCTCTGTCAGACACGTCTAAACTCTAATAAATTACAAGCACCTATGAATATACTATACTAAATTTTAGTATAGTATATTCGTAGGCGCTTGTAGTAGTAACTGACAAGAACAATTTATGATAAGAACAATATATCATTCTAATTAACTATTGTGTTAAAAATATTATTTGCTCCTTATATATTCATAGGCGCTTATAGCTTCTAATGTTTCTCTTGCTTTGGGGTCATACCTTTAATTTTAGTTTAATTTAAAAATTCAAATTTGATATTTATTATATATTTTGAAATACTAAAAAAGTAGATGTTAAACCGTCGCAATAATAATTGTAACTTTTGATCGAGACAGGAAAACGATTTAATTTAAGTCTATCAACAAAATTATATATATTTTTACAAATGAATATGTGACGTCCTTACATAAGAACCTGTCCATATGAAGAAAATTGCATTCCAGATATAAATACTATCTATTAATAAATCAATTTTATAGATAATGAAAATTTTACATTTCATTTTGAAGTATCTATAAGTAGTTGTAGAATGTTACGAAGAAAAATTACGACAATTAAATCTAGGTTAATATCAATCTACAATAATCTATATACTAAAAGATTACTGAACTTTGTGAAGAAAAATTCAAGTAAGCAATTTTTTAAATCCAGAATTTGGCAGAAAGTGGGTAACCGAGGTGTTTTAATGGAAAACGGAGTGTCCTAGCACTAGGATTTCAGGTTCCCTCTACCTTGCTATGTGTGGGATACAGCGTTAAGCTAAAAAAAACTTTTTCTAAAATAGTCCTGATACAATGGCGCAACATCTAAGTCTAAGCTCGGCTTTATCGAAATAAGCTTATTAGTAGGATTAAATTCTAAACCGACGATATATTTATCTGGAGGTAGCGTATAGCAAGGTTGGGCGGAGGTCTTATTGTTAATACAGTCAGTTCTCTCGTCTTCGAATAAATTCTAGACGTTCCGTGCTTTAGAAGACAAAACTATAAGTATCACCCCTAGAGTGGGGCTCGTATCTACTACTACCACGTTTACAGTTAAATAGTAGCACAACTACACGTTAGCCTTACTGGATTCGTATTAAGTTAAATATTTAAATTAATATTTTTACATTAACATACGCTTAAAAAGATAAACTTAATATATTATGTAAATAAATTGATATAAACTTCCGAGTACACAATTAATGCTCACCCAGAGACGTATTGTGGTCAGCTGAACCCAATTCAGTATTCGACACCTATTCACTGCTACATACAGTGTAATGTCATGCTTTATATTAAAATCGCTCTGGTAACGCAAAGCGCGGCGTTGAGTTCCGCCACCCAACACACAATGCTTCAGAATTTGGCGGAAAGTGAGGAACGGAAATTACTTAATGGAAGCGGAGTATATTAACACTAGGTTCCCAGATTCCGTCTGCATACTCTGCTATGTACAGTTAAACTTAAATTGAATAACCCCGAATGGGATTGAATCCCGTTAGCATTTATACACGCGTTTATATTCAAAGGTTGTCTCCCTGTGCCATATCTAAGAAAAAATCACCGGGACGTGGGGTTACGAGTGTCTTAATACTAGACTCTCTCTGCCTACCATGCTGTGTGCGGGATACAGCGGGAAGCTTATCTAATTTATTTCTTACATTGAATTACGTTCTAAAACAGAAAATATCATGATTTGTTACGCCAAGCACTACAATTGCTGTAGAGCGTGCATAGAGACATAAATGATATAAACCTAAAGTGGTTTGCTAAAGACCTCTAAAGAGTTCTACCATTAAGGTCCTGGCTACATCATCAGACTAACTTGATGGTACTACTGTTGTAGAATGATCCTATACAGTGTTGCTAGTGCTATATAACATTACGTATAACTAAAATTAATTTTGTGAAACATATTTGCAACTTGTGAAATGTTCATTCAAAAAGGATTTTTTATATTTTTTTATTGTCGCTTAAAAATATGAAAAAAAAACATTGCACACTGATAAATAAATAAAAATGTTATGCAATATTTTTGTAGCACGATTTCTTTTATAGAATATGTTTTTTAAATTGCCATTGTCGGCATTGACTAACTTTTTAGAATTCCTTATGCAAAGAGTAAAGACTCGACTGTCTGTCTGTATGTCTGTCCGTCTCCCACTAGGCAAATGTAACTCACTCATGAACGGTGATAGTGACAGAGTAATTTTTTTTATTAGGTGACGTATTTCTGTTGCCGCTACAATAACAAATATTAAAACAGACTTGTTATTTTGTGCAGTTTTTAAACCCGGAACCCTTTATGCACGAGTCCGACTCGCATTTGCCCATTTTTCAATTATATAAAACCTTCGCCACCCAAAATATAATATTTCAAATTCGTTCGAGGAGTGAATAACGGAGTATCTTCACATTAGGTTTTCTCAGCCTATTCTGGGGCAAGCTTCGATGATAACTTGAACATGATGGTGGTAAACGTGGCAACGGTTACAAACTGCAGACACTTGCATTTCCAACTAACCGCCGAATTCTCCGCCCTATTTTGCCTCGTTATTAGAGCAAGGAAATGAAAACATTAAATATTTAATTCCCACTAGAGGGAATCCAATCCGCAACCGTCGCGCTTACAGTAGCACGCTTGTGCCCCTGCGCCGTTACGTTTATAGAAATCGATTTTATTTGAGGCCAGTCGTGGCGCAGCGGCACGAGGTGTGATTGCAAAACCGACTGGTTGTGGGTTCGATCCCCATTCGAGGACATGAAATATTTACTTAAATTTATATTTTCATTTCTTCGCTAGGCTCTGGTGTCTAGGTTAAGCGCGGCGTTGAGTTCTGCCACTCAACATGCAATGCCTCCAGAATTCGGCAGAAAGTGGGGAACGGAGTGTCTTAACACTAGGTTTCCGTCTGCCTACCCTGCTGTGTGCGGGATACAGCGTGAAGCTGATTTATTTATTTTATTTTTTAATTTTATTTGCTTTCTGGGGTTTTGGCTTCTTACCAGATCGAGGGTATGAAAATAATTTCCCCTAGTAAGAGTCGAGCCCACAATCATCGCGTTCACAGTCAAACGCTGTGCCCCGGCACCAAAGTCAAAGTCAAATAATTTTATTCAAAATAAGAAGTTACATGCTTCATTTTTTGAACGTCAAATAATTTACCACCAGTTCGCTAAAGTTTAAAAACCACGACGTTCTCCCTGTGAAATGTTTATTTACAAAACTTTTTTCGAAAACGTATGAAAATTTCAAACTTACTTATGTTGTTAGCATTAGTTGCAACAAGCGGCTTAGTGGGCAGAGCGCCTGGTCGGTTTACACGAGGCGCGGGTTCGAGTGCCGGTACGTTCGAAATTTTTATACGTTTTCTTAATAAATATTTATCTTTCCCAAGTGTGGAATAACACTTTAAAAATGTTAAAAATGTTTATTCACAATTTTCAATGTTCAAATTTTTATTTTGTAATTGCGTAACATGTCCCCGGCGGTAATGTACCTACCTACTCATAAAACTTTTGCAAATATTTATATATTTTTTTTTACGCATATTATTTTTACTTTATATAATTTCTGGATTCATTGTTATAGCTCTGTACTAGCTTTGTATTACTTATTTTATTTTATTATGAAATGTTTTATTAAGAATTTAAAAAATTATATTAAGCTTTCCCTGCCATGTGTGAATTTGCTTTATTTAACCCGGCGGGAGTGTGGTGGGGTGTGATATACCCCAGGAAAGTTCATATCCCAATATAATTTTAATTCGCGTTGATACATTTTAGCGGCTTTGTGTAGCTGGAGGGAAAGGATGGTGTGAGGAGAAAGTGGCATGATCGCAGTGTTGTGCCGGCCAGTGCTCGGAATACATGCGTGCAAACGTCTGTGGGGTAAGTCACACGCCGCCACATACTTTGTGTATACATTTTGTGACAAAATTTTTTAGCTTTTGCTTTGGTTTTATTTATTTTTAATTTCATTTTTATTTATTTACAATAACAACAGCAGATTTTACGTGAAATGCCTTTTATTTATTTGCCAAATATTGCGTTTTTTTTTAGGTTATAAACAAAAATGTTAGTAGTAAGCAGTGAAAGAAGACTTAAGTCATTGCTTGACGAAGTTTTAGAGCATTCTTCAGATAAAGGAAGCTCTCAACTCTTCACCATAATGATAAAATTGATGAGAGCACTGGAGATGAGAAAAAGCCGAAAATTATTACGTTTTATAACTCGACAAAAGTTGGAGTAGACGTTGTCGATGAACTGAGTGCAACTTATGATATCTCGCAATAGCAAAAGCTGGCCAATGACGATCTCTTATGGACTTTTAAATATGGCAGCTATCAATGCTAACATCATATTTCAAGAAAATGCCAATAAAAGGAATAAACGTACAGAATTCCTCCGCAATTTGGGATTGAGTTTGGTTTATACGCATTTACAGTTACAAGGAGATAAAAAAAATATTCCTGTGTACATTCACCAGAAAATTTCTTCTCAAACAAGAGTACCGCTGCGTCCAGTTGCCCAAAATGAACACGGACGATATACTTGATGTGTAGATTGCCCACGCAAGCAAGATTGCAAAACAAACAATGCGCATGTACTGTGTCTGGAAAAGCAATATGCCTACATCATGCAATTTTTTCTTGCAAAAAATGTACTGATTTTGAATGAAAGTACTAAAGTGTTCCTAAACTATTTCATAATGTTTTATGCTCTTATTTTGTGTAAGATCTCATGTTCTTTTAAGTTTTAAGAGTTGTTTTGGTGTAAATAAGACTTGTTATTTTTTTTTATTTTTTAAATAGAGGTTAACATTTTTATTACCAAAAACAAGTGCCTCAGATCTCATTATCTGAATTAATAAAAATAAATATAATTTACCGAATATTTCATTTTGTTAACACGTAAATATATACCTCATATAATATATACCACTTATTTCATTTCATTTAGTTGAAAAAACTATTTTAAATGCCAATTTGTTTTCGGGTATGTCACACCCCGCCACATACTCTATGTAACTTTTCTTCACCACACTCCCGCCGGGTTAAATATAAACCCTAACGAATAAAATTTGTTGACCCCTTCCAAGCACTTTAGCCAAGTAATCTTTAGTTTCTTACCGACATTCTTGTTTTCTTTTTCTTTAAAGCAATGATTGCAATGTTCATTATTGACTTTCAGCCACTGGTTAGCTTCGTTGATTGCGTTATTCGTTGCCCGAGTCCAATCGTCATCAGAACAACTGACAGTTGGGAACAAATGTGACATGTTTTGTAGATTGGACTGTAGCTCCAATGCTCCACACTGTTTGACCTTTTATAGCATTTTTTTTGTTAGTAATCGATTGAGTGAATTCTAAGTTAGCTACTGCAAGTTGTGGCCCAGAGGGAATCTTGTTTTAAGACTCCATTCCCAATTTTCCGCCGAATTCTGGAGGCATTGAGCGGCGGAACTTAACGCCGCTTTGCCTCGACACGAGAGCGAAATCAAAATAAAAATAAATGGTTAGATAAATCTTTAAATGTAATTTTTTAAATTAAAACGCAAAAATGAAATACTGAGAAAGGTTTTTCAGAATCCATTCGTGTTTCCGAAAAGGTCACGGTATATTTTTCAATTCAAGTGTGAGCACGTGCGTTGAGAACTATACATATGTGCATATATATTTTACATATTTTTGTTTCTCTGTTCCCTGCAAATTTACATCTAAGGTTTGTATAATTGAACGTGTTAATCCCAGGAACTTTTGGTTCAAAATTCTGTTGGACAGCCTATTTAACGAAGAAGGTTATATATAGGTTATACTAAATCAAGTTAATAGTTTTTAAGTAACCACCCAACCATTAACAAAAGTGACAATCAGTCAGTCAGTCAGTCAGTCAGTCAGTCAGTCAAGTCATAAAATGTCTAGTTATGCTCTTAATAGAGGTAGATGTAGGGTCTCGTGGATTTTATTTTAGAACTAATGAACCTGAATTTTTTTGTAGTACAATTTACTTATATATATTTAACTATTTCTGCAGCCCACGCGGGTAATTTAATACGATGGCGGCTTAATTATTGTTATTTCAATAATTGAGGCTAAGAATTAAAACGTGAAGTTATATAGCCTATAGCATTCCTGAAGAATGTAGTTTTCATACAAAACAAATAAAAAGTAAGTCCGACTAATAGTTCCAGAGATCTTAGCGTTTAAACCAACAAACAAACTCTTCCGCTTTATATTACTATAGAGCTTTCATATTAGTATAGATAAGTGAAGAAATCGTATCAAAGCGTCGCCGAGCTAAACCAAATTGGTGTAGGCTGTCAATCTCTTATTTGTTTTTATTCTGTTAAAGACCTAAGTTGATTAAGTTAATTGTATTTTTTTTATGTTTGTTACCTCAGAACTTTTGACTCGGTAAACCGATTTGGATGATTTTTTTTATTTGAAAGGTAGTGCTTCCTGTGTAATCTCATTTTTTGGTCCATTTCTGACAATGGTATCTATGAGAAAATCGCATAAATCTTAAATTTGCATTCCGCGACAAATCATCATCTCCGCGAAAAATGGACAAATAACTTTATATCACGCCAACCGATTCGGATGATTCTTTTTTTACTCAAAGGGATACACTTCAAGGATAGTTTGGTGAAAGTTTGATTAGGTTCTGATCATTTCAATTTCAATTGGATCCCCCAATTGAAATTGAAAAAGTTGACTTTTTTAAAATAAAAATATAATTATACTGTAATAGTTACAAGGAAAAAAGGGTGTCAGTTCAGTTCTTAATTTATAGCGCTTCGGTCGTGTCAGTTGAGCACCAAGTATTTCACCAATGTCACGTTGTATGGAGAACACACGAAGGAGATTGTACAGTAGAAAATAGACTATATTAGACAATAGGAGAATGTATGTCAAAAGTAGTCCATTCAAAGTACTGTCTTCACCTATAAAATTTACAAAATATATATAATTAGAGTATATACATAAACATGGGATAGTAATAAATAGTTAAATAAATTAAAACAGCGTTACGCTGTATCCCGCACACAGCAGGGTAGGCAGAGGTACCCTAATGTTAAGACACTCCGTTCCCCACTTTTTGCCGAATTCAAGAGGCATTGCGTGTTGAGTAGCGGAACTCAACGCCGCGATTAACCTCGACACCAGAGTTAGGAAATGGAAATATAAATTTAAGTAAATATTTCATCTCCTCGAGTGGGGATCGAGCTCACAACCAAGAAAAATTTACATAAATGACTAAACACAAACATTAAACACATTGAACATTAAGAGGACGGGGAACTTTATAAGGATTGACATCATAGGGGCCGTTCAAGTATTACGTAAGCACTGTAGGGGGGCGGGGGGGTCTTGGGTTTGCTTATTTTTGATGTTTTCAATGAAATATTATTAAGAGGATTGCTTATTTTTGATGACTTGGGGGAGGGATGGGTCAATTATTGCAAAAAAATTGCTTACGTAATACTTGAACGGCCCCATATAAGGGATGGGATTTAGGACAGGAGAAAAGGATATTGGAAGGAAAATGGGTGTCAGAAGTGAGATTCTTCATTGTTGCGTTTCTTTTTAACCAAATTCAAAAAAGAGGGTGTCCTCAATTTCAATCGACTTCCCATCGAGTTACCACCATTGTTTAACAAAATTAAAGTACGTCTTACTTTATGTAAAATTATTTTTCATTTTTTAGTTGTTTGAAGTCGGTTTTTGTATTGTTAAAAATTAATTTATGTAATAAATAAAAAATATATACTAATATTTTTGCCTTTTTTATGGTGACATTGCTAGATTTCGTAACCGAAAGGTTGTAAACGTTGTTCCGTTATCGATTGGAGATTGTACTTGTGATAGGTAGTTGAATTTGTGCATAGTTTTTTTTATAACATGTTAGCGTGTTAGCCATTACTGCGAGAATTAAATGCATTATTCATTTATTTGCTTCGTTGTACTGTTGTACTCTTTGCATTTTCTGCTCAAAAAGCACTCTCCAGTCTAATGAAAATACTTTTACATAAAAACCTTTGTATTCCTATCCACATTGTTTACTTATATTGCCACACCTGAATTAAAGTAAACATACCAAAAACTACCTTCAAAATAGTCATAAATTAGTTAAAATAGAAGGTAATCGTTGTAAAATTATTAAATATGCTAATAATATATTTTAAATCCATTTTCTCATTCTTCGACAGCTGTTGACAGTTTACATAAGATCATTTCATTTTGTTTGAGTGACATATCCTTTATTAAACCAGCTCTATCGGCTCGCCGCTTCATTTAAATATATTAACATGATTAAGTTATAACGAAAATCTGCAGGCTTTGTGACTTTGCATGATTAGCAAGTGTTTATATTACTTTTTTACATCAAGTGATATTGAGTTAGTGTTACAAATACTTCAATTAGTATTAAAAATAGTAATTTGTATACCTACATATTTAATAGAACCTGAAGACTATTGTATAACGTGTAACTGTAAACTTAAAATTAAATATTTAATATTTTTATTATTTCGCTCTAGTAACGAGGGAAAGCGCGGCGTTGCGTTCCGCCATTTTCCAGAATTCAGTAGAAAGTGTGCAAAGAAAGAGTCTCATTGGAAAATTGACCTAACACTAGATTTCCAGGTTCTCTCTCTCCTTGGTAGACCAAGGAGAGAGAGAATCCTGCTCTGTGCGGGATACAACGTGAAACTAAAAAAAGGACTTGACCGCCCCCCATGGAAACCGTCGAATGGCTTCGATCACTGTACTACACATTTTTCCCTAGCAACGTCGACATCCTTTCACGCTTAATGGGCCTTACAACTCAATTATGTTGTTATATCTCTCTATATCTCGGTGAAATTATCGAGCAAAATATTTTTGGCATTTTCATGATCATTTTTTATTTGAATAATAAGAAAGGCGGTAGTAGATTCTATGAATTGATTAAGTCGTATATTACACTACTAAGAATTCTATTTATTTACCATTAAATAACTTATTAGTTAACGTGTTGTAAATAATGTTACATGATGATAGTGACTTCAAACCCGGTTTTTAATTTAAAACGAAATAAAATAATAATGTCAAAATGAATACCCATATATACAGAATACAGTTTTTATGTGATAAAGTTTGCAAAGTTTGCGTTAAATCACTCCCATCGTCGATTATTGATCATCGATCATCAGTTATCTATCATCGATCGGATTATTGGTTTTTGATCTGGTGAAAGAGGGATGCGGCAAAAAAAGTATATTGAGATGTTAAAGATATACTATTAAAAGTATATTTTAAAATAATGCACACATATATAAATATTCTGTGATGCAGTGGTAAAATAACATAGCTTTTTCATTTAGAACCATTTCCATATAAAACTAGTACGCATATAAGATTAATGTGAATCAAAACTGTGTTTGTAAAGCAGCTTTTTAGTACTGAAAGCTTTATAAGGAAATTTGAAAAAATGCACGACCATTTTGCTTTTTATAAGCAATATCCGTTTTCTGGAATTCAGTAAATTCAAATTGAATTTCTCTACGATGAAGATTTGTTTATAAAAGTTTACAAGAAAATATAAGTTTTCTAAACATTTTAATTTTTAAAATGCTGTTAATAAGTATCTCTTAGTCAATTATATATATTTTTGAGTATGAGCGTTCTAGGGGCATGATGTAATTTATAAAAAACTTCTGTTATATAGAAAATACGTCAGGACGGAAAAAAAGGAACAGAATGGTAGAAAATGTGACAGCTTCACTCACGCTGTATGAAATGGAGTGGAATGGAATGGAAAAGAATGAATCGCCATCTAATGAAATTTGGCCAAATTGTTGCTGTGGTATTATCCTTATCGATATTAGTTAAATTCCACTTAAAGTATGAGTAACGGCTTGTAATTGTTTTAAGGTATTACATGAGTTCCCAAAACTATAAGTATACATATATTATCAGAAAGTTTTATCAAATTCGAAAATTGATTTGTGTCTACTTTACATATAGGTATATGAAATAAAATAATTTTTTATTTATTTTTATTAATTTTTGCACTTTCAAATTATATAAGGGCAAAAACGAATTTAACAGGTTTAAACTCTATGACAACGAAATACAAATTATTTTCAATCAATAAATAATATTCCTCCTGTGGTAGACAAGACGCGGCGTTGAGTTCTGCTACTCCAAAACGTGAAATTTGGGCAGGAACTGTGGAACAGTGTGTCTTAAAACTCAGTTTCCTTCCTCTACCCCCACAAGGGGAAAAATTGTAAGGATTTTTTAAATATTTAAAATACGTGTATATAAAGATAATGTAACCGAGATATGCTTGAATTGAGTTTCTGCGAGATAATTGTAGTTTGTAATTATTCAACGATTAATCTTATCTATTGAATTAATATTGGAGTTAACATTTTAGACTGCAGACGTAAATTAACTAGGTTTTTATTATTTACTGTATAAAGTAAATGAATAAAATAGATTGATTATGAACAGTGTTATTGATATAACACTGTTCATAATCACACAGATTATTATTTATGGAAATTAAGTGTTGATATAAACTCTATTAAATATAAAAATGATAGTAAATTGAGTAACTAGTTCTGTTCTTGTTAAATCTCTTTTTAGGTTACTTCAAAACACATACGATAATACATTTTGACATCTATATACATATAATAGGCGGCTTCGCCCCCTGATCGCTTCGCCCGCCAACTCCTGACTTTCAATGATAAAAAAATAATATCATTTTATAACCTATTACTTTTTGAAATATAAACCTTCATAATTTATACTTATATTATAAAAATGAAAATTTTGTTATGTTTAACGTCCTATTCATATATCAGGAACTATTGGTTCATTTTGAGATTTTTTTTGATGTTGAATAGCCCTTTAATCTATGAAGAAGAATAAGAGAACTCGATAGTTTCCGTGTAATCTGTGACAGTATACATCTATATCCTAAGGACAACTCACCGTATCAATTTTTATGTCTTACAAAATACAAAAAACGAAAGAATATTTTCAAAATTAATTTATACATTATATTCTTGTTTTTGTTTTGTTCTTGATAGTGTAATATTTAATTTTTTCATTTCTTCCTCTGGTCTCGAGGCACAGCGCAGCTTGAGTCCCGCCAATCAACATGCAATGCCACCATTATTCGGCGGAAAATGGGAAACAAGGGGTCTTAACACTGTGTTCCCTCCACCTACCCTGCAGTGCGCGGGATACAGCGTGAAGCTGAATTTGATTTAATATATTTGTTACAGATTGGCTGGAAATACACAAACGCATGGCTAGTTGGTAACCTGTTGTGCAAAGTGTTGCTGGTCATGAGAGCGTTTGGACTGTACTTGTCGTCGAATGTTCTAGTCTGTATATCTATTGATAGGTAAGTTTCTTGTTTTTGTATTTATTATGCCGATTTCGAAAAAGAACGTGAGAATCGATATTATCCGTTTATAATCCGTAAATCAGATAGATATTTATATCTCAATTCAGGGAACATATATTTTTTTGTAAGATAAATAAAATGAACTTTATTCACTTTATTCTTTTTGTGTTTGGTTCTTTGGAATGTCTATAATTTTGGAGGTCGTCGTGAGTTAAAAAGTCGAGTACAATAGAGAACAGAAGAAGAGTTAAATTTTACAAGAATATTTCGTTACAATAAGAAATAATTTTCGTATCAATGCATAAAAATAAGTTTATATTAGTATATTAACCTTATTTTTTATATAAAAAAAAACTATAACTTGTTTTACATCAACAAAAAAATCGATACAAGCTTATGTTAATCAAATAATTTTATACGTTATATTTGCAACATCGGTTTTCAAATATTATAACCCAGGATCCCAGGACCCCCAGACCTACGTTATTTTAGCTAAGCTAAAATTTTGAGGATTATTGTTTGTCTAGTTAAGACAGTATGCATACTTACTAACTTAAAAATGGGGCTCTTTCAGAGGTAGCGCCCTAGGATATCAGTTTAATACGATATTATATTATAATGCAAACCATATTCAATTAACGCAGTAGATTCCATGAATTGTTTAAATTAAAACCACATCGTGTATTACAGCTCCACCAACAGTTGAAGCCATTAATACTGTTCACTTATAATTATTATGATTAGTAAATAGGATTAAAATGATGTACTAATGTTTAGTATGTGTTATTTATTAGGATATTTCAAGAGAATCGCGGTTTATTTCACGTTTTGGCGGATAAGCGCGCATATTATGTTTTCATCATATCTTTGATTTGGTCGACAGTGTAGGTAGAGGGAACCTAACGTTTCGACATTCTGTAACCTAATTTATGACTGAATTATGAGGGTGTGAACTTAACTCACCGCTCGTTCTCGTTATTAGAACGACAATATGACAACAATTCATACCCTCCCGTAGAAATCGAACCCACAACCGTCACGCCGTACAGTGACACGCTGTAAGATTACTCGTTTTCATATATATAACATTATTTCTTAAAACAGAGCACCCATGACAAACTTACGATATATTCATTCAAAGCAACTGCAATAGTGTTAGGTTAACATATGTATGATATTTGTCCATTAAAATAAATAAATCAAAGCTTATTATGGACATAGTTCTTTATTAGCTTCAACCAGTATCCCGTACATAGGAGGGTAGGCAGAGAGAACCTGGGAACTTAGTGTTAAGACACTCCGTTTCTATTAAGATACATCTTTTCCCTACTTTTAGTCGAATTTATCGAGGCTTTGCTTGTTGAGTGGTGGATGAGGAGTGGTGAGTACTAGAATGAGGAAATCAAAATATTAAATATTTCACTTCTACGAGTGAGAATCGAAGCTACAACCGTCGCGTTTACATTCACACCTTTATGCCCCTTCGCCACAACTTCGCCTAAAAGTAAACGAGGTGGCAGAGGTTGGGGGAGACCTCGATTGACCTTTGAAAATATAGTATTAAAGATCCTGGAGCAGGTTTACGTAAAAAGCATAAGGACCCCACCGCAGGACCGTAGCGCTTGGTGCTTCTTTCTCCGTGGCTACTCCGCTATTGACAAGATTGATAAATCATATTTTTTTATTGTAGATTTTTCGCTGTGCTGTATCCATTGAAGCTATCGGTGGCTAGAAAGAGAAGTAAGCAAATGTTGTACGGCGCGTGGGCTGCGGCACTAGGATGCAGTTTACCGCAGGTCAGTATGTGCTGTGATTATATAAAAAAACGTACTTAAAGAAATTTTATTTTCTTACTCAGAATTATATATTTATTGTATTTTTTTTTTACTTAAAGGTTTTTAAAATTAATGTCATCAAATAAAATTGTTTTACTCGATAACTATGGGTTACAATTCTATGTACCATGTAATTTTTTTAAGATTTATTGTAAAAATTTGAAGTATTTTTCCTTCATTCAACAGTGTTCTTAATTGTTAAGGTCAAAAACAACAAAGTTTAGTTATCTTTAATCTACAATTTAGTGAAAAGATATTTTAACTATTGCCACAGAACCTGGAAATTTCAGATATATACTTTATAAAAAAATAATAATAAATACTATTTCAATCATGAAATAGTTTAAAATATATATTTTTTGATAATTTTACTATATACTACAAGGAAAATAAAAATAAAATGTTTTGATTGATTAAACTATTTTTTTAAACTTTACACTGTATCCTGCACATAGCAGGTTCAACAGAAGCAATTTGAGAACCTAGTGTTAAGACACTCCGTTCCCATTAAGACACTTTCGTTCCCCACTTTCCGTTGAATTTTGGAGGCATTGCGTGTTGAGCAGCGAAACTCAAACCAAAACTCATTCAACCAAACAAAAACTCATTTCATTTTGCTCGAGAACTAACCAAAACAATATACAATCGGCTAGCTGCTCTAAATTGCTGTCTCCATTTGCATTTATATTAACTTTTCGACACTACAAAAAAAAAAAACAACAAAAAAAAACATGAGAACCGTATGCACGATGCTTGTGGATTAGAATCCCTTTCACGGGAATTAATCATTTTCATTTCTCCAATTTAGCAAAAAAAGTGCGGCGTCAGGTTTTGAATTTTGTTTTTGTTTGGTTTTGTTTCAAATAATAAGTACGAGATACTTAACACAAGACTGTCACTGCCTATCTTGTTTTTTATTTTAGCTTCACGCCGTATACCGCACATAGCTGAGTTTTTAGAGGGAACCTGGGAAACTACTGTTAAGACACTTCGTTCCCATTAAGACAACAAAAAGATCCATTTTCCATTTTTCGCCGAGTTCTGAAGGCATTGCATGCATTGCAGTGTTAATTGACAAAACTACACTACTAGAACACGTACGCTTTGCCCCGTTACCAGATCGAGGAAATGAAAATATCAAATATCTTATTTCCTCGATTGGAAATCGAACCCACAACCTGTCTCGGCCCGTTACAGTCGTACGCTTCTGTCTCTGCACCACAATTAGCCTCTCTGTTATTTTTTTTTTAATTTTATTTTAATTCTGAGAGCGCTACAGAATTTACATTTTGTTCCTTGGTTATTAAAATATAAGTCTGGAGTAAAGAATAAATCCTTTCATTATATTTCACCTACGTTTTTATTTTTTTATATTATTGAATAACTTATTTTTAAATTACTTTTTATACACAAATATAGTATAACTTAGAAGATAAGTGGAAATACTTTAATTAATTAAAAATTAATTAATTAAAACTTTATGAGTATAATGTCTCTATCATGCGATATGCGGGGTAAGGAGTAAAGTGGGCAGACGGTGGCAAAATATTGTTTAAAATTAAAAAATCCAAACTAAAAACTAAATTGAGTCGAAAAGTATATTGGCTTGAAGATAGACCTGTCAGTCATCATTAAGGGGAATTGGAATGTACTCTTACGTTTTTCCTTTAATATAAATAGTGGGCGAGGCCAGTCGTGGCGCAGGGGCACAAAGTGTGACCGTAAAATCGACTGATTGTGGGTTCGATCCCTACTCGAGGAAATGAAATATTTATTTACATTAATATTTTCATTTCTTCGTTCTGGTATCGAGGCAAAGTGTGGCGTTGAGTTCCGCCACTCAATACGCAAATCCTACAGAACTTGGTGGGAAATGGGAAACGGAGTGTCTAGGTTCCCTCTAGGATACAGCGTGAAGTTGATTTATTTATTGTGAAATGTAATAAAAAATCCTACGTCTAAATTGTTGAGGTATCTTGATTCATTTCTTTAGCTATGAGTTTGAAATAATTTACCCTATATGCTGTTCCTGTAAAAGGAGCTCAAACGCTTCCACCCTGAATTTTACATTTCTTTAAGAAAAAAAAAATACGATTATATTCAAATACAATTTGAATCCACATTAAAGTGGAACGACAAATCGGCTGAATCGTTCTAACGGAGCATGTTTCGGACATTCAATTAGGTCTTACGCTCATCTGCATGTTGCCACAGAGAGTGGACGTTTTTAATTTTTATGTTTGCTAGATATTCGATTTACTTGTCGCATGAGTTCACAACTACTAAATACGTTTTTTAACATTTTTAAAGTGTTATTCCACACTTAGGAAAAAAAAAAACTTATTTAGTTAAATACTTATTTAGAAAACGTATAAAAAATTGAACGTAACGGGACTTGAACCCGCGCCTCCTGGGAACCAACCAGGCGCTCTGACTCTACTAAGCCGTACAGTCTCTTCAAGCTACGTCGAAATTTTTATGCGCTTGTTACAACTTATTTATGTTGTTAACATCTCTGTAAGGAGATTTATACAAATTTTTGCTATCCAGAGATAATTACTACGAATTATCGTCTGGTAATAGAGAATGCTATTTACTAAATATTTTAAACATTTTTAAAGCGTTAAATCACACTTAAGAAAGATAAATACTTATTTAGAAAACGTATAACAATTTATTATAAAAGTTTATTTATTTTGAGACCAGTCGTGGCGCAGCGGCACAAAGTGTGACTGTAAAACCGACACTAAGCCATACGTTCTCATCAAGCTACGTCGAAATTTTTATACGCTTAACTTGCTTTGCTATGAAAACTATTCTATAAAATTTATTTATGTTACTTATTTAGAAAACGTATAAAAATTTGAACGCAGCGGGACTCTAACCCGCGCCTCCTGGAAACCGACCAGGCGCTCTGACCACTAAGCCGTGCGTTCTCGCCAAGCTGCGTCGAAATTTTTATACGTTTGTTACAACTTATTTATATATCTCTGTAGGGAGATTTTTACAAATTTCCGCTACCCAAAGATAATTACTAAGAATTATCGTTTGGCAAGAGAAACACTATTTTTTTTTTAATATTTTTAAACATTTTTAAAGTGTTATTCCACACTTAGGAAAGAATAATACTTATTTAGAAAAGTTGCTTGCTGTTTAAAAATATTTATTTATGTTGTTAGCATTGTTTATATTTTGTATAAATGGGTAAATATTATACTTATTTTGATAAGAATAATCCTTATCAAATAAAATAAGTATAATAGTCATCTTTAGCATTTCATCTAGATTGAAATTATACTTTATTGTACATCATTATAAGAAATACTTTAGGAGATACTGATTCAAAAAGACCTGGCCTATCAGCATTGGCGTAGGAGGAGCGGACCGAGTGGGCCGGGCCTACCAGCGTAGCCTGGTGCCCACTCCAAAAGTTTTACTTGCAAAAAATTTGACTAATATGAAGTTTTAAAAGGTATATCTTAAATTCCTATAAATAATGTTAAATTAGCCATCATGGTGCAGGAGCACAGCATTAAACTCTAAGCACAACGAGTGTGAGTTCAATCCCGTGGAGGTATCAAGCTGAAAGTAATATCAAATATTGAACTCTACATATACATACTCTGTATTTTGTATGTAATCCACCGCGTAATCAAAATCTATATATAGAGTAGGGTAAAAATTTGGCACGAAATAAAAACTTACAATGTAAATAAAGATGAACATCCGATATCCGATTCGATGGAGGCCAGTCGTGGCGCAGGGGCACAAAGTGTGACTGTAAAACCGACTGGTTGTGGGTTCGATCCCCACTCAAGGAGACGAAATATTTACTTAAATATATATTTCCATTTCTTTGTTCTGGTATCGAGGACAAGCGCGACGTTGAGTTCTGCCACTCAATACGCAATGCCTCCAGAATTCGGCAGAAAGTGGGGAACGAAGTGTTTTAACATAAGGTTCCCTCTGCCTACTCTGCAGTGTGCGGGCTACAGCGTAAAGCTGATAAAAAAAATGAACATTCAAAAAATAAAAAAATATAATATACTTACAATACTATGACATATTACTGATTATTATTATCATCGGTAAATCTAGCAAGTCAAAATTTGTGCCTGACTGGCCTCAAGTTTTTTAATTAGTTTTGAAAATAATATAATAAATAAGTTTGAACAAATAAATTTAATAAAAGATTTTCTTTACATTTTTGTTTATGAAGAGCGTTCATCTGAGGACGAAACTTATGCATGTCTATACCATACGTATAGTAAAAAAAAAATTGCTGACTATAAAAAGTTTATTATAAAAAAAGTACCAGTATAACTATGGTTAATAATATTAGGCAGGGGGAACCTAGTGTTAAGACACTCCGTTTCCTGCTCTCTGTCGAATTCTGGAGGCCTTGCGTGTTGAGTGGCAGAACTCAACGCTACCGGTATGTCTTGACACTCAACAAAACGACTTTAGCTATAAGTTGCATATTTTCATAACAGTACTGTGGCCCTGTGTGGCTATTTTAATAAACGAAATAGGAGGCCATTTATGGTGAACTAGTAAGTTTTAATAGTTTTAGTTCAACGCCCACGCGGTCTATTGTTATTAGGTTTCCGTTTCAAAATCACGATACGTGAATAAATCACCTGCCACTATATTGTATGGTATAGTATCGTATTTGTTGAGAATTACAGTAGTCTATTTAGGATTTTTGCAATTTGTGAAGTTTTATTGACATTGTCTGATAAGCTTTGTATAGTCAGCTTACAGAAATTGTTTTTAAATATTTGTATAGACTAGTTTTATATCAGCATGTGGTGTTAACGTCAGTCGGTCGGTCGTGGGTTTGATTCCTACTAGGGGAATGATTTTTTTTGGCATGAATTTAGATACTAGTCTTAAATCGTCTTGTCATTCCGTTTTCATTCTTTCCTAAGTGTGGAATAACACTTTAAAAAATGTTTAAAAATATTTTAAAAAAATAGTATTCTCTCTTGCCAAACGATAATTCTTAGTAATTATCTTTGGGTAGCGGAAATTTCTAAAAATCTCCCTACAGAGATACTAACAACATAATAAGTTGTAACAAGCGTATAAAAATTGCGGCGTAGCTTGATAAGAACGTATGGCTTAGTGGTCAGAGCGCGTGGTCGGTTTCCAGGAGGCGCGGGTTCGAGTCCCGCTACGTTCAAATTTTTATACGTTTTCTAAATAAGTATATATTTATGTTCCCCACTTTCCGCTGAAGCCTGTAGGCATTTCGGATTTCAACAGTTTGTCTCGTTACCAGAGCGAGAAAATGCAAATATTAAATATTTGATTTCCTCGTACGGGATTCGAACCCATTCCGTGCCGCCGTGTGCTCTTACATTACGACAACGACATGAATGAAGAATGAAATGATATAATAAAAACTGAAATATTTCCATGGAACAAGACAAAGCGCGGAGTTGAATTTAACACTCAACAAGTATGTTTAATGGCTGTCTTACATATAATGTCTCAAAAATTAGGGAACGTCAACAGGTTTCCTCTATCTACCGGAAAGAATCGTAAAGCTCAGGATAAAAAAGGCTTACATTTAGTATAGTCAGCAGAAAAAATCTTAACTGATTATTTGAACTTTATTATGAAAAATTACGCAAAAGTTAATCCTATATTAATAGCTAATTCCAAATAAATGATTAATAATACTGTGTGGATGTGACATATGAAATAAGATAACGCTACTACTACTTTGACAGTTGATAAGAAACCGTTATCTTCTTTGTTGCAGACAGTATCTGTCAGACGATAGCTTCTACTTATCGACTTAAGTTATAAATCTTCCTATTCACGACATTTAGCTTTTGTTACAATATTGTGTGTTATGATATAAATGTTTCATAATATCCTTTTACAAAAGAAACATTAATTGAGACGTTCCCGATTATTATGATAATGAAGCAAAAACTACAAAGTGAATGACAGTGTGTCGACTTAAAGCCCTTTGTGACATAATATAAGCTTTGTAGTGAATTAATGAAATACTTACGTATTTTTTTTAGCTTCACGCTGTAACCTGCAAAAAGGCAAGGTAGGCAGAGGAACCCTGGAAACCTAATGTTAAGACAGTTCGTTCCCATTAGGACGCCGTTCCATTCTTTCTGCCGAATTTTCGAGGCATTGCGTGTTGAGCAGCGAAACGCTACGCCGCGTTTTGCCTCATTACCACAGCGATGAAAATAGAAATATTAAATATTTATTACGCTCGAATGGGAATCGAATCCACAACTGCCCCGTTAACAGCCGCACGCTTGTGCGCTAGGACGGCCTTAGTTCTATTTGATTATGTTTATATGTGTTTACTTATATTTTATGTAGTAAGTGGAATACCACTCTTAATTTGAAGCCTAATGTTCTGACATTGTGTGTAGAATATCGGAACTGAACGCCGCGTTTTACTTTAATAGTCTAGACAAGTGAGAACAGCCTAAATATATTGTCTTCCATTTTATTTTATATTTTTTTAACAGTATACTAAACACCATCTTACAACAGATTACATTTTTGTTTTATATTGAGTGAATATCGAATCGAGGCCAGTCGTGGTGCAGCGGCACGAAGTGCGACTGTAAAACCGACTGGGTGTGGGTTAGATCCCCACTCGAGGAAATGAAATATTTACTTAAATGTATGTTTCCATTTCTTCGCTTTGGTGTCGAGGTTAAGCGCGGCGTTAAGTTCTGACACTCAACACGCAATGCCTCCAGAATTCGGACAATTTCGGAGGAGAAAGTGGGGAACGGAGTGTCTTAACACTAGGCTCCCTCTGCCTACCCTGCTGTGTGCGGAATACAGCTGATTTAATATCGAATCCACGATAATATTGTTTACACTATCACAATAATTTATTTATATGTTATACATAATCGCTATCACAACAATTTATAACAATAAAACTTATGTTATTTTCATTGAGATGAGTAATTCTTAGAAATTTCGTAATTAAGTTAGTTACAAAAATAATATATTAGAAAGATGTACTTGTACTTACCAAAGTTCGTCGTTTGACAAACATAACATTCAATATTAAATTCTATGTGTATATTTTGATATACAAGTACTTTTTAATATATTATTTGATACATTGATTACTTCACTAATCAGATTAATTATTTTCATTTTCTGCCTAATAAGGAACGATGGTTCAACATTCGATTACCAATGGGGGAAAATATTAAATTTAAAATATTTGTTTCTTTCTCTGGCTTATTAAAATGAAATATGATAAACTTACTCGCTCGTCATACGAATCGTCCGATACCATGCAATCTATATATATAGGTGTGACTGCAAAACCGACTGGTTCTGGGTTCGATTCCCACTCGAGGAGATGAAATATTTACTTAAATTTATATTTCCATTTTCTTCGCTCTGGTGTCGAGGTTAAGCGCGGCGTTGAGTTCTGCCCCTCAACACGCAATGCCTCCAGAATTCGGCAGAAAGTGGGGAACGGAGTGTCTTAACACTAGGTTCCCTCTGCCTACCCTGCTGTGTGCGGGATACAGCGTGAAGCTAATTTAATTTTATTTAATTTTAATTTCATACACTCGCTCATTACATACAGTCGCTCACTCATACTGACATTGATTAACACAATCTCGTGTGCACGTCCTTATTACGAGAGCCACCGCCGAGAGTGACGTGTTGGGAGTCTGTTCACTAAGTGCGGCCTTACATTATACGACATTGAATACACATAATCATCTAAATTACTTATAATATTTTTTACTAAGGTATTTTTTTCTGTAGCGTCACGCTGTATGGCGCACACAGCAGGGTAAGCAGAGGTAACCGCCGAGGACCCAGATTTCCGCCGTTTGAAGACATTGCGTGTTGAGTGGCGGAACGCCGCGATTTGCCTCGAACCCAGAGCGAAAATATAAATTAAAATTAAATTAGCTTCACGCTGTATCCCGCACACAGCAGGGTAGGCAGAAGGAACCTAGTGTTAAGACTCCGTTCCCCACTTTCTGCCGAATTCTGGAGGCATTGCGTGTTGAGTGGCAGAAGTCAACGCCGCGCTTAACCTCGACACCAGAGCGAAGAAATGGAAATATAAATTTAAGTAAATATTTCATCTCCTCGAGTGGGGATCGAACCCACAACCAGTCGGTTTTGCAGTCACACCTCGTGCGGCTGCGCCACAACCGGCCTCGATGAATGAAAATATACATTTAAATAAATCTTTAATTTCCTCGGGGAAATTTTATAGGGATCGAATTCACAACCAGTTGATTTTACAGTCTAACACTTATGCCCCTGCGTCACGACTGGCCTCGTAAGCAATAAAACTAAGATATTATCCTATAAAAATACAAAACAAAATTTATAAAGTCAAAGTACCTAAAGATCAAGACTAACTTAAAACTTGTAATCACGTTGTTTAAGTTTGCAACTTTCTATTCGAAGAGTCACGTGACATTTTGAACTTTATTCAATTTCATAACAACACGTGGGGCAGGCTCTGATTGTAAGCATGATGATTGTAGGTTCGATTTCCATTCGGGGGAATAAATTGTTGTCGTTTCCTCTGTCTTATAACAAGACAAACATGCAAGGCAAAAAGTAGGAATGGAGCGTCTTGACACTACTTTTCCTCTGCCTAGTGTCCTATATGCGGGATACAAAGTAAAAAAATTCGACATACTTAAATATGCACTTATTTCGTATGAAATGAACTACAAATATAAGCTTGTAATATAGAATGGAGCTTAAAAAATCTATGATTTATTTATTTTATTATACTATTATTACCATTTCTAATTTGATATTATATAATACGATAGCCAAAACTACTTTAGTACTACTACTTAACTATACTAGCTTCAAGGGCTTAACTTCTTACATGTCCACTCACTGGATACGGTCTAGTATGCTTTAGACTCACCTTTCTCACCTTCAACAGGAGTTGAGCTTAAAATTTTTGTTACCAAGTGACATCTTAATAAGATATAATGATATATATACTCTTGAATGGTGAACCCGTAGATCCTGTCGATTTTACGGTATTTTTCGGTATCATCATAGACTCCAAATTACAGTGGGAACCCCATATTGACAGTTGCATCTCAATATATTTTTAAAAATGTTATGTATGTTAAAAAGACATTAATGATTTTACCAAAATTGATGATGTTTATAATATTAACACCAGGAATAGGCTTAATCTTGGTGCACCTGTAATTCGGTTGCATCGAATCCGAATTTCTTTTATGGGACAATGTATACGCTTTTACAATAGGATCCCAGAAAACGTCAGAGATATTTCTATATCACGATTTAAAAAAATGTGAAAAGACGTTTTGTCACATTGTCACATATAGTTGAATAAGTATTTGTATAAAATTGATTTAAAAAAAATAACTCCCGCTGAGTTTCTTGCGCCGGTTCTACTCAGGTCTGAGGCATTAACTTTAGTGAAATGGTGATAAATTATTTGTCGTTCAAAAAATAAAGCAATGTAACTTAACTACTACTAAACTACTACTAAAATTAATTGAATTTGAATTTTAATTTATACCTATTATTTTATTCCATTCTCAACCATTTTACAGAAAAGTGCTATATAAAAAATTTTGTTTATTTAAATTTAATTCTCTTTGTATATTATTATCTACTGAATTACGTGGGGAAATAGAGAATATTAATAAAAAACACCATTATTCCTTTGATTCTGTACTTAATGCGAACTCTTTTATCCAACGAAATAAAAGAAAAGGAATACATTTTAATTATAAATATTTCTTTAAGTCAGAATCAAAGCCACAACCATCGCTTGAACATTCAGACTATTACACGAATCAGCTTATGAATAATAAGTAAAAATAAGAGATTTCTTATTGAGAACCTTAGCCATCCAGACCTAGAACTTTGTCCAGCAAATATATTTTTAATTAATTTAAAAGTGAAAGCCACGAATATGTGACTGTCAACGCGATGGTTGTGGGTTCAGGATCATCGGTATAAAATATTAAATATTTTCATTTCCTCGTTCTGGTGTCGGAGCAAAGCGTGGCGTTGAATTTCGCCACTAATCTCATAATACCATGTTAATTCAGCGAAAAGTAGGGACCGGAAATGACCTAGTAGGAACGCAGTATCTTAACATTAGGTTTCCAGGTTCCCTATGCCTACCCTGCTATGTGCATTTCATTCATTCATAATGTTAAAATGTCAATCAATTCAATTAGTATCAAATAAAAAGAATCAAAAACAGATTATAACAGAAGTTTTCATTTCCAGAGCGTCGTTTTCCGAGTGATGCATCACCCTTACGTCGTCGGCTTCGAGCAGTGCGTGTCCTTCGACGCGTTCGCCAGCGCCCGGCTCGAGGTCGCTTACAACGTGTTCTGTTTGTGCGCGATGTACTTCGTGCCGCTGCTGGTGATCACCGTGTGCTACGTGTGCATATTCTGTGAGATACGGAGGAGCAGCGATGAGCTTACTGGTGAGTAAGGCTTTAGATTTTGACATTGAAAAGAGCAGCTGTTGAGTTTCTTGCTGGCTCTTCTCAGCAGAACTGCCTTCCGAACCGGTGGTAGCTTTTTTCGTTATATATTCATTTAACGATTCCACCACTCAACACGCAATGAATTCGGTGGAAAATAGGGAACGGAATGCCTTAAAGCTAGGTTTATGCCTACATTATTGTGTGCGTATGTTTAATAAATTTAAAAAATAGGTGACTCGTCCAAGTAGACCTTTTAAAAGTTAAAACATGTGACCTTATAAGAACTACAAATATAATTTTGTAATGTGTTTTTTCTGTGAAATACTTGAAAGTAAACTTTTCGCAATTTTTCCTGTAGGTTTTGATTCTCTTGCGAGTTTAGAAAATTTGCGGTATAAGCGTCTGTATCTTTTGATTATGTTGTCTTAGATTTTTTCACAGCTCCACGTATGTGTATATAGCTGATGAGAATTTGATATAAACTTCAGCTTGATACCTCCAAGCATTCCTGACAATAAAGTGATCCTATAAGGGTTTTGTTTTTTCCTTTCGAGAGACGGAAATTTAAAAATACTAAACTTCCTTGTTGGCGACGAGCGCTTGGTCACGTTGCGATCTTATTTTTTATCATTAATAACTAAGATATATCTCCACTACGCTATGAAGCGCGATAATTCGTGATTCGGTAAAGGTAATAAAAAAAATTGCTTCCAATATGGAAGCTAACAAAAAGAAAAAAAAACAAACTAACTTACATCGCCATGGGCGCGTGGAGCGCCCACGCTAGGAATAAACTTTAAAGCTCAAGTATTTTAACCTACTGGATACAATTTCGTTTTAACATTCCGGTTTTTCTAAAAATAAAGACGTATTTTCCTAAAAATATTATGTTTGGACTTTGAGGATATAGTGGCATTGAGTTGTTGTGTGTTTAAATCCAAGATGGGAGTATTCCTTTTTTGTGTAGTTATCATACTTACTCGTGTTAAAAGAAACAATTGTCGTGATCTTGTTAGGTTAGATTAAATAAATAAATATCACGCTGTAAAGCAATATTTTTGTAAAAATACATGAGAGTACTTATCTAAGATATTAATGGACAAAAAATTATAAAACCTTTGCGTACAATACCTCTTTTTAGATATTGTCCATGTATGAACAATAATAAGAGTGGCATAGAATAAAAAATATTTTTGGGATTTTGATTTGGATTTTCTTATTGGATGGCAGATTTCGATAGAAGCAACCATTAAATTATTTACTGTTTCATTTAAAAAAAAGAAATCTTGTTTTTTTTAAGTCATAATATTTGGGCAATAAATTGACATTTTTAAAATTTATATAAAGTTGTAAAATTGAAGAAAGCACCAAACCATTTCTTGGGAAAATGTGATGTAAATTGCTTCAAACAAGGCTCTTAGCTGATGGCAAAGTACATGTTGATTTTTATACGATTTTGCGAACGGGGTTTATTTTATAGAAAGAGGTAGCTTCAAACTTTTTCCCGTATACTAATGTAGGCAGAGCGAACTTTGTGTTAGCACATTCCATTTTTGGCCCACCTATCAAGAATATCGTGTTAAATGACGAAATTGAACACCATGCGTCATCTACCAGAGCGAGGAATAAAAACTATTATTATATTCTTCCAAGTGGGACTTGAACCACCACCACTTTTACAGTAAGACACTGTTCTACTGCGCCACGATGGCGCATTAGATTTTTTGTATAAAAATGTTATACTTATTCCTTTATAACATTGATATAATAAAAAAACATGTATATGAAAATATAGTTCTTTCATCTATTGTGTAAGTCTGCTTTTGTGAACAGAACGAATTATGGCTTTGAGTAAATTCTGTTCTATTTGACCTCTCGAAGAAAGGGAATTATTATTATAATTTTTTGTTACTTTTTACAGCAATAAAATATGTGAAAATCAAGAACCACGCAGACAAAACTACGCGGAAATCTAGTTACTTTATGACGAGGAAAGAGTGGCTTGCAAAGAGCGTAGCGTTTGGCACTCTCTCTCTCTCTCTCACTCTCTTTCTCTCTCTAGCTAATCTGCTACGAATAAAGCGTGAAGCAATGCAAATACTGAGGACAATGGAAATCTGGAGTATTTAAATTAACATAAGATTTTGTTAGCTGACTTAGTTAAATAATAAAAGTAAAATAATAAAATTATATACGAAATATTGCAGTTCTATACGTAATATATTTCAAGTAATTCTTTTAATTAAGATTATATAGTGTGTGTGATCAATGCAGTTCTTTGCCTCGTTACCAAAGCGAGATAAATAAAATATTAAATATTTCATTTCCTCGAGTGGGAATCGAAGCTACAACCTGTCGGGATTACAGTCGCACGCTTGTTCCCCTAGCACTGGTCTTTAATATTTATTACATATAACATAATTTCACATATAAACACCCACCAAATTTTTTCTGCGAACATAAATTTTTCATCACAAAATTTCATACAAGAATTTAACAGCAACTCTAACAAGCTAAGATATTTACGGTCTTCTAAAGTTAAAAGAGAAACTTTCAAAATACGCTCGTGAATTACATAGGACTGCAGTATGAAAAGTGCCTACGTAGAACTTCCGTTAGTTTATATTTAATACAATAAATTGTCGATATAGAAATTGCGTAATGTTTTAATAAATTTAATAAATAATATTTTTTGTGAGAATGACCATTCCATATTCCCACATCGAAGTGGAATCATCGTTCATAGGGTTAATTTTGTATTCATTTTAAATATTAATAAAGTTAGTTTTAAAATCATTTCGGTTTTTTTTCAATCATCTGTCTGCCGCTAACGTAATTGGCGCAGTCGGTAGGATATTCGCGGGAGACATCAAGACCACGTCTCACATTGATAATCGCGTCGCGAGTCACCCGGGTTGGCTATCAAGCACCGTTCCGGATATCCTGAATCTACGGACCAGCTGCAGACCAGAGGAAGAATCCGAAAATTGATTCACGGAGAAAAACCAGAAATGCTATATATGTAAGTACACTTGAATCTTTCTCGTGTTGCTCCTTTGAATCTTAAACTTCAAGATTTACCATCCTAGCGCCTCTAGATCGCGGGAGCCTGAACCGCGCCAGGCCCGCAGACAATTAGCAGATAATAATAGAGATATCATAGGATTAGATAATTTAGAATTAAATAGTTTAGAGTTAGATACCGTTAAGCAAAAAAAGGTAAAAATGTCGCAGTGTAACCCGGACGAAATTTTTAAGGCCCTTCGCCAGAATTTGATGGAAACCCTAACGTCCTTACTAGGTTCATTAAAATTTGCGATTCATTGGCTACGCAATACCTTAGTTACAACCCTGGTAGCGAATTTTCTAATCTGTGCTTATTAAATGGAATTTTAAATAAAATAACAGGGACAGCTGCATGCACAATAAATTCAAACGGTATACCAGAAAACTGGCTAGGCATACGAACAGCCCTCATTAATAACTTCTCAGATCAACGTGATGAGACCGCTCTCTATAATGACCTCTCCGTAGCAACTCAAGGTAATCGAACACCGCAAGAATTTTATAATCATTGCCAAACTTTATTTAGCACTATTATGACATACGTAACCTTACACGAGACCATAACCACCACAGTCCAAGCGAAAAGAGAGCTTTACAAAAAAGTTACAATGCAGGCATATGTACGCGGATTAAAAGAACCGTTAGGGTCCCGCATACGATGCATGCGCCCGGATTCAATTGAGAAAGCTCTTGAGTTCGTTCAAGAAGAGCTTAATGTCATATATTTACAGCAACGTGAGCCTTATAAGGTTCAAGCAACCCATAAACCTACCCCTACATTACAACCAGTAACATTTACTCCTACTAATAAACCTCATAATACGCATGTACCTAATTGGCCGGCTCCGATGAATCAGCGCCCAATGGGACCTCCACCGCAACCTTTTAAATTCCCGGTATCTAGTCATAATCAACCACGCATGCCTACTAACACACAGAGGATGTTCTCTGCACCTCCACCGAATTACAACCCCCGCAGTAATGTATTTCGTTTACCACCTCGAAACAACCAAATGTACGGACAAACAGACAGATCTCAACCCATGAGTGGAATCCAACGTTTCACTCCCAAGATACTACCAAATACCAACATGTTGACAGGACACGATTGGAATAGATCCGGTAACCCACCGCGTAGTAATTATTTTAAAACTCGTGAAATGAACACAAACATATGTATGCCATATGACGACTCATATTACGACGACTATACTTATTACTCAGAACCGGAATCTAATTACTATATTGACAATGTACATTATACTAATGAAATTTCCCCTGACTACGCCTGTAATTCGACTTATTATGTGACTGATGACAGCCAGCTACTAGATGAAAATCAACCAGGGCCGAGTCATGATAAGCAGGATTTTCAGGAGGCTTCCATATTAAAAAAACCAAAATAGAATTAAACCTCCAAACCCAGAGACAACTTCCTTATATACAAATAGCAAATCCCCCATTAAAACTTCTTATAGACACCGGCGCTAACCAGTCATTTATCAGTCCTAAAGTCGTAAAAAAATATTTCTACAACTTTCCTCTCAACTACGATCCATTTGAAGTTACAAACATACACGCGACAAGTCGTAATAATTATTCTATTACACTGCCATGCTTTAATGAATTAAATGACTCAAATAGTATGAAACTGTTTATATATCATTTTCACGATTATTTCGATGGACTGATAGGGTTAGACTTGTTAACTAGTTGGGAAGCAAGGATTGACCTAAAAGAATGTTGTTTAATAACTAGAACCGCGTCAAATCCTATTATAATGTATGATTCACGTAACGTAAATTTATATGAAGACGTAATTCCCGCTAAAACATCCAAAATTGTGCGTATTCCTATTAATACAATAGACGGCGATGTTTTTATTAAGGAACAGGTTATTTGCAACTGTATGGTTCATGAATGTATTACTACCGTATCAAATAACCGCGGATATATTGAAATTGAAAATCCAACATTAAATGATATAATAATTTCACTCGACCATCCAGTTTGTGCTGAAGTATTAAATATTGAGTGCACGCGTCCTCAACAACCGTCGGAACGCGTACACGACGTTATTTCACGATTACGAACAAACCACCTAAATCCAGAGGAAAAGGCTAATCTCGTAGCTCTTTGTTCCCGTTACTCCGACGTATTTTATATTGACGTGAAAAGTTAACTTTCACAAATAAAATTAAACACAGAATTAGAACTACCGACGAGGTACCTATACACGCTAAGAATTACCGGTATCCTTTTATACACCGACGAGAAACGAGAAAGTAAAATCCCAAATAGAAAAAATGTTAGACCAAGGCATTATAAGACCTTCTGAGTCCGCGTGGAGCTCACCTATTTGGGTAGTACCCAAAAAGGTAGATGCCTCTGGGAAACAAAAATGGCGTTTAGTGGTAGACTTCCGAAAACTTAATGAGAAGACGTTAGATGATAAATACCCTATCCCTAACATTAGTGATGTTCTTGACAAATTAGGGAAATGTCAATATTTTACTACCCTTGATTTAGCTAGTGGGTTTTATCAAGTCGAAATGGATCCCCAAGATGTATCAAAAACAGCGTTTAACATCGAACATGGGCATTTCGAATTTCTTCGTATGCCAATGGGCTTAAAGAATTCCCCTGCAACTTTCCAACGAGTAATGGATAACGTACTCCGCGGACTTCAAAACGAGATATGTCTCGTCTACCTTGATGATATTGTAATATATAGTACATCTCTTCAAGAACATATGGTTAATCTCGAAAAGGTTTTCAATAGATTACGGGAATCAAACTTCAAAATTCAAATGGATAAATCCGAATTTTTGAAATTAGAAACTGCCTATCTCGGTCATATAATAAGTAGAGAGAGAAGGTGTCAAACCGAATCCAGATAAGATTAAGGCCATTGAAAATTATCCATTACCTAAAACTAGTAAAGAAATTAAACAATTTTTAGGACTCTTAGGATACTATAGAAAATTCATCCCCGACTTTGCACGCCTAACGAAACCTATGACTAAATGCCTAAAGAAATCCAATAAAATTACACTAGATTCTGAATATACTAACTGTTTTGAAAAATGTAAAACTTTACTGACAAACGACCCTATATTGCAATACCCAGACTTTACAAAAGAATTTATTTTGACAACTGACGCTTCAAATATAGCCGTAGGTGCCGTTCTGTCTCAAGGCCCCATAGGTTCCGATAAGCATGTCTGTTATGCTTCTAGAACCTTAAATGACAGCGAATTAAATTATAGCACAACAGAGAAGGAACTTTTAGCCATAGTATGGGCAACCAAGTATTTTAGACCCTATTTATTCGGACGAAAATTCAAAATTTATACTGACCACAAACCTTTACAATGGTTAATGAACAGGAAAGAACCAAATTCCCGTCTTACACGCTGGAAACTTAAATTGAGTGAATATGATTTTACCGTATTATATAAAAAGGGTAAATTAAACTCAAACGCAGACGCTCTTTCACGTATCGAAGTTCACACAAAAGAAGCATTATCTTTAATAGAGGAAATAGATGAGCTTAATTCTTTACTCGGTAATCCATCAGAAACTATTCTTGGCCAAGCTAACTCTTCTACAGAGACAGTTCACACGAGTTCAGAAAACCCAATCTTAGAAATCCCGATAACTGACGAACCACTCAATAAATTTCACAGACAAATTTACTTTAATCTTGTGACTGACGTTAAGAGACGACCTGTAGTTACCAAACCTTTTGACACTCATACGCGTATTAGTATCCAATTGTCTGAGTCAAATTTAGAAGAAGATGTGATAAATGCTGCTAAAGAATATATTACCCCAAAAATAAAAACAGCTATTTTAATAAATCCTCCTTTGGCTATGTATTCAATTATACCGATCCTGCAAGATAAATTTAAGAGTTCCTCTTTTAATCTCGTTCTCGCTAAAAAAGAGTTAGAGAATGTTAAAGAATATTTGCACCAACAGGAGATTATCCGTCACTATCACGATGGTAAAACAAATCATCGCGGTATCAATGAATGCTATTTAGCATTGTCTCATAAATATTACTGGCCTAAAATGAGAGAACAAATAACAAAATTTATAAACGAGTGTACTAAATGCGGCCAAGCCAAATACGACAGAAACCCACTTAGACCACAGTTCAATGTTGTTCCACCTGCTACTAAACCATTTGAGATAGTTCATATGGATTTATTCACAGTTCAAAGTGAAAAATATATAACTTTCATTGACGTTTTCACCAAATACGGTCAAGCTTACCATCTTCGTGACGGCACAGCTTTAAGTGTTCTACAAGCCTTATTACAATACAGTACTCACCATGGCATACCTATGACTGTTATTACTGACAATGGGACTGAATTTACTAACCAGTTATTTATGGAATTTACCCGACTTCATAAAATTAACCACCACCGAGTGTTAGCTCATTCGCCTAATGACAATGGTAACATAGAACGATTTCATTTAACCCTTTTAGAACATCTAAGACTTCTCAAAATAAAACATAAAGATGAACCAATAGTCAACCTTATACCCTATGCTCTAATAGCATATAACAGCTCCATACATAGTTTCACAAAATGTCGCCCTTTCGATCTATTGACTGGACATTTTGACCCTAGGGGTTGTACGGACATAGACATAACGCAACATCTTTTACAACAATACACTCAAGATCATAGGGATAAAATGAAACAAGTATATGATATTATCAATTCCTCCTCACTTGAAAAACGTACTGAATTGATAGAAAAAAGAAATGAAAAACGCGAACCTGAAAAGGAATACGCGCCTCAACAATCAGTTTTTATAAAGAACTCACTTGCTAGTCGACAAAAGACTGCTCCACGATATACTCATGACACTGTGCTAGCCGACTTACCAGTTCATATTTATACTTCTAAAAAACGTGGCCCCATAGCAAAATCAAGATTAAAACGAGTTCCTAAAACAGCTAATTTGTTACAGGATCCTCTTAATAACAACTCTCCCAATGACTCAACTTCAGGAGATAAAACTCGAGAGCCTTAATGACGGACCAGGACTATTACCTTTCAAACTCGGATCCATGAAACTAACTACTCATCTTCATACATTCATACAGTATGTAAAATTGGATGACATTGAGACTAACATTCATTCATTAGAGACTCAACTGGTTGACTGTAGAAATCGTATGAGTAATATAACATATAACTTGTATGAAATTCAAATTAACTACCTTGCTAATAAGATTGGCAATATTGTAAAACAATTACATTCTTTAGAGCCTAGTAGAGTAAAAAGAGGTCTTGTAGACGGCTTAGGTCCTATGATAAAAAGTTTAACCGGTAATTTAGATCACGATGATGCGTTGAAATATAATGAGGCAATTAGAGTATTAGAAAGTAATCAAGTAAAATTATTATCTGAATTTAATAGTCATATCAGCCTGAGCAAAGAGTGGATGTTAAAACATGGAAACATTATTAGACAGATAGTAGATAATCAGAATAGGATAAATAGTACCTTAGAATTAATATTACAGAATAAAGCTATAAGTGACGACAGCTTAACAAAGTACGCAAATTTTGCCCAACTTTTAGAACTAGTTAGCGAAAACATAGAAGATTTATCTTTAGAATTACTTAGAATAGAAAATAGTTTAGCGTTCATACATGCTTCTAGTACACATCATTCGATGATAGATATTGAGGTATTAGAATCTATGGTGTTAAAGTTAAAATCAATTTACTCAGAAGAGCAAGTATTAGATTTAGAACTTAGGGAATATTACAATATTATTAAACCAGGGTCATATTTTGTGAATAAACAAATAGTTTTTATATTTAAATTTCCAATTTATTCCAAAGAAACTTACGATTTTTATAAATTATCAGTAGTACCGAATAAATATAACCATGCTCTAATCCCACCTTTCCCTTTCCTGGCAACAATCGAGACATCATTCGTGTACATGGAGGCTGAATGCCCGAAGTTAACAAACTGGTATCTCTGTGAGAAAGAATTTGATCATCAGATCCGCACCAAATCAGATTGCATTCAGGAATTAATCACCAATCAAGTTATACAAGAAACCTGTGAATTTACTACAGTTACCTTAACTAAAGCGGCAATGGAGAAACTTGATGACCAACACTACGCCCTGTCTTTTCCTCAACAAACGAAAGTACAACAAAGTTGCAATCAAAAGGACTACACGTCGTTACAAGGAAGTTATCTAGCTACAATTCCTTCTGAATGTCGTTTGAAATCGGAACAATTCACAATATCAAATGATTACAACGAAATCAAAGGACAACCCCTAAAACTAATGAAAATACCCTATCATGCCGAAAAGCAGTCTAACAAAATGCCTCATATCCATTTAAAATCTATTGATCTTCAAGGACTACATAATATCCAAGACCAACTTATGATGATCCAGACTCCTATACAAATTGACGAGGTGCGAGAAGACGCCTTGTACCATACTACAATACCGTTCTACAGTATACTATTGAGTGCAGGCGTACTCGGAGTCCTCGTAGCAACTCGACGCTACTTGTGGAGGTGTAACAAGGACGTGAAAAAGGAGCAGCAGCCATCGAACGAGATCCTGCAAGCATCCGGCAACCCTGAGAATATTCCGGCATGTTCCAGTAGTGGTTTGAATATGGGAATAATAAAACGAGCAGCGTCACATTCTGTTTAGTTTATTCGACTGATCATGGCTAACGAAACTGTCTATTTATATATATTTGGACATACTGTCAAATAAGCAACTTTTATATGATAAATTTATACAATCATTAAAGTATTCAAATTCAAAATATTACTTATTCAAATAAACTCTTATAAGCACTTTTGAATCGTCGAATTAACATGGAAACAAAAAAGAAGCTACCACCAGTTCGGAAGGCAGTTCTGCTGAGAAGAACCGGCAAGAAACTCAACAGAGGCTCTTTTATATAATGTATTTATCCATATACTATATAATTCAATGTGTAATTAATTATTAGCTATAAGTGAATTGAGAATAACATTGTTTATAGGTCTTAAAATAAAAGTTACGCAAAAGGAAATTGAATAATTCTATACAGTGTTGCTAGTGATTTTTAACAGTACTTCTTATATGTTAAACTTATAAAATATATAAAGTTAATGAATCTACTCAATTTGCCAATTAGTGCCAATACTATTATGTATAATTAAATTGATAATAACATACTCTTTTAATGTACTAAAATAAGTATATGATAATAGATAGAAATATTCCATATGGTCTTGGTCGTGCTGTTTAACACTCGGCCATCCTGCAAAGCCGTGTCCCACGGCTGGTCTGGCACTCGCTGCTATCATCATCACCAATACGCCTTTTCTTCGCAAATCAAACTGTAACATAAAATTTTAAAGCAGTAATATTGTATTGGACAAATTATACTCGATACAACTTTCTCAACTGATTTTTTTAAATTATTACAAAACAATGTTAATTTCTGAATTGCTACGAGACTTTCTTTTTTTTTGGCATCATTTATTTTTATCATAAATTGAAAAGTAAAAGAATTGATATGCACATAGAATTTTTTTTTTTAGCGTTACGCTATATCCCGGACATACCAGGGTAGGCAGAGAGCACATAGAATATAAAATCCTATAATAAATAAGTACGATCAACATTAAAGTTAGCATTTTTTTACCAATATTATATTATAACTGCAAGCATTATTTTGTTAATATTTTTTGGATATTTATGTTTAAATAGAGACAAAATTAAATTTATAACAGTTTTCTTTAACACATTAATCTTTAACCACATAGTATTATCTTTTTCCACTCAGTATTATCTATAATCACAGATTAATATTTTACCACACAGGATTATCTACAATCACACAGATAAATATTTAACCACACAGAACCTATTATCTTTTTCCACACAGGATTATCTATTATCACACAGAATTTTTTTTTCCACACAGGATTATCTATTATCACACAGATTTTTTTTCCACACAGGATTATCTATGATCACACAGATCTTTTTCCACACAGGATTATTTATGATCACACAGATCTTTATCCACACAGGATTATTTATTATCACACAGATTTTTTTCCACACAGGATTATTTATTATCACACAGATTTTTTTCCACACAGGATTATCTATTATCACACAGATTTTTTTTCACACAGGAGATTATCTATGATCACACAGATCTTTTTCCACACAGGATTATTTATTATCACACAGATTTTTTTTATATGTTATATATATAAATGTCTTTAGCCACAGAGAGCTGTGTCACACAAAGCTATGTCAAATATGTTTTATAAGAAACTTAAATAATCTCCACAACTATTACATACTACTAACTCATATACATATTTTATATTCTTTCGGATTGCTCATAATATACTAGCTTAGTAAATACGAAAGCGTTTTACTTCCTAAGACTATTCAGAAGAACAATATAAAGCAATGATTCGTTGTCCACCAGTCGCCAGCCGCAGCAGACAAAATAGTAGTAGGTAAGCCGTGCAGTGAGTGAAAAGAGCGGTAGTGGAGCCCCTGGCTCGGTGAAGCCCAATACAACGTTTGCCTACAGTAGAATTATTTCCTCAATCAACAAAAAATGTTTTGACGTTTTAATTTATTAAAATACGTTCATTTATTTATTTATTAATATTTATTGAGAAATTCTATTAATACAAAATTACATAAATTTTTTGCTAAAACATTATTATGTCTTTCTCTCTCTATGCTCTATTTAAGCTCCTATTGAGTTGGTTATTAAAGTTTGTTTATTTTTATTATACCTTTATAGTGGTTTCTGTTAACAAGAATGATATAAAAGTGGTCCTTGGTCAAGAAAAGATTTGTAACAACTGATATAGAGTTTAATAATGTGTTTATTTACAATATCATTAACCTCGTGCGTATTTGAGAAGTGATTCCCACTGTTTTCAAATTACAATACCGTTTCGTTTCTATTAATTTTGACTTATAACCAGTAACTTAACCTCAAACTTAAAGATAACATATTTAACTTGAATAACTCCAATCACCTGTCCGCAATTATAATAGAATTATTTTGGCGAACTTAAAATTATTACTAACTCAAACGGTCTTATTTTATGGACCTCTTAAATTTACTTCGATATTCTGTGTATTTAAATATTTTTATATTACAACAATTCACACAGCACGTTTCGTATTCTAGCTTTCATAGAATTGTAGAACACTAGCTGATAGCTCACACAGTATTATATATCTTAGCTTTCATAGAATAATATAGAATAATACATAATAATAATATTAATAATGAATAGGGAACAAAAATAAGCTACACGAAACAAATCATGATTATATAAAATAAGATATACTAATATGTATTAATTTTTCCAATTAATATTTATTCTTCCTTTTTTAACAACTACTAAACTCATACGGAAGTGTCACGTCACGTGTTATTGGTATCTAGTATATTTTCCAATCTGTAATCTTCATGTTTATGAAGCACTGAAGAATTTAACTTATAGCACTTTCTATACGAAATTATAAAAATATCCGTAATTAACAATGCATCTTAATTACAAAATTTTGTGTATATATTTATTTGTGATTTGTTATAATTGTATATTTTTATTAACAAACACACTCAAACTTATATATTATAATTTTTATTTACTCATCTGATATGCAACAGCCACCCCCGTACGTATTTATTGAATTCAGACATGAAACCTACATTGTGACGTAAACCTTTTTTTTGACACTACTACCTATCTACGATTTCATACAGGCGACAGCAGTTCATCAATTACATAACCTACACAAGACATTACAAGATATGTTGTTACTAATTTACTTTCAACAATAAATAGGTTCCTATTACTATATATACATACATAATACATATTAATATATATTTCTTAATGTATTCTATTTATGTTGCAGTCTTATTGAAATCTTTAAGCGTGCTGATTTGCTTTATGATTTAAATTTTAAAAGTTACATAATTATTAATTATAATAAATGACGATTCGATGTTTTTCAATTTGCGGATTATTTGTTCTAGTCTTTGTAAGCTATACGCTGCTACTATATATGACCAATCGCTTACTAGATGATCTGATCGATAGCGTAAACCGTTGATAGGCAAACCCACGTTCAGTTCATATTCGTTATTTCTCTTCCTTATTAGAGTAAGTCTTTACTGCAGACATTGTATAGCTAGACATGTATTCTTTTGAAGTTCTAGATTCTCATTAAACATGAAACTATACTGTAATAAAATGTACTATACTGTAATAAACAAAATACGTTCGTAGGTATATATTTTTTTGAGATTTAAAAGTTTCCTCTTTATAACTGATAATAAACTAACTAATACTAAATAATCTTTAAGAATATTAAGTAACCTTTGAGAATATTAAATATTTATTTCTTTTTATTTGCTTGCCCGATAGACTAAATGTACTTACAACAACAGTCCGCTACAGTTTTCTCTAATCAACAACAATATGTTGGCTATTTATTAGATTATTTTCCGTTTTGGCGGTTACTGGTTAAATAAACTAGGATTTTATGATATCACATTACAAATATTTGTTGCCTCATGATTTGAACTTAACTTAGATATATAGTCGTGTTACACAAGACGTGTTACAATAGATTTATATTGTACTAATAACTTAAGACTGTTAGTGGAAATAACTATTTAATAAAACTTACATATTAATAAATATATACTTAAAATTAGAACTAAAATTAAATTAAAATAAAATATTTTATAACTATATTTCCATTTTTGTATGTTGATCTCTAAACTTTTATACAATTTAAGCATTATTAAACATCAGGTAACGTTTATAATTGTTATATATGTAGTTTACAGAAATTATGAAGTTATCTCTAATGTCGCATTTGTAAGCTTACAGATAACAAAGTAATGGCAATAACAATTTATTTAACACTAGTATTTTATTGTAAAATTGCATAATGTGTAATAGTATTTGTCTATATCGAGGAAGCTCAAAGCTAGCCTATAACTAAACGCTTCACTAAGATCAACCTTTTCGACATTCCATATAAAAATGAGTTTTAATAATAGTATCGGTTCATATCGGTGCGGTGACGCCACTTGACAAACGAATATTACTCTTAATGTAGGTAATTGTCAAAAGAAAATACGTATAAAATAAATTACGCATGAACTGCAAGTCTGTAATGTATTAATCTTTACTTATAATAAAGTAAATTAGTAGCTGATCGCCGTCTGTACACGAATGATTTATGAAATCATCTATTATTGGAGGTTCATCTATGTAACAGCACTCAAAACAATAATTTTGAAAATTTTTGTCCGTTTAACTGTAAGTCGGTATGTTTAAGTGCAATTTTCAATAACGTATTTACGCAAACTTCCTTCAATATTCGAAACAAAACCATTGTAGAACAAATTTTATCCTATAATTGCATAGCTTATTTAAAAATACCCACAAATAAGATAACAAATATTAATTATTAATGTCTCGGATATACAATTGCTATCACTAAAAAGAAAAACGCTGTGTACTACTCTTCAGTATAGTATCTACAATATTAACAGTCTACTATTATATTAATGTCTTTACTTCTTGGATTTCAACCTAGCTCGGAAACCGCTATAATTTAATGCGCTACCCTCGCGTACAAATAATATTCTTAATAAAAACGCCTAGAATTGATATACCTATTTCATTTGCAAATATACTTCTTTGCTATCATAATTACAATATATACTTAATACAAGACAATCATAATATCATAATTTATCATTACTCTATACTCCTCTTCGCGTCTTTGTTATAAACGTGCGATTATTTGTAATATCTTTTGTATACCATGTATTCTTCAACGGTTATTACTTACACGTATTGAAATGTGTAGAAAGACCAGAAATTGAAGATTATACATAAATTATATATTAATGCATATATTATATCTATAATTGTGATAAAACTTTCTGTAAACGTTAACTCGAAACAACACTAAGCATTCACACCACTCTTGTGTACATCACCTTACGCACAATGGTTTTATATGAAAATTTTACTAACCTTTCATAGTTTTGATCGCGTTGAACCTGCAACCAGCGTTGTAGATATGCGTAGTCGTCCCATCGTCATGGCTCAATCTTCTGTTGTTGGGTGGAGTTCTTCGTCTCGAGATTGGTTTGATCAGAAAGATTCGTCTTCCAAAGTATACGTGGATACGCATCAGCAATGATATTGTAGGTAGATAAAAAAAAAAAGACTTCAAAATTTGTGGGCCGTGGTTATTATATATTTCCATATCATCCCACTTCTGAAGTGTTCCAGTAGTGGTTTGAATATGGGAATAATAAAACGAGCAGCGTCACATTCTGTTTAGTTTATTCGACTGATCATGGCTAACGAAACTGTCTATTTATATATATTTGGACATACTGTCAAATGAGCAACTTTTATATGATAAATTTATACAATCATTAAAGTATTCAAATTCAAAATATTACTTATTCAAATAAACTCTTATAAGCACTTTTGAATCGTCGAATTAACATGGAAACAAAAAAGAAGCTACCACCAGTTCGGAAGGCAGTTCTGCTGAGAAGAACCGGCAAGAAACTCAACAGTGGCTCTTTTACATAATGTATTTATCCATATACTATATAATTCAATGTGTAATTAATTATTAGCTATAAGTGAATTGAGAATAACATTGTTTATAGGTCTTAAAATAAAAGTTACGCAAAAGGAAATTGAATAATTCTATACAGTGTTGCTAGTGATTTTTAACAGTACTTCTTATATGTTAAACTTATAAAATATATAAAGTTAATGAATCTACTCAATTTGCCAATTAGTGCCAATACTATTATGTATAATTAAATTGATAATAACATACTCTTTTAATGTACTAAAATAAGTATATGATAATAGATAGAAATATTCCATATGGTCTTGGTCGTGCTGTTTAACAATCAACATTTTCTCTAAACGTATTAAAATAGTTGCCATTCTATGGGGGGAGGAATTACATAGGACTGCAGTATGAAAAGTGCCTACGTAGAACTTCCGTTAGTTTATATTTAATACAATAAATTGTCGATATAGAAATTGCGTAATGTTTTAATAAATTTAATAAATAATATTTTTTGTGAGAATGACCATTCCATATTCCCACATCGAAGTGGAATCATCGTTCATAGGGTTAATTTTGTATTAATTTTAAATATTAATAAAGTTAGTTTTAAAATCATTTCGGTTTTTTTTCAATCATCTGTCTGCCGCTAACGTAATTCGCGTAAAAATATTTTAAGTTATGTAATGCAAGAGTTGTATATTTAACGCTTCAAATTTTTCTTTATATGTAAATTTACATTAAATTTCGTATATGATTGAACTAGAATATTTTTTCTAAAATACTGTAAGTTTTTTTATGCTTACCCCACTTTTAGCAGAGTAGAGTAAGCAGAGGGAATCTGGGAACATAGTATTAAGGAATTCCGTTCCCATTAAGATACTTCCATTCCCAAATTTTAGCCGTATTCTCGAGATATTGAGTTCACTCAACATGTAATGTCTCCAGAATTTGGCGAAAAGGTGAGAATGAAAGTGTCTTAATGGGAACGGAGTGTCTTAACAGTAGATTCCCTCTACTTAGCCTGCTGTACGGAGATATAGCGTGAAACTGATAAATATTTCATTTTCACGAGTTGGAATTGAACCCACAACCGTCGCGTTTAAAGTCATATCCTTCTGCCACCAGGGCGCGACGGTTTCAAAAAGTGACTTAGTAAAAGTTACAAGTTACATATTTCGTTCTATAGGGCTTTAAAATTCTTTAGATTTGTTTAAACACTTTTGCAAGTACTTTTAAATTTGAATTACTTTTAAGACTGAACGATGGTTGTGGATTCGTTCCGTGTATTTTGCCACTCAATATGAAGTGTCTAGAATTTAATTTGGGCGGAGAACAGACTAGCCTGGTAGACTGTAAAATTTTCAAGAATAAAAGCTACAAAAAAGACTAGAAGGATTCGAGTAATCCACGAGTGTTTATAAAGAGCCCTACTTTATTTTAAAAGAAAATTGTATTCTTACATCGTACCTAAATGTTTTAGTTACTTTCTTTATATATAAAAAATGAGGGAAATTTTAATAATATTTCTTTTCAATTTATAATTAAATCAAAATTTAGGTTTTAAGATATGTTTTTTTAGCTGTATCCTGCACATAGTAGGGTACGCAGAGGGAACCCGGGAACTTGATATTAAGACATTTCGTTCCCATTAGGACACTACTGCTCCTCATTTTTTGATGAATGCCTCCAGAGGCATAGAGTGGCGAAACTGAACGCCGCGCTTTACCTCGTTACTAGAGCGAGAAAATGATGATTTCTTGCGTGTACAGCCGTACACTTGTACCCCTGCGCCTTCTGGCCTAAACTTAATAGATGTTGTCGTTTTTCTGACATACTGAGATTATTAAGATCTTAAAAGATATTTACACTATCCTTAATGTTCATTTTTATAAGTACTATCATAGTTTGACTGATATTTTAAACAAAAATCTCTATATTGAGAATTGCACTCAAAATCACTGTCACAGATGTACTAGCCGCGACAACTTAGTATTTATATACACGAATTCATTATGTATTTATATTTTGAAACTGGCGAGTATAAAGTTTTATTAAACTTCTATCACTCTGTATCCCGCGTATAGGAGGATAGACAGAGGGAACCTATTGTTGTAAATTCTACCCAATACATATTCGTATTGAGTGTGAAATTCAACTCAATTTTTAAGGTTCTGACCCTCAAAAGGTAAAAACGGTACCCTTACTTTGTTGTCCGTCTGTCCATCTGTCAAGAGTATTTATCTCGAGATCGCGAGGATGTATCGATCTGAAATGAATATCAAATAAGTAATAATTGTGAGGCCAGTCGTGGCGCAGCGGTACGACGTGTGACTGTAAAATCGACTGGTTGTGGGTTCGATCCCCACTCGAGGAGATGAAATATTTACTTAAATTTATATTTCCATTTCTTCGCTCTGGTCTCGTGGCTAAGCGCGGCGTTGAGTTCTGCCACTCAACACGCAATGCCTCCAGAATACAGCAGAAAGTGGGGAACGGAGTGTCTTAACACTAGGTTCCCTCTGCCTACCCTGCTGTGTGCGGGATACAGCGTGAAGCTGATGGTCCCTTGAAGCACATTATAAATCAAGCTCTTAGGTCAACGCAATCAATACATACGAGTATTTATGCATCGAATTTGCTTCATTTTATATGAAATTCGACGAGTAATCAAAACCTATTGGGTACTTTCCATTTATGAAATTTTACACGAACTGAGATATAATACAAATAAACAAATATATCCGAAAAGTGACAATTTATAAGTACTTCATAGAAATAAAAAATATTTATGAAAACAAAAACCCCGACTGCTTAAAACTAAAAAGAAAATAAACAAGGCTAATAGTGTTAAAAATCGGAAGCGGGTAACGTTTTTAAAGAAAACACGTTAAAGACACACACCGTCTATATGATTCTAAACTATTTTGAAAGAGATACTATGTAATTGCAATAAGTGATATGTATCACCTACTAACAATACTTCACACTAGTTTCCTTCCAACAGGGGCCGTCACTTACAAGCGAGTGCCCCCCGATTGACACAATTCCACTGCTTTTATAGTTATTTTCCACCTAAATCTACCCTCTTTTACACGAGTACGCTAACACGGCCATCCTGCATGGCGCCCGCCCCGGGCACCCCACGAGTCGGGATAAATCACTGTGACAATAAACAGCAGTTAGTCGTGCGCCTAAATTATACTGTATCATAAAACAGTCCCATAATGGAATTTTGCTCATTTTATCATTCTTTACACTGAAATAGCTCGACAACATGACCCAACTTAAAAGGAATATGCCGCACTTAGGAAACCCTAAAGGGACTATGCCACACTTAGGAAACCTAAAGGGACTATGCAACACTTAGGAAACCTAAAGGGACTATGCCACACTTAGGAACCCAGACTCATAGCTCAACACAACTTGGCCTTAAAGAGCATTTCACTCACTTATGCGTTCCAAGTTGTTAAAGTCGTCTCCCTCTTAAAGAGTATTTTTCTCACTTAAGAGTACCAAGATCAACTTTGAGCCCACATGTCAACATTATAAAAATTGTAAAGTGTGGCTAACTTACTCTCAAAGCATTATGCACAGACCTGTATTTTTGCTCGGTCTAACCTGACACTTACTTATTATTCATCCTTGATTCGATCCGTTTTTCGAGTCCTTATGACACCACAATAAAATTACTAAAACAATAAAATTATTAGTAAAGTAGTCCTTCTATTTTTCGATAATAATTTCAAACAGCATAGATTTTATAATAAGAAATAGCTTTTAATTTTTAGAATACCAAACTTTCAATCCAAAATACCAATGGGGCGAAGATACACATAAAGATATGAAAACTTCATGCGTATCCCACTTCTGATGTTAAAAATCGGAAGCGGGTAACGTTTTTAAAGAAAACACGTTAAAGACACACACCGTCTATATGATTCTAAACTATTTTGAAAGAGATACTATGTAATTGCAATAAGTGATATGTATCACCTACTAACAATACTTCACACTAGTTTCCTTCCAACAGGGGCCGTCACTTACAAGCGAGTGCCCCCGATTGACACAATTCCACTGCTTTTATAGTTATTTTCCACCTAAATCTACCCTCTTTTACACGAGTACGCTAACAATAGTAATAAGTTCTTTGATTTTCACGATTATTACACATTTTAAATAAAACTATTTTAACCGGATTAATCGCGTATATTTTGTATGTTTATACATTTTTGGAAACCCGACGTTTCGAACACTTTGCAGTAGTCCGTGGTCACGGGTAGACTGAGGTGGCATTCGTCTGTCAGTTGACATAATTATTATATCAAACTACCGCCAACGATTTCTTAATTGCCTCGCGTACTGCCCTGGATTCCTGCAGAATGAGCTGATGGTATCTTGCCCTCTGGTATGGTGGGTTTGAGACTTCAATGATTTTATGAGTGGGTCCCAGGTGGTAGAAAGCTTCCAGCCGTCCTCTCTATTGAAATTAGGATGTTTTTGTATTTCAATAGCCTCGCGGATCATTCTAGGAATGTATCTGTTTTCCTTAGCGAGGATTTGGGGTTTATCAAACCTAATGTAGTGGCTGGGTTTATCCACAGTATGCTCACACACAGCTGACTTCGATACATGCCCATTCTTGATATCAGAAATGTGTTCTTTCACCCTAACACCGATGCTTCTCTTTGTTTGACCTATGTATGATAAGCCACAATCACAGTCTAGTTTGTATACACCTGCACTCTGTAAAGGAATATTACTTTTTACTGGTCTCAAGAATTGGCTCACTTTCTTGTTAGGCTTGAATATGGTTTTTATGGAAGCTCTTCTTAAGATTTGCCAATCCTGTCTGTAACTCCCTTCACATATGGTAGAAGTGCCGGCTGTCTCTCTACTGTGGGTGGCTTGTTGGTCTTCTGACAACGCTGGCGGGGAACTGGCAGCTTGTTCTGATGAAGGATATTCTTCACCTGGCGAAGCTCGTCCCCTAGGTGTTCAGCATCGCAGAGGTGGTGGGCTCTCTGAAACAAAGATTTGCCAACGGTAGATAACTGTGTAGGGTGATGGTGAGATTCACCATTGAGGTATCTATTGGTGTGCGTGGGTTTCCTATAAACTGTATGGCCTATTGTGTATAAACATACAAAATATACGCGATTAATCCGGTTAAAATAGTTTTATTTAAAATGTGTAATAATCGTGAAAATCAAAGAACTTATTATGTGAACCAGTACGGACTGGAAAACGCGAATAAAATACGTCGATTCGAGTATCTAAAAACAAAACGTGCAAGATATTTAACATCGATTAATTTCTTAAAAAGGTGCCGCGATAATAATCTCATACCAAATTGTGTACAAATCGCGCCGAAAAAAGACATAAAATATTGCAAAAAGATACTCAATCAGGCAAGTAAAAAATTATTATGTCAACTCATTAAAGAACACCGTTATGATTTAAATCGATTCGACGAACAAATAAAAGCCTTAAGCAATGATATCGAGACGTGTTTTTCTAAGACAGATTTCCATCAATGTGTAGAATTTACTAATAAACGCGCGCAAAATAAATATAATCAATATAAAATTAGACAAATTCGAAAGTACCATAATCTCGAATTAAAATCCAAACGGAAAAATGTCTATGGTAACGCCGTAACTTCTACACAGACAACACAAACGTCAGTTGTCAATCTGTCAAAACAAACATTAGATGATTCGACTATTGAAGTATTAAATAAAGGTTTTAACTTTGCGCCGGCGCCTAGAAAAATACCTATCGAGGCAATAATAACTAACGTTGAGGACTGTTTATATAAAAACCAGATTTTGAAGGAAGATTCTGAAGCTATTCGCCAAGATATATCATCTTTACTGCGCCGTAGTAAACCACCTAAATCAAATCTTTCTCGTGATGAATCTCGGGCTCTTAGTAAACTACGAAAAAACGAGGATATAACAGTCCTCAAAGCCGATAAAGGTAACGCGACGGTTATACTAGACACCGACGAGTATATACAAAAAATGTCAATATTGTTATCGGATCAAAAAACTTATAAAATTGTTGATAAAGACCCTACAACAAAAATACTTAAAAATACATCCGATTTGATCAAAAAACACGCGAAAACGTTACATCTTGACATTAAATCTCTCGTGCCTAGCTGTGTAAAACGTCCAAAGTTGTATGGGTTACCAAAAATACACAAAAAAGATGTACCTTTTCGACCAATAGTCAGCCAAATCGATACGCCGACGTATAAGCTGGCTCAACATGTCGCCAAAGTACTTTCTCCACTGCGTGGCCACACAACATCTTATGTCAGAGACTCTTACCATTTTGTTAGCGGACTGAAAGATCTTAAGTTAGCTAACAATGAGACCATGGTCAGTTTTGATGTCCAGTCGCTGTTCACCAGTATTCCCGTCAAGGACTGCATCAAGATTGTCAAGAGGAAGCTAGAGGATAACAATATGCCTATAGAATATCTTGAACTTTTGGAACACTGCCTCACATCTGGATATCTTATGTTCAATCAAGAATTCTATTTACAAATAGATGGCATTGCTATGGGTTCGCCTGTGTCCCCGGTAATAGCAGATATATACATGGAGGACTTTGAGGAGATGGCTCTTAGCTCTGCACCCTGTCTACTTAGGATATATAAGCGGTACGTAGATGACACTTTTACCATTTTACCTACGGACAGTATTTATATATTCCTAAATCACCTCAATTCTATTAATGACAATATTAAATTTACAATAGAATTACAGGCAAATAATTCCCTAACTTTTCTTGATGTTTTAGTCATAAGAAATCCCAATGGCACAATAGGCCATACAGTTTATAGGAAACCCACGCACACCAATAGATACCTCAATGGTGAATCTCACCATCACCCTACACAGTTATCTACCGTTGGCAAATCTTTGTTTCAGAGAGCCTACCACCTCTGCGATGCTGAACACCTAGGGGACGAGCTTCGCCAGGTGAAGAATATCCTTCATCAGAACAAGCTGCCAGTTCCCCGCCAGCGTTGTCAGAAGACCAACAAGCCAACCACAGTAGAGAGACAGCCGGCACTTCTACCATATGTGAAGGGAGTTACAGACAGGATTGGCAACATCTTAAGAAGAGCTTCCATAAAAACCATATTCAAGCCTAACAAGAAAGTGAGCCAATTCTTGAGACCAGTAAAAAGTAATATTCCTTTACAGAGTGCAGGTGTATATAAACTAGACTGTGATTGTGGCTTATCATACATAGGTCAAACAAAGAGAAGCATCGGTGTTAGGGTGAAAGAACACATTTCTGATATCAAGAATGGGCATGTATCGAAGTCAGCTGTGTGTGAGCATACTGTGGATAAACCCAGCCACTACATTAGGTTTGATAAACCCCAAATCCTCGCTAAGGAAAACAGATACATTCCTAGAATGATCCGCGAGGCTATTGAAATACAAAAACATCCTAATTTCAATAGAGAGGACGGCTGGAAGCTTTCTACCACCTGGGACCCACTCATAAAATCATTGAAGTCTCAAACCCACCATACCAGAGGGCAAGATACCATCAGCTCATTCTGCAGGAATCCAGGGCAGTACGCGAGGCAATTAAGAAATCGTTGGCGGTAGTTTGATATAATAATTATGTCAACTGACAGACGAATGCCACCTCAGTCTACCCGTGACCACGGACTACTGCAAAGTGTTCGAAACGTCGGGTTTCCAAAAATGTATAAACATACAAAATATACGCGATTAATCCGGTTAAAATAGTTTTATTTAAAAAGGCTAATAGTTTATTAGGATAAACAGTTAGGACCTCTTTAAATTATGCGGGGTTCCTGGTAAAGATTTTATTGGTTTAAGAATTACTTATAGGTCCCGACTGTTAATCCTAATAAACTATTGGACTTGTTTATTTTCTTTTTAGTTTTATGCAGTCGGGCGTTTTTGTTTTTATAAATATTTTTTTATTTTTCACTTTTTTGTTAGGATTCATTATGGTAATGATAATCATGGTATACCTTTTTGAAATCCTCGTATTGAGTTCTTGAATTTGATTCGGAGGTATTCGAAACCAATTTTTTTTATCATTATTCCAATGGTGTCCCACAACCGCTATGATTATTTTTTTAACGTCACCTATTTAGAAACACTTGGGCGGCTAAGACGAATCTAACAATACCTCAATTATGTGATTCCGTTCAGCGGTTCTGGAGATATGAGGTAATAAAGAATATTACATACATACGAAAAACATAATCCTTTATATACAAATTATATTAAAAATTATATTTACAGTTCATTTCTCACAAAAAAAGGCCTGTAAACTTTGTTTTTCATTTTTTAATCTTACCCGTTGCCCTATAATCCTGAAATTAGTACGGAAGCCTAATTTTGCGAGTATGAATCGCACATAACGGGTTTTTCTTGGTGTTTTATAAATAACTGGTACATTAAAGATCAGAGATTTCCAACAGTATACAGTATCTAACGCTAATTAGCTTTTAAATTAAAACAAATTTACATTAAAATATGAAGTTCTGAAACCTTTGATTACTGTCTCTGTGTAAAGTTTAATTTATCGTCGGCTTACTGTGTGGCTTACACTGCTAACAACATATTAAGCAAATTCTAGAGAGAGGCGAAAAGAAATGTTTCTAAAAATTATGAATCTATGAGTATTCGTATATTCATTAATAAAAGGTTTGTATTCTCTACTATATGAAATAAAATAAAGGCCAATTTTGTATTTGTATGGTACAAATATGTACGTGCAAATAACGCCAAAAACAGGCTTACACTCTAATCTTTATTTCAATAGCCTCGCGGATCATTCTAGGAATATATCTGTTTTCCTTAGCGAGGATTTGGGGTTTATCAAACCTTATGTAATGGCTCGGTTTATCCACAGTGTACTCACACACAGCTGACTTTGATACATGCCCATTCTTGATATCAGAGATGTGTTCTTCACCCTAACACCGATGTTTCTCTTTGTTTGACCAATGTGTGATAAGCCGACGTTATATATAATATAACGTTTTTATACATAAAGTTTTTAGAGAATATGCTCGGGCCACATTTTTTTCCTAAACAAAAACAACAATGCAAAAGCAAAAATGTTATAAAAACCAATATTTGATATAGAAACTAGTGCTACAGCGGTTTTCTTTAGTACTGTCAACCGCGCCTATCTGTGGTAATCTCACAAGTACTAAGTCATAATTCCATTCTCAAGTCATTTTCATGGAAATATGTGTTAGATGGGATATTAATTGACGTTCTATTGACTAGCTGTCCGCGTACATAGATCTGAATATGTTAGGCATTATGTGAAACAGAAATGTTAGTATTAGTTTAATAGTAAAGCTAATTATTATTAAGCTATTTTGAGCTATTGGTTATTATTGAAGTAGTGTGGGTTTTAATACTGGATAAGTTAGTATTAATAACATAATCTTGTTGTAGATTGATTTAAATTATACATACTATTTTTTTTTATTATATTGTTGATCTGTGAAAGGTTTGACACTTTGGCTTTGCTTCTTGACGTGTCTTCGCTGTGCGTTCTCTACCGCATTTATCATGTAGAGTGTTCAGAAGAACTGATTTACCTGTTAGCTGCCACCGAATTTTTTCCACTACTGTTTGGTTTCGAGGAACTTCCTTCCACACACCACGGAACAGTAGAATGGCTTACCCGTGGCATTGTTTCCAGGTCGATATGATATGGGTATCTTCAAAAAGCGCATCTATCTCCACCCACAACCCCGTGCAATGCCAAAGGAGCTACAGGTGCGTTGCTGGCCTTTGAGGTGGAGATAGACGCGTGTTTCGTGTTTTAGAAGGTACACAGGTCGTATCGACCTGAAAACACTGTCGCAGGTAGACCATTTCATAGTTGCGTGGCGCATAGAAGGAAGTTCCTACAAAACCGCACAGTCGTGGAGTGCCACGTATCCAGTTGCCAGATCTAGATGATCTCTGATGATCTGTTCCAGAGCCTAAAGATCAGAACAGTACTCCATATGAGGCCGAACCTGGTTCAGGCCGAACCAGTAGCCGTACATGCGTTTAAGTAACCAATCAATAATATACAAATAACATAATGGACGTTTCTATCTAATATAAGAGTATATTGTACATACATATGTATATTATGATAGATGTTTGTGTTTGACATTCGCAAATTAATGCCAATGGTTCGGTCTATCAATAAATATTATTGCATTGCATATTTCGTAGTTGTTTGTATAATATACATTAAATGTATGCAAAACCTTATAAATACGAGTTAATATATCAGAGAGTAGTCGAAACACTCGGTTCTCCACTCGTCCCCAGTTCGATTTGGAGATATTGCATATGGAGAGGCGGAACTCAACGTCACACCCTGTCAAAGAGTGGGACAATAAAACTAATAATTTTTCCCGTGTCGTTATATACACAATATAATTAGCGACTCACACGCGGTTTCGCCCGCGTTCTCTAGATAAATTTTATAAAATTTTGACATAAATTATTGTAGCCTATGTGTGAATTTGATGTAATATATTTTACCAAAGCGTGAAAGTGGAAAAACGTTGTTCGTCGTCACAAATAAAAAAAATAAAAAAATGAGATTCTCCCTTTACAGAACGCTATTATACCACATAACGTCTTAATGTCAAAGACAGAAGAAACTAGTTTCTTGTAACTATTATTATCGGTGTACGGACGGACATATATTTTGTCTAAATAACTTCCTTTGTCTTATACATTTTACAAGTCTTATAAAACTCAGAGAGCTTAGTCTAGGTCTAATGGGATGAATTATTTTTTTGAGAAGCGCGTCCTTCTAGTTTGGGAACTTCTGGCCTACAATTTTTTTCATTCATTGACAACATGTAAAAGGCGCATAATGAAATTCTGTGATATTGAGATGCGTATATGCAAAATGTTAATAATTTTACAAGACTTAGTGACAAGACACTCCGTTACCTAAATAGAGTTGGACACAGTGCGCGACAAGTGGCGGAGCTCAATGCAACACTTAGTCGTAATAGACTGGAGAAATAAAAATAATTAATTTCTCCAAATGGGAATCGAACTCTCAACCATCGCGTTAAAATACGGACATCACATTACGACACTCAAGTGATTGATTATATTTAATTTTCTTCGCTCTAGTAGACAAAGCGCGGTGTTATGGTCGACCAGTCTGAATGTCTCAATAAAACATGAAGCTGCCCAAAACCAATGAGACTTAACTTATCAAGTGTATTTTAACATCAACATAAATTATGATTGAAAATTAAGAATTAGAAGCCAATCATAGCGCAGGGGCACAAACGTGTGGCTGTAAACGTGACAGGTTGCGGGTTCGATTCCCACTAGAGGAAATTAAGTGTTTAATATTTTCATATCCTCGCTCTGTTTTTAAAGAGGCAAAACGCGGCGTTGATTCACGCCATTAAACACACAATGCCTCCAGAAAATTTCTAGGTTCTCTTTGCCTGTGTGCAGAGGATACAGCGTTAAGCCGATTGAATTTTTATACATTTGTAGAAATAACATAAGTACATATATATGTAATTGTAAAAAATATTTTTTATAACAAATATGCTTATTTTTGCCGCCCTGTTTTCGATATATGATATACATATATGTACGTAGGGCATTTGCTAAACCTGTTCCACTTAAACAAGAAGACTAGGCTTATAATGTAAATTATATACTGCCCGACAAACAAATTTATTAAGCCGAATCCCACATATAGCAAAGAAGGCTTGCTACTTACTTACTGATAATTTGCTATTAAGATATGTCCAATTTCGGGAACATTACGTGTTAGGTGGCGGAACTTAACGCCGCATATTGTCTTGTTACCAGAGCGGGAATATAAATATTCCCTGAGTGGGAATAGAACCCACAGGTGCAGCGGTTACGATTAGACGTTATACCTCTCATGACCGCCTTACGATATCTCAAATCTCTAGCGTTCTTAAAATAGGCAGAGACGACTCAGTATAAGGATTTTCATCAATTTCCACTTGAACAAAAATATCCCCAGTTGAGAGGCGGTAATTGAGACATTGTGTGTTGAGTGGCAAATCTCAACGCCGCGGTTTGTCTCGTTACTAGCACGAGGAAATGAAGATATTAAAATCTCCATTTGCTCAAGTGGGAATCGGACCTCTAGACGTCGCGGCCTCTAAAAAAAAGTAATATAAATAAAAACAGCTTTATTCATATAAATTTTTTACAACTTGAGTCGCTGAGTCTTCCTAGTAAGTAATCGAAGATACTTGTGTTGGGAATGACTCGCTTCTCCGTTTGGTACATTTAAACTTAAAAAATAATAAATAGGTATAACAGAAGACATAAAAAAAAGCTTGTATACCTATAACTGACAAAGAAAGAACTATCAAAAAAAACAATAAATAAATTCTAAGGGGGCCATAAATGTATGCATTTGTACGTGCGTGCGTGCGTGCTACTTGAAAAATATGGAGTATTTATTTACTACTTGAAAAATATGGAGTATTTATTTACTAATCTGAATTAATTTTGTGTTCTAGTTACATTTGCATGTTAAGGACAAATTGCATTAATTGAAAACTAAAGGTGCAGTCAATTCTATAATACAGTAACGCCCAATATTAATAACCTATCTCCTACGTCAATCTTAGATTGTTTCATATATCTATCCAATCTCTAGATTGGATAGATATATGAAACAATCTAAGATTGACGTTGTGGATAGGTTATTAATAATGGGCGTAAGTAGTTTTGTAGCAATTTTGTCAAATAAAATATTTAATATCAACATAACTTTTTTATTTAAATGAATTGATTTATTATAAAATAAAATTTAGTCAAGGAAACCTTGCCAAAATAATAAAATGAAATCTTTAAATCAGTTAAGCTGATTCTAATATTAACGTGAACAAACGCACAGACAATTAATATAGGTAGTTAAATTTCAATAAAACTAATTCTTTACATTTCTTCTTGTAAAATTTGAATGCGTAACCATCACCCATCAACTGTGCCATTAAGCCTAATATTTCGTAATACAATATAGAAATCCTTTAACATCACTTTGGAAGAAGCACTAAGACACGCCACAACTAACTTACAAGTGGGTACTAGATCTCGATCGTTAAAGATCAGTAAAGCTTGAAGATCTGTTTAAAGTTAGCTCTTTAGTTTAATTTATTTTCATTAGAAGTTTTCTTTTTAATTAATATATAATTCTACTCTAGTAGAACTAGTACAGGATTTATTTTCGTCACCGAATATGCTGTATCTATTTTGAGTGGAAGGTGGAGACTAGAATGTCTTGTCTCTAGGTTCTCTAAAAATTAACACAACACACGTGCCACCAAGCGCGTACCTTGATATACATTTTTATGGGATCATTAGAAAATTAAATCAGCTTCACGTTGTATCTCGCACACAGTAGGGTGAGAAAAGGGAACTTAGTGTTAAAACACTCCGTTTTTCTTTTTCCGCCGAATTTTTGAGGCATTGCGTGTTGAGTGGCGGAACTGAACGCCGTGCTTTTGCCTTGGTGCCAGAGCGAAGAAAAAAAAATATTGATAAATAATTTCCTCTAATAGTAATCGAGCCCACAATGGGCCCTTGTCTTTTTTAGCTTCACGTTTCATTTCAATCAGGTAAGGAAGGAAAGGAAAAACCTCTCTACATACGTCTCTGTATGTGGAGAGGTTTTTCTGTATATATTATGTAAAAATTCTTTCTTCTCTTTGTCATACAGTATTTATTAATCACATCCAATATTAATCTGTTTTGGTCGCATGGTTTGCATTTTAAACAATGTACACGTTTTCATTATTTTCTTTTCATTCTTATATGATGAGTAATGAATACTTAATCAATGCGGCGTGGCGTGTCTTTTGCTTTTTCATTTTATTGGTGTAAAATAATTAATTTCTTTATATATAGTGTATATTTACTTTGTCTGTATCCCGAATACAGCAGGGTAGGCAGACGGAACCTAATGTTAAGACACTCCGTTCCCCACTTTCTGCTGAATTCTGGAGGCATTGGGTGTTGAGTGGCAGAACTCAACGCCGCGCTTAACCTCGACACCAGAGCGAAGAAATGGAAATATAAATTTAAGTAAATATTTCATCTCTTCGAGTGGAAATCGAACCCACAACCAGTCGATTTTACAGTCACACCTCGTGCCGCTGCGCCTCGACTGGCTTCATTTTTAATAATACACAATTATTTATTTACTATGGACGTACGCCTAATTGATCACCTTATAGGTGTGGGTTCAATTCTCATTTATGAAAAAAAATATATGTTATATATTATATATTTCATAACTTTTCAGGTTTGTTTAAATAAAGAGCGGCGTGGAGTTCCGTCAACTTTGGCAGAAAATGAAAAAACAAAAACAGAGAGTTTTAGTAATGTAATTTGTTAATTTTTCTTTGTTGCAGAGAAATGCGTACATAATATAAACTCTATTCGTCTTCGGCGTTCTGACAGGCGAGTGTTGGAGAGGGCGAGGCGTCGCACTCTACGCATGACTGTTATCATAGTAACGGTTTTTGGCTTGTGCTGGTTGCCATACGCTACTATCACTATGTGGTAAGCTATCTTTATATTTGTTTTGCCTTACGCTGTATAGGAATACAATGGGAAAGCCAGTACGGAGCCCGAAACGCTACACTCTCTGTACTTCATTTGCCTCGACCACTGATATTATGGTGTTTATACATGCCCTCCGGGGAGTTTTCATGCCTTTAACCTGACTTTCTTCCAGTATTGTCAACACTCCGTTTTCAAAAGTCAACCAAGGTCTCCCTCTGCATCTCCTACCAACTTTCTCTTCCTCAATTCTAAATTTACCTTCTCGTTTATGTAAAATAAAGCGCTGCAGGAGTTCTGTAACCTAACTCACAATGTCATGAAATCAAGCAAAAAGAGAAAAATAGAGTATAAAAACACTAACCTGCCCCAGTAATGTATGGAAGAAACTAAGAGAAAATTATAGAAAAAGTTATTTAAAAAAAATATCAGCTTCACGCTGTATCCCGCACACAGTATGGTAGGAATTCTGCAGGCATTACGTGTTGAGTGGCAGAACTCAGCGCCGCGCTTTGCCTCGACACAAGAGCGAAAAAATGGAAATATAAATTTAAGTAAATATTTTATCTTCTCCAGTGAGGATCGAACCACAACCAGTCGTTTTTACTGTCACACTTTGTGCCCCTGCGCCACGACTGGCCTTTCTGTCTATGTGTGACTGGCCTATTATATATATTATTTATATTTTTATGAAGTTATTTCTAATGTGTGATATATTGAAAACTGTTGAAAATGATATGGTAATAAAATATTGCGCGTTGCTTAGAGGGAATTTAATTGCCGGTCTTCGTGTAACTAGAAACTTGGAAACATTATAGAAATTTTATAAAAATCCATAACTATCCTATGCTGTGAAGCGTAAGGTTTGCAATTTTTTTTAATATTGCATGTTGAGTGGCGATATTTAACGCCACATTTAGTTTTTTACCAAAGCGAGAAAATGGAGTGGTAATAGAGTTCACAACCTTCGCTTTTACAGTCAGACGCTATGCCGGCTGCGCCACGACGAACTTCCGTTCCCCATTTTTACCAGAAATCTTACCAGAGCGAGCACTGAAAATATTGAATATTTAATTTCTTTGAGTAGGAATCGAATTCACAACGTGTAACGTTTACAGTCGTACGCTTGTGCCCTTGCGCCTTTATTTGCTCAGCAAATATTCTGTCATTACTAAGAATATCTACATTAAAGAATACACAGACATATTTTATAATAATATGTTCATGTTTATATAACAAGAGAAATAATGTCACTGTATGGATCTTAGAAAAACAACGTACAAATTCAACGAGAGAGCTTAGATTAAACAACAAAATAAATTCAGTGGTTTTTTTGAGTTTCTCAGTAGATTTCAGTGTTTCTGTTTCTGTACCACAACGTTTGATTGTAAATGTGACGTTCCCCACTTTTTTGTTCTCTTGACAAGATGCGAGATTGAGTTCCGCCACTCGTCACATAATGTCTTGAAATTTTACGAAAATTAAAATGTGGGATCCAGTGTTTTAAAATAAAGCTCCCTCTACACTCTGCTATATGCAAGATATAGCTTTTCAATCTTTTGATTGCGTTGTCTTTTGTTAATAGGACTGGATATTTAATATTGATTTCAGTTTGATACCTCCACGTAATAAATGATTGACAGACGGACAGACTGACCTACAGACAGACGAACAATAAGGTGATCTTAGAAGGATTCCATTTATTTTAAGTATAAAAAAAACCCTAAAAACATTCATTTTTTATTTATTTTTATTAAATACCATAACAGGTACATGGTAGACAGAGATTCAGCGTCACGCGTCTCACCTCAAGTCCAAGATCTTCTCTTCGCCATGGCAGTGTCCAACTCGTGTATGAACCCACTAGTTTACGGGTCGTACGCACTGCGCTTAAGCGGTCTAATACAGAGGATATTGAAGAGTACTTGTTGCTGGTCTACCACGACTTCGGAGAGTGCTGGTACGTTAATTTTTAATTTAATAGTAAAATTATATATAGCTCAAGATTTTGTTTGTGTTAAATTTTATTTGAACCAAATAGATTTACATTATATGATTTTTGATTTACCAAACTTTGAGTGTGCAATTGGTTAAATTTTTACTTCAAAGTAGTATTTAAGTTAGCATATTTTAACTTATAAATTAAAATCATTTAATTTATGTATGTTGTAGCGATCAAATTGTAACATGATTATTATTCATTCTACCCTACAACTTATATGTTAGCGATCGTATAAAAGACCGCACGGACATTGTACGGGCAGTCTTGGCTCTGGTGTGGCTCGGAGCACTACTCGTGCTCTGCCACTGACTAACCTCGACTATTCGGATAATTGATTATTTAGTTAATCGATTATTATCGTAATTATGAATGTGGTTAGCACCTATTTGTAATTGCATTGGGCTGGAGCAGTGAAGGCGAGTGTTTGTTACAGTAAAGGGTACCCTGAAGCCTACACCTGTGGTCGCAAGTCCCAGGCACTGCTCCGGGCTTCTGAGTGTTTGTACATGTGTCATGTGTTCACATATGGCATGTGTTCACACAGGAGTAGAACCAAAGGCCAGGACGTGGTCGAGGTTCTACTTGTTTATTATTTACGCCCACTGTCGTCGGTCGTATCTCTCTCGCTCTCTCTCTCTCTCTCTCTCTCTCTCTCTCTCTCTCTCGTCGTCTCTCACATCTCCGACATGTATATTAAGGGAATCATCCCTTAATATACAATATATCTAATTTTATGGTAAATAGATCGCAGTGATTAGATCATATCAGATTGAGGAAGTATATATTGATAATACGCAAAGGTATAGATAAGTTGAGATGCCTGTATACGTCATTTTAGCAAAGTTGAAATTTTGAGGATTAATAGTCTAATATGTAGTTAAGACTGTATGCGTCGACTGTATTTACTAATTTGAAAGTGGGGCCCACTTAGAGATAACGCCGACATTTATAAAAATACTTTGTAGAGAATTATAAATTATATTACATAAAGGAGACTGAAACTATTCCATACATTTTTGGGCCCAGAATGTAAAGATATGAAAATGGTATGATTTAATACATTTAGGTACATCATTCCCTCCCTGAAATCTATTTAAATTTTGGCAATCTGAGAGCTGAGTTATTAGAGATTTGATAAGTGAGGTTAGTGAGTGAGTGAGAGGTGAGTTCGCAGCACAATTTCTTGAATATCAACTTCTATAAAATATGTGATTACTGAGTTGTTTAAGCATTAATGTTTATTATTTATAAATAAAACACATTTTAATGAATTTTTTATTCTTCTTCTATTATCTATTATTAAAATGTCATCTAAGAAGTGTGCAGGTGGAACTAAATTATTTTGGTACTTAGTCCAACTAAGGTACCATATAAAACACATAACATGAGCACAGCAGCCTACCATTCGTCTTCCTACAATACAATTGCAGTATTTCATAGCAATAGCTTCCCTTCCTCTACGAAAGCTGTCAACTAAAATGTAACAGAAATATATTTTCCTGCTTATATGTCGGGATTATGTGATATAAACCTCTAAGTAACCAGGTTGTGGTGGTTTTCATCGTCTAAAGGTCGTCGGACTAGGGTATTGCAGTGTCCATTGGCTATCCCACAATTCACACAGCTATTCATATCCATAGCGTGGCGGTCGTAAGATCCAAAAGATTTCAGAGTCCAGTGGGGAAGCGAGGGTCGTACAAAGTAGGCAGAGTCAAAATCCAAGAAAAACAAAAAAATTGTCGTTGAAAATATCAAACAAACGGGATAACATTCAAAACGTCGATGCGTTATGATACGAACGTAATGACAGAAGCAAATGTTTTTTTTAATGTTTTTTATTTAATGGCCTGATTTTGCGATGACAAACAGAAGCAAAAATGCAAAAAATCATTAGACAAGGTGTGATTGTCAATCAACTGTCACATCTTTGATTTTAAATATGATTGATTTTAATCGATTAAAGATCTAAATCTTATGTTCCAGTAGTGGTTTGAATATGGGAATAATAAAACGAGCAGCGTCACATTCTGTTTAGTTTATTCGACTGATCATGGCTAACGAAACTGTCTATTTATAAATATTTGTACATACTGTCAAATGACCAACTTTTATATGTTAAATTTATACAATCATTAAAGTATTCAAATTCAAAATATTACTTATTCAAATAAACTCTTATAAGCACTTTTGAATCGTCGAATTAACATGTAAACAAAAAAGAAGCTACCACCGGTTCGGAAGGCAGTTCTGCTGAGAAGAGCCGGCAAGAAACTCAACAGTTGCTCTTTTACATAATGTATTTATCCATATACTATATAAATCAATGTGTAATTAATTATTAGCTATAATTGAATTGAGAATAACATATTGTTTATAGGTCTTAAAATAAAAGTTACTCAAAAGGAAATTGAATAATTCTATACAGTGTTGCTAGTGATATTTAACATTACTTCTTATATGTTAAACTTATAAAATATATAAAGTTAATGAATCTACTCAATTTACCAATTAGTGCCAATACTATTATGTATAATTAAATTGAGGCCGGTCGTGGCGCAGCGGCACGAGGTGTGACTGCAAAATCGACTGGTTGTGGGTTCGATCCCCACTCGAGGAGATGAAATATTTACTTAAATTTATATTTCCATTTCTTCGCTCTGGTGTCGAGGTTAAGCGCGGCGTTGAGTTCTGCCACTCAACACGCAATGCCTCCAGAAATTTAGCAGAAAGTGGGGAACGGAGTGTCTTAACACTAGGTTCCCTCTGCCTACCCTGCTCTGTGCGGGATACAGCGTGAAGCTAATTTAATTTTTTTTTTTTAATAATTAAATTGATAATAACATACTCTCTTAATGTACTAAAATAAGTATATGATAATAAATAGAAATATTCCATATGGTCTTGCTCGTGCTGTTTAACACTTACTTTTTTTCATTTTTCTCCACTTCCAGAATGTCAATTAACTTATTATTTGCTATTCTAAAAATTAAAAAAAAATTGTAATTTTTTAGATCACATCTCAATTCTTTACGTGTTGGCCTAAAAGTTTCATTCTCCTTTACATTTACACTCAACTACATTAAAGTAGAAACGCTCGTATTTAAATATGTTTTTAAGAATAATGTATAAAATGTATATTTATTATTACCAAACCTATTACGTGGGCCTTTACTCCTACTATACGTCCTAAAGGTTGTTTGAAATTAGGGCAAACTACGATACTAGCACACTTTAATTTTACATATATTATTTACGGACTATTTTAAGACCCCTTCTATGCACCTAGACAAATCCGATGGCTCAATCATCCTCCCAGACAGCGATGTACTTTTATTTGACATAACCTCTGAAAGAGCCCCACTTTTATGACATAGGTCTGGTCCAAAACAAATTCCTCCGTATTGCATCCGGATTCTTATGGTACGTATGTAACGTGTATGTACATAAAGATTTCAAATTCTCACCTCTCATTGTCGAAGCGTGTAAGTACGCTCCTCATCGACATCCGACTTCTTCGACGCCCTCGCAGCATCTTTCTAGATCCAATCACAATTGCAAGCGCCCCATGTATAGGCAGGATTCACTCCTCAGTCTCAGACACACTTCGTCACCGTAAGAGGCGCCGAGTTCAGTTCTATCTCACAGCACGTCACGCTTCGGCGCGGCGGTATGGTTAAATCTCCCGTACTTTTTAGAAAACGTATAAAAAATTTAATGTAGCCAAATGCCGGAACGTAGTCAAATTTCTATACATTTTCTACAAAGTATTTTTCTTTCCTAGATGTGCAAAAATACTTTAAAACTGTTGAAAATAATTTTAACCTACTGTAAAGCAAACCAATCCCGACGTGAACTTTCTTAGAATAGTCTACTTTGTCCCCAGTCGCGCCTTCACGTCGCGGCTAGTTTGCTTAGAATAGGTTAAATTCCCAGTTCGTTCGATAGCCACAAACCGAGGTTCGAGTCCCACAGGGGGCGGACGGGGATCTATCCACACTCCGAGAAATTAAGATTTTCATTTCTTCAATCTGGTATCAAGACAGAGCAAGCGATGTTTCGAATTCACGGCGAAAAGTGAAGAAAGGAGTGCCTTTGCGATAGGTTCCTTTTATAAATCAGCTTCACGCTGTATCCCGCACACAGCGGGGTAGGCAGAGGAAACATAGTGTTAAGACACTCCGTTCCCCACTTTCTGCCGAATTTTAGAGGCATTGCGCGCCGCGCTTAACCTCGACACCAGAGCGAAGAAAATGGAAATATAAATTTAAGTAAATAATTCATCTCCTCAAGGGGGGATCGAACCCACAACCCACAAGTCGGTTTTACAGTCACACATTGTGCCGCTGCGCCACGACTGGCCTCAACTGGGTTCCTTTTATCTACCTTGATAATGCTAGTAGCTAATGTAGAAAAAATTCCAACACAACTAACTAACTTCTATGAATGTACCAATTATTTAAATTTTCATTACTTTATAAAACAAATCATGATGGCATTAATTAAAAAGAAGTAATTGGATCGTCGTTGGGCGAGATGTGGGATAGTTCGTTACGCGTAATATAATAACTATATTTCTATTGAAAATTTTCTGCTTACAAATAAAATTGTTATAGTTCTAGAGATATTTTTTGGAGGGTCTGTCCTTTGAACAATTTCGTGTAAATGTTGTCTTCTATCTGGGGTGGCCACCAGACTATTCTTTGGTGGGCACGGATCAATTTTTTTAAATGTTTTAAAACCTCACCCAAATGAAAAGCTCAACTAATGCTTGCAAATTGTAATAAATTATAATTTTAAAACTTAAATTTTTCAATCATCAAAATAATTCTTCATAAATAATATAAATATTTCAATACAAACCTAAATATATAGCATCTAATGTATACAACATCTAATATCTATGGAATAATTTAAATTAGGTTTAGATTATTCCATAGATATTAGATGATTTTGTCCATTTCCAATCAATCAATCAGCTTCACGCTGTGTCCCGCACACTGCAGGGTAGGCAGAGGGAACCTAGTGTTAAGACACTCCGTTCCCCACTTTCTGCCAAATTCTGGAGGCATTGCGTGTTGAGTGGCAGAACTCAACGCCGCGCTTCACCTCGACACCAGAGCGAAGAAATGGAAATATAAAGTTAAGTAAATATTTCATGTCCTCGAGTGGGGATCTAACCCACAACCAGTCGCTTTTTACAGTCACACCTCGTGCCTCTGCGTCCATTTCCGCAAAGCATATAAAATGAAAAAAACAAAACAAAACTAAATGAATAAAGTTTATTTATTTCATATCTGGCCACACATTGCTCTCTATCCAGTCAACGAAACTGGCAGTTCTAGTATACACGCTCGGTATGTTCGCTCTCGCACAGCCGTAGCCGAATGATGTTGTTCCTACCAGGAAGTACACTGGCCATTGTAGCGTTAAGTTGATTTTGACTTGCAGGGGACCTCCAGAATCGCCCTTTGACACAAACAAAATGAAAATTAAATTAATACTTAACTTAACTTTATACGATTAATTATAAATTAGCTCGATTAATTATAAATTAGCTTAGAGGCCAGTCGTGTGACTGTAAACCGACTGGTTGTGTGTTCGATCCCCACTCGAGGAGATGAAATATTTACTTAAATTTATATTTCCATTCCTTCGCTCTGGTGTCGAGGTTAAGCGCGGCGTTGAGTTCTGCCACTCAACACGCAATGCCTCCAGAATTCGGCAGAAAGTGGGGAACGGAGTGTCTTAACACTAGGTTCCCTCTGCCTACCCTGCTGTGTGCGGGATATAGCGTGAAAAATAGAATCTCTCCCTCTAAATACTTTAGCTTTTTAGCTAAGTAGGATAAAGCGTAAAGACGCTTTTTTATAGCTAAACTTACCTGACAAGTATCAATGCCACCAGGTAAATAACCAGCGCAGATCTGATGGTCAGTCAAGCCTTGCCAGTTTCTGTTTCTTCTCCATTTCAACAATTCGTCGCAGCTATCTGAATTTATGACATCCACTTTTGCCACCTGCAGCTCGGTGGTAGCTCGACGAGATACTGGCCATTATAAATTAATACATTTTTAAAATAAAAAAAATTGGCAAATACATGGCGATGGACCACTTTATACGATTTATAATATAATACTCGTATTTAAATTAAATCATCAAATTCATACAAAATGAAGCAAAAATGATACATAAATGCTCATATCTTTTGACTGCATTGTATTAGCAGCTTAATTTCTATACTCAAAGGAACTTTAAGCCTGAATATTTGATATTAATTTCAGCTTAATACGTCAACGTGATCTAAAATAAAATGATCTTGACAGGCGGACGACAAAGTGATTCTATAAGGGAACCGTTTTTTCCTTTTGAGGTACAGAACCCTAAAAATTAATATTTATTTTATTTACTTCGGTTATGCACTAAATGAATCGTTATTTAAATCTTTTGGGAATTGACTTTGCTTGCAAGATTTATCGTAATTAATATAAAAATATTTAGTCATTTCATACTGCAAACGTAGTTTTTCCAACTTCAATTTCAATTCCGAAAATATTTACGGGTTAAGTAAAACATTTATTATACAGAGTGTTTTTGTCAGCACCACTTTAAATGAAACCACAGTAGTAACTACTCTATAAAAGACAATATTATTTTTTTCCCAAAATGAATAAGTTATTTTTTATAGAAAATAAATAATAAAATAAAACGCCATTTGTCACGGGCGACGCACATAGACATAAACCTATCAAAGGGAAACCGCCGCATACGCCTCATTCCGAAATCGTGTCGTAGGTATTGCGGCAATGTTCAAAGTTCTTTAATTTTTATAAATATTTTCCCTCAGTTTCCCCAAAATTTTTGAGGCATCGTGTATTAATTAGTGTTACTCAACGTCATGCTTTGCCTTGTTACCAAAGTGCAGAAATGAAAATATTATTGATTATTATCTATTTTCCGAGTGGAAACTGAACTCACAACCGTTGCGTTTAAAATAACACGCTTGCGCCACTGCGCCACGACGGCCTCCATTAGTAATCAAGTTATTAGGAAGACGACTGGTAGGAAATGTTAAGAATTATTAGGTAGACGGTAAGTACGCATGCACGGTCTTTACTTATCATCATAAAATTTAAAGGCTAAAGATTCAGCCAATTCAGTAAAACAGTTGTATAAAATAACTATTATAGCAATTAGCAAATTTGTTGCTTTGCGTACATTTGCTTTAAAATGATATAACTTTTTTATTTATGAACGGATTGTAATGAAACCAACCCTATATGATAAACTTGCCGGAATGCAATAGTGAAAACGCATTTAAATTAAGCCGATTCTGAGATTAGCATGAACAAACAGCCAAAAATAAAAAAAATAAAAACATTGTTTTGAGTGAGAGTATTACGATACAGCCGTTTATAGCCCGCGTGATGTGTCAACAATTAAATAAGTTTTTCTCTAAATATATTTGTAATTTCGAAATAGTGTAAAGAGAAAATATCTTCGTTTAACGTAGAAAATTAAAAAAATATTTAAGCGGATTAAGATTAATATCATCATGGACAAACATCCCTGACAATAAAAAATATATATCAAAATTACTAATTTTAGACAGAAATATGCTAACTATATGTTATCGTTGAAAGATACGAATATGATGTTGCTGACTTTTTTGTAGACCATATTAAATTTCTTTTTCATATAGTACTTACCATTAAAGCAGCGCATGCGCTTAAGTGTCTCAACGGGTAGGACTTTACACACATTTATCTTATTTATTTCAAATTATATAAGAATGTACATATAATAAACTTTATATGCAAACCTTCCTTGAGAAATTCTCTACCTTTAGGTGAAAACTGTATCAAAAACCATTGCGTGGTTTAGAAAAATAAGATTTAGAAAGGCACAGACGACACAGAGAGGGGGAGGGTGACTTCATTTTATATTATTATTATAGAATAGACTAATACTTTCATACAAAACGCTATAACCTAAATGTAGTATTATTTTACTGTCTTGACTTAATGTTGTTTGATGTCATTTGATAAAACCACTTTGAATTATTTGATTTTACGAAATTTTCAATATTTGCATTCAAAGTAAATATACTAAGTACCTATTCAGTGTAACAACGGCAGGTTAAGGCTAAGTTATTTTAGAAGTCAATATTAGTCTTTAATATTAGATAGATCGGGCTTCGATGTAACTTGATTTGGTAAATTCTTTGAATACATAAAATGTCACATTCATTTATAATATTAAAACCGCATTTTATCTTAGTTTATTTTATTATTCAAATGCCAATCACCTTTTGAGACATTTTATCTTTTAGTTAGATAAGTATAAAAATAACATAGATAATAATCCTACTAATATTACAAATATGAAAGTTATGGACGATGTATGTTTATTACATTTTCATACAAAAACTGCTGAACCGATTTAGATGAAACTTTATACTTAGGCTAAAATTTGTGTAAAGATTTTAATTATAATATAACAATATGATTTGTTGGCTTGTGTTGTTATAGCAATTATAATGTCGTTTTATCACAATGACTCAAAAGCTGACATTAAATGTAATGATCCCAGACACTTATTGCACTGCATGAGATGAAATTGATCTGCAACCGGTCTTCGTTGTAGCCCTATACAGAGACACTCGGCCTCTAGGACCGGCTTATGTGCGCTCGGCGAGAGTTGATGGAGAGATAAAGGGCGGCGTTGAGATTCGCAACGGAGTATCTTAGCACTTGCTATGTACAGTGAACAGTGGAAAGCTGATAAAAATAACTTACTTGGATCCACCACTCCCCATCCAGAAACAGAAAGGGTTCCTAAACTGCTAGTATCCATGTTAGTCCAAAGACAGGCAGGGCGGATGAGAGGGCCGAATTCTACTGATTCCGCTAACTCCAATAAAGCTATGTCATTATACAATTTAGGTGCATGATATTCTTTATATTTTATTATTCTTTCAATTCTAATTATTTTTGGTTGTGTTCTTATTGATATTTCCTGAAAATTAAAGAACTTACATTAAGATATAGATGAAATGCTACTATGTGACATAACTCTTTAAATTAATTTGAAAAAATGAATTTGTGTGATTTCCTCAAGTGCGAATCGAACACACAACCTGTCGCATTTGAAGTCGTGCATGCTTGTGCCATTGCATCACAACTGGCACAAATTAAAGTTCAGTGTATTAACAAGTGAATTAAAACAAAAAACCCCTACTGCTTATATTAAATTGATGTACACAGTAACACTAGCCATTATACCAAATTCTACAGCATATGAGCATTCGAGTATAATTTATCAAGATACCCCTGGTATAAGAATTACGAGGGAAAAATGAAACCGACATAACACTCGGTTTGGGGCTCGTCGCAGTCGCATAAAGAAAACCCTAAAATAGTCATTTGGTATACAATATGTTCAATCCACAAGGTTCCCCTCAGAGTTCATGCAAAAGAAGATTAACGTTTATACTTTCGGCTTCACGGTGTATCCAAAATATAGCCAGAGGGAACCAAGCGCTAAGACACTCCACTTTCCACGCAATTTTTGAGGAATTGCATGTTGAGTGGCAGAATTCACTCACTCACGCCAAACCACCCAGTCCAACAAACTAGACACAGACAGAGGCCAATATTAAAAAAAAAAGAATATTAACTAATACTTGCCATATCTCGATATCCTAAAAACGATCTAACTCGGTATAAGTCGGGATAGTTTCCATCCTGAAATTGTATTTTTTTTATATTATGCTCATGTTTTAGATAATTATATTATCTATATATATTTATGTTAAATTAAATTAGCTTCACGCTGTATCCCGCACACAGCAGGGTAGGCAGAGGGAACCTAGTGTTAAGACACTCCGTTCCCCACTTTCTGCCGAATTCTGGAGGCATTGCGTGTTGAGTGGCAGAACTCAACGCCGCGCTTAACCTCGACACCAGAGCGAAGAAATGGAAATATAAATTTAAGTAAATATTTCATCTCCTCGAGTGGGGATCGAACCCACAACCAGTCGGTTTTGCAGTCACACATCGTGCCGCTGCGCCACGACCGGCCTCTATTATCGAGGAATAAGGAAAAGATATGAGGAAGTTTTTGAAATTGATATATATTTATGTATCAATTTCAAAAACTTCCTCATATCAAACCATTCGTTTTTTTTAGCTTTAAGCTGTATACCGCATAGACCAGGATAGGCAGAGGAAACCTACGTAGCAAAAAATCAATGCCGCGCTTTTCCTTATTACCAGAGCGAGGAAATGAAAATATTAAATAATTTATATACTCGAGTGAACAGTGTAACACAAAAAGTATTTTTCAATTCAAGCTGGTAATTCCTGGGATTAGCATGGTTAGGTGGAACCAATCAAATTCTTCACCTTTATAATATTAGCATGAATTTTCTACTAAAAACAAAGAATCAGACGAAAGAAAAAATATATATAAGATGAACCTGTACTAAAAATTTATCACCCATCTTAACAACTTCAGGTTCACGACGGCTCACGCTTGCGTCTCTTGAAGATATGTAAGAACAATGTGCTGCTGTTACCATGAACTTGTCACTTATCAATGATGCTCCACATTTAAACACCCATTTGTGGTCATCATCGCTGAAAGCCGATCTCCAGCCTACAGCACCCTGGAATCGTAATTAATTTATATCAATAATTTGGTAGCCAATTTGGTAGCAGGGGCACAAATATGAGACTGGAACTGCGATAGGTTGTAGCCCACTAGAGGACATGAAATATTTAATATTTTCATTTTCTCGCTCCGGTAAGGAGGCAACGTGTGGCGTTGAGTTCCGCTACTCAACACTCATTGCTTCTAGAATTCAGCGAAGAGTAAGGAGTAGAGTGTCTTAACACATACACACTAACACACACATGTTTGGTTCACAACTCTGCCTATTCTATTATGTGCGGGATAGAGCATAAACCTAAAAAAAACGGACAAGAGCGAATCGGGTTCACCCACCGAGGGTTCCGTAAAAAATTGGAGTTCTTGAACTTTTTCTGAAATGTCAGGCTTAGCTTTGCCAGAGCCCTTTCATTTGATATCTCACTTGACCTAGCGGCTTTAATACCAAATGTTGCGCCCGTTTTAAGGCTATTATTTTTTAGGATTTAAACACAAATGTATAGTTTTCAGATTTTTTCCTGAACTAGTGCTACCTGCCCATTTTAGCTGCCAAATTTTATAATTGATGATCCCGAAGTACCCTATGAATTTTGATTCACTTGATAGTGTCGAAAGACGCGTTTTTGTGATATAAACGGCTATATCTAAGTAAATATGGAAATATCTTTTTTATCAGAAATTTAAGGGGCCGTAGACTGAGATCACTCTTTTGCACTCATGCAATGTGCTTTAAGTTTTAAGATATAGTGTAAAATATCGCTCGTATCTTTCAAAGTTACCCAGATTGATTAAGTTTTGTGATTAAGTCAAATTCTTCGTTATTTTAAATATATACAGATACCATATGGGGAAATTCTCCTTGAAAAGCAGGTCGACCTCCAATAGTAATGCGCGGACCTAAAAAGAAATGAGAATATATGATATTATATTATTAAAAAAATAAATATAAATAAATATTGAAACTTGTAAAAAATTATAATAAAATGAAAGTTCGATAATGAATACTTTACTTAAGAACTGTGTTGTAATCATTCACCTCGTTACCAGAGTGATGAAATGAAAATATCAAATATTTCATTCCATTGAGTGGGAATCGAACCCGCAACCGTCGCGCCTATAGCCGCACCCTTGGGCTTCTGCGCACTTTTCAATTCGAACCAGTAGAGAGAGAGTCCTGAGGTTAACGCGATCAACTAGACTAGATAAACTCTTTAGCTTTACAAAATTACTATAGATTCGCTCAAAGTCAAAACCTACGGAGTTAATCCGTAGCTTTACAGTCACAGATTTTAAATCCTAAGAAGCTAAAAAAAGTGATATCATGAAAATGCTTACTACAATCTGTTTTCAAATTAACCTCGTTCTCTTCTATTATAGTCCTCCAAACATATTCCAGGCATTCTAAAAGTATATTTTTATGTTATTTGATATTAACTCGAAATATTAAACAATACCGATTTTAAATTAATATAGTTATCCAATGAACTATTGCAATAGTTTTTTTTTTTGGAAATTTTTGGAAAATTATTGGAAATTGCATTTAATAACAAATTTTTTAAATATGTTATTAAATTCAATTTCGCAAATATAGCTAGAGGAGACCTAGTGTTCGTTTCTTCTTTTTCCGTGAAATGAGTGGCAGAACTCTAAGCCACGCTTTGTATTGTTACTAGAGAGAGATAATGAAAATAACTCATTCATTCTCCACTCGTTTTCTGCGCTCTGGTGTAGAGACAAAGCGCGGCGTTGAGTTCTGCCACTCAACACGCAATGTCTCCTAAATTCGATAGAAAGTGGGGAACGGAGTGTCTTAACACTAGGTTCCTGCTATCTGCGGAAAAACTATCTAACCAGATTGTGCTAACTCCCTGCTCATTTAGCCATATGAAAAGAAATGAAATCTTAGTACTTACTGACTTCGCTAATTCTTCGTGTAGGTGAAGTAAAATTTCTTTCTTTGTGGATTATTTCTTTACATTGATTATTTTCATCGTAAATATCATAATTGATAGCTTCTACCACAGATGTGCCTTCAAATATTGGTCGTGTTTGCTAAAATTGAAAATTATCTTGAATCAGCTTCAAAAAATGAATCTGTTAATGTTGTAATTGAATACTATTAAAGTATTTTCAACTCCTTGGTCTGGTTACGAGGCAAAGTGCGACGTTTAGTTCCATCGCTCAACACGCAATGAGAGTAACGGAAATGTCTTGATGGGAACGGAATACAGAGTGAAGTCAGAGTCAATTTATTAGTCAAAAGAAAGAAGTTATCAATTCAATTATTTTTTTTATATATTTGTTGCCTCAGAACTTTTAACTGGGTAAACCGATTTGATGATTTTTTTCATTTGAAAGTTAGTGGTTCCTGTGTGGTCTCATTTAAATTTGGTACATTTCTGACAATGGTATCCATGAAAAAATCACATAAGTCTTGAATTTACATTAGGTAAATTCAAGACTTATGTGATTTTCTTATTTGGGGATCAAACCCACAACCAGTCGATTTTACAGTGACACTTCGTGACGCTGCACCACGGCTGGCCTCAAAAAAAAAGAATAAATCTAATAATAATAATATTATAAAAATAAAATTCTTATTATTAGATTTATTCCTTTTTTATGTATAGTAAGATATCTCCTATACATATTATAATGAAGAGTAAGTTAGATTGTCAGGAGTTGATTAGTAGTATAGAGAACCATTTCATATGACGACATATTTGGCAAAAAATATATAGTCAACATCAAATCAAATCAGTTTCTCGCTGTATCCTGCATACAGTAGGGTGGACAGAGAGAACCTAGTGTAGAGACACTCCGTTCCCCACTTTCTCTCGAAATTTGCATTCATTGTGTGTTGAGTGTAAATATATAAATATATTTTAATAATATCGTGCTATTTAAACTTTACATAAATTAATTTAATTATTTAATTATTTCTATTTATTTAATTAAATTAATTATTTCTATATATATATATATATATATATATATATATATATATAAAACATTTGGTGAGTACCAGATATATTGTCCCAAATATACTTACAGTTGTCGTTTCCACTTTGTTAATTTCTTCGTCACCCAGAACGTTCAGAATAAAAACTAACATATAAGCTGAAAACGACGTAAAAATAAATAAACTTATTTTTTTCTTTAATTTTTATTTTAATTGTATAAGCAGTACTTAACATTCAAAAATATCTATAGCCAAATGGATGATGAATATAATGTGTATTTTTTAGTACTAAACACTCGAACACATAATAGATAATATACTCTGGTACATAGATTCATAGATTCCCACTTCTGGCTCGCTTTGGTAACGGGACAAAGCGTTGACTTCCTCCACTCAATACACAATGCATCCCGAATTCGGCGGAAAATGAAGAATTGAGGTGTTAGGTTTTAGGTCTAGGTTCCCTCTGCTTACCCCGTTGCGTGCGAGATACAGCGTGAAGCTGATATTATAGACAAGTATGTATGTACTAGAATGTGTAATAGATAAGACGTTTTAACGTATGATAGCTCAATACTTCTAAACTGGATCTTATAATATATTTTTGTAATAATAACTCACCCAAATCAATCCTTATATTGCGAAACATTTTGAAACATCACTTGACTTGTCCATTACACTTGCCGTAACTAATTAAACTAAATATTTATTATAACGCGAGCTGCTAGCCTTATCGAGTAAATACTTTATTGGGTTTCCTTGAAATATTATAATTTATATTCTAGTTTTAAATATTCGCGTTTTGTCTTATTAGATTTGCTAAACCTAAAGTATTTCTTATCGAAGTGCAATATAATTCTTACACTCGCCACAATTAAGTGAACAAAGTAAAATTTATTTTATTTTATTATTTTCACGCTATCCAGAACTTGGCAGGGTAGACATAGGAAAAGCCAGAACCTAGCGATAAGACACTCCGTTCCTAATAAGACAGTTTCCGCCGATCTCTGGAGACATTGTGGAATTGGGAATGAAACCTGTAACTGTTGCACGTGTCGGCCCCTGTGCCTCTCAAAAATAAAAGAATATATCATTTATTTTCTCGTATCTCCCATACATAGGCAAGATGGACAGAAAAAGCCTAGTGTAAAAATACTTCGTCCCTCACTAATAAATATAATTACAAAACTATAGACAGACAGCGTTAGTTTCTTTATTATCTATGTATATACGAAGATATTTGCGGAATCCATATCCTTGACCTTTGAGAAAAACATTATCAGTATTGATAATAAAATACACCAATTGACATAATTTAATTAACGCTTATTTGTAAGTAGCATTAGTGTAGTATTGAAATGTTTATAAAGTTTGTAGTGTTCAAATCATATTTATAAAAGTAAAGAATTTGTTTGGATGTGCACTCTAATCTCAGAAATTATTGACTCAAACTGAGAAAAAAACAATTGTGTTAGGAATGATGTAAATACGTCACATGTACCTGATATCAATTTTACTTCGACCACATAGAATGTATAATGTACATATTTGTGCATGTTTCTTTTTTTTCTGTTTAGCATCACGCTTGATCCCACACATAGCAGGGTAGGCAGAAGAAACCCAGAACCCACTTTCTCCACGGCAGGAATTCTGGTGAGACTGACTAGCGGAACTCAACGCCTTAATAAAAGACAATACGAATTTTAAATATTTCATTTACTTAAATGGAAATCGAACTCACAACCTATCGCGTTTACAGCTTGCATGCTTGTTTCCATGCGCCACGACTGCGACTACACATATCTTAGTTCTTGTTATTTGGCCATGCGGGTGAAGCCGCCGATACAAACCAGATAATTATAGTATGAACGGGTAAAATCAAAGTAAGTATTTTTTATTGTTACGAAATCAAAATAACATTCCATCCTATACATATAGATCGATTATCAAATTTTACTATTTTCATTGACTTTAGAACATATTTATCTTGACTTTGATATAAATGAAGTTTAAGCCATTGTTGCTAATTGCCTCTAAATCTTCGTCTATATAGTTCCTAAGTTCTACAACTATCATTTTGAAGATCTCTTCAAGAAATTTCTCGGTCAACGTTTGTGTCAAACGTATTACAAATAAACCCTAGTGCTAAGACACTCCGTACCACATTGTTCGTCGAATTCTGAGGGCATTGCGTGTTGATTAGCGGAACTCAACGCCACGCTTTCCTTCGATATCAGAGCGAAGAAATGAAAATATAAATTGAAATAAATATTTCAATCCCTCGAGTGCGATATTTTGATATTTGTGGTTTTCAAATCTAGAGCAAACGTTGTGCTTAGGGAGATAAAAATATCATACACATAATTTATAATTTTTGTATTATTTAATAGTAAAAACGGCTTTTGTAAATTAAAAAACTGGACAAGCGCGAGTCTGGCATAGATATAAGTGTATGATTTAAATTTGAATATGAGTATATGATTTGAATTTCAACTCGAAATCTCCATGTGTTCCTGAGATAAAGGCTCTTAACTTAACAACTTAACAGACAGACAGACAGACGGACAACAAAGTGATCTTATAAGGGTTGCTTTTTTCCTTAAAAGGTACGGAATCCTAAATAGAATCGTAATTTGACAAAGTAATGTACAATTTCTTTCTTTCTATTCAATTGTCTTTATTGAGAACTATTGAGCTGAAATAATTATTTAAAGAGACAGACAGAGATTGTTTCTTATAATTAATTTACTTATTACGTAAGTAGAGGCGTGAAGTGGGTTCAGCTCTTTGTGTTTTATTTTGATGTTGAGGCCATCGCGGTGCAATGGGATGGTATCTAACTGCAAACGTGACGGTTATGGGTTTGACCTCCGCTCGGTGCAATAAATATTTTTTATTTTCTCGCTTTTTTAAGACGAAGTGCAATGTTGAATTAAGCCACTAAACATGTAATGCCTCGAATTTAGATGGAAAGTTAAGAAAGGTCTTTGTAAAGGACACAATTGATGTTTTCTGGAATTGATTCATACAATTACAAATTTAAAAAAAAAACAACCGACTTCAACTGGATCCCATATTTTAATTTTTCCTTTTTTTCTTTTCTCTCCAAATTTTAATAACCAAACTCTAATCAAACTACCCTTGACGTGCATTCTTTCTAATAATAAAAAAATATTTGTAAAAACAAAAACCCCGACTGCATCAAATTAAAAAGAAAATAAACAAGCCCAATAGTTTATTAGGATTGACAGTCGGGACCTCTTTAAATTATGCGGGGTTCCTGGTAAAGATTTTATTGATTGAAGAATTACTTATAGGTCCCGACTGTTAATCCTAATAAATTATTGGGCTTGTTTATTTTCTTTTTAATTTGATGCAGTCGGGGTTTTTGTTTTTACAAATATTTTTTTATTTTTAATTTTTTTGTTAGAATTTATTATGGTAATGATAATTATGATATACCTTTTTGAAATCCTGAAATTAAGCTCTTGAATTTGATACCCATATTGTAGTGTTCGGAACGATTTTTTTTTTTTTCACTAAGTCCAATGGCGTACCACAGCCGCCATGATTATTTTTTATTAACGTCACCTACCTAAGAACACTTGGGCTGCTAATACAAATCTAACGATACCTCAAATATGTAAATCCGTTCAGCGGTTCTGGAGATACGAGGTAATAAAGAATATTACATACATACAAGATACGCGCGAAAAACATAACCCTTCCTTAGCAGTCGGGAAAAAAAGAATGATCGAAATCGGTTGGCGTCACATTGGGTTATTCGTCCATTTGCCGCTCACATACCTAATGCAAATTTAAGACTTATATGATTTTCTCATGGATAACATTGTCAGAAAAGAACCAAATAAAAATGAGACCATACGGGAAGTACCTACGTAGTACGGGAGGAAGCTTTAAAATAAAAAAAAGAATAATCAAAATCGGCTTACCCAGGCAAAAGTTCGGTAACAAACAAAAAAAAAAGAAGTCGATTAAAAACGAGATAATAGTTTTTGCTACATGTTTTAGTTAATTAATGTAGATTCAGAAGTTTTGCTGTATTATTATTATTATTTTTAACAACTATTGCTAAATATACGCGATATTAAATATTACTCATAAATATTTTAATTTTTTAAATATTTTTATTCATTATGTATTTGTCGTATGTGAGGCCAGTCGGGCAGCGCAAGTGCACAAAGTGCGACTGTAAACGCAACTGGTTGTGGGTTCGATCCCTATTCGAGAAGATTAATATTTAAATTGATATTTCCATTTCTTCTCTCTGGTTTTGAGCTAGAAAGCACGGCGTTGAGTTCCGCCACTCAACACGCAATGTCTCCAGCATTCGGTGAAGTTTTGAACAAAATTTAGGAACCTAGTGCCTTAACACTAGATTCGCTCTGCCTACCCTGCTGTGTGTGGGATACAGCGTGAAGGTGATTTAATTTTGATTTTTTTAAGTATTTAATGTTTCTGATTTGATCTAAGATGGACAAAAAAAAGCAGTGACCAATAACATTATATTTCAGCAATAACGTATCTATACATATATTTCTCCATATTCTTTATTTTTCATCAGGCCATACAATGTTCTCGATCCAATCGATGAAGCTTACTGTCCGAGTGTAGACACTAGGTATGTTAGGCAGCGCGCAGCTATAGCCAAAAGAGGTTATACCAACTAAGTAGTACATGTGCCATTCTTGTGCCAGGTTGATCTTGGCTTGTAGTGGACCACCTGAGTCACCCTAACAAGAACAAATAATTATTAAACTATAAAAAAACTGAGTCATAATGTGAGCAATTCAAATATGCCCAAAATAGCCTTTAAGCTGAACTGAACATGGACTACGATAGCTCGTCAACTTATAACTACATAAAAGTATACATATTAAATGGTTAAATTCATGTTGAGGCCAGTCGTTGCGCAGGGGCACAAAGTGTGACTATAAACGCGACTGGTTGTGGGTTGGATTCCCACTCGAGGAAATGTTTATTTAAAAAAAAATCAAATTTTTCATTTTTTGCTCTGGTGTCGAGGCAAAGCGTGGCGTTGCGCTCATGATTATTTTTCTCACATAGCTCTATAGTAGGCCAGGCCTTTTGTATAATATAAAAGGTTAAAACTATCGATTTATATTGGAAATATCATAAAAAAAATAATTTTTAAATAAGCTAGATTTGAAACTTTCAAGGGCTGCATCTAAAAATACAAAAGGCTTACTATTGACCTATGTTCAGACAAAAAATCACGAGCTATATTTGCCAATTACCTTTCAAAATCCGATTTTTTCCAACAAAAAACACAAATTCTCAAATATCTTCTGAACTACTCAACAACGCTGAACAAATACATAGTGGAAGCGTCAGCGCTCCTTTTACGGGAACAGCGTATACGGTAAAATAATTTAAACCTATACCAAAAGAAATTAATCAAGATACCTCAACAGTATAGACGTAGGATTTTTTTTTATTTCATGATGTTTATTCAGACCTGTATTTCGTGTGACGCAGTTACGTATAGATACTAATAACGTAAACATATACTACTACAAAAATACTACTGAAGATTAAACAACTTTGAACTTTGCCGCCAATACCTACGATTCGATTTCGGAATGAGGCGTAAGCGGCGGTTTCCCTTTGATAGGTTTATGTCTGTGTGCGACGATCTTGAAAAATGGCGTTTTATTTTACAACGATAATTTTATTATTTATTTTGTTTGAAAGAATACATTTTTAAATTTTTGGGACTTTTTTAATTGTATTAGGCTTTTAAAGAGTAGTTAAAACTGTGGTTTCATTTAAAGTAGTACTGACAAAACACTCTATATTTGGGTGAAATTTATAGGAACTGAGGTCCTCTATGCATACCGATGATGTATAGCGATCGACAGGATCGCTATACACCCCGTTTAGTTAATAAGTTGAAAAAGGGTCCGGATCTAGTGTCTGTTGCATTTCGATAAAGTAATAATAAAAAAACACACTCCAAAAATAAAGGATATACTTATGAGGAAATTCCACTACTACTTATACTCGTATACCATTTTTGTGTGGAAGGCCAAAAATAAAAGCAAAAAGCAGCATGTTTACATATTTATCTTGTTCAATTTTTTTTGTTAATTAGCCTCAATTTTGTCATTTCGGGTCATCATCGGGTCATTGTCTAACTGTAAACGTTAGTTGGTAAAATGACCAATATGGTTTAATCCATATTTGAAATGAGGAAATGGATTATATTTTTTTAGACAACTTGTTTAAAGTTTTATACTTTTTTTCTAAATGTGAAATAGCACACTAAAAATGTTAGACATTAATTTTATTAATTTTCTGGTTTTGGCAAAGCAAAGCACTACGCGATCTACTATCACGGTAAAATCCAATAATCAACAAATACTTCACAAGTGTCAACACCACCAGGTAAGTGACCAGCACAAATCTGATGATCTGTTAAACCTTGCCAATTTCTGCTTCTTCGATATTTCAACAGCTCATTGCAATTATCCGAATCTATTATACTAATATTCGCTACTTGAAGCTCTGTGGTAGTTTCTCTAGTCACTGTAAAGTATTTCAATAAAAAAAAATATTATTTTATTATTACAGAGAAATCAGTAATTCATTCCTTTGCATATAGCGTCCTAAGTAGTAAAATCTATAAAAAATGGTGCTACGTATATTTTTTTATGTTTTCTAAAAAAAGTATTTAGGCTGGATTCGAAAATATATACAGAAAACTTGTGACTACAGACTACATTAAAATGTTCTAAACATCGAGTTTTCTAAATAGTATTTTTGAATAAAAAAATATACGCAATTATTTTAGGAAATTAAATTTGACAGGAAAGATTTACTTCTATAAAAAATAAGAAACGTGTTCATGAATAATAAATAAGTGAATAGCTTAATTTTATGATTATTTTAATATTATTTTCATAAGAACAGTGCTAAAAATCTTACATGCATCAACAATACCCCACCCTGATATAGAGAGTTTCTCCTCAGGGTCTGTCTCTTCGCTGCCCCACAAGTAGATTGGTCGGATTCTAGAATTGAATTGTAATGATTCTGTCAATTCGAGTAGCGCTATGTCGTAGTAGAGTTTAGGGGACTGATAATTTTCGTGTTTTATAAATCGTTCTATCCGTACATACTTTGCCAACGTGTCTTTTGATACCTTTAAAGAATAAGAAATTATAAAAAAATCCTGCTTATAGATATTATTTAATGCTACTCTTTGAGCCAAAACAAATTTTATTAAATTATTATAGATAGATTATATATCTATAGATATATATCTATCTATCTATATATATATATATATATATATATATATATATATATATATATATATATATATATATATATATATATATATAGAGGCCGAGATTTATAGAGGCCGGTCGTGGCGCAGCGGCACGAGGTGTGACTGCAAAACCGACTGGTTGTGGGTTCGATTCCCACTCGAGGAGATGAAATATTTACTTAAATTTATATTTCCATTTCTTCGCTCTGGTATCGAGGTTAAGCGCGGCGTTGAGTTCTGCCACTCAACACGCAATGCCTCTAGAATTCGGCAGAAGTGGGGAACGGAGTGTCTTAACTATAGCTTCCCTCTGCCTACCCTGCTGTGTGCGGGATAAAGCGTGAATCTATATTTTTAATCTAGGTGTATAAGTGCAGTGACCTGTATATTAGTGGATGAATATAGTACTATATTACCTGTTCTGCATCCAACATGCTTATATAAAGATTTTGTAAGTTAATAACGAAGTCGCGACTCACACAGGACTTCGCCCGCTTTTTATTATATTACAGCTAAATTTAACAAAATCTTTACATAAATTGTAAGCTTTGTGTCAATTTAGTGTATAAGATACATTACTATAAAGTTTTGTCTAAATCCGTTCCTACTAACGGATTCAGATATGAGTTGGGGCAAGATGATCACATAGTATGTGTACGAGATGATTCGTTGATCTATCATCATTAGGAAGATCTATAAACTAAATCTTTCGAGTATGACAAATCCTTCATAGTTTTACTACAGTGTATATAGTAGTGCTTATAGTTTATAAGCAATCTCCCTTAAGAGCGTTATCATACACCTTTCCTCTAACTTAATTCAAATAAAATCAATTAGGTACTTTTCCACATGTCATTAAAACAGTCACGGTCTATGTAGTTGTTGAAGTTTCCTTGAAGTCTGGCTTTCCATATATTCTCCTTACATTCTGAAAACAATATCATGTATGTTTTAAATAAAATTAAGAATAAAAGATGGTGCAGCAGCACAGGGACGGACTGTAAATGAGGTGAATATGAGTTGAATTTCCATATTGGGGTATGAATTATTTTTATTTTTCTAAATTGTGTCGTGTGTGGGGGACGGAGTATCTTAACATCAAGTTCCCTTTGCCTGCTTTAATATTTTCGGGATACAGCGTAAAGCTAAACAAAATATAAAAGAGACGAGTTTTATCTTTTTTAAAACGATTTTTTTTAAACATTCTGAATATAATATATTCTTTAATTTTCAGACATTTTCATCATCTTACGTGTTCAGTGGCGGGGCTTAACACCGCCCTTTGCCTCGACAACATAGCCAAGAAAATGGAAATACGAAATATTTCATTTGAGTGCGAATCGAATCGAACCCACAATCAGTCGCTTTTACACTTTAAGCTCTTGCGCCACGCCTGGCTCCATACGTATACCTTCCTCCATCTATAATGTGTCTCTATCTATAAGTTAAATAATATAATGTGACCGCTGTCTAAGATTAAGTTGATTTTAAGTCTATGATATTTTTGGACTATAAGTACAAATACAATAACCGGCATACTATTGGTTAAATATAATAAAGCCAAGACTGATGATAGGATATGACTGAGGATAAGCAAAATATTGTAAAGGCCGAAAAAAGCCTCGTACACTTTACCATTTATTCAATTTAAAGAAAATCAATTAGTTACCTTTTTTGATATTTCTAGACAACCAGGCATCTGTTATGTAGTTGCTTAAATTTTCTTGAATTCTAGCTTTCCATATATACTCCAAACATTCTGACAATAATTTCAAATCATATACATTAAAATAATATAAGAGTCGAGGCTGTTGTGGTGCAGCAGGGCCGTGACTGACTGTAAACATGGTGGTTATAGGTTCGATTTCTACTGTGGAGTATGAATTATTATAATTTCTCACTTAACTCGCAATATCTCGGAATTGGGCGGTGCGTGAGAAAAAAGGATCTTGACATTAGGTTCCCTCTACCCACCTGTTATTTAAGGAATATAGTGTAACAGTGTGATACTAAAAAAAAAAGGAAACAGGTTTAAGTTTTACCGATTTTTTTTAAACCTAATTCTAAATGAAATATATTCTTAAATTTTCAGGCTTTTTCATCATCATACGATATCTCAATACTCTATTTATAAGTATTATAAAATAACAAAAGATTTGACACAAATGAAACAACTATTAGTATGTTAAACATGAATACTTACCGACTTCGCTTATTCTTCGATTTACTGAAGAAAAAATTCTATTTGAGTTCTGTATTAGGAGATAATAATTTTCACCAGTAATCTTATGATTCAACACATCTTCTATGTTTGCTCCATTAAATATAGAACGTGTCTCCTAAAAATATATTGATAATTTTTTTTTTTTACATATCTTCTGATCTAGCCTCGCGTTGCTGTGGCTCAGTGATTATAGAAGATTGAATCAATATTTTGTTCTATATCTATTTTACTTATCATTTTGACACAATCAAATAACTTTTTATTAATAAAACTGTAAAATGTTTAGTCGTTTTTAAATTACATAGGATTGAGCATTGGCATGTTTGGCGAAGTACGCGCATATGAAATTTAATAAGCACTTTCAAAATCTTTTATAGTTCAGTAACACCATACATCTATTTCTATATAAATAACAAAGTCGTCTTAGTTACACCGTTTATATCTCAAGAACTGCTTTACCATTTTTTTAGATTTTTGTACTTTTGGATTGGTCTTCGTCGGGAATAGGATAATAAATATTAAAATACGATATTCATCAATTAAAAAAAATAACATTTTAACGTAATGATACTTATAACTAAACACAACCGACACCTCTCATTTATTCTGACAGAACACGTTCATTATTAATTTGATAAAACAAAACGCAACTGATATTATTCACGTAATGAGGTCTAACTGCGGTTTGTTTAATAAATACCACAAATTTTAGGTAGTAAAAAGGTATTATTTACGTATTGATTTGAATCGAGCATAGTTTCGAAACGATTGCAACACAGATAACTGCTTGCATGCTTCCGTTTACATTGGGCAAATGGACGTTAATTACGGGCATTGTGGTCAATCATGCCTTAACGGCAATATAGAATTACCAGTATTGACTCGGCCACTTGGAGAAAATGCAGCAAATATTAGTGGGGGTATTCCACCGGCTACGCACATGAGCAGACCACGCCATATACATGAATATGCGGAAGATGCAGTGACATGTGTTCGTCATTACTATCGGCCAGATCTCTTAGTTACTTTTAAGTGTAATTCAATGAGGAATAAAATTATTCAAATGCTGCTTCCCGGACAAATATCAAGTTGTATCGTGTCGACACACGATACAACCGCACGTATATTCAGGTAAAAATACTTTCCCTGATGAACTACATTGTTAAACAACTTTTTCTTAACGTCTATGGGGAAACTCGATGCTGGATGTATTTAATAGAATGGCTAAAACAAGGCCTGCCGCACGTACACATTCTTATATTATTAATCGAAAAAACAATACTAGACCAAATAGATGATATCATATGTTCAGAGATGCCCGATTACGATTTTATAATTACTAATATCATTCATGGACCGTGCGGCGCCATAAACTCCCAATCATCATGCATGGTTGACGGAAAGTATTTCAAACGATATCCACGTAAATTTACGACGGAGACCGTCACTGGTATTGGTGTCGTAGTCTACAACAGATGGATTACCGTCACTAATGTCCAAAACTTTCAAGACACGTTGCACTTTGAGTATACAATTCAGTAAAATCCATAAAATACATCACAAAAACGTGTTACGAGCAGCTGCAGCTTTTATCGTTCAAACCTCTAATACTAACTATGAAATTATAGATTATCAATTTCGTCAATATGTAAACTCCAACGAAGAGATTTGACGTATATTCTCATTCCCTATTATGGATGTCCTACTGTTGTGTATTTGGCAGTACATCTAGAGAATATTTACGAGCATATTTCAACGCTTCGAATATTGTTCAATGTACTGACACCTCCAGTGACAACATCAACATTCCTGATTATCCGCTTCCTTTTTCTTCCTATCTCGTTCCTAATAATACGCTTGCAGTTGCTTCTTCTAGAATAGTAGCAAGGATATCGCATGATTCATTCAGTATTTAAAATGCCGTTTTAGTAGCATCAAAAATTATCGTCTGGGACGAATTCACAATATCCCATAAAGGCGAATTAGAAGCCTTTATCCGAACATTGATGATCGTTTCTGCAGCAATCCAATCTTGTGATACGCTTGGCCTTGGATTTTGAATGTCAAGAGGAATTTCAAAACTCAAAAATATTGGTATATTTTGTCCATCGCACCAATCATCTAAATTCTTAGAATGTGCAGAATGTATGTTAATTTATATTATTAATATGCTAATTTAAACTCAAGACGAACGAATGATGCACGTGTTAATAAGTAATACCAATTGGCTTTCTTTTTCTATTGTGTTCTTTCATGAGCTGTTCTTACGCCGTCCTTTCTCTCAATGTATTTCGTCGCAGACGTTTATCACGTTCTTCTCAAGATTCTCACATGTGAATTTCTGATGTTCTGGTTTGTTGAACTGCTTTTGTTGTTGTATCTGTGGTTTGTTCTTCTGACTTCTGAGTTCTCCGAGCATATATAATTCATATTATAATGAATGCATAAAACTGAAATTGAAATAGTACAATTTTTATTACTGTAATTAATTAATAAATTTAGGCAGAGGGAACCTAGTGTTAATACACTCCGTTACCCACTTTCTGCCGAATTCTGGAGGCATTGCGTGTTGAGTGGCAGAACTCAACGCCGCACTTTGCCTCGACATCAAAGCGAAGAAATGGAAATATAAATTTAAGTAAATATTTCATCCCCTCGAGTGAGTGGGAATCGAACCCACAACCAGTCGATTTTACAGTCACACTTCATGCCGCTGCGCCACAACTGGCCTCGTGAACTTAAATTTTTAATTTTAATAAATAAATTAGATCAAAATTTATGAATGAATTTTAAGCAGAATAAAAAAATATAATTCAATATAAAAAAAAAGAGTATAAGCTATATAGCAGACATTAATACATTTTCATAATATAAACGAAACTATAAGATTATTTACGTCTGCAAAAGTTACAATCATGAAAATAATAATATAAAATGCAATCATGAAATACTTATATACTACGGTACACTTTTTCGAGATGAGACAGAGATTTTTTTCTGTTAAAAATGATAATAATATCGAAACGAACAATACACAGGCTAATTAATGAAATCATTAATAGAGAAATCAAACGTGTCTTAACAACCCAGATGACAAGTGATTTATAAAATAGTACCTCAAAACATCGCGTATTTACAGAGTAACTTTCAGATTTTATTAAATTACAGCTGACTTTTGCTGTAATGTTAAAGAGTTTTACTGACGAATCCACTTACACCTGCATCTATTAGAAATTCATAGAACTAAACAATAATAAACATTAACCAGTACTATACCGTTATTCGAAGCCTAAATAATTAGAGTATTATTTTTGAACGGTTATATTTGAACTTAAAATCACTGTGTGTGTGTTGAAAAGATCTTTTCCAGCTTCACACTGTATCCCAAAGCTAGCAGGCTAGACAGAAAAAGTCATGATGCTCCTCCTCCTCCTCCTTACATTTTGTTCTGTGGAGTGCCGGAACTTAACGCCGTACTCTGTCCTATCTGTCCGTCCATAATTAATTGCCTTGTGTGGATATTGAACACACAACAATCAAATTATGAAATATTAGAAGAATAATTAACAAAATTATATATTTCATATACAAAATATAATATAAGAAATATCAAATTTATTTAGGAAACCGAATCGGCCCTCATTTACATGTGTGTAAGTAATAACAGCTATATAAATTTCATTTTTTATTTAAGTTATTTAAAATATATAATAAATATTTTTATAAAATAATATAAAAAAATTACTTACATAAACTAAGCAAAGCGAATTTCAACATTTTTGAACGTCGCAACTTGAATACTAAGATTTATATACGCTTGCGTCTTATTGGAAAATGTTTGTTATGGACTTAAAAAAATATTAATGAGGGTATGTATATCAGCTGTACACTTGAGAATATTTGTATTATTTTTATCATTCTTTGAAGTGATTCTTACAAGATTTTCATAATTCTACGGAAAAAAAAATTCCATGTAATACTATGAACAACAAAACGCGAGGGTTCAAGCCCCTGCTACGTTTAAATTTTTATATGTTTCTTATTTTTTTGCGCTTCTTACTATGTGATTAACTATTTGAGGCCAGTTGTGGCGCAGGGGCACAAAATGTGACTGTAAAACTGACTGGTTGTGGGTTCGATCCCCACTCGAGGAGATGAAATATTTACTTAAATTTATATTTCCATTTCTTCGCTCTGGCGTCAAGGACAAGCGCGGCGTTGAGTTCTATCATTCAACACGAAATGCCTCCAGAATTCGGCAGAAAGTGGGGAACGGAGTGTCTTAACAATAGATTTCCTCTGCCTACACCGCAGTGTGCGGGATACAGAATGAAGCTGATTTATTTATTTAGTTTATAATTAACATAAAAAAAACTGTTTAATTTCCCCGACATGGAAGTCAAAACGTGGCATTATGTCCTGCTCAACATAATATACAGGGAAAAATATTTCAAACCCATACCTAAAAAACTTAATCAAAATTCATCAACAGTTTAGATGAAGGATTTTTTTTTCATTTCACGTTCTTTTTTATCCACACTATATTATGCGCGACGCAGTTACGTTAGTTTAGTTCAGTTCAGTTTAGTTCTTCATTTATGAAACGTCAGTACAATACAATATTGACAATAATATTGTTCAACATATGGGCCCCGCACACTACGCAATTTTATTGAGAATATTTCGTAGTAAAATCTGACGCAGACGTTCAGTATCTTTATTTATATGCGTACGTGTTACATCTAAAATATTATCTCTATTTGCTTGCAATTTACGACAGGAAATCGAACAGCTTTTTTAGCGCACTACTTTTCTAATATTATGAAAAATTTATATCCTATCTCTCTTACCACTCACTTTTCCATCATAAATCTTTTTTGCCATTCTTTCATCACTCGTATCTTCCATCTCTACTGAACATACTTCCCAAATATGTAAAGAAATAAAAATATTAATAAATAATTATTCATTTCCCCGAGTGGGGATCGAATCCACTACCGTCGCGTTTACAGTCACACGCTTATGCAATTAATTTCTTTTAATTGAAATAAGTATCATTGCATCTACGTTTAGAAATGTGAAAGATAAATAAAATTAAGAAGATTCATAGAAAAATAGACTGAAACCATTGCATATATTCTTGGGCCCAGAAAGTAAAGAGATGAAAATGGTATGATCTAATAGATTCAGGTACATCATTCCTTCCTGAACATTTTGTAAGTTTCGGCGAACTCAGAGCGGAGTTATTAGAGATTTGATAAAAGTGAGGCTATCGCACAATTCACACAGCGATCCATATCCGTAGCGAGGTCGTCATTAGATCCAAAAGATTTCGGTGTCAACTGGAGAAGCAAGTGTCCTACAAAGTAGGAAACAAACGGGAAAGCACCCAAAACGTATCGAAACGAACGAAGCAAATGAAGCAAAAAATGCAAGAATCATTAGACAAGGTGTCAAGGTCACATCTGTCATTTAAAATATGAATAATTTTAATCGATTTAAAATGGATTTTTGTTTTTTTTAGTATTTAATTGAAATTTTCTTTACTTATACTACAATTATATGCACAAATAAGTGCGTTAAAATACTTAAGATTTAGTTTAAATGCATAAATATTTTATTTTCATTGTACTGTAATGTAGATTCAAGATTGTCCAGACTGTCAATTGAGCTGATTTTTATTCAAAAATATATGAAAGACAACATTTTTAGACCATATCTCTACTTCTTCTTTTGGAACTATACTTTTCCGTATCATTTTGTATTTTATGAGTCACACTTTGGATTCTGCTGCCCAAAACGAAAAGTAAATATTATATAATTCAAAAATAGACATTAGATCCTTTTGTTAAGTTCTATCTGTATCATCCACAAAATATGTAAGTGCGTCATTATATTGTGAAAAATATACAAACAAAACAAAAGTGCTATTTACATTATATTTATTACTTTTATTTTAAGGCTGTCGTGGCGCAGCGGCACAGATTTGTGGATTCGATTTCCAGAGGGGTCAATAATTTTGTTAAAACTTTAAATTATAAGTTTTAGGCAAAAGGTTATTCGGAATATATAACATTTTTACTCTTTATTCCAATTTGAATAGGTCACTTGTTGTTCTTAAAAATATATTTTTGGATAATAAATAATTTATTAGTCTCTATACTCCGTGTCGCAGTGCAATATTATGGGTTTGATCCCCACTCGAGGAAATGATTATACTTAAATTATTTTCATTTACCCACACTCGTAGTCAAAGCGCGGCGTTGAGTTCCGCCATTCAACATGCATTTTAGAAAATGGCGGGGAAAGTGCCATAACACTAGGTACCTTTGCCGGCCCTGTTATGCGGGAAAAAGCGTGAAGCTTTTTGTTTGTCATAAAAATACGAATTTAAGTTTAGAAATGGCTGAACAAGAAGAACGATTTATTATTAGGTTTTCCTACTTTTTATTTCGTAAGAGAAAAAAATATCAGTTAATTTAAGAAAAAATAATAAGAATTTAATTTCTAATATTTTATAGCGAAATATTTTTTTTAAAAAAAGTTTTACAATTTTTAAGGAATATTTATTTAACTTGTCGTGTTAGTGAGTTTGATAATGTATGTGAAATAATGCAAGCTCATTTTGAACCACTTCCTAGTGCCCGATTGAACTGAAATTTGAATCACGACTTCAGTTCTGATGACAATGAAATTGTATATTATCAACATAGTTAACAACTATCTGAACCGCCGCAACAAAATGACCGACTAGAAATTTTACACAGCCCACCTCATATAGATATCAAATAAAGTAAAAATAAAAACTAAATCGTTGCGTTGCTTTCTGCCACTCAACACGCAAGGCCACCAGAATTCGGCAGAAAGTGGGGAACAGAGTGTCTTAACACTAGGTTCCCTCTGCTTACCCTGCTGTGTGCGGGATACAGCGTGAAGCTGATCAAATAAAATAATTTGATTAATAAAATACAATACAACATTGAAGAACATCTAGAGATAGGAGATGAAACCGGAAAGAAAGCAAAGGGATTTCTGAACTAAGAAATATAATCAGGTCATGTATGGACCCATTTGATTTGCCTTGACAAACACTCTAGTTTTAAATAATATCAAGCAACTAACGAGATTGACTGAAAAAACATCTTGCAATAATGATGTACTAATAGAAATGAGAATATTAAGATAAAAATAAACCGCCTCGAGAATATAAAAATAAACCGAATAAATTATTATAAATTCTAGCGCGACACAAGCTTTTGTATTTTTTTTCTATAAAATTTACCTTTTAATACAATTAACCTTTTAAATAAAATCTTGCTTTTTGCTTATAAAAAAATACGTACAAAGTAAAATAGAAAATATAGAGATTTGTACAGTACTTAATTGTCAAGAAAAGCATTGTTTCAACTTTTACTTTCCTCTCAAAGGAAAACGTAGCGAAATTTTATGAATAGATTTCGCAAGCTCGTTTCTAAACGTAGTTTGTACAAGTGTATACAGTTGTTACATGAATTTACAATTTTAAATGTTTTATATATAACCAATACAACGATAAAATTTATGATGACGATATTGTGTTGATTAATTGACCCCAATTAAGAATGATAATTTTTATTTTTTAAATTAAAATTCAACCTATTTTCATTTTCCTAGTCAGGTAAATGAAACCGTGGTAGAGTAAAATAATCTCGATATGACTTTTAATCTTTGAGAAATAAGCATACATACACGAAATTATCACACATACTCGGAAGTAGGAATAGGTTATTATATTTTATGTGAAACTATATAACCGGATTAATCCGTTTAAATAGTTTCATTTAAAATGTGTAATAATCATGAAAAATCGAAGATCTTACCTTCTTACTAGTAACCTAGTGATGATAATCGAATTTTCCAATTAGAAAAATATACCTTATAGATATGTCAAACTCACCTCCCTTTCAAATCTCAAAATGAACACTTGGTGGTGAGGAAAAGTGTCTTTTCAACTTCTTCTTTCCTCTCAAAGGAAGCGGTTGCAAAACTTTTATTCTATTGTTTACGTGCAAAACTTTTCTAAGTTGTTCAGGTTAAATTATACATTAGTGTTACATGGATTTGCAACTACATTTTGTTAAAGTCAAAGTCAAAGTAAAATAATTTTATTCAAAATAAGAAGTTACATGCTTCATTTTTTAACGTCAAATAATTTACCACCAGTTCACTAAAGTTACCTCAGACCTGAAAAGAACCGGCGCGAGAAACCCAGCGGGACCTATTTTTTTTAAAATCAATTTTAAATAAATACACATTTAATTATCTGTGACAATGATACCTTTGAAACAGACTGGAGCGAGCATTTCATTCCCAAGGCGTGTATATTAGATATATTAACAATACCTAATAATACGCTATAATATAGGTAAAGGCTAAACAAGACACACAACTAAACGCGCAGGTTGTGGGTTTGATCCCCACTCAGGGGAATTAAATATTAAATATTTTCATCTCTTGGTTCTGGTAACGAGGTAAAGCGCGGCGTTGAGTTCACTAATCAACACGCAATGCCTCTAGAATCTATAAGTGAAAAATCTAGAAGTGTCTTAACACTAGGCTCTGAGTATCCTTTACTATGAAAATATAGCATGAAGTTAAAAAACCAAAAAAAAACCGGACAAGCGCGGGTCAGGCTCACTCATCGAGGGTTCCGTTCGTTCGAGCTTTTCCTGAAGTTCAAATTTCTAAAATTTAGCTTAGTCAGAGCCCTTTCATCTGATACCTCAGTTGAACTAGCGGCTTTAATACCTAATTTTGAGTGTTGCCTGAGTTAATATGGCCACGTTGTGCCCAGGCCTAGGCCCTGTGTCGGAAAAAAGTGCCGTGCTATATCAGTCCCCCTGGAGTTACACTTCGAGAACGAACTAATCTAACCACTGAGGATGCTGAAGACCTTGCAAAATGGAGTTGAAGGAGCCGGAATATAAGCCCTGGCAACTAAGGGCCGGACTTATACCAGGCAGAAAAAGAAGAATAAGACTTAACAACGCGATATGTTAAAAAAATAAAAATTGAAGTAATTAATTCAGCTTCACCCTGTATACTGCACACAGCAAGGAAGGCAGGGAGAACCTAGAGTTAAGACACTCCGTTCCCCATTTTCCACCAAATCTGAAGGCATTTCGTGTTGAATGGCGGAACTTAACTCCGCGCTTTGCCTCGACACCAAAACGATTAAATGGAACTATAAATTAAAATTAATATTTAACTTTCTCGAGTGGGGATGGAACCCACAACCAATCGCTTTTACAGTCACACTCTGTGCCCCTGCGCCACGATACGATTACGAATATAAATGTTTTTCGTTAATATTATTATTTTTAAACAATCTACTTGAACGTCTGGAGTTCTCCATCCAGAAACAAACGGAATCAGAAACAAAGGAAACCGAATTGATATCGTTAATCGGAAATTGGAAGTGGATTCAACATTTTCATCCATTTTATTTTGCTTACATAATTTAATGAAAATCAAGTTTGATGTTTAAACTACTAGGTACTTTACTCAACAAGGAACTGTATAACATCTTCCTTAGAGTAATTATAAATAAATTTAGTAAAGGTAAATAATTAAACAGAATCGTCTTATTTTCTCAATTTACTCAGAGACCGAAGATTTAATTCCGCAAACGATTATAAATCAGAACTAACAATAGAAGCGGATGTAGACTAAATAATGGTGCTTAAGGAGTTATTGCAAAGCTAAGGGGATATTGTGTTCAGAAAACTAAATTTATCTATAATATGTTTTGACGCCAACGTAAGACAGTTTTTGATTTTACGTGCGATAACTGATTTCCACATGTTGAAGTGACTTTATCAAAAATAATATTCAGAGACCGTCGTGGCTCAGTTGTACAAGCGTATGAACGTGACGGTCTTGGGCTGGATTCCGTCAAGGGAATTGCATTATTTAATATTTTCATTTCCTTGCTCTGGTAACTAGACAACGCTCGGAAGGAAGTCAACCTTCCTTTATTCAAAGCACAATATTTAAAAAAAAGTGTGGAACGTAGGAAACGGACCAGCTTCTCACTGCTTACCCTGCTATATGCAGAATACAGCGTGAAGCTAAAAAAAATATAGAAATTACCCTGGTTTTGTATAACAAAGCGCGGCGATGATTCCATCATTTAATATATAATGTCCCAAAGTTGAGCAGGAAATGGAGACCGGAGTAACATTACTGTAAGCTTTCATTATTTATTGGTATGTGCAGAATATTTTTTTAAATCTTTTGTTCTCCACATAGTGTGGATAAAGAGTATCTAAATCAAGAAAACTCAACCTGGTGAACCACAAACTGTACTTTTGTACTTTGTCTTACTCGAACGTAGAAACAAAAGTAGCATAGACATTTTCATATAAGCACATATCGTGTTGACGACATGTAGGTTAGATTCATCATCGCTGATAGTGGAATATGAATCGCAGTGAGTTAATTAACACTTTTTTTTTACACATTTACTTTCTACATTACTTGTGGGAGATGTGTATTTCGTATCATTTATTAATATATGTTTTCTTTATGTATAAACTAAATAAATAATAACAAAAATGTATTAATAAAAAAATATGAAAAGCTATAAGTATGATAAAATAAGTGAATATGTCACATGGCGACTTAGTTTCACTGGTAGTTTGCTAGACTCTCGTGTCGCTTCACGACAATTTCAGTCCCTCCCAGATGCTATACAGCTTTAGATGAAACGAAAGTATCTATCAGCCTAATGTTAAGCTATAGAAATTCTTTTTCTTTTTGTAAAAAGGAGGAAGAAAACTACACGGCCCTGATAAGCAAAGGGTGGTGACCCTTGTGTTAAATTGCGTTTTCTGTGTGCGTCACTCAGTTTACAAACTGAAAAATTTGAAATATCGCGTTATTTACGAGTACAAGTACCACAGTGGCACCAGTGCTGCGGAAACGGCTCGGTTACAACGTTTTCGTTCAGGAAATTTCAACCTGCAGATTAAGCCCAGTGGACGGCCGGAGACCCAAGTTGATAATGAAAAATTTAAGGTTATTGTGGAAGCAAATCTATTGCAAACCATGTCCGAGTTAGCTACAAGTTGCGGTGTTAGTGATAAAACTCTTTTAATCCACTTGACGCAAATTGGAAAGATTAAAAAGCTTGAAAGGTTCCTCACAAATTGAATAAAGCAAACCGTAAACGCGCTTCCACTGCTGAGTTACATTCTGTGATGAGAACTACATTAATTACGATAATCGGAAGTATCGTGGACAAGTGCCGGTTTCGTTCAGGATAGTTTTTTCAAATCTGGCCAGACGATTACGGCAGATACATATATCTCAGTGACACCCATCCTGTTGCCTGCTTGTCTATACGTTTGTTCACTCAAATCTCAGAAATGATTTAACCGATTTAATGCAATTTTCACCATTGTATTTTGGCAAGCTTTACTTAATATTAAATATATATAACATTAAGTTTATTTCAATCGGCTCATAAATAACAAAGTTATACCATTCAAAGTAATGTAGTTCGAGAAAATTGCTACAAATAACTGTTTTATTGAATTGGATAAAACTTTATTATATTAAACTTGATTATAGATATCGTTTTTAAACATATTTTATTATTAGATCATCTGGATACAAATATAGTCGAAAGCAGATAACATTATATCTTGACTCTCTCTCTCTCTCTCTCTCACTCTCTCTGCCTACTTTGTTGTGCGTGACGAAAGATTATGTTGTTCTAATTTGTATATGTAATTATTAAATTATGTTCCCAGGTAATTCTTCAAGTTCATTGAAACACAGAAACCACAGTCCCGGCACGTGCTTAGTGAAGCCCGTCAAGGTAACACTCACTATAGTTGGATTTATAAATATTGCCCCGAATAATTAGATAATTAGCTGAATTGTGTAGTATGGTATCGTATTTTAGTAATTTTATTATCATATGATATTTAAGGAATTGTAGGAATATTAAAAAGGAATTCCCATAAGAATAGGGCACAAAGTGTGATTATAAAATCGGCTGGTTGTGGGTTCGATCCCCACTCGGGGAAATGAGATATTTATTTACATTTATATTTCCATTTTTTTCGCTCTGGTGTCAAAGCAAAGCGCGGCGTTCAGTTCCACCACTTAACACGCAATGCCTCCAGAACTTGACGGAAAGTGGGAACGGAGTGTCTTAACACTACCCTGCTGTGTGTGGGATACAACGTGAAGCTGATTTAATTTTTATTTTTATAGTGAGATAAAATAGCTATATTATTACGTATTTTGAGGGGTTATACTTGTAGATATATACTTGAATAAGAAACTGGCATCTCATAGAAACGTAAGCTTAATTTTATATTAAGGAACTCGCACAAGGTGCTTATTTGTTCGCATTCTTCTCAGTGGAATGTTTTTAAAATAGTATTTCTTTATTAGATAATGTGGGCGTTTGTGTGGCGTTTAGGAAGTTATTGGCGGCACTGGTTTAGTTATCGTATATCAAAATGTACATTAAATAGTAATCAAAGTTAAGTCCTCACGTCCAACATTCGTATAACTCCACATTTGTTTCAGAATGGGCGAGTAAGACCACGACTAGGGGTTCGATTCGCAGAGACCTCCCTAACAGCTGTTCCGGAGCGCTTAGAGGCACCCAAGCCGCGCGGGCCCGCCTGACACCCGCCCGCGCGGCTACACTGCGCGCGACACGAGCGATGCCGCGTCTTACACGAATATTACAAATCTAGATCTACAGCAGTATAGAAAAGACTATTTTAAAGATTTTTACTCAATAAATGTGAAAAATTATACGAATATTTCAAAACTAGATCTGGTATACAGCTGGTATTTACGAGCAAAAGACTATTTCAAAGACTTTATCAAAGATTAATATGAATGTGAAAAATAAAAGAAGAAACTCTATAAAGTGATATATTTTCTAAATGTTTTACGTAAATGTAATTTGACCTGAATATTGTCAAATTGAAATGAGCTTTTTGTTAAATGAACGTGTTATTTTAGAAATAAATATGAATTAAAAAAACGATTATTTTTTTATTGTGTTAACTATTATGAAAGGAGAATGTCCGCTCCTCCGTAATTATTGTTATTTTGTATTATTTTCAAGTATTTTTTTTAAAGAAAAATAATGAGATATTTAAAAACTATATTGATATTATTTATAGCTAAAGAGTTTATTTGGTGGTATCTGCTTGTCTCAGGAACTACTGTTTTCGATTTTTTTTCGATGATTCATAGGGTCATAGAAAGAATGTGTTACATGTGACGTATGTGTGTGTATGTATGTTAATTCTATTATAGCATGGGACGAAGCTGCAGGTACAAGCTAATAAGATATAATAAAAGATTGGACAGATAATTCCTTTTATGCTATCTAAGGATATACAAGTTCAAATTGTACTACTGTTACAAAATCTTTTACACACAATTTTTGTATGAAATGAACGTACCTGTATAAACTAATCATATTTTTCTATTAAATATCTATAAATTATAACTTTTCTGAATTTTTCATTTATTTGTATTATAAGTACATGTCATTTCGTGCTAAATTTTATAACAGGTCTAGGGGAAGTAATCAAAAAGTTTTGATTACGTGTAAAATTTCGGAAAAAATACAGCAACAATGATGCACCTCTTGATAGCATTGAGTTTTATTTTTTTAGTGCTCTGTGGGATCGTAGATTTGAATGTCTAACTAGTAGACTAGTTTCAGCTTGATACCTCCACGCGATACGAATACGAAATCGAAATAAATTGTCTTGATCGACGAACAGACGAACAACAAAGACTTATAAAGGTTCTATTTTTGCCTTATGAGATATGGAAACTTTAAAATATTTTATATATGAGAATTAAGTCTCATTTGGCGGAGACTGTTATTAGGCGGAGGACGTTATTACTACTAATTAGTATAAAATACACGACCAAGAATATCACGTTCTCATTATTGGGCCCTCTTATTAAACTTTAAATGTGAATTCTCAGAATGTTTGTTTTCAGTAGATACTAATTGTCTAATTAAACTCCTGAAAGATATGCGACTCTATCATTACTTATGACAATCTTTGTATTTCAAATACTATTTCTCTGGTGGCGAATAGAGCCACTATTCAAACTTACTTACATTATTTAAACACATATTATAAATTTTAAATAAAACTATTTTAGCCGGATTAATCGCGTATATTTAAGGTAATATGTGAAATATTGGAAACCCGACGTTTCGAACACTTTGCAGTAGTCCGGGGTCACGGGTAGACTGACTGGGAATATAGTGTAAGCATATTCTGTTCCCATTAAGATAATTTCGTTACCGACTTTCCGCCGAATATTGGAGGCATTTTATGTGTAAAGTGGCGGTATGCAACGTCGCGCTTTGCTTCGTTACCAGAGCGGAGAAATGAAATATTATATATTTACGCGGAATATTTCATTTAAAATTATAAATTAAATATTTATTATTTTTGAATGACAATCGAACCCACCACCTATCAAGTCGCACGCTTGTGGCTGCGCCACTACTGGCCTCTAATATTATAAATACAAATATTTCTTTTAAATAATACTACTTATTATGCAATCCTTTTCTGCCCAATTTTGGAAAAACTGGAGTCTTGAGTGGTGAAATTCAACTCCGCGCTTTGTCTCTCAAAGCAGAGAGATAAAATGAAATGGCGCTGTCTTATTTCTCTATGACGCGAGGGCGGCCTGTATATTTTAATGTTCTTTGATATTTGACAGTCTACTAAACTACGTCTAAAGCAGCTTTGATATATTAATCTTTGACTCTTAATATACCACCAGTTGTCTTATATCTATCGTTTACTTTCGTAGTCACTTTAGTTAAGTTAGATTTGCTTTAATCAATATTTGATAACTGTTAGAGTTAGTTTTCAACATACGTATATCGAGTACAATATATAATCTAATCTTTTGTGGTTATCTTTTTTGGTTGGTATTTATTTTTGTATAATATTTTTCGTTCAATACATAAGGCGGATTAACGGTACGATACAGCGTCCGCTCACCAATATCGTCTTATAATAGGAAAATCTAAGAGCTCTATTCTCGATAAATTTAGAACCTAATACAAAAAAAAATCCAGTTCAGTCCAGTACCTGATATTAAATCGTTCAACAAAAGAAACTTTTCGGCTTTATAATATTAGTGTCAATTTGTAATCTACGACCAATAAGTGGATATCTTTTGATAAAGTGTAAAGTTTTTGTTCTTAATAATGACTGTTGATTTGTGTGTCAATTTTACAACTCTGTTAATAGAACTAAGGTAGGGCTTCTATTTGTTGTTTTAGATTGAATAAAACCGAACGTGCGGTTCCTTCGAAGTCGTCTATTGTACAGAAACTAAACATGCATATCCATTGATAACGATAGGTGTGATAAATAAAAATATATATAATAATAATATATTATAGCTATATGGAAGTGGTGGTGCACTCGCGTAACATGTGTTCGTAGGAAATGTCTACAAATAAATAACCAAATAAATTGTTTAATAAATAATTATGATTGTTATAAAATGCTGCCCAAAGTACGTCGTGGATTCTTCAGGATAACGCCAGCGAAATTTATTTTTATATTTTTGTTGTCAGTGTGGTTCCTTTACATGCATTATATGAAAATATATAAATTAGCCACTGGACAGCCATTGTCTCATGTGAAACGGCCAGATGTTAAATATATATTGCAATGGACGAGACGATACAGTGCACCTTTCGACTTCATGGGAGAAAGCAATTCTGCGTTTATAAAAAATAATTGTAAGTACACAAACTGTTGCGTTGAGTTCTGCCACTCAACACGCAATGCCTCCAGAATTCGGCAGAAAGTAGGGAATGGAGTGTCTTAACACTAGGTTCCCTCTGCCTACCCTGCTGTGTGCGGGATACAGCGTGAAGCTAACAAACTGTTATGTTACCGACGATAGTGAATATTTCGCGGACGTGACTGACTTCGACGCGATCGCGTTTAATGGCCGCGATGTCATACACCTGTGGCATTTCATGATGCCACATTATAGGTCACCTAAGCAAAAATATATATTCGGTGCTATGGAATCACCAGATAATTTTCCAGCTTGCTATCACATGTTAGATGGACTCTTTAATTGGACTTGGACATATAGGCTGGATTCTGATTTCCGATGGGGTTATATCACGATTTACGATTTAGAAGATAATGTGGTGGGACCGGCTATAGATATGAAATGGCCTAAATTAAACCCAATTAATCAAGATCTGAAGGATAAGTTATCCAGTAAAAAGAAGGCAGCAGCATGGTTTGTGTCTCATTGCCATACTACCAGCGGACGAGAGGTTTTTGTGAGTGAAGTACAGGAAGAATTACGTGTATATGGTTGGACTGTGGATATATATGGGTCATGTGGAACGTACAGTTGTCCGAGATCACAAAGAAATGAATGCTTTGAACTGATCGAGCAAGACTACTTCTTTTACTTTTCTTTGGAGAATTCCTTCGCTGAAGATTATGTGACGGAGAAACTTCTTACAGCGTTAAATAATTACGCTGTGCCCGTTGCCTATGGGGCAGCCAACTACTCAAGGTAACTAGATTTTTTTTATTTTTAAACATATCGCATTTAGAGACAGATTTTTTTTTTAAAAACATTACAATCTCCAATACTAGATTCCCACTGAGGCTGTATACGGGATACAGCGTGAAGCTAAAAAAATTCAATGAATGACAGACGTCTCAAGTCATTCATTTTTACATTCATACATACATATTTTGTTTCTTTATTATTTGTCTATAATATTACGTACGAGTACACATCACGATTTCATTTGTTCTGTTATAAAATATAGAGATCGTTAATCGTGACTGGCTAAGCTAATTATTATTCTAGTAAGCAAATTATGACCATACAATATTCCGCATACGATGATTACTATAAATAATTAAAACAAGGACTTGATAAAATGGCCTATCTATCTTTTTATTTTTTTATTTACACTTTAATGTATACAATTTTATATCCTTATTAGGAAAAACAAAAAAAAAAAGCAATTACCGCACAAAAGACGGTCTTATCACTAATCAGCGGTTTCTACCAGACAACCTTTGAGTTAGAAAATTTATATGATAATTTAGAGTGGGTGGTGTAAATAAATATATATATCTACTTAATCCTAATAAGTAAACATAATATATATATTTGAGAAATACCTACTATTATAATAACCTAATATATATAATAATGCTATTTGCAACAATGAGTTGTGTATATTGATGTCATCTTAAGATGAATCATCCTTTAAATAATATTTTTTAACTATTTTTTAAAATATATTTGAAGATTTTGATCGCTGATTTTGACGCCAGTCGTGGCGCAGCGGCACGAAGTATGACTGTAAAATCGACTGGTTGTGAGTTCGATCCCCACTCTAGGAGATGAAATATTTACTTAATTTTTATATTTCCATTTCTCCGCTCTGGTGTCGAGGCTAAGCGCGGCGTTGAGTTCTGCCACTCGACCCACAACGCACGCCTCCAGAATTCGACATAAAGTGGGGAACGGAGTGTCTTAACACTAGGTTCCCTCTGCCTGTGTGCTGTGTGCGAGATACAGCGTGAAGCTGATTTGATTTATTTTGAACGCTTAATATTTAGCGGTAGATCGTTCCACAACTTAGTTACTTTCACAACAAACCTAAACCACAATACTTTATGAGCACTCCCATAAAGTAATGTGGTTTAGGTTTCACTTTTTATATATTTTTTGTCCTTTGTTTTCTTTTACGTAAGCAAACTGCGTCCTGTGAACTAGCCAAAAAAATTCGTAAGAATTGGAATAAGCCTGCAACGATCTTTGTTATTATAGAGTTCTAAGTTTATTATAATGAGAAGAGGCATAATAAAGTTATAATTTCTACGAACGATTCCAATATTTTTACTGTTATCAAAGTTTTCGTCATATTTTGGTTGATAAACAAACTAAACTCATTATTTTCATTTAGGTCATTAAAATAACCTTTTAATATAAATTAATTAAAAAAATAGATTTTGTATGATATTAATTATTTTCTTTTAGATTTCATATTTGTTCTGAAATAATGGAAGTTACAGAGTGATAATTTTGATAATTAAAAACTATAATTGTAACATTTTTCTTAAAACTATACAATATTTAGCAATTACTTACAGCTTAGAGACAATACAATAATAATTATAATATCATAGAACTGGAGTAGAAATTAAAAATTGAAACTCTTTAGAAGTATATAGTAAAAAAGGAAAAAAAATAAAAAAGTAGAACATATTTAACATTTTATTTTTTGTAGTTATGCCACTTTATACTTAGTGGCTATTGAAAAGTTAACATTTTACCAAATATTATTTGTGACACAGACATATATGACGAGCGTGTATCTCCAAAATAAGATAAGATAAAGATTAACGTTTGCCTAATCGTCCATAAAAAACTTACCTATTTGATAAAGACCTGTTTTAGAACATTTAAGAAATGCTCGCTTTTTCCCGCATATAGGCAGGGGGAACCTAGGCCCGCTATTTATAAGCCGTTCTAAAGTCCGAGATCGATCTTGGGAAGCCGTTTTCATTTATAAGTTATATATCTAATATTGGGACACACCGTTCCTCACGTAATGTCTAATTTTCGAGGTATTGCGTCTTGAGTGGCGAAATTCAACGCCGCGTTGTCTATTAAAGCGGGGAAATGACAATAGTGTAAGTATAATTGACCATTCCCTCGGGTGGATCAAACCCACAACCGTCACGATTACAGCTACTTTTATGTGTCCAGTGTTAAGAGACACGCAATGTGAAAGTGGGCAACGGAGTATCTTAACTCTCTTCTACTAGATTTTTAGATTGGCTCTACCTACTCCATACAATTCTATGCGGAATACAGCATGCAGCTAAAAAAAATGTGTCCGGTAATGTGGAGAACAGGGTGGTGTCTTGATACTAGATTGACACTGTCTAAAAAAATCTTTAAAAATGTTAAATGTAAATGAAGAACGATGTTGTTCTATTAGACAATAATTTCATAAAAGACATGGCGAGAGTTCACTACGAACATATATAATTAATATTATAAATATTATTGATATATACATATGTGTACATTAAGAAATTATTATCAACACCCACTCAATAATCTCGAAACTGGTACAGATACACGTAATAGTTACTAATTCATTTACTAATTTAATGTCAATAAAGAGATATTTAACGGCTCTGAAAGTAATTAATGATTAAACTTAGTTTATTTTTTATTATTACGCACTAATAACTATAATAAATATAAAAATAAAGGCCGCCGTGGCGCAGAGCAACAATGGGGCGACGGTTGTGAGTTCGATCCCCGCTCAGGGAAATTAATAATTATTTATATTATAGGCAAAAGCTCGGTGTTGATTTCCGCCACTCAACATGCAATGCCTGCAGAATTCGGCGGAAAATAGGGAATGCAAGTGTCTAAATGAAGAACAGAGTGTCTTAAAATTAATTTACCAGGTTACAGCGTGAAGGTAAAAAAAACTATAGGTAATATTAGACAAATTTCGTCATAATTAATGATAGCAACTTGTGTAACACAATACGGTTGTATATTTATTACACATAATATATTTGCCCAGTAACGAACTAGTTTATACATAACTAGTGAGCGCGCGGCTTCACCCGCTTATTTGCACCCTTAGGGGTGAATTCTAAAAAAACCACGAAACACGTGTTCAATAAAATATTTTTAACAATCTGAATTAATTTTTTTATAAAAATCGGTGGCGATTTAAAGATTTTTCCATATAAACTTTCAACCCCTCATTAGCACCCTTAGGGAGAGAATTCTAAAAAACCATGAAACACGTGTTCAATGAAATGTTTTTAAGAGTCTGAATTTCAAATTTTACATGAATCGGTGCCGATTTAAAAAACAACCATACGCACTTTCAACCCTCATTTCATCCCTTTAGGGTAAAAAATTTTCAAAATATCTTTTTAGTGGATGTCCAGATTATAAAAATAAATATCTGTCCAAATTTCACATTTCTACCATCAGCGGTTGCGGCTGCGCGTGCGTCTTACCTCAGTCAGTCAGGGACATGTCCTTTTATATATATATAGATAAAGATAATAATAATAATTATTATTTATTTCAAAAATTTTAGTGCGTAACAAAAACAGTTCTATGTAGGAGTCAGACTACAGTAGTATGTAATTGGAGATCCCATTGCTTAAATTCTGTAGGGATCTGTTGTTCTAATGAAATTTATATTTAAGAATGATACATGATAGTAGAGTAGATTACACTAGGGTTGGTAAGAATCCTGCCGCAATCACCTCTTTTTCGTAATGAGCTTTTGGAGAAAATTGCAGCCATATGTTTTTAATGTGAATCCCACATCAATCATGAAATTATCCTTATTTATCAAGTGAAATAATAAAACGATCTTAAGCCCATTGAGACTGTGTCGCAGTTATCAACGCACGCGTCACAACCGTCGTTTCAAAAGTTATGACTTGAGCAGTCAGTCAGTCAGTCAGCGCCAGGCGCTCTGACCGCTAAGCCATACGTTCGTATGGGTTCGAGTCCCGCTACGTTCAAATTTTTATACGTTTTCTAAATAAATAAATAATTATGCATATAAGAAAAATTGAGAAAAAAAAGAAAAATTTGCCAGTGATATAAAAAAAAAACAAAAAAGGAAGGAAAACAATAAAATATTAAGGTGCAATATTGTTACATTTGCGTGTGTCATAAATATGTGTGTATGTCAGTATGCTTAAAGATTAAACAAATAACTTCATTTAAGTGGCTAACGCTCAATTTTTGCTCAGATTGATGTAGGTGATAAATTAATAATTTATCACCTACGTCAATCTTCGATTCTTCCATATATCTATCCAATCTAGAGATTGGAACAATCGAAGATTGACGTAGGAGATAGATTATTAATATTGGGCGTAAGAGGTCTGTCGTTTGATCGTAGTTTAAATCGTAGTTAATAACCAGTTAGATAGTTTCATTTTACATTAGTGATATGTTAGAAGATATGTGTTTATTTTATTATTGATAGCATTGTACAATATGGGGCTTAGATAGTAATGTTGTCGATTTGAAGAGGCTATTAGACGCAATTCTATTTGACAAATTTTATCAGATCTACATTTATCGAGCATATACTGCGATGCTTTCGTAAATCAGAGCAAAGAACAAGCAATTGTGGAACTGTTAACATCTAACATGATTGATATAAATTGTATTTTGGAAAATGAACAGGTTTGGAGAGCATGACCTTAAGAACACATCTTTGTACTATTTTTAGTAAAGGAGAGTTGTTTAAATGAATGCTAACTTTCGTATACGAAAAGCTAGTATATGATCCAGAAAAGGCTTTCATCGACAAAGACGAGAAGATACCTTATAGAGCAAGATCTGGCTACTTTAGAACAATTACAGGCTTTATATAGTTCGAGAGAGAATGATTCAGAGGGTAAGGAACGCTTATAACCAAATGTCATAAACTGAGTTTTTTCTAAATTTAATGTAAGCATATTAAATGATTACCAGTTCATAACAATAGAAAAAGCTTTTGTACTATACTTAAGTGTGTAAATAAGCAGGACGGTGTCATCTGAGTATAAAACAATTTTGAAGTTCGGTATTTTGAAACTACAGAGTTCATTAAAATATATGTATTAAAAAGAGAATGGGCCCCAGTAAATGGCCCTGCGGTACTTTATAATAACGAAATGTGTTCTGTCTCTATCTTTGATACCGATACTTTCCAATTTATCGATGAGAAGAGAGACCCTATATCGAAGGCTTTTGAAAGATCCAAGAATATACCAAGAGTCTTTTTTTTACCGACTGCTAAGAAAGGGTTATTTACAGTCAAGATTTTGTAATACGTTATCTACCAAATGCATGACTGCATCCTCTGTAGATTTGCCAGCTCCAAAGCAATATTCGTTTGAGGCAAGCAAATCATATTTATTTAAATAAGAGACTAGTCTTTCATTCTTAATGTTTTCGAGAATTTTAGAAAAAAAGCTCGGAACAGATATGGCTATGTAATTATTAAGACTGTCTTTACTACTTGTTTGTAGATTGGGTGAACAACAGGTTTTTTAACAACTCTAGGGAAGGCACAGATTACAAACCCAAATTTTTGAACATGTAAGAATATCTGCAGTAGCTTTAAGGTTAGAAGATGCTATTCTGTCCCACCCCACCGCAGAATGGCATTTGAGACCAGAGATTTCATTTCAGGTAGATAATACCATAGATAATAGATTGTACTAATAATAGTACAATTAATAGGCAGCGAGTTCGGCGCTGTCTGAGATATCATATAAGAAAGATATTGCTATGAATTAACCTTAAAATGAACAGCGGAATCTAGTATTTCCCCTATATATATATTTCATGAAATAATTATTTACTTCGCTCAATGCATCAATTGGATTGTTACTACTGGATTCCTGCAGAATAAGCTGATAGTATCTTGCCCTCTGGTATGGTGGCTTGTGAGACTTCAATGATTTTATAAATGGGTCCCAAGTAGTAGAAAGTTTCCAGCCATACTCTCTATTGAAATTAGGATGTTTTTGTATTTCAATAGCCTCGCGGATCATTCTAGGAATGTATCTGTTTTCCTTAGCAAGGATTTGGGACTTATCAAACCTAATGTAGTGGCTTGGTTTATCCACAGTATGCTCACACACAGCTGACTTCGATACATGTCCATTCTTGATATCGGAGATGTGTTCCTTCACCCTAACCTACAGAGTGCAGGTGTACAAACTGGATTGTGACTGTGGCTTATCATACATCGGTCAAACAAAGAGAAGCATCGGTGTTAGGTAGGTGCCGCTGCGCCACGACTGGCCTTGGTTAAAAATAATAATAATAAATAAATAAAATAATAAATGATTATTATTACGTTTATTTATTTTATTAAGTAAACAAATAAAATAAATAAACAAACATAAAACAAAATAATAATAACACAGTTTGAAGTGAAATTGGAACGTACGTAAGGTGTCTGCTGCGGCTATTTTGAGAGTGACGTTGTAATTACGTATCTGCAGGTTGGACACTAAGACTCGCAATACAGAATAGTTAAGTTCAAAGGTCAAGCTTTTGACTCGTCCAATGGCTGACTATTGAGACAAAGAACGTCTAGTTTAGCATAATATTCACTTCAAGCACTTGATTTAAAAAAAATATGTAATATAGTATCTGTGATACGAAATATGTAACTTACAAAATTTAAATATAGGCAAAGAGAATCTATTGTTAAGGCACACGTTCATCATTTTCCGCGGAATTCTGGAGGCATATATTTCTGGGGGCTAAGAATATATTTTTGTTCCCTTATATTGTAAACGAAGTCTAAAAACTTACCAGATAGGTAAGACGGTAGTGGAGTTTAGAAATATAAAGCATATAGTATTCCACTACAATTAATAATCTGTAATCATGTGATTTACGCAGACGAAGCCGCGGGCGGTACACTATGATAGATAAGAAGTAAAACATAAAATGGCTAAAGGTGTTAAACAGTCGTAATGTTACTTTGAAGATAAAATGTTGTATAGAATATTTAAAATTTTGACCAATGTGTATCGATATTTGGTTTTAGTGGTATTTGTGCTTGTTCTTTATTTACTTTTAAATGTCACGGAGTACAAAAGTAATACTACAAAAAGTTTTAAGTATATGAAACAGAAAGATAAGAAATATATATTGCAATGGACAAACAGTACGCGGGCACCGTTTAATTTCATGAGAATAGGGAACTCGGCGTTTGTGCGGAATAGATGTAAATACACGAACTGCTTCGTAACTAACGACACACGTTTTCTCGACGAAACTCAATTCGATGCTGTTGTCTTTAACGGGCGCGAGTTTTTAAACTTAAGTCATGAACAACTCCCTAAAAGAAGATCTCCAGAGCAAAAGTATATATTTGGCGCTATGGAGTCCGCTGATAACTTTCCTATATGCGACAGTATATACGAAAGCTACTTCAACTGGACTTGGACGTACAAAATCGATTCCGATTTCCGATGGGGATATATCACAATTTACGATTTAGATGGTAATATAGTTGGACCGAAGATGGATATGAAATGGCCTCGAGAGTTGGAGCAGATAGGCGAAGATATAAAGATCAAACTGTCAACCAAGTCCAAAGCCGCTGCTTGGTTTGTATCACACTGTTCAACTAAAAGTAAACGAGAGATCTTTATGAAGAAAATCCAAAAAGAGTTAGAAGTGTACGGTTGGACGGTGGATGTATATGGATACTGTGGCATTTTCACTTGTCCCAAAACTAAACCTCATAAATGTTTTCGTATCATTCAAAAGAATTATTATTTCTACTTTGCCCTGGAGAACTCTTTCTCTGAAGATTATGTGACTGAGAAACTATTGCTTGCGTTAAATAATTACGCTGTGCCAATTGTATATGGATCTGCTAACTACTCCAGGTAATAGTTAAAGTAGTTTTAGGGGCATACCTACAAATTAACTACACGTTTCTGAAATATCTAACCCATTAACCAGCATTGATGCCATAGTGCGAATTTTACTATTCACCAAATTTCCTATAGGTACCGAGAACTTCTCCCGAAGTTCATTGGCTGATTCTATTGTGTTGGTAGTAATAAAGTCCCTATCCGTGTTAAAGTGCTCAATGATCCAGGTTGTTTTACCGCATCCGGGAACCCCGTTAACCCACTGTATCCTAGGTATTTCCCATTCCCTAGATGATGTTGATCTTAAAGTGTGATCAAGGCTCTCCAATTTCTCTAGCATTCCATCTTCCAGCATCACTCGTGTGCACTTGGCGACGACCACTATAGGATCACTGCTTGGTGCGCTGAATTTGAGGTTGCCTGTTCGTCTGGTTTCCTCTTTGTTTAATTTTACAAATCCGACTGTAGCATTGTACGCCGCCATATAACTATCTTTTGTGTCACCTCTGAGGGTCTGTGCGGTAGCGTTGTTATAAATGGCGGCTTCGGCTTCTTTAAGTCTAACATCCAAGATTGAGTATCCGCGCTGAAAGGCTAGCATTATGTCCTCGCAAGTCCTGAGCTTCACTTGTTTGGTAGCTTTTGGTAGCTTAAAAAACATCACTCTTTTTGCGTAGGTGTTTAATTAAAACAGTGAAAAATAGAGTATTGTCCCTCAAGACTGTCTTAATGCGTTAAATGTTAGAAGATAAAAAATATAATAAACATAAAAAATCAATTAGTGTTTTATTGTATTGTATCAATATACAAATAGACTGATTTATCAGAACCTATCTCTACTTGTTATCTACAAATAAAAACATAACACTTTACATAGAAATCGATTTAAAATTTTATATCATTATCAACGTACAGTGTAAGTAAAAGGTATTAGTGTATAAGGAGTAGTCAATTATAAGTTTACGCTGACTAAATTACTGAGATACGAAATATACAGGAAATATATATTTTTTAAACAAAACATTTCTAGCAAAGTAATTTAATTTACAATGCTACCCATTAATGCTTATCTTTTTGATTAATGCCGACATTATCATTCGGTAACGCCATCGTGGTGTAATTAGACAATTTGTGACTGCATCCGTGATAGTTGTAGATTTATATTTAAGCCCTGACGCAAAAAGAATGGAAGAGAGGGAAGTATATTTAACAATTGTCTTTACAATTATTATATTTATATTGTTTCCGTCGTGATTTTTGAATTGTGGTACCTTATACGTGGCTGTATCATGAGTATCATTATTAGTAACAAGTACGTGATTCTAAATAAATTTCAAATTTTATGTTTGATCTGCAGAGGGTCTCCAATTTATTACGGTACCGGTGAACGATCTATATCTCTCAGGACCATGGAATATACGTAGTATTTTTTTAAATAGTAACTGGAACATTATAGCCTATAATCTTTCTCTAAATTGCACCATGATTGGACAAAAAAAAATGTATTAAAACGTACTGATGAAAATTTGTAAGCATATCTTCTATATACGATTGTAATAAAAATATAAAGTGATTGACATATCCAGATAACAATTCACAGCCCAAATCATTGAACCTAGAATCTTGAAATTTTGCAGATGGGTCATTTGTCAGCTCTGAAGGAAAATAATAATTTATTTATCAATTTTTGAGATTATAGTGTAGTTTTCAGCGAAAAAATATATCACAAAGCGTAAAGCTAGTCATTTTATACGCCGACATTATGAAATACCCACGGGCATTATTAGATACGTGGATACTCGATACTAAGAACACAATATTATAGACAATATTAACTAAACTTTTGTACGAAAAGGAAAAAGCTTTTAAAAATATATCATCATTTATGTGACATCGTACGTTTTTATGTTGCATCATGTTTACAGCGAAATTCTATCGACAGAAATATATGATACTAGCGATCCGCTCGCGGCTTCGCCTGCTTATACTACTGAATCATTTACTTAATACAGGGTGGAAGAGGCAGCGCTCCTTTTACGGAAACAGCATATAGGGTAAAATATTTAAAACGTATACCTAAAGAAATTAATCAAGATGCCTCAACAGTTTGGACGTAGGATTTTATTTCATTTCACGATTTTTATCCATACCTGTATTTCGTGTGACGCGATTACGTATAGATTCCAATAACATAAACACTTACTACTACAAAAATACTACTAAAGGTTAAACAACTTTGAACTTTATCGCCAATACCTATGACTCGATTTCGGAATGAGGCGTATGCGGCGATATTCCTTTGATAGGTTTATGTGCGCGTGCATCGTCCTTACAAATGGCGTTTTATTTTAAAACGACAATTTTATTATTTATTTTGTTTGAAAAAATAACTTTTTCATTTTTGGGAATTTATTTTTTGTGATTTATACTAGATTTTTATAGAGTAGTTAAAAATTTGGTTTCATTTAAACTGGTGCTTACACTTCCACCCTGTATACTGAATTACGTTGCTATTTTAATATATAATGTATGTTTGCAAAGCACTTACGATTTCTAATGTAAACATTATTAAAACCTTAGAGTTACATTTTCGTAGTTCCCATAAGGAGATTCAATAGTTTAAAAAAAACCAACTTATCTATATTTATAATGAAATCTCTCTCTCAGAAATGGCTAAAGTGTTTAAGTACATAAACATAGTTGGCTAACTTAACATTACGTATTTGTTTTATTTTGATGATTTCATAAATAAACAGGCAACAAAAATTGCTGTAAAATTACTGTTTCATTGAATTGGCTAAGACTTTGGCAAATATTACGAGCAAAATTTATCAAAATTCCTAAAAAAAATAATTATCAATGGTATATTAAGTATTGCACACTCTTTTTTTAAAATATTCTAAATTAATATTAAATAAATATTCATATAATTCAAGCAGGTATGTGTGGACCGCCAGTTTAAAATAATAAATCGGCCAAGCACGATTCACGAATGTTTATTTTATTCTGTTTTTAAAATCAGTTATAATAGGGGCAACAAAAATACACCTGTAAAAAATTCAAATCTAGCTATCGCGGTTCATGAGATACAGCCTTTGCGAAGGTAGACAGACACAGAGACACCGAAGGCTTAATAGGGCATTTTACCTTTTATATACGGAACCCTAGCGGCGTCAATACCGAATTTTGCCCCCTTTTTAAGGCTATTATTTTTTAGTATTTAACCACAAATGTATAGTTTTCTGATTTTTTTTCCTGAACTAGTACTACCTGTAGATGCTAGTTGCCAAATTTCATAATTCTAGGTCAACCGGAAATAACCTATGAATTTTGATTCCCTTCATATGAATAGGCGTTTCTTTTTTGATATAAACGGTCATATCTTTTATTAAGTAAATGTAGAAATAAGATTTTTTCAGGAAATGAAAGGACCGTAGATCTGAGTATATGGTTTGAATTTCAATTCGATATCTCAAAGCTTTTTTTTTTCTTACCTTAAAAGGTAAAACCTAAAATGTAAAAATGTAAACGAATTGATACTACAAAACATAACTTTAAATGACTTATTTGAAAACAAATAAGCTCAAATAATATTTACTTACGTAAAGAAACTTCTAAAATACTTGGAAAAGCGAATTTTTCAATCCTGTCAACGCGTTTGAAACAACGAGATTGGTACTTGTTTTATATTTTTTTATTTCATGTCTGTTTAAATAAAGTTATTAATTTAGCTATTACTTGTCAGTCTTAAAGATCTTATCTTATAACTAATATATATTAATAAATTAAAACATAAAATTAAACCGACTTCAAAAATATTTAAAAAGTTAAAAAACAAACACAAATAATATAATTGAAAATAATAGATACAAACTTAAAAAAAAATATTGTAGAAAGTATTATTTTATTAATTCAAAGTAAAGTAAATTAAAAAAGAATAAGTGAAATTATTAATACTTATACAGGATGTAAGCGTCAGCGCTCAAGATACATCAACAGTTTAGACGTAGGATTTATTTTTCATTTCACGATGTTTATCTATACCTATATTTCGTGTGACACAGTTACGCATAGATACCAATAACGTAAACACATACAACTACAAAAATAGTACTAAAAGTTAATCAACTTTGAACTTTGCCGCCAATATCTACGACTCGATTTCGGAATGAGGCTTATGCGGCGGTTTCCCTTTGAGAGGTTTATGTCTGCGTGCGTCGTTCTTAATAAATAATAAATAAATATTAATAAATAATAATTCATTCCCTCGAGTGGGGATCGAACCACCGACAACAACCATCGCGTTACAGTCACACCCTAGTGCTTACTTACCATGACGGGCTAATATTAAAATGTATTATTTCTTCTTTTTCAGATTTTTACCGCCAGGGAGCTATTTAGACGCGAGGGCGCTCGGTCCAAAGAAGCTAGCGAAACTAATGAGCGAAATAATTGGCAACAAGAGCTTGTACTATAACTTTTTCCGTTGGAGGAACCATTACAAATATAAAGAGACTTCGTCGACAGAAGACATTTGCAAGTTATGTGAAATGATGAATAATGAAACGAAAATGAGGCAAGTGACGGTGTGGCAGGACTTTAGAACATGGTGGAACGGAGCAAGATATAAAACTAACTGTTCATAACTGTTCCTGTATCGTTTTGAAATATTTTTTTATCATTGTTGGCTCATAATATGTAAAGTGGTTGAACCATTGTGTCAAAGGTTAGAACCTTTAGTTCTTGTGACTGTGACTAGCCCAAGATATTTTAAAACCTAGTGCTAACGATGTGAAGGTTATAAATAAGTATAATAAATCTACTTTCAAAAAAAATTCTATAAAACCCAGAATTTCCGAAAAAACTAACCATTTTGGTCATAACAAAGGTTTCCTTAAAAATATAATATATGTGTAAACGAATTAAAGTGTATTTAGTCGGAATCCATATATATATATATATATATATATATATATATATATATATATATATATATATATATATAATAAAATGTAACAAACATGTTTATTCAACAATTCATCTAACTGTAAACATTACGGTGGTAGTAAGTTCGATCTCCACCCGGAATTCAGCGAGAAGCTTCGATTGTATTCATTTTTATAAATCTTAGCACTTTGTCTGAAGTATTTTCCAACCAAGATAAGTGAAGGTAGCACATGGAGACTTTTGTAAGTAGAATTGAATAAAGATCTATTACTATTTTGTAAATTATATAAATAGTTTGCTTAATTTGACTAATTTTTATTTATTCCCATGGATTTAACTGTGACTGAGTATATTAGTACATTTTTATTTCGCCTTCGTATTTATACCTGACCTGAGAAGGCAGACAGAACTATTTCAAGACACCTTCTTCTTCTTCCTTCTTTACTTTCCGCCCAATTTCGGATATGTTGCGTGAATTTCCGCGCGTTTAAATTTAATATTATTTTTCCACTGAGAATCGAATCCACAACCATCATGTTGTAAGCGTCAGAGTCTTTTCCACCGCGCCGTGATGGTATCAAGTTCTAGTTTCTGCATACTATATTAAAATAAAACATTGTAGTGTATATCAGCAAGAGAGATATATATGAAATTAACACAAATTATTAAGGATAAATCGCGATGTTTTGGGAATGAGTGACAATGCACTACCAAAACCATTAGGTAAACTTTTTAAAATAAATAAAGGTAGGCAGAGGGAACCTAGTGTTAAGACACTCCGTTCGTCACCTTCCACCGAGTTCGGAGGAGGGACTTTTTGAGTGGCAGTACGAAATCGCTTTGCTTTGACACCACAGCGAAGAAATGAAAAAAATAAATTAAAATAATTCTTCATTTCCTCGATGGAGATCGAACCCACAACCAGTGGCGTTTACAGTCACACTTTGTGCTCCTGAGCCACGACTCTTCCGTCTTTTTTTTATAAATATGAATATATATATTTTTTATGCTTAATCAACATAAAGTTTTTTTATAAAGTAAATAATTTTATGTTATATTTTATGTTATCATTATTTGTTTAAGGTACACAAATTAAGTTTTTTCTGTACATCACATTATCACGCCCCGGCGTTTAATATTTTCGCCACTTTACACGCGCAAATTTAGGTGGAAATCGGAGGTCTGTCTTAAGAAGAAGATAACTTCTACTAAAAAGAAGGAGTGTCTTAATACTACTTAGGTTCTTTCTGCCTTCCCCGTTATATGCGGGATATGACGGGAATGATGGGATAATAATTATACAAAACGACATTCGTAGCTTCATTAAAGATTGTCAGAACGCCGCACACAAGTGAAATTCACTTAAAAGTTGGTCAATATTATAATTATATTTAAATATTGCTTTAATTGATCGGAAATAATATTTTTCATGAGTGTATTCTATTTTAATGGGTAAAGAATAAAGATTTATTTAATTACCATATCCATACAAAAAAAATAATATAATTTTAAATCTGCTTCAATATTTATGTATTCAATACTAATAATTACTAATACTAAGTAATTCAATACTCAATCTTGAGGATAAGACTTTACTTGTTTTTGAAGTAGGCGAGTTCCGTGGTCATTACATTCATTCATCAGTAAAAATTTTCCTATTTTCCAATATAATTGGAATACTACTAGTATAATAGGAATCGTCTGAAAATGGTTATTAATATTTTTATAATTTCATTTTGTACAGTTGTCGCAAGTAGACGCAGCCAAATTTAGTACCATATAAAAGATACTGTATAATAAAAAAATACGGGTAAAGCGCGATAAAGTATAAACATTTTTACTATAAGTATAAAAATCATTTAATGAAATATGGCCTTAACTTTAAAACGACGTATGTTCGCAATCCTAATGAATGTTAACTATTTTATTGTGTTTTTGTAAAGACGTTTACCTGAAGGTATAGAATCCATAATGGTTTAGTTCTAATATCAACTAAATAAATATCAAACGTGATTTAAAAATAATGCAAAATAATACTAAATCATTCCTTTAAGCAATGACTGTATTGTTGATCTATGTAAGTAATAAAATAAAAAGTATCAGGCTTTTTACTAGCAACCAATAGATAGATAAAGAAGTCTTGCAGGTAATTAAGTTTACTGTTTTTTAATTACAGAAACTTTATTTTTTGAATTTTGGCCATCAATCATGTAAATTTCACCTGTGTGCGCCGCTTAAATACGGATTGTTTTGTTTTTTGGCTTCACGCTGTATCCCTGGCGGGGTAGTCAGAGCGCCATCCATGCGTCACGGTCTCTACATACCTCTTTCGCCTCGTCAAGGGGCACCTGAGGTCTCCCCCCACCTACCGCTTACGTGTACAATTCTTTTTGCAAATTCAAATCATAGCTTTCTGCACTTTTCATTTATATTTCCGTTTTCCTTGAAATCTTTATCTCTATATTTAAAATGAAAACCTTATTTCTAAAACCATATCATTTGAAGTTAAATCAAAGCGGATTTATATAAAGACCGACTATTTATGAAAGCCTTTGAGTAATATTTGCTAGTATAAAATAAAAAAGCATAGGCAGAGAGGACCTAATGTTAAGATTCTCTGCTCTCCATTTTCTCTGAAAAATATTTATTAACTTACTGCTTTTTATTCCGCATATAGCAACAGAGAGAACCTAGTGTTAAGACACTCCTTTCCCCACTTTATGTTCTATTTTTGAACCATTGCGTGTTGAGTGGCTGAACACACCGTTTTCCCTTTTTTACCAGAACGACGAAATGGAAATAATTCATAGGCCTAAACATATTTAAACATTCTCGTTGTATTATTTTTATTGGTCTTACGGTATACGAATCGTATTCGAAAAAACTTTTTTTTTTTTTATAAGTATAATAACTTCGTACAGCGACCATATTAGATGTTAACGTCATCTATTTAAGAACATTTGGGCTGCTTAGATGAATCTAATAATACTTCAATTATCTAAATTCATACAGCGGTTCTGGAGCTACGACACAAAAAACAATATTGTATACATACAATATACATACAAGAAACGCGCGAAAAACATAGGCCTTTCTTTGCAGTCGGGTGAAAAGACATTTTTTAATTTTTACAAATGGTAAATTTTAACATTATCGCTTTTCAATTGGAGTTTTCTTATTCGCCACTGGCTGCTGCTGTCGAGAAAACTACTGTCTCGTATAGGTTCTTATCTAATCTTAGATATTTCACGAATACTGTTTTTATTTAAAATAATTGAAAGAATACATATAGTCAACGAATATAGAATGTCTTCTTTCTCTACGTTTGATTTTACTTTGGAATGCATAATATGAATAGGTACAGAAATAACGTTCTTTATAAGAAATTTTAATAAGATAACATGTTATTTAATGTCGTGGCGCAGGGGTACTAAGTGTGACTAAAATTTGACTGATTGTGGGTTCGATCGCCACTCGAGGAAACGAAATATTTGTTTACATTTATATTTTCATTTCTTCGTTCTTCTTCGAGGCAAAGCGCGGCGTTGAGTTCTGCCACTCAACACGCAATGCCTCCAGAACTCAGCGGAAAGTTGGGAATGGAGTCTTAACCCTAGGTTCCCTCTGCATACCCTGCTGTGTGCGGGTTACAGCGTGAAGCTATTTTTTTGTTATTTAATGTGGTTCAAGCAAGCGGATATCGAAATTGTAAACATCAAAAAATATATGTATCTTCAAAGTAACCATTTTGTGCAAAAATACCTTTAAATTGTAGACGGAAATAGCATGGAAATTGTTGTAAATTAAAATCTATCTACGATATTTTTTTTACAATTTTAAATTTATACATTTTACATATAAATCCAGTCCAGGCCCATGGCACAAGCGTTTGATTTTAAGCGCGACAGGTCGTGGGTTCGATCCGCACACACACCCAATGAAATATTTAATACTTTCATTTCGTCGTTCTGGTGTCGAAGCAAAATAGCGGCGTTGAGTTCCGCTATTCAACAAGCAATATCTCTAGAATTTGTTACATTTTTTATTATTTAATCAAGAAATAATTTAAAAAATTAGTAAAACACCGTATACTTAAAAACAAAATTAATATTTAAAAAAAGAAGGATTCACATACTAAAGGATCCACATGTATTCACAGATTGAATTGCCCAGTTAGCACATTTAAAAGAATCGTTACTGACCTGACTAAAGTGATGACATGTGCATTCTGTTACGGCGCCATCTTGATTTTCAAAAATATATTCACGGGAAATCTCCACTGTCTCTTGTCCTTCTCAAGTTATATTCATCTGGTACAGAAACCCTGTAATTTTATTACAGACATTTCAATTTAAATCCGATTTTGCAAACCGAACCGCAACGTGATGGATTCTAACAAAAGATTAAAAATAATATAACTTAGTTCTAATTACTCAAATAAAAAACTAAAAGGCAATTACAATATATGTAGAGTACGTAACAAATAGAAAAAAATTAAGTGAACAATGGACTTCGCCATATTACAAATGCCTATAAACATTTCTATAAAATTAAAATTTAAATACAAGAAACAATTGAATCTATCTCATATCGCCTCAAAACTATATTTAAGAATACGAATCTTACAACACTCACCCAATCTGGGGTCTCTCGTACCTTTATATAACCAATACACGTTTATATAATCAATTAAATATGTATAAAAAAGTAATAAATAGATATTTTTAGGATCTATTTTACTATGGAGAAGTTCGATTTTGAAATGAGCTGTCTGTCGCCTATCGCCCGTTACAGTCACGCGACGCAGTATCGCGTTCTACCTACATCTACTATACATTTGGTTTAACATAAAATTACCCGCGATTTTTTTATAAAAAAAAATATTAAAAAATTAACAAAATAAACATATTTTTTTCACCACAAATGAGTTATATGTTACAAATTCGACGGAAAATGAAGAACGGAGTGTCTTAACACTAGATTCCCTATGTCCCTACCCCTAATCTGAAGGCAATGCGTGTTGAGTGGCGGAACTCTACGCTCACTCTATGTGCCTCTGCGTCACGACTGGCCTCGTACAGCGCGAAACTAAAAATAAAAAGTCAATCAGCCAGAGATATGCAGAGCCCATTTAGTGCCAAAATTTACGACTTTTCACTTTTCATGCATACTCGTATATATGTATATCCATACACAACTGAAATCACACCTTTTACGTTAGTCCAATTGATGTTTGCCTCTAAGCTATTATAGTCATGCCTCTGAGCAATATTACATGCCTATTAATAAACGAGATGGTTATACTGTAAAATACATTTAAACATTTAATAGATTCCCTTATCATGTCATCTAAATTCATGAAATGCTTAAAGCCAATTTGGTGGTACAATTCAAAGTACTTATTCGATTATAAACTACTCGAAAATTAAATTTTGCTTGTAATTTATTTACTGCTAAAATAGATAGGTAAAGAGTACGGTGATAAGGTGTTCTGGTCTCGATTTCAGTAAAGTTTTAACAATCTTATATAGTATGTAAGTACTATACACTTACTCGGTTCAATCATGTAAAATTTAGGTTTTTAAAACAGATATTAATAGAAGATTACAATCTAATACAAGAATTTGTAAAATAACATTAACAATATCAAAAGTTTTGAAAAAATGCAAAGTGGAAGTGGATGCACTACACAAAAAAAACACTGTCACTTTTAAAATAGCCATGTCGAAGCCTTTCTAGCCAAAATAATATTGAAATAGCTCTTTTTTAGGGTTCTGTATCTCAAAACGAAAAAACGGATTCCTTATTGGATCACTTTGTTTTCCGTCTATCAAGTCCATCTCTAGATTGCGTAGAGATATCAAACTGAAATTAATTTCAAATATTTTATATCATGGTCTTTTGTAGCACAGAAAAAATTAAGCTTCTAAGTCAACGCGATCAAAAGATGCGAACGTTTATGCGTCCTTATTATAGCATTTTGTGTAGTGTTCTGTGGACCTACAATTATGAAATTTGGCAAGATGTGAGAACTTGCAGTACAAATAAAAAAAATGGAAAAAGTGAAAATTTATAGATATTTCAAAGAAAAAAATCATTACAAACTTATAATTGTAGCTCATTTCATACAAAATGAATACATACATCCGCAAATTTAAGTTTGTCAACTTGTATGTTCTTCCCGTTGGCATACAATCATGAAATTGGTACGGAGCCCTGAAAGTGTGTTTTTTTTTTATTTTTAAACATTTTATATTATGTTATAATTTTATATTTAAAAATATAAAATTTATATAATTTATGTAATAAAGATAGATTACAATACTCGTATAATGAGGCCGTCGTGGCACAATGGCACAGCGTATGACTGTAAATACAACGACTATAGATTTAATTTCTATTAGAGGGTATAAATTATTTTCACATTTCCACGATGAACAAGGCAAAACGTGGTATTAAGTTTTACTATTCAACACGTAATGCCACGAAAGTTGGGCGGCGTGTGGGGTCTTAACACTAGGTTCTCTCTGACTACCCTGCTCTGTACGGGATGCAGGATGTATCCTGCACATAGCGAGTGCAGCAAAAATCATTGTATTCTATTGATAATTAATTACTGAAATTTATTCCTAGAGAATCTGTTAAAAGGGATGCTTCCATTCATTTTGCGGGATCCAATTTAGTGACTGTAAGATTAATAATTAGGAGGTCTAGACTAGGTATTCATATTTATACGGGAAAAGCAATATTTTTTTTCAGCTTCGCGCTGTATTCCACGTATAGCAGGGAAGGCAGAGGGAACTTAGTATAAAACACTCGGTTCCCCACTCTCCGCCGATTTCTTGAAACATTGCGTGTTGAGTGGCAGAGCTCAAAGCCGCTCTTTAGCTTGTTACTATGTGAAGAAAATATTTGTAAATTCATTCCCCCGAGCGGGAATCGAACCACAACTGTCGCGTTTACAGGCTTGTACCACTGCGCCACAACCTCTCCACGATACCTCTTAGTAATATATGGAAAATAAATTTAAATAAAGATAAAAGGGAAATAAATATACATATATAAATTCGAAGAGACTGTCACCCTTAGTTAATTTGCTTTGCTAATTTTGATCAAAAATCTTTAGAAGAACAACGAAGTAATTATTTTATTATAGCATTTCATTCTTAATTTCATACTTTTATATAAATTAGTTTTTTTTAATGGAAAATACAAGGCAAACGAGCGTTCGGGTCACCTCATGGTAAGTAACTACAGCCGCCCACGACACCGTGCAACATCAGAGGAGTTACAGGTGCGTTGCCGGCCTTTAAGGTGGGTTAGTCGCTGGAGCCAGGCATTACCTGATGCGATACGCAGTAGCATAAAGCCATTGCTGGCGACGTGACACTGCCACACGTACGAGATTACTAACTTTAACTTGCGGGTTCGTCCGCATGATCAACCGGAATCAACTGAGAGTTGTGTAAGATACAGTCTATGTGTATTTAATATAGCCTATAGCCTTATTTGATAAATTAAGTTTTGAATTAATTGAATTGATGTGAAATAATAGTTCCTGAGAATAGCGCGTTCAACCAAATTAGTTCTTCAAATTTATAATAATAGTATAATTATTTTTATAAAATAGATTTTTTCTATTTATAGGCCTTTCTTTATTGTAATAAGTCAATCAAAGAGAATCAAGTGATATATCACTTCATTCTGTCCACCACCACCATCACACCATCCATAAGTTTATGCTTATTTTGACTGTAGAGAAGGCGATGTCCGAGAGAATTATTGCTGTAGTTCAATTATAACAAATTTTCAACATTGTACATTCACCCTCGTATAAGTATTCATTTTGTGTTTGGTCGGTTTATCAATTATTTTTACACATTATTTTTTTTATATACAATAGCACAAATTTAACAATACATTTTCATATATTTTTCTTTCTTAAGTGTGAATAACACTTTAAAAAACGAAAAGAAGGGAACCGAAGTATCTTAATGGGAACAGAGTGCCTGCACACTAGGTTCCCAGGTTCCATCAGCTTACCCTGCAATGCCTCGTACTTTGGGACACTAAAAAAATCTACAATCATATTCAATATAATAGCACTGTTTTATGATATACAAAGAAAAACAGAATAAACTTATAGTATAAATTATAGCATATTAAAAATAATTAAATATATTTATAGATAATATACAAAAGAAAAAGGAAAACGAAGACGTATAGTACATCAGTATCGAACACGTATCTCAATGTAACTTTATTTCGCAATAAACATTAATTTGTATGCTTTATTGGAAATTATGTTCGGTTTTCTCGTTTCATTCCTACAGAAAACCAACTGACGGGAAAAGAGTTTCCTATAATATACTTTCTCAGTGTGTTTGAAATAATTGGAATGTTTATAGAACAAATATGACGATAAGGGCAATACGAAAACTAAAACACGAAGAACGAAGCTATTTTTTAAATAAATATGCGATGAGTTACGGTTACATTATATCCATTAAGACATTTCCGTTGCCCACTTTCCGCCGAATTCTCGAGGCATTGTGTGTTGAGTGGTGGGACTTAACGCCGCGCTTTGCCTCGTTGCCAGAGCGAGGAAATGAAAATATTAAATATTTCACCCTGCCGATCGGGAATCTGACCCACAACCGTCGCGTTTAAAGTCGTGCGTCTGCGCCATATGTTCTTTACTGTATATGATGACAAATAATTAAAGAAACGAGTTTTCTGTTTCTATGTAACATGTGCAAAGTAAATAGAATTAGCCTGACATGCCTAAAAACTAGGCTTGTGTCGATGGGTCAATCTTCGTGATTGATATCGATCTCGATCAGTTGTGACAATGAATCGGTTCATATGATTCGTTCATTTGAACGATTGGATTGATGTACTCAGGAAGCGACTCGCACTTTGCTTAGACTGACTTTTTTTTATCAGCACCAGAGACACTTGGTCCATAGACATTTTTAATTTATTATTATATCTATTTTTCTCATCATATGTATTAATTATATTATTGTTTTAATATTAATTATAAATAAAAAAATAAAAATATATTTATTTCAGTTTCACATTTTCTTTAGCTACATGTGAAGTAATGAGACCAACCTAGTAAGTTACTAGTAAAACACTAGTACTTGTGTAAGGAGGCCTCGCTCTTCCATAACACTTCATACATTTATAGAAATAAATATCACTACAATATTAACTAAAACTATTACAATTTAATACAAAATCTTTGCAGATATATATATATATAGGTTTAAACGTAACTAATTTAATCTTAACTAAGAATAGAAGGACGGGCAAAAGATGTGTGTGTATGTGTGTGTGTGTGTGTGTGTGTGTATGTGAATGTGTGTGGGTGGGTGTGTGAATTTGTGTATGCGTGTAGGCAAATAAGTTTATGTATTAAGATCCATTAAAGTTTCTACAGCGTCGTAATTCAAAGACAGTAACCAGGCCGTTAATATTTTCTTAAATTGATAAATACATAAAGGATTAATATTCATTATTTTTCACTTTATATTTAATGGATCGCAGTATTTAGTAATAGTGATTCAGGGCTTTTGGTCTTGATTTACTGATTTATAAACGCATTAATATTTTTTTATCTATCATTTAATATTCGTTGTTTTATACTATGTAACTTTTGTACTTTTAATATAGCGCCATCTATTGAATCCTTACCTATTTCCATACAGCCAACAGATATCGCCATCTGCTTAGAATCGTTTGAAGCTAACTAAATCTACTAAATGACTGTTACAAATTACTGTAAATAATAAACAAATAATTTATAATAAAATAATAATATTGCAATTATAAATTGGGATATCTTTCAAGTTAATTCAAACTGCTAAGAAGTAAGAAATATTAACTTTGAAACGTGCAGCAAAAACAAACTCTAATTCTATTATATTTAAGATATATTTTATTCCTGTTTTCATACTGTCTCTGTCGCACTCGAATGACTCTTGCCTACATTGTCGCCAAACTGAAAACTTAATTATCATCTCGATTTTGTGGAGGTGGGCTTTAATGGCTGCCATTATCATACTAAACTATGGTATCGAACTAAAGCAGCCATTATCGTACTAAACTATGGTGTGTACTTTTACTAGTTGCTATAAAGAATTTTTATTTTTATTATTTATTTTTTACCTATTATGACTCTTATTTTATATCAAATAACATTTAAATCAAAATTTAAATAAAACAAAATCGGTTTTACGATGTATCCCGCGTACAGCAGGGTAGGAAGACATGGTACATAATGCTCTAAGACACTCTGTTCTCCACTTTCCGCCGAATTCTAGAGGCACTGCGTATTGAGTGGCTTAATACATTAAATATAAATAATTACTAATGATTTACAAACGTTCCAAATTTTGTAATATAAATATATCATAACAGTTACTCATAGTTGTTATATTTTAGTATTCGTTTGTCATATCCATTTCTGAAAACTTTATTATCGATATAAAAAATTAATATCGGATATTATAAGTTATAGGTACGCAGCGCCGCGCCGAACGGTTCAGCAAGAACGTTAGTCAAATGTCAATACTGGTGACCGAGATCGAGAAGCCACAGCGGCCAATCATCGGTCGCGTATCAAATCTCGGTCACTTGTTTGAATTCGGTCATTTGACCGATGACCGAAATACACGGTTCATGATTGGTTGTCGTGTAAGATGGCCGCCACCGTTCATTTGATAATGATTGGATGTATATGATCACCGATCATATGAACGGGTCATTTCGTTATTAGTGACAGAATCAATCACGCGTTTCTCGTGATTACAATCATTTGTTTCGGTCAATCATGACCGACTCAAGCCTACTAAAAACCTATAATAAAAAAAAAACAATTTTTATTTGCAAATAGTTAGAATTATCTAACTTATAATGTGTTTTGTTGTACCCCCTACCTATAGAACCTGATCCTTTGTTTATTTTACTCGCCTTAAGAACCTTGTTTCACAGATACGTTATATTGTGACAATATTCAGTCGGGTATAAAATTTAAAATAAAGAATTGATTTTGATATTCGTATGAATTTAATAATATACCATGGTGGGAAAATCTTTTAATAGATATTACCTGCTATATCAATTTAAAGTAGCAACTTATTAATTTTTAGGTTCTTAATGCCAGAAAAAGAAGCGAAGCCGCATGTTGGTCGCTAGTTTAGAAAATATTTTTCTATACATCTATCAAACACTTTAAGCACATAAGATAATTATACGCTTGATACAAGCTGTTTTTAACCGATTTCCGTAAGGAGGATATCAATTCGACTGTATTTTTTATGCATCCTAAGAACTTTTGACTGACTGGACTGATTTTGATAATTCTTTAATTATTTGAAGCTGGTGCTTCCCATATGGTCCTATTTTAATTTGGTCTATTTCTAACAATGTTATCCTTGAGAAAATCATACCTATAAGTCTTAAATTACCATTAAGTATGTGCGTGACAAATGGATGAATAACTCAATATTACGTCAACCGATTGCGATGATTTTTTTTATTGGAAAGGATACATCATGTGTAGTTTATCAGGAGTTTGGTTAGAGTCAGATTATTTGATCCGGTTAAAGTCGTTTTTTTTTTATTCAAAATTATAATTATTTACGAAACAAATGTTGGGTATGTTATCGAAAAAAAAGATGGTATATAATAGAATGACAAGATGGAAAGTGGATACCGTCATCCATGGACATATCAAACATCAGCGGAGTTAAGAGTGAGAAAAAGTATATTTTTAAATTCAATAATTGCGTGTTGAATTGCGGGAATCAGCAAAATAGAAAACCTCCGGCCAAATGTGTCATCTTAGCAAAGTGCTTGTAATACTAATCCGATTTTCATAAAATACAGCTTAGAACAAGGATTTCTATAAAAAACCGCACTCATATCAGTTTATTAATTCAGGAGCTACGATGTAAGACTGACAGACACGTTAAATGTTTTCTTTGAGCGTCGCGGGTCTGTCAGTTTTGTGTGTACTTCTATTACAATGTCGTTTTTTACAGTTTATTTTATAATATCCTTAAAAACTGCCAATTTTTATTTATGTTAAGTTCGACGTTTTCTTGTTGGCGCTGTTTGGATAAGCCTGAACGAAATGAATAGTTAAAATAACCAAAAAAGCAGCTTCACGCTGTTTTTTTTTTTTCATAGTAGCCTAATATGATCTGAAAAAATTTACTGTTGAAATTCTCCGTTCCTCACTTGCGGTCCAATTTTTGACTAATGTTTCAAAAAGGCGTTTCAAAAAGTGTTGAGGCACGCGCACAAAGGCGTACGCGCCTCGTATGCGGTCACGTTCCTCAACTTCGCGCTTTGAATTCCTTCGGTCAACACGCAATGTCGGAAAAAATGTAATAAAAAACTGTTTGTTTGTAAAGTCCGTCCGGTTTACGGACGATAACTTTACGTGATAACATCATAAGAAAATATTGATAATAAATTGCTTACTTTTATAAATTGAATTGAATTATTATCATTGAATTATCATTATTTTTTATAATATAAGAGATAATTGAAATTTACATTTTTTTTTCGTTAAATTAACGTTTATTTGCATTCGTTAACTGATTTTTTTCTTAAATTATACAAATTATTTATAATTAACAATGAATAGATAGCAAGCGATCACAAGCCGAACGCTTAGGCCGATCGCGCCTCTATATCGTTTTACGCGCTCTCGCTTGCATGCCTGGCTAATGGGGAACGTGACAACACATACTTTTTCTTGACTGAATTTTTTTTCGTGCGTGCAGCCGGCGTTCATCGATTTATAAGATATTATATGTTCTCATCTATGGGCTGGTGCACCCCAGCTTGAGCCATTTGATCCCATACAACGTAGAGCCGTTCGAATCATTGGAAACCCATAGATCTATGAAAGGCTTGACTTTGGGTTTGTATAGAGACGTCTCCTCGGTGTGCGCTCTCTACCGCATTTATCATGGGGAGTGTTCTAAATAACTGTTTGACCTGCCGCCGAATTTTCTAACCACACAATACGTCACAAGCTTAAATATAATCCACACCACCTGGATACCTGGCACTCCACTAATAGGAACTTCCTTCCACGCGTCACGGAACTGTGAAATGGCCTATCTGCGGCAGTGTTTCCAGGTCGATATGACATGGGTACCTTCAAAAAGCACGTTTATCTCCACCTTAAAGGCCGGCAACGCACCTGTAGCTCCTCTGGTGTTGCACGGGGTCGTGGGCGGCGGTGATCACTTACCATCAGGTGACCCGAACGGTGTTTGCCTTGTCCTTTACCATAAAAAATGAAATTCGTACACGTATCAAGTATGTGTATTCAAATTTATAAAACAAAAAGATTCGTCAAGGCTGTTTTAAATAAATATATTTTCATTACTCACTTCAACCTTTAAGTAAATTTAATATTATTGTGTGAACATGTTCACACCAAATACATAAATATTTGTGTTTACAAATCTTTATTGAATATTTTCTACGCTCATGATTCTTCGAATTGCCAATAAAACTATAAATTTTGTGATAGCTGTCTAGACGTTTAATAGATCATATTGCTTCAGGTGGCCAACCGTAAAAACGACTTATCGTCGGCTGAACAAGTCATTTCTTTTTTACCTAAAATTGCGAAAAAGTAAGACATTATTGTCAAAAGTGCAAATATATGGGTTTTATCTGCTAGATAAAACTCACATATTTTTCGTCATTTTGACTTTTCTGGCTTTTTAAGAAAACGTGGTGTTCATATAGACATATATATTTGGTATATTAAAAAAAAAGAAAATTAAATCAACTTCACGCTGTATCCCGCAAGCCTTAGATATCACATTACCCCCATTTGTCATAAGCTCAGCACAGTAAGGATTTATTTGAACCGTCATAACTTAATTACTGAAATTTACTCCTAGAGAATCTGTTAAAAGGGATGCTTCCATTCATTTTGCGGGGTCCAATTTAGTGACTGTAAGATTAATGATTAGGAGGTCTAGACTAGGTATTCGTATTGTTACGGGATTTTTTTTTCAGCTATACGCTGTATCACACATCTAGCAGGGTAAGCAGAGAGAACCTAGCGTTAAGAAACTCCGCTCTCCGTATTGCGAGCTAAGTGGCGGAACTTAACGACACCAGGGCGTTGAAATGAAATATACATTTAAAAAAATATTTCATTTCCCTTCCTGAAATGATCCTGAGTGGGGATCGAACCAACAACCGGAAGCGTTCACAGTTACACTTTGTGCCCACCACAATGGCCATCACAATGATTAAGGTGATGGTCATATTATTAGGTCCTCCTTCTCGTCCTTCTTCTGTTGTCTCTTTTAAAACTTTAGCATAAAACACTTGTCGTTAAGAAAAAAATGATATTTTATTTTAGTTGGACACATTTTCGAACATTTTTAATAGTTATCGTTTTACGCCCAATATTAAATAATCTATCTCCTACGTGAATCTTCGATTGTTCCATATATCTATCCAATCTAGAGATTAGATAGATTATTAATATTGGGCGTTAGTAAACAAGTTAGTATCTTTTATATCTAATAAGAATAAAATCACATAAAGTTTGAAAGGGCTATTAGTCAAGTCCTTTAAAGAAATTTCTTTCAAAGTTTAACTCGTCGAACTGACAAAGCTGACTTGCAGTCGTAATACTTAATCGCAAAGGAAAAGTTCCTTTGAAGTAAAGAGCTTTGCCTTAGATAGTGACTACCTAAGGTACCATCCGCATTTCTGTTTAGGCAGCGAAAACTTGAAAATAAAATAAACTAAATTTATAAAAGAGGCCAGTCGTGGCGCAGGGGCACAAAATATGACTGTAAACGCGACAGGTTGTGGGTTCGATCACCCCTCGATTAAATTAAATATCTATTTAAATTTATATTTTCATTTCTTCACTCTGGTGTCGAGGCAAAGCGCGACGTCGAGTTTCGCTACTCAACACGCAATACCTCCAGAATTCGTCGGAAAGTGGGAAACGGAGTGTCTTAACATTAGGTTCCCCCAGCCTACATCGCTGTGTGCGGGATACAGCGTGAAGCTGATTTATTTATTTATTTATAAATGCATAGCACATGTAAATATATATGTTTGTTAGGTTGATCTATATGCAAAAGGTTAATAACGTACAGCATAGGATCCAATTTTTTTTAATTACAAGCTAATTTTTAACCAAATCGGTGGTGACTGCTTGTTCAAAAGGCGAAGAAAAAAATGATTTTTAATCGAACAAATACTTTTTTAGTGAGAAACTTTTGTGTGTCAAACACCTCGAGGCTTTTACAGAACTTTTATTTCTTTCAGAGTAAAATACTATTAAGCTTGTACGATGTCTATCTTAAATTCTAATACAATATGTTATTCTAGAGAAGAAAGAGGTTCTTCTTCCGCTCTAAGTCTAAAAGTCTATCTCCAATTTTCCGACCCCATAAAGTGTCATTTTAGTAGTGTCCTCTATTAAACAAAGAGGTTGATTTACTTTTCTATAATAAATTATTATTAAATAATTACATTCGTATTAAAAAAAAATAATGAAATACTTGTTCAGTGATTTTAGTATTGAACGCGAACGATTTATGTCATAAACAAAATTAATTAACTAATGTAAAGTAATTAAGATTTTCAGTAACATAGTCGATGTATTGCTTTGAGATACAAATTGCTTTTAATTTTTATCTCAGAGCAATATGTCGATTTTTACTAAAAATAAAATGACGAGGAGGCCGTCGTGGCGCAACGGCATACCGTGCCACAACTATATACGCGATGATTGTGGGTTCGGTTCCCACTTGGGGAAATTAAATGTTTAATATTTTCATTTCCTCGATCTTGTAACGAGGCGAAGCGCGGTGTTGAATTCCGCCATTCACGCAATACCTCCAGAACAACGGCGTGAACCAAAAAAAAATTCAAATGTTTAGTAATATCTATTAATATGAATAATCTTCGAGAGAGATTTGAGATACCAAATCCAATATATTAATATAAATTTATAACTTTTCCAGATTTCTTATATCTAATTCAATGCTAATAGAATTTCAAATTATTTGCACAATTTCTTTCAGATTTTCAATTTTGTTGAATTCGTAGTCGTTGACAATAAAATAGGTTCAATCAGTTGTAACAGTATAGGGACTGGTGACTATAAAGGTTATTTATTACAGCGTATAAATTGGAAGATATTTTTTTATTCAGAGAGGGTAAAGTTGGAAGCAAAAATTAATTTAAAATAAAAAAGAAATATATATTTATTATAAGGTATTATAGTTCATATACATATATGTAAAATGCAAAATTTGTGTGGTAGCATTAAAAAAACAACTTTGTAAAATATTTTTCAACATTTTTAAAGTGGTATTCCACACTTAGGAAATAAAAATACTTATTAAGAAAATGTATAAAAATTAAAAAAATGTAAAAATTTTATAAAAAATTTAAAAATATATAATTTGAATTCCGCTCCGTTCAAATTTTTATACGTTTTTCTAATAAGTAACTTTTTAAGTTACAAACTAACTTGAATAAAAAGGAGACTGCTTGCTCAAAGTATTTGCTGTTTCCATAAATGGAGCGCTGCCTCTTCCACCCTGTATATAGATATGTGTTTTTATCGTGTCTTTTTTTAAAACGTTAACCGCTTCCGATTATTCCGCTTCTATATATATATATATATATATATATATATATATATATATATATATATATATATATATATATATATATATATATATATATATATATATATATATATATATATATATATATATATATATATATATATATATATATATATATATACAGGGTGCAAGAGGCAGCGCTCCATTTACGGAAACAGCATATAGGGTAAAATATTTCAAACCTATACCTAAAGAAATTAATCAAGATGCCTCAACAGTTTGGACGTAGGATTTTTTTTTCATTTCACGATTTTTATTCATACCTGTATTTCGTGTGACGCGATTACGTATAGATCCCAATAACATAAAGACTTACTACTACAAAAATACTACTAAAGATTAAACAACTTTGAACTTTATCGCCAATACATACGACTCGATTTCGAAATGAGGCGTGTGCGGCGGTGTTCCTTTGATAGGTTTATGTGTGCGTGCGTCATCCTTACAAATGGCGTTTTGTTTTAAAATGACAATTTTATTATTTATTTTGTTTGAAAAAAAAAAACTTTTTCATTTTTGAGAATTTATTTTTTTCTGAATTATATTAGGCTTTTATAGAGTAGTTAAAACTGTGGTTTCATTTAATGTGGTGCTGACACTTCCATCCTGTATATATATATATATATATATATTTTTGTGGTTGACTTTCTTATACACTACCGTGTTGAATAGTGATTTTACCATTTGTGTCGTCACTATATGTAGGTGTTAATTAAACTCAGTGCTAACCGTAAGTGGACTTTTATTATATATACCATCAGTCCATCAACACTACAATCGTTTTAGGAATGCAAATAAAAAATGTCTAAAGACAAATGTTACGAAGTACTTAAAAATTATTATTAAAAAAGTTGAGCGCAAATTTCAAAGAGCTCTTTTAAAGTTACTTACCTGTCAGATCTTCGAAAGAAATGTAATAAAAACTCCACTCAAAGTGTTCTATTACCATACTGGCAAGTGTTGCAAATAAAATGGAATTTTAGAATCTAGTGGACGAACAGAGTTTTCTTAGTATTTTTTTGATTCCTTTCGTCGTTTCGTAATTTGGAATATTGATTCCCGTACTTGTATCCATCATTACTTTTATATAAAACTAACGGCCCAAACGCGGCTTTGCCCGCTATAAGTTTTTGTTATATTTTACCAAATTAAACAAAATCTTTGATTTGATTTGATTCTGTGCCGCGTGATCCCGGCCTAGAATAGGATCATCCTGGTACTGGTGATGTCGTAAGAGGCGACTAAAGTACGTGTAGTAGAGTCGCGTCGCCAGCAATGGTAATGGCCTAAGATCCCATCGCTTAAAACTGTAGGGATCAGATTTTCTAATGAAACTTATATTTAAGAATGATACATGATAGTAGAATAGATTACACTAGGGTTGCCCAAAAAGATCCTGCCGCAATCACCTTTAATTAATGTTTTTCGTAACTCGCTTTTGGAGAAAATTGTACTCATATGTTTTTTATGTGAATCGCACATCATTTGAAAGAAAATTGCATAAGGAATTGGAAAAACAATGGTTGCCAGCTCTCAGTCTGCCGCAAGCCCAGGGTTGCCTGGTTTAAAGAGGTCAGTTAATGTGAATATTTGCACTTATGTGTTTTTTAATGAATTATATATCAAATTAAAGCTTATTTTTTTCTCATCAATAAAACACATGGTTGCCTGCAAAATAACTGCCGCAAGCAAAGGTTGCCATCATTTGAAATATTTTATTCCGATTCCGTTTGACTTAGAATAGACGATGAAATACGCGGTTTGCCTTATGTTTTAAAGTAAAATATTATAAAATAGAAGGTCAATCTTAAAATTAATATTTATTCTAGCCGTTCACCTGTGAAAATGATGATTTTAATTATATTAAGTACATACAAAAAACTATTTAAACATGAAATCATCCTTATTTTTCCATTGAAATAATGAATCTATGATATTAAGTCTTTGTTAAATCTGTTTTCTAGATATTAATACTCGTTTAAATCGTTATTTTAAAACGACTAAATTATCATCTATATATATAAAACAAGTACCTAAGTACCTGACTGACTGAGGTAAGACGCACGCACAGCCGCTGATGGTAGAAACGTGAAATTTGGACAGATGTTTTTTTTCATAATCTGGACATCCACTAATAAGGGATTTGAAGAAAATTGAACCCTAAAGGGATAAAATAGGGGCTGAAAGTTTGTATGGTTTTTTTTTAATCGGCACCGATTTTTATAATATTTGAAATTCAGACTCCTAAAAATATTTCATTGAACACATGTTTCATGGTTTTTTAGAATTCACCCCGTAAGGGTTCAAATAAGCGGGAGAAGCTGCGCGCGCCCACTAGTATTAAATAAACGTTTACAAATATCGTTCTATTATAAGGTATTAATTACATAATGTTTTCATAATATAATGAATGGTTGACAATTATTGCAGATATTTTATTTATTTATCAAGAAAATATGGAAAATTACCTCGTTATAAACTCTCAATCTTTATTTTTCTCTGAGGACGAAGAGAGTAGTCCTCAGAGAAAAATATATAATATTAAACATTAAATTTAATTATACTTATCAAACATTAATTATACTTACGTTTTGCATTAGAAAATAATTGAAAAATAAAAATCAAATCAGATTCACGCTGTATCCCGCACGCAGCAGGGTAAGCAGAGGGAACCTAGTGTTAAGACACTCCGTTCCCCACACTGCCGAATTCTGGAGGCATTGCGTGTTGAATGGCAGAACTCAACGCCGCGCTTTGCTTCGACACCAGAACGAAGAGATGGAAATATAAATTTAAGTGAATATTTCATCTCCTCGAGTAGGGTTCTTCTTTATATTTTTGTTTTACAACACTGAACTTTTTGTAACACTGTAAGTGATAACCGTGCATTGTGTTACTATTTTAAATAATGTTACTGTATATAAAATTCATTTTTTGGCGAAACAACAACATAATTTTACACTTCAGACTCATTATTAAATTCCACACACATTTTCGCACAAAAAACAGATCTTCATTTTTGTCATGTTAATGTTGCACTGTTATTGCATTTAGAAACGATACATCTACGAAAATAAAATTATTGCATTTTATTTGCTTTATATACCGCCGCAAACTGTTTATCTATAGTAAAAAGTAGACAACTAATTGATATTTGTAGACTCCTGGTCATAAACCTTAAATAGCGTTTATTATTCGGCATTACTGTCGAAATTTCTTAGAATTTATTTTTGATAAATTAATTTTGTTTATTATAATTCTATCATATATATTTCTTTCAATGCAAATTCTTAAAAGTTGCGTGAGAAAAAAAAGATTGCGGCAACCGTTATCAAAAAAAAACGAGAAAAAAAAATCAAACGAGCAGAGGACAAAGAGAGAGAGAGTATATTGAAATGTTATTTTCCATATTTTCTTAATTAATAAAAAAACATACGCAATAATTGTCGCCCTTCATTATCTTAAGGAAACGATGTAATTAACACCTTATAATAGATTGATATTTGTAAGCATTTATTTAATTAGATAATTTAGTCGTTTTAAAATGATAATTTAAATTAGTATTAGTATTTAGAAAACAAATTTAGCAAAGACTTAATATCATGGGTTCATTATTTCACTTGAAAAATAAGGATGATTTCATATTTAAATAGTTTTTGTATGTTCTTAATATGATTATAATCATCATTTAACAGGTAAATAGCTAGAATAAACATTAATTTTAAGATTGACCTTCTATTATATAATATTTTACTTTAAAACATAAGGCAAACCGTGTATTTCATCGTCTATTCTCAGTCAAACGGAATCAGAATAAAATATTTCAAATGATGGCAACCTTTGCTTGCGGCAGCCATTTTCCAGGCAACCATGTGTTTTAGTGATGACATAAAAATAAGCTTTAATTTGATATATAATTCTTTAAAAAACACATGAGTGCAAATATTCACATTAAGTAACTTCTTTAAACCAGGCAACCCTGGACTTGCGGCAGACTGAGAGTTGGCAACCATTGTTTTTCCAATTCCTTATGCAATTTTCTTTCAAATGATGTACGATTCACATAAAAAACATATAAGTGCAATTTTCTCCAGAAACGAGTTACGAAAAACATTAATTAAAGGTGATTGCGACAGGATTCTTTTAGGCAACCCTAGTGTAATCTATTCTGCTATCATATATCATTCTTAAATATAAGTTTCATTATAAAATCTGATCCCTACAGTTTTAAGTGATGGGATCTCCACCTATAATACGCATGGGCAGACTCGACCGGATAATTACCACCCCCGGCATTTAAAACCGGCGTGAAGTAGTGGCTTTATGCCACTGCGTTTCGCATCAGGTAATGCCGGGCTCCGGCGCCCAACACACCTTACAGGCAGGCAACGCACCTGTAGCTCCTCTGGTGTTACAGGCGGTCGTGGGCGACGGTGATCACTTACCATCAGGTGACCCGCACGCTCGTTTGTCTTGTTTTTTTCATAAAAAAAAATAGATTTTTAAGGAAAATCTTGACATCAATTGTAGTATATGTGTTAATCTGACGATATGAACTATATTATGGTAAAGTTTAATCTAAATTCGTTCAGTAGTTTTTCCGTGAACGTGGAACAAATATCCATTCTCACAAACTTTCACATTTATAATATTAGCAGGACTAGTTGTCCCCCACAACTTTATTTATGACGTAAATTGCAAACGTAATGGTTGTTGGTTCGATTCCCCCAAACAAAGTTTTGGCTACGACTCGTTTTTAAAATATTTCACATTTGGTTTTTAAATTACTAATCTTGTAGTTCATGAGAGTGAGAAGCAATAGCAATCACCGGTAATATATAGTTTACTTATTAACGTGTTTGTGGATGTAGGAAATTGTCGAATACGTTTCCAAGTAATTATAAGTTGTAAACTGGTTGAGGCCTAAGGGAAAATTTTCAAAGTTTACACCATAGCCTTCCTCCTTTACTTTCCTTTTGAAAATATGAGAAGTTCCACAGAAACGGAAATAAATTAAATAATCAATTTTGTTTATTAAAGATTTAGGATTGCTTGATTTAACCTCCTTACGCCTGGGAGAAATAAATATTCTTAAAAACTTATGAAATCTATCTAGATTAATAAAAAACGCATTAAAATAAGTGAAAAAATGAGAATTTTTTTTTTTGTTGGGACATGATTTTTTGTCTCTATGTCATTTATATCTGTTTCCAATGCCAACACCATTTTGAGACATATATAAAAAAGACATTAAATTTGCAGGTAAAGTATTCTAAAATTAATAAGGTTTCAATAAAATATCTTACTGGAACTGTACTCAAGTGGTTAGTTACATTAATAGCAGTCAGCTGATTAGCTTATTTTTCTAATTTCAACGTTTTTTAGTAGATACTGTACAAATATATATTTTGTATTTAACAAAATATATTGTTAAAGTTTTTGTGTAATTCGCTTTTCCGCACCGGTTTTCTTTTTCAGGATAATCAATTAAGTTTTTAGCTTTATGTTTACGTGAAGTTTCTGCATTGTTGAATGGCCGAATTAAAGATGAGCAAATCATTAAAAATCCTACTTGAGTTACAATATCAGTATTATTTATGTATTTAAGCCCTAATTAAAATATATAAAATACAATATAATTTAAGACATCTTTGTGCACTCCATAATTAATAGTAAGGAAACCTACGAAAACGTACTCCAAAAATGATTTCAACACTTTCAAAGTCAAGCTTAAATCTTTTCCATTTTTAAAAAATATTTACTTGCATCTTTTACTATTTACTATTTGTCCCAAAATAATAATGATAATTTGTTTATTATTTAAAATAGACCCCATCAGCCCAATCTTTGGTGTTAATTAAATTATATCTTGGCCGAAATTTTGGAACTGAAAGATTGGTGCTGAGGTGGTTGGCTCTACTGTTGCTAACGCGGAAGATCTATTTTATTTCATTTTATTTCATCCACCTCCAGTTCTAACATAACCTCTGGATCGCAGTTCACCGATTCCACTTCCGTCTCCGTCTTGATCTACAACCTGGTAGTGAAAAAAGAGCCCAACTATTTTTTAACTTTTTACTATATTTCAATTTAACAATTTGGAGGTACTTTCGGTTCCTATCTAGTCACTATTTGAGGAACCAAAATTACATTTTAAGGTTCTTCTTAATCAAATTTCGCCTCTTCTGTTTCAGTTATTTCTCATTTACGTAAGTGAGCCTATTAAAATAACCAAAAAAATATAGGTGTCACACTAGTATTTGGGAATTCATGTAATACCTACACCGGATTTAGATTTGATAGATATTAAGTGGATTTTAACGAATATTAATAAGTATGTGCCACATACTAATTCACAATAAACAAATGATACATGAAATCCATTAGGAAATATGGATAATTCTAATAAAATCTATAAAATGATTAACCACGTGTTACGGATCGTGGTGCCGACACTCGTTTATAATGAGAAAAAAGATAATTTCATTTAACTTTGTCATGTAACATGTAACTTTCATATACAGGATAGCAGCAGGTAAGCATTTAGTCCAGGAAATAAATAAAATCAAAACCTTTTAACATAAATTTAACATGAAAACACTGAAAGGTTGGGCATAAGCTTCTGCAAGCCTAGAAATCACAAATACATCGCGATTTTACCTGGTCTGGCTAGTCTGGTGAATGGTAGCACTAAGAAAATCGCAGTAAGACGCAAAATCTATGAAGCGTTACCCACGAGGATGGTTGGTGACATTACATGTCGAATAGTGAAATCGAAAAACAAATCGATAATACTGCTCGACTGGAAAGAACACCATTCGCGCGGGCGTGTGAGTTGCTCCATAAACTGAGTGAGACAACAGAACAAGGTCCACGAATAATAAGCATAGATGCCATGGTGGTTGAGTATAACAGAGGAGAAGTGGCAGACCGACTGGGTTGCATAATGGCCTCCAAACAACATGAGGTCATAGTACAGAGGACAGTAGTAGGACAGAGGTGAAGACCTCAGTTACATTAAGCCTGCACTCCAGCACCCAAGCAGAACATCCTCAAACACCCCTTTTAACCACCGAAAGTGGCTCAGAACGCCTTCAACGATTGACCGCAGAAGACAAAACCAAAAGTCCAGAGACAAAACACTCAGCTGCGAAGGCCATATGCAGAGGCTTTAGTGCAATTCTAGGAAACGTATTTGGCAGAAGGAAACTTTGTGCGGATGACAGACAGGTGGTAGCACTGGAGGAGTTCACAAGGAAATCGACAGAAGTTCGAGCGATAACATCCCGGCCAAAACCTACGAAGGCGGCAATGGATATTGTTCAACCAGACTTCTTACCAATTCGAGAGCACGAGGACCACTACAAGAACGCCATGCTGGAATTCCTTGCAGTTCTAAAAGCTACCAAACAAGTCAAGTTAAGAACGTGCAAGGAAATTATACTTGCTTTTCAAAGTGGATACTCAATTTCGGGAGTAAAATTTAAAGAGGCAGAAGGCGCGATATATAATAGCGATAGCGGCAAGACCATCGCGGGAAGCATGAAAGGCAATTACATGGCAGCATACAATGCAACATCTGGCTTTGTCGAGTTGAATGAAGAAGAGACCAGGAGAACTGGATACCTTAAATTCAACACGCCTGCCAATGATCCCATGGTGGTTACTGCAAAATGTACCAGGATTATGCTGGAGGAAAGAATGCTGGAAATGGCTCTACACCTCGATAACACTCTGGAATCTACAGCATTTTTTACGTGGAAGGTGCCCAAGATGATGTGAGTAAACGGAGTTCCCGGGTGTGGTAAAACAACGTGGATAGTAAAACAATTTGACATTGCTAGGGATACAGTCGTAACAAGTACGACGGAAGCAGCTAACGAACTTCGAGAGAGGCTCTCGGAACGTATAGGGAACTTGGTTAAAAATAAAATCCGCACTATGTCTTCAATGCTGGTAAACGGAGCACGACGAGAATCAGACAAGTGTAACCGCTTGATAGTCGACGAAGCTTTAATGAACCACTTTGGAGCGATAGTGATGGCAGGCATAACCTCCAGAGCCGAGGAGATTCATTTAATTGGAGATGTAAATCAGCTACCCTATATAGACCGAGATAATCTTTTCGAAATGATTTACCGTAAACCGCCACAACTTTTCATGAACCAAAACTTAGTGTGTACTCACAGAAGTCCCATGGACGTCGCCCACGCCCTGCGAGAGATATATCCTGGTATATACTCGTCTAAGAGGGTAGTGCGGTCCCTTTCTATGAATATCAAAATGACACCAGTACCGGGAGATCTAAAATACACACTGTATCTCACATTTACGCAGGAGGAGAAAGAATCTCTGATCGCGCAGGGATGGGGAGGAGAAACAGGTTCAAAGGTGCTGACAATTCACGAGTCTCAGGGTCTGACCAGCGCGACCGTTATAGTGGTTAACACTAAATCTATTAGGCTACAGCTGCATGATAGCGTTTCGCACGCCGTCGTAGCAATATCTCGGCCCACCGACACCTGCACATACTATAGTGAAGGTAAAGATGACGCGGTCAAAATGTTAATTCGGAACGCGACAGAGGTAACGACAAAACGCATTGTGGAATATAATCTAAAGATGGCTTTGAAAGATAGGAACGCAGCGGTCACCTCCTCCACCATAGCGGTCATGCCCTTATCCTAGTGCAAAATTCCTTTATTATACAACCTAACCTAAGAATAAAGTTTCCAATTCTAAATAACACTTAAGTAATAAACTCAACAGCCGCCGGCGAGTCGATCAGATTGATTCTGATCAATGAGTTTTGAGATCGAAAACGAAATATTATCTTTTATAACTTAGTTAAAGCTAGTACTATTCCTTTCAAAACACTTTTACTACCCTGAATAAAAGGGTACCTATATGATTTTTTTGGGGTTCCGTACCTCAAAATAAATAGACCCCTCATAGGATAACATTGTTGTCCGTCTATCTGCATGTCAAGAGCATTTATCTCGAAATCGCGTGGATGTATCAATTTGAAATTAATATTAAATATTTAGTTCTACGGTCCCTTAGATCACAGAAAAAAGTCAATGAAATCAAAAGATACAAGTATTTACGTACGTTTTAAAATTGGTACGGAACCCTCGGTGTGCGAGTCCAACTCGCATTGGCCGGTTTTTTATTTGGTTTTAAAACATACGAGTATCTTGCTCTGTTTCCTCTATAGCACGGTAGGTAGAGGAAGCCTAGTGCTAAGACGATGTGTCTTAATGTGTTCCCTGCGTCAAGATATTGAACATGGACATCAAAATATTTATTACTTTATTTCCTCGAGTGGGATCGAACTCATTGCCATCACGCTTATTTTAGTTAGATACTGTTTTACTGAGCAACGAAACGATAGGCCGGAGGACCTAGTGTTAAGACACTCCGTTACCCATTTTTCAGCGAATTCTCGATTCATTGCGTGTCGCGTTTTGCCTTCTTACCAAATCGAGCAAATGAGGATATTAAATATTTCATCCTTCCCAAATGGGAATCGAACCCACAACCGTCGTGTTTACAGTCACACCTTTATGCCACCCGGGCACGACGGCCTTAATGGATAATGTAATATTGTACCTATACAGACTGTTTTTGTCATCACCACAAAAACAAGTGATTTTTATTTTGTGTTGTTTATTGTGAATGTTCTTTGTGAATGAAAAGTGGCAGGTCGGTAGTATGTGTTTACGTTATTGGTATCTATGCGTAACTGCAACACACGATATACAGGTATGGATAAACACCGTGAAATGAAAAAAAATCCTACGTCTAAACTGTTGAGGTATCTTGATCTATTTCTTTAGATAAAATTAAATTGTACCCCGCAAACAGAAGGGTAGGCAGAGGGAACCTAGTATTAAATAAATATTTAATTTTCTCGAGTGGGGATCGAACCCACAACCGTCGCGTTACAGTCACCTGCCTGCCTGCGCCACGACTGGCCTCAAATTTCTTTAGATATGGGTTTGAAATATTTTACCCTTTATGCTGCTCCTGTAAAAGGAGCGTAGACGCTTCTATCCTGTATAAACTTAGTAAAAACTACTTTGTTATACAACTGCCTTCACGGTTAATAGATAGAGTATGGTATGGCAAGTATTATAAAGTAAATTGACTTGAGGTAGCTAACTTTAATAATCTTCCTCTGAAGCCTTGATAAGCTGTAAACTTTGATAACTTGTTCATTCTATATTCATCTAAGTTCTAAACACAAACGATTGAGATGGTTTTAATCAACAGCTAATTAATACCAGCTCTTATCTTTTATAATATATCTATCTATATGTACATCAATCTTTACTAATATAATAAAACGGAAGAGTTTGTTTGTATGTTTGTTTGTTTACTTAAACGCTAAGATCTCCAAATCTACTGGTCGGATTTCCTTTTTTTTTTGGTTTTGTATGAAAGATACATTCCTCAGAAGGCCATATAACATTACGGTGTATGTCTTAGTTACCCTTTTAAGGGTTATTACTACGTTGCTATTACGTTATTTATAACGTAATAAATAATAATTGCTTATTTAGAAACGTATAAAAATTTTGAAAAATTTGCCATGCGTTCTCTCTGAGAATGCATAGCTTAGTGGTCAGAGCGCCTGGTCGGTTTCCAGGAGGCGCGGGTTCGAGTCCCGCTGCGTTCAAAATTTTTATACGTTTCTAAATAAGTATTTTTCTTTCCTAAGTGTGGAATAACACTTTAAAAATGTTTAAAAATAATAATTGCTCCTAGGGCACACGCTACAAAAATAGTTAATTACCTAAATATATGCAAGTACATTATATGAAAAAATATTCTATTTTATTAGTTCTAAAGAAAAGTCCGGGACACCTTATCTATTTCTAATAAATAAATCACAATAAGGTATTTTGTGAAAAAAAATATTAAAAATCGCAAGGTGATATTTTATTTGACATGGATATTGAAAGTTACGAGCAAAAATTATTTCATCATCAAGAAAATTTAATGAAGATAAGTTTTGATTTTCATAACATGTAGTTTGGACGTATCTTTTCGAGAAAATGTTAAGTTAAAATAATTTTATTTTAAGCTCGAGTTCCGCGGGGCACCCTTGCAACCAAGGATATCCTCTCAACAAAAAAAATTGAAATGTCAATTCTGTACATCAAATATCAAAAAAGATACCTATTAAGATACCTATTATTATTAAGAAATATGGTAATTGACCTCCGTAACGCTGACATCGCATGAAGGTATCAAGCCTAAATTAATATCAAATATTAACGAATATGGACCCTTGATGCACAGAAAAAATCAAGCTTCGAAGCTTCAATGCAATCAAAAGATACGACCATTGGTTTTGCGTATTTAGTATTAAATTCGCCGCCTTATCGAAACCTACAGGGCAGCCGTGCACCTACAGTTATGAAATTTGGTACGAAGTGAGAATTTATAATAAAAATAATGTCAAATTTGAAAAGTCAATATTTAGGTATTTCATAGAAAAAAAATACAAACATATTTGTAGTTAATTTAATACTGATGATATTTTAAAATATATTAAAACCAAGATTAATCTCGATGTAAAATTAATTAAGTGGAATATGAGGCACGATAAAGCATATTGTGCTTTTAAAATTTTTGTACCCCAGTATAAGCTTGAAATGTTTTTGTGTGATGATTTTTGGCCAGAAGGAGTGTCATTTCGTCGTTTTATTAATTTTCGACGTAGCGGAGAAATATCTGAAGGCAAGCGAGGAATAAGTAAAGATTCATAATGGACAGCAGTACTCCTATAAGATTAATGAGTTTTAATTGTAAGAGCGTGGTGAGATCCACGGACTGTATAAGAAAGCTCTGCCTTAGGGCGGATATCATTGCGTTACAGGAGACCTGGTTACTGCCACACGAATTGTCTTATCTCGGTACTATCGACGACGGATTTGCATTTACCGGTACCTCTGCTGTGGATACGACTGCGGGAGTCCTGAGGGGCAGGCCGTACGGCGGGGTGGCTCTGCTATGGAGAAAGTCAGTGTTCCCGTGCGTAACAGTAATACCTAGTGGTAGTGTTCGAGTGGCTGCCGTAAAAATAGTGCATGGTGATCGAGTGAGTATGGTTATATCGGTATATATGCCTACCGCGAAGCCGGAAAATCTTATTGAATACACGGAGTGCCTTAGTGAAATCAATGCTTTAATAGAAAATAACGATGTGGAAGCCGTGTATGTGCTTGGGGACTTTAATGCGCACCCAGGTGAGTTATTTGCAAATGAATTATTAAACTTCTGTGTCGAGCAAAATTGGTCGTGTGTGGACATGGAAATGCTTCCTTCGGACAGCTATTCATTTGTGAGTGACGCGCATGGCTGTCGGCGCTGGCTCGATCACTGTGTAACGACCGACGCAGCCAGGCGCGCGGTTCGTGGTGTTACAGTTTTATACGATGTTTACTGGTCTGACCACTTACCTTTAATTGTCGAGTGTAATTTTCAACTTATAACACCAAAGTTGACATGTACGAACTCATTGCTTAATAAAGTCATATGGGGTGAGAGAAGCCCAGAGCAGATCAGTAAATACTCGGGTCTATGTCAGCATGAATTTAGTAAAATAGTATTTCCCACGCATTTTCACGAATGTGCTGATGTTTTTTGTAATAAAGTGAACCATAAACAAGTTTTAAACCAAATATATAATAGTATTGTAAAAACGCTTCGAGAGGCGGCTGTGAACTCCTATGTAGGGCCTACTTTTCGAAAACACAGACCTGTGCCGGGATGGAATAAATACGTCAGTGACGCTCACAAGACGGCGCGGTTGTGTTATCAAAATTGGTTACAAATTGGCAAGCCGATGGGGGGATCGTTTTATAATGAAATGAAGGAAAGTAGACGAATTTTCAAATCTAAGTTAAAATTATGTCAGGAAAATCAAAACCAAATAAAGTTAGATATAATAGCGCATCATCGCGCTAGTAAAAATTTTAGTAAATTCTGGAAAACAACAAATAAATTAAATCCAAAATCGAATGGCCGTCCTGCGAGCGTTGCTGGTTTTCACGAACCCCGCGATATAGCAAACCTCTTTAGAAAACATTTTAAGGTTGAGCCACCGAGCAGCACTGGTGTTCAGATGCTCAACACGGAGCAGCAGAAGTTAGTGGGCGTTAGATTCTCCGCTGGCGATATAAACAGAGTAGTAAGTCGAATGGTACGAGGTAAGTCACCCGGTCACGATGGGCTGAGTGTTGAGCATCTGAAGTACGCAGGAGCTGACTTGGCGAGAGTTCTCGCTATGTTTTTTAACATGTGTTTGAGTCATAGCTACCTGCCGGAGGATCTAATGTACACTGTAGTAGTACCAATATTGAAAAATAAAACAGGAGATGTATCCGAAGTTGCGAACTATAGACCGATCTCACTAGCAACTGTAATAGCTAAAGTATTGGACAGTCTGCTTGATAGGCAGCTGGAGGGGCATATTACACTTCACGATTCTCAATTTGGTTTTAGACCCGGTCTTTCTACAGAGAGTGCCATCTTTTGCCTCAAGCAGACTGTACAGTACTATACAGCTAGAAATACTCCAGTATACGCCTGTTTTCTGGATTTATCTAGGGCTTTTGATACTATATCCTATGATGTATTATGGAAGAAACTAAGGGAAGAGACGGATATACCCTGCGAGGTTACATCTGTCTTGCAATATTGGTACCACAATCAACGTAACGTGGTAAAATGGGAAGGCAAGCACTCTGAAATGTATGGGTTGGAGTGCGGGGTGAGACAAGGGGGCCTGACTTCGCCCCGTCTATTTAACCTATACATGAACGGGCTGCTGGGTAAGCTTGGAAGTAGCAATATCGGTTGTCATGTGGGAGGCGTCTGCGTAAATAATATTAGTTACGCCGACGATATGGTATTGCTCAGCCCATCTATTGGTGCGCTGCGTAGGTTGTTGCGTGTATGTGAGAGGTATGCTGAGGCCCAGGGACTGAGATATAACGCAAAAAAGAGCGAATTCCTGGTGTTTAAGTCAGGTAAGAAAGTTTGTACCCATGTGCCACCGGTGTATCTTGGGGGCACTGCTTTAAAAAGAGTAGAGCGATTTAAGTATCTGGGTCACTGGGTGTCAGACTGCCTCAGCGATGACGTGGATTTAGAGAGAGAGCGCAGGGCATTGGCCGTGCGCTGTAACATGCTGGCCCGAAGGTTTGCACGGTGTACTGATTCTGTAAAGGTAACATTGTTCAAGGCTTATTGTCAATCCTTCTACACCTGCAGCCTTTGGGTTAGGTATACGCAGCGTGCGTACGGCGCCCTGAGAGTCCAGTATAACAATGCATTCAGAGTGCTGTTCGGGTTACCGCGCTACTGTAGTGCCTCCGGAATGTTTGCCGAGAGGCGTGTTGACGACTTCCACGCTATTATTCGTAAAAGGAGTGCATCTACGCTCCAGAGGTTACGAACTAGCTCGAACGGCATTCTGTCTGCACTGGCTGACCGCTGGGACTCGAAAATTCTGCGCCACTGGGTACGGCTACATGTTGGCTAAGGACTGATTTTGTTTTTCTTTTCCCTTTGTCGACTTTTTATTATTTACTAACATTAGGTTTTTAAGGTTGTCTTGTAATACTAACAAAATATGGACATGTGTCTGAAATAAAATAAATAATAATAATAATAATAATACGAAATGTAGAGAGTAAGAATATAAATATTATCTTAAGTTTGTAAATTTTATATAAATTGTACTTGACCAATCCTGAAATAGTTACGGAAGCATCGGTGGACTAGTACGACTCGCACTTAGCCGGTTTTCTTTCTTATTTTATATTTTAAAGGATATCACTACCAACTACGTAGAATTATGAAGATAACAAGGACACAAATCATATCTTATAATATAAATCAGCTTCACGCTGTATCCCGCACACAGCAGGGTAGGTAGAGGGAACCTAGTGTTAAGACACTCCGTTCCCCACTTTCCGCCAAGTTCTAGAGGCATTGCGTGGTGAGTGGCGGAACAACGCCGCGCATGCCTCGACACCAGAGTGAAGAAATGAAAATATAAATGTAAATAAATATTTCTTTTCCTCGAGTGGAGATCCAACTCACAACCAGTCGATTTCACAGTCACACTTTGTCCCCCTGCGCCACGACTGGCCTCTATCTTATAATATAGATTCCTAAAACAAAAATTACTAACATTCACTGTAACATTGCTATAACTGCGTGTAGTTGAAAGGATTTTAATGAAATTGCTAAAGGTGTATGTGGGTGGTATTAACACTACACGTGGAGTGTAATTCAAGTGCTTATTGTTACGAAATAATATGTAACTTAAAGTTTGTAAGGTCCAAACTACTATAATATATTTGTTTAACACGTGGATTTAGAAACCGAAATCATGAAACATACTTCGTCATTGTCATCATCATTATCATCTCAGAAAAAAATGTAATTGAAATAATTGGGAAACCCCACCGGCACGATTCTTATCCTAACCCGGTTGGCCCAAGCCTAGGTTCGATTCCAGCAGGGTACACCCTTGCCGACGATAACATATTCTCTTTTCTCAGGGACAGAGTACCCTTTTTCCTACCTAACCGGTGTAAAGGCTAATAGGGCTAACATTTTATATCAAGAATTCTCAAGAACTAACGATAGGGAAGCACGAGTGAAAATTATTTTGACTACATCTATTCTACACTCATAGCTTTACATGCTACAAGTATATAATAAAAATAAAAAAAAACAAAAAAAATAGCAAACCTAGGGAATCACAACTGAGCTTTTTAAAAAAAAATATTTAAAAACTACAGAAATAGAATCAAACGGAAGTATATGAAGCTCTGATTAAATAAATAAAAAAATACATTTAAACTTATTTCAATTAAACTAGTAAAAAGATTGTATGTTATTTATATAATGCCAAGTTTTTTTGTGAACCACCTGGTGCAAATCTGGATATTTTTGTATTAAATTAACTTCAATAGCTTTTGTTTGGTGTGTTTAGAGGTTATAAATTAATAATTTTCGCTTTGGTTCATGTTTCATATTGTAAAAAGTTATACAAATATATAATGCATAAAAATATACGTTACATATATATAGACGATCTAAGAATAGGCTAAGAATAACCAATATCCAATACTTCTGAACTTTACCGTATAAGGTTATTCTGTTATCGGATATCTTTTCCGAGTTATATTGTGACGCGAAGCTTTCTTTTTAATATACGATATGGGCGTGAGTGAAAATTGATCTAAAGGGGCAATATAAGGTAAAAAAATCATAGTTTATTGCGTTCACTTATTTGACTTGCTTTATAAAGGATCAGGCAATGCCGTGCTCCGGCGCCCAAACCACCTTAAAGGCCGGCAACGCACCTGTAGCTCCTCTGGTGTTGCACGGGGTCTTACCATCAAGTGACCCGAACGCTCATTTGCCATGTCCTTTTCCATAGAAAAAAAATGTATATAACTTCTATCTATCTATCTTTATTGTTTTGATTTAAAGCGAAATTATAAACAGCTATTTGTCTTTTGACCTTTACAAGGATCAACATAGAGAAAATAAACAAAACAAGAGTATCAAATTTCAATATAATATGGGCTTAATAAAAGTCAGTAGAAATAGAAATTGTAGGAGTTCGTATTTAGTAAGTTATTTCTATTTATTAAATTAAGTTTATTAGTTTGGTATTTATTTAGAAGTTTATTAATATTGTTTTTGCTTTGTCAGGCACAGAATATTTACCGAAGTAATTTGACTCTTAGCAATTCCACTCGGATATTTATATAGTAAAATGTAATTCATACTGTATATTATAATAATGTATAAAGAGGTTTCCTATTGGCGAGTTATCTTTAAATGTAAGTAGTTAGTCTAGTTAAAAGGCAGATGTAACTACTAGAATAGAGGTTTTCGTTTCGATTCTTAAATTTATTAAAAAAACTTTCTTTTTGCCTCCTTCCATTTTCTTCCTGTAAAGTAGAGTGGGAGAAATGAACTAGTTTTAAGACTTTAAGATAATTTTGGTCAGATTGGGATTGAATGGCGGAAGTCAATTTTATATATACAGAACGGGGGAATGAAAATCATCGGGGAATGGGAAACATCTAATAAAATTGTAACTTATCGCTGTCTTAATTTACTCATTCAGAAACAGCCTTAAATGGTAAATTATTGATTTGTAGGATTCATAATATTCTTTGTAAAATAACTGTAATAATTGCATATTAACTCCTGTACGGTTTTTAAATTAGTTATATATATTATATGAGCGAACCAACCAAAAAATCTTTGTATTTACTTGATATTTCTTTCAGGATCGTTCTTTATCTCTGTTTTGAATTAATTACGACTTATACTTAACTGTTATGATTTATGAAGGTAATCTCCACTAATAATTCAATTTTGTTTACTTTATTGTATAAAATATTATATAATAGTGCTTCAAAAATATATATTTTTATCAACAATCATATAATCCAGACGTTTCGAATGTCATTCTTTAGCCAAGAATCTTACCAGCGCGATTGCTATATAATATTCACAGGCAAACTAATGCCTTGAGTTCATTCAAATGACGATAACTTTTTTTTAATCAACCGATTTTGATGAACTAAACTTTAGTAGTTAAGTTGAGTTAAAACAAAGTAATTGGTGAAACTTTTAAGTAAATCGGTTTAGTACTTTCAGGGAAAAATGTGGACATAAATATCGACAGACAGACAGACAGACAAGAAATTAAAAAAAAAAACCTTTTTGTTTTCTATTATTCTTTATTAAGTGTCCCTCTATCTATTTCAGTCAAAATTACTAAATGTACAGACAAAATATTTTTGGTGTCTTATTATATATAGAGATAAAAACAGTATTCGTGAAATATCTAAGATTCTGATTTTACCAGCAACTGCTGCTTTTTTGTCTAGTTAATAGTTGTAGTACCTATACGAGACAGTACTTTTCTCGACAGCAGCAGCCAGTGGCGTAAGAGAAAACTCCAATTGAAAAACGATAATGTTAAAACTTACCATGTGTAAAAATCCAAAAATGCCTTTTTACCCGACTGCAAAGAAAGACCTATGTTGTTCGCGCGTATCTTGTAAGTATGTTGTATGTATACAATATTGTTTATTGTGTCGTAGCTCCAGAACCGCTGTATGAATTTAGATAAATGAAGTATTATTAGATTCATCTTAGCAGCCCAAATGTTCTTAGATAGATGACGTTAACATCTAATATGGTCGCTGTACGAAATTATTATACTTCTAAAAAAAAAGTTTTTTCGAATACTACAATACCGTAAGACCAATAAATATGTTCAAATATGTTTAGGCCTATGAATTATTTCCATTTCGTCGTTCTGGTAAAAAAGACAAAACGGTGAGAGTGTCTTAACAATAGGTTCTCTCTGTTGCTATATGCGGAATAAAAAGCTGTAAGTTAATAAATATTTTTCGGAGAAAATGGAGAGCAGAGAATCTTAACATTAGGTCCTCTCTGTCTATCCTATTTTATCTTATATTAGCAAATATTACTCAAAGGCTTGCATAAATAGCCGGTCTTTATATAAATCCGCTTTGATTTAACTTCAAATGATATGGTTTTAGAAATAACGTTTTCATTTTAAATATAGAGATAAAGATTTCAAGGAAAACGGAAATATAAATGAAAAGTGCAGAAAGCTATGATTTGAATATGCAAAAAGAATTGTACACGTGAGCGGTAGGTGGGGGGAGACTTCAGGTGTCCTTTAAAACACAGCATCAATGATACTGGAGAAAGGCTATGTAACAAGCATGAAGACCCCCAATTGACAATAGTTGACGAGGCGAAAGAGGGGGGAGTGGGGGGAGACCTCAGGTGCCCCTTGACAAGGCGAAAGAGGTATGTAGAGACCGTGACGCATGGATGGCGCTCTGACTACCCCGCCAGGGATACAGCGTGAAGCCAAAAAACAAAACAATCCGTATTTAAGCGGCGCACACAGGTGAAATTTACACGATTGATGGCCGAAATTCAAAAAATAAAGTTTCTGTAATTAAAAAACAGTAAACTTAATTACCTGCAAGACTTCTTTATCTATCTATTGGTTGCTAGTAAAAAGCTTGATACTTTTTATTTTATTACTTACATAGATCAACAATACAGTCATTGCTTAAAGGAATGATTTAGTATTATTTTGTACTATTTTTAAATCACGTTTGATATTTATTTAGTTGATATTAGAACTAAACCATTATGGATTCAATACCTTCTGGTAAACGTCTTTACAAAAACACAATAAAATAGTTAATATTCATTAGGATTGCGAAGATACGTCGTTTTAAAGTTAAGGCCATATTTCATTAAATGATTTTTATACTTATAGTAAAAATGTTTATACTTTATCGCGCTTTACCCGTATTTTTTTATTATTTTAATAGTAAATTCTGACACTTGCGACAACTGTACAAAATGAAATTATAAAAATATTAATAACCTTTTTCAGAGGATTCCTATATTATACTAGTAGTATACCAATTATATTGGAAAATTGGAAAATTTTTACTGATGAATGAATGTAATGACCACGGAACTCGACTTCTTCATAAACAAGTAAAGTCTTATCCTCAAGATTATATATTGAATACATAAATATTGAAGCAGATTTAAAATTATATTATTTTTTTTGTATGGATATGGTAATTAAATAAATCTTTATTCTTTACCTATTAAAATAGAATACACCCATGAAAAATATTATTTCCGATCAATTAAAGCAATATTTAAACATAATTATAATATTGACCAACTTTTAAGTGAATTTCACCTGTGTGCGGCGTTCTGACAATCTCTAATGAAGCTACGAAGGTCGTTTTGTATAATTATTATCCCATAATTCCCGTTATATCCCGCATATAACAGGAAAGGCAGAAAGAATAGGTATCAAGGCAGACCTCCGATTTTCACCTAAATTTACGCGTGTAAAGTAGCGAAAATATTAAACGCCCTGGGAATGTGATGCACAAAAAAAAACTTCATTTGTGTATCTTAAACAGATAATGATATAACATATATTTATTTACTTTATAAAAAAACTTTGTTGACTAAGCATTATAAAAAATATATATTCATATTTATAAAAAAAAGACGGAAGAGTCGTGGCTCAGGAACACAAAGTGTGACTGTAAACGCCACTGGTTGTGGGTTCGGTCTCCATCGAGGAAATGAAGAATTATTTTAATTTAATTTTTTCATTTCTTCGCTGTGGTGTCGAAGCAAAGCGATTTCGTACTGCCACTTAACACGTAATGCCTCCGAACTCGGTGGAAAGTGACGGAGAGGAGTCTCTTAACACTAGGTTCCCTCTGCCTACCTTTATTTATTTTAAAAAGTTTACCTAATGGTTTTGGTAGTGGATTGTCACTCACTCCCAAAACATCGCGATTTATCCTTAATAATTTGTGTTAATTTCATATATTTCTCTCTTGCTAATATACACTATAATGTTTTATTTTAATATAGTATGCAGAAACTAGAATTTGATACCATCGCGGCGCGGTGGAAAAGACTCTGACGCTTACAACATGATGGTTGTGTATTCGATTCTCAGTGGAAAAATAATATTAAATATAAAAGCGAAGAAATTATCAATTATTATAAATTATTAAATTATATCTCTGGAATTGGGCGGAAAGTAAAGAAGGAAGAAGAAGAAGGTGTCTTGAAATAGTTCTGTCCCACTCAGGTCAGGTATAAATACGAAGCCGAAATAAAAATGTACTAATATACTCAGTCACAGTTAAATCCATGGGAATAAATAAAAAATAGTCAAATTAAGCAAACTATTTATATAATTTACAAAATAGTGATAGATCTTTATTCAATTCTATTTACAAAAGTCTCCATGTGCTACCTTCACTTATCTTGGTTGGAAAATACTTCAGACAAAGTGCTAAGATTTATAAAAATGAATACAATCGAAGCTTCTCGCTGAATTCCGGGTGGAGATCGAACTTACTACCACCGTAATGTTTTCAGCTAGATGCTGTGCTAATTATTGAATAAACATGTTTGTTACATTTTATTATATATATTTATGGAGTCCGACTAAATACACTTTAATTCGTTTACACATATATTATATTTTTAAGGAAACCTTGACAGAATGGACGAAACTGAACACAGGCGTTCCTTTCTTTTGTTATGACCAAAATGGTTAGTTTTTTCGGAAGCTCTGGGTTTTATAGAAAACCTTTTGAAAGTATATACTTATTTATAACCTTCACATCGTTAGCACTAAGTTTTAAAATATCTTGGGAGACTCACAGTCACAAGAACAAAAGGTTCTAACCTTTGACACAATGGTTCAACCACTTTACATATTATGAGCCAACAATGATAAAAAAACATATTTTAAAACGATACAGGAACAGTTATAAACAGTTAGTTTTATATCTTGCGCCGTTCCACCATGTCCTAAACTCCTGCCACACCGTCACTTGCCTCATTTTCGTTTCATTATTCATCATTTCACATAACTTGCAAATGTCTTCTGTCGACGATGTCTCTTTATATTTGTAATGGTTCCTCCAACGGAAAAAATTATAGTACAAGCTCTTGTTGCCAATTATTTCGCTCATTAGTTTCGCTAGCTTCTGTGGACCGAGCGCCCTCGCGTCTAAATAGCTCCCTGGCGGTAAAAATCTGAAAAAGAAGAAATAATACATTTTAATATAAGGAGGCCAGTTGTGGCGCAGGGGTAAAAAGTGTGACAGATGGCAATGCGCGGTGTTGTGTTCCACCTCTCAAATCCAATGCCTCCAGAATTCGGAGGAAAGTGTGGAACGAAGTGGCTTAACACTAGGTTCCCTTTGCCTACCCTGCTGTGTGCGGGATGCAGCGTGAAGCTGGTTCATAATATAAGCCCGTCGTGGAGCAGGGGCGCAAAAGCGCGATGGTCGAGGGTTCGGTCCCTAATCAAGGAAATGAATTTATTACGCTTGACGCTTCCAGCCTGTATAAGTATTGACAATTTCACTTATTCTTTTTTCAATTTATTTTATTTTAAATTAATAAAAAAATAATAGCTTAAGTTTGTATTTATTATTTCCTATTATATTCTTTGTGTTTGTTGTTTTAACTTTTTAAATAATAATAAATAATTTTTGAGTCGGCTTAATGTTATTTTTAATTTATTAATGAATTTTAGTTATAATATCATCTATTAAGACTGGCAAGTTATAACTAAATTAGAAACTTCATTTAAACATACATGAAATAAAAAAATATAAAACAAGTACCTACTAATCTCTTTGTTTCAAACGCGTTGACAGGATTTGAAAAATTCGCTTTTCCAAGTATTTTAGAAGTTTCTTTACATAAGTAAATATTATTTGAGCTTATTTGTTTTCAAATAAACCATTTTTTTTTCGGAAAGAGTTTAAAGTTATGTTTTGTAGTGTCAATTTGTTTATAGTTTTACATTTTATGGTTTACCTTTTAAGGAAAGGAAAAAAGCTTTGAGATATCGAGTTGAAATTCAAACCATATACTCAGATTTACGGGCCTTTCATTTCCTGAAAAAATCGTATTCCTACATTTGCTTAAAAAAAGATATGGCCGTTTATATCGCAAAAAACGCGTATTTATATGAAGGGAATCAAAATTTATAGGATACTTCCGGTTGATCTAGAATTATAAAATTTGGCAGCTAACATCTACAGGTAGTACTAATTCAGGAAAAAACTGAAAACTATACATTTGGGGTTAAATATTAAAAAAAACCTTAAAAGGGGGGCAAAATTTAGTATTAAAGCCGCTAGCCCGACGAGCCCGAATCGTTTTTAATTTATAATCAGGGACCTCGCCCCCCGCCCCGCTGCGACCGCTTCTTTTTTAGAGTTCTGTACTTAGTTTAGGTTTCGGTTTATAGGGCTCTGTATCTAAAAGGTAAATGCCCTATTAAGACTGGTGTCTCTGTATCTGTCTACCTTCGCACAGGCTGTATCACATGAATCGGTAGACATTTAAAATTTACATGTGTATTTTTGTTGCCCCTATAACAACTGATTTTAAAAACAGAATAAAATAAACACTCGTGAATCGTGCTTGGCTGGTTTATTATTTTAAACTGGCAGTCCATACCATAGATAAATGCTTGAATTATACGAATATTTATTCAATATTAATTTAGAATATTTAAAAAAAAGAGTGATAGAGAGTGAGAGTAATATACCATTGGTAATTAATTTTTTTTTAAATTTTGATGAATTTTGCTCGCAAAAATTGCCAAAGTTATAACCAATCCAATAAAACAGTAACTTTACAGCAATTATAATTATACTGTTTATTTATGAAACCATTGAAATAAAACAAATACTTAATGTTAAGGAAAGTTTGCCAAAATATAATAGTGCCAACTGTGCACTTAAATCGGTTTTGCCATTTCTGAGACTATGCACAGACAAGCAGACATACCGACCTTTACATTGATGAGTTACGATTTTGTCATAAATATAGATAAGTATTATAGTTTTTTTAAACTATTGAATCTCCTTATGGGAATTACGAAAATGTAACTCTTAGGTTTTAATATTTTTTACATTAGAAATCGTAAGTGCTTTGCAAACATACATTATATATTAAAATAGGAATGTAATTCAGTATATTAAGTAAATAATTCAGCAGTATAAAAGGGCGAAGCCGCGAGCGGATCGCTAGTATCATCTATTTCTGTCGATAGAATTTCTCTGTAAACATGATGCAATATAAAAACGTACGATGTCACATAAATGATAATATATTTTTAAAAGCTTTTCGTAAAAAAAATTAGTTAATATTGTCTATAATATTGTGTTCTTAGTATCGAGTATCCACGTATCTAATAATGCCCACGGGTATTTCATAATGTCGGCGTATAAAATGACTAGCTTTACGCTTTGTGATATATTTTTTCGCTGAAAACTACACTATAATCTTAAAAATGTATAATTAAATTATTATTATCCTTCAGAGCTGACAAATGACCTATCTGCAAAATTTCAAAATTCTAGGTTCAACGATTTGGGCTGTGCATATCTGGGTATATCAATGACTTTATATTTTTATTACAATCGTATATAGAAGATATGCTTACAAATTTTCATCAATACGCTTTAATCCAAATATTTTAGTTCAATTATGGTGCAATTTGGGGAAAGCTTATTGGCTATAATGTTTCAATTTCTATTTAAAAAAATACTACGTTTATTCCATGGTCCTGAGAGAGATAGATCGTTCACGTAATAAATTGAAGACTCTCTGCAGATCAAACATAAAATTAGAAATTTATTTATCCGAATTATTTAGAATGACGTACTTGTTACCAATAATGATAATCTTGATACAACCACGTATATAATCATTGTAAAGGCAATTGTTAAATATACTTTTCTCTTTTCCCTCCTTTTTGGGTCGGGGCTTAAATATAAATCTACGACTATCACGGATGCAGTCAAAAATTGTATAATTAAGCCACGATGGCGTTAATGGATGATAATGGCGGCATTAATCAAAAAGATAAGCATTAATGGGTGGCATTGCAAATTAAATTACTTTGCTAGAAATGTTTTGTTTAAAAAAAGAAGAAAGTAAGCATACAATTGATAAGCATTATGATAGGAGTATATGATTGGTGGCAACAAATCAATTGTGAAAATAAAAATATTTTTAAGAAATAAGTAAAATACAAAAATATGGCATTTATATTACAATGTACGTTGATAATGATATAAAATTTTAAATCGATTTCTATGTAAAGTGTTATGTTTTCATTTGTAGATAACAAGTAGAGATAGGTTCTGATAAATCAGTCTATTTGTATATTGATACAATACAATAAAACACTAATTGATATTTTATGTTTATTATATTTTTTATCTTCCAACATTGAAAGCATTAAGACAGTCTTGAGGGACAACACTCTATTTTTCATTGTTTTAATTAAACCCCTACGCAAAAAGAGTGATGTGTTATACGTTTGACTGATCTGTTTTTTGACGCCAGCAAGTAAGTAAGTACAGGGGTACAAACGTGCGACTGTATAGGCGTCAGGGGTACAATTCCTACTCACAACATCACACACACGGAAATAAAATATTTAAAAATATTAATTATTTTAAAAATATTAATTATTTTAAAAATATTAAATATTTTATTTAAAAATATAAAAAAATATTTAAAAATATTATGTATTTTATTTACTCGTTCTGGTAACGGCGTTAAGTTCCGCCATTCAACATGCAATGCCTTCACAATTCGGAAAGTTTGTAGTTAATTTGTAGGTATGCCCCTAAAACTAGTTTAACTATTACCTGGAGTAGTTAGCAGATCCATATACAATTGGTACAGCGTAATTATTTAACGCAAGCAATAGTTTCTCAGTCACATAATCTTCAGAGAAAGAGTTCTCCAGGGCAAAGTAGAAATAATAATTCTTTTGAATGATACCAAAACATTTATGAGGTTTAGTTTTGGGACAAGTGAAAACGCCACAATATCCATATACATCCACCGTCCAACCGTACACTTCTAACTCTTTTTGGATTTTCTTCATAAAGACCTCTCTTTTACTTTTAGTTGAACAGTGTGATACAAACCAAGCAGCGGCCTTGGACTTGGTTGACAGTTTGATCTTTATATCTTCGCCTATCGGCTCCAATTCTCGAGGCCATTTCATATCCATCTTCGGTCCAACTATATTACCATCTAAATTGTAAATTGTGATATATCCCCATCGGAAATCGGAATCGATTTTGTACGTCCAAGTCCAGTTGAAGTAGCTATCGTATATACTGTCGCATATAGGAAAGTTATCAGCGGACTCCATAGCACCAAATATATACTTTTGCTCTGGTGATCTTCTTTTAGGGAGTTGTTCATGACTTAAGTTTAAAAACTCGCGCCCGTTAAAGACAACAGCATCGAATTGGCTTTCGTCGAGAAAACGTGTGTCGTTAGTTACGAAGCAGTTCGTGTATTTACACCTATTCCGCACAAACGCCGAGTTCCCTATTCTCATGAAATTAAACGGTGCCCGCGTACTGTTTGTCCATTGCAGTATATATTTCTTATCTTTCTGTTTCATATACTTAAAACTCTTTGTAGTATTACTTTTGTACTCCGTGACATTTAAAAGTAAATAAAGAACAAGCACAAATACCACTAAAACAAAAAATCGATACACATTGGTCAAAATTTTAAATATTCTATACAACATTTTATCTTCAAAGTAACATTACGACTGTTTAACACCTTTAGCCATTTTATGTTTTACTTCTTATCTATCATAGTGTACCGCCCGCGGTTTCGTCTGCGTAGATCACACGATTACAGATTATTTATTGTTTTCATTATATTTATATCTTCGAAGGTAACAATTGTAGTGGAATACTATATGCTTTATATTTCTAAACTCCACTACCGTCTTACCTATCTGGTAAGCTTTAGACTTCGTTTACAATATAAGGGAACAAAAATATATTCTTAGCCTCCAGAAATACATGCCTCCAGAATTCCGCGGAAAATGATGAACGTGTACCATAACAATAGATTCTCTTTGCCTATCCTGTGTGCGGGATACAGCGGGAAGCAGATATTATATTTTTGGTGGCATAAAATTTTAAAAATTTTGTAAGTTACATATTTTGTATCACAGATACTATATTACATATTTTTTTTTTAAATCAAGTGCTTGAATATTGTGCTAAACTAAAAGTTCTTTGTCTCAATAGTCAGCCATTGGACGAGTCAAAAGCTTGACCTTTGAACTTAACTATTCTGTATTGCGAGTAATCCGGTTAAAATATTTTCATTTAAAATGTGTAATAATCGTGAAAATCAAAGAACTTATTATAATTGAAGATGTTGTGGAAATTTTAACATCTTACTCTCAGCTTTGTTGAGCCCTGAGCAATGTGACCAATTTTAACTATATACAAGTCGAATAAAGATCAAAGATTAACGTATGTAGCATAAGCTGTAACTTTGACTCACTCTAATTTTTGCTAACAAGAATAAGTTTCAAGGTTGATATTTGGTTCTGAATATTGGTTGAGTAAAGCTTCCGTTTAACAGCACTGCCACGTTTTAATTCCTTTAAGGCGCCTGCCTTAAAGTAGATACTAATCAAAATGATGGTGTTGTTGCATATGTTCGAGATTATTTATAAAGCGCAGTTACTGAACCTAACTTTAGGGAGGTCAATTGCCTTCAAATTGCTTTTTCTTTAACATTTTGTAGTCTTTCGTATAAGTGTATCAATGCTTTTTTACATAGCTTGAAAACTTTTGTTTCGTCTTTTTTTGTTTTGTCCTCATAAACCACATTGAAAACATTGGTTATTATAGGTGACATCAATATTAATATATGCGGCCAGTCGTGGTGCAGGGGCACAAAGTGTGACTTAAAACCGACTAGTTGTGGGTTCAATCCCCACTCGAGGAGATGAAACATTTACTTAAATTTATATTTCCATTTCTTCACTCTGGTCTCGAGGTAAAGCGCGGCGCCGCGCTGCGAAATGTAAACTATCTTGATCACATACTCTTCCGAAGTCATAAAAGTTCAGCCATATATGTTTTGGATGCTCCATTTACTCACCATTGTCCTGTATGCATTTTCTGTGAAAATAGGGACAAAACATTTAGCACAGAAATGACAGCAAATTCCGTTACATACGTAGATGAATCAGCTGTTATTATTACTATCAAAAAACTTAATGTTACGGATGTTTTGAACAGCATTGAACCGAAAGATGCAGCAGAAAAACTAGTATCCACTTTGTCATTCATTATACAAAACCACACATGTACTAAGCTATCTTTATGTACAAAGTGTATTATAAAACTATGAATAACCCCGGGCTTACTCGAATATATACGCTATATACGAAATCGAGATTAACTATACAAAAGAAACAAAGAAAAACTGTAACATTGCCTTTGCCAAAATAATACATACATGTTACAAAAAATTCTGTAATAATCTTTTCAAGAAAATAAAAATTAATTATGAGAGTAATGAATTTCACAAGGCTAGCAAGAAGACTAAAAGATTTCAAATAGATAAGATAGAATTAAATTTTAAATTATCAGTTAAATATCTAACAATCCAATTGATGCATTGAGCGAAGTAAATAATTATTTCGTGAAATATATATAGTAAATACTAGCTTCCGCTATTCATTTTAAGGTTAATTCATAGCAATATCTTCCTTATATGATATCTCAGAGAGCGCCGAACTCGCTGCCTATTAATTGTACTATCTATTATCTATGGTACAATCTATTATCTATGGTATAGTACAATCTATTATCTATGGTATAGTACAATCTATTATCTATGGTATTATCTACCTGAAATAAAATCTCTGGTCTCAAATGCCATTCTGCGGTGGGGTGGGACAGAATAGCATCTTCTAACCTTAAAGCTACTGCAGATATTCTTACACGTTCAAAAATTTGGGTTTGTAATCTGTGCCTTCCCTAGGGAAAATTCCCTAGAGTTGTTAAAAAACCTGTTGTTCACCCAATCTACAAACAAGTAGTAAAGACAGTCTTAATAATTATATAGCCATATCTGTTCCGAGCTTTTTTTCTAAAATTCTCGAAAACATTAAGAATGAAAGACTAGTCTCTTATTTAAATAAATATGATTTGCTTGCCTCAAACGAATATTGCTTTGGAGCTGGCAAATCTATAGAGGATACAGTCATGCGTTTGGTAGATAACGTAGTACAAAATCTTGATTGTAAATAACCCTTCCTTAGCAGTCGGGAAAAAGAAGACTCTTGGTATATTCTTAGATCTTTCAAAAGCCTTCGATATGGGGTCTCTCTTCTCATCGATAAATTGGAAAGTATCGGTATCAAAGATAGAGACAGAACACATTTCGTTATTATAAAGTACCGCAGGACCATTTACTGGGACCCATTCTCTTTTTAATTCAAATTCAAATTCAAATAATTATACATATATTTTAATAATACATATATTTTAATGAACTCTGTAGTTTCAAAATACCGAACTTCAAAATTGTTTCATACTCAGATGACACCGCCCTGCTTATTTACACACTTAAGTATAGTACAAAAGCTTTTTCTATTGTTATTAACTGGTTGTCATTTAATATGCTAACATTAAATTTAGAAAAAACTCAGTTTATGACATTTGGTTATAAGCGTTCCTTATCCTCTGAATCGTTCTCTCTCAAACTATATATCTAAAGCCTGTAATTGTTCTAAAGTAGCCAGATCTTGCTCTATAAGGTATCTTCTCGTCTTTGACGATGAAAGCCTTTTCTGGAAGAACCATATACAATCTCTAGCTTTTCGTATACGAAAGTTAGCATTCATTTAAACAACTCTCCTTTATTAGAAATAGTACAAAGATGTGTTCTTAAGGTCATGCTATACAAACCTGTTCCTTTTCCAAAAGAAGATTTATATCATTCATGTTAGATGTTAACAGTTCGACAATTGTTTGTTCTTTGCTCTGATTTACGAAAGCATCGCTCAGTATATGCTCGATAAATGTAGATCTGATAAAATTTGTCAAATAGTATTGCGTCTAATAGCCTCTTCAAATCGACAACATTATTATCTAAGCCACATATTGTACAATGCTATCAATAATAAAATAAACATATATCTTCTAACATATCACTAATGTAAAATGAAACTATCTAACTGGTTATTAACTACGATTTAAACTACGATCAAACGACAGACCTCTTACGCCCAGTATTAATAATCTATCTCCTACGTCAATCTTCGATTGCTCCAATCTCTAGATTGGATAGATATATGGAACAATCGAAGATTGACGTAGGTGATAAATTATGAATATTGGGCGTTAGCCACTTGAATGGAGTTATTTGTTTAATCTTTAAGCATACTGACATACACACGTACTTATGACCTGGCCTGGCCAAAAAGATATGGCTACAATTTTCTCCAAAAACTCATTACGAAAAAAAGGTGATTGCGGCAGGATTCTTACCAACCCTAGTGTAATCTATTCTACTATCATGTATCATTCTTAAATATAAATTTCATTAGAACAACAGATCCCTACATATATATATATATATATATATATATATATATATATATATATATATATATATATATATATATATATATATATATATATATATATATATATATATATAAAAGGACATGTCCCTGACAGACTGAGGTAAGACGTACGCACAGCCGTAACCGCTGATGGTAGAAATATGAAATTTGGACAGATATTTATTTTAATAATGTGGAAAAAAAAAATTTTGTGGATGCACTAAGAAGGGATTTTGAAAATTTTTTACCCTAAAGGGATGAAGGTTGAATGTGTGTATGGTGTTTTTTAAATCGGCACCGATTCATGTAAAAAAAAGAAATTCAGACTCTTAAAAACATTTCATTGAACACGTGTTTCATGGTTTTTTAGAATTCACTCCCTAAGGGTGGAAATGAGGGGTTAAAAGTTTATATTGAAAAAATTTTAAATCGCCACCGATTTTTATAAAAAAATAAATTCAGACTGTTAAAAATATTTTATTGAACACGTGTTTCGTGGTTTTTTTTAGAATTCACCCCTAAGGGTGCAAATAAGCGGGAGAAGCCGCGCGCGCTCACTAGTTATGTATAAAACTAGTTCGTTACTGGGCAAATATATTATGTATAATAATATATAACCGTATTGTGTTACACAAGTTGTTATCATTAATTATGACGAAATTTGTCTAATATTACCTATCGTTTTTTTTAGCTTCACGCAGTAACCTGTCAAATATCTGATATTTGTGTAGAAAATTTGCGTTTTGAATGGAGAGAGAGATGAAAAAAATTGGAAAACACATAGTTGTGCTCTGCTTTTTCAGCTAAACAAAATTTGTGAAATGACGATTTTTTTATCTTTATCCTCTATCAAGGTTTTGAGCTGTTCACCAATAAATTAGTCAGCATAAGAGTATGTACTTAGTTGGTCACTTTTAGCAATATCTTGTTGTCACTAAGCCTTACTAAGATATAATTTACGTCACTTTAGTCCAGTCAAGACTAATCAATTTTATTAACTTCTCATTATCCTAATCTATTAATTTCTTAAGCATTTTATTTTAGTTAAAATCAGCTGATTCCGCATATAACAGGGCAAGCAGAAGGGACCTGTGAAGCGAAGTGTTGAGACACTCCGTTTACCACTTTCTACTGATTTTTTGAGGCATTGCATGTTGAGTGGCGGAAATCAACACTGAGGTTTTGCCTATAATATAAATAATTATTAATTTCCCTAAGTGGGGATCGAACCCACAACCGTCGCGTCATCGTCGCTCTGCGCCACGACGGCCTTTATTTTTATATTTATTATAGTTATTAGTATGTAATAATAAAAAAACTAAGTTTTATCATTAATCACTTTCAAAGTCGTTAAATATCAGTTAATTGACATTAAATTAGTAAATGAATTAGTAACTATTAGGTGTATTTGTACCAGTTTTGTATTAGTTAAATGATTATTGAGTAGGTGTTGATAATAATTTCTTAATGTACACATATGTATATATCAATAACATTTATAATTTTAATTATATATGTTCGTAGTGAACTCTAAATAGTTTACCATTTTGCTCCTGCCATGTCTTTTATGAAATGATTGCTTAATAGAACATCATCGTTCTTCATTTATATTTAACATTTTTAAAGTTATTACATTTTTTTAGACAGAGTAAATCTAGTATCAAGACACCACCCCGTTCTCTACATTACCGGACACATTTTTTTTTAGCTTCACGCTGTATTCCGCATAGAATTATATGGAGTAGGCAGAGCCAACCTAAAAATCTAGTAGAGATTTAAGACACTCCGTTACCCACTTTCCACTGAATATAAGAGGCATTGCTTGTTGAGAGGAATGGACACATAAAAGTAGCTGTAATCGTGACGGTCGTGGGTTTGATCCACCCGAGGGAATTATCAATTATACTTACACTATTTTCATTTCCCCGCTTTAGTAGAAAACGCGGCGTTGAATTTCGCCACTCAAGACGCAATGCCTCGAAAATTAGACATTGCGTGAGGAACGGAGTGTCTCAATATTAGATATATAACTTATAAATGAAAACGGCTTCTCAAGATCGATCTCGGATTTTAGAACGGTTTATAAATAGCGGGCCTAGGTTCCCCCTGCCTATACTAATATGCGGGAAAAAGCGAGCACTTCTTAAATGTTCTAAAACAGGTCTTTATCAAATAGGTAAGTTTTTTTTGGACGATTAGGCAAACGTTAATCTTTATCTTATCTTATTTTAGAGATACACGCTCGTCATATATGTCTGTGTCATAAATAATATTTGGTAAAATGTTAACTTTTCAATAGCCACTAAGTATAAAGTGGCTTAACTACAAAAAATAAAATCTTAAAAATGTTCTACTTTTTTTTTTCTTTCTTTACTATATACTTCTAAAGAGTTTCAATTTCTACTCCAGTTCTATGATATTATAATTATTATTGTATTGTCTCTAAGCTGTAAGTAATTGCTAAATATGGTAATCAGTTTTAAGAAAAATGTTACAATTATAGTTTTAAATTATCAAAATTATCACTCTGTAACTTCCATTATTTAAGAACAAATATAAAATTATTAATATAATATAAAAACTATTCTTTTAATTAATTTATATTAAAAGGTTATTTTAATGACCTAAATGAAAATAATGCGTTTAGTTTGTTTATCAACCAAAAAATGACGAAAACTTTGATAACAGTAAAAATATTGGAATCGTTCGTAGAAATTATAATTTTATCATGCCTCTTCTCATTATAATAAACTTAGAACTCTATAATAACGAAGATCGTTGCAGGCTTATTCCAACTCTTACGAAATTGTTTGGCTAGTTCACAGGACGCAGCTTGCGTACGTAAAAGAAAACAAAGGACAAAAAATATATAAAAAGTAAAACCACTAAACCTAAACCACAATACTTTATGAGCACTCCTTTGCTGTGAAAGTAACTAAGTTGTGGAACGATCTACCGCTAAATATTAAGCGATCAAAATAAATCAAATCAGCTTCACTGTATCTCGCACACAGCAGGGTAGGCAGAGGGAACCTATTGTTAAGACACTCCGTTCCCCACTTTATGCCGAATTCTGGAGGCGTTGCGTGTTGAGTGGCAGAACTCAACGCCGCGCTTAACCTCGACACCAGAGCGCAGAAATGGAAATATAAATTTAAGTAAATATTTCATCTCCTAGAGTGGGGATCGAACCCACAACCAGTCGATTTTACAATCATACTTCGTGCCGCTGCGCCACGACTGGCCTCAAAATCAGCGATAAAATTCTTCAAATATATTTTAAAAAATAGTTAAAAATTATTATTTAAAGGATGATTCACCTTGAGATGACATCAATACACACAACTCATTGTTGTATATAGTATAATTATATATATTAGTATATTATAATAGTATGTATCTTTCGAATTAGGCTTTGTATGAAATGCATGTTTATTTATACCACCCACTCTAAATTATCATATAAATATTCTAACTCAAAGGTTGTCTGGTAGAAACCGCTGATTAGCGATAAGACCGTCTTTTGTGCGGCAATTGCTTTTTTTTCCCTTTTTCTTTGTTTTTCCTAATAAGGATATAAAATTAAAGTGTAAATAAATAAATGAATAAATAAAATAAAAAGATAGATAGGCCATTTTATCAGGTCCTTGTTTTAATTATTTATAGTAATCATCGTATGCGGAATATTGTATGGTCATAATTTGCTTACTAGAATAATAATTAGCTTAGCTAGTCACGATTAACGCTTTGTATATTTTATAACAGAACAAATGAAATCGTGATGTGTACTCGTACGTAATATTATAGACAAATAATAAAGGAACAAAATACGTATGTATGAATGTAAAAATGAATCCCACTGGTTTTGGACATTGTAATGTTTTTAAAAAAAATCAAAGTGTGTCTCTAAATGCGGTATGTTTAAAAATAAAAAAAATCTAGTTACCTTGAATAGTTGGCTGCCCCATAGACAACGGGCACAGCATAATTATTTAACGCTGTAAGAAGTTTCTCCGTCACATAATCTTCAGCAAAAGAATTCTCCAAAGAAAAGTAAAAGAAGTAGTCTTGCTCGATCAGTTCAAAGCATTCATTTCTCTGTGATCTTGGACAACTGTACGTTCCACATGACCCATATATATCCACAGTCCAACCATATACACGTAATTCTTGCTGTACTTCACTCACAAAAACCTCTCGTCCGCTGGTAGTATGGCAATGAGACACAAACCATGCTGCTGCCTTCTTTTTACTGGATAACTTATCCTTCAGATCTTGATTAATTGGGTTTAATTTAGGCCACTTCATATCTATAGCCGGTCCCACTACATTATCTTCTAAATCGTAAATCGTGATATAACCCCATCGGAAATCAGAATCCAGCCTATATGTCCAAGTCCAATTAAAGAGTCCATCTAACATGTGATAGCAAGCTGGAAAATTATCTGGTGATTCCATAGCACCGAATATATATTTTTGCTTAGGTGACCTATAATGTGGCATCATGAAAGGCCACAGGTGTATGACATCGCGGCCATTAAACGCGATCGCGTCGAAATCAGTCACGTCCGCGAAATATTCACTATCGTCGGTAACGTAACAGTTTGTGTACTTACAATTATTTTTTGTAAACGCAGAATTGCTTTCTCCCATGAAATCGAAAGGTGCACTGTATCGTCTCGTCCATTGCAATATATATTTAACAGCTGGCCGTTTCACATGAGACAATGGCTGTCCAGTGGCTAATTTATATATTTTCATATAATGCATGTAAAGGAACCACACTGACAACAACAATATAAATATAAATTTCACTGGCGTTATCCTGAAGAATCCACGACGTACTTTGGGCAGCATTTTATAACAATCATAATTATTTATTAAACAGTTTATTTGGATATTTATTTGTAGACATTTCCTACAAACACATGTTACGCGAGTGCACCACCACTTCCATATAGCTATAATATATTATTATTATATATATTTTTATTTATCACACCTATCGTTATCAATGGATATGCATGTTTAGTTTCTGTACAATAGACGACTTCGAAGGAACCGCACGTTCGGTTCTATTCAATCTAAAACAACAAATAGAAGCCCCACCTTAGTTTTATTAACAGAGTTGTAAAATTGACACACAAATCAACAGTCATTATTAAGAACAAAGTCCGAGAACTTATCAAAAGATATGCACTTATTGGTTGTAGATTACAAATTGACACTAATATTATAAAGCTGAAGAGTTTCTTTGGTCGAACGCGTTAATATCAGGTACTGGGCTGAATTGGAAAAAATATTTTTGTATTAGGTTTTATATAGAGAAAAGAGTTCTTAGATTTTCCTATTAGACCATCATCGTCATTTAAACAATATTGGTGAGTGGACGCTGTATCGTACCGTTAATACGTGTTATGTATTGAACGAAAAATATTATACAAAAATAAATACCAACCAAAAAAGATAACACAAAAGATTAGATTATATACTGTACCCGATATACGTATGTTGAAAAAGAACTCTAATAGTTACCAAATACTGGTTAAAGCAAATTTAACTTAACTTTACTATAGTGACTATGAAAGTAAACGATAGATATAAGATAACTACTGGTATATTGCATATCAAAGCTGCTTTAGACGTAGTTTAGTAGACTGTCAAATATCAAAGAACATTAAAATGTACAGGCCGCCCTCGTGTCATAGAGAAAAAAGACAGCGTCATTTCATTTTATTTCTCTGCTTTGATAGACAAAGTGCGAAGTTGAATTTCACCACTCAAGACTCCAGTTTTATTAAAATTGGCAGAAAAGGAGTCGTGGGTTGGATAATAAGTAGTATAATTTAAAAGAAATATTTGTATTTATAATATTAGAGGTCAGTAGTGGCGCAGCCACAAGAGTGCGACTTTAAGCGTGATAGGTTGTGGGTTCAATTTTGACTCAAAAAAATAAAAATTTAATGTATAATTTTAGATGAATTATTCCGCGTAAATATTTAATATTTCATTTCAGAAAGGCAGAAAGAAAAACTTATAATTACAGATGTTTAACAGTTTCAATTTAATAAGAATTTCGATGAGAACGTATTGATTAGTGGTCAGAGCGCTTCGACGGTTTTCAAAAGGCGCGGGTTCAAATCTCGCTACGTTCAAATTTTTATACGTTTTCTAAAAAGTATTTTTCTTTCCTAAGTGTTGAAATAGATAAAAATCTCAAACTAGTAATATGTATTTAAATAATGTAAGTTTGAATAATGTGGCTCTATTTGCCATCAGAGAAATAGTGTGTGAAATATAAAGATTGTCATAAGTAGGAACCGAACCCGCAACTACCGCGTAGATACTACTAACAGCGTCACGATAGAGTCACATATCTTTCAGGCGTTTAATTAGACAATTATTATCTACTGAAAACGAATATTCTGAGAATTCACATTTAAAGTTTAGTAATAAGAGGGCCCAATAATGAGAACGTGATACTCTTGGTCGTCTATTTTATACTAATTAGTAGTAATAACGTCCTCCGCCTAATAACAGTCTCCGTTAAATGAGACTTAATTCTCATATATTAAATATTTTAAAGTTTCCATATCTCAAAAGGAAAAAATAGAACCTTTATAAGTCTTTGTTGTTCGTCTGTTCGTCGATGAAGACAATTTATTTCGTTTTCGTATTTGTATCGCGTGGAGGTATCAAGCTGAAACTAGTATTAGACATTCAAGTCTCAATTCTTCAATCAATAAAATCTTTACCAGGAACCTCGCATAACTTAAAGAGGTCCCGACTGTTAATCCTAATAAACTATTGGACTTGTTTATTTTCTTTTTAGTTTTATGCAGTCGGCGTTTTTGTTTTTACAAATATTTTTTTATTAGTTTTATACAGTCGGAGTTTTTGTTTTTATATATTTTTTTTTATTTTTTACTTTTTTGTTAGGATTCTTTGAATGATAATAATTTTCGAAATCATCGTATTGCGCTCTTGAATTTAATCCATATTATGATATTCAAAAAAAAAATTTTTTATTTACTAAGACCAATGGCGTCCCACAGGCGCCATGATTATTTTTTTGAACGTCACCTATCTAAGAACACTTGTGCTGCTAATACAAATCTAACGATACCTCAATTATGCAAATTCGTTCAGTGGTTCTGGAGATATGAGATAATAAAGAATATTACATACAAACATACATACATACAAGATACGCGCGAAAAACATAACCCTTCATTGGCAGTCGGGAAAAAAAATCGAAAACAGTAGTTCCTGAGACAAGCAGATTCAACCAAATAAACTCTTTAGCTATTATAAATAATATCAAATATATTATATAGAAAATAATACAAAATAACAATAATTACGGAGGACCGGACATTCTCTTTTCATAATAGCTAACACAATAAAAAAATAATCGTTTTTTTTTTTTAATTCATATTTATTTCTAAAATAACATGTTCTTTTAACAAAAAGCTCATTTCAATTTGACAATATTAAGGTCAAATTACATTTACATAAAACATTTAGAAAATATATCACTTTATAGAGTTTCTTCTTTTATTTTTCACATCCATAATAAAGAAAGTCTTTGTAATAGTCTTTTACTCGTAAATACAGCTGTAGATCTAGTTTTGAAATATTCGTATATTTTTTCACATTTATTGAGTAAAAACCTTTAAAATAATTTTTTCTATACTGCTGTAGATCTAGATTTGTAATATTCGTGTAAGACGCGGCACCGCTCGTGGCGCGCGCAGTATAGCCGCGCGGGCGGATGTCAGGCGGGCCCGCGCGGCTTGGGTGCCTCTAACCGCTCGGGAACAGCCGTTAGGGAGGTCTCTGCGAATCGAACCCCTAGTCGTGGTCTTACTCGTCCATTCTGAAACAAACATGGAATTATACGATTGTTGGATGTGAAGACTTAACTTTGATTATTATTTAATGTACATTTTGATATACGATAACTAGACCAGTGCCGCCAATATCTTCCTAAGCGCCACACTAACGCCCATATTATCTAATAAAGAAATACTATTTTAAAAACATTCTATTGAGAAGAATGCGAACAAGTAAGCGCCTTGTGCGAGTTGTGCGAGTTGGTTAATATAAAATTAAACTTACTTACTTCTAGGAGATGCCAGTTTCTTATTACACGTTAAAGAATAACCCCTCAAAATACGTAATAATATAGCTGTTTTATCTGCCAATAAAAATTTAAATTAAATCCACCAGAGCGAAGTACATTAAAATATAAATGTAAATAAATACTTCATTTCCCCGAGTGGGGATCGAGTCCACAACCAGTCCACTTTATAATCACACTTTGTGCCCTACTCCTATAGGAATTTCTATATAATATCCCTATAATTCCTTAAATATCATATGATACTAAAATTACTAAAATACGATACCATACTCTACAATTCAGCTAATTATAATAATAATATTATTATTCGGGGTAGTATTTATAATCCAACTATAATGAGTGTTACCTTGACGGGCTTCACTAAGCACGTGCCGGGACTGTGGTTTCTGTGTTTCAATGAACTTGACCCAGAATTACCTGGAAATATAATTTAATAATTACATATACAAATTAGAACAGAGAGAGAGAAAATAACAAGTAAGTTATATAATCTTTCATCACGCACAAAAAAGTAGGCAGAAAGTGTCAAGATATAACGTTGTCCGCATTTGATTATATTTGTAACTAGATGATCCAATAATTATATGTTTAAACACAATGTCTATATCTATAATGAAATTTAATATAATAAAGTTGTATCCAATTCAATAAATTAACATAATATTAACAGTTATTTGTAGCAATTTTCACGAACTACATTATTTTAAATGGTATAACTTTTTTATTTATGAGCCGATTTAAATAAACTTAGCCAAAATACACTGGTGAAAATAGCAATAAATCGGTTATAATATAGCCACTAATTTAATTAATTTAAATGATTTCTGAGATTAGAGTGAACAAACGCATAGAGAAGGAGACAACACGATGAGTGTCACTGAGATAGATGTATTTTCCCCTTAACAGTTTTAGATTTTTATTTGTTGTATACACATAAATATATATATTCGTATGTACTAAGAGTAGTTATATCTAAAAGAAAAAACCAAATAAGCTTAAATGTTTTATTATACACTAGCGGCCCACTTGCTGCTTCGCCCGCATATCACATATATCTCTCTTCATCGCATCTCTTACCAAACTATACCTGAACCCAATAACACACCTTTGCCCTCATCTCTATGCTCAATGACTCTCCTCTCTACCGACATCTCCGAGATCAATCGTATTATTCTTATTCTCAAAAATACGTCCGCTTGCAGATGGGATAGTATTCCTACTGCAATAATTAAAGATGCTAGAAAAATACAAATCCCAATAATTTTACACGTTTTTAATCTTTGCCTAGCATCGGGCGTTTTTCCTGATGTATTTAAGATACGCCTTGTACATCATGTGCACAAAGGTAGTGACAGAGACTGTGTAAGTAACTATAGGCCAATTTCAATACTTACCGCACTGTCAAAAACCTAGAAAAATTGTTGAACACGAGACTAGTACGTTACCACAATCAAAATAAGATTTTTTCTGAGAATTAATTTGGTTTCCGGAGAGGTAGATCAACTGAAGATGCGGTATTGGAGCTAACTAATTCTATAGTCCAACGCTTTGGCTCTAAGTCTAAATTTTTTGCCATCTTTTTGGATCTATCCAAAGCGTTCGACTCAGTCTCTGTCCCAACCCTTTTACAGAAGTTAGAACGCATAGGAATCAGAGGGATTGTGCATGACATGTTTAACAGTTATCTGGAAGATCGTTGCCATTTTTTTAGCTTCATGCTATATATTGCATATAGCAGGAGAAGCTAGTCCGTTTCCCACTTTCCATATTTTTTTTAAATATTGCGCTTTGAGTAGAGGCAGTCAACCCCGAGCTTTATCTAGTTACCAGAGCAAGGAAATGAAAATATTAAAAAATGCAATTCCCTAGAGGGAATCCAGCCCAAGACCGTCACGTTCACAGTCATACGCGTGTGCAGCTGAGCCACGACGGTCTCTAAATATTATTTTTGATAAAGTCACTTCCACATGTGGAAATCAGTTATCACAAGTAGAATCAAAAACTGTCTTATGTTTGCGTCAAAAAAATTTATAGATAAATTTAGTTTTTTGAACACAGTATCTCCTTAAAGCTGCAATAACTCTTTAAGTACCATTATTTATTGTACATCCGCTTCTATTGTCAGTTGTGATTTATAATCGTTTGCTAAATTAAATCTTCGGTGTCTGAGTAAATTGAGAAAATACGACGATTCTGTTTAATTATTTACCTTTACTAAATTTATTTATATTTACTCTAAGGAAGATGTGATACAACTAATTGTTGAGTAAAGTACCTACTAGTACCTTAAGCATCAAACTTAATTTTCATTAAATTACGTAAGCAAAATAATATGGATGAAAATTTTGAATGGACTTCCAATTTCCGATTAACGGTATCAATTTGGTCTCCTTTGTTTCTGATTCCGTTTGTTTCTGGATGAAGAACGCCAGACGTTCATGTAGATAGTAAATTGTTTAAAAACAATAATATTAACAAAAAACATATATACTATACTAGTGGGCGCGCGCGGCTTCGCCCGCTTATTTGCACCCTTAGGGGTCAATTCTAAAAAAACCTGGAAACACGTGTTCAATAAAATATTTTTAACAGTCTGAATTAATTTTTTTATAAAAATCGGTGGTGATTTAAAGATTTTTCCTTACAAACATTCAACCCCTTATTTGCACCCTTAGGTTATATTATAGGTATTTCATGGTTTTTTACAATTCACCCCGAATTCTAAAAAACCATGAAATACGTATTCAATGAAATGTTTTTAAAAGTCTGAATTTCAAATTTCAAAAAAATCGGTGCCGATTTAAAAAAAAACCATACAAACTTTCAACCGCTATTTCATCCTTTAGGGTTACAATTTTTCAAAATCCTTTCTTAGTGGATGTCCAGATTATGAAAATAAACATCTGCCCAAATTTCACGTTTAGCGGTTAGCGGTTACGGCTCTGCGTGCGCGGTGCATCTTACCTAAGTCAGTCAGCACAAGTCCTTTTATATATATAGATTGGTTGTGGGTTCCATCCCCACTCGAGGAAGTGAAATATTTATTTTAATTTATAGTTCCATTTATTCGTTCTGGTGTCGAGGCAAAACGCGGCGTTAAGTTCCGCCACTCAACACGAAATGCCTTCGGAATTCGGTGAAAAATGGGGAACGGAGTGTCTTAACATTAGGTTCCCTCTGCCTACCTTGTTGCGTGCGTACACAGCGTGAAGCTGATTTAATTACTTAAATTTTTATTTTTTTAACATATCGCGTTGTTAAGTCTTATCCTTCTTTTTCTGCCAGGCGTTAGTCCAGGCCCTAGTTGCCAGGGTCTGTATTCCGGCTCATTCAACTCCATTTTGCAAGGTCTTTAGCATCCTCGGTGGTTAGTCCATTGACTCTCATAACCTACATAACTACATCCAGCCATCCTTGCCTTGGGCGTTCTAGAAGTGTAACTTCAGGGGGACTGGCAAGGCGCTATAGCAAGGCACTTTTTTCCGACACAGGGCCTAGGCCTGCGCACAACGTGGCCATATTAACTCAGGCGACGCTCTTGAAGCTTCCTCACTACGTCACAGATACCAAGACCAACGGCAAATGAATGAATGCTCAGACCGTCTTGCGCAGCACATCTACCTCAACATCATCATTTCTATTATGTGATGCTCATGAGAGTGCTGAGATATATATTGGCCAAACTAGCAACTGTTACAAACTGGTCGAATCATGTTCTTGTACATCAGTCAGGTCACTGGTGACCGGTTACTGTATGTTAGTGACGAAACTCAACACTGTTTTTTATGGTTTCATTTTTTTTAAGGAAAAAAAGAACCCTATAAGATCACTTTGTTGTCCGTCCGTCTGTTGGTCTGTCTGTAAAGTTTGGAGATATTCAAGTTGAAATTCAAATCATATATTCAGATCCACGGTCCCTTGATTTTTACTTAAAAAAAAGATATGGCCGTTTATACTGTAAAAATAAATTAATAGGATACTTCTGGTTGACTTATAATTATGAATTTGGCATCTGTACTAGTATAAGAAAAAATCTGAAAACTATACATTTGTGGTTAAATCCCAAAAAAAATCCTAAAAGGGGGGCAAAATTTGGTATTAAAGCCGCTAGTTCAACTGAGGTATCAGATGAAAGGGCTCTGGCTAAGCTGAATTTTAGAAATTTGAACTTCAGAAAAAGTTCAAACGCACGAAACCTTCGGTGAGTGAGCCTGACTCGCGCTTATCCGGTTTTTTGGTTTTTTAACTTCATGCTGTATCTTCGTAGCATAGGATACTCAGAGTCTAGTTAACACTAGGCAAGTTAACAAGTTAACAAGTTAATTCTAGAGGCATTGTGTGTTGATTAGTGAACTCAACGCCGCGCATTACCTCGTTACCAGAACCAAGAGACGAAAATATTTAATATTTCATTCCCCTGAGTGGGGATCAAACCCACAACCTGCGCGTTTACTTGTGTGTCTTGTTTAGCGTTTACCTATATTATAGCGTATTATTGGGTATTTTTAGTATATTTAATGCCATCAAAAACATCCTGTAAAAAAACCCAAGTCTCGCAGCTCAGTCTTTCTACCGTAAAAAGTTGTGAGATCCATGTCCATACCAAGTCGGTTAATCTATTTAGTCTCTACTTAAAGGACCTTCTATCTTAAGTTATTACATAAGTTATTATCATGCCAATATTAAAAATATTTTACGTTTTAAGCAAATAGATCGACTTGGACATCGCATGAATACACAACCTATCGAAATACATAATAGGCATAATATTCGGAAGGACTCTGGTGAGGAATTAGGTTGCTGGCCCGTCGTGCTGTGTAGTGTGATACATACTAATAATCAAATCATGCGATGCGATGTCCAAGTCGATCTATTTGTTTAAAACGTAAAATATTTTTAATATTTTCATGATAATAACTTATGTAATAACTTAAGACAGAAGGTCCTTTAAGTAGAGACTAAATAGATTAACCGACTTGGTATTACATGGATCTCACAACTTTTTACGGTAGAAAGACTGAGCTGCGAGACTTGGGTTTTTTTACAGGATGTTTTTGATGGCATCTCACCTCTTTTTGTATTAGTACTTTTTGGTACCTATCTACACTGATTATTTTCTATTATACAGTGATAATGATTCATTAACTGCATATGTAACCTTGTAATCCTATACATTTATATGGGATTACAAAGTTATTCATGCAGTTGGTGTATTTGGAAAACTGGACCGAAATTACAAAATATTTAAGTTTTCCCATGATTAAGACACTAAACTCTATTTGTATTCTAAATTTGAAGCTTCTATGTCTGCTAGAAGTGCCTTGGACTTTTGATGATCGGTGAGTCAGTCAGTGAGTGACAAAATTTAGAAACTTTAACAAGTTGTCATTCTTAAACTACTGATTCAAATTGACTGAAATTTTAAATATACCGTGTTTATATAATGCCTGATTAGTTACTGAAAATTCAGGTTTCTTGTTTTATCCACAACGAAATTATAGAGGGGTCGAAAATCGCCTGAATTGCTTCGAGAAAAGTATGGTACGGCCGTGCCGCTTTTTTTTGCTCGACTTGGCGGGAGCACTGCCGTGCCCCCAGATATAACAAAATGTAATTGCAAATCCATATAACACTAATGTACTGTTTAACCTAACCAACTTAGAAAAGTTTCGCACGTAAACAACAGAATAAAAGTTTTGCAACCGCTTCCTTTGAGAGAAAAGTAGAAGTTGAAAAAATACCACCGCCAACTGTTAATTTTAAGATTTGAAAGGGAGGTTATAATTTGACATATCTATAAGGCATATTTTTCTAATTGTATATTTGATCATGTTAACCCAGTAAGATCTTTGATTTTCATAATTATTACACATTTTAAATGAAAATATGATAACCTATTTATACTTCCAAGTACGTGTGATAATTTCTTGTATGTATGTTGGTATGTTTGTCCAAAAAATTCTCAAAGATTAAAAGTCATATCGAGAACTAGAGGGCGCGCGCGGCTTCGCCCGCTTATTAGGAATGAATTCTAAAAAACCACGAAACACGTGTTCAATAAAATATATTTAACAGTCTGTATTTAAATTTTTATAAAAATCGGTGGCAATTTAAATAGATTTTTCCATATAAACTTTCAACCCCTTATTTGAACCTTTAGGGGGTGAATTTTTAAAAACGATGAAACATGTGTTCAATGAAATATTTTTAAGAGTCTGAATTTCAAATTTTATTAAAATCGGTACAGATTAAATTTTTTTTCCATATAAACTTTCAACCCCTATTTTATCCCTTTACGGTTAAAATTTTTCAAATTCCTTTCTTAGTGGATGTCCAGAATATGAAAATAAACATCTGCTCAAATTTCACGTTTCTACCATCAGCGGTTACGGCTCTGCGTGCGTCTTACCTCAGTCAGTCAGCACAAGTCCTTTTATATATATAGATATTTTACTTCACCGCGGTTTCACTTACCTGACTAGGAAAATGAAAATAGGTTGAATTTTAATTTAAAAAATAAAAATTATCATTCTCGATTGGGGTCAATTAAATAACACAATATCGTCATCATACATTTTATCCTTATATTAGTAATGTATAATTTAAAATTGCAAATTCATGTAACAACTGTATACACTTGTACAAACTACCTTTAGAAACGAGCTTGCGAAATCTATTCATAAAGTTTCGCTACGTTTTCCTTTGAAAGGAAAGTAAAAGTTGAAACAATGCTTTTCCTGACAATTAAGTACTGTACAAATCTCTATATTTTCTATTTTACTTTGCACGTATTTTTTATATTGTTTTTTATAAGCATAAAGCAAGCTTTTATTTAAAAGGTTAATTGTATTAAAAGGAAAATTTTATAGAAAAAAAATACAAAAGCTTGTGTCGCGCTTGAATTTATAATAATTTATTCAGTTTTGATTCCTTATTTTTTTATCTGCACTACATTACATTTTTAGTTTTATCTTAATATTTTCATTTCTATTAGTGCATCGTTATTGCAAGATAACCTTTGTCGGTCAATCTGATCAGGTGCTTGATATAATTTAAAACTAGAGTGTTTGCCAAGGCAAATCAAATGAGTCCATACATGACCTGATTGATTACCTTTCTTAGTAGAAGTCCCTTTGGTTTCCTTCCGGCTTCATCTCCTATCTCTAGTTATTAGTATTGTATTTAATTAATCAAATTACTTTATTTGATACCTATATGAGGTGGGCTGTGTAAAATTTGTAGTACGTCATTTTGTTGCGGCGGCCATTAGATAGTGGTTAACTATATTCATAATATGCAATTTTATTGTCATCAGAACTGATGTCATAAATCAAATTTCAGTTCAATCGGGCACTAGGAAGTGGTTCAAAATGAGCTTGCATTATTTCACATACATTATCAAACTCACTAACACGACAAGTTAAATAAATATTCCTTAAAAATTGTAAAACTTTTTATAAAAAAAATATTTAAATATAAATTATTAGAAATTAATTTTTTCCCCGCATAACAGGGCCAGCAAAGGGTACCTAGTGTTATGGCACTTTCCCTACTTTTCCCGACATTTTCAAAATATTGCGTGTTGAGTGGCGGAACTCAACGCCTCGCTTTTTGACTACTTGTGTGGGTATAATTTAAATATAATCATTTCCTCGAGTGGGGATCAGACCCATAACATTGCACTGCGCCACGTAGTATAGAGAGTAATAAATTATTTATTATCCAAAAATATTTTTTAAAGAACAAAAAGTGACCTATTCAAATTAGAATAAAGAGGAAAAATGTTGTATATTCCGAATAACCTTTGCCTAAAACTTTTAATTTGCTGACGGAAGTTTATAAAACTTTTTTGTCATGTGAAAAAAATATACAAATTCACAATCATGTTTATGCAATCATTAGACCCATTCATTGCCCCCTCTGGAAATCGAATCCACAAATCAGTACCGCTGCACCACGACAGCCTTAAAATAAAAGTAATGAATATAATGTAAATAGCACTTTTGTTTTTGACTGTATATTTTTCACAATATAATGACGCACTTACATATTTTGTGGACGATGCAGATAGAACTTAACAAAAGGCTTCTCTATTGTCTATTTTTGACTTATTTAATATTTACTTTTCGTTTTGTGTGACTCATAAAATACAAAAGAAGAGAGAAGTAGAGATATGGTCTAAAAATTTTGTTTCATATATTTTTGAATAAAAATCAGCTCAATTGACAGTCTGGACAATCTCGAATCTCCATTACAGTACAACGAAAATAAAATATTTGTTCATTTAAACTAAGTCTTAAGTATTTTATCGCACTTATTTTTACTAGAAATTTCCAATTAATTACTAAAAAACCAAAAATCTATTTTAAATCAATTAAAATAATTCATGTTTCAAATGACAGATGTGACAGCTGATTGATCTTGACACCTTGTCTAATGATTCTTGCAATTTTGCTTCACTCGTTTCGTTCGTTTCGATACGTTTTGGGTGCTTTCCCGTTTGTTTCCTACTCTGTAGGACACTTGCTTCCTCAGTTGACACCGAAATCTTTTGTATCTAATGACAACCACGCTACGGATATGGATCGCTGCGTGAAATGTGCGATAACCTCACTTTTATCAAATCTCTAATAACTCAGCTCTGAGATTGCCAAAACTAACAGAATTTTTAGGAAGGAATGATGTACCTGAACCTATTAGATCATACCATTTTCATCTCTTTACATTCTGGGCCCAAGAATGTATGCAATGGTTTCAGTCTACTTTTCTACGCATCTTCTTAATTTTATTTATCTTTCACATTTCTAAACTTAGATACAATGATACTCCTTTCGATTAAAAAAAAATAAATTGCATAAGCGTGTGACTGTAAACGTGACGGTAGTGGATTCGATCTCTACTCGGGGAAATGAATAATTATTTATTAATATTTTTATTTCTTCACATATTTGGGAAGTATGTTCAGTAGAGATGGAAGATACGAGATGGATGTGGAAAGGCGTATTGCTACCAGTAACAGGGTGAACGGAGCCTTAGCTGCATTGATGTGTAGGGAACTATTATTTACATTTATAGTTTATTTAATATGTGTTATTTATATATTTCAATATTGTAATTTATTTATTTATCATTTATACACATACATAAAATCATACATACATTTAATAGGATTTATATATTTTGTAGTAAGTATTCGTATTTAGTATATTTATATAAAAGCGCTCGCTGCCGTCGACCGAACCGGTAAGGCGTTATAACATTTACGCCTACCCACTTGTCGACGGCATATTTTATATATAATAGTCGATGCTTGCCACTCGATGCGCTTTATATACGTTCCATTGTTTTCTTTATTATTTCTTTCCAAATCAGTATTTATCGTGTTCTGTTTTATATATATGTTTGTGGTTGACTTTTGTATGAACTGTGTCGTAGTTTACTATTTGTGTTTAAACTATATGTATTTTGAAGTGGTGTTGAATATACTCAGTGTAAACCGTGAGTAGACTTTTTATTCATCTCCATCAACACTACAGATGAGACGGCAAAACGTCAGCACAGCTGCGCGTTTGGCCGTACACAATGCAGTGTTGGTACCGACGCTGCTATACGGCAGCGAAACGTGGGTATTATCTACAGAAGAAGAATGAAAGAAAGATGAATGCCGTGGAGATGCAATCTCTTCGTAGGATATGCGGAGTCAGCTTAGCTGATCGAATCCGTAATAAAGAGCTACACAGAATGGCAGGTACTAGCGAGGATGTCACAGTGAGAATGAAGAAAAACGTGCTCAGCTGGTTTGGGCACGTCGAACGAATGAGTGATAAAAGAATGGCAAAAAAGATTTATGATGGAAAAGTGAGTGGTAAGAGAGATAGGGAGAGACCTCGGTTGACCTTCCAAAACACAGTATCTTTAATACTGGAGGAAGGTCACTAAAAAGCATGAGGACTCCCCGGAGGGCATGTATGAAGAGGTTGATGACAGTGGACGAGACGAAAAAGATATGTAGAGACCGTAGCGTTTGGCGCTCCGTTCTCTCTGACTACCCCGCTAGGGATAAAGCGTGGAGCTAAGTAAAAAGATAAAAAAACGTGGCGTTGAGTTCCGCCACTTAACACGCAATGCCTCGGAAATTCGACGTAAGCCTGGCCGCACACGTACAGTATTATTATGAATAAAGCATATATTGTCAATAATATTGTGTGTTTGCGGCCGGTTTTTCGGGGGTGGCACGGTTATTGGTAATAATATTATCGTCTGCAGGCGCGCGGCAATATTTTAATTGAAAAAAAAAGACTTCAAAACAGGCGGGGCGCTTATGCTTTTATTTAATAAAATTTGATAAAATTTTTCATAATGTTAGAAAAGTAGTGCGCTAAAAAAGCTGTTCGATTTCCTGTCGTAAATTGTAACCAAATAGAGATACTATTTTAGATTTAACACGTACATATAAACAAAGCTACTGAGCGACTGCGTCAGATTTTACTATGAAATATTGTCAATAAAATTGCGTAGTGTGCGGGCCCATATATTGAACAATATTGTATTGACAATAATATAGTGTGTGTGAGGCTAGCCTAAGCCGCGTCACGCGTAATATAGTATGGATAAATAAAATCGTGAAATGAAAAAAAATCGTACGTCTAGACTGTTGATGAATTTTGAATAAGTTTTTTAAGTATGAATTTGAAATATTTTTTCCTGTATATTATGTTGAGCAGAACATAATGCCGCGTTTTGGCTTCCATGTCGAGGAAATCATACAGATTTTTTTATGTTAATCACATAGTAAGAAGCGCAAAATAAAAAGAAGCGTATAAAAATTTAAACACGAGCTTGAACCCTCACGTCTTGTTGTTTAAAGAGTTACATACAAGATGTCGATATTTTCTTTCCGTAGAATTATGAAAATCTTGTAAGAATCACTTCAAAGAATGATAAAAACAATATAAATATTCTCAAGTGTACAGCTGATATAGATACCCTGATTAATATTTTTTTAAGTCCATAACAAACATCTTCTAATAAGATGCAACTGTATATAAATCTTAGTTTTCAAGTTCTGAGGTTCAAAAATGTTGAAATTCGCTTTGCTTAGTTCATGTAAGTAATTTTATTTATATTATTTTATAAAAAGATTTATTATATATTTTAAATAACGGAAATTTAAATAGCTGTTATTATTTAAACGTATGTAATTGAGGGCCAGAGTTCGGTTTCCTAAATAAATTAGATATTTCTTGTATTGTATTTTGTATATGAAATATATATAATAATTTTGTTAACCATTCTTCTAAGTATTTCATAATTCGATTGTTAAGTGTTCAATATCCACACAAGGTAATTAATTATTTTTATTCTCTCGCTCTGGTAGGACAGAGCACGGCGTTAAGTTCCGGCACTCCACAGAACGAAACGTAAGGAGGAGGAGAAGGAGCATCATGACACTAGGCTTTTTCTGTCTAGCCTGCTAGCTTTGGGATACAGTTTGAAGCTAAAAAGATCTTTTCAACACACACACACACAGTGATTTTAAGTTCAAATATAACCGGAGAAATCCTATAATAATTTAATTTATTAATAAATTCCAGTATTTCTTACAATTGCTTCTGAATCAAGAATACCATTTGAATTTGACTTAGTGGAGGTGTCCGAGAATAAGAATGTGAGTAATAAACTAAGTTATTTAAATTCTATAATATATTTGCTCTTCTTCTGCCTGTATTAGTCCCGGCTTTTATTGCTAAGATTTGCCTTACGACTCACATTACTACGAGTATACTTTGTGGGGGCATCCTTGGTGGTTAATACATCAACAGTCACACCAGTACTGTGCCTGCTCACATCCAAAACTAATCTACATTGAAAACGAAGGGACTAAGAGACAAATCCTAATGAATTCATTATGTAATCTGGACAAAGTTTGAGTCTAAATCGAACAAAGAACACGTGATGGTCTATGATGACGGCCAAAGTGCATTTTTTGGTATTAGCCAGAACATTCTTACATTCTCATCTCTTCTATCCTGGTGAGATTAGGGAGATTCATTGTGAGTCCACGATTTGTGTATGCTGGTGTACGGTGGTGTAAGGGCAAGCGTATCACAAGATTGGATCGCTGCAGAAATGAGAGAGGAGAGATAAATTGTAGAGTTGTTGGAATTTTTGTATGAAAGTTATAATCAACTATAACTGTTTTTAGTTATATTTAGAAGTTAAAAAGTGAGGTGTAAGATGAAACGGCTCTGGCTAAGCTCAGCGTGAATTTCAGAAAACTCTCAAGACCTCTAATTTTTTACGGAACCCTCGGCAAGCCCGACTTGCACTTGTCCGACATTGTTATCAAAACAAACAGGCAGACTTATTTTTTTATATACCTTGCATGTCCAGAATTGATTTTTCTGTCCTTTTATGATACATTTTGAGCCTACCCAGCGAAATTCGGTCCGCTTAATACATCTAATGAATGTGAGATTTAGGATTCATTATTTGCTCAATAAAGCCTTTAGCAGGTGTATCATTCAGTAATGCAACTACATTTGGTAAAAATGCAAAAACATTTGTTGTCAGCTAAAGTTTTTTTACATAGCGCTATAGATTTGACGACTAAAGGCAAACGCTTATTTCATCGGCAGTAGTTGATCTTGAAGTTACTTGAAATGTTTCGCGGAAAATCACTATACAGTAAAATCGTTGTGCCTCCGAAACATCTTGAGTCATTGCGTAGATTTTTCGTCAATATTCGGATAAGGGCTTCTAATTCGCGTTTATGCGATTTTGTGAATTCGTCCCAGATGATGATTTTTGATGCTACTAAAACGGCATTTTTAATACTGAATGAATCATGCGATATCCTTGCTACTATTCTAGAAGAAGCAACTGCAAGCGTATTATTAGGAACGAGATAGGAAGAAGAAGGAAGCGGATAATCAGGAACTTCATCGCCTAGCTTCCGGCATTGAAAATTCTCGGATGAAACATTTCAAGTGCAATAACGTGGCATCCACAAATAAAGCAAAATTTGCAAAGCTTTGGCAAGCGCAAAGAAACTGACCGCTGAACTAAATTGACCTCGGAGATTTGCTCGACGATTTCGCATTGCCAATCGAGCCGTTTCACGGGCTGTCTTACTTTGCTGTCGTGACTGAGCGGCATGCGGTTTGGTCATACTAGCGCGGCGCCCTTCCCGTCAATTTTATTGTTCTCCTTCATTAAGTTCATTACCGCTGTGTCCACTAGCTCCGTGTGGAAAAACCAGATCCTCTCCGTCACGGCATTATTCACAGCAATATCAAAAAACTAATCCTTGTACAAAATAAACAAAAACTTCAATGCTAAAATTTGTGGTATTTATTAAGCAAACCGCAGTTAGACCTCATTACGTGAATAATTAATCAGTTGCGTTTTGTTTTATCAAATGAACAATGAACGTGTTCTGTCAGAATAAATGAGCGGTTGTGTTTAGTTATAAGTATCATTACGTTATAATGTTATTTTTTTTAATTGATGAATATCATATTTTAATACTTATTATCCTATTCCCGACGAAGACCAATCCAAAAGTACAAAAATCTAAAAAAATGGTAAAGCAGTTCTTGAGTTATACACTGAGGTGTAACTAACACGACTTTGTTATTTATATAGAAATAGATGTTTGGTGTTACTGAACTATAAAAGATTTTGAAAGTGCTTATTAAATTTCATATGTGCGTACTTCGCCAAACATGCCAATGCTCAATCCTATGTAATTTAAAAACGACTAAACATTTTACAGTTTTATTAATAAAAAGTTATTTGATTGTGTCAAAATGATAAGTAAAATAGATATAGAACAAAACATTGATTAAATCTGCTATAATCACTGAGCCACAGTAACGAGAGGCTAGATCAGTGAAGATATGTAAAAAAAATAATTATCAATATATTTTTAGGAGACACGTTCTATATTTAATGGAGCAAACATAGAAGATGTGTTGAATCATAAAATTACTGGAGAAAATTATTATCTCCTAATAGAGAACTCAAATAGAAATTTTTCTTCAGTAAATCGAAGAATAAGCGAAGTCAGTAAGTATTCACGTTTAACGTACTAATAGTTGTTTCATTTATGTCAAATCATTTGTTATTTTACTTATAGATAGAGTATTGAGATATCGTATGATGATGAAAAGGCCTGAAAATTGAAGAATATATTTCATTTAGAATTAGGTTTAAAAAAAAATCGGTAAAACTGAAATCTCCTGTTTCCTTTTTTTTTTAGTATCACACTGTCACACTGTATTCCTTAAATAACAGGTGGGTAGAGGGAACCTAATGTTAAGATCCTTTTTTCCCACGCACCGCCCAATTCCGAGACATTGCGAGTTAAGTGAGAAATTAAAATAATTCATACTCCACAGTAGAAATCGAACCTATAACCACCATGTTTACAGTCAGTCACGGCCCTGCTGCAACACAACAGCCTCGGCTCTAATATTATTTTAATGTATATGATTTGATATTGTTGTCAGAATGTTTGGAGTATATATGGAAAGCTAGAATTCAAGAAAATTTAAGCAACTACATGACAGATGCCTGGTTGTCTAGAAATATCAAAAAAGGTAACTAATTGATTTTCTTTAAATTGAATAAGTGGTAAAATGTACAAGGTAACCCTCCCTCTCCCTCCTTCTCTCTTTCCATCCTCATCGACTCCCTTAAGGGGGAGATTAGAGAGAATTTTGCCTGGTACACAATTCACATATGAATTCCATCATCGTTTATCTATATCTGAACAGTCATGATCCTTCTTTGGCCTTTACAATATTTAGCCTATCTGAGAATATGCATATATCCTATCATCAGTCTTGGCTTTATTACATTTAACCAATAATATGCCGGTTATTGTATTTGTACTTATAGTTCAAAAATATCATAGACTTAAAATCAACTTAATCTTAGACAGCGGTCACAATATATTATTTAACTTATAGATAGAGACACATTATGGATGGAGGAAGGTGTACGTATGAGGCCGGTCGTGGCGCAAGAGCTTAAAGTGTAAACGCGACTGATTGTGGGTTCGATTCGATTCGCACTCAAGGAAATGAGATATTTCGTATTTCCATTTTTTTGGCTATGTTGTCGAGGCAAAGGGCGGTGTTAAGCCCCGCCACTGAACACGTAAGATGATGAAAATGTCTGAAAATTAAAGAATATATTATATTCAGAATGTTTAAAAAAAACCGTATTAAAAAAGATAAAATTTAAACGTCTCTTTTATATTTTGTTTAGCTTTACACTGTATGCCGAAAATAGTAGAGTAGGCAAAGGGAACTTGATGTTAAGATACTCCGTTCCCCAAACACGACACAATTTCGAAAAATAAAAATAATTCATACCCCAATATGGAAATTGAACTCATATTCACCTCATTTACAGTCCGTCCCTGTGCTGCTGCACCAGCTTTTATTCTTAATTTTATTTAAAACATATATGATATTGTTTTCAGACTGTAAGGAGAATATATGGAAAGCTAGGGTTCAAGGAAACTTCAACAACTACATAGACCGTGACTGTTATAATGACATGTGGAAAAGTACATAATTGATTTTATTTGAACTAAGTTAAAGGAAAGGTGTATGATAACGCTCTTAAGGGAGATTGCTTATAGATTACACTGTAGTAAAACTATAAAAGATTTGAAGGACACTAGTCATACTCGATCAAAGATTTAGTTTATAGATCTTGCTAATAATGATAGATTAATGGATCATCTCGTACACATACTATGTGATCATCTTGCCCCAAACATATATCTGAATCCGTTAGTAGGAACGAATTTAGATAAAACTTTATAGTAATATATCTTATACACTAAATTGACACAAAACTTAGAATGTATGTAAAGATTTCGTTAAATTTGGCTCTAATATAATAAAAAGCAAAATAGTCCCGTGTGAGTCGTGACTTCGTAATTAACTTACAAAATCTTTATATAAGCATGTTGGATGCAGAACAGGTAATATGGTACTATATTCATCCACTAATATACAGGTCACTGCACTTACGCACTTCGATTAAAAATATAGCTTCACGCTTTATCCCGCACACAGCAGGATAGGCAGAGGGAACCTAGTATTAAGACACTCCGTTCCCCACTTCTGCCGAATTCTAGAGGCATTGCGTGTTGAGTGGCAGAAACTCAACGCTGCGCTTTGCCTCGACACCAGAGCGAAGAAATGGAAATATGAATTTAAGTAAATATTTCAATCTCCTCGAATAGGGATCGAACCCACAACCAATCGGTTTTGCAGTCACAATTTGTGCCCCTGCCAGTGCCAGTGAGGCCAGTCATGGCGGCCTCAATCTTAGCTTAAACGTACAAAATATTGTTTTTCTTCCACACAAATGAGTCGCTGCTCACTTCATCGTTACAGTATGACTGATGTGCGCGGAAGATAAGAACGGACGAACGAATGCCTCGGTGGCGATCATAGTCGCGTTCAATTGCAAAAAATCTCACATCAAAGGAACATTTCGTACACCTTTCTCCTTAACTATAATTTACATGGAGGTGGAAGGGATAAGTACTGAGGTCTTCTATATATAACCGGTGATCCGTCGATCACGTTACACTCTGTATATATTTAGTAAATTAAGTAATTTTATAGCTATCTATACAAGTAGCGAAAAGAAAATTATTTCCTATAGAGAAAAAAATTAAAAAAACTAAGAAGCTATACTTTAATTTGGGATAGTTATAAGACTTTATATGGTCCCATTTCATTTCCATTAATTTTTCATATTATATTCAGCGATTACAATAGGAGGACGACCAGCTTATCAAGGGGAATTACCACACATGGTATGTGTGTACGGTAAATTATAGCATTGTTAACTTTACGTTGTATCTTAGACAGGGAATATCTTGTTAAGAAACTCTGTTTCCCACTTTCCGTCCCACATTCAAAATAAGATGTATTGTATGTAGTGGCAGAACTCTGTGTCATAGAGAAAATGGAAATAATTCTTCCAAGTGGTAATCGAATCTACAACCTTTGCGTCAGGCCTTATGCTGTTGTATCACTACGGCTTTCAAATGATATGATATATCAAGAACAACTTGCAAAATTTTATAAATATATTGTATTTTTTTATTTTTGATTTCAAGGGTGCTGTAGGATGGAGATCAGCTAACAATAGCTTGACTCGATGGGTATTTAAATGTGGTGCTTCGTTGATAAGTGAGAAATTTATGCTAACAGCAGCACATTGCTCTTCTGTGCCTAGAAAAGACAAAACTGTTGCTAATACGACACCTGAAATTGTGAAAGTTGGGGACAAATTTTGATAGAAGTATGTCTTTCCTGTCATAAATTTCCTTTCCTGAAAAAGTCGCGTATATTTTTGTTATTTATAAACACAATTTAGAAACTCGATGTTTAGAACATCTTATTTTGATCTGTGGTCACAGCATTTTAAAATGTATTTTTGAATTCAGTTAAAATACTAATCTATTGTCAGGACACTTCCGTTCCCATTAAAACACGTCCGTTTCTCACTTTCCGCCGAATTCTTGAGGCACTGCGTGTTGAGTGACGGATCTCAACCCTTGTGCTTTGCCTAGTTACCAGAGCGGAACATTAAAATATTAAAATATTTAATTTCTTCGAGAGGAATTCGAACTTGCAACTTGTTGCGTTTAACAGTCACATCCTTGTGCCAATGCGACATGACTGGCCTAAATTAATTAATATAATTTAACTTTTAATATGTAAAAATCTCGAAAACGAAAGATTTTTATAGTTCTAGGTGAAATAACTAACTGCCTTTTTTAAATTCTATTTTAACATTGTAATTGACGGCAAAATGATCGTGAACTTTCTACTATTAATTTTTCAGACTGAAATGCAAAAATTTATGTCTAAAGTTAACGGAAAAAAAGGTTCGTATTTGTATTTTTTTTTTATAAAATTCATATATATATATGCTTTATTTTATATATTTATAGTAATATTATCTATAGATAAACTACAAACATATTAAGATGTACATGAAATTACTATAGTGTGAGACAAATGTACTAACGTTTTATTTAATAATATTTGTTTATTGTTTTGGCTCAAAGAGTAGTATTAAATAATATCTATAAGCAAGATTTTTTTAATGTTAGGATTTTTTATAATTTCGTATTTTTTAAAGGTATCAAAAGACACGTTGGCAAAGTATGTACGGATAGAACGATTTATAAAACACGAAAATTATCATTCCCCTAAACTCTACTACGACATAGCGCTACTCGAATTGGCAGAATCATTACAATTCAATTCTAGAATCCGGCCAGTCTGCTTGTGGGGCAGCGAAGAGACAGACCCTGAGGAGAAACTCTCTATATCAGGGTGGGGTGTTGTTGATGCTTGTAAGATTTTTAGCACTGTTCTTATGAAAATAATATTAAAATAATCATAAAATTAAGCTATTCACGTATTTATTATTCATGAACACGTTCCTTATTTTTATAGAAGTAAATCTTTCCTGTCACAAATTTAATTTCCTAAAATAATTGCGTATATTTTTTTATTCAAAAATACTATTTAGGAAACTCGATGTTTAGAACATCTTAATGTTGTCTGGGGTCACAAGTTTTCTAAATGTATTTTAAAATCCGGTTTAAATACTTTTTTAGGAAACATAAAAAATATACGTAGCACCATTTTTTATAGATTTTACTACTTAGGACGCTATATGCAAAGGAATGAATTACTGATTTCTCTGTAACAATAAAATATATATTTTTTTAATGATATACTTTACAGTGACTAGAGAAACTACCACAGAGCTTCAAGTAGCGAATATTAGTATAATAGATTCGGACAATTGCAATGAGCTGTTGAAATATCGAAGAAGCAGAAATTGGCAAGGTTTAACAGATCATCAGATTTGTGCGGGTCACTTACCTGGTGGTATTGACACTTGTGAAGTAAGTATTATTGGATTTTGCCGTGATAGTGGATCGCGCCGTGCTTTGTCTTGCCAAAGCCAGAAAATTAATATAATTAATGTCTAACATTTTTAGAGTCTTATTTCACATTTAGAAAGAAACGTATAAAACTTTAAACAAGTTGTCTAAAAAAATATAATCCATTTCCTCATGTCAAATATGGATTAAACCATATTGGTCATTTTCCCAACAAACTTCTACAGTTAGACATTGACCCGCTGTACATTGTCCCACTATATAAAAATGAGGCTAATTAGATAAAAAATTGAGCAACAGAAATATGTAAACATGCTGCTTTTTGATTTTATTTTTGGCCTTCCGCACAAAAGTGGTATAAGAGTAAAAGTAGTAGTGGAATTTGCTCATAAGTGAATCCAAAAGTATTTTCTGGAGTGTGTTTTTTTATTACTAAAGTAGTAATCGAAACGCAACAGACACAAGATCCGTGGCCTTTTTCAACTTATTAACTAAACAGGGTGTATAGCGATCGACAGATCATCGGTATGCATACAGGACCTCAGTAACTATCCATTTTACCCATATACAGAGTGTTTTTGTCAGTACCACTTTAAATGAAACCACAGTTCTAAGTACTCTTTAAAAGCCTAATACAATTTTAAAAAATCCCAAAAATAAAAAAAGTGATTTTTTTAAACAAAATAAATAATAAAATTATCGTTAAAATAAAACGCAAAGCAAAAATCCTACGTCTAAACTGTTGAGGTATCTTGATAAATAATTTCTTTAGGTATGGGCCTAAATTATTTTACCTTATACGCTGTTTCCGTAAAAGGAGCGCTGACGCTTCCACTCTGTATATGTTCACTTTGTTCCACTCTGTATGTGTTCACTCTGTTATAAGTTGACGAGATCGTGGGCGGCGGTAATCACTTACCATCAGGTGACCCGAACGCTCGTTTGCCTTATCATTTTCCATAAAAAAAAATATCGTAGTCCATGTTCAGTTCTTTCTTTTCTTTCTCACTTAGGCTATTTTGGGCATATTTGAATTGCTCAATTTATGACTGAGTTTTTTTTTATAGTTTAATAAATATTTGTTCTTGTTAGGGTGACTCAGGTGGTCCACTACAAGCCAAAATCAACCTGGCACAAGAATGGCCCATGTACTACTTAGTGGGTATAACCTCATTTGGCTATAGCTGCGCGCTGCCTAACATACCTAGCGTCTACACTCGCACAGTAAGCTTCATCGATTGGATCGAGAACATTGTATGGCCTGATGAAAAATAAAGAATACGGAGAAATATATGTACATATATGTTATTGCTCAAATATAATGTTATTGGTCACTGCTTTTTATGTCCATCTTAGATCAAATCAGAAACATTAAATACTTTAAAAAATCAAAAATTAAATCACCTTCACGCTGTATCCCACACACAGCAGGGTAGGCAGAGGGAATCTAGTGTTAAGGCACTAGGTTCCTAAATTTCGTTCAAAACTCTTCACCGAATTCTGGAGACATTGCGTGTTGAGTGGCGGAACTCAACGCCGTGCTTTTTGCCTCGAAACCAGAGAGAAGAAATGGAAATATCAATTTAAATATTTTATTAATCTTCTCGAATAGGGATCGAACCCACAACCAGTTACGTTTACAGTCGCACTTTGTGTATTTGCGCTGCCCGGCCTGCTCTGGCCTGGCCTCACATACGACAAATACATAATGAATAAAAATATTTAAAAAATTCAAATATTTATGAGTAACATTTAATATCGCGTATATTTAGCAAAAACTATGTTAGTTTGCCCAATAAAATACAATACATGTAGCAAAAACTATTATCTCGTTTTTAATCGACTTCTTTTTCTTTTTTTGTTTGTTACCTCCGAACTTTTGCCTGGGTAAGCCGATTTTGATTATTCTTTTTTTATTTCAAAGCTGGTGCTTCCCGTATGGTGCCATTTTTATTTGGTTCTTTTCTGACAATGTTATCCATGAGAAAATCATATGTCTTAAATTTGCATTAGGTATGTGAGCGGTAAATGGACGAATAACTCAATGTGACGCCAACCAATTTCGATGATTCTTTTTTTATTAGAAAGGATGCACGTCAAGGGTAGTTTGATTAGAGTTTGGTTATTAAAATTTGGAAAGAAAAGAAAAAAGGGAAAAATTAAAAGATGGGATCCAGTTGAAGTCGGTTGTTTTTTTGTTTAATTTGTAATTGTATGAATCAATTCCAGAAAACATCAATTGTGTCCTTTACAAAGACCTTTCTTCACTTTCCATCTAAATTCGAGGCATTACATGTTTAGTGGCTTAATTCAACGTTGCACTTCGTCTTAACGAAGTGAGAAAATGAAAAATATTTATGCACCCAGTGGAGGTCAAACCCACAACCGTCACGTTTGCAGATACCATCCCATTGCCCCGCGATGGCCTCAACATCAAAATAAAACACATAAAAAATCCCAAAGAACTATCCGAATCCACTTCACGCCTCTAAGTTCGTAATAAGTAAATGAATTATAATATATAAGAAACAATCTCTGTGCTTTAAATAATTATTTCAGCTCAATAAATAGTTCTCAATAAAGACAATTGAATAGAAAGAAAGTAATTGTAAATTACTTTGTCAAAATACGATTCCATTTAGGATTTCGTACCTTTTAAGGAAAAAGGCAATCCTTATAAGATCACTTTGTTGTCCGTTTGTCTGTCTGTTAATGGCCTTTATCTCAGGAACGCTTGGAGATTTCGGGTTGAAATTTAAATCATTTACTTATATCTATGCCAGACTCGCGCTTGTCCGGTTTTTTAATTTACAAAATCAGTCTTTATTATTAAATAATATAATACAATAATTATAAATTATGTGTATGATATTTTATCCTCCTAAGCAACACATGTGGTGGAATTTCTAATCAACATTTAGTCTAGATTTGAAAACCACAAATATCAAAATACCCCACTCGAGGGATTGAAATATTTATTTAAATTTATATTTTCATTTCTTCGCTTTGATATCGAGACAAAGCGTGGCGTTGAGTTCCGCCAATCAACACGCAATGCTTTCAGAATTCGACGGAAAATGTGGTACGGAGTGTCTTAGCACTAGGTTTCCTTTCCCTACTTGATACTGAAAAACATATCTAACGAAATACTGCGTACATACGCTACGACATACAAACCACATTATGACAGTGTCCCAATTGTCTCGATTGAATTTGCAATAAGTTTGACACAAATGTTGACCGAGAAATTTCTTGAAGAGATCTTCAAAATAATAGTTGTAGAACTTAGTAACCATATAGACGAAGATTTAGAGGCAATTTTGCCTCTTAAACTTCATCTATATCAAAGTCAAGATAGGTATAATATGTTGTAAAATTAACAATATTGAAAATAGTAAAATTTGATAATTGATCTATATGTATAGGATGGAATATTATTTTGATTTCGTAACAATAAAAACTACTTGTTTGATTTTTAACGTTCATACTATATTTATCTGGCTTGTATCTGCGGTTTCACCCGCATGGCCAAATAACTAAGATATCTTAGTTACACATATGTATAGGTCAGCCGTAGCGCGTGGAAACAAGCATGCGAGCTGTAAACGTAACAGGTTGTGAGTTCGATTTCCATTCAAGTAAATGAAATATTTTAAAATTCTCATATCTTCGCTCTGGCGTCGAGGCGTTGAGTTCCGTTAGTCAGTCTTTCCAGAATTCGTCGGAAAGTGGGTTCTAGATTTCCTCTGCCTAGTCTGCTATATGTGAACAGAAAAAAAGAAACGTACACAAAATATGTACATTCTATGTGGTCGAAGTAAAATTGATATCACACATTTTTTTTCTCAGTTTTTGTCAATAATTTCTGAGATTAGAGCGTACAAACCAACTCTTTACTTTTATAGATAAGATTTGAACACTACAAACCCTATAAACATTTCAATACTACATTGACACAAGCAGAGCACTTAAAAATAAACGTTAATTAAATTATGTCAATTGGTGTATTTCCTTATCAATACTGATAATGTTTTTCTCAAAGGTCAATGATATAGATTCAGCAAATATATACATGAATAAAAAAGAAGCTAACGCTGTCTGTCTACAGTTTTTAATATTATCTATTAGTTAAGGACGGAGTGTCTTTACACTAAGTTCTCTCTATCCGTCTTGCCTATGTATGGGAGATGCGTGAAAATAAATTATATTTTTTTTTTATTTTTGAGTCTGTCATGGCACAGGGGCCCAAAATATACAACAAGTTACAGGTTTCATTTCCATTTCCACAATGCCTCGAGAGATCGGCGGAAAGTGTCTTAATGGGAATGGAGTGCCTTATCGATAGGTTCTCGGGTTTCCTATGCCAAGTGTAGGATAGCGTGAAACTAAAAAAATAAAACAAAATAAATTTTACTTTGTTCACTTGATTGTGGCGAGTGCAAGAATTATATTGCACTTCGATAAGAAATACTTTAGGTTTAGCAAATCTAATAAGACAAAACGCGAATATATAAAACTAGAATATAAAATGATGTGAATATCTCTATATCTTATAAAATAAGAACGCATTTCGTCTCTGTCTGGCCTTTCTAAGCGATCTTCTTCTAAACCACCCAACGGATTTTGATGCGGTTTTCACCATTAGGTAGAGTATTTCTCAGGGAAGGTTTATATGTAGTTTATTATATGTATATTTTAATGTAATTTGACATAAATATGATAAATGTGCATAAAGTCCTACCCGTTGAGAAACTTTCACGCATGCGCTGCTTTAATGGTAAGTCCTACATGAAAACAATGTACTAGAGTATTATTCCTCTTAATAAGATCTACAAAAAAGTCAGCGACAGCATATTTGTATCTACTAAGGATAACATACAGTGAGCATATATCTGTCTAAAAATAGTAATTTGAATATATTTTTTATTGTGAGGGATGTTTGTCCATAATGGTATCAATCCTTATCCTTTTAAATACTTTATTAATTTTCTACGTTTAACGAAGATAAAATTTGTCCTTTACACTAATTGGAAATTACGAATAGTTTAAGAGAAAAACGCATTTAATTGTTGACATATCGCGCCGGCTATAAACCGCAGATTTGGCTCATGTTTCGTTTATCCTTTACTCATAAAGCATATAAATAAGTATATTAGTTACGTTGGCCATTTAATGTAGATCATAACTGTCTTTTACTGTTTTTCATTTTAATAAGTACTTTAGAAGTTGTTACAATATCAAAAAATCCTTGCTGCGAAACGGCTCGCCACGCGCCATGCGTCCCCCCGCGCCCCGCGACGCGTCCGCCGCGCCGTCTCCCCGCCGGCCTCTGTAGCGAAGTAGATTTAGATGCGATTGTACGTATTAGATAATTAGAATTTTAATGTATTATTTCAGCGTGATATATTTAGTTTCATCTTTTTTCATTAATAGAATAGTAGGTTGTCTTTTGTTTATCATTTCTTTCGTTTAAGTATCCTGTTGTTTATTTTGTTTACTCTTCTTCTGTTCTTTTATTATTATTTTTTACTTTTTTAAACATTTCCTTTTTTACTTTAATTACGCCACGAAAAAGTTGTTCATAGGTCGTAGAACAAGAAATGCAAATAAAAATCGTTTAAGTCTTACTAATGAAAGCGTAGAGGAGACGGAAATTAAAATATATTATCTTATTGTAAGGGATGTGTGTCCATAATGATATTAATCCTTATCCTTTTAAATAAGTTATTAATTTTCTACGTTAAACAAAGATAAACTTTGCCCTTTACAATTTTTCGAAATTACAAATAGTTTTAGAGAAAAGCTATATCGACTCATGTTTAACCCTTACTTTCAGTATATATATAAGTATATTAGTTACCTTTTGGCCATTTATAGATTAAAATGTTGTTTACTGTTTTTCATTTCAATAAGTACTTTAGAAGATTAGTAGCACAGATTTAAAATTACGGTACTAAAAAATTCTTGCTGTGTAACGGCTCGCCGCCCACCACGCGTCACAACGCGCCCCGCAACCTTTTGCTTATAAAAATGGATCCGCCGCACCCGCCTGGCTTCTTTCCCCCGGGCATGGGAGGACGGCCTGGTCATCATGTTGCCCAAGGCTGGGAATAGCCCGCAGCCTGAGGGATACCGATCTATAACCCTCCTTAGCGCGGTCGCCAAGCTGTTCGAGAAGTTATTCCTCTCACTTCTCCAGTCGCACATCCACTCACGAAGCGAGCAGTTTAGCGAGCGGGTATACCACTCTGGTTATACTACGCCGCAACAGCGATCAACCGAAAGGAGAGTGCAATAGTACTCTTCTTCGACGTAGCGCGCGTATTCGACCGCGTTGGCACCCGGGCCTACTTCATTAAGTGCTCAGAGCCGGCACCCCCCAGCACGTCGCGCATGTCTTTGCCTCCCTGTCTCAGTGACAAGACATTTTGCGTGAGAGTTGAGAGTTCGAGGTCTAGCAGCGACTCGATCGCTGCCGTTGTTCCCCAGGGCAGCATTTTATCACCTGCTCTCTACGCACTATACACTGATGACATCACAATGCCCTAGCGAGTATCACTCAACGAGAAATCCTGCAGGTGGTCCAGAACCTCATCCTCCGTCGAGTGACGCAGGCGCCATACTAAGTGAGGAACACCACGCATCATCGCAACATAAAAATAGAAAGCCTGGAGGTACACATTGGTCGTCTCGCGTCCAACGCATTCCGCTGCGCCAATGTATCACCTGCACCTAAGGAGCAGCACTCCGTGGCATACCCGGCCGCCCAAGGTCAGACGTAAAACTACTTCCGAGGGACTTTCTGTTCTCCTCCAAATCCGAGCATCATGAGCCTTGCATTGAACCTTGGTCGTTTAAGATGGGCCATGGGAGATAGATAAGGAAACCGAGGGTCTCTCCTGACTGAGTTGACCGCCTAGATGGCATTTGATAATCCTTCCAATTTCATACTGTGTCAACGCCCAGATGTCGTTCGGAGCTACTACGGAGATGGACGAGAGAATGCTTCAATTCTGCGCCTGGCTCTATAGCAAAGTTAATTTAGAAGCGATTGCACGTATTTTGGAGTTATCCAATAATTATAATGTATTTCAACGCGACATAGTTGGTTACATCTTTCGTTTAAGTATTTTTGGGTAAGAGAATAGTAGGTTGACCTCGGTTGACCTTCGAAAACACAGTATCAAAGATACTGGAGGAAGGTCACGTAAAAAGCATGAGGACCCCCCGAAGGGCATGTATGAAGAGATTGATGACAGTGGACGAGGCGAAAGAGGTATGTAGAGACTGTAGCGTTTGGCGCTCCGTTCTCTCTGACTACCCCGCAAGGGATAAAGCGTGAAGCTAAGTTAAGTTAAGTTAAGAATAGTAGGTAGTCTGTTGTTTATAATTTCTTTCGTTAAAGTTTTCTGTTGTTTGTGTCATTTGTTTAAGTGTGTGTTTTTTAAACAATTGGAACATCCTTATTGGAACTACGAAAATGCGGGTTGCATTAAGGTTTAAATAATTTTCACATTAGTAATCTTAAGTATAGTAGTAGTAGTTATTAATCTACCGATCATCTTCACACCATCAATCAATTATTGAAAAACATTACGAATTCAACCGTCCATTATATATAGCATTCGTTGATTTTACCAAAGCGTTTGACAGCATTTCTCATACTTCCATATTTCAAGCTCTGCAAAATCAAAACATCGAACCATTTTATATCAATTTACTGCGCCATATTTACAAACAGAGCACAGCAGCAATAAAATTTGACACCTCGGGTCCGATATTTAATATAAATAACGGTGTGAAGCAGGGTGACCCGCTATCTCCGAAATTGTTCACCAGTGTCCTAGAGGAAGTATTCCGAAAACTAGCGGCCGGCTGGGAAGATAAGGGTATTGTCATTGGTGAAAAAAGGTTAACAAACCTTCGATTCGCTGATGACATCGTCCTATTCTCATCATCCGTGTCAGAGCTGCAAACTATGCTTGAAGACCTAAGCAAAGCCAGCCTTGAGGTTGGACTAAAAATGAATATGGCAAAGACCAAGCTGATGACCAACAGCGTAGAGCAAAAGGTGACCGTAGGTTCAGAGGAGATGCAATATGTCCAAGAATATATCTACCTGGGTCAAATAGTTTCCTTTCAGTGCCGACAAGACAAAGAAGTCGAAAGACGAATAGAAAATGCCTGGAGGAGCTATTGGTCTATGGGTGATCTCATGAAAGGAGACCTTCCCCTGCGATATAAACGTCGACTGATGGACATGTGCATTCTCCCAGTGCTCACCTATGGTGCCCAGACATGGTCTCTGACAAATTTACAGAAGTCCGCCCTCAAGGTTTGCCAACGTGCGATGGAGCGTAGCATCTTAGGTGTCAAATTGTTGGATAAAATCCGAAACACTGAACTGCGCTCTCGCACAAAAATTGCCGACGTGGGTTCTAAAGCCGCTACGCTGAAGTGGGACTGGGCCGGACACGTCTGCCGCATGCCTACAGAGTCTTGGGCGAAATCTTCCACCAGCTGGATCCCAAGCTCTAAAAGGAGAATTGGCAGACCGAAACGGAGATGGCGAGACGAGCTGGACAATTACAAGCCTGACTGGTGTTCAATAGCACAAAATAGACAAGAATGGAAAAAATGGAGAGAGGGCCTTTGCCCAACAATGGGACAGTACAGGCTAGGAAAAAAAAAAAAAAAAAAAAAATCTTAAGTGTTTTGCAAACATAGGTACATTACATGAATAATTTAGTAGTTAAAGCGGGCGAAGCCGCGAGCGAGTCGCTAGTAAAATAATAAAATAAGATATTTAAAACTCGAATATAAATCATAATATTTCAGGGAAACCCAACAAAAAGTATTTATTCGATAAGCCTAGCTCGCGTTATATTAAATATTTAGTTTAATTAGTTACGGCCAGTATAAAGGACAAGTCAAGTGATGTTTCAAAATGTTTCGCTTTATAAAGATTGATTTGGGTGAGTTATTATTATAAAAATATAATATAAGATCTAGTTTAGAAGTATTGAGCTATTATGATAGCTCAGCTCGTTAAGATGTCAATAAATTATTTATGCTAGTACATACCAGGCCAGTCGTGGCGCAGCGGCAAAAAGTGTGACTGTAAAATCGACTGGTTGTGGGTTCGATCACCACTCGAGGCTATAAGATATATATTTAAATATATATTTCCATTTCTTGGCTCTGGTGTTGAACAGGGAACGGAGTGAGGGGGTCTGGTCGGTCTTAATATAAGGTTCCCTCTCCTTACCCTGTTGTGTGCGGGATACAGCGTGAAGCTAATTTATTTGATTTATTTATTTTATTAGTACATACATGTCTGTAATCAAGCTTACCGCTACTAAAGCTAAAGCTTCACGCTGTATCTCGCACACACTGGGTAGGCAGAGGGAACCTAGTGTAACACTCCATTCCTCATTTTCCGCCGAATTCTGCAAGCAAGCGTATTGAGTGGCGCAACTCAACGCCGCGCTTTTCCTTCGCCGCGCCTTTGCTTCGTTACCAGAGTGAGGAAATGAAAATATTTCCAAGTGGGAATCGAACCCATAGCCGTCGCATTAACAGTCGTACGCTTGTGTCTTTGCGCCACGACGGCATGTAATTGTGAATCTGATTTAAGCGAAGAAAACATCTATGTACGAGTATATTATCTATTGTGTTCGAGTGTTTAGTACTAACAAATACATATTGTATTCATCATCCATTTGGCTATAGATATTTTTGAATGTTCTGATGATCAAATTAAATATTAAAGAAAAAAATAAGTTTGATTATTTTTACGTTGTTTTCAGCTTATATTTTAGTTTTTACACTCCACGTTCTGGGTGACGAAGTAAGTAATGAAGTGGAAACGACAACTGTAAGTATACTTGCGACAATATATCTGGTACCACTACGAAGTTTTTTTATATATATATATATATATATATATATATATATATATATATATATATATATATATATATATATATATATATATATATATATATATATTGTAAATAATTATAAAAAAAGAAATAACCTAATAATAATAATTTTATTTTTATAAAAACACCCGTCGCCGCTTCGCCTACTTAAAATACGAAATAATTTTTAACAGACAAAACCGACTTCTTTAATTTTAACCGGATCCGATAATCAGAATCCAACCAAACTTTCATCACACTACCTTGGAGTGTAAGGATACACTTCAAGGTTATAAAAAAAGAATCATGAAAATCGGTCGGCGTCATATTGAGTTATTGGCCAATTTGTCGCTCACATACCTAATGTAAATTTAAGACTTATGTGATTTTCTCATGGATACCATTGTCAGAAATATACCAAATTTAAATGAGACCACACGGGAAGCACTAGCTTCAAATAAAAAAATCATCAAAATCGATTTGCCCAGTTAAAAGTTCTGAGGCAACAAATATAAAAAAATAATTGAATTGATAACTTCTTCCTTTTGCCTAATACTCTGATTTCACACTGTACCCCGTTCCCATTAAGACACCGTTACTCGCTTCTTTCGCAATGCGCATTGATCGGCGGAACTCAACGTCGCACTTGGCCTCGTAACCAGATCAAGGAAATGAAAATACTTAAATAATATTCAATTACAACAATATCACATTCATTTTTTAAAGTTAATTTAAGATAATTTTCAATTTTAGCAAATACGGACAATATTTGAAGGCACATCTGTGGTAGAAGCTATCAATTATGATATTTACGATGAAAATAATCGATGTAAAAAAATAATCCACAAAGAAAGAAACTTTACTTCACCTACACGAAGAATTAGCGAAGTCAGTAAGCTAAGGTTTCATTTCTTTTCATATGGTTAAATAAGCAGGGTGTTAGAACAATGTCGCTAGATAGTTTTTCCAGCCATCGGTACTTAGTTTTAAAGAAGTGTGATTGTGTTATTTTAAGTAAATAGATGAACGACATAACGAGTTGGAGAGTCTAGGGATTCCTGAGGCCTATATTGAGATTATTAGAGACATGCAGTACGACTCCGTTTCTATATTTATGACTGCTTTGGCTACACAAACCATTAGAGTAAGGGTCAACCAGGGCTCGGCTCTTATTCCGTTCTTATTAAATGTAGTGCTCGATACTCCATATTGATGGATTGGCGAATAGACTTAGCTCTGCAGCTTTCGCGGTCAAAAAAATTAAATCATTAACTGACGTAAAAACGGCTTGACTTGTTTACTTCAGTTACTTCCATAGTATTATGTCCTATGGGATTTTACTTTGCTGTAATGCAGCCGGTATTCAACCGATATTTCGTGCAATCTATAACTTGGGTACTAAAGACTCCTTAAGGCAAAAGAAATTAATATATTGACAGTTGCATCTCAATATATTTTTGAAAATGTTCTGTATATTAAGAAAAACATTAATAATTTTACCAAAATTGGTGGATTTTCTTGGTGCACCTGTAACTCGGTTGCATAGAATCCGTAATTCTTTTATGGGACAATGTGTACGCTTTTACAATAGGATCCCAGAAAACGTCAGAGAATTTTCTATATCACGATTTAAAAAAATTGGGAAAAGATGTTTGTGTGTTAAAGGTTATTACCAAATTAATGATTTTGTAAATGATAACACGCCTTGGGAATTAAATGCTCGCTCCAATCTGTTTCAAAGGTATCATTGTCGCAGATAATTAAATATGTATTTGTTTAAAATTTAATTTAAAAAAAAATTGGTCCCGCTGAGATTCTTGCGCCGGTTCTTCTCAGGTCTGAGGCATTAACTTTAGTGAACTGGTGGTAAATTATTTGACGTTCAAAAAATAAAGCATGTAACTTATTTTGAATAAAACTATTTGAATTTGAATTTGAACTGTCTCGGTTCATATCTAAGACCAGCCTCCATGGCTGATGATGATACTGCAGCACTCACTTGTTGACGAGAACCGAGCGATGCTGGAGCGTAAAGTGGCTAAGTTAGAAAAGTGAAGAAAAGAGCCAATTATTTACCACCACCACCTAAAATTCATAATCATTATTTTGATATTGGTCAAATGTAACTTTATAGTACAAGTAGGTGTTTTTTAATTGACACTTAAAAGAAGTTATGGATAGGCTTTTGTAGATAGTTTTATTGAGTTAGTTCCAAAGGCATGCAGCATGTACAAAGAAGGATTGATAAAAGAATTTGGCATTTTGATTGTCGTTACTACTCTAGATCTCCTTGAGCGTGGAGGAGTAGACAGTAGCTTTTCACGTAAATGTAAGTTTACAATGGAAATTCTGATAGTTACTGAACTTACAAAGGTATGCAAAGATGTCTTATGAAACCATATCTCGACGAAATCAAATTAGAAGCCAATTAAGCTGAGCTTGAATTTCGGCGTATGGCGAGCTTAATAATAAGTAGCGTCGCCTTCACCTCCAAATAACATACATCGGCATAGTCGATAATAAATGACAAGAGATTGCGCAAGCATAATTTAAGAACACTGCCTTGAGGATTGCCAGAAAATTCAAATTCAAATAATTTTATTCAAAAATTTATGTCTCAGACCTGAGAAGCACCGACGTAAGAAACTCAGCGGGACCTATTTTTTTAAATCAATTTTAGACAATTACATATTTAATTATCTGTCACAATGATACCTTTGAAACAGACTTTTGTGCCGTGTGATCCCGGCCTAGAATAGAATAGGTTCATCCTGGTACTGGTGATATCGTAAGAGGCGACTAAAGTACCTGTGGTAGAGTCACGTCGCCAAGAATGGCAACACGCATGGGCAGACTCGACCGGATCATTCCCACCCCCGGCATTTAATAGCGGCGTGAAGTAGTGGCTTTATGCCACTGCGTTTCGCATCATGTAATGCCGGGCTCCGGCGCCCAACCCACCTTTAAGGCAGGCAACGCGATGTAGCTCCTCTGGTGTTGCACGGGGTCGTGGGCGGCCTTGTCCTTTTCCATAAAAAAAAGACTGGAGCGATCATTTAATTCCCAAGGCGTGTTATCATTTACAAAATCATTAATTTGGTAATAACCTTTAACACACAAACTTTTCTTTTCACATTTTTTTCATATCGTGATATAGAAAATTCTCTGACGTTTTCTGGGATCCTATTGTAAAAGCGTACACATTGTCCCATTAAAGAATTACGGATTCATGTATTCATTGGATAACTGTATTAATTTAAAATCGGTATTGTTTAACATTTCGAGTTAATATCAAATAACCTAAAAATATACTTTTAGAGTGCCTGGAATATGTTTGGAGGACTATAATAGAAGAGAACGAGGTTAATTTGAAAACAGATTGTAGTAAGCATTTTTGTAATATTATTTTTTTAGCTTAAAAGGATTTAAAATCTATCACTGTAAAGCTGCGGATTAACTCCGTAGGTTTTGACTTTGGGCGAATCTATAGTAGATAATATTGTAAAGCTGAAGGGTTTATCTAGTCTAGTTGAACGCCTTAATCTCAGGAACTATTGGTACGAATTGGAAAGTGCGCAGAAGCCCAAGGGTGCGGCTATAGACGCGACGGTTGCGGGTTCGATTCCCACTCAGTGGAATGAAATATTTGATATTTCCATTTCTTCGCTCTGGTGTCGCGGCGTTGAGTTCTGCCACTCAACACGCAATGCGTCCAGAATTCGGCAGAAAGTGGGGAACAGAGTGTGTTAGCACTAGGTTCCCTCTGCCTACCCTGCTGTGTGCGGAATACAGTGTGAAGCTGATTTATTTGCTTATATTTTTTTTCAAGTTTCAATATTTATTTTTTTATAATATAATATCATATATTCTCATTTCTTTATAGGTCCGCTCGTTACTGTTGGAGGTCGACCTGCTTTTCAAGGAGAATTTCCCCATATGGTATCCGTATATATTTAAAATAACGAAGACTTTAACTTAATCACAAAACTTAATCAGGGTAACTTTGAAAGATAAGAGTGTATTCTACACTATAAAATTTAAAGCATTGCAAGAGTCTGTCTGTCTGTCAAGACCCTCTATCTCAGTCTACGGCCCGATAAGATTTTCTGATAAAAACATATTTCCACATTTAGTTAAGAAAAATATATGGCCGTTTATATCACAAAAACGCGGATCAAGTGAATCAAAATTCGTAGGGTACTTCGGTTACCTACAAATATAAAATTTGGCAGCTAACATTGACAGGTAGTACTAGGAAAAAATCTGAAAACTATATATTTGTGGTTAATTCCTAAGCAAAAAAACGCCTATTTCGACACTATACTTAATAACTAGGGTACTTCTAGTTAACCTATTATGAAATTTGGCATCCTGCATCTACAGATAGTACTAGTTCAGGAAAAAATCTGAAAACTATACATTTGCGTTTAAATCCTTAAAAATTATAGCCTTAAAATGGGGGCAAAATTTGATATTAAAGCCGCTAGGCTAGCCGCTAATTTCAGAAAAACGTTCAAGAACTCCAATTTTTTACGAAACCCTACGTGGGTGAGCCCGACTTGCCCTTGTGCGGTTTTTTTTTGTATCTTCACGCACATTTTTTCTATCCTGCACATAATAGACAAAGGGAACCTGTGAACCAAACATGTGTGTGTGTGTTAAGACACTCCACTCCTCACTCTTCGCCAAATTCTAGAAGGATTGAGTGTTGAGTAGCGGAACTCAACACCACACGTTGCCTCCTTACCGGACCAAGAAAATGAAAATATTAAATATTTCATTTCCTCGAGTGGGAACCAATCCCACAACCTATCGCAGTTACAGTCTGACACTTGTGCCCCTGCACCACTACTGGCAAAAAATGGTTCTTTCTACCAAATTATTGGTATAAATTAATTACGATTTCAGGGTGCTGTAGGCTGGAGATCAGCTTACAGCGGTGATGAGTACAAATGGGTGTTTAAATGTGGAGCATCATTAATAAGTGACAAGTTCATGGTAACAGCAGCACATTGTTCTTACATATCTTCAAGACACGCAAGCGTGAGGCGTCGTGAACCTGAAGTTGTTAAGATGGGTGATAAATTTTTAGTACAGGTTCATCTTATAATTTTTATTTTTCTTTCGTCTAATTCTTTATTGAAGAGCACTGTTTTAGTAGAAAATTCAAGTTAATATTATAAAGGTGAAAAAATTGATTGGTTCTAATTATGCTAATCCTAGGAATTACCATCTTGAATTGAAAAATACTTTTTGTGTTAGATTATTCACTCGAGTATATAAATTATTTTACATTTTCATTTCCTCGCTCTGGTAATAAGGAAAAGCGCGGCATTGATTTTTTGCTACGTACGATTCCTCTGCCTATCCTGGTCTATGCGGTATATAGCTTAAAGCTAAAAAAAGACATAAATGGTTTAATATAAGGAAGTTTTTTACATACATAAATACAATGTGCACAGATATTATTATTTTTATACATTATAAAAAAATACAATTTCAGGATGGAAACTATCCCAACCGAGTAAAATCGTTTTTGGGATATCGAGATATGGCAAGTATCAGTTAATATTCTTTTTTAAAAATATTGGCCTCTATCTGTGTCTAGTTTGACAGGTCCAATCATCCAGATTTGGCGTGAGTGAGCGAGTTCTGCCACTCAACATGCAATTCCTCAAAAATTGCATAGAAAGTGAAGTGTCTTCGCGCTAGGTTTCCTCTGACTATATTTTAGATATACCGTGAAGCCAAAAGAATAAAGATTAACCTTCTTTTGCATGAACTCTGAGGGGAACCTTAAGGATTGAACGTAATGCATACCAAACGACTATTTTAGGGTTTTCTTTATGCGACTGCGACGAGCCCCAAAACGAGTATTATGTTTTAATCGTGTATGTATATCGGTTTCATTTTTCCCTCGTAATTCTTATACCAGGGAACCTATCTTGATAAATTATACTCGTATGCTCATATGCTGTCGAATTTGGTATTATACTGCTGCTACTGCTTAAATATAATTTAATATAAGCAGTAGGGTTTTTTTTATTTTCAATTCACTTGTTAATACTCTGAACTTAAATTTGTGCCAGTCGTCGTGCAGGGGCACAAGCGTGCGACTTTAAATGCGACAGGTTGTGTGTTCGATTCGCACTTGAGGAAATGACACATTGTCATTTTCTAAAATTCATTTAAAGAGTTATATTGATTCACATAGTATCATTTCATCAATATCTTAATGAAAGTTATTTAATTTTCAGGAAATATCATTGAGAACACAACCGAAAATAATTAGAATTGAAAGAATAATAAAATATAAAGAATATCATGCACCTAAATTGTATAATGACATAGCTTTATTGGAGTTAGCGGAGTCAGTAGAATTCGGCCCTCTCATCCGCCCTGCCTGTCTTTGGACTAACATGGATACTAGCAGTTTAGGAACCCTTTCTGTTTCTGGATGGGGTGTGGTGGATCCAAGTAAGTTATTTTTATCACCACTTTTCGCAATATATAGAAAGTGCTTAGATAGGCCATTCTACAATTTTTTCGCGAATTCGAGTAAAGAGTTGGATCTCAACGCCGCCGTTTATCTCCCTATCAACTCTCACCGAGCGCACATAAAACTATCCTAGAGGCCGGGTATCTTTATATTGTTGCAACGAAGACCGGTTGCAGATGAATCTCCTCTCATGCAGTGCATAAATGTCGGGGATCATTACATTTAATGTCAGCTTTTGAGTCATTGTGATAAAACGACATTATAATTGCTATAACAACACAAGCCAACGAATCATATTGTTATATTATAATTAAAATCTTTACACAAATTTAAGCCTAAATATAAAGTTTCATCTAAATCGGTTCAGCAGTTTTTGCATGAAAATGTAACAAACATATATCGTCCATAACTTTCATATTTGTAATATTAGTAGGATTATTATCTATGTTGTTCTTATGCTTACATAACTAAAAGATAAAATGTCTCAAAAGGTATTTGGCATTTGATTAACAAAATAAACTAAGATAAAAAGCGGTTTTTATGTTATAAATGAATGTGACATTTTGTGTATTCAAAGAATTTACCAATTCAAGTTACATCGAAGCCCGATCTATCTAATATTAAAGGCTAGCATTGACTTCTAAAATAACTTAGCCTTAACCTGCCGTTGTTACAATGAATAGGTACGAGTATATTTACTTTGAATGCAAATATTGAAAATTTCGTATAATCAAATAATTCAAAGTGGTTTTATCAAATGACTTCTAACAACATTAAGTCAAGACAGTAAAATAATACTACATTTAGGTTATAGCGTTTTGTATGAAAGTATTAGTCTATTCTATAATAATAATACAAAATAATAATTTCTATATATAATAAAAGGATAGAAAAGTCAATTCTGTAATGAAAGATATGAAAAAAATAAAAATTAGGTCGGTTAATATGTTGATTATAGAACCTAAAAAACCACTCAACAGAATTCTTGTCTGTCTGTCTGTCTGTTTGTTTGTTCGTCAATCACGCAAAAACTACCAGACAGAAATCGATGATTTTGGTGACATGGTATTAGCCTAGGGCCCTAAGGTACATTTTTTTTAGATTTCGTTCCAATTTTCATTATAGTTTTCTTTAAAAAAAAAAAAAACTGAAAAATGTAAATTACTTAAAATACCGATAACTACTGTATGAAATTCAATTATTTTTAGCATGGTAATAGTTCAAATTCTAATGCAACTTATAGAATAGTTTTTATCATAGAGTACAAAGAAATTTTACCAGAAAAAATAACATAATTATATTTTTTATAAAAAAAATAGACTTCTTCAATTTCAATCGGATTTCATACTCTCAACTTAACCAAACTTTCACCAAACTACCCTTTATGTGTACCCTTTCTAATAAAAAAAGAATCATTAAAATCGGTTGAGTTGATATTGAGATATTAGTCCATTTGTCGCGCACATACATAATGTAAATTTGAGATTTATATGATTTTTTCATAGATACCATTGTCAGAAATGAACTAAATTAAAATAGGACTATATGGGACGCACTAGCTTCCAAATAAAAAAGAATCTTCAAAATCGGTTCACACAGTCAAAAGTTCTGAGGTAACAAGGATAAAAAATACAGTCGAATTGATGACCTCCTCTTTTAAGAAGTCGGTTAATAGAAATTTGACATAATTAAATTACGATTATTTTATTTAACCACAATTTAAAAGAAGAAAGTAAATTGAGGCCGTTCGTGGAACAGGAGCACAAAGCATAAACTGGTTGTGGGTTCTATTCCCACTTGAGGAAATTAAATATTTATTTAAATTTATATTTCCATTTCATCGCTCTGGTGTCGAGGCAAAGTTCGGTGTTGAGTTTTACTACTCAGCACGCAATGCCTACAGAATTCCGCGGAAAGTAGGGAACAGAGTGTCTTAACAATAGGTTCCCTCTGCCTACCCTGCTGCGTGTGGGATACAGCGTGAAGCTGAAAAAAGAAGTACAATTAATAGTTGTTTAGTCTACCATAATTATTATTTTAAATGTCAACGTTGGTGACATTAACAAAAATAATAAAGTAGGTATATTTTTCGTGACTAACTCAAATGGCGATATCTGCAATAAAAAGTACAGTAACACCCCGACTTACGTTACCCCGTTTTACGCGAATTCGGAGATACTCGGTTTTTCATTTTGATTGCCGCGCATCGGCTCTCTCGCTCTGCCCACTCAGTGTTCAGTTTGCGACAGGTTTAAACATGTTCCGCTTGAAATTGTTTTACGTGCGCAGTGCGTTTTACTTATAATTTCTAATTATGTCGACAATAAAATCGAAAAATGAGTCATTTGAGCATAACAAGAAAAAAAAAACACTGTCTTTGGAGTGTAAACTAAATATGATTAAAGACTGAAGTAAAAATGAAAATTTGTGAATTGGAAAAGAAGAAAAATTTAACTCGCCAGGCAACATTGTTAGAATATAATATGAAGCCTTCGACATCAAAATAACTCCGGTTTAGGTTACTTTATTCATAACAATGTAATTTTTTTTATTATCCTTCACTTTATTAAACATTTTTCTTCTAAATTATGTTTTTTTAAGCTCAAATTGATAGGCCAGTCGTGGCGTAGTGGTACAAAGTGTAAAACCGACTGGTTGTGGGTTCGATCCCCACTCGAGGAGATGAAATATTTACTTAAATTTATATTCTCCATTTCTTCGCTCAATGCTTCCAGAATTCGGCAGTAAGTGGGGAACGGAGTGTCTTACACTAGGTTCCCCCTATCTACCCTGCTGTGTGCGGGATACAGCGTGAAGCTGTTTTTTTTTAAACTCTGGTCCTGATTAAAGAAACTTTATATGCAAAGTTGAACCCCGACTTACGCGAATTCGACTTACACGGCAATCGCTCGGTCCCACTTACCGCGTAAATCTGAGGTATTACTGTATATGTATTTGGAAAGTAAATTCTGATTGTGACTTCATAGTTTATAAAACTTTATATTGTGTTTAGATGACGCGTTGATGTCAATACATTTTAAGCATTGGCGTTATATATACGTTGCATTCATTTACAGTAGATATATTTCTCAAGAGAACTTTCTCATATTTCAGAGACTTTATATATAAAAAATACATTAAATAATCATGGTGGAGGACGGAGCTACAAATAGCTACGTGGAATGTAAGAGGAGGGATGGAAGAAAAGATGAATGAATTATTAGATGTGATGGATGATAGAGATTTAGATGTCGTTTGTGTGACAGAGACCAAGCGAAAGGGCAATGACACGACCGATTTGCCGGGCAGACGGGTTGCTTTCTGGGCCGGCGTACCAGAGAGCGAGCGGGGCTGTCAAGGTGTAGGTGTGTTATTGTCCTCTCGATTGGTTAGTGCAGCGGTTGAATACAAGGCGATCAACCCGAGACTGCTTTGGGTTCGTTTCAAGCTGGGGTTAACAAGAGTATTCTTGTTAGTGTCTCAGCTCTATTAAGCGAACTCGAGGAGTTTTGGGAGAGTGTCAGGGATGTTCTAGGTAGCGTTAGAGGGAATGAAAAATTAATGATGGAAAAGTGAGCGGTAAGAGAGGTTAGGGGGAGACCTCGGTTGACCTTCGAAAACACAGTATCAAGGATACTGGCGGAAGGTCACGTAAAAAGCATGAGGACCCCCCGAAGGGCATGTATGAAGAGGTTGATGACAGTGGACGAGGCGAAAGAGGCATGTAGAGACCGTTTGGCGCTCCGTTCTCTCTGACTACCCCGCAAGGGATAAAGCGTGAAGCTAAGTTAAGTTAAGTTAAGTTATTAAATAATCATGTTAAGGAAGTATCAAATATATTAATGCCATCTGTTAAAATAGCGTGAAGCTGATTAAACTTAATGTTATATTTAAAACAAATGAATTGTATGTAAATTTTTTAATACATTTCAAGTATGAAAAAAAGAAAAAATGCAATATAATTGCGTTTCTTCTTCTTTTTTCTCCAAAATATTATATTTCTATTATTTACATCGATATATCAGGGACGTAAATGCGGGAACAGTGCCATACCATCGGAGTACAAAGAAACCTCTAAAAAATGTATTTACGTGTCTTTAACTATTTAAAGAATATAAAGAATGTGTGACTCCTCTATAGAATATATTATTCTACATTATATCATAAAAACAGGTTTAAACAGTGCATATGAAGGTCCAGAATCCTCCTGTAGTATAACTATTTTCAATTACTATCAACACTACAATGTCAATACTATTTGGTATTATAGTGTAATTTTGAACATTTTGAATATTTTCCCGCCATTATGATGAAAAACATAGACTATTTTTTAATTTGAAAAAATAATTTATTAACTATAAGAATATTGGTAGTTTTTCAAAACGTATTTAAGAATTAAAAATTGCCTAAAATATGCTTTCTTCGGAAGTGTTGTAATAACTATTGGTATTTATTAACCAAAAAAATACAATAAATATTAAATATGCTCAATTATACAGAGTTTTTTGTCAGCACCACTTTAAATGAAACCACAGTTTTAACTACTCTATAAAAAAACCCAAAAATAAAAAAGTTATTTTTCGAACAAAATAAAATTATCGTTGTAAAATAAAATATAATTTGTCGAGAACGACGCACGCACACATAAACCTATCAAAGGGAAACAGTCGGGACCTCTTTAAATTATGCGGCGTTCCTGTTAAAGATTTTATTGATTGAAGAATTACTTATAGGTCCCGACTGTTAATCCTAATAAGCTATTGGGCTTATTTATTTTCTTTTTAGTTTTATGCAGTCGGGATTTTTGTTTTTACAAATATTTTTTTTATTATTTATTTTGTTTGAAAAATTCACTTTTTCATTTTTGAGGAAAAAAATTGGCTTTTATAGAGTAGTTAAAACTGTTGTTTCATTTAACGTGGTGCTGACAAAAACACTCTGAATAATATATGTTTTACTTAACCCGTAAATATTTTCGGAATTGAAATTGGAGTTGGAAAAACTACGTTTGCAGTCTGCGCGCAGTTACGCTTTACCTAGACAGATGTGAAATGATTAAACATTTTTATATTAATTACGACAATTCTTGCAAGCAAAGTTAAAACAATTTCCAAAACAATTAAATAACGATTTATTTAGTGCATAACAGTATAGATAACCAAATTAAAAAAAATATATATATAAATTTTTAGGGTATGTAGCTCAAAAGGAAAAAACGGATCCCTTATAGAATCACTTTGTTACTTGTCTGTCCGTCTGTCAAGATCATTTTATTTTAAATAACGTTGAGATATCAAGCTGAAATTAATATCAGATATTCAGGTTTACAATTTCTTGGAGCACAGAAATTACCACAGCACCTTACAGCTGCGCCCAGTATCAGTATATTGGGCCTTAATGTTTCGAGTGACTGCCAGTATCGCGATCATCTGGAAAGCAAGGCCAAGTTGGCCTCGAAGAAATTGGGTGTATCAACAGAGCGACACGCTACTTCACGCCAAAACACCGTTTGGCTGGCCGTCTCTGGGCTGGTGCACCCCAGTATCAGCTTGAACCATTTGATCGCATACAACGCAGAGCCATTCGAATCATTGAGGACCTAATAATCTGCGAAAGGCTTGATACTTTGGCTTTGCGTAGAGACGTCTCCTCGCTGTGCGTTCTCTATCGCATTTATCATGGGGAGTGTTCTGAAGAACTGTTTGACCTGTTACACGCGCCACAGAACTGTGGAATGGCCTACCCGCGGCAGTGTTTCCAGGTCGATATGACATGGGTATCTTCAAAAAGCTCGTCTATCTCCACCTTAAAGGCCGGCAACTCACCCGTAGTTCCTCTGGTGTTGCGCGGGATCGTGGGCGGCGGTAATCACTTACCATCAGGTGACCCGAACGCTCGTTTGCCTTGTCCATTTTCCATAAAAAAAAATTAAAGTTCTAATACAACCGCGTAATCGAAACCTATCTCCCGTAGACCTACAGTTATGAAATGTAGGACGAAGTAAAATCTTACAATTCAAACAAGGGATAAAATACGAAAAGTAAAAATTTATAGATATTTCGATGGGTTCGAACCCCACTCGAGAAAATGAAATATTTATTTAAATGTAGATTTCCATGTCTTCGCTTCGCTGTCAACACTTAACAACGCTGTGTGCGGGATTTAGCATGAAGCTGATTTATTTAAAGTATACTTCACGCTGTATCCTTCACACAGCTGGGTGGTACAGAGGGAACCTAGTATTAATACACTTCATTCCCCACTTTCCGCCTAATTCTGGAGGCATTGTGTGCTGAGAACTGAGCGCCGCGCTTTGCCTCGACCTCAGAACTATTTATATATTTTTTTTATTTAAAGTATGAAAAAAGGTAAGTATCCATGTTATGGTGCTCCGTGATGTGGCAACATTAAAAGAATGGCCCAAGCAATTAAGTTTTTAATTGTCAAAGAGCAAGGATTTAATAGTTTAGAAGTAAATATAAAGTGATTCATCACCATGTATTTGCCATTTTTTTCCATTTTAAAAATATATTAATTTATAATGGTCAGTATCTCGCCGAGCTACCACCGAGCTGCAAGTGGCAAAAGTGGATGTCATAAATTCAGATAGCTGCGACGAATTGTTGAGATGGCGAAGAAACAGAAACTGGCAAGGCTTGACTGACCATCAGATCTGCGCTGGTTATTTACCTGGTGGCATTGATACTTGTCAGGTAAGTGTAGCTATAAAAAAGCGTCTTCACGCTTTGTAACATAGCAAAGTAGTTAGTAGGAGAGATTCCAGTGTTAGGACACTCCGTAGCCCACGTTTCACTTAAATTTCAAGATATGGCGTAGTGAGTGACGGAACTGAACGCCGCTTAGAAGCCATGAAATGAAAGTAATAGAAATAAAATTAAACTTTCCCCGAGTTTACAGTCGCATATATACGGGGCTACGGCGTGGAGCTGATTTAATTTGATTTAATTTTAATTTTGTTTGTTTCAAAGGGCGATTCTGGAGGTCCCCTGCAAGTCAAAATCAACTTAACGCTACAATGGCCAGTGTACTTCCTGGTAGGAACAACATCATTCGGCTACGGCTGTGCGAGAGCGAACATACCGAGCGTGTATACTAGAACTGCCAGTTTCGTTGACTGGATAGAGAGCAATGTGTGGCCAGATATGAAATAAATAAACTTTATTCGTTTAGTTTTGTTTTGTGTTTTCTTTTTAAACGCGGAGATGGAGAAAATTTATGCTTAGATTATTCCATAGATACTCATATACATTAGATGCTATATTTTTAGGTTTGTATTGAAATGCTTATATTATTTATGAACAATTATTTTGATGATTGAAATAAGAGATTGAGGTTTTTTTTTTTATTTTAATTCTTACTTACTACTTATTAGACTTATGGTCCGTACCATTTGTTATTTTTACATTTCTTTTAATATTTTTTCTGTAGATATTACCTAAAACTATTATGTTATTACATACATATAATACTTATTGATTCAATTCAATAAGTATTCAACATCAAACAAAATCTAACAGTGCACACGGCTCCGCGGAATAAATTCGCAAAAATTAAGGTTTAAGAATTTAAGTTTAAAAATTATAATTTATTATAGTTTGCAAGCATTAAGCTGACCTTTTCATTTGCATGTGTGTCTTAAAACAAACACAAAAATTTTCCGTGCCCACCAAATAGTAGTTTGGTCCCTACCCCAGAAAAAATTAAAAGACAAAACTTACACGAAACTAATCAAAGTATAGATCAAACCCTCCAAAAAATATCTCTAGATACGCTAATGAACTATAACAATTTTATTTGTAAGCAAAAAAAATCATATACTTTTTATAATTTAACTCATATACGAGATTTTAAAAGTCCTTACGTATTTTCAATAGAAATATAGTTATTAAATTACGCCTAACGAAGTTCCCCACATCTCGCCCAACGACGATGCAATTACTTCTTTTTAATTAATGCCATCATGAATTTTTTTATTAAGTAATGAAAATTGGAATTGGTTGGAATTCCTAAAGATTTTATGAAATTTATATTTTTCTACCTTCTCAATGTACCTATCCAGCGTTTATCAAGGTATTTTAAATGAAACTATTTTAACCGGATTAATCGCGTATATTTAAAATTATACATTTTGGAATCCCAACGTTTCGAACACTTTGCAGTAGTCCGTGGTCACACGTACACTGAGGTGGCATTCGTCTGTCAGTTGACATAATTATTATATCAATCTACGGCCAACAATTTTTTATTTGCCTCACGTACTGCCCTGGATTCCTGCAGAATGAGCTGATAGTATCTTGCCCTCTGGTATGGTGGGTTCGAGACTTCAATAATTTTATGAGTGGGTCCCAGGTGGTAGAAAGTTTCCAGCCATCATCCTCTCTATTGGCATTAGGATGTTTTTGTATTTCAATAGCCTCGCGGATCATTCTAGGAATGTATCTGTTTTCTTTAGCGAGGATTTGGTTTTTATCAAACCTAATGTAGTAGCTGGGCTTATCCACAGTATGCTCACACACAGCTGGCTTCGATATATGCCCATTTGTGATCCGCGTCACATCCTGCTGTAAGTGAATCCTGCGCCCAATGTATAGGACATTGGGCGCTTTCGACTATGACTGGATCTAGAAGAATGCTGCGAGAGCGTCGAAGAAGCGGATGTGGATGATGAGCGTACTTACACGCTTCGAGAATGATAGGGGAATTTGAAACTTTTGTTTAGATCCACGTTTCGTACGTACCATGGGAATCCAGATGCCATACGGAGAAATTTGTTTTGGACCAGACCTACGTCATTTTAACAAAGCCGAAACTTAAAAGATGGGCTCTTTCAGAGGTAGCATCAAATAAAGGTACATCGCTGTCTGCGAGGATGATTGAGCGGATTGGTCTAGATGCATAAAAGGGGTCTTAAAATACTCCGTGCAAATAATAAATGTAAAATTAAAGTTTGCTAGTATAGTAGTGAGGCCAGTCGTGGCGCAGCGGCACAAAATGTGACTATAAAACCGACTGGTTGTGTTCTGCCACTCAACACGCAATGCGTTCAAAACTCGGCAGAAAGTGGGGAACGGAGTGTCTTAACACTAGGTTCCCTCTACCTCCCCTGCTGTATGCGGGATACAGCGTGAAGCTGATTTATTTTTTTTAGTATAGTAGTATGCTCCAATTTTAAACAACCTTTAGTACGTCTGGTAAGAGTAAAGACCCACTTAAAAAAAGGTCTGGTAATAATAAATATACATTTTATACATTATTCTTAAAAACATATTAAAATATGAGCGGTTCTACTTTAACGTAGTTGAATGTAAATGTAAATTTATGTAATGTAATTTATAATTTTCTACAAAATGTTTTTATAAATGTGTAAATTGGCGCTATCTCTGAGTGGGCCCCACTTTCAAATTAATAAGTACAGTCGACGCATACAGTCTTAATTACATATTAGACTATTAATCCATCAAAATTTCAACTTTGCTAAAATGACGTATACAGGTCTAAGAGCACTGGCATCTCAATTTATACCTCTACGTATATTAATATATACTTCCCCAATCTGATATGATCTAATCACTGCGATCTATTTACCATAAAATTAGATATATTGTATATTAAAGGAATCATTTATTTTATACGTTAAAATATGCTAACTTAAATACTATTTTGAAGTAAAAATGCGTACCCAATTGCGTACTCAAGGTTTGGTAAATCAAAAATCATATAATGTAAATCTATTTGCTTCAAATATAATTTAACACAAAAAAAATCTTGACCTATATATAATTTTACTATTAAATAAAAGGTTTACGTACCAGCACTCTCCGAAGTCGTGGTAGACCAGCAACAAGTACTCTTCAATATCCTCTGTATTAGACCGCTTAAGCGCAGTGCGTACGACCCGTAAACTAGAGGGTTCATACACGAGTTGGACACCGCCATGGCAAAGAGAAGATCTTGGACTTGAGGTGAGACGCGTGACGCTGAATCTCTGTCTACCATGTACCTGTTAAAACGGTATTTAATAAAAGTAAATAAAAGATGATTTTATTTTAGGGTTTTTTTATACTTAAAATAAATGGAATCCTTATAAGATCACTTTATTGTTCGTCTGTCTGTAGGTCAGTCTGTCCGTCTGTCAACCATTTATTACGTGGAGGTATCAAGCTGAAATCAATATTAAATATCCAGGTCTACGGTCCATTAGAGCAATGAAAAAATTAAACTAATTCTAAGTCAACGTATCAAAAGATACGAACGCTTATGCATCATTTATGCTGCATTTTGTACGATACGAATTTGTCGTATAATGAAAACTTTGGCAAAAAGGGAGAACTTACAATACAATAAAGGAAAAAACCGAAAAATCAGAATTTATAGTGGTCCCGCGTGGCGTCGGGTAGTGCCTCCAGAATTCGGTGGAAAATGGGGTACGGAGTATCTTAACACACTGTTGTGCACGAGATACAGGGTGATGCTAATAAAAATATATAACCTTCTCAATAGAAAAGTGAGTCTCATAAAAATCTGTTATGGAGATTAACCCGGACAAACAAAAAGAGATATTTTTTAAATTGTTTTTTTGTGTTTCAATATCGTTTAAATAACTATAACCATAAAAAACGGGGTAGTTTTGAAATTATAGTACGCATAAAGCTTACTTAAAATCTTCGCATTTTATTTGATTTGCTTTTGCTCGTAAAAATTGTGATATTTAATAGAAAAATATTTAGGTATATCATATCTATCGACTTACGTACGCAAGGCAAATGCAGTTTTTCCTGCGTAAGCCACTGTATCGTGAGAATTCCGGGATAAAATATATAACTTCTTCTATAGGTTAGTGAAATGGTCATAAATATCAACGCGACTGCACCGCAGGCTGCAGCGCAGCTGTTTCGGAGTCTAATCCGGACAAACAAATAGACAGGCAGATAAAAGGATTAAAGTTGTTTAATTAATTTTCAGTATCGTGTAAGTAACTATAGACACTTGAAAAAAACAAAGTTATTTCGAAATTACAAACACTTAAATTTTATAGATATATGTAGGTATAACTAGAGATCTGTAAGTTTTTATTACCGCCTGCTAATTCCCGACTGCTAAGGAAGGGTTATGTTTTTCGCGCGTATTTTGTATGTATGTATGTAATATTCTTTATTACCTCATATCTCCAGACCCGCTGAACGGATTTACATAATTGAGGTATCGTTAGATTTGTATTAGTAGCCTAAGTATTCTTAGATAGGTGACGTTAAAAAAAACAATCATGGCGGCTGTGGGACCCCATTGGACTTAGTGAAAAAAAAATGTTTCGTTTCGAATACCACATATGGGTATCAAATTCAAGAACTCAATACGAGGATTTCAAAATGATATATCATGATTATCATTACCATAATGAATCCTAACAAAAAAGTGAAAAAAAAATATTTATAAAAACAAAAACCCCGACTGCATAAAACTAAAAAGAAAATAAGCCCAATAGTTTATTAGGATTAACAGTCGGGACCTATAAGTAATTCTTCAATCAATAAAATCTTTACCAGGAACCCCGCATAATTTAAAGAGGTCCCAACTGTTGTATGTCATGGATTATGGAACGTGAATTATTGGATTACAAATTACGATTTACGGATTACGAAATATGAATTCTCGATTATTGTATATGGACTACAGACAACGAATTAAAAATTAAGAAATATGTACTAACAACTAAGGATGTGTGTGTGCGTGTGTGTGTGTGTGTGTCTTTAACAAGATTAAGGGTTAACGATTATTGACTAAGGTTACGCATTACAGATTAAAGATTATGGATTATGAATACCGTTCTAAGTGTTAAAAGAAGAAATGTCAATGCTCAAAGGTTGCTCTTTTACATGAAAGTTATAATTTTATTATTTTAAAGTGGTAAAATGATAGCTATCTCATATTAACTTCATAATATTAAGCTGATTCCATACATTGGCATCCTTTAAGCATTCTTGGATATAGTAATAAGCTTTACTATTGTAACATCGTTATTATAGCTAATTAAATGGATGAAGTACGAAGAATTATGAATTTATCATAATTTCGCCTAGTGAGGATTTAGGTGCCAATTCTAAAATAAAATGACGTTAATAAACATATTTTTGCGGAGTTGTGTTCCGCCCCTCAACATGCAATGCCTCGAAAATAGAAACACTAAGTTCCCTCCGCCTACCCTATTGTAAACGGGATACAGTGAAACTGATTTAATTTTTGTTTTTTAGCTTTAAGCTAGATCCCGCATACAGCAGAGTAGGCAGAGGTAACTTTATTTTATCCCACATTTTAATTTTCGTAAAATTTTCAAGATGTTGCGAGTAGCGGAACTCAACCTCGCATCTTGTCTTGAAAACAAAAAAGTTGGGAGCGAAAGTAATTTATTCCCCCAGGGTGGAAATGGAACCCACCAACGTCACAGTTACAATCAAGCGTTGTGGTACAGCCACAACGGCCATAGTCATTTCCGAAATTACATATGTATATCAAATATTTACTTTTCTAAGAATAAATTTAGAAACACTGAAACCTACTGAGAAACTCATTAAATCTCTGAATTGATTTTGTTGTTTAATCTAAGCTCTCTCGTTGTATTTGTACGTTGTTTTTCTAAGATCCATACAGTGAGACTGTTTCCCTTGTTATATAAACATGGACATATTATTATATATATTTCTGTGTATTCTTTAATGTATATATACTAAGTAATAACAGAATATTTGCTGAGCAAATAAAGAATAATGATGCGTACTAGTTTGTTTTATTACATTTGAGGCCAGTCTTGGCGCAAGGGCACAAGCGTACGACTGCAAACGCTAAACGTTGTGGATTCGAGTCCTACTCAAAGAAACCAAATATTTAATATTAAGTTCGTCGTGGCGCAGTCGGCATAGCGTCTGACTGTACACCACTAAGGGGAATAAATTTTCATTTTCTCTCTCCGGTAAAGACTAAGTGTGGCGTTAAGTATCATCACTCAACACGCAATATTTTAAAAATTGCGAACCTCAAGCTTCACAGCACAGGGAGTCCTCGGACTCCCTCTGCATCTGATCTTCGAAACAGGGAGTTGACAATAGTTGAAGAAAGTCAAGTTAAGGCCATGAAAACTCCCTGGAGAGCATGTATGAACAGGATAATGTCAGTGGTCGAGGCAAAAAAGATATGCAGAGACCGTAGCGTTTCGGGCTCCATTCCCTCTGACTTTCCCGCTAGGGATACAGCGTGAAGCAAAAAAATATATAAATATAGCTTACCACATAGTGATAGTAGCGTATGGCAACCAGCACAAGCCAAAAACCGTTACTATGATAACAGTCATGCGTAGAGTGCGACGCCTCGCCCTCTCCAACACTCGCCTGTCAGAACGCCGAAGACGAATAGAGTTTATATTATGTACGCATTTCTCTGCAACAAAGAAAAATTAACAAATTACATTACTAAAACTCTCTGTTTTTTTTTTCATTTTCTGCCAAAGTTGACGGAACTGCATGCCGCTCTTTATTTAAACAAACCTGCAAAGTTATGAAATATATCATCATTTTTTTTTCATAAATGAGAATTGAACCCACACCTATAAGATGATCAATTAGGCGTACGTCCATATCAATTAGGCGTACGTCCATAATAAATAAATAATTATGTATTATTAAAAATGAGGCCAGTCGCGGCGCAGCAGCACGAGGTGTGACTGTAAAATCGACTGGTTGTGGGTTCGATTCCCACTCGAGGAGATGAAATATTTAGTTAAATTTATATTTCCATTTCTTCGCTCTGGTGTCGAGGTTAAGCGCGGCGTTGAGTTCTGCCACTCAACACGCAATGCCTCCAGAATTCGGCAGAAAGTGGGGAACGGAGTGTCTTAACATTAGGTTCCCTCTGCCTACCCTGCTGTATGCGGGATACAGCGTAAAGCTGATTTATTTATTTTATTTAAAAATGACAAAGTAAATATACACTATATATAAGGAAATTAATTTTGTTATACCAATAAAATGAAAAAACAAAAGACACGCCACGCCGCATTGATTAAGTATTCATTACTCATCATATAAGAATGAAAAGATAATAATGAAAACGTGTACATTGTTTAAAATGCAAACCATGCGACCAAAACAGATTAATATTGGATGTGATTAATAAATCTTGTATGACAAAGAGAAGAAAGATTTTTAACATTTTTAAAGTGTTATTCCACACTTATTAAAGAAAAATACTTATTTAGGTATTTTTCTTTCCTAAGTGTGGTCCAGATCCTTGACTAGGACCTGGTCGGTTTCCAGGAGGCGTGGGCTCGAGTCCCGCTACGTTCAAATTTTTTATACGTTTTCTAAATAAGTAAAGAGAAGAAAGATTTTTTTCATAATACATTCAGCGAAGTAACAATAAGCAGTTTGCAAGAGTAAGTGCTAAGAGAGCCAGGGAGGAGGGAGCCTCGATTGACCCTTAAAAATACAGTATCGATGACGATGAGGACCCGAGGATATGTATCGATGACAGTGGATGAGGCTAAAGAGGTATGTAGAGAGATTTTTCCTTTCTTTCTACCTACCTGTTTGGAATACAACGTGGAGCTAAAAAAGACAAGAACCCATCGTGGAGCAGGGGTGTGACTTTACCGCGACAATTGTGGGCTCGATTACTATTAGAGGAAATGATTTACTTTTTAACAACATTTTTTTTTATTTCTTCGCTCTGGCGCCAAGGCAAAAGCACAGTATTGAGTTCTGCTACTCAACACGCAATGCCTAAAAATTCGGCGAAAAGAGAGGAACGGAGTGTTTTAACACTAAGTTCCCTTTTCTTACCCGTGTGCGGGATACAGCGTGAAGCTGACATCATTTTTTAATGTTCCCATAAAAAATATATCAAGATACGCGCTTGGTGGCACGTGTGTTGTGTTAATTTTTAGAGAACCTAGAGACAAGACATTCTGTTCTCCACCTTTCACCCAAACTAGATACAGCATATTCAGTGACGAAACTTAATCCTATACTGGTTCTACCAGAGTAGAATTATATTTGAAATAAAAAGAAAATTTGTAATGAAAAGAAATTAAACTAAAGAACTTTACTGATCTTTAACGATCGATATCTAGTACCCACTTGTAAGTTAGTCGTGGCGTGTCTTAGGGCTTCTCCTAAAGTAATGTTAAAGGATTTATTTCTAAATCGTATAATATTAGGCTTAATGGCACAGTTGATGGATGATAGTTGCAAATTTAAAATTTTCAAGAAGATTTCTTCTTTACATTTGTAAAGAATTTGTTTAATATTAATACAAAAATCTCAGTAAAAAACCTTAGACTTGATTGGCTTTACGAAATCTCTAAGGGTTTCGTTACTTTTTATACACAAACAAACAGCTTCATCGAGGCTTAAACGTTTTTGGTGCGATTTTTATTTGTTTGTCTGTTTTCACGTTAATATTAGAATCAGCTTAACCGATTAAAGATTTTACTTTAGTATTTTCCCTTTACTAAATTTTGTATTATAAATCAATTCATTTGTTTAAAAAACTGTATCAATATAAAGTATTTTATTCGACAAAATTGCTACAAAATTTTATTGAATTGGCTGAAACTTTAGTTTTCAATGTATGGAATTTATCCTTAAAATGCAAATGTAAATAGAACACGAAAGTAATTCAGATTAGTAAATAAGTAATTAATAATTATGTAGTTCAAGAGGGCGTGGCCGCGAAGAGTCGCTATTTTGCAAAACAGATAAAATTTGGCTAGTCTAACTATATTAGACAAAATAAATATTTATTTATTAGAGGCCGCGACGTCCAAGGGTCCGACTCTCACTTGGGCAAATGGAGATTTTAATATCTTCATTTTCTCTAGTGCTAGTAACGATATATATATACCTTTTTAACCGACTTTTATAACAGTATTTTTTTATGTTTGAAGCGATGTTGGTCCCATTCTAATTTGGTTCAATTTTGACAATGTTATCTATGAGAAAATCACATAAGTCTTAAATTTGCATTAAGTATGTGCGCTACAAATAGACGAATAACTCAATATCACGCCAACCGATTTCGATTTTTTTTTATTAAAAATTGTTTAGCATTCCGCACAAAGTAGGATAGATAAAGAGAACCTAGAAATTTAGTGTTAAAACACCTTTCTATTTTTCCATTCCCCATTGAAACACTTCCGTTTTCCACTATCCACGGTATTCTAAAGGCATTGCGTGTTTAATGGCGTGAATCAACGCCGCGTGTTGCCTCTTTAACAGAGCGAGGATATGAAAATATTAAACACTTAATTTCCTCTAGTGGGAATAGAACCCGCAACCTGTCACGCTTGCGCCCTTGCGCTACGATTGGCCTCTAATTCTTAATTTTGAATAATAATTTATGTTGATGTTAAAATACACTTGATTTATCTCATTGGTTTTGGACAGCTTCATGTTTTATCGAGAATTTCATTAAGCGCCTTTCACCAATTTAACATGCATCCTCAGTACTTCAGTTTTAATACTCTATATATTCGTATTTAATAATTTATGTCAAGATTTTATAAAGTTTATCTAGCAAACAAAGCGGGCGCAACCGCGTTTGAGTCAGCTAATTATAATATGTTTATAACAAATAAAAATCAAAATAAATCAGGTTCACGTTGTATCCCGCACACAGCAGGGTAGGCAGAGGAAACCTAGTGTTAAGACACTCCGTTCCCCACTTTCTGCCGAATTTAGGAGACATTGCGTGTTGAGTGCCAGGACTCAACGCCGCGCTTAACCTCGACATCAGAACGAAGAAATGGAAATATAAATTTAAGTAAATATTTCATCTCCTCGATTGGGGATCGAACCCACAAACAGTCGGTTTTACAGTCACACTTCGTGCCGCTGCGCCACGACCGGCCTCATTATGTATAATAACGACACAATAAAAATAATTATTTTCATTATCTCACTCTTTGACAAGGTGTGACGTTGAGTTCCGCCTCTCCATATGCAATATCTCCAAATCGAACTGGGAACGAGTGGAGATCCGAGTGTTTCGACTACTCTCTGATATATTAACTCGTATTTATAAGGTTTTGCATACATTTAATGTGTATTATACAAACAACTACGAAATATGCATTGCAATAATATTTATTGATGGGCCGAACCATTGGGATTAATTTGCGAATGTCAAACACATACATCTATCATAATATACATATGTATGTACAATATACATATATAATGAACTATATGTATTTATATAATATACTCGTACATTATATAAAAATAAATAAATCAAATAAATCAGCTTCACGCTGTATCCCGCACACAGCAGGGTAGGCAGAGGGAACCTAGTGTTAACACTCCTGTTCCCCACTTTCTGCCGAATTCTGGAGGCATTGCGTGTTGAGTGGCAGAGCTCAACGCCGCGCTTAACCTCGACACCAGAGCGAAGAAATGGAAATATAAATTTAAGTAAATATTTCATCTCCTCGAGTGGGGATCGAATCCACAACCAGTCGGTTTTACAGTCACATCTCGTGCCGCTGCGCCACGACCGGCCTCAATTATATAGAAATGTCCTTTATGTTCTTGTATATTATTGATTGGTTGCTTAAACTGCCGTTACCTTGTGGCAAAAAAAAACTTAATGAGATTTCTTTTAAAATATTTAGTTTTTTATCATATAACTTCTTAAGTCTTACATAGGAGAAGAGAAAAATAATTAGCACATTGGACCTTAGCGTTTCGAGTGACTGCCAGTATCGCAATCATCAGGAAAACAAGACCAAATTGGCCTCAAAGATAATGAGCTCATCAGCAGAGCGAGACAGCACTTCCCTGTATAGGGCCCAGGTTCGGCCTCAAATGGAGAACTGCCCTCATCTCTGTGCTCTGGATCAGATCATCAAATATCATCTTGATCTGGCATCTGGATACATGGCAGTCCACTACTGTGCGTTTTTGTGAGAACTTTCTTCCACGCGCCACCCAACTGTGGAATGGCCTATGTTTTCAGGTCGGTACGACCTGTATACCTTCAAAACGCGTCTATCTTCACCTCAAAGGCCGGCAACGCACCTGTAGCTTCTCTGATGCTACACGGAGTCGTTGGCGGCTGTGATCACTTATCATCACGTGACCCGTCGCTGGTTTGCCTTGTTTTTTTTCCATATAAAATTAGGCTCCCGTAGTAGACTTTTACACCATCCTTGTCAAAGTTAACGCCATTTTTAAAAAAAAATTGAATAAATTAAATGAATTTTATAATAAAGTAATATATTTAAATTTGATAAAATTAAATTGTACATGTGGTTTTTTACAGTTAGTGCAAAAACAGAACATTACAAAAAATCCGATAACAATAGAATAATATTCAAGTAAATCTGCTTACTGATCAGACACTCTTTTCCCATTTAAACACTTCCGTTCCCCACTTTCCACCGCTCCGTGGATGCAATACGTGATAAGCATCATCATCATCACTGCGCTTTGCTTTGTTACCAGAGCGAGGGAATGAAAATATTAAATATTTAATTTCCTCGAGTGGGAATCGAATTCACAACCTACGCGTTTGTGCGCCACGACTGGCCCTTTTTAATAGAAAAAACAAGGCGTTCAGGTCACCTGATAGTAAGTGATTACCACCCACGACCCCATGCAACACCAGAGGAGTTACCGGTGCGTTGCCGGCCTTTAAGGTGGAGATAGACACGCTTTTTGAAGATACCACGAAACCCCACAGTAGTGGAGAAAATTCGGCGGCAGGTAACAGGTCAAACGGTTCTTCAGAACACTCCCCATGTTAAATAATAATAATAATAATAATAACAAAAATATTTATTGCCATAAAAAAAAACATACAATTTTATAACAATGGACATAAACATCACGATTGACATTATGGCAAAAGGTGTAACTCAGCTAATGATGCTTGAATTTTGATTCTCAAGCATCGCTGTTTTTCAGTTATACCCTGGAAATTTTGATACACAAACAAAACAGAACAAACAAACTCCATCGTACTCTTATCATATCTTATGTGAATGTGTGTGTGTGTGTATTGTGTGTACTTACTGTGTGTTGCGTGGATGTGTGCATGCCTGCTCCTATTTTTGCGTATATATACATTAGCTTTAGGTTTATGTTTAAAAATAAATAAATAAGTTTTAACTTTTAATCATATGCATATATTTGAAATTTGAGGACTGAAAATAATATTTAAATTTTTTTTTAAAAGGTATGTTATATTTCTTTGCGTCAAGTTGTCGTTTTTGTAAAGCGTCTTTATATTTATTTTTAAAATTAGCTGCACTTATTTTAAGCCTTAAGGGAGGTGGTAGGTCATTCCAGATTCTTGCTGCCGCAAACTTAAAACAGCCCCGATAGCGTGACGTGCAATGTAAGGGTATTTTTAGTAGATTCTGGTTACATGAACGAAGGCTTTTATTACCATCACCAGCCCAGGTGAGTTTTTAGTAGATTCTGGTTACATGAACGAAGGCTTTTATTACCATCACCAGCCCAGGTGAGTTTTTAGTAGATTCTGGTTACATGAACGAAGGCTTTTATTACCATCACCAGCCCAGGTGAGTTTTTAGTAGATTCTGGTTACATGAACGAAGGCTTTTATTACCATCACCAGCCCAGGTGAGTTTTTAGTAGATTCTGGTTACATTAACGAAGGCTTTTATTACCATCACCAGCCCAGGTGAGTTTTTAGTAGATTCTGGTTACATGAACGAAGGCTTTTATTACCATCACCAGCCCAGGTGAGTTTTTAGTAGATTCTGGTTACATGAACGAAGGCTTTTATTACCATCACCAGCCCAGGTGAGTTTTTAGTAGATTCTGGTTACATGAACGAAGGCTTTTATTACCATCACCAGCCCAGGTGAGTTTTTAGTAGATTCTGGTTACATGAACGAAGGCTTTTATTACCATCACCAGCCCAGGTGAGTTTTTAGTAGATTCTGGTTACATGAACGAAGGCTTTTATTACCATCACCAGCCCAGGTGAGTTTTTAGTAGATTCTGGTTACATTAACGAAGGCTTTTATTACCATCACCAGCCCAGGTGAGTTTTTAGTAGATTCTGGTTACATGAACGAAGGCTTTTATTACCATCACCAGCCCAGGTGAGTTTTTAGTAGATTCTGGTTACATGAACGAAGGCTTTTATTACCATCACCAGCCCAGGTGAGTTTTTAGTAGATTCTGGTTACATGAACGAAGGCTTTTATTACCATCACCAGCCCAGGTGAGTTTTTAGTAGATTCTGGTTGCATGAACGAAGGCTTTTATTACCATCACCAGCTCAGGTGAGTTTTTCAAATAAGTACTGTGGCTTTTTATTCCACAGAACCCTTTGAATTAGAGAAGCGTATTGTAACTCCATTCTTGCACTCATATTAAGAGCGGTATAAATGCGGTAGAGAACGCACAGCGAGGAGACGTCTCTACGCAAATCCAAAGTGTCAAGCCTTTCACAGATCAACAATATAGTAAAAAACAATATAATATACAATTTAAATCAATCTACAACAAGATTATGTTATTAATACTAACTCATCCAGTATTAAAACCCACACTACTTCAATAATAACCTATAGCTCAAAATAGCTTAATAATAATTAGCTTAACTATTAAACTAATATTAAGATTTCTGTTTCATACAATGCCTAATATATTCAGATCTATGTACGCGGACAGCTAGTCAATAGAACGTCAATTAATATCTCATCTAACACATATTTCCATGAAAATTACTTGAGAATGGAATTATGACTTAGTACGTGTGAGCTTACCACAGATAGGTGATGTTGACAGTACTATAGAAAACCGCTACAGCACCAGTTTCTATACTAAATATTGGTATTTATTGCATTTTTGCTTTTGCATTGTTGTTTTTGTTTAAAAAAAATGTGAAACGGATATGTTCTCTAAAAACTTTGTATATAAAAATATAAATAAAGAATTGAATCACAAAATACAATAGAAAGGAGCAGAGAACGCTACGAACTCATTTTAATATACGTATTTCATTTTTGCAAAAACTAAATCCCACCTCGTATTTTATATTACCATAGCGGAGAAATATAAATAATTAATTCCCCCGAGTAGAGATCGTACCCACGACCATCACCTTAATAGTTAGACGCTGTAACGAGTGAACTTAGTAAAAATAAAAATATTATGAGAAAGTCTTTTTTTATTTTCTTATTCTTTCTTATTGGCAGATTAAGGGTGCCCTGTTCAATGTTGCTTACTAGTTTCGTTGTACAGAGAAGTGGAAGGAAGGTTTCCTTCCACTAAATTAACCATCTTTTGTGATAGGCTTGGATATTAGCAATTCACTTAACACACTTCAAAATCAGCTTCACGCTGTATCACGCACATAGCAGGGTAGGCAGTGGGAACCTAAGATACTTCGTTCCCCAATTTCTGCCGAGTTCTGGAGGCATTGCATGTTGAGTGGCAGAACTCAACGCCGGGTTTTGCCTCGATACCAGAGCGAAGAAACGAAAATATAAATTTTAAATAAACAGCAACCAGTCGCTTTTACAGTCACACTTTGGGCCCCTGCGCCGCGACTGGCCTCTGTCCTACCTAATACGTAATTTATTTATTTCACTCTCACTTATTATATTATTAAAAAGTAAAAATAGAATTAAAGTGTCAGAATAATTGTTGTAAAATTTTATGTTTAAATATTTTGTTTGTTTCCATAATAAAATTAAACAAGAAATAATTGTAATTCTTGTGACCAATTTTATTTGTCGTACATTTCGTAACGCAAGCCTGAAGTGAGTGAAAAATCAAGCCTGTAAGTCAACGCAATAAAAGATACGGTGCATTATGTATCGTTTTTGCTGCATATAGTATGAAATTCGCCGCGTCATCTAAACCTATAGGGTACTTCCCGTGGACCTACAGTTGAAATTAAATTGGACACGGAGTGACAACTTACAATACAAATAAAGGAAACATTCCGAACAGTAAATATTATATTTATAGGCATTTCCTAGAAAAAGTATTTCGTAGTTCATTTAAAAAGAGAAAAAATGAGTGCTTACGGGCGTATGCACTCATTTTGTCTTTTTATTATGCTATGTTATAAATGTTGATGAAAAATAAATATTGTTTAAGCTACAATTGTTTTTCTGGGCTGTCCTTACACTACTTTATACTTTAAATCTTCATTCTGTATCTCACACTCAGTAGAGAGGTAGAGAAAACCTAGAGTTAAGACACTCCATCTCCGCTTTAAATAATGATCTAAAAAAATAAATTTTCGTTAGCAATTTTCAGTTTTCGATTTAATTATTACAATTCAAACACCTAAACGTGGCAGTTGAGCACGATTGCATTATGTGAGCTCAATTTGCCTCATGTCACGTAGTAAACCTAAATCAATATAAAAAAAGACTAAAATGCTGCTTATGATAATAGTATACGTATATTGGTTACGTGATCCTCGTAATGATATGACAAGCTTAATTGAGTAAAAATGTTAACGTATTGAGGCCATTCGTGGCGCAGGAGCACAAAGTGTGACTGTAAATCGTCTGGTTGTGGGTTCGATCCCCCACTCGATCACTACTTCGCGGGAATCACAGTGTCGTCCACAACGGTTGAAATTTTGAAATTTTGCGAAATTTGAAATATTCAGGAACGTTGCTGTAGGTTTAATAGTCTAAATGGAGTAGCACTACAACGAAACACACTGCTGACAAGTAAGAGTTTCGCTTCGCTCAGCTCTATTAACGGCTTAGAGTGTTCGCCTGTTTTTTGTCGTTATTTGCGCTCACATATGTATACCATATAAAATTTTATTACATATAGTAAATAATACAAATCAATTTTCGATATTGTAAAAACCTTTTAATAATATACGAATACTCATAGATTTATAATTTTTAGAAACATTCCTTTTCGCCTCTCCCTAGAATTTGCTTAATATGTTGTTAGCAGGCTTACACAGTAAGCCGACGATAAATTAAACTTTACATAGAGACAGTAATCAAAGGTTTGACTTCTGCCAGGAATGTTTCAGAACTTCATATTTTAATGTAAATTCGTTTTAATTTAAAAGCTAATTAGCGTTTGATACTGTATACTGTTGGAAATCTCTAATCTTTAATGTACCAGTTATTTATAAAACAGCAAAAAAACCCATTATGTGCGATTCATACTCTCAAAATTAGGCTTCCGTACCAAGTTCGTTCCGTACCGTTCTTTATTAACACTCGTGAATTACTCAAATCCTTCTAGTCATTTTTTCAGGTTGCAGCCTCCCAGGCTAACTTATACCAGGGCAAAATAGAATCTAGTGGGCAAGCACTCTCCGCCCAAATTCTAGACACTTCATATTGTGTAACAGCACACGGATCGAATCCACAACCTTCAATCAGTCTTAAAAGTGATTCAAATTTAAAAGTACTTGCAAAAGTGACTTTAAACAAATCTGAATAATTTTTTCAGCCTTATAGAATAAAATATGAAATTTATTTACTTTTACTAAGTAACTTTTTGAAATCATCGTGCCCTGGTGGCAGAAGGGTATGACTGTAAACGCGACGGTTGTGGCTTCAATTTCAACTGATGGGAATGAAGTAATTATCAGCTTCATGCTGTATTCCCACACAGCAGGCTAAGCAGAGGGAGCCTACTGTTAAGACATTCCGTTCCAATTAAGACACTTCCATTCCTAATTTTTCGCCAAATTCTGGAGATATTGCATGTTGAGTGGCGGAACTTAATGTCTCGAGAATTCGGCTAAAAGGGAATGGACGTATCTTAACGGGAACGGAATGTCTTAATTTGGGTAAACGGAATGTCTTAATTTGGGTTGGTAAAGCATAAAAACTGCATTTTCGGAAAAATATTCTAGTTAACAATCAAAAACAATGTAAATTTACATATAAAGAAAAATTTTAAGCGTTAAATATCATCTCTTGTATTACATAACTTAAAGTATTTTCACGCGAGCGTATTTTGAAAGTTTCTCTTTTAACTTTAGAAGACTGTAAATATCTTAGCTTGTTAGAGTTGCTGGTAAATTCTTGTATCAAATTTTGTGATGAAAAATTTATGTTCGCAGAAAATTTTGTGGGTGTTTATATGTGAAATTGTGTTATATGTAATATTAAAGGCCAGTGCTAGGAGAACAAGCGTGCGACTGTAAACCCGACAGGTTGTAGCTTCAATTCCCACTCGAGGAAATGAAATATTTAATATTTCATTTTTCTTGCTCTGGTAACGAGGCAAAGAACGGCATTGAGTTCCGCCATTCAAGACGTAACCCCTCCAGATTACAGCGGATGTTGGGGAACGGAAATATATTAATAAAAAGTTATAATTATTATATTTAATACATGACAAACTTAAAGAACTAGTATCCATCCATCCGTCACTCCGGCACTCAACACACAATCTTTTTAAATATGGATGGAAAGTGGAGAACATAGTCTCTTAACACAAGGTACCTTCTGCATATTAATACATTCGACAAAAGGTGTGAAGCAACTTGATTATATAAGATTCGCAGCTGCAACTACTGTGTTCAGTCAAACATGTAAATGAACCAAAATAGCGTAAACACATTATCTAATCTTAATTAAAAGAATTACTTGAAATATATTACGTATAGAACCGCTATATTTCGTATATAATTTTATGATTTTTATTTTATTATTTAACTAAGTCAGCTAACAAAATCTTATGTTGATTTAATTACTCTAGATTTCCTTTGACTTCAGTATTTGCATAGCTTCACGCTTTATTCGTAGCAGAGTATCTAGAGAGAGAGTGCCAAACGCTACGCTCTCTGCAAGCCACTCTTTCCTCGTCATAAAGTAACTAGATTTCCGCGTAGTTTTGTCTGCGTGGTTTTTGATTTTCACATATTTTATTGCTTTAAAAAGTAACCAAAAATTATAATAATAATTCCCTTTCTTCGAGAGGTCAAATAGAACAGAATTTACTCAAAGCCATAATTCGTTCTGTTCACAAAAGCAGACTTACACAATAGACGAAAGAGCTATATTTTCATATACATGTTTTTTTATTATAACAGTGTTATAAAGGAATAAGTATAACATTTTTATACAAAAAATCTAATGCGGCATCTTGGCGCAGTATTACAGTGTCTTACTGTAAACTCGATGGTTGTGGTTCAAGTCCCACTTGGAAGAATATAATAATATTTTTTTTAATTTTTAATTTTAATACGATATTCTTTATAGGTGGGCCAAAATGGAATGTGCTAACACAAGGTTCCCTCTGCCTACATTAGTATGCGGGTAAAAGTTTGAAGCTGCCTTTTTTTGTAAAATAAACCCCGTTCACAAAATCTTATAAAAATCAACATGTACTTTGCCATCAGCTAAGAGCCTTGTTTGAAACAATTTACATCACATTTTCCTAAGAAATGGTAGCGTTTTCTCCAATTTTACAACTTTATATATATTTTAAAAATGTCAATTTATTGCTTAATTTGCAAATATTATGATTTACAAAAAATACAAGATAACTTTTTTTCTCAAATGAAACAGTAAAAACCTAATGGTTATTTCTCATACGCAATGTCTCCACAATATGGGAAAACTAAAGAATGAAATGATTTATCTATCTGCCGCCCAATGAGAAATTCAAAAGAAAAATACTTTTTATTCTATGCCACTCTTAATTTTGTTCATATATGGAAAATATCCTGTAAAATCGACTGGTTGTGGGTGGGATCCCCACTCGAGGAGATGAAATATTTATTTACATTTATATTTTCAATTCTTCTCTCTTGTGTCGACAAGCGCGGCATTGATTGATTGAGACTCCAGGACTCGGTGGAAAGTGGGGAACGGAGTGTCTTAACACTACGTTCCCTCTGCCTACCCTGCTGTCCTGTAATTGCTAATTGTCCATTAGATAATATCTAAAAAGTTAGCTATTGTAATCAAAGGTTATATAATTTATGTACATTAATTAATATTGTGTCTTAGAAAAGTACTCTCATGTATTTTTACAAGAATATTACTACTATACAGCGTGATAGTTATTTATCTAACCTAACCAAACCAGACCGAGGCAATTATTTCTTTTAATAAGTATGATAACTACATAATAGGGGTATGATAACTACATAATAAGTATGATAACTACATAATAACCCACAACAACTCAATGCCACTACATCCTCGAAGTCCAAACATAACATAAAGACGAAAATAGGTCTTTATTTTTTGTAAAACCGGAATGTTAAAACGAAATTGTATCCAGTAGGTTACATGCTTCAAAGTTCATTCCTAGCGTGGGCTTTCCACGCGCCCATGGCGATGTAAATTAGTTTTTTTTTCTTTTATTTCGCAATATGAGCGCAATTTTTTTTTATTACCTTTAACGAATCACGAATTATCACGCTTCACAGCGAATTTGAGAATTATCTTAATGACTACTGATAAACAATAAGAACGCAACGTGACGCCAAGCGCTCGTCGCTAACGAGGAAGTTTAGTATTTTTAGGGTTCCGTATCTCGAAAGGAAAAAATAGAACCCTCTGTCCGTCAAGATAATTTTTGTCAGGAATGCTTGGAGGTATCAAGCATGAAATAAAATTTATATCAAATTCTTATCAGCTATATATACATACGTGGAGCTGTGAAAAAATATAATATAAATTCATTCTTGAGTATCGCAGTATTGTGGGCTCTGGGTTTAGGATTCCCAGGAGCACTACCCTGTGATGCTGGGTGGGTTTACAACTGAGCTTCTAGAAAATAGCGCCAAACCCAACGATAGAGAATGACTGTAGCGAGTAGGAGCCGCCACTTTAAACAAAGCTCGGACCCGGGGAGATCAACTTCGTCCTTGTCATTTCAATTGATCTAGGAGAAGCCAACTCTAAAATAAAATGATATCTACTGCCTTGGAGATGTTGGGTCATCAAAAGCTGGGGCGTGGTCCCGAATCCCGTGTGAAGAATGTAGAGGGGTACCCATCCCAATTATTAGTGAATGCTACTGGTCAAAAAGAGAGTAATAATAGGTTCATACAGCAGTCTTTTCATCCTGGCTTGTTCATGTCCAGGCCTGGAAGTGCTCCAATGAGTTCTGCACCAAAAATTCCTTTGAGGCCTCGCAGTCAACGTACATTCTCCGTCATTATTAAATTATCTGTCTATGATTTTGAAAAATTAATGTTTATATTACTTAGTTATTTTGCACAATACTAAAACACAAACAAACTATTTTAATTTTTTTGTTTGTCTCTCTGTCTTTCTGGTTAGTCTCCGGAAGAGCTGAATCTTTATTGGACTACCACTGACTGATAGAACGGCCTACGGAGTAACATGTAGGCTATTTTTTATCCTGATATTAATACGTGATAGGGATCATCAAGGCTTCCGCGCCAATTTCAGTATTGTAGGTCAACGGGAAGTACAATTTATGTATAAACGTCGACATTCTTTATTTTGCGCTCATATGAACTACCAATCCACGTGATATCTCCACGATAATTCGAGATAACTTGTTTTGACGAAAGGACAAACGGTGAACAAAGTAATCACAAGGGTTCTGTTTTTATCTTTTGAGGTACGGAACCTTAAAAAACACATTCTCTTAGATTCTCACATTCTGTTAAAAAGCTTTTAGAATGCAATGTAACAATGTTCATTTAGTGAATATTCAAAATTCTATTGTAGTTTAGTTTTTAGTCTAAATGAAACACATTTATAGTAATTGAATTCTTTTGTTCTACGGACTCATAGACTGTGAAACTTTAATGGTCTGATGTTTCAATTTATGAACCGCCTCATATTTTTAATGCTATAAACAAATAATATTTGCAACGAAATATTTTTATCTGCTTTTTTTGGTAATATTGTAATTGAATTATTGAATTGTGGAACCTAACGCAGCACTTAGTCCAATCAAATTAAATTAAACCAGCTTCAAGCTGTATCACGCACACAGCAGACTAGAGAGAGGTAACCTAATGTTAAGATACTACGTTCTCCACTTTCCGCCAAATTCTGGCCAAACTTTCTTCCGCCAAATTTTCTTACTCTGCTAATGAGGTAAAGCGCGGCGTTGAGTTCCAACACTCAACACGCAATGCCTCGAGAATTTGGCAGCTAGTGGACGAAGGAAGTGTCTTAATGTGAACGAAGTGTCATAACACTAGTTTCCCAGGTTCCCTCTGCTTGCCTATCCTGCTCTGCGCAAGATACAGCATAAAGGTAAAATATATATAGGTTGCAGGAAAGCATGAAAATTTCAGTGAAAAAAAGAAATTTTTACTACATTGTATGCGGCACGTCGTCGTGACGCAGTGGTACAGCGCTTGACCGAAAACACGATGATTGTAGGTTCAACCGACTCGGAGAAATATTTTTCTTATATTAATTATTTCCATTACACCAATCTGACAGTACAAAGTGCAACGTTGAATTTCACGTCGAATTCGGGCAGAAGACCAAGAAGGGAGTGTTTTGGCACCAGATTTACTCTATCTATCCCGCGTAGATAAAGCGGGATAAAGCATGACATCTAACATTGGCAGTTCCCAAATATCAAAAAATATCTTTATTCAAATAGATTATTATAAGCACTTTTGAATCGTCGAATGAACATATAAACAAAAAAAGCCACCACTAAAGCCTTACTCACCAGTAAGCTCATCGCTGCTCCTCCGTATCTCACAGAATATGCACACGTAGCACACGGTGATCACCAGCAGCGGCACGAAGTACATCGCGCACAAACAGAACACGTTGTACGCGACCTCGAGCCGGACGCTGGCGAACGCGTCGAAGGACACGCACTGCTCGAAGCCGACGACGTAAGGGTGATGCATCACTCGGAAAACGACGCTCTGGAAATGAAAAGTTTTATTATTTTCTGTTTTAGATTTTTTTTATTTGGTACTAATTGAATTGATTGACATTTACAAAATGAATGAAAGAAATGCACATAGCAGGGTAGGCAGAGAGAAGCTGCAAAAATTTTTCTTCATTAAAAATATATTTGTTGGATAAACATGCAGGTCCGGATGGCTAAGGTTCTTATTAAGAAATCTCCTCACTATATCTAAGTGAAAAATTTACTTACTCTACCTTCTTATTTTTATTTATTATTCATGAGGTGGTTCGTATAATAGTCGCAATGTTCAAGCGATGATTGTAGCTTTGATTTGAAATATTTATAATTAAAATGTATTCCTTTTCTTTTATTTCATTGGATTAAAGAGTTTGCATAGAATACAGAATCAAAGGAATAATGATGTCTTTTATTAATATTCTCTACTTTCCCCACGTGATCCGGTAGATAATTATAGACAAAGAGATTTTTTTTTACTACTTTTGGTACTTATACGTTTTCTAAATAAGTATTTTTCTTTCTCAAGTGTGGGATAACACTTTAAAAATGTAAAAAATACGTTTGGTACTTTTTTATAAAATGGTTCAGAATTAAATAAAATAATAGGTAAAATAATATATATTTATATAAAATAAATGAAATCAGCTTCACGCTGTAACCCACACACAGCAGGGTAGGCTGGAAAACCTAGTGTTAAGACACTCCATTCCCCACTTTCTGCTGAATTCTGGAGGCATTGCGTGTTGAGTGGCAGAACAGAAGCGCGGCGTTGACCGCGCTTTGCCTCGACACTAGAGCGAAGAAATTGAAATATAAATTTAAATAAATATTTCATGTCCTTGAATGGGGATCGAACCCACAAACAGTCAGTTTTACAGTCACACTTCGTGCCCCTGCGCCACGACTGGTCTCAAAATATATTTATATATATCTTATTACAAAATGATTTTGCAAATGAGATGTCACTTGCGAACAAAGCTTTTAAGCCCAACTCATGTTGAAGAACAAGAAAGGTGAGTCTAAAGCGTACCGGACATCTAAGAGATTAGGCCTTGCAGCGCGGTTTGTATAGTCAGCTTTTTGTTATACCAGAAATGGTAATAAAAGTATATCATATAAATAAATCATAGATTTTTTTAGCTTCGTTCTACATTACAAGCTTATATTTGTAGTTTGTTTCATACGAAATAAGAGCATACGCCCGCATATTTGTGATATGAAGATAGGTCAAAAATTTTAAAATTCCCGCATATAGGAGAGTAGGTAGAGAAAAATAGTGTGAAGACGCTCCGTCCCTACTCTCCGCTCAATTTTCGAGAGATTGCATGTTTTTCTTGTTACCATATAGATAGAGGAAATGATAACAATTTAATACCCGAATGGAAATCGAACCTACAACCATCATGCTTACAATCAGAGCCTGTTCCACGAGTTGTTATGAAATTGTATAAAGTTCAAAACGTCACGTTACTCTTTAAATAGAAAGTTGCAAACTTTAGCAACGTGATTACAAGATTTAAGTTTGTCTTGATCTTTAGGTACTTTGACTTTATAAATTTGTTTTGTATTTTTATAGGAAAATATCTTAGTTTTATTGCTTACGAGGCCAATCGTCGCGCAGGGGCATAAGAGGGTTCGATTCCTGCTCGAGGAAATGAAATATTTATTTAAATGTATATTTTCATTTTTTCGCTCTGGTACAGAGGAAAAGCGCGGCGTTGAGTTCCGCCACACAACACGCAATGCCTTCAAACGGCGGAAAATGTTAAACGGAGTATCCTAGCACTAGGTTCCATACAGCGTGACGCTACAGAAAAAATACCTTAATAAGAATTATCATAAGTAATTTAGATGATTATGTGTATTCAATGTCGTATAATGTAAGGCCGCACTTAGTGAACAGACTACCAACACGTCACTCTCGCCGGTGGCTCTCGTAATAAGGACGTGCACACGAGATTGTGTTAGTCAATGTCAGTGTGAGTGAGTGACTGTATGTAATGAGCGAGTGTACGAAGGATGAGCTTATAAACCCATACATATTTTTAGGTATTAAAAAACGAGCGAGAAAGTTTATCATATTTCATTTTAATAAGCTAGAGAAAGAAACAAATATTTTAAATTTAATATTTTCCCCCATTGGTAATCGAATGTTGAACCATCGTTCCTTATTAGGCAGTAAATGAAAATAATTAATCTGATTAGTTAAGTTAAGTTAAGTTAATTAATTAATGTATTAAATAATATAAAGAGGCCAGTCGTGGCGCAGGGGGATAAAGTGTGACTGTAAAATCGACTGGTTGTGGGTTCGATCTCTCGACTCGACTCGAAGAAATGAAATATTTATTTAAATATATGTTTTCATATCTTCGCTCTGGTGTCGAGGCAAAGTGCGGCGCTACTCAACACGCAATACCTCCAGAACTCTGTAGAAAGTGAGGAACAACGCTGTATCCCGCACACTGCAGGGGGCAAGTAAAAAAAAACATGTGAAACTAATTCTAAGACAATCCGTTCCCATTAAGATGACTTCTGTTCTCCACTTTCGGAATTCTGGAGGCACTGGATGTTGAGTGTCCTTACTTTAAAATAAACTCTAAAATGAAAATAATTATATAATCTGATTAGTGAAGTAATCAATGTATTAAATATTATATGAAAAAGTACTTGTATATCAAAATATACACATAGAATTTAATATTGAATGTTACGTTCACCAAACGACGAACTTTGGTAAGTATCTACAAGAACATCCTTCTAATATATTGTTTTAAAAAAATCATTCCCCTAATAGGAATCAAACCCACAACCGACCGACCGACGTTAACACCACATGCTGATATAAAACTAGTCTATACAAATATTTAAAAACAATTTCTGTAAGCTGACTATACAAAGCTTATCAGACAATGTCAATGAAACTTCACAAATTGCAAAATTCCTAAATAGACTACTGTAATTCTTAACAAACACGATACTATACCATACAATATAGTGGCAGGTGATTTATTCACGTATCGTGCTTTTGAAACGGAAACCTAATAACAATAGACCACGTGGGCGTTGAACTAAAACTATTAAAACTTACTAGTTCATCATAAATGGCCTCCTATTTTGTTTATTAAAATAGCCACACAGGGCCACAGTACTGTTATGAAAATATGTAACTTATAGCTAAAATCATTTTGTTGAGTGTCAAGACATACCGGCAGCGTTGAGTTCTGCCACTCAACACGCAAGGCCTCCAGAATTCGGCAGAGAGTAGGAAACGGCGAAGAAATGGAAATATAAATTTAAGTATATAATATTTGATCTCCTCGAGTGGGGATCGAACCCACAACCAGTCGGTTTTACAGTCACACTTTGTGCCCCTGCGCCACGACTGGCCTCCATCGTATCGGATATCGGATGTTCATCTTTATTTATATTGTAAGTTTTTATTTCGTGCCAAATTTTTACCCTACTCTATATATAGATTTTGATTACGCAGTGGATTACATACAAAATGCAGAGTATGTATATGTAGCGTTCAATATTTGATATTACTTTCAGCTTCATACCTCCACGCGACCTCGAGATAAATGGTCTTGACAGTCAGACAGACGGACAACAAAGTGATCCTATAAGGTACCTAAACATAAATAAAATAATTTATAAAATGTCACAAGTGAGCCCACAATTGTAAAAAACACCAATATCAATATCATTTAGTGTGAATGTTTACAGAACTAAATATCATCGGTAACCACTAACAAAACCCACAAATGTGTCAATGCAATTTATTAAAACGTTTAATTTAATTTTCGCTTACACATATAATATTTTGAAACTTGGGTGTTGAGTGGCGAAACTCTATGCGTCGCTTTATTTTTTGTTTACCAAATCGAAGACATAAAAATATCTCATTGCCCTCGAATGCGAATTGAACTCACACTCGTCGTGTTTACAGTTTAATGCTGTGCTCCTGCACCATGACGGCTAATTTAACATTATTTATGGGAATTTAAGATTTACTTTTTAAAACTGTTTATAGCTGTTAAGAGAATTTTAGATATTTTCTAAAGCAAATAGATATAGCGATATATTCTTATACTAACTAAGCTATAATCTTTTACTTGGACATTTTTTGTCTTAACTCTTGCTTAGCCTTAGTAAAATTTTAAAAAATCTTCTATCACGTTATTATAAATTTAATGACTTTTATGTGAGTAGGAATACACCTGAGACCATCGTGGCTCGAGAATTCAGCGGAAAATGAGGAACGGAGTGTCTTAACACTAGGCTCCCTCTGCCTACCCTAATACATGTGAGATACACAGAAAGGCTGAAAGAAACAGCTTCATGCTTTTTCCTGCACAACATAGGAGGCAGAGAAAACCTAGTGTTAAGGCAGCCAGTTTCTCAACAACTTTCGAGATATTGCGTGTTGAGTGGCGGGCCTCTTAAAAAATAAGGATTCTATAATTAAATATTTATCTTTTTAATCTATAATTAAATATTTATATTACGAAAGCTAAATAAGCTTTCGTAATTTATTAACAAATCTCCAATTTTAAAAGAAAATATGAAAATTAATGTGTTTATTTTTTATTTTTCGGATGAAATTTTTTGCAAGTAAAACTTTTGGAGTGGGCACCAAGCTACGCTGGTGGGCCCGGCCCACTCGGTCCGCTCTTCCCACGCCAATGCTGGTAGGCTAGGTCGTTTTGAGTCAGTGTCTCTTAAAGTATTTCTTATAATGACATGCAATAAAGTATAATTTCAATCTAGATGAAATGTTAAAGATGAATATTATACTTATTTTATTTGATAAGGATTATCTTTATCAAAATAAGTATAATATTTACCCAATTATAGAAAATATAAACAATACTAACAACATAAATAAGAAGTTTTATAGAATAGTTTTCATAGCATAATAACTTGACGAGAACTAAATAAGTATTTTAACAACATAAATAAGTTAAGCGTATAAAAATTTCGACGTAGCTTGATGAGAACGTATGGCTTAGTGGCCAGAGCGCCTGGTCGGTTTTCAGGAGGTGCAGGTTTGAGTCCTGCTACATTTAATTTTTTATACGTTTTCTAAATAAGTATTTATCTTTCCTAAGTGTGGTTTAACGCTTTAAAAATGTTTAAAATATTTAATAAATAGCATTCTCTCTTGCCAGACGATAATTCGTAGTAATTAACTTGTAAAAATCTCCTTACAGAGATGTTAACAACATAAATAAGTTGTAACAAGCGTATAAAAATTTCGACGTAGCTTTATTCCAGGAGGCGCGGTTTCGAGTCCCGCTACGTTCAATTTTTTATTTATAACTAAATAAGTAGTTTTTCTTTTCTAAGTGTGGAATAACACTTTAAAAAATGTTAAAAAAAAAAGTATTTAGTAGTTGTGAACTCATGCGACAAGTAAATCGAATATCTAGCAAACATAAAAATTAAAAACGTCCTCTCTCTGCGGCAACATGCAGATGTGCGAGCTTTTAAGACCTAATTGAATGTCCGCAACATGCTCTGTTAGAACGATTCAGCCGATTTGTCGTTCCACTTTAACGTGGATTCAAATTGTATTTTTTTTTCTTAAAGAAATGTAAAATACAGGGTGGAAGCGTTTGAGCTCCTTTTACAGAAACAGCATATAGGGTAAATTATTCCAAACTCATAGCTGAAGAAATTAATCAAGATACCTCAACAATTTAGACGTAGGATTTTTTATTACATTTCACAATAAATAAATCAACTTCACGCTGTATCCTAGAGGGAACCTAGACACTCCATTTCCCATTTTCCACCAAGTTCTGTAGGATTTGCGTGTTGAGTGGCGGAACTCAACGCCGCACTTTGCCTCGACACCAGAACGAAGAAATGAAAATATAAATGTAAATAAATATTTCATTTCCTCGAGTAGGGATCGAACCCACAATCAGTCGATTTTACGGTCACACTTGTGCCCCTGCGCCACGACTGGCCCCGCCCACTATTTATATTAAAGGAAAAACGAAAGAGTACATTCCAATTCCCCTTAATGATGACTGACAGGTCTGTCTTCAAGCCAATATACTTTTCGATTCAATTTAGTTTTTAGTTTGGATTTTTTAATTTTATGAATAGAAATGAGACATAAACAATATTTTGCCACCGTCTGCCCACTTTACTCCTTACCCCGCATATCGCATGATAGAGATATTATACTCATAAAGTTTTAATTAATTAATTTTTAATTAATTAAAGTATTTCCACTTATCTTCTAAGTTATACTATATTTGTGTAAAAAAGTAATTTAAAAATAACTTATTCAATAATATAAAAAAATAAAAACGTGGGTGAAATATAATGAAAGGATTAATTCTTTACTCCAGACTTATATTTTAATAACCAAGGAACAAAATGTAAATTCTGTAGCGCTCTCAGAATTAAAATAAAATTTAAAAAAAAATAACAGAAAGGCTAATTGTGGTGCAGAGACAGAAGCGTACGACTCTAACGGGCCAGGTACGGGACAGGTTGTGGGTTCGATTTCCAATCGAGGAAATAAGCTATTTGATATTTTCATTTCCTCGATCTGGTAACGAGGCAAAGCGTACGTGGCCTAGTAGTGTAGTTTCGTCAATTAACACTGCAATGCATGCAATGCCTTCAGAACTCGGCGAAAAATGGAAAATGGATTTTTTTGTTGTCTTAATGGGAACGAAGTGTCTTAACAGTAGTTTCCCAGGTTCCCTCTAAAAATTCAGCTATGTGCGGTATACGGCGTGAAGCTAAAATAAAAAACAAGATAGGCAGGACATTCCAGTGTTAAGTATCTCGTACTTATTATTTGAAACAAAAACAAAATTCAAAATCTGACGTCGCACTTTTTTTGCTAAATTGGAGAAATGATTATGATTAATTCCCGTGAAAGGGATTCTAATCCACAAGCATCGTGCATACGGTTCTCATGTTTTTTTTTGTTGTGTCGAAAAGTTAATATAAATGCAAATGGAGACAGCAATTTAGAGCAGCTAGCCGATTATATATTGTTTTGGTTAGTTCTCGAGCAAAATGAAATGAGTTTTTGTTTGGTTGAATGAGTTTTGGTTTGAGTTTCGCTGCTCAACACGCAATGCCTCCAAAATTCAGCGGAAAGTCAGGAACGAAAGTGTCTTAATGGGAACGGAGTGTCTTAACACTAGGTTTTCAAATTGCTTCTGTTGACCCTGCTATGTGCAGGATACAGTGTAAAGTTTAAAAAAATAGTTTAATCGATCAAAACATTTTATTTTCCTTGTTAGTATATAGTAAAATTATCAAAAAATATATATTTTAAACTATTTTATGATTAAAATAGTATTTATTATTATTTTTTTATATATCTGAAATTTCCAGGTTCTGTGGCAATAGTTAAAATATCTTTTGACTAAATTGTAGATTAAGGTAACTAAACTTTGATGTTTTTGACCTAAACAATTAAGAACACTGTTGAACAAAGTAAAAATACTTTAAATTTTTACAATAAATCTTAAAGAAATTACATAGTACATAGAATTGTAACCCATAGTTATCGAGTAAAACAATTCTATTTAATGACATTAATTTTAAAAACCTTAAAATAAAATAAAAATACACTAAATGTATAATTTTGAGTAAGTAAATAAAATTTCTTTAAGTACGTTTTTTTATATAATCATAGCACATACTCACCTGCGGTAAACTGCATCCTAGCGCCGCAGCCCACGCGCCGTACAACATTTGCTTACTTCTCTTTCTAGCCACCGATAGCTTCAATGGATACAGCACAGCGAAAAATCTGCAATAAAAAAATATGATTTATCAACTTTGTCAATAGCGGAGTAGCCACGGAGAAGGAAGCACCAAACGCTACGGTCCTGCTTCCTTATGTTTTTTACGTAACCTGCTCCAGGATCTTTAGTACTATATTTTCAGAGGTCAATCGGGGTCTCCCCCAACCTCTGCCACCTTCTTCTCTTCACTTTTAGGCAAAGTTGTGGCAAAGGGGCTAAAGCTGTGACTGTAAACGCGACGGTTGTAGCTTCGATTCTCACTCGTGGAAGTGAAATATTTAATATTTTGATTTCCTCGTTCTGGTAATCACCACTCCTCATCCACCTCTCAACAAGCAAAGCCTCGATAAATTCGACTACAAAAATAGGGAAAAGATGTATCTTAATAGAAACGGAGTGTCTTAACACTAAGTTCCCAGGTTCTCTCTGCCTACCCTCCTATGGATACTGGTTGAAGCTAATAAAGAACTATGTCCATAATAAGCTCTGATTTATTTATTTTAATGGACAAATGTCATGCATATGTTAACCTAATACTATTGCAGTTGCTTCGAATGAATATATATTCGAATAATTGTCATGGGTGCGGCTTTCACTAACAGAGTCCCTCTGTTTCAAGAAATAATTTTATATATATGAAAACGAGTAATCTCACAGCGTGTCACTGTACAGCGTGACGGTTGTGGGTTCGATTTCTACGGGAGGGTATGAATTGTTGTCATATACTCGTTCTAATAACGAGACAGAGCGGTGAGTTAAGTTCACACTCTCATAATTCAGTCAGAAATTGGGTTACAGAGAGTCGAAACGTTAGGTTCCCTCTACCTACACTGTCGACCAAATCAAAGATGATGAAAATCATAATATGTGCGCTTATCCGCCAAAACGTCAAATAAACCGCGATTCTGTTGAAATACTCTAGTAAATAGTATATGTATTTAGTACATCATTTTAATCTCATTTTCTAATCATAATAATTCAAAGTGAATAGTATTAATGGCTTCAGCTATTGGTGCAGCTGTAATACACGATGTGGTTTTAATTTAAACAATTCATTGAATCTACTGCGTTAATTGAATATGGTTTGCATTATAATATAATATCGTATTAAACTGAGACGCTACCTCTGAAAGAGGTTTAAGTAAGTACGCATACTGTCTTAACTACATATTAGACTAACAATAGCCTTCAAAATCTTAGCTTTGCTAAAATGACTTAGGTCTGGGGGTCCTGGGATCCTGGGTTCTAATAATGAAAACCGATATTGCAAATATAACGTATAAAATTATTTGATTAACACAAATTTGTATAGATTTTTTTTGTTGATGTAAAACAAGTTATAGTATTTTTTATAAAAAATAAGGTTAATATAATAATATAAACTTATTTTTGTGTATTGATAGTAAAATTATTTCTTATTGTAACGAAATATTCTTGTAAAATTGACCTCCTGTTCTCTATTGTACTCTACTTTTTAACTCTGAACTCACGTCGACTTCCGCTAAATTAAAGACATTCCGAAGAACCAAACACAAAACGAATGAAGTGATATATTGAATTAAGTTCATTTTATTTATCTTACAAAAAATAGAATGTTCCCCAAATTGAGATATAAATATCTATCTCATTTACGGATTACGAACAATAATACGAACAATAAAACAATAATATCGATTCTCACTTTCTTCTTCGAAATCGATTAAAAAATACAAAAACAAGAGACTTACCTATCAATAGATATGCAAACTAGAACATTCGACGACAAGTACAGTCCAAACGCTCTCATGACCAGCAACACTTTGCACAACAGGTTACCAACTAGCCATGCGTTTGTGTATTTCCAGCCAATCTGTAACACATACATTAAATCAAATTCAGCTTCACGCTGTATCCCGCGCGCAGTGTAAGCGGAGAGAATACAGTGTTAAGACGCTTCCCGTTTCCCATTTTCCGCAGAATTATGGTTCCATGTTGATTGTTTATAACACAACGCCTAGGTCATTTAAATTTAACATTATACATCAGAATATACAAGGCCTAGGAGGCAAAGAACTGGAACTAGAATTATTTCTAAAAACATTCAATATACATGTAATGTGTATAACTGAGCACTGGATCTCAAAATGTAACATTATAGTTAATATTGAAAATTATAAATTGTTAAGTTCGTTCGTTAGAGAGAAGGCCATCCGCGGCGGTTCGCTTATATTAATAAGAAATGATATACGTTGCAAATCGCGACCAGCCATAATGGCTCTCTCCGACGAACTCTCCATTGCATTGTCCTGCATTAAATTCAATAGATATATTATAGTACGCGTGTACCGACCGCCCTCAGGTAGTTTTGAAGTATTTAAAGAAAAAAATAGAGGATGTTCTTAGTAATCTGAGTTCGAATAGTAAATCTTTAATAGTATGCGGAGACTTTAATATAGATATACTACAGATTTCGCGGAAGCTCTCGAGTTCTGCCGTTCATCAACATTTTGCCTTCTCTTATTCTTCTTCATGGATTAATGGGCTATCCAACATAAAAATAATTTCTCAAAATGAACCAATAGTTCCTGATATATGAAGGACGGTAGGACATAGGACGATAAACATAATAAAATTTTAATTTTTATAATATTAGAATAAATTATGAAGGTTTATATTTCAAAAAGTAATAGGTTATAAAATGTTATTTTTTTATCATTGAAAGTCAATTGGCGGACGAAGCGTTCAGGGGGTGAAGCCGCCTATTATACTTATATAGATGTCAAAATGTATTATCGTATTTGTTTTTAAGTAACCTAAAAACAGATTTAACAAGAAAAGGCCTAGTTTTCCTTTAATAGAGTTATATCAACACATAATTTCCATAAATTATAATCTGTGTTGATATAACACTGTTCATAATCAATCTATTTTATTCATTTACTTTATACAGTAAATAATAAAAACCTAGTTAATTTACGTCTGCAATCTAAAATGTTAACTCCAATATTATTAATTAAAATCTTTTAATTATTAATTAATAACTACAATTATCTCGTACAAACTCAATTTGTACGAGATAATTGTAGTTATTAATTAATTCTCGTATTTTAAATATTTAAAAAATCTTTACAATTCTTCCGCATATCAGGATAGACGAGAGAAACCCAGTTTTAAAACGCACTGTTCCACAATTTCTGCCCAATTTTTACGTCTTTTTGTAGCAGAACTCAACGCCGCGTCTTGTCTACCAGAGTGGGAATATGACTTATTGATTGAAAAAAAATTATATATCGTTGCCATAGAGTTTAAGCCTACTAAATCCGTTTTTGTCCTCACGTATTCGTTATTATATAATTTAAAATGTAAAAATTTAAGATACAAATTTGACCTTTATTTTCTTTCATATTATATACTAGCGACCCGCTCGCGGCTTCGCCCGCTTAAACCACAAAATTATTTAATTAACACACTGAATTATGTTCGTGTTTTGATATACCTATAATGTATGTTTGCAACGCAATGTAGATTCTTAGTGAGAAAGTTATTAAAACTTTAGGTCGCATTTTCGTACCTCCCATAAGAATCTTCACTTGAATTTTTGAAATAAAAACACAACTTATCGATACTTACAATAAAATCCTAACTCATCGGTGGCTGTACATGGAAGATATTACAATTAACATTGTAATAGAACTTGGTCAGTTTGTCTGTTTGTCTGTGAATTTGTTCACGATAATCTCAGAAACGGCTTAACCGATTTAAATCCTTTTTTGTTTGCATTTTGGCAATTTAATATTAGTTTTATTTTAATCAGCTTCACGCTGTATCCCTCACACAGCAGGTTAGGCAGAGGAACCCTAGTATTAAGACACTCCGTTCCCCACTTTCTGCCGAATTCTGGAGGCATTGCGTGTTCTCGTTCTTTCGTGTTCTCGTTCGCTCGACACCAGAGCGAAGAAATGGAAATATAAATTTAAGTAAATATTTCATCTCCTCGAGTGCTTGCACTTCGTGCCGCTGCGCCACGACTGGCCTCAACTGGACTGGACTTTATTTTAATCGGTTCACACAAAGTCAAAACCAGATCCACGCTTTATCCGGCCTTTAGCAGGGTAAAGATTATGCGTAAGATTATGAGATTATGTTGTAATGTAAGGATTAAGATATTGCGTATAATGTGTGACTGATGTGCGAAATTAAAATATTATTAAACGAAATGAAAATATTATTAAATTATAATTCAATCCTCCAAGTGGGGATCGGACCCACACCAGTCGCGTTGCAGCCACAACTTTGGCCTTTAACAAAGAACAGAAGAGAAGCGCGTCAGCGCTCCTTTTACGGAAATAGCATATAGGTAAAATATTTTAATTCCATACCTAAAGAATTTAAGCAACAGTGTAGACGTAAGTTTTTTTTTTTCATTTCACGATGTTTAATCATATCTATATTTCGTGTGAGGCAGTTACGCTTTGATACCAATAACGTAAACACATACTACTACAAAAATACTACTAAAACCTTTAGATTTTAGAACTTTGAACTTTGCCGCCAAAACCTACAGCTCGATTTCGGAATGAGGCGTATGCGGCGGTCTCCCTTTGATAAAAAAAAAAATGTGCGTGCGTCGTTCTTGACAAATTGTATTTTATTTTACAACGATAATTTTATTATTTATTCGCGGCTTTGTCCGCTTGAATTACATGATTACTCTTTTAAGAAATATAGATATTACAAACAGCCTTAACTAATAATTAATTGATTTGGATTAGTACTCACGATATTATTTGCAAAATAACTTATCTAGCTCCTGTACAGTTTTTAAATTAGTAACATATATTATTAGTTAAATATATAATTGATATACAGAATATACGTAGAAAGCACGTTTTTGCTCCCAAAAGTTATTTTTTTATACGTTTCTTAAAAAAATATTAATAACATAAACGAACGAACGGACTGAAGAACCTATTCAAAATATTTCTTTGAATATTAAGTCATTCTTTATCACTGTGTTAAATAATTACGAATTAAGCTAGACTGTTACGAAGGTAATCTTCACCAACAATTCAATGTAGTTTACTTTATAATTAGTACTATGAACAATTGTACTTTAAGAATACGTAAATTTATCAACAGTCAAATAAATAAGACGTTTCTAAAGTCATTCTTTTGGACTTACAATTGAACTGTAACCATTCGAGCATTGTTAGAAAAATATTACAATGTTATGTTAAATTTATTATAAGTATAGATTACACTTACATGACGTAATTAACGTTAAGCAGATAATAACTCAACAATATAATAATTTATTTCTTAATAATTTCTTTTTTTTTTCAAATATAAATATCTTTAAAACTTTAAGTACATTATTTTTTGATAAAGTGTAGCGGTAACCTTTCCAAACTATATTTTCTTTTATGCACAGCGCCATCTATTAAGATCCCATCACAATTAGTGATAGCGTTAAGCGTATGGAAGAGAGTATCAAGATTCGTTAGTACCTACTATTGGTCAATAGATAGCGTTCTTGTATCGATTTTTTAATATGTCAAATATAAACTTCTTGAAAACTTAAATACTTATATCTTTAGTATTAAAATGATTAATATTTTTTAGTATTAAAATGATTAATATTCCTTCCGTCGTAATTAGTGTTTAACTCCACAGAACGTTTTTTGCGTTATCAAGATTCGTTAGTACCTACTATTGGTCAATAGATAGCGTTCTTGTATCGATTTTTTAATATGTCAAATATAAACTTCTTGAAAACTTAAATACTTATATCTTTAGTATTTAAAATGATTAATATTCTTTAGTATTAAAATGATTAATATTCCTCCCGTCGTAATTAGTGTTTAACTCCACAGAACGTTTTTTGCGTTATCAAGATTCGTTAGTACCTACTATTGGTCAATAGATAGCGTTCTTGTATCGATTTTTTAATATGTCAAATATAAACTTCTTGAAAACTTAAATACTTATATCTTTAGTATTAAAATGATTAATATTCTTTAGTATTAAAATGATTAATATTCCTCCCGTCGTAATTAGTGTTTAACTCCACAGAACGTTTTTTGCGTTATCAAGATTCGTTAGTACCTACTATTAGTCAATAGATAGCGTTACTTGTGTCGTTTTTTACTATCTCAAATATTAACGTCTTGAAAACTTAAATACTTATATCTTTTGATAGAGTGAAGCGATTACAATGAAATAAAGACTAAAACCTACCTTGATTTATGTATAAAAGTTGCTTAAATTTATTGTGTACTTTTTACGTGATACGTGTTCACATAAACAGACAAACAGACAAACAGACAAACAGACAAAAATTCCAAAAATGTTGGAAATGGATTCTGTTAGTTATCCTTTAACACCCTGGCTAATTTTTTCTTAAATATTTTCAATGTACAGAAACGACTTTTCTACAGATTTATTATAAGTATAGATAATAGACAAAACAAATCAATTTTCGAATTTCACTTAAAACTTTCTGACACGTATATATAGGTTCCATTCCATTCCATTTCATACAGCGTGAAGCTGCGTCACATTTTCTACCGTTCAATTCCTTTTGTCCATCCTGACGTATTTTTTATAAGAAAAATATTTTTTTATAAATTACATCATGTCCCTAGAACGGTCAAGTCCAAATATATATCTAAATGACTAAGGGATACTTAGTAACAGCATTATAAGAATTAAAGTGCTTAGGAAACGCAGAAAAATTCTATTTGAATTTACTGAATTCCAGAAAACGGATATTGCTTATAAAAAGCAAAATGGTCGTGCATTTTTCAAATTTCCTTATAAAGCTTTCAGTCTAAAAAGCTGCTCTACAAACGCAGCTTTGATTCGCATTAATCTTATATGCGTAGTAGTTTTATATGGAAATGGTTTTAAATTGCTATGTTATTTTACCACAGCATCACAGAATATTTATATATGTGTTCTTATTATTTTTAATTATACTTTGGTTAGCTATATTTTTAATATCTCAATATACTTTTTTTGCCGCATCCCTCTTTCACCAGATCAAAAATCAATAATCCGATCAATGATAGATAACTGATGATCGATGATCAATAATCGCCGATAGGAGTGATTTAACGCAAATTTTTGCAAACTTAATCACATAAAAACTGTATTCTGTATATATGGGTATTCATTTTGACATTATTATCTTATTTCGTTTTAAATTAAAAACCGGGTTTGAAGTCACTATCATCATGTAACATTATTTACAACATTTTAACATTAACTAATAAGTTATTTAATAGTAAATAAATAGAATTCTTAGTAGTGTAATATACGATTTAATCAATTCATAGAATCTAATATCGCCTTTCTTTTTATTCAAATCAAAAATGATCATGAAAATGCCAATACTTTGCTCGATAATCTCACCTTAGGCCTTTGGAATTTCTGGCAATATGAAATATCCATACAGTATTAGTTCAAAAGACTTAGCAATCTTGAGGTGTCGACATAGCTGGGTAAAAACGTATAGCTCAGTCTTCAGTAGTAGTCAGTCTTTTTTTTTGTCTCGCGATGTATCCTGCACAGAGCAGGATAGACAGAGGGAACCAGTTTCCCATTGAGACACTTTTTTGCACACTTTTTACTGAATTCTGGAAAATGGCGGAACGTAACGCCGCGCTTTCCCTCGTTACTAGAGCGAGATAACAAAAATATTAAATATTTAATTTTAAGTTTACAGTTCCATAATACACGGTAGTCCTCAGGTTCTATTAAATATATAAGGTATATACATTATTTTTAATACTAATTGAAGTATTTGTAATACTAACTCAATATCACATGATGTAAAAAAGTAATATAAATACTTCCTAAGCGTTCAAAGCCTGCAGATATTTGTTATAACTTAAACATGTTGATATATTTAAATTAAGCGGCGAGCCGATAGAGCTAGTTTAATAAAGGATATGTCAGTCAAACAAGATAAAATGATCTTATGTAAACTCTCAACAACTATAGAAGAAGGAGAATATGGATTTAAAAATATTATTAAAATATTTTAAGGCCAGTCGTGGCGTAGGGGCACAAAATGTGAATGTAAAATCAACTGGTTGTGAGTTCGATCCCCACTCGAGGAAATGAAATATTTATTTACAAATGTAAATAAATCATTTTTTCGCTCTGGTGTCGAGAGAAAGCGCGGCGTGGAGCTCCGCCACTCAACACGCATTGCCTCCAGCACTCGGTCGGAAACGGTGTCTCTTAACACTAGGTTCCCTCTGCCTACCCCGCTGAGTGCGGGATACAGCGTGAAACTGATTTAATTTAATTTAATAATTTTATAATCATTACCTTCTATTTTAACAAATTTATGACTATTGTGAGGGAAACTTTTAGTATGTTTACTTTAATTAAGGTTTGGCAACATAAGTAAACAATGTAGGTAGAATTACAAAGGTTTTCGTGTAAAAGTATTTTCATTAGACTGGAGAGTGCTTTTTGAGCAGTTAACGCGAACAATACGAAGCAAATAAATGAATAATGCATTTAATTCTCGCAGTAATGGCTAACACGCTAACATGTTATAAAAAAAACTATGCACAAATTAAACTACCTAAGTTAGAATTGAAATTCACTCCAATTGATAACGGAGCAACGTTTACAACCTTTCGGTTACGAAATCTAGCAATGTCACCAGTTTTTTCTTTTTTTTTAACAAAAAAAACCGATTTTAAAAAAACGAACTAACGAATTGATAACCTCCTTTTCTTACAGAAGTCGGTTAAAACGAAAGACCACCAGATGATAAGTGGATCCACAGACATGTACAATCTGAGGCATTTGAATAAAGTCCAGTGGTTGTAGTTAATACTGAAAGGCGCCCCTCCAAATAACTATTAAACTGGACATCATTCAATATGTCACTCTTAAGAATCTCAACATTAGTGTCACAGAGGGAGCACCATAACTTATTTCATACAATAAAAGAGGTCTTTCTTCTCCAGGCCCGAGCTAGACCAATCTCATACACAAGTTGTATTCTGCGTACGTTCTCCGAACTCAGCGCGAGAGATATAAGCCCAGCCCGTATGAAAGTCATCGCCTTCCATTGCATAGCAATGAATGTTGCTGGAATTGAAAATGCCATTAATATGCAGAATAAACGGTGTGGATACCACTAAAACTTGGGGTACTCCAGCATTAATTGACTTGGTCTCTGAGCATATACCGTCGGTTAAGACCTTTATACTCCGTCTAGTAAACTGTTTACACACTTGCATAATCTCCCGGACAAGCCTATAAAATGGCACTTCAATAAAAGAGCTTTGTACGAGACCCAATCTAAGGCCTTTGCGATGTCAAGGTTGACAGCTCCCCCTTACTCTTAACGGTGGTTCTCTATTGGTAGGATAGAAGGGTGAGAATAAGCACGTTATCAAGAGGTTGAACACGTTATACGAGGTTGATTCAGAAAGGTACGTAACAAAACATTACATAAAATCATATTATACCTGTAGGATTCGATAAATAAAGTATAAGAAAATTACATTTCATATTCAAGCTAACCTAATGTGAATTATAATATCCTTATAAATGGGAATTATAATACCGTTTGATTATTATCCTTCTGGCATTTGTACTGTTAAAGACAACCTCATTTTATTAAAAAACATAGCTAGAGAAAGCACAGGAAATGAATTTGAAATTATTAGAAATAATGAAAATTTTAACAAAATAATTTAAATTTTCGGTTTATATATAAAATTAAAGCAGTGTAGGTAAATAATATTTAATATTTGTTTTTAATATATGTACATTCATTTTAAATATATCTTGGATTAGGTTGAGGGATAATTTATTTGGCTTCATTTATGTATCAGGGCATCCCGTATATATGAGGTAGGCAGAGGGAACCTAGTGTTAAGACATGAGGAGTATCATTCATTATCTAAGCAACGAAATAATTTAATATCCCGACTGGACAAACCTACAACCGTTTACATTTAGGCGCTACGCCACTGCGCCACGACGGCCTCAAATAAATATAAATAAAATTGAAGTGTAAATTTAAATTTCAATTTTTGGTCTGCTTGTCTCGATCGAATCTAGATTTTTTTTATATTAGGATTGCGATTTTTAGGAGACTATCACTGAGTGATACAGTGAGCTATGGAGCAATACACAGGCTAATTTTTATCCCTATAAGCATGTGGGCGCGCGTGGATAGATAGATATTGAAACATTTTATTAAATTTTTAAGTGAGCAAAATTAATGAAACTCTCGAAAGATTTAAATTATTATTTATTAATGTACCCTAAAAACACTAAAAAAATATAAATAAAAAAGAAGCGGTCGAAGCCGCGCAGAAGCCGCTGTATTAAATAAAAAAGAAGCGAGTGAAGCTATGCGGGGCCGCTAGTACCTAATCTATATTTATAATAAATCTGTAGAAAAGTCGTTTCTGTACATTGAAAATATTTAAAAAAAATTGCCAGGGTGTTAAAGGAAAATTAACAGAATCCATTTTCAACATTTTTGGAATTTTTGTCTGTTACTCTGTTTGTCTGTTTATCTGTTTGTCTGTTTATCTGTTTATGTCAACACGTATCACGTAAAAAGTACACAATAAATTTAAGCAACTTTTATACATAAAAATTACAAATAAATCAAAGTAGCTTTTAGTGTTTATTTCATTGTAATCGCTTCACTCTATCAAAAGATATAAGTATTTAAGTTTTCAAGAAGTTTATATTTGAGATAGTAAAAAATCGATACAAGTAACGCTATCTATTGACAACTAATAGTAGGTACTAACGAATCTTGATACTCTCTTTCATACACGTAACGCTATCTATTGACAACAAATAGTAGGTACTAACGAAACTTGATAACGCAAAAAACATTCTGTGGAATTAAACACTAATTACGACGGGAGGAATATTAATCATTTTAATACTTTAGCACAACATCGTTTTCGGTTAATATAATTTTATGTTAGGTGAAATTTAAATAGATGGCGCTGTGCATAAAAAAATATATTTTTATAGTTAGGAAAGGTTGATGAGTGATTAATATTCCTCCCGACGTAATTAGTGTTTAACTCCGCAAAAAACATTCTGTGGAGTTAAACACTAATTACGACGGGAGGAATATTAATCATTTTAATACTTTAGCACAACATCGTTTTCGGTTAATATAATTTTATGTTAGGTGAAATTTAAATAGATGGCGCTGTGCATAAAAAAACATATTTTTATAGTTTGGAAAGGTTACCGCTACACTCTATCAATAAACAATGTACTTAAAGTTTTAAAGATATTTATATTTGAAAAAAAAAAGAAACATACGCAATGATATCTATTTACTACATATGATAATGAATGTTGATAACGCATAAAACATATTGTTGAGTTATTATTTGCTAAACGTTAATTACGTCATGTAAGTGTAATCTATACTTATAATAAATTTAACATAAACATAGTAGTATTTTTCTAACAATGTTCGAATGGTTACAGTTCAATTGTAAGTCCAAAAGAATGACTTTAGAAACGTCTTATTTATTTGACTGTTGATAAATTTACGTATTTTTAAAGTACAATTGTTCATAGTACTAATTATAAAGTAAACTAAATTGAATTGTTGGTGAAGATTACCTTCGTAACAGTCTAGCTTAATTCGTAATTATTTAACACAGTGATAAAGAATGACTTAATATTCAAAGAAATATTTTGAATAGGTTCTTCAGTCCGTTCGTTCGTTTATGTTATTAATATTTTTTTAAGAAACGTATAAAATAATTAACTTTTGGGAGCAACCTCTAAAACTGTGTCTCAAGAAAAAAATGCTCTGACACTGTTTATAAAAATATCCCGCAGTATTAATTCATAACTTACAAGCGACACGTACCGACATTGCACTATTGCACCTGTATGTTGCATGTATGTATGTGCCAAAGGTATTTTAGGGTACATACCTCAAAATTCTTATAAGATAACTTTGTTGTTTGTCCGTCTGTCCGTCTGTCAAGACTATTTTGTACAAGATCGGTTAAAGGTTAGATACCTCAATGTTCAAGTCTATATTCCCTTACGCCCAATATTAATAACCTATCTCCAACGTCAATCTTAGATTGTTTCATATTAGAGCACAAAAAATCTATCTTCTAAATCATCGCAATTAAATGACGATGAAATATGAGGGTTTATGCTTCGTTTTTAGTCGCATTTTCTATCATAACTATAAGGTACTTCCCGTTGATATACAATTACGAAATTTGTTAAGAAGTTAAAATTTACGGCACGTATAAAGGAAAATTCCAAAATTATTTTTCAAAAATTGAATACTTATTGTATTTATGTCACAGAAAAAAACCATTAGGTACAAATTTTAATCTGTACTTAATTTGATACAAAATGACAACTTAATTAGTTATTATTTTGGTGTATCTCCATTCATGAAACTGGTACGAAACTCTCGGGGCATGAGTACGACTTGAACTTGACCGAAATTGTTGATTATTTTATAGATTATATAAAAATGCCTAAAAACGTGTATGTATATTCTGTATACCAATTATATATTTAACTAATAATATATGTTATTTTAAAAATAATAACGTGAGTACTTATCCAAATCAATTAGTTAATAGTTAAGGCTGTTTGTAATATCTATATTTCTTAAATGAATAATCATGTAATTCAAGCGAGCAAAGCCCCGAGCAGGCCGCTAGTAAGTAATAACGATTAATTATTTAACTTAAATCTTCGTTTTGTCGTATAACGATATTATACATTTAAGCGCGCTGGTTGGTTTACCCTCTTAAGTAGATCTTGGTAAAGTAGATTTATTTCCGGACTCTGGTTAAGATGAAAACAGAAGGCGTGTGCTTAAAAGGCTTATTAATTTAGAATTAAATTTGACACGATTTCTTTTGCTTTGCTTTTGAATATTTTGTGGTAAAAATATGGAAAAGAACACTATGTTTCATTTTAAACAAGTGAACAAAACTAAAAATACCCGTAACTAAAAAACATTACCTCGTCCTTACAAAGTGCTTGTTACTCTTAAGCTCCTACGCCTTTTTTGTAAAACATAGCTCACAACCATCGCAAGCCAAAGATTTTAATATAAAAATCCGCATATATGTAGAAAAGGTGAATTATTTTTATTGTAAAATACTCAAAAAAATAATTCTTAAAATATTTCTTGGAAATCAACTTAGGTCTTTAACAGAATAAAAACAAATAAGAGATTGACAGCCCGCACAAACTTGGTTTAGCTCGGCGACGCTTTGATAGGATTTCTTCACTTATCTATACTAATATAATAAAGTGGAAGAGTTTGTTTGTTTGTTTGTTTGTTTAAACGCTAAGATCTCTGGAATCTATTGATCGGACTTACTTTTTGTTTGATTTGTAAGTAAGCTATGAAATAACAATAATTAAGAACGCCATCGTATTAATTTAGCCGCGTGGGCTGCAGAAATAGTTAAATATATATAAGTAAATTGTACTACAAAAATATCCAGTTTCATTAGTTTTAAAATAAAGCCCACGAGACCCTACATTTATCTCTTATAAATAAGGGCACAACAAGACATTTTATGATAAAAAATTATTGAAAATTACAAGGTGATATTAAAACGTTTTTTATTTGACGAAGATATTGGAACTTACGAGCGAAAGCTACTCCATCATTAAGGAAATTTAATGAAGATAAACTTTGGCTTTTATAGCATGTAAATTGGACGTATACTTTTAGAGAAAATGTAAAATTTAAATAATTTAACGCTCTGTTTACGGCCGCAAGTATAGACGCGAGTCCCGCGGGGAGCGCCCTCGCTGCTGATTTTGTCGACGCAAACGGCGACGTAGTGCTGGCACTTTCTCAAAATTATGAAAAATGATTGTATAAATTATATAATCAATCTTATGGCAAATGCAGCATAATGAAACAATTATAGGCGGTGTATGCGGGCAAAGTCGCGAGTGGGCCGCTAGTGTGTGAATATAAACATTTAATTGCCATTGCGCAATATTGATTAAAATTAAAAATAATCATTTTAAGCAAAGGAAATTTTGATGCCTCCCCTAATGTATATGTAATTAACCGACTTTCCATCAAAATTAATACATTCTTAAGTGATCATCGTAGTATAGTAACTATCCTCCTCTTTAATTATTTTTTAGTTAAATAGCTAAGAGTCGTGTATATCACATTCTGTTTACGTGAGGCAACTCTGAACGCAGTTATAGTGACTGAGTGGTTACTTAAAAACTATTACCTTGATTACTTGAACTATTAACTTGATTTAGTATAACCTATAACCTTTTTCGATAAATAGGCTGTCCAACAGAACTTTAAACCAAAAGTTCCTGGGATTAGCACATTCAATCATACAAACTTTAGATATAGATTTGCAAGGAACATAGTTCTCAACGCACGTGCTCACACTTAAATTGAAAAATATTCCGTGACCTTTTCGGAAACACGAACGAATTCTGAAAAACCTTTCTCAGTATTTAAAGTTTGCGGTTCACTTTTAAAAATTACATTAAAGGTTTATCTAACAATTTCTTTTATTTTGATTTCGCTCTGGTGTCGAGGCAAAGCGGCGTTAAGTTCTGCTGCTCAATGCCTCCAGAATTTGGCGGAAAATTGGGAATGGATAGTTTTAAAACAAGATTCCCTCTGGGCCACAACCTGCAGTAGCCAATTTGGAATTCACTCAATCGATTATTAACAAAAAAAATTGCTATAAAAGGTCAAACAGCGTGGAGCATTGGAGCTACAGTCCAATCTACAAAACAAATCACATTTGTTCCCAACTGTCAGTTGTTCTGATGACGATTTGACTCGGGCAACGAATAACGCAATCAACGAAGCTAACCAGTGGCTAAAAATCAATAATGAACATTGCAATCATTGCTTTAAAGAAGAAGAAAACAAGATTGTCGGTAAGAAACTAAAGATTACTTGGCTAAAAAGTGCTTGGAAGAGGTCAACAAATTTTATTCGTTAGGGTTTATTAATATGTTTAAGTAAAGCAACTTCACGCGTATCAGGGAAGGCTTAATATAATATTTTAAATCCTAAATACAACATTTCATAATAAAATAAAATAAGTAATACGAAGCTAGTACAAAGCTATAACAATGAATCTAGAAATTATATAAAGTAAAATAATACGCGTATAAAAATTTATAAATATTTGCAAAAGTTTTATGAGTAGGTAGGTACTCGTACATTACCGCCGGGGACATGTTACGCAAATACAAAATATAAATTTGAACATTGACAATTGTAAATAAACATTCTTAACATTTTTAAAGTGTTATTCCACACTAAGGAAAGAAAAATATTTATTTAGAAAACGTATAAAAAAATTCAAAAAGTAGCGGGACTCGGACCCGCGCCTTTTGGAAACCGACCAGGCGCTCTGACCACTAAGCCATACGTTCTCATCAATCTACGTCGAAATTTTTATACGCTTGTCAGTTGTAACAACATAAATAAGTTTGAAATATTCATACGTTTCCTAAATAAGTTTTGTAAATAAACATTTCACAGAGAGAACGTCGTGGTTTTTAAACTTTAGTGAAGTGGTGGTAAATTATTTGACATTCAAAAAATGAAGCATGTACTTTTTATTCTGAAATAAAATATTTGACTTTGACTTTGGTGCCGGGGCACAGCGTTTGACTGTGAACGCGATGATTGTGGGCTAGACTCTTTCTAGGGGGAAATATTTTCATACCCTTCTTTTCGATTCTTACCAGATCAGAAGCCAAAACGCCAGAAAGCAAATAAAATTAAAAAATAAAATAAATAAATCAACTTCACGCTATATCCCGCACACAGCAGGGTAGGCAGAGAGAACCTAGTGTTAAGACACTCCGTTCCCCACTTTCTGCCGAATTCTGAAGGCATTGCGTGTTGAGTGGCAGAACTTAACGCCGCGCTTAACCTCGACACCAGAGCGAAGAAATGAAAATATAAATTTAAGTAAATATTTCATCTCCTCGAGTGGGAATCGAACCCACAACCAGTCGGTTTTGTAGTCACACCTCGTGCCGCTGCGCCACGACTGGCCTCAAATAAAATTGATTTCTATAAACGTAACGGCGCAGGGGCACAAGCGTGCTACTGAAAACACGACGGTTGCGGATTGGATTCCCTCTCGTGGGAATGAAATATTTAATATTTTCATTTCCTTGCTCTAATAACGAGGCAAAACAGCAAAGGAGAATTCGGCGGTTAGTTGGAAACGCAAGTGTCTGCAGTTTGTGACATTTGCCACGTTTACCACCAGTTATCATCGAAACTTGCCGCAGGATAGGCTGTGAAAACCCAATGTGAAGGTACTCTGTTATTCACTCGTCGAACGAATTTGAAACATTATGTGTTGGGTGGTGAAGGCTTTAAATGTTTTATATAAATGAAAAACTGGCCAAATGCGAGTCGAACTCGCGCATAAAGGGTTCCGTACCTTTAAAAACTGCACAAAATATCAAGTCTGTTTTAATATTTGTTATAGCGGCAACAGAAATACATCACCTAATAAAAAAATTTACTCTCTCACTATCACCGTTCATGAGTGAGTTACATTTGCCTAGTGGGAGACGGACAGACATACAGACAGACAGTCGAGTCTTTACTCTTTGCATAAGGAATTCTAAAAAGTTAGTGATTTGATTGACTGTTCCGCCGACAATGGCAATTTAAAAAACATATTCTATAAAAGAAATCGTGCTACAAAAATATTGCATAACATTTTTATTTATTTATCAGTGTGCAATGTCTTTTTTCGTATTTTAAAGCGACAATAAAAAAATATAAAAAACCCTTTTTAAGTGAACATTTCACAGGTTGCAAATATATTTCACAAAACTAATTTTAGTTATTCGTAATGTTATATAATACTAGCAACACTGTATAGGATCATTCTACAACAGTAGTACCATCAAGTTAGTCTGATGATGGAACCAGGACCTTAATGGTAGAACTCTTTAGAGGTCTTAAGCAAACCACTTTAGGTTTATATCATTTATATCTATGCACGCTCTACAGCATTTGTAGTGCTTGCCGTAACAAATCATGATATTTACTGTTTTAGAAGGCAATTTAAAAAATAAATTAAATGAGCTTCATCCCGCACACAGCATGGCAGGCAGAGGGAGTCTAGTATTAAGACACTCCTAACCCCACGTTCCAATGAATTTATCGAAGCATTGCGTGTTGCGTGACGGAAATCAACACCGAACTTTTCAGTTGGTGCCAGAGCGCAGAAATAAATTATCAATAATAATTCACTCCCTCGAGTGGGGATCGAACCCACAACTAGTCGATTTTACAGTCACATTTTATGCCCCTGCGCCACGACTGGCCTTGCAACATTTCTAAAGAAAATAAACAAATCTATTATTATTTCGCTAAATAGTTCTCGTAAGGCGATACTTATAGTTTTGTCCTCTAAAGCACGGAACGTCTAGAATTTATTCGAAAACGAGAGAACTGAGTGTATTGACAATAAGACCTCCGCCTAACCTTGCTATACGCTAGCTCCAGATAAATATATCGTCGGTTTAGAATTTAATCCTACTAACAAGCTAACTTCGATAAAGCCGAGCTTAGACTCAGATGTTGCGCCATTGCATCAAAAAAATTTTTTTTTAGCTTCACATAGCAAGGTAGGCAGAGTGAACCTGAAATCCTAGTGTTAGGACACTCTGTTTCCCATTAATACACCTCGGTTACCCACTTTCTGCCAAATTCTGGATTTAAAAAATTGCTTACTTAAATTTTTCTTCAGTTCAGTAATCTCTTAGTATATAGATTATTGTAGACTGATATTAACCTAGATTTAACTATCGTAACTTTTCTTTATAACATTCTATAACTACTTATAGATACTTCAAAATGAAATGTAAAAATTTTCTTTATCTATTTGAAAAATTATTTTCTAAAATACAATCATATTGTACATAAAATATCTATAAAATACATTTATTAATAGAGGCCGGTCGTGGCGCAGCGGCACGAGGTGTGACTGCAAAACAGAATGGTTGTGGGTTCGATCCCCACTCGAGGAGATGAAATATTTACTTAAATTTATATTTCCATTTCTTCGCTCTGGTGTCGAGGTTAAGCGCGGCGTTGAGTTCTGCCACTCAACACGCAATGCCTCCAGAATTTGGCAGAAAGTGGGGAACGGAGTGTCTTAACACTAGGTTCCCTCTGCCTACCCTGCCGTGTGCAGGATACAGCGTGAAGCTAATTTAATTTTTTTTATTTTATTAATAGATGTATCTATATCTAGAATGCAATTTTCTTAATATGTATAAGGTTCTTATTAAGGACGTCACATATTTATTTGTAATAATACATATAATTTTATTGATAGACTTAAATTAAATCGTTTTCTTGTCTCGATCAAAAGTTATAATTATTATTGCGACGGTATAACATCTACTTTTTATAATATTTTAAAACATATAATAAAATATAAAATTTGAATTTTTGAAGTAAACAAAAATTAAAGGTATGACCTCAAAACAAGAGAAACCTTAGAAGCTATAAGCGCCTATCAATATATAAGGAGCAAATAATATTTTTAACACAATAGTTAATTAAAATGATATATTGTTCTTATTATAAATTGTTCTTGTCAGCGCACAAGCGCTTACGAATATACTATACTAAAATTTTGTATAGTATATTCATAGGCGCTTGTAATTTATTAGAGTTTAGATGTGTCTGACAGGGGGTTAAAACCATGTTGTCTGGCAATGGACAACGTCATTTCTAATATAAAAAAATAAAATATAAAAAAAATGAACTTTATAGTTTACGAAACTTAGGTACTATTTTTGTATCCTGGTTCCCTAATAACTATCAAAATAACCACCACGTAAGATCCATATTCCCTAATGGTACTTATTGATGTTGGGTGTATGCGAGCAGAAACTTTCAGGCTTTATAAAATAACGTAGGTCTGGCTACTATTGACTCTCTCTCTAGTGTAAAAAAACATCAATTTACCTCCAAAGGAATAACTCCACATGTCACACAGACATCAGCTACAGCCAGATGTGTCATCAACAGGTCTACTCTAGACCGTCTACGTCTGGCACTGGCGAGTGCCACAAGTACAGCCACATTGCCGATAGCCCCTACAGCCATCAACACCCCGTATGCACTTAACACTGCACCCTGTTGCCTCTCAGCCACTTCTTCTCTGGTTATATTCCTGTCGTCGGTCATGTCGAAATAATCAGAGAATTTTCTGTCTAGAGAAGATGTCGATTCCAAAATAGAGAATGAATTATTTAGCGTCATCATGTTTTTTTTATTTTCACTTAACGTACACATGTATATAAAAATGTTATGTTTACATTTTTCTAACATACAAGACCACAAAATTTCGTCTATTTAAATAAATATCACTAATTATATTTTAAATTTATATTTAAAACCGAACTAAAAATTGTAAATAGTCGTAGAGCTTTCGTAGCATCTCGTAGTTCAAACTTTACTCCGCGCTGGAGCGACGTCCGGCGTCGACTGATAACACCGACGGACTACGGTCTACGGTGCTACGCAATCTCGTAGCTTCTGAGAGCTTTATAGAATAACTATTAGCTTTGATTTCTTTCAAAGGCTACTTTTCTTTTGTAAAATTTTATCAAGGTCTTTATGTAATTTGTAACGATTTTTAGTATGAATATTAAAATACACACTCATATTTATCTTTTTCGAAATACTTTAATTGCTATAAACTGCTTCGTTGTTTGATTTGCGCTCATTTGAAACATTGAATATTATGTAGCACAATTCAACTTCTATTTATACAATTGGACCCAGGAAATATATTAACTAAATATAAACTCTTTGAAGTAAAAAAACAGTTTCATTTCAGAATACCATATTTCTGTTTCTTATCTCTATATCTTATAAAATAAGAACGCATTTCGTCTCTGTCTGGCCTTTCTAAGCGATCTTCTTCTAAACCACCCAACGGATTTTGATGCGGTTTTCACCATTAGGTAGAGTATTTCTTAGGGAAGGTTTATATATAGTTTATTATATGTATATTTTATTGTAATTTGACATAAATATGATAAATGTGCATAAAGTCCTACCCGTTGAGACACTTTCACGCATGCGCTGCTTTAATGGTAAGTCCTACATGAAAATAATGTACCAGAGTATTATTCCTTTTAATAAGATCTACAAAAAAGTCAGCGACAGCATATTTGTATCTTCTAAGGATAACATACAGTGAGCATATTTCTGTCTAAAAATAGTAATTTGAATATATTTTTTATTGTGAGGGATGTTTGTCCATAATGGTATCAATCCTTATCTTTTTAAATACTTTATTAATTTTCTACGTTAAATGAAGAGAAAATTTGCTCTTTACACTAATTTGAAATTACGAATAGTTTTAGAGAAAAACGCATTTAATTATTGACACATCACGCCAGCTATAAACCGCAGTTTTGGCGCAAGTTTCACTTATTACCTTACTCTCAGCATATAAATAAGTATATTAGTTACGTTGGCCATTTAATGGAGATCAAAACTGTCTTTTACTGTTTTTCATTTTAATAAGTACTTTAGAAGTTGTTACAATATCAAAAAATCCTTGCTGCGAAACGGCTCACCACACGCCATGCGTCCCCCCGCGCCCCGCGACGCGTCCGTCTCCCCGCCTACCTCTGTAGCGAAGTAGATTTAGATGCGATTGTACGTATTGGATAATTAGAGTTTAATGTATTATTTCAGCGCGATATATTTAGTTTCATCTTTTTTGATTAATAGAATAGTAGGTTGTCTTTTGTTTATCATTTCTTTCGTTTAAGTATCCTGTTGTTTATTTTGTTTACTCTTCTTCTGTTCTTTTATAATTTTTTTTTACTTTTTTAAACATTTCCTTCTTTAATTTAATTATGCCACGAAAAAGTCGTTCATAGGTCGTAGAACAAGAAATGCAAATAAAAATCGTTTAAGTCTTACTAATGAAAGCGTAGAGGAGACGGAAATTAGACGGTAATTTAAATATATTTTCTTATTGTAAGGGATGTGTGTCCATAATGATATTAATCCTTATCCTTTTAAATAAGTTATTAATTTTCTACGTTAAACAAAGATAAACTTTGCTCTCTACAATATTTCGAAATTACAAATAGTTTTAGAGAAAAGCTATATCGACTCATGTTTAACCCTTACTTTCAGTATATATATAAGTATATTGGTTACCTTTTGGCCATTTAATATAGATTAAAATGTTGTTTACTGTTTTTCATTTCAATAAGTACTTTAAAAGATTAGTAGCACAGATTTAAAATTACGGTACTAAAAAATTCTTGCTGTGTAACGGCTCGCCGCCCACCACGCGTCCCCCCGCGCCCCGCAACCTTTTGCTTATAAAAATGGATCCGCCACACCCCGCTGGCTTCTTTCCCCCGGGCATGGAAGGAAGGCCTGGTCATCATGTTGCCCAAGGCTGGGAAGAGCCCGCAGCCTGAGGGATACCGATCTATAACCCTCCTTAGCGCGGTCGCCAAGCTGTTCCAGAAGTTATTATTATTCCTCTCACTTCTCCAGTCGCACATCCACCCGCGAAGCGAACAGTTTGGCAAGCCGGTATACCACTCTGGTTATATTATGCCGCAACAGCGATCAACCGAAAGGAGAATGCAATAGTAGTCTTCTTCGACGTAGCGCGCGTATTCGACCGCGTTGGCACCCGGGCCTACTTCATTAAGTGCTCAGAGCCGGCACCCCCCAGCACGTCGCGCATGTCTTTGTCAGCCTCAGTGACAGGACATTTTGCGTGAGAGTTGAGAGTTCGAGGTCTAGCAGCGACTCGATCGCTGCCGTTATTCACCAGGGCAGCATTTTATCACCTGCTCTCTACGCACTATACACTGATGACATCACAACGCCCTAACGAGTATCACTCAACGAGAAATCCTGCAGGTGGTCCAGAACCTCATCCTCCGTCGAGTGACGCAGGCGCCATACTAAGAGAATGCTTCAATTCTGCGCCTGGCTCTATAGCAAAGTTAATTTAGAAGCGATTGCACGTATTTTGGAGTTATCCAATAATTATTATGTATTTCAACGCGACATTACATTAAGAGTTGGTTACATCTTTCGTTTAAGTATTTTTGTGTAAGAGAATAGTAGGTAGTCTGTTGTTTATAATTTCTTTCGTTAAAGTTTTCTGTTGTTTGTGTCATTTGTTTAAGTGTGTTTTTTTAAACAATTGGAACATCCTTATTGGAACTCAAATTCAAATTAGTAATCTTAAGTGTTTTGCAAACATAGGTACATTACATGAATAATTCAGTAGTTAAAGTGGGCGAAGCCGCGAGCGGGTCGCTAGTGTTATATAAATATATAAATGTATAAAGTGTTATGGAAGAGCTGGGCCTCTTGTTACAAGTACTAGTATCATACTGGTAACTTACTAGGCTGGTCTCTCTACTTTCTATGTAGCTAAGTAATATGTGAAACTGAAATAAATATATTTTTATTTTATTTTTTATTTTTATGTTATATAAATGAAAACAAATGCTTGAAGTCATTGCAGGCGTCTACTGTAAGTGTAATGTTTGTGGGCTAATTTCCCAGCCTGGTAGTTCAATTAAAGCGTTAAGTTCTTCCATCCATAATTTAAATTTTTTTTATCTCGAAAAGTAGTAAGTAGAGATTAAAAGTAGTATCGTAAAGTTATAACCGTCCAAGCACTCTGACCGTCAAGCCAGACGTTGTCCTCAAGCTACGTCGAAATTCTTATACGCTTGTTACAACTACGGTCCAATATAATTAAAAATTAATTATTTTTAATTATATTGGACCGACAATAAAAATTACATTTGAAAAAATACTTAATTATATGTACGTACATACTTGAAATACTCTTTATTTTTTATGTTCTTTGACTTTACTGCGTTTTCCGAGGTACAAGAAGTAAAAACGGAATCCTTATCCGATATATAAAATGATCCTATCGTACACCACACACACAAGCTGAAATTAATATCTCTATGGAGCTATTAATATCACATACTTAAGTCTAAGCATATAAAATATAAAGTTTCTTAGTTAACGCAATCAAAAGATTGCGTTGATTGACGAGAATTAATCGATTTTTCAGCATTTTGAATTAAGTTCGCCACATAACAAAAATCTTCTTCGGTTACTTTTCGTAGACATAACTTACATTACATATAAAGAAAAATCCAAAAGTTAAAATATGTGGAATTTCTTATATAAAGTAGCGCAAACTTAAGCTTGTAAATTTTTACAAGATAATCTTATATTTTCTCGTTGCCCCACAATCTAAAATGAATACGGAAGCCTCGGTGGGCGAGTCCGGCTCGCTCTTTAATCTATACACATTTACATACATATATATTTTCCATTTTATATCCTCTTTTAACGAAATCAAACATCTCAAGGTTTTTACTATACTTATATTTCTATTAATATTATAATTATTCTATAGGATCTCTCTCTTTCCGCTTCAAATCTAAAAGTACATCTTGAATTTTCCAATCACATGTTGCGTTCTCTGGTGGTAGTTCTATAAACTTATTTTTTAAAATATATTTTTAATTAAACAAAAAGGTCGATTACACTTGTATAATAAAAATGTTGCAAATATCAAAATTAGTAATAAAAAATCACATTTCAATTACATTCATTCTTCCATCCGGCTTCATGCAATCTCGTGATGCACGACTACCCAAAAATAGAATAAAAATCAACAACCATATTTTATAAAATAAAAAATTCGTTATTTCGGAGACTAAAAGGTTTTTTGAATTACTTTCAGTGATTTATGTATACATATAACGAAATTGTACCTTATCGCTCTCTCGTCTGTATGTGGCAGGTATATAAGGAAATCTAGTATTGGGGTACTATTAATAAACTAAAAAAAAATATCTGTCGGTTTTGTCGGTTTGAATATTCTTATGTTTTGTCTCTGCGTTTGTATACGCTTATCCAGTGATTATGAACACTTAAAGATTTTATATAATATATAGATTTTATGGAAATTGAGCAAACTTTACAATTTTATAAATATTGTTTAATGGAAGGTATAATTTTTAAATAAAAAGAAATATGTAATGTAAATTTAACTTTTAACTTAACTTAATATGAATAATCATACATATATTTAAATATAAATATTACATTCTAGTGTCAACTTACTAAACATTTTATAAATTTATTAAAATAAATAATTTAAATCTACATCAGCCTACGGAGTGTCTTAACACTAGGTTCCCTCTGCCTACCCTGCTGTGTGCGGGGTACAGCGTAATCAATATAAAAAATTCGTAACAGCGATTCAGGTTGTTGGTGTGTTACATTTTTGGAACTCATTTAAGGTAAGTACTTATAATTTCATTACATATCTCTAAGGATTTATATTAAAACTTTCAGTTATATATCTTATATTGATTAAAAAAGGGCCTATTTTAAAATCTATTTTAGTTTTTATGAATAATGTGATAGGTAAAAGCGCAAAATATTTATTTAAAAAGCTTTAATGTGAGGTTATTCGAACCGTATTATCGGGAACGAAGTGGATCACGTTTTTGGAAGATTTTATTTCATATTTAAGATTAATTATTCTTTTTTTTTCATTGTAGGTAGCTCGTACGTACAAAAGAAAGACAAGTGAGGGAAAGTGGTCCCAAGAAAAATGAAAGAAGCCTCAAATAAAGTCTTGGGCATAAAATTTACCTTACGTCGAGCTTTACAAATTACCATACACAAGTTTACAAAGAAAATTGTTGGACAGCTATCATTATATTTGAGTATTGAGAAGATTTTACAATAACGTTTACGGTACTATGCGAGTCGTGGCTTCGGATTGGCACCTACAGTGGTTTGTAAATATGCGTTTGAATTCAAAAATTAAAAAGCTCAAAACATTAAACAATAATTCGATAGAGAAGTTGGAATGGCTTGTCAAGATTTTTTCTTTTTGATAGGATTCAGTGCCATAGATACAAAGAATGGTGCTACGAAAATGTGCTGATATAAGTGGAAGAAAATGACCGCCCAGATTTACCCCCACAAAGTGAGATTTGTGTTATTTATTTAAATAATTTAAGAATTTAAGTTTTGTTATGTTTTTACGTAGCTAGGTTGGTAATGATTACTTTTTAGCCAATAAAAAAATCATAATATAGTATGCTTTAGTACGATTTTCATATTCTTAATAAAAATAGATCCGATATGCCCTTGGGTATATAGGGTATTTAAACTGTTGGAATTTGATAATATTTAAGTATGATGTTCTATTAATAACGAAATAGTCGTGGCACAGTAGCACAGCAGTGATTGTGAGTTGGATTCCCACTCCGGGGAATGAAATATTTAATATTTTTATTTCTTCGTTCTGGTAACAAGGCAAAACGCGGCGTTGAATTCCGCCACTCTACACGCAATACTTGTTAACACTAGGTTCCTTCTGTCTATGTGCATTAAATACACCGTGAAGCTGGAAAAAAGATTCCAGACACTGAGCGTTGAATGGTGGAACTGAACACCAAAAGAAAGCCTCGAACAAGTAATATAATTTTAACTTAAGTTCAAATATGTATCTAAAATACTATTATAATAGATATTTAGTAACACTATTTAAAGAATGAAAATGCTTAGAAGATTTATATTTTCTTGTAAACTATTATAAAAATAAACATACTTAGCTGAAAAAACCTATTATATTTTATATTCGTATTTACTGTCTCTAGTAAACGGATGTTGCTTATATAAAGCAAAACGGTCGTGCAATTTTCCACTTTTCATTATAAAGCTTTTAGTTAGAAAGGCTGCAATGCAAACGCTGTTTTGAATCACATTAATGTTTTATATTTGCTGGTTTTATATGGATATGTTCCTAAATTGATACGTTATTTTACTAATGACCACTGTTTCAATATTTATTTATCTGTGCATTAGTATTAAATATATATTTTTAACTATATCTTTAACGTTTCAGTATACTTTTTTTAACTCATCCCTCTTTCACCAACACAAGAGAATTTCCTCCAGGAGTCCTCGTGACCAAAAATCAATTACCCATAATCGATCAATGATCGTTAGCGTTGTTAGCGTCCTAACAAGATTTAACAACATAAATAAGATGTAAAAAATATGTTATAATTTCGAGCTGGATAAGAACGTAGTCAATAATCAGAGCCCTTTAGCTAATAAAATATTTTTCTATCTCTTTCAAGCCTTTGCAATTCTAATGTTCCTCTTTTTTATTTTACAACGCACATAGCAAAGTAGACATAGAGAACGTAGAAACTTGAAATTAAGACACTTCGTTCCCATTAAGATACTTCCTTTCCCCATTTTCCGCTGAAATCTTGAGGCATTACTTGTTGAGTGGTGGAACTCAACGCCGCACTTTACCTCGTTCTCAGAGCGAGGACATGAAAATATTAAATATGGTACTTCCTCAAGTGGAAATCGAATCCACAACCTGTTGCGTTTCGAGTCGCACGTGAACCACCACGGGACGACTGGCCTCAAATACATATTAAGTATCAAAATGTTGACAGCTTATATATCGTTTAATTAAATTTTAGCGAAATAAATCTTATTAAACCAGCTCTGTCGGCTCACCTAATTTAAATATATTAACATGATTAAGTAGAAAAAAATCCTAGCAAACTTTGTGACTTTGAAGCTTAAGCAAATGAAATATATTGCTTTTTTCCATCATGTTTGATGGATATTGAGTTAGTATTAAAAAGACTAATTTTCATACATACATATCTAATAGAGCCTAAGGCCAGTCATGGCGCTGAGGCACAAGCGTGTGACTATAAGCGCGGTAGGTACACGCAGCTAGTGGGTTCGAGGAAATGAAATAGTTAATATTTTCATTTTCCTGTTCTGGTAACGACGCAAAGCGTAACAATATATACTTTTAATATCCAAGTCCTCATTATCAGAGAATTTAATATTTTTTACAATTTTAAATATAAATTAGCATATATAAAATACATATAAAAACATACTCTTCTGACGGTGGAATAAGGGTCCAAGCCGAGCTAGCTACAGTACTACAGTATTGTAATAACTTACAGAGAGAGCTCCGCAATATGTGTAGTAAACATGCATACTTGTGTCTTTGAAAAGTATTAGGTTTAGTCAACCCCACCCCGAGACCTGCTTCATCGTGGACTCAATCTCATATACAAGTTGTATTCTACGATCATACGAGAGTTATAAGCACAGCCCGTATGAGAGCCACCGCCTTCCATTGCATAGCAATAAATACAAAAACAAAATTAATAGGAGGTTAGGAAATTTTGTAACCCACTTTCCGCCCAACTTTCAAGCCATTGTGTTTTAAATAGCGGAACTCAACGCCGCGCTTTGCTTACTAGAACGAACAAATGATAATAAATATACACATTCCCACAGTGATAATAATTACAGTCTGATGCAGTGCCACTGTGGCTACCTAACTAACTATTCGAGAAAATTGTTTAAACTAAAAAAAATCTTTACTTTTATAAATATTAATTCCACTATGAGTATGTTTTTATTTATTTAGCATTTCCTGTGAATATAATGAAGAACAAACAAGGTATGAAGGAATCTTTGTATGTATATGTACAAATGTTTACAGTTTAAACAGGGAGTCGATGTATGTAAGTCATGTATGAAGATTCTCATCAAAGTTGAGTGATTCTCGATAGTTACGCTCGAGTCTCGATAGTTAGCATAATACTTTATAGGTAATCGTATGTATATTTGTTCAATCTATATATTAATAGGTGGTAAAAGAAAAAGAGAAAGGTGGATGTGGACGATATTAAAGTTATTGGAGGGAAACCCTGGTGAAGGAAAGCAATTTTAATTGCTGGACTGGAAAAAGCCGAAAGACACGCTGTTCATGTTCATGTTCAACGTGGGAAACGGAGTGAGAGAGTGGATGGGATCAAAGTGTATTAGCATTGGATTCCCAACTTCCTACTTACCCTGGTATTTGCTTTATACAGCGTGATGCTAAGAATGCGATGGTTATAGGTTCGATCCCCATTATAGTAAGAATTACTTTCATTTCGCCGCTCTCCAAAGATAAACGTCGGCGTTGAGTTCCGCCTCTCAACACGTTCAAGACGTTTTGTAGCGGTGGTTAAACTATATTCATTTCTGTGATCTGGTCCTTATTTACATACTAACGGAGAACCTTGACGCTACTTTGCTATGTGCTACACCTACGACGAGTATATTACAAGTTAATCAAGTGGGATTACAATCCTCAACCACAAAATGTCTTATACTTGTATAGTCAAATTACTACGAAGGTATCCCATATAATTATTTGAAATGTCAAGGTCAATTGCGAATGGGACTCGCCCACTGCGGGTTCCCTAACAATTTCATGATTGTAGATCAAAATTCAAAACTAAGTTAGCGGACGTATGCACTTATTTTGTATTAACTAGACTTATAAATTTAATAAAGTCTCTTCAACTTATATTTGTAGTTCATTTCATACATACTGAGTATATATGCCTTTTGTTTTGTATAATTTTACAAATTGTAGGTACTTCCCTATGACCTACAATCCTGAAAATGGTGCGAACGCCTCGGTGGGTGTGTCCAAGTCGCACTTAACCGTTTTTTTACCGAAAGCCTTGACGTGCGGTGGTTGTATTAAGGATCGGATTAGTAGTTTAAGAGCTATAAGCGCATTGTTAAAGACGAGGTAAAGATTTTTTGTATCAGACGTTTTTAAACTTGTTAGTTTTGCATGCTTATAATTAAACGCAAATTGTTATCTTTCATATTTTAAGCACAAAATGTTTCAAAGGAAAAGGAAGTGTGTCAAATTTATTTCTAGGTTGCCTTTTGAGAATTTACCTCCAGCTTATTAAATTCATCTTTCGCCAGAGACCATTTCTAAATCTACTTTACGAATACTTACTTAAAACGGTAAACCAACCAGCGGTCCTAAATGTATAATCTTGTTATATCTACGAATAAACGAAGACTTAAGTTAAATTTTTAATTTAGTATAATTAAAATAAATTTATTCATTTGAGATACAGAGATATTCAATTAATTTCCTTGCTTTGGTAAGAAGTACAAAGCAGGGTTTAGTTCGACACTGAGCACAAAAATATCTCGAATATTAGATGGTGCGTGGAAATCAGAGTGTTTTAACACTAGGTTCCCTCTGCCTATCTTTCGATATACGGGCGCTCTTTCGATATACACATAAGTGACGCTAATTAAATAAAATATTAAAATGAATGTATATTAAAAACGTATTTAAAATGTTATATACTAAAATCTGATATAATTGAAAAAAAAAAGCATTTTGTTTTAGTATTATATATATTTTTCTTTGAACCGAGAGATTACCAAAAACGTTTTAGGTTTAAATTTTCAATAATTTTAATATTTTAAATCCATTTCCTGTTTCATTCTCTAGCTTTGTTTTTTAATAAAATAAGGTTGTCTTAAACAATACAAATGCCAGAAGCATAATAATCAAAGGATATTGTAATACCCTTTTATACACTGAATGGCTTAAATATGAAATGTAATTTTCTTAAACTTTATAAATATATCGAACCCTATAGGTATAATAAGATTTTTTGTTTTATTCGTTGAAATATCCGTTTTTTTAAGATATATTTATTAATAATCTACGTACACTGTTAAATACTGCAAGCAAAATACTAAGCTGAAAAAAAAATATTATAAATTTTTACATTTTTACAAGTGTGGAATAAATAACACTTTAAAAAAAAATGAAATATATAAATATAAATAGTTATTCCACACTTAGGATAAAAAATACTTTTTAGAAGACATATATGTCTTCTAAACTTTGAACGTAGCGGGATTTGAGCACGCGCCTCTTTGGAAACTGTCCAAGCGATCAACTAAGCCATACGTTCTCAAAAAAGAGAAGAGGCGCGTCTTCAAAACCGTTCGCTACGTTCAACATTTTTATATGTTTCCTAAGAGTATTATTGTTAATATTTTTAGGGCTCCAGTTGATGAAAATTGTTCCTAACGATCCTATAAGGCCATAGGATCCTATAGAGACAAGTCGTGGCGCAGCGGCACAAAGTGTGACTGTAAAACCGACTGGTTGTGAGTTCGATCCCCACTCGAGAAGATGAAATATTTATTTAAATTTATATTTCCATTTCTTCGCTCTGGTGTCGAGGCAAAGCGCGGCGTTGAGTTCTGCTACTGAACAAGTAATACCTCCAGAATTCGGCAGAAAGTAGGGATCGGAGTATCTTAACACTAGGTTCCCTCTGCCTACCGTGCTATGTGCGGGATACAGCGTGAAGCTGATTTATTTTTATTTTTATTTGATCCTATAAGAGTTTTGTTCCTCAAAAGCATAAAAAACGAAACACTTATAGGATCATTTTGTATTTGCCGTTCTTTCTTTCAAAATAATTTAAAATAATATCAAATATTCAGATCTAGATCTAGGTCCCTTGGAGTAAGAAAAAATCAAGCTTCTAATTCATTTTTATAATGAAAAGATACGAGCATTTATTTGTACTTCGTTTTTGCTATATTTTGTATGAGATTTGACGCATGAACAAAACTTTTAATTGCTTTAGACCTACAATTATAAAATTTGAAGTGATCAATAAGTGGCAAGAAGATCTAATGATTTTTTCATGAAATTCCTATAAATTTTTACTTTTCGGATTATTTCCTTTATTCATAGTTAGTAGTAGGTAGCTAGTGTAGTTCCTGAGATAACCGCGTTAAGCCAAACAAGTATAAATTATTTTTGTCCCCGCCCTTTGATTAAATTATTTAAACATATATATCTATAAGATTTAATTCTACATAATAATATTTAAAAAAATGTAAAAAATGCAAATTATTTTTATTGTGAAATACTCCGGGCTTAATAAAGTGAGTCTTTGACAAAGTAAAAACAAAAAGAGATTGACAGCCAGTACAAATTTGATTCAGCTCGGCGACGCTTTAATAAGATTTTTTCACTGATATGTATAAAAAGCATGTAGGAAATTGTCTCTTAAGAGGTCATCGTGGCAAAGTGGGTTAGTAAAAATAATTGCAAACGTAATGGGTTCGATTTATATTTGGAAGAAAGATTATAGATATTTTTTTTATGGAAAAGACAAAGCAAACGAGCGTTCGGGTCACGTGATGGTAAGTGATCACCGCCCCCCACGACCCCGTGCAACACCAGAGGAGCTACAGGTGCGTTGCCGGCCTTTAAGGTGGGTTGGGCGCCGGAGTCCGGCATTACCTGATGCGAAACGCAGTGCCATAAAGCCACTACTTCACGCCGGTTTTAAATGTCGGGGGTGGTAATGATCCGGTCCGGATTGCTGGCGACGTGACTCTACCACACGTTTTTTTATTTCCACTCTCTAACAAGACGAAGCTTGGCTCAATTTTTTTTAAATATTTTTTATATTTTGTTTAGAATTTTTGCAATGAAATATTCTTTATTTAAATTAGGCAAAAAGTAAGCTCAGTTGGTATTGGACATCGAACATTTATATGATTGACTAGCTTATATCTTCGGCTTCTCCCCTGTGGTCAAATGAAAATAGCTAAGAGTCATATAGAGTACATTCTGATTGCCCGAGCTATATCTGACGCAGTTATAGTACGTTACATCAAAACGATAAACTTGACTTAATATATATTGCCGTAGTAGTTTCAATTCGAGCCTGAAGTTTCGGAGATTAGCTATGTATATATTTTTTTTAGCTTTGCTGTGTCTTGCACATAGCAGAGTAGGCATAGGGAACCTGGGAATCTAGCGTTAAAACACTCCTTTCCCATTGAGACAAGACATGGAAAGTGGGGAACACTTCTGTTCCGAAGAATTCTCGAGATATTGTGTATGAAGTGAAGGAACTTTACTCCGCAAACTTCTGAGCTTTGTAACTTTAGTATAGATATAGATTTACAAGGAACAGAGTAACAAAAGTACGTAAAATACAAACCTACAAAGATGCAACTAGGTAGATGAAATGAAAAATATTTCTTACTTAAATTGAAAAAGTATTGCGTGACCTTTCCGAAAACACGATCCAATTCTGAAATACCTTTCATAGTAAAATTATATTTCTAACAATTGTACCGTTGTCCTCCCTTTGAGCAATATTCTACTGTGGTTTATATAAACTAGAGGACCAATTGACATAACAACATGTATGTCATTTATAAACACAAAAGTATATATGTATGTATCCATACCTATATTATAAATTCGAAAGTAACTCTGTCTGTCTGTCTGTCTGTCTGTCTGTCTGTTACGCAATCAGGGCCAAACCGCTAATTCAATTGTGATAAAATACTCATATAGAGATACTTGAGGGTCTTCGGATGAACATAGGTTACTTTTTTTTCTCATATTTGTAATATTGTCGATATATATTAATATATTGAAATACTATTTAATTTGACAGGCAATTTATTCCGCCATGTTAATAACAACTGACCGTTGCTAAGCAACGGTTTGCAAAGTTTATTTGTTGTTATAAGAAAACGTCACCCAAAATGAGCTTGCTTAACGCACACATGGCGTGCACTGACTCAACCTTATGAGATACATAAAAACAATGTTTTACAAAGATATTGTTCTTTAAATAATGTTTAAAAAAGTCCGCGATACATATACCATGTTTATCTCTGAAGGTTGAGCAAAAGTAACCATTTTAAATAATTTATTGGGTTTAATTAATTTATTTATTTATCGGGTTTTTGTCGTGTGTATTTTCTATAATTTGATATTGGTCCTTATGAAAAAGAATATAATAGTCACTTTTAGCATTTCATCTAGATTGAAATTATAGTTTACTGTATAACATTCTAAAAAATAATTAAGGAGATGTCACTGATTCGAAATGACCTAGCCTACAAGCGGCATAGTATGACCGACGCGAACGGGCAGATGACGTTGACGGTTTTGTAAAATTTTATACATTTTCGAAGTACTGTTAATTTTTATGTAATTATTTGCTATTTATAATTAATTTATACTTTTCTTTGGTTCTTCGCTTATTCGAGTAGTAGATTAGTTAGATTTTCATTAATTTCTAGGTGTGGTGTAAGTTGCGGCCCTGCACGGTATCGGCATAATATTATTTAAGTATTAAGGAAAGAATTGTTGGTTATTTCATCTTTGTTGGATGCTTATCTTTACCGTTGTTATACACTCAATAAATTGTAGTTGTAGGTTTTTGGGATTTATTTGATATTGCTCGCAAAACTTATCATATTTAATGTAGAAAGGACTTTAGTTATTTTATAATATCTATGTATGCGTGCAAGGAAAACGTGTAAAAAGATTTTTCCCGGTAAAATCGATCACTGAAAGTCCAATAAAAATCAGTTCAGTTATTCTGGACATTAGCTCGGGGAAATAGAAAGACAGACAGAGACAAAAAAATACATTTTTTATTGTATATGAGTATTATATAAATATCCACATGCACTTGCAAAAACATAGCACAACACATTTAATTTTAATTCTTTTAAACATTCATTTTACTTTGATAATATTAATAATCTAGCTGGTTTTGTTTAGTTTTTTTTTATGAATATTTTACTTTGATTACGTTTACTTATGATTTTTTCATTTAATTACTTACATATTTTCAAAAACAATTACATAAATATATCTATTAAGCATTCGTATATTTTAAGCGGGCGAAGCCGCGTCCGGGTCCGCTAGTATATATATATATTGGCAAATGTATGGTGGTATGTGTTATACTTTATTTAAAAAATATATATATTAATTTTTATAAACCAGAAGTGTGCCACATTTCACACTTCCTTCAGGCTTTATTCCTCCCAAGGAGTGCTTACACACGGGCAACTTGCAGTGGCCAATTCGGAATTCACTCAATCCGAAGATTAGTAGCCGAATTAAACAATGCAAAGATATTGTAGCGCTAGCTTACTTGTTCTTATGGCCTAAGATTCCAGTGCATAAGTATGTAGGTGTCTACTTTTTTAATGAAACTTATTTTTAAGAATGATTGTTGATGTTTCATTATGAAAACAGATATCTGCAGATTTATGCACTGGGATTAAACTGGCCTAAAAATCAATCTGATCATTGCTAACATCGCCACAAAGAATAAGAATATAAAATAAAAAGTAAAAATATTATATATTTTCATAGGTTTTTTAATATCTTTTAATAAAACGCAACTTTACAGATAGCAGAGAAATTGTAAAGGAAACTTATTATGTTTAGTATATTTTCATTCTTAAATAAAACATAATAACATAGTAAATGAAATAAAAAGAAATAATACAAAGCTTGTACAAATATTAGAGCTATAGCAATTCACAAAATATAAAAATTATATGAATATTTGTAAAACCTTTATGGGTACATTTCTTCTTCCGACGCCGGGGATATGTTACGCAAATATAAAACTGAATATTGATAATTTAAAATAAGCATTTCATAGTGAGGACGTCGTTGTGCAGCGGCACAGCGTTTAACTGTGGCGACGAATGTTGGTTCGATTCCCATTCGAGGCAACTACTTTCATAACCTCTCGCTCGGTTAGCGTTATAAAGCAAATTAAATTGATTTCTAAAAACGTAATTTACTTTGGTTCAGGCTGCCGCGGAGCAGAGGCACAAGCGTACTTTGTAAGCGGGCGGCGGTTGTAGGTTCGATTAGTGGGAATGAAATATCAAATAGGAGACTAGTGGAAATGAAATATTTAATATTTTTATTTTCTTGCCTGGTGACGAGGCAAAGAGCGGCGAAAAATTCGCCGAATTGGGTCTAAATTCTTAAGGTCTAGGTCTTAATTAGAATGTAATGTAGTAGCAGTAGGTTCCCAGGTTCCCTCTGCCTATACTACTACGTGCGCAAAGTTTGAAAAAAGAAAGAGAAATGTTATGAAAATTATGACACCACTGTCGCATTTAGAATGTGTAACTGTCCACGTAAATATAACATGTTGACAAACTGGCTTGAAAATAGAGAATAGGGAAAAGATATTTTAAACTTATTAGCCTATATGTAGCAACATTTACCACCTGTTTCCATCGAAACTTGCAGGATAGGCAGTGAAAACTTAATATCAAGATACTACGTTCTTCACTTTTTTGAATTTGAATTTGAGCATGTGTTGAATAGTGAAGCGTCACAGTTTGCTATTATCAGAATTGATATATGAACCACAACCATTGCGTTAACAGTTCCATATCACACTGCACTACGATGGATTTAAATGTTTTTGTTATATTTTTCAAATATTATAATCTGTAATTACTTCAACCTCGTGGCGCCATCTAGTATGTTATTATGTAAGAATTGACTTTGGTCTCCTGTCTACGTCCTGTTATAAAAAAATGTTAATCGCCATCTTATCAGAATCAAAGTGATTTAGAAGTTTCCACAAGTTTTTCTTTTAACAAACTATTCCATCAGTTTTATATAGTTGTGACAAGTGCGCGTCAAAGTCACGAATAAAGGGTTTCGTACCATTAAACCGACCTATAAAACAGGAAAAAAATCATGTCCTGCATGGGAACCCTCTTAAATATTTATTTTATTCAATTTGTTAACATTTGTTGTTAAAGCGGCGAAAGAAGTACATAATCTGTTAAAATTTCACCTGTCTATCACGGTTTATAAGATTCAACCTAGTGACAAACGGACAGAAAAAGTGTGAAGTCTTTCGACAAAGTGTGTGTGTGATATTATATTTTTATTTTAATCATTTTTAGTGTTATTCCACACTTATAAAAATTTACGTATAAAAATTTGAAAAACAACATAAATAAGTTGTAGCTTGATGAGAACGTATGGCTTAGTGGTCAAAACACCTGGTAGGTTTCCAGGAGGCGCGGGCGGTGCCCCTGAACCCCGATTGACCTTAATCTGGTTATAAAGTATTCAACATTAAACATCTAGAAATACAGAAACATAATTGAAAATTTAAATCTGTCTGAATTTCGAACACGTCCGAATAGGCATTGAGGCACGCGTTATTATTGATGTAGGATTATTGAGGAGGATCGTAAAGCCTCCATGGAAGCTAAAAACAGTATTATGAAGCATATTTGCAACCTATGAAATGTTCATTCAAAAAGGATTTTTATAGTGTAGGTATAGACTCGTATATCATAAAATATCGTTGTCCCATTAAAATATTTAAAAAAAACCATTCACAATGATAAATAAATAAAAATGTACTTATTTAGAAAACCTATAAAAAATTTAACGTAGCGGGATATGAATGCCTCTTGGTTTCATACAAGCGGTCTGACGACTAAGCCATACGTTCTTATCAAGCTACATCGAAATTCTTATACGATTGTAGCAATTTATTTATGTTGTTAGTATCTCTGTAGTGAGAATTTTACATGTTCTATTTAAAACCGGCGTTAAGTAGTGGCTTTATGCCACTGGGTTTCGCATCAGGTAATGCCGGGCTCCGGCGCCCAACCTCCTAAAGGCCGGCAACGCACCTGTAGCCCCTCTAGTGTTACACGGGGTCGTGGGCGGCGCTAATCACTTATCATCAGGTGACCCACAGGCTCGTTTGCCTTGTCCTTTTCCATAAAAAAAAAAATCCTTTACCCAGAGATAATTACTTAAAATTGCCAACCAAAAATTATCTTTATATTAATACGTGAAGCAACAACTTGGACCCCTTTTTACGAAAATTGCGCGGACGGAGGAGTATGAAATTAGGCATACTTATAAAGTTTATATATAGGAGAAATGTAGAACGCTAATATTTTCAATAATAATAAAGTACATATAAATAAAACGTTGTAATATTTACATTTTTATATTTATAAAAATAAAATAGCCAAGACGCTGCTATGGCGACGACAACGTATATAATTTGATAATATTACTAAATATATGTTAAAATCTTCGTTATCAATTAAGATTTTTTAAAGTGAACAAAAATTAGTAAATGTATCAATTTACCTCCAAAGGAATAACTCCACATGTCACACAGACATCAGCTACAGCCAGATGTGTCATCAATAGGTCTACTCTAGACCGTCTACGTCTGGCACTGGCGAGTGCCACAAGTACAGCCACATTGCCGATAGCCCCTACAGCCATCAACACCCCGTATGCACTTAACACTGCACCCTGTTGCCTCTCAGACACCTCTTCTCTGGTTATATTTCTCTCGTCGGTCATGTCGAAATAATCAGAGAATTTTCTGTCTAGAGAAGATGTCGTTTCCAAAGTAGGGAATGAATTATTTGGAGTCATCATGCTTATTTTTTAAATGTTCACTTAACAAATACATGTATAGTAGCATTATATAAATATTTGTATCATAAAACAAAAATGTTTACATTTTATTTAACAAACAAGACCACAAAATTTCGTCAATTTAAATAAATATCACTAATCATATTTTATATTATATTTGGAACCAAACTAAAAATTGTAAATAGTCGTAGAGCTTTCGTAGCGTTTCGTAGCTCGAACTTTATTCCGCGCTGGAGCGACGTCCGGCGTCGACTGATAACACCGACGGACTACGGTCTACGGTGCTACGCAATCCCGTAGCTGCTGAGAGCTTTATAGAATAAGCATTAGCTTTGAACTCACTCAAAGGCTACTCTACCTTTGTAAAATGATATCTAGATCTTTATGTAATTTGTAACGACTTTTAGTACATTCTGTCTCTGTTTTGACGTACTATAATTGTTATAAGGCACTTTAACATAACATAACATAAAAACTCTTTACTTCACACCAGAAAATTACAAAATTAACAAATAAATTCATATGAAAAAAAAATGTGAAAAGGCGGCCTTATCACTAAGAGTGATAAGGCACTTTGTTGTTCAATTTCCGCTCATTTTGAAACGTTGAAGGTTGTGTGACGCAATTCAATGCTTCTCTTTATGCAATTAGACCGAGTAAATATATGTATTAATTATATATAAAACTCTTTGAACTGGAGGCCAGACGTGGCGCAAGGGCACAAAGTGTGACTGTACAAGTGTGACTGTACAACCGACTAGTAGTGGATTCGATGCCCACACAAGGAGATGAAATTACTACTACTACTACTACTAGCTTCACGCTTTATCCCCAGTAGTAATCTTTTATATAGGAGATGAAATAGTTACTTAAATTTATATTTCCATTTCTTCGCTCTGGTGTCGAGGACAAGCGCGGCGTATAGTTCTGCCACTCGACACGCAAAGAAATCAGCAAAAAGTGGGGAGCGGAGTGTCTTAATACTAGGTTCCCTCTGCCTACCTTGCGCGTGTGCGTGTGTGATACAGCGTGAAGCTGACTTATTAGATTTTTTTATTTAAAGAAAAATAGATTTAATGAAACGCCTTGATTGCGGAATATCATATTATTGTCCCTTATATCATATTAATGTTAATTAAATTATTATTTTTATCTCTTATATCTTCTACCGTCTTAATATTTGTGTTCTGTACACTACTTTTAGCAATGCAATACATACATTAAAATAGCAGCCTGTTCCTAAACTTCAGTTTTTTAAATTTAGCAGTTGTCAACATATTCTTTGTATTTCTTCTATTTTTGTTTGTAATGTTTCATGCACTTTTCAAAATGATGATGATGAATTACAAAAAAAAAGTTTTTTTATTTTATTTTTCTATTTATTTAATGACAACAAATATTTAGGGCCATTGCAGCACAGTAGAGCCGCATCTGACTATACGCGTGCTGGTTACGGGCTCAATACCCTGCCTGGGGAATGATTGCATTTAAATTATTTTCATTTTCCCGCTCTAGTAGATCAATAGCATTGAATTCCTCCATTCAAATGCAATGTGTTGATTCTTTTCTCAATCTTCGAAATTTATCTCAATACTGGGTTTTCTCAGTTTGTCCTGCTATATGCGGAATAAACCGTGAAGCAGAAAAATACTGTATTAATTATTTTAATTTTTATTGAAATGACAATAAGATGCCATTTGAAAAAAAATCGAAATATACGTGCATACTTGAAATATTCTTTATATATTTATTCTTTTTAGATAGGAGCTTAGAAAAATATAGGAAATATGTTTTTTATTTTTAATATTTTTAAAGTGTTAATCCACACTTAGGAAAGAAAAATACTCATTTAGAAAATTTCCCGCGCCTCCTGGAAACCGACCAGGCGCTCTGACTACCGAGACATATGTTATCTGGCTGGTAGTCCCGCTACGTTCAAATTTTTATACGTTTTCGAAAAATATCTTATTTTGTTAAGACATATTTCCGAACTTTTTCTGCCAGAACATTTCGTTTATTTAAAATCCATTACGAACCTAACATACATATATTTTCCATTTTATGTCCTCTAAAAAAAGACTAATAATATATATTTAGTGTCCGTACCGAACGCCTCTTTTTACATAATCAAAAAGCGTAAATAAAAATATTTTGAAATACATACAACATTGCCTTGATTTCATATCGAACGCTACCATGGCATATCGCATAGAAATCTTCGCCACTCCGCCACACTTTGTAAAGACTACTTAAGTTGTAATACAAATAGAGCTTTTGATACATTTTAAATCTACTCAATGGCAAACAGCTTTTAACAACATTTATGAATATATACTCAACCGTATGAACTTAACCTTCGTTTGCTTAAAAGGCAATTTTCGTTAAACCATCGTTTGAACGTTTACTTTATATTGGCAGATAAAATATTATATTGGCAGATCAATACGTTGACTTTTTATACATTGAATTATATAAATACTTTGTTATTAACAAATATAAAAAAAATAAACAGACTTCCAATATCTTTTAATGATATTCTTATAGATGTCCTCTACTAACTAACCTGACTAACCTCTAAGTTGAAATGTATCTGATTTAAATCAATAAGGATCATTTCTGTATGACTTTTAGTTTCTGAAAAAATTGTGTACAATCATATATGCAAAAAAATCTAAATAGATCATTATATACTCAAATACATAAAATTTTAACAACACTTTTTTTTTTAAGTTGGTGAAAAAATTTATGTGTTTTGTATGCATTAATTTTTATATAAATAGTTGTGGTTTTTTTTAGAATCCGGCAGAAAGTGGGGAACGGAATGTCTTAACACTAGGTTCCCTCTGCCTACTCTGCTGTGTGAGGGATACAGCGTAAAGCTGTTTTATTTTATTTTTATCTAAATCGTATTTTATTTTTTTTATTTGAAAACCGTCGGAAAGTGGAAAGTGAGTATAGGTACATTATGTTCTCTGCCTACCCTGCTATGCGGGTAAAGATGCTGTTTTTTATTAAATCCTTTAACAGGAAACAGAGTAATGTGACTCAATTTTTTTCTAATACTCCTCATAATGCAATAAAAAAAAATACTAATTTACGATATACTCAAGTGAAATGTCAATACAAATTTTATTTTTAGTACAATTGAGCGACAGACACGCCTCAATACATCGTAGGTAGTCTTTGACCTATTATATTCTGTAGTGTATTGCATTCTATCTCAATACCACCTGTTATGCCACGAATAAATTGTATCAAGCCTTACGTAGTAGGGTATCTACTCGGAATTTCAATGAATGGTTTTCATTGAAAATAACAGCCATTAGGGTGTTATTGAAACTACTATTTCCATATATAATAGTGTCACAAATATGTCGTTTCTTACCAAATAATGATTTTTAGTTTAAATATATTTATTAAAAAAATATGGCGTTAAGTTCAGCCAAGCAAAAGGGAATGTTTCTAAGAGAGGCTATCCTTAACAGTAAATTAAATTATATTAAATTAGCTTCACGCTGTATCCCGCACACAGCAGGGTAGGCAGAGGAAACCTAGTGCTAAGACACTCCGTTCCCCACTTTGTGCCGAATTCTGGAGGCATTGCGTGTTGAGTGGCAGAACTCAACGCCGCGCTTAACCTCGACACCAGAACGAAGAAATGGAAATATAAATTTAAGTAAATATTTCATCTCCTCGAGTGGGGATCGAACCCACAACCAGTCGGTTTTGCAGTCACACCTCGTGCCGCTGCGCCACGACCGGCCTCCTTAACAGTAAAGTGGAGGAAACTCATTGCTGATTTTTGTATTTATAAATATTTTTATAACTATTCATCAAGCAATTGAAATAAACCTTTTTTTGTCAGAGCGAAATTAAAATATTAAAAAATAATTATTAATTGAAATGAGTTGGGTCGAACTCACAACTGTCGCGTTACAGTCATCTTTGTGCCCATGCACCACAGTGGACCTTAATCCAAAATATAAACATATATATAAACTATTTTTTTTTAATGAATAGCACTAAGCATTGATGTATACTATTTAAAAACCTTGATTTAATTTTAAATTGTGAAATGTCTTATTGACTTTAAGCAGGCCTCGTTCTCAATACTCCTTTATTTGATATAAAGGAGGATTGAGAACGAGAACCGCTTGAAATCAATAGAGCAGTTCAAAATTTGAATACTGAGAATTTTCAAAATTTGAATGCTGTACTTATGCAATAAATGTGGGTTTTTTTTCAACATTCAATGCATATTTTTATACATACATTTTGACAGTGGACGAAGTGACCGGGGTGTGTAGAGATCGCAGCGTGTGGCGCTTCATTTTCCCTAACTACCCTGCTATGGATAAAGGTTGAAGCTAAAAAAATATATACTTACATACAAAGGCATAAAAAAAATTCTGACATATGGTATATTTAATTATTTCTTATCAAAAGACGACTTACACCCTTTTTTACTACATTTATTACGGATTCTATAAAAACTAACGTCAAGTGTTTTAGAGGTATAGACAGGAATTTTCATATTACGAAATGCGTTAATATTTGGGCATAGAATACTGTAGTAAGGCTAAGGGCTTAATGATAAACAAAAAACTAAGCTGTTAGAAATTAATTAGCCTGTATAAAAAAAAAATATTAATATTTATTACAAAAAAAATATAATGACGCCAGTCGTTTCGCAGTGACAAAGTGTGACTGTAAAATCGACTGGTTGTGGGTTCGATCCTGACTCTAGAAAAATAAATATTTATTTACATTTATATTTTCATTTCTTCGCTCTGTTCCGCCGTGACTTCCCCCACTCAACACCCAATGTTTCCAGAACTTGGCGGAAATGGGGAACGGAATGTCTTAACGCTAGGTTTCCTCTGCCTACCCTGCTGTGTGCGGGATACAGCGTGAAGCCGATTTTAATATAAATATGAAAGTCGTCGTCGTAATAATTCATGGGCTTCAGCTTAAATTATAATTTCGCCGCAATAAAATTTACCAACTCAACGAGTCAAAGTTAAGTTTAAAACATATTATCGGAAAGAGCATTGAAGTGTTCCCTTATGAATATTTAACATAATTATTGAACGGAATTAATTTCTATAGAATAACTATCAAAATGTATGAAACTTCGAGAATAATATTAAAATATTATTTTCTTTTTGAAGAGCATTTTTAAGAAATATACACACTTACCTATACACATACATAAATATAGGTAAAGATAAAAAGTGATTTGATACATCTTTTTTTGTATCTGAGCAAATCTGCAATCTATAAAAATAATACAGAACGTATGGCTTAATGGTCAGAGCGCCTGGTCGGTTTCCAGGAGGCGCGGGTTTGAGTCCCGCTACGTTCAAATTTTTATACGTTTTCTAAATAAGGGTTATTTTTTCGCTATCTTTAATAATATATTCACAATAGCTAGAAAAAAATCCGTTTTTTTTACCCCTCCCAAAATACATATAGACAGATATAAAATATATTAGAATTAATAAATTATTTATGATACGACAGGGACAAACGACGAACGACAAATAAATAAAAGGTGAAAACATCGAAGGCACACCCTGCCTTTTTACATAGTGAAATCCAATTTATTTTGCTTTTTTTGACTAGCGAAATGTGAATATTCATTATATTATGAATATTTGGTTATAGCGGCAAAAAGAAAAAATAATATCATAATTCGGAACAAGCTATCTAAACGCGGCTGTCACTTATTATATTTTGAAACTTGAATCTCTCTAACCTAGCTATGCGAGATAAAGCGTATAGTTGGAACAAACAAAAAACTTTTCAAGCTTATGACAAAATAGTTGTGATAGAGCGTATCGTAAGTATCTTATCTATATATATCTTTTCTTTCTACTGTCTTAAATATATATTGCCGATATTTTCTAGCTTCTATCAGAGTGAAGAAATGAATAATTCATTCCCATTCATGGAAATTCAACACAAAACAGGGGCTTCCAATCACACATTGTGCTGCTGCAGTACGACGCCCATGGGATAAAAAGATATTTAGGCTTAGAAAATATTAAATAACAAATATAAATATTTAATATTTTTTATAAGCTTCACGTAACAGCTGAGACATAGCAGAGTAAGCAGCGGGAACCTGGAACCTACAGGTTAGGAACTTAGGACACTCTCGAGCTTAGGTCCCCATTAAGTCCCCATTAAGGAACTTCCGTACTCTATTTGCCGACGAATTCTGAAGGCATTACGTGTTCATTAGCGGAACTCAACGCCGCGTATTGAGGACGGAAGAAGGTGGAAATGAAAATTTTAAATATTTAATTTCTTCGGGTCGGAACTGAACCCCTTTCGATGATATATTTCGTTAAATAAATTAAAAATTAGCTTCACGCTGTATCCCGCACACAGCAGGGTAGGCAGAGGGAACCTAGTGTTAAGACACTCCGTTCCCCACTTTCTGCCGAATTCTGGAGGCATTGCGTGTTGAGGGGCAGAACTCAACGCCGCGCTTAACCTCGACACCAGAGCGAAGAAATGGAAATATAAATTTAAGTAAATATTTCATCTCCTCGAGTGGGAATCGAACCCAGAACCAGTCTGCTTTTGCAGTCACACCTCGTGCCGCTGCGCCACGACCGGCCTCGTATATATTTCGTTAAATTAATATAATTGTACTTATTAGTTAGGGAGCAAGTCTTTAAAGCGGGTTCTGCAACAGACGGACGTGTGATGAGGGCTCGGTGGTATGTAAGATTAATTTATATTACAAGTATGAGTATATGCTTATAAAGATCTTATAAGAAAATTTGCTTTTGACTAAAAAAATTAAAATTGATTGCCATAAACGTTAGTCGACCCTCTCATAACCGGGGTTTTATTTTCCAATTACATCAGCTTCACGCTGTATCCCGCAGACAGCAGGATAGGCAGAATAATACACTCTATTCCCCACTTTCCGCGAATTCATTCAGGCATTACGTGTTGAGTGGCAGAACTCCACCAGAGCGAAGAAATGGAAATATAAATTTAAGTAAATATTTCATCTCCTCGAGTGGGGATCGAACCCACAACCGGTCGGTTTTACAGTCACACTTTGTGCCCCTGCGCCACGACTGGCCTCAATTTTCCAATTAAATATATTTTTAAATTATTTTCCTATACGAAGACCCACGTTTTTTACAGTATAGCAGGGTATGCAGATATAATCTGGGTACCTAGTATTAAAACACTCCGTTCCCATTGAGACACTTCCGTTCGCTACTTTCCGCCGAATCCTCGAGGCATTGCATGTTGAGTTGCAGAACTCAACGCCACACTTTGCCTCGTCACCAAAGTAAGGAAATGAAAATATGAAATATTTCAACTCTCCTAGTGGGAGTGGCTCCCTTGTGCCCCTGCCCCAGGACAGCTTTAACATTATTTATAAATCATATTTGCCTATTTTCTTAAAAACCTTTTTCTACTTACACAATAAAAATATTCTCGAAAACATCCTACGCTATAATAGAATTTATTTATCATAGAATTTTATAAGCAAAGAATTTCACAGAACGTTTTATTATTCCTTATTAACATATTCTAAGTTAGTTCGAAACAGATGAAAGCCAAACAGGCAAAAGTTGCAGAGTTATTATATAATTATAAATTTTATAGCATTCACATGAATTAGAATTTCATTATTTATTCAGCAGAGAAAGTAGTGTGAAATCTCTCTGTTCTCCAAAATTTCTATTAATTTTGTCGGAAGGAATTGATACTACGGTAGCGTCGTGCTTATAAACGCAGTGGTTGTAGATTCGATCGTCACTCGGAGAAATGATTACATTTAAGCAAAGCGAGGCGTTGAGTTCCGTCACTCAATACACAATGACTTAAAAATTAGGCGGAATCGCAGTGTCTAAACACTAAATTCCTTCTACCTACCCTGCTATGTGGGACGAGAAAACCGAAAATAGAACTAGGAAATCTCAAATTTAATAATATGTAAAAGTCTAATAAAAAAGGTTATGCACTAAAATCAGTCAAGGTTTACAATTTTAACAAAAACAAGACGGGGACAAACAAAAGCATCATATTATAAAAAAAATAAAACTAACTAAAAAGTTTTAAAGTTACCAAAAGTAATTTATCATGTAGAAATGAACCCACAAATACTGCCTTAATACCGTAAGCCTTCTCTACCGAATTGAATTAAAAGCTTGAAATTCTGAGAATGTACTCTATTATTTGTACAAAAAAAAACATTGTGATCGTAAATTGACGGAATTTGTAGAAGAAACATTATGTGGTACTTTTATGTATCAAATAGTCAATTTAAACCCATACAAAATCGTGTAGTCTAAGGAGTAACTCAAAGAAATGTATAGGTAATTAATTACATGGGATTTGTTTACTGCTTTATAACATCCAATAAGAGCACTTATTTAGAAAACGTATAAATATTTGAACGTAGTGGGACTCGAACCCGCGCTTCCTGGAAACCGACCAGGCGCTCTGACCACTACGCCATACATTCTCATCAAGCTACGTCGAAACTGTTATACGCTTGTTACAACTTATTTATGTTGTTAGAATCTCTGTAGGGAGATTTTTACAAATTTTCTTTATTACCCAAATATAATTACTAAGAATTATCGTCTGGCAAGAGTGAATGCTATTTATTTAATATTTTGAACATTTTTAAAGTGTTAATCCACACTTAGGAAAGAAAAAGCCGCGCCTTAAGGAAGCCGACCAGGCGCTCTGACCGATATGCCATACGTTCTTATCAAGCTACTTCGTAGCTTGATGAGACTGTACATGATGATTATATGACTTAGATGATTTACAGGAGGCGCGAGTTCGAGTCCCGCTACGTTCAAATTTTTATACGTTTTCTAAATAAGTAAAATAATTTAAATTAATAAAAAATAGAAATATATTTATTATAAGCTATAATAGTTCATATACATATATGTAAAATGCTAAATTTGTGTGGTAGCAGCGGAAGATTAAAAACAACTTTGTAAAATATTTAAGTGTTATTCCACACTTAGGAAAGAAAAATGCTTATTAATAAAATGACTCCTCCTGGTCGGTTTCCAGGAGGCGCGAGTTCGAGTCTCGCTACGTTCAAATTTTTATATGTTCTAAATAAGTATTTTTCTTTCCGAAGTGTGGATTAATACTTTAAAAAATGTTAAAAATATTAAACTATTTTATTTCCAACTTTACCCTCTCTGAATAAAAAAAAATCTTCCAATTTATACGATGTAATAAATAACCTTTATAGTCACCAGTCCCTATACTATTACAACTGATTGAACCTATTTTATTGTCAACGACTACGAATTCAACAAAATTGAAAATCTGAAAGAAATCGAGCAAATAATTTGAAATTCTATTACCATTGATTCAGATATAAGAAGTTTCGAAAAGTTATAAATATATATTAATATTTTAGATTTGGTATCTTCAATCTCTCTCGAAGATTATTCATATAAATAGATATTACTAAACATGAACCAAAAAAAAATTGACCTTTTTTTTGGTTCACGCCATTATTCTGGAGGTATTGCGTGTTGAGTGGCGGAATTCAACACCGCGCTTCGCCTCATCACCAGAGGCAGGAAATGAAAATATGAAATATTTAATTTCCCCAAGTGGGAATCGAACCCACAATCGTCACGTATACAGTCGCACGCTTGTGCTACGCCTGTGCTATTATTTATTTTTAATATGCATAATTTACTCATCAAATAATTGAATAATTTTATGGAAACTAAGATATAAGTATAAAATATTATAATTAGTAAACAAAACCATTCTTATTTTTATTTTTAGTACAAATCGATATATTGCTTTGAGATAAAAATTAAAAGCTATTTGTATCTCAAAGCAACATGTTACTGAAAATGTTAATTACTTTACATAAATTAATTAATTCTGTTTTTGACATAAAACATTCGCGTTCAATACGGAAATCACTAAGCAAGTATTTCATTCATTTTTTTTTAATGTAAATAAAAAAATTCTCACTTAAAAAGTATTTGTTCGATTAAAAATCATTCTTTTCTTCGCCTTTTGATCAAGCAGTCATGACCGATATAGTTAAAAGATAGCTTGAAATTTAAAAAAAATTGGATCGTATGCTGTACGTTATTAACCTTTTGCATATAGATCAACCTAACAAATATATATATTTACATGTGTTAAATATTTATCAATAAAAAAATCTGCTTCACGCTGTATTCCGCACACAGTGAAGTAGGCAGAGGGAACCTAATGTTAAGTTCCTACTTTCCACCGAATTCTGAAGGTATTGCGTGTTGAGTAGCGGAACTCACCGTTGCGCTTTGCCTCGACACCAGAGTGAAGAAATGAAAATATAAATTTAAATAAATATTTCATTTCATCGAGGGGTGATCGAACCCACAACCTGTCGCATTTACAGTCATACTTTGTGCCTCTGCCGCCACGACTGGCCTGTTTTATAAATTTAAATTATTTTATATTCAAGTTTTAGCTGCCTGAACGAAATGCGGATGATACCTTAGATAGTCACTATCTAAGGCAAGCTCTTTACTTCAAAGGAACTTTTCCTTTGCGATTAAGCATTACGACTGCAAGCTATGTCAGTTCGACGAGTTAAACTTTGAAAGAAATTTCTTTAAAGGACGAAAAGAACTTGACTAATAGCCCTTTCAAACTTTATGTGATTTTATTCTTATTAGATATAAAAGATATTACTTGTTTACTAAAACCATAACTATAAAAAACGTTCGAAAATGAGTCATTTGTCAAACTAAAATAAAATATTAAATTTTTCTTAACGACAAGTGTTTTATGCCAAGGTTTTAAAAGAGACAACAGAAGGAGACCTAACAATATGATCATCACCTTGATTCATTGTGGTGGCCATTGTGGTGGGCACAAAGTGTAACTATGAACGCGGCCGGCTGTAGGTTTGATCCCCACTCAGGGAAATGAAATATTTATTTAAATTTGTATTTCATTTGAACGCCCTGGTGTAGAAGTGTGAGCGCGGTGTTAAGTTCCGCCACTCAGCTCACAATGCCTCTAGAATTCAGCGGAAAGTGGAGAGCGGTTTCTTAACGCTAGATTCACCCTGCTTACCATGCTATAGACAAATATTACTTTTTCCCGTACAAATATGAATACCTAGTCGAGACCTCCTAATCATTAATCTTACAATCACTAAATTGGATCCCGCAAAATGAATGGAAGCATCCCTTTTAGCAGATTCTGTAGGAGTAAATTTCAGTAATTAAGTTATGACAAATAAATCCTTACTGTGCTGAGCTTATGACAAGTGAGGGTTATGTGATAAGTTAAGTAGTAAGTAAGTAAGATGTGTCTAAGGCTTGCGGGATACAGCGTGAAGCTGATTAATTTTCTTTTCTTTTAATATACCAAATACATATATCTATATATAAACACCACGTTTTCTTAAAAAACCATAAAAGTCAAAACGACGGAAAATATATGAGCTTTATCTGCTATGTTTGCACTTTTGACAATAATGCCTTACTTTTTCGTTATTTTCATTCTAAACGGCCAATTTAGGTAAAAAATAAACGACTTGCTCAGCCGACGATAAGTCGTTTTTAGGATTGGCCCCCTAAAGCAATATAATCTATTAAATGTCTAGACGGCTCTCTCAAATTTCTAGTTTTATTGACAATTTAAAGAATCTTGAGTATAGAAAATATTCAATAAAGATTTGAAAGCACAAATATTTGGTATGAAGATGTTCACACAATAAAATTAATTAAATTAATCAATTTAATTACATTTATTTAAACGGTTTCTATTAGGTCTGAGGTAAGTAATAGAAATAGATTTATTTAAAACCGTCTTACTACCGTCTTTATTTAAACTTTATACGTGTACGAAGTATATAAAAAAAACAAAAAAGTTAATGACTACGAGGAGCGTTAAATGTATTCTCGATATCGGCATGAAAAAATACACAAATTTAACCAAAAATATTTTTATTTTTAATATAGTCCCCCATAAACTCAATACATTTGTTACATCGATGATATTAACTTGTCGATTGTAAAAAATAACTTCCGTCCTTGCCTGAAAAATGCACATTTATTGCCGCCTTCAGCTTTTCACCATCGACAAATCGTTTCCCACAAAGATATTTTTTTTAATTTAGGAACTAGTAATAATCACTACATGCCAAATCTATAGTACAGGCTAGTCGGACTATCCTTTCCAAAGCCATAATCTCGACCAGCCGCCTGGAAAACACGCGCGATGTGAACCGGATCGTTGTCGTGGGGAGCAACACACCGGCGCACTATTTATCTTTTTTTTTTAATTGCTTCCCTTAAATTATGCAAAGTTGAAACGTAGCATTTTGCGTTTATGGTCTCATCTTTATTTTTATGTTCAATAAACAAAATTCCTTTTCGGGTCCCAAAACACTATAGCCATAACTGTTCAGCAGATGAAATGACTTTAAATGTCTTTGGAGGCCTTGTACCCACCCTTCTTGTGCCGTTGTATGGACTCTTGTTTACTTTCAGCGTCATAGTTATGAATCCATGTTTCATCTTCTTTTGTGTTGGGATCTTTAAGACTAAAGATCTCTAAAGATTTCCTACGATAATCGATTTTTGAAACGTTAAGCCAGTCACCATGATTTATGTGTATAGTACCAATTGATAGGTTAGTCATCTCCGCTATCATTTTAACCTTCACTTGGGCATATTCAAGTACAATTTTCTCAACTTTTTTACATTTTTTTTTACATGATCCATAGAGGCAGCAACCGGACCGTGTAAGTGAGAGAAGGGGGTCGTATTGAAGGCTCTCTCTCTGCCACTTTTGAAGTCACTTAATCACTTTTGAATAGTAGACAATGAAAGTGCCGATTTTTGATGCCAATCAAATGTGGCTGCTAAACCATCTTCACTTTATCAATGGTTCGTTTTACTTTTTCCTTGTTTAATAAGAAATTTAAACACAGTGCGGTGCTCAATTTTCTTCAGCATTGTCGCGTCATTCCGTTTATTTGTCGTTAACAAAGGATTATGAGCACACTAATGATTACAAATATGTCAAATTTTATATTTATACCCTCAGACAGTGTCATTAACGAAAAAATCACCATCAAGAAAAAGTAAGTGTTGTCACGTTCCGCATGAGCCGGGCATGCGAGCGAGAGCAAATATAAATAATCTGTATAATTTAAGGCAAAAAATATCAATGCAGTCGTTAGACTTCAAATAAACGTTAATTTAACAAAAAAAATAAAACTTCCAATGAACTCTTATATTATAAAAAATAATAATAATTCAGTGATAATAATTCAATTCATAAAAGTAAGCAATTTAATATCATTTATTTCTTATGACGTTATCACGTAAAGTTATCGTCCGTAAACCGGCCGGACATTGCAGACAAACAGTTTTTTATTATTATTTTTTTCCGACATTGCGCGTTGACCGAAGGAATTCAAAACTCGAAGTTGAGGAACGGACCGCATACGAGGCACGTACGCCGTTGTGCGCGTGCCTCAACACTTTTTGAAACATTAGTTTCAAAAATTGGACCGCGCAATGCGAAGTGAGGAATTGAGAATTTCAACAGTAGATTTTTTCTGCCCATATTATGATACTATAAAAACACAGCGTGAAGCTGCTTTTTTGGTTATTTTAACTATTCATTTCGTTCAGGCTTATCCAAACAACGCCAACAAGAAAACGTCAGACTTAACATAAATAAAAATTGGTAGTTTTGTAAGGATATTATAAAATAAACTGTAAAAAACGACACTGTAATAGAAGTAAACACAAAACTGACTGACCCGCGACGCAATAAGAAAACGTTTAACATATATCTGTCTGTCTTACACCGTAGCTCCTGAATTAATAAACCGATTTGAGTGCGGTTTTTTATAGAAATCCTTATTCTAAGCTTTATTTAATGAAAATCGGATTAGTTTTACAAGCACTTTGCTAAGATGAGGTAATGACACATTTGACTGGAGGTTTTAAGACTTATAACGATTTTCTCAAGGATAACATTGTCAGAAATGGACCAAATTAAAATAGGGCCATACGGAAAGCACCAGCTCTCAAATAATTAAAGAATCATCGAAATCAGTTCAGTCAGTCAAAAGTTATTAGGATGCATAAAAAATATAGTCGAATTGATAATCTCCCCGTTACGGAATCTCGGGAAGGAGGCAAAGCGCGGCGTTAAGTTTCACCACTCAATACACAATGAAAATGTCTTAATGGGAATAATGTCACCGTAACTCATCGCATATTCATTTAAAAAATAGCTACGTTCTTTGTATTTTGGTTTTCGTGTTGCCATTATCGTCATATTATTTTAAGTCTTATGATGCAAACTCATTTACATAGGCTTCTTCTGCGCTACCCGCATCTAATGGCTTCCGTCGCTAACCTGAATCTCACCCGGTTGTACGGTCCCCGTTAAGAATAGAATGACAAAGTGACAGAAGGACAGAGTGACATAGTTTGTCACTTTTTTATAGAAAAGACAAAGCAAACGTGCTCACTGGCCACCTTATTGTAAGAAATCACCGCCGTCCACGTCCCCGTCTAACACCAGAGGAGATATATGGACAGTGCGCGCCTTCATGGCGGAGACAAATTTTTCGAAGATATCCATGTCTTATCGACATAAAACCACTACAGCAGATAGGCCTTTCCAAGGATTCCACGTGGAAGGAAGTTGCTACAAAACTATCCTTATGTACTCAGCTACAGCTTACCCCTCAAACTTGTAGAATAAAAATATTCTATAAACATTCCAATTATTTCAACCACAGTGAGAAAGTATATTATAGGAAGCTCTTTTCCCGTCACTTGGTTCTCTGTAGGAATGAAACGAGAAAACCGAACATAATTTCCAATAAAGCATACAAATTAATGTTTATTGCGAAATAAAGTGATATTGAGATACGTGTTCGATACTGATGTACTGTTCGTCTTCGTTTTCCTTTTTCTTTTATATATTATCTATAAATATATCTAATTATTTCGAATATGCTATAATTCGTACTATAAGTTTATTGATTTTTTCTTTGTATATCATAAAACAGTGCTATTATATTAAATATGATTGTAGTTTTTTTTAGCGTCCCAAAGTACGGGTCACTGCAGGGTAAGTTGATGGAACCTGGGAACCTAGTGTGAAGGCACTCTGTTCCCATTAAGATACTTCGGTCCCCTTCTTTTTGTTTTTTAAAGTGTTATTCACACTTAAGCAAGAAAAATATATGAAAATGTATTGTTAAGTTTGTGCTATTGTATATAAAAAAAATAATGTGTAAAAATAATTAATAAACCGACCACACATAAATTGAATACTTATACGAGGGTGAATGTGCAATGTTGAAAATTTGTTATAATTGAACTGCAGCAATAATTCTCTGGGTCATCATCTTCTGATACATACACTACACTCAAAATAAGCAGAAAGTTAAAGATGGTGTGATGGTAGTGTTAGACAGAATGAAGTGATATATCACTTAAAAAAAAATCAGCTTCACGCTGTATCCCATACACTGCAGGGTAGGCAGTTCCCTCTGCCTAGTGGTAAGACACTACGTTCCCCACTTTCTCCCGAATTCTGGAGGCATTACGTGTTGAGTGGCAGAACTCAACGCCGCGCTCATCCTTGACACCAGAGCGATGAAATGCAAATATAATTTTAAATGAAACTATTTTAACCGGATTAATCGCGTATATTTGGTACTTTTATACATTTTTGGAAACCCGACGTTTCGAACACTTTGCAGTAGTCCGTGGTCACGGGTAGACTGAGGTGGCATTCGTCTGTCAGTTGACATAATTATTATATCAAACTACCGCCAACGATTTCTTAATTGCCTCGCGTACTGCCCTGGATTCCTGCAGAATGAGCTGATAGTATCTTGCCCTCTGGTATGGTGGGTTTGAGACTTTAATGATTTTATGAGTGGGTCCCAGGTGGTAGAAAGTTTCCAGCCATCCTCTCTATTGAAATTAGGATGTTTTTGTATTTCAATAGCCTCGCGGATCATTCTAGGAATGTATCTGTTTTCCTTAGCGAGGATTTGGGGTTTATCAAACCTAATGTAGTGGCTGGGTTTATCCACAGTATGCTCACACACAGCTGACTTCGATACATGCCCATTCTTGATATCAGAGATGTGTTCTTTCACCCTAACACCGATGCTTCTCTTTGTTTGACCGATGTATGATAAGCCACAGTCACAGTCTAGTTTGTATACACCTGCACTCTGTAAAGGAATATTACTTTTTACTGGTCTCAAGAATTGGCTCACTTTCTTGTTAGGCTTGAATATGGTTTTTATGGAAGCTCTTCTTAAGATGTTGCCAATCCTGTCTGTAACCCCCTTCACATATGGAAGAAATGCTGGCTGTCTCTCTACTGTGGGTGGCTTGTTGGTCTTCTGACAACGCTGGCGGGGAACTGGCAGCTTGTTCTGATGAAGGCTATTCTTCACCTGGCGAAGCTCCAGTTGATCCTTGATGTCCAGTCGCTGTTCACCAGTATTCCCGTCAAGGACTGCATCAAGATTGTCAAGAGGAAGCTAGAGGATAACAATATGCCTATAGAATATCTTGAACTTTTAGAACATTGCCTCACATCTGGATACCTTATGTTCAATCAAGAATTCTATTTACAAATAGATGGCATTGCTATGGGTTCGCCCGTGTCCCCGGTAATAGCAGATATATACATGGAGGACTTTGAGGAGATGGCTCTTAGCTCTGCACCCTGTCTACCTAGGATATATAAGCGGTACGTAGATGACACTTTTACCATTTTACCTACGGACAGTATTTATATATTCCTAAACCACCTCAATTCTATTAATGACAATATTAAATTTACAATAGAATTACAGGCAAATAATTCCCTAGCTTTTCTTGATGTTTTAGTCATAAGAAATCCCAATGGCACAATAGGCCACACAGTATATAGGAAACCCACGCACACCAATAGATACCTCAATGGTGAATCTCACCATCACCCTACACAGTTATCTACCGTTGGCAAATCTTTGTTTCAGAGAGCCCACCACCTCTGCGACGCTGAACACCTAGGGGACGAGCTTCGCCAGGTGAAGAATAGCCTTCATCAGAACAAGCTGCCAGTTCCCCGCCAGCGTTGTCAGAAGACCAACAAGCCACCCACAGTAGGGAGACAGCCAGCATTTCTTCCATATGTGAAGGGGGTTACAGACAGGATTGGCAACATCTTAAGAAGAGCTTCCATAAAAACCATATTCAAGCCTAACAAGAAAGTGAGCCAATTCTTGAGACCAGTAAAAAGTAATATTCCTTTACAGAGTGCAGGTGTATACAAACTAGACTGTGACTGTGGCTTATCATACATCGGTCAAACAAAGAGAAGCATCGGTGTTAGGGTGAAAGAACACATCTCTGATATCAAGAATGGGCATGTATCGAAGTCAGCTGTGTGTGAGCATACTGTGGATAAACCCAGCCACTACATTAGGTTTGATAAACCCCAAATCCTCGCTAAGGAAAACAGATACATTCCTAGAATGATCCGCGAGGCTATTGAAATACAAAAACATCCTAATTTCAATAGAGAGGATGGCTGGAAACTTTCTACCACCTGGGACCCACTCATAAAATCATTAAAGTCTCAAACCCACCATACCAGAGGGCAAGATACTATCAGCTCATTCTGCAGGAATCCAGGGCAGTACGCGAGGCAATTAAGAAATCGTTGGCGGTAGTTTGATATAATAATTATGTCAACTGACAGACGAATGCCACCTCAGTCTACCCGTGACCACGGACTACTGCAAAGTGTTCGAAACGTCGGGTTTCCAAAAATGTATAAAAGTACCAAATATACGCGATTAATCCGGTTAAAATAGTTTCATTTAAAATGTGTAATAATCGTGAAAATCAAAGAACTTATTATGCAAATATAAATTTAAGTAAATATTTCACCTCTTCGAGTGGGGATCAAACCCACAATCAGTCAGTTTTACAGTCACACTTTGTGTCCCTGCGCCACGACTGGCCTGATATATCACTTTGTCCTCTTTATTTGACTTATTAAAATAAAGAAAGTCTTATAAATAGAAAAAATCTTTCTTTTACAAAAGTAATTATACTATTACTATAAATCTGATAAATTAATTTGGTTGAACGCACTATTCTTAGGAACTATTATTTCAAATTCTTTCGAAAACAAAATTTTTGTGTATGTGGATACTTAATTTATCAAAAAAGGCCATAGGCTATATTAAATACACTTAGACTGTGTCTTACTATGTCATATACAACTCTCAGTTGATTCCGTTTGATCACGCGGACGAACCCGCAAGTTAAAGTTAGTCATTTATATAAAAGTATGAAATCAAGAATGTCATGTTCGAGGGTTTCTTCGAACATGACATTCTTGACTGCAACTTGTAATAAATGCTATAATAAAATAAATACTTCGTTGTTCTTCTAAAGATGTTTTATCAAAATTAGCAAAACAAACGAAGTGACTAAGGGCGACCCTTTGAATTTATATATGTATATTTATTTCCCTTTTATCCTTATTTAAATTTATGTTCCATATTACTAAGAGGCGTCGTGGAGAGGTCGTGGCGCAGTGGTACAAGCCTAAAACGCGAAAGTTGTGGTTCGATTCCCGCTCAGGGGAATGAATTTACAATAATTTCTTCACTTAGTAACAAGCTAAAGAGCGTTGTCGAGCTCTGCCACTCAACACGCAATGTCTCAAGAAATCGGCGGAGAGTGGGGAACCGAGTGTTTTATACTAAGTTCCCTCTGCCTTCCCTGCTATACATGAAATACAGTGTGAAAAATGAAAATGAATGGAAGCATCCCTTTTAACAGATTCTCTAGGAATAAATTTCAGTAATTAAGTTATGACGGTTCAAATAAATCCTTACTGCGCTGAGCTTATGACAAATGAGGGTAATGTGATATCTAAGGCTGGTTGTCCATCTAAAATTTTCGAAGTAAAACTTCTTTATCGTCATATAGAACAAATCTTATAGCAGTTTTAAAGAAAAAAAGTCACCTTTCCTGTCACATTGGACCGTCACGGCGCAGTTAATATTATAGAGTGCTTATATTGCTTTACTTTTCTGGTGAATGGATTACTCTATTCTTTTTTCAGCTTCACGCTGTATCCCTCACGTAGCAGGGCAGGCAGAGGAAACCTAGTGCTAAAACACTCCGCCCCTCACTTTCCGCAGAATTCTCAATCAAACGATTGAGCCCCTGCACCACAACTAGTTTCAATTTATGTGAATAGTTGAAATTGATGTCTATCATCGTCATCTTTGGAAATTAGTGGTTTAAATCAGAACTACAATTAATATACAAATAATATTAATACTCGGTATATGCACAGCAGATTATATTATATTTATAATTATTAATTAATTATATTTATAATTATTAATTATAATTATGTTTGTTTTCAGTATCCTTACTTAATTTAATAGCATTTCTTTTTGTAAGACAAAGGCTTTAACGCGAACGCTCGCCTTGATGAGGGTAAACACATTATTCGAACTAGCACCTAGAGAAATTATATGAAAGTGGATATTCAATATGTTTGTAAACAAATATTATCAATGTTGCTGGATTTGAACCTGTATTTTTTGCATATCCTTTTTAAATGTCTTAACTACTAAGCTATAAGTCCACTGAATATCCTATGGTTAAATTTATACACGATTGTAATAAATTTGGTACTTAAAAGTAATTATAATTATTAGTACTTATCTCATTAGATCACCGGCTCCCAACCAGTGGTCCGTGGACCAGTAGTGCTCCGCAACAGCTAATATATAGTCTGATATTTGGCAATAAAACATAAAATATTTAGACATTTAATTTTACTACTATACTTTGAAATTCACACATCATACAAAATATCAAAGTTTTTTTTTGAACATTGTGATTTCTTATCTTGTATGTTCCTACTGATTTGGAAATTATTATTTTTTGTTTAATTAGAAATTTATTTTGAGGCCAGTCGTGGCGCAACGGCACGAAGTGTTAAAAATCTTTTATTATTTTCTAATTGGCGTGATTTCGAATTTGTCCATGTGTAGGTACTCGCATTTCAATTCACAAACAGTGGTCTTTGTAAAGTTTGTACTAATTACTCGAATAAGCTGAAGCTGAAACTGGACGGCTAAGTTAATTAAATTACATCATTTCATAGTTGTATATATTATATACATATATGGTAATGATGGAGGCCAGACTAGTGGAGGCGATTGAGGCCAGTTGCGGGTCCGCTTGCCACTCGAAGCAAAATGAAATGTTTAATATTTTTAATCGACTTTCAAAAAAAAGAGGTTTACAAGATCTGATGATGGGATCCTGGAGAAATCGAAGGGACTCTTTAAATTTGTTAGGCATACTTAGAAGAATTTGAGTATTTTGTAAAGACTCGAGTGTTTACTTTCGGAAATCACAATTGGATGACGTGGAACTGACGACGAAGACCATAGATGGCCTAAGTAGTTGTACTACTTTTGCTGTAATAATTACTAGGAAAAACATTGTTAAAACTTTTCGTCAGAAATGAGATTCCTCAATCGTTGCATTTCTTTTTAACCATCTTCAAAAAAGAATATGTTCTCATTTTCAACCGACTTAAAAAAGGGAAAGGTTTTCAATTCGCCCGGATATTTTTTTATAAGATTGAAGCTACTATATAATAGTACAATCACTACGTACACGGTCGAGAAGTATCCTTTTCAGGTCTACCCATCATTTAAAATCGTAAAATAAATTATTTTTTAACAAAAATCAAACCGACTTCAAAAAAAGTATCAAAATAAATTTACTTAACAAAATCAAAGTACTATTTCTTTATTTGAAGTAAATTTATTTAAAAATACATATCGTCTATATGTTTCTAAATTATTTAGAAAGACATTCTATGTAATTGCAATAAGTGATATGTATCACCTAATAACAATACTAGACTATAAAGACCTTTAAGCAACTGCCCCTGATTGACTTTTATTTTCTGAATAAATAAATAAATTACCAAATCCCGAATAAGAGATAGTACAAAATAAAACAACAGAATTAATAAATAATTTTATTCAATAAATAATCCGAAGAAATGTATGACTTGTATATAACGGAGTTATCGCGGTACAAACCTAACGTACAAGGGGTCGTCGGTCCTCATGACGAGGTCCGCTTTGAGCGAGGGCCGCGCGCCGGGCACTTTCGGCTCCAACTTGAAATTCCTTATTATCTCACTTAAAACAGACTTCATTTCCAATTTTGCGAATCTCTGGCCTGCAAAAAAATTTCAAGTGATATATATAAAAGTTAAATTAAATTAATCAAATCTTTACGCTGTATATCGCATACGGCCGGGTAGGCACAGGGAACCTAGTGTTATGACACTCCGTTTCCAACTTTCCGCTGAATTTTGGGGACATTGCGTGTTGAGCGGCGGAACTCAACGCCGCGCTTTTTCTCGACACCAGAGGTAAGAATAGAAATACAAATTTAAAAAATTAAATATTTCGTTTCCTCGAGTGGGGATCGACCTGTTGCATTAACAGTCACACTTTGTGCCCCTGTACCGCTACTCACCTCAAAGCGGTATGTATATATGATTTATTTATTTATTATCTTTATGCAATCTAGACTTAATATATTCCGTTTTTACCCTTCGCTTTATTTTTGAGATTTTGCGTGTTCCAAAATGAACATAATTAATTTAAATTTTACCTAAAATAATTAAAAAACTTTTTTTTTAAATATTATAATCTACATTGAATCTAAATGTTGGAATTTCGTTTATTAAAATATTCAACTTTTAATAGTTGATTATAGAGCGGTAGGTGATATTTCAGGTGCTGGTGATAATCCGACTAGCTTCGGCTACTAGCCTACTTCAGGTACAATTTTTTTTTAATTATTGAGTAAATGACAATGAAAAATCTCAAATAAAATTTGTTAAAAAGAAAAGTTGTAACTATCATATGAAAATTGTGACGTTGACAATTCGAACATACATACACCCAAAGTAGAGAAAATTATATCGAAAGGCCTTAGTTCAAATCGCAAAATTTCAATAAGACATTAAGTAAATACATACCTATACAATTTCTAGGTCCAGCACTAAATGGTACATACGCGTAGGGGTGTCTGGACTCTCCGTTTAAAAATCTCTCCGGCTTGAATTTCTCTGGTTCGGGATATAAGTCTTCTTTACGATGTAAACCGTATATGTGGAGAAGAACTTCTGAGCCTTTCTTTACTTTTACATCACCTGTAAAGGAAGATATGTATTATATGTGTCTTCACACTGTCGTGCCTCCGAACCATCTAATTTTAGCCTGTTGAATGGCGGGAACTCAAAGCCGTACTTTGTCTTGTTACTAAAATAACGAAAATAAATCATATCTTGAAGTGGGAATCGAATCTACAATCGTCGCGTACAGTCGGAGACAAATTGCTGTGCCACGGCGGCCTGAATCAAAAGTAAACTACATTACAGAATATTCTCTATGACTATTCTATTATGCGGGGTAACTTACATGTTGAATGGCGGAACTCAACGCCATTTTTTTGTTTTTCTAAATAAATATATTTCTATTGGAAAATATACGATTATTAATAAATGCTTATTTATATTATTATATAAATATAAATATATTTATAGCATTTTTATTTCTTCGCTCTGGTAACAAGGCAAAAGACCGGCGTTAACTCCCATCACTCAACACGTAATGCTTCAAAAAGTGCGGCGGAAAGTGGGGAATGGAGTGGGTGATGTTTTAACACTAGGCTCCCTCTGCCCATCCAGCTTTATGTGGGTTACAGAGTAAAAGTGATTATTTTATTTTTTATGAATATAAACATTGTAGCTAAACAAGGCCTGCAACATAAGCAAGACATTAACCCAAACAAAAAAATAAAGAGGCAGACTAAAGTGCGCGTCATTTTCAACACTTGTCTAGTCAATAAGATTTCCATTAAAACAAATCTTCACAGGTCGTTCACTTAGAAGACGGCATTTTTCACAGATCTCGAAATTACATTGATATTTTAATATAAATACTATATTTATTGTCCGTTTGCGTTTTTTGTGTAAGTTTATTTACTTCACCGATTTTGACAACATTTCGTATTGGGATAGTTTGAACTGAGAAGAGAAGGCGATTTCTAAGGCGAATCTATTGTTAAGGCACTCCGTTCCCCACTTTCCGTTAAATTTTTAAACTTAACATCAAGCCTTGTCTGGTACAAAGTGATGGACAAACGCTAGAAAGAGAAGAGACTTTACATATCTTTCCTCCGAATGGGAATCGAACGGTCTCATTTCCAAAGAGTCGTAGTATCTTACGATATTACTATACGACACTATATTTTACATTTTTTACATTTAAAGAGTTTGGATGGTGTATGGGATCTCTAATAACCCGCTATTTTAAACGAGACCGAAGTACTGCTAATACTACAAATAGCATACATCAAAACAATTGTAATAAAATGCAATGAATAATATATTGAAATAAATTTAAATATTTTTAACATTTTTTTAAGTGTTATTCCACGCCTAGGAAAGAAAAATGCTTATTTAGAAAACGTATAAAAATTTGAACGTAGCGGGACTTGGTTTCCAGGAGGCGCGGGTTCGAGTCCCGCTACGTAAAAATTTTTATTCGTTTTCTAAATAAGTATTTATAAATTTAAATGATATCTAATAAAAATATGCGCAGGTAGAGTCAAATAAGTCGCTAGTGTTGAAATAAATTCAAAGTGCACAAATTAGAATGTTCATTTAAATATCGCGCTATGAAGAAACATCTTCAGTGAGAAAAGGTTAAAAGAAAAGACGTCAGTCTAGATGAAAATAACGCATCGTTACTTTTAAAAAAGCAATAGCGTTTGAAAATAATTGTATTTTACAATTCAATATTCGAAAATGTAAAAAATTCTAATATCAAATTACTGAAAAATACGTAATATATTAGAAATATATTGTCGAAGCCATATAGTAGATTGACTTAGAACGATCTACGAGTTTATTATTAGTTATGGATCGCTGAACTTCAAGATCTGTATGAAGTCTGAGTCGATGTGGTATAGTAACACACCATGTGACTTCAAAAGCGACGGTTGTTGGTTCGATTCCCACTCAGGGGAATTAAATATTTAATATTTTCATATCGCTCGCTCTGATGACAAGACGTTGAGGCCAGCTACTTAACACGAAATGTCTCGAAAATTTGGATTTGGATTCGAATGTGGAGAATGGAGTTTTTTAACACTAGCTTCCCTCTACCGTGTTATAAACGGGATACAGCGTGAAGCTAATCCTGGGGTGTTTAAATTCAACATATTTAAATAATGGTCTATATTTAGGGAATTCCACAAACATTGCAAGCCGAAAGTTTCCATTTCCGTCCGAATTTACGGGAGCATTGTCAATAAAAACGTATTTGAACAATGTGGTCCGTTGTTTCGATATACTTGCTCCACGGCTGCAACCCGCGGCTCGTACAAAAAGGATATTACTTTTCCTCTTTCACGTGTCACGTGTATATCGAAATGTACGGTTCGGTGTATAAAAATACTGCAATAATGCTATAGCATGGATGGATTGTTTTTTTTTTGGGAGCAACTTTATGTATGGATTTTAACTTGTGATATGGAATAGTACGTATATAAGAAACAAAAGAATGGCATGTCTAACCAATTGTGCGTTTATTATAAAATTTTGAGATTCCTGTCACTTCCCAAAAACTGTATGATAACTGACCGGTTCGATTCTCACTCGGGGGAATGAAATAAATAATAATTTAATTTCCTCTTTCTGGTAACAAGGCAAAGCGCGGCGTAGAGTTCCGCCACTCAACACATATTTCCTCTAGAATTCGGAGGAAAGTGGGGAACGGAAGTATCTTATCACTAAAAAATAAATAAATCAGCTTTCACGCTGTATCCCGCACTCAGCAGGGTAGGCAGAGTGAACCTAATGTTAAGACACTCCGTTCCCCACTTTCTGCCGAATTCTGGAGGCATTGCGTGTTGAGTGGCAGAACTCAACGCCGAGTTTGCCTCGACACCAGAGCGAAGAAATGGAAATATAGATTTAAATAAATATTTCATCTCCTCGAGTGGGGATCGAACCCACAACCAGTCGGTTTTACAGTCACACTTTGTGCCACTGCGCCACGACTGGCCTCAATCTTATCACTAGGTTTCCAAATTCCCTTTGCCAGTGTGTGCGGGATACAGCGTGAAGCTACAAAGAATAAAATGTTGCCTATAAGGGGTTACTTATTGAGCAAAAAAGGATTGAAGATCGTATCAGCACTTTTAAAAAAAATATTTTTTTTGTGCAATAATTTTTTTTTTGGTTAATTGATTGATCGAAAAATATTTCCTAGGATGAAATTGAACCCACATTCACAGATCTTGTCGGCTATATAGGGTCTTTAGTAAAATAACCTTACCCAACATAAAGTCTTCCACTATCTGTCGGCCTATGAAAGGTACGGTCGGGTAGATTCTTAATATCTCTTTGATCACAGCATCAAGATACTTCATCTCACCGAATTCAGCCGCGCTTGCTGGTTGATCGGAGTCACCCAAGATTTCGTTGCATTCATTGTAAATGCATTCCTAAAAAAATATAGTTGAAATATTTGGAAAAATAATAGCACAGGATCTGACTATAGACGCAACGGGTGTGATTTCGATTCCCACTTGAAGAATTAATTGTTTTCTTTTCTTCGCTTTGGTAACAAAACAAAGGACAGAAAGGATAACTTTATAGAAACCGCGAAAAAGAGAGAAGAATGGAGAACGGAGGGCGAACGGACAGACAATAAGTTTGATGAGAGCCTACCCTGTTATATAAGAAATATAGTTTGTTGTATTTATTTAGAAAACGGGAAATTATTATACGCTTGTTAATTTCGACGTAGCTTGATGAGAACGTATGGCTTAGTGAGCGCCTGGTCGGTTTCCAGGAGGCGCGGGTTCAGGTCCCGCTACGTTCAAATTTTTATACGTTTTCTAAATAAATATTTTTCTTTCCTAAGTGTGGATTAACACTTTTAAAATGCTTAAAATATTTTGTTGTAGTTTCACGTCGTTTCTGGCAGCCAAATGGTAAAATACTACATTCCCATGAAGACACTTTCCGCCGAATACTTGTCGACATGAATTAACTAAACAAATATGTGAAACCAATTATTTTCTCGCGTGTACTGCTGATAAACTAAACCCACCATTGAAGACGCGGATGATACACGTGCCAAGTTAACCCGTCACTTCACGGACGAGCTACCGGACATCGAGATTGCCGAAATTGGGATGGCTCTTGAGCAACTCAAGAACAACAAGGCACCTGGGGAGGATGGTATTACCACGGAACTCTTAAGAGCTGGTGGACGTGTTGTCCTGGAGCAGCTCCGAAAGATTTTTAATACCGTCCTAAACAAGGGTACAACACCGGAGGCATGGTCTAGAAGTGTGGTTATTTTGTTGTTCAAAAAAGATGATAAAACGCGCCTCAAGAACTACAGACCGATAGCACTTCTGAGCCATGTCTACAACCTGTTCCCAAGAGTCATATCAAATAGGCTTGCTCGAAGATTTGACGATTTCCAACCTCCTGAACAGGCCGGATTTCGAAAAGGCTACAGCACCGTAGACCACATCCACACACTACGACAAATTGTACAGAAGACCGAGGAATATAATCGCCCTCTGTGTCTCGCGTTTGTGGACTACGAAAAAGCCTTTGACTCTATGGAAACCTGGGCTGTTCTCGATTATTTGCAGCGATGTCAAGTCGATTGGCGGTATATCCAGGTGTTGAAATGTTTATATAAAGCCGCTTCCATGACTGTCCAAATTCAGCATGTCCAGACAAGAAGTATCCCTCTGAAGCGTGGAGTAAGACAGGGAGATGTAATATCTGCGAAACTGTTCACTAACGCTTTAGAGGATGTCTTCAAAACACTGGACTGGAGTGGACAGGGTATCAATGTTAACGGCGAATACATTTCACACCTTCGATTTGCTGACGACATAATTATAATAGCCGAGTCGCTGCAAGGGTTATCAGAAATGCTGCAAAGCCTGAGTGCTTCTTCCAGACGGGTGGGTCTAAGAATGAACTTGGATAAGACTAAAGTCATGTTCAATTCATTCGTAGACCCAAGGCCAGTTATCGTCGAAAATGTTAGCATCGAAGTTGTTCAGCAATATATTTACCTAGGTCAGACCATACAACTGGGTAGAAACAACTTGGACAAAGAAGCTGACAGAAGAATACGATTAGGCTGGGCAGCAAACGGAAAGCTTCGTCAAATCTTCGATTCGCCACTACCTCAATGCCTGAAATCTCGGGCATTCGACCAGTGCGTTCTTCCGGTCATGACGTACGGGGCTGAGACATGGACTCTAACAAAAGGCCTCGTCCACAAATTTCAAGTCGCTCAGCGAGCCATGGAGCGGGCTATGCTCGGTGTATCTCTAAAGGATAGAATCCGAAATGAGAAAATCCGGAGGAGAACCAGAGTAACCGACATAGCTCAAAGAATTTGTAAGCTTAAATGGCAATGGGCGGGGCATATCTGTCGTAGAGCTGACGGCCGTTGGGGCAAACGGGTCTTAGAGTGGAGACCCCATACAAAACGTCCGGTGGGTCGACCCCCTGCTAGATGGACCGACGACCTAAAGAGAGTGGCAGGAAGCGGATGGATCTGAAGAGCTGAAGATCGAGTGTGGTGACGAGAATTGGGAAAGGCCTATATCCAACAGTGGATGATTGACGGCTGTCGATGATGATGACTGCTGATAATATCAAGCTTAAAAGTCTAATTTAAAATGTATAAGAATCGCGAAAATTAAAGTAATTATTAACTACAAATTATGTTTACCTGAACTTCCGGGTAGTCAGCCAGAATCATCAAGCCAAATGAAAGCGCTGTGGCTGTAGTGTCATGGCCCTGGAATTTATGTTAGAAATATGATATCTTATATTGGAAATTACAATCTTCTTAAAAATATTTTTGTCATCCGTGTTGCAATTCGACAAAAATCACGCACTGTACAATTACACTTTTATAGGAATACATATACAGTAGGTGTAGTAGTTGTAGGTTTGATTTTATTTTCATATTCACTCTTTACTCAGCATAAAGCGCGATAGAAAGAAAGGACCTAGTATCAAGACACCCCATTCTCTATTTTTTGCCTAAATTCATAATATTGCATGTTGATCTAAGGAACTTAACATTCGTAGGTTGCGCGTTTTGGAAGTCCAAGTCGTCAACAAAACTTACAATTGGATTTTATTTAAGCGATACTAAATTTACTAACAAATTCTAATTTATTTTAGTGTATTTATAAAAGCTCCTAAGTCTGAGATCGATCTTGAGAGCGATTTATAAACACGGATCATAGAACCAAATAACATGTACCTAAATTCTCTTCACCTTATATCGAACCTTACCTCAAACATGAAAGTATTGACTTCATCACGTATCCCTTCCAAATCAATTTCACCTCTCTTTTCATATTCCAACAGTAAATCTAACAAGGCAAGTCTTCGTTTTCCTGAAGATTGATCAAAATTATTAGCGTCATAATTCTTTTTCCTCTCCATTATAACAGAATCACAGAAAGAATGAACACTATCCAAACATTCTTTGAATTTTTTCCCCAAAGGGTGCAAGTTGAATATGAAGTCGTTATGAAGCCAAATTGTTGTAAGACGCTCCATTACCACTGGGCCGATGTTTAATATTGCACTTTTGTATTTCAATTTTGCATCAGAACTGTCAGAATCCAATTTAATACCCATTGCCGTTTCTAGAACAATAAAATTGTGTATAAACGTTACCTTAACATCAAACAAAAAGTTTTTGTAAATGCATTTTAGCAACATCATAAAAATGAAAATAGTAAAAGATAGAAATATATAAAAAAAAAGTTTAACATATTATTGTTTATCTAAAACACCTTCATACATACATTGTAATCTTTACTACTTTTAAGGCGGATTTGAACTCATGTTCATTCATACAACAACAGCTAACGAAACAAAACTTTACCACAAATAATACATATTTAAGTACAGTATTTTAATATATTCACATATTATATTATTAATCTTCACACACAGAGACCTAAATTAATATTAAAAGAATGTTAAATCAAATTCAAATTCAAATTCAAATTCAAATTCAAATTCAAATTCAAATTCAAATTCAAATTCAAATTCAAATTCAAATTCAAATTCAAATTCAAATTCAAATTCAAATTCAAATTCAAATTCAAATTCAAATTCAAATTCAAATTCAAATTCAAATTCAAATTCAAATTCAAATTCAAATTCATTAAAATTATTAATTTTACTTTCAGTCATTGGTCTAATTGTTATTTGTTTACGTTCTGCAACTATTTTATCTATTAACGAAAACTTTTGACCACAATGATCCGAGCTCAGATTGGTAATAATTTCTTTTTCTACAATATCAGAATGACAAAAAACATTATCTATACAAGTTGCGGACGTACTCGTTATACGAGTTGGTTCAGAGAAAATATGAAACAAATTAAATGATTTAAATAAGTTGAGAAGACGTAGGCTTAATGATGTCACCTGTAGTATATCTATATTAAAGTCCCCGCATACTATTAAAGATTTACTATTCGAACTCAAATTACTAAGAACATCCTCCATTTTCTCTTCAAATACTTCAAAACTACCTGAGGGGGGTCGATACACGCATACTATAATATATCTATTGAATTCAATGCAGGACAATTCAATGGAGCGTTCGTCGGAGAGAGCCACTATGTCTGGTCGCGATTTGCAACGTATATCATTTCTCATTAGTATAAGCGAGCCGCCGCGGATGGCCTTCTCTCTAACGAACGAACTTGACAATTTATAATTTTCAATATTAACTATATTGTTATATCTCGAGATCCAGTGCTCAGTTATACACATTACATGTATATTGAATTTTTTTAGAAATAATTCTAGTTCCAGTTCTTTGCCTCCTAGGCCTTGTATATTCTGATGTATAATGTTAAATTTAAATGACCTAGGCGTTGTCTTATTGTCTAGTTTAAACTGGAGCTTACATCATTATACTTCATAGAAGTATTATTAGTACAATTTATTTCCTTCGTTATACCATGTATAACGGGGTTTTGTATATTGTATGCTACTAAAGTAGCAATTTGTTTTTTAAAATATAAAGGTAGATACAATGTATCTTCTGTCAACTTACAGCTATTATAAATAAATTTATTTAAATCTAAATAAAATAATGCGTCGCTATGACGTTCTGTCGTATTATATAATGTCAAGTTCAGATTATATATATGTTTATTTTGTTTTTCTGTGAGGGAAGAAGAATATGGAAAAGAGCATATAATAAATTTACATTTAGTTTCATTATGTAAGTCAAATCGATATAAATGTACGAGAATTTATGTATGTATGATTAATATAATATATTAAAAACTAGCAAACCAGTACTAATATTGTAATAATACAAGACAAATAAATCTTACCGCAAATAACGTAGAGTGTAAAATCACTTATTACTGGCATTACATCGATCACATCATTACCCTCCTGCACAGTTCGCTTCAGATATTTCACAATGTTCCTGCTGTGTTCTTCAAAAACCGGCATAAAACTTTTGAGTATGTCGAAATGAAATGTGGGTGTTAGAATTTTTCTGCGCCTGTGCCATTTCGCACCTGGAAATCGCATAACTTTTAGTATTTTTGTAGTTTTCGGTAAATTTTCTGATTCTAAATATACCGTGCCGGTTTTAAGTTCAGTCCCAGCTCATTCGAAGGAACGAAGTATTTTAACACCAGATAGACTATGGGATATGTTGTGACACTAAAATAAAAAATAATAATAAAACCGGCTATAATGCAACTATTATACAGACAGAGGGAATCTAGTGTTAAGACACTCTGGTTTCCACTTTTCGCCGAATTCTGGAGACAATGCATGTTAAAGGCGGACACCATACCGCGCTTTGACATGACACAAAAGGAAAGAAATGGAAATATACATTTAAATAAAAAAATATATATTTTATAACCTCCCCCCCACCATCAGTCGCGTTTGCTTTGTACTCCTGCGCTACATAAAAAAATTTGTAAAAATGATTACTTAATCGTGGTAAAAGTTAAAGTCTTATAATGAAATTAAAATTACTAACAAACTTGAAGAAGTTAATCCAAGTCTTAAAAAATAAGTTATCCAGACTAGCATTTCTTTAGGTTTTATCATACAATCTTTGTTGTTGTAAATAACAAATTTCTTATAATTTTCTCTTCTAATATTTTTTTGTAATATTTAATGGAGAAATAATATATGTAAATAAAAACGTCCTGTAATTTTCGTCTTTAAAATAAATTCGAAAGAATCAATAGCTCTGATATATTAGCTTTCACGTACTGCTGTGTCTGTACAATACAGTATGTGAGAGCCCGAATTAACTTCGACATAGAACTTATAAAATTATGTAATACAGCTAATATCCTCAATAAATAAAATATAAACGAAAATAATTTTTCGATCCTTATCATTAGTTCTCGAGATTAGTGTCTTCAGCCAAAAACTGACTGCGTATTTCCTACGAAGAAATCGCATCTTTACAGCATTCATCTTTCTTCCATTCTTCTTCTGTAATACCCACGTTTCGCTGCCGTATAACAGCATTTATACCAATACTGCATTATGTATGGCCAAACGCGCAGCTGTGCTGACGTTTCGCCATCTCTCAATGCAGCTAAGGCACCATAACCCTGTTACTACTGAACATTCCCAAATATACCACTTCATTCATTTGTCGAATATCTCACCATTTACACTAATCTTGCATTCCGCCCTTTCTTAATTTCTTTCAAATACAAGAAACTTTGTCCTTCTTTCAGAGTGGTGACTAATGCCTGCAACTCGCATTCTGATGATGCAATGAGCACTGCATCATCCGCATACGGCAGGCAATTTACACTCAAGTCACTCCCATGTCACTTTGTTTCACTCCTTGGAGACAGCTATCCAAACACAAAATAAATAACCAAGCTGACATGGCGCAACCTTGTTTAACACCCGTTTGGAGTCAAACCAAGGCGACATGCTAGCTCCTACTCGCACGCAGGCTGAACGATCTCTGTAAAGAGAGTTTACAGCCTTGCAGCAAGGGTCCGCTCACATTGTACCAGGGTAGTATGTCCCATAATTTCGTTCTTACAACTTTGCTAAACGCTTTTAGTGCGTGTGTGCTAGTATTTAATATGATGATAAATACTCACCAGTACTAACTAACAATCCCGAACGGAGCCAAGGCATTATAAACGTATAAGGCCTGCTCTTCGTTATATTTCTAGAGTGAGTTAAGACAATCTGTAATATAATACATAAATAAATATTACACCTAGGAAATTATAGAATAAATAAGGTACAATCTTATTGTTTCCCTTAGTTTAGTAATTAATCTTAGTTATATTTATATTTTCATTTCTTCGCTCTGGTGTCGAAACAAAGTTATTTAGGTTCCCTCGGCCTAATCTACTGTGCGCGGGATACAGTGTGAAGCTGATTTTTGATTTATATTAGTGATCGGAGCGCTTGGACGGTTATATTTATTTAATATTTTAAAATATTTTTCTTTCCCACATTTAAAATAAAATTTCAAATTTAAACATGATAAAAAAATCATGCGTCTCGCAGCTGTGCTGACGTTTCGCCGTCTCATCAATCCAGCTATGGCAGAGATTCCCAACCTTTTCTTGATCAAGGACCACTTTTATATCATTCTTGGTAGCAGGGACCACTATGCATGTAGGGATAATAAAAATTTACTGTAATAATTAAACAGAAACTTCGCCTCACCATCCCGTCATAAAATTAAAATCCCTCGCGGACCAAATTTGGGCTTCGGCGGACCACTGGTGGTCCGCGGACCACTGGTTGGGAACCACTGAGCTAAGGCATCATAATTTTGTTACCGACAATAATACGCCTTTCTATACTCACCTCCATAACTCACCTGATATACTACTTCATTCACTTGATTTAATATATTTATAAAATATATCTACTAACTAACCTCTATATCTTCCATTTTGAATATATGTAATACATAGCGGCTCATCACCTTAATGGCTACTCGATCACCGTACTGTTTATGTAACTCTGTTACTTTTTTAAACAGCTCAGCTGTGAACAATAAATATTTTTTAAAATACTTCTTTTGGTAAGTTTAATGAACAAATGATATGTCACTTGGTTCTCAATTTTCTTCGAAATTCACTAAAATTGAAGGTAGCTGTCATTATTATTTTAATAGACTTTCTACTGTCTTGAACAGAGCAGAGAAATGAAATCAATTATTTTACTATAATCATGAAAGAAAGAACCCTGAATGGGGATTTGAACTACCACCATCGTTTACAGTAAGATGCGATCCCACTGCGTCAAAATGACGTTGTAATTGTTTATTGCATATTTCATTAATATAAGGTTTTTTTTTATGTAAACATTAACCCTGATGGGATTCGAATCTATTTTCCAAGTTAAATTGCAATATTCTTGATTGATAATATTGCACTACAATAGTGACAGTCAGACTTCCCCGAACTACTCCACAATATCAAACATATCGTATTTAAGCCTTACAGAGTTACACGTAGGGACATCGTGCGGCAAACAGATGATTGTACGTATTAGATTTCAAGCCTAGCAAGTCTAATCTCAATGAGATCTACAGATGGAGATACAAAATTTATTCATTAAATTTTAGGCATTGCTAGGAACTCAACGCCTACTAATAAGTAGGCGTTGAGTTCCGACACTCAACACACAAAGGCTCCAGAATACGGCAGTGACTTAACATTATAGGTTCCCTTTGCCTACCTGAGTGCAGGATACACAGTGAAGCTAATTTATTTTTACTATTTTTTTAAGTCGCAGTATATATGCAACGTGAGCCATTAATATAACGTGCAATATCAATAGTCACTTTAAGTCATGTTTACATTTATTTTACCTTATTTTCTCACTTCACACGTTGAAGTGAACTGAGACATACTGTGTACTTAAATATTTATATAAGAAGAAACTATATATTATTTCTAAATAACTCTAGTGGACAATCATTATATTTTTCCCGCAGAATTCTACATTGCATTGATTTAACTAATTTAACTCTGGATTGACATTGCATGTTGAGTGGCGGAACTAAACACCAAAGCGAAGAAATGAAAATATTAAATATTTTTTTGGCTCGAATGGGGGTCGAACCCACAACCGGTCGCAGTTACAGTCACACGCTTGTGCGGCTACGCCACAACTGGCCTCTAATAAAAAACAAAACAAATTCAAATTATACATGATAATAAAATATACAAAAGTTATAAACACACATAAATTATAAAATGTATTTATTAGAATTGATAGCGCGACTGCTATGGGTTTGATTGCCACTCGAGGGAACGAATAGCTCAAGATCCCAGGGCCCCCTGACCTACGTCATTTTAGCAAAACTGAAATTTTCAGGACTTTTAGTCTAATAATTTTAGTCTAATAAAAATAATAGGTAAGAAAGTATGCCTACTCACTAATTTAAAAGTGAAGGGGGAACGCTCTTTCAAAGGTAGGGCCAAATAAATATGCCTGTGTGGGAGGATGGTTGGGCCATTGGATTTGTCTGAATGCTTATAAGGGATCTTGAAATAGTCCGTAAATAATATATGTAAAATTAAAGCTTGCTAGTATAACCTAGTTTGTCCGAATTTTAAACAACCTTTCGGACGTCTGGCAGGAGTAAAGACCCATGTAAAGGGTCTAGTAATAAAAAATATACATTATTAACATTATTCTTAAATAGATATTTAATTAAATACGAGCGTTTTGACTTTAACGTAGGTGAGCGTGTACCTTAAGTTGGCGCTACCTCTGAAAGAGCCTCACTTTCAAGTTAGGAAATAACAACGCATACAATCTTTACTACATATTAGACTATTAATCCTCAAAATTTCAGCTTTGCTAAAATGACGTAGGTCTGGGGGCCCTGGGATCTCAGTCTATAATATATATATAAATTATTTTCAATCCCCCGCTCTGTCATACAAACGCGGCTTTGAATTCCGCCACTTAATAGAAATAAATGAAATATTTCAATAGATATCGATGAAATATTCGATAGCTGGATACAACAAATTATTTACGCGTAATTGTAAACCAATTAAGATAATATTTCCCTAATTTTGGCAAATATGGTATGTAATTCTAACATTATTAAGCCTTTTGGGATTCAATTTCAATACATCTCTAAAAGTTAACAACTTTTAATGAGCATATACGCCACGGGCGTATACTCAAAGCTCAAGATAAATTTAACCCTTAATTGGGTACTGGAAAACAATTTCTTACTGTAAGGGAAAAAAACCAACAGTTATTTTCTTTTTGGTTTCACGCTGTATCCCGCACTTAGTAGGGAAGGCAAAGGGAACCTGGGAACCTAGTGCTAAGACACTCCATTGACCTTAAGAAACTTCCACTCCCCACTTTCCTCTGAATTCTGGAGATGTTGAGTAGCGCAATTTAACTCAGCGCTTTGTCTCGTTATCAAAGTGGAGAAATGAAAATATTAAATATTTATTTTTTTCCACTGGGAACCGAACCCACAACTTGTCGCGTTCACAGTCTACGCTTGTGGGCCTGCACCATGACTGGCCTCGACAGTTTATTTTTCAGTTATATATTATTTAATTATACACATTAATAATAAAGTCAATTGATTTAGTGTTCTGCCTGTTTAAAGTTAGATAGTTACAATAATTATGTATTAAAAAAATGGGGAACGCAGTGTCTTAACACTGGGACACTCCGTTCTCCACTTTCCGCCGACTTCTGGAGGCATTGCGTGTTGAGTGGCGGAATTCAACGTCGCGCTTTGCCTCGACACCAGAGCGAAGAAATGAAAATGAAATGTAAATAACGGGATCGAACCCACAAACAGCCGATTTTACAGTCACACTTTGTGCCCCTGCGCCACAACTGGCCTCTCTATAAATTAATTAAATAGGTTTTATACGAGATTTTGTTGTGTGAATAATAATTAAAAGCTTTTAAAATATCGTATTACATTTTATATGATACTAGCTTTTGCGTTATCCTTTCCCGCGTGGTCTAAATGAAAAATAAATAAAAGTAAAAAATAATAAAAAATTTTTAATGGTAATACAAAAAACAAATATTCTTTATGTTTTATTGAAAATTTTTATTTAATTTTGTCATTTCTTCATGTGCAAAACACAACGTGAAGATGATAAAATGAAATTACAAAAAATTGCAACGTAAGAAAGTGTAACCCCATGCTTTCTGTGAAGTAATATATTTATACCAAGAATCTATTAAACTTCAACCACTAGTTCCTGAGATTAGCACCTTCAACCAAACAAACTCTTCGGCTTTGTAGTATTAGTATAGAATTACTCGTTGCCGTCATCGTGGCAATTATATACCTGACTGATACGATAGCTATGGACTCTCCATTCATAGAAAGGTTTTGATTGATATTTCCAGGCATTTTCAAACGAAAAACTAAATAAACTTAAAAAAATCACCTGACATCTACAAACATTGACATTTGATATTAATATTTACAAATCAGAAAACCAAACAGCTAAACGTGTTTTCTATATAGTGAAATATGTCTAGTAAGAAAAGTACCTCATCGGTACTAATAACTGTACCATTTTTTCCTTATTTATCCATTTACTATCATAATTTCAAACAGCCCTTAAACTATAATTTTATTTATATTACACGATATATAAAGGCCAGTGGTGGCGCAGAGGCACAAAGTGTGACTGTAAAACCGACTGGTTGTGGGTTCGATCCCCATTTGAGGAGATGAAATATTTACTTAAATTTATAATTTCATTTCTTCGTTCTGGTGTCGAGGCAAAGCGCGACGTTGAGTTCTGCCACTCAACACGCAATGCCTCCAGACTTCGGCAGAAAGTGGGGAAGGGAGTGTTTTAACACTAGGTTCCCTCTTTCTACCCTGCTGTGTGCGGGATACACATACATAATTACTTACTTTGTGATAACCCTATGAAATCAAAAATACATCCGATAATGGGCCATGGCGAGGGTCCAGGGAGTCGCGCCAAGTCATTTTCTTCTGTTTTAAATTGTTTCCAAATAAAATAACATATCAAAACTGCCAATGATATTTGCCACAGCATTGTTCTATCATTTGTCTACGTGTGCCTCATAGGATTACTGAAAAAAAAAAACTTCGTTAGTAAGTAGTGTAACGCTCGCGACTTTGCTTGCTGTATTATATATGTGTAATGTATATAAACTAATTGACGCTATAGCAGGGTAACCAGAGGGAACTTACTATTAAGACACGTTCCCTACTTTCCACCAAATTGTTTTGATACCAGACCACGGAAATGAAAACAAAAAATATTTCATTACCCAAGTTTGAATCGAACCCACACCGGTTACGTTTACATTTATATATATTATATTTTAATATTATATATAATTCACCACGACGGTCTCAAATTATTCTACATATTAGTGAAAACTGCATTATAACGCGTCAATTTATTAAATAGAATACAAGTGTATTATAATAAGTGTGCATATTAGATCCTTAATTTTATCATGTTTTTTAACGTAAATAAATAACGTGTTTTAAACGAATAAATCTTTGCCTATAGGTATGACTTGTCTACAAATATAGCAAAGTAAATCATTATAGCCCAAGATCCCAGGGCCGCCACACCTACGTCAATTTAGCAAAGCTGAAATTTTGAGGACTATGAGTTTAATATATAGTAACGCACACCGTCTTAGCTACATATTAGACAATTAATTCTCAAAATTTCACCTTTGCTAAAAAGACGTAGGTCTGAGGGCCCTGGGATCTCAGTCTATAAAGCTTTAGGCAACGCGTAGACTGTTTCCCGTTTCTAAGGTAACTTCCAAAAAAAATACGATTTCCGTTTCCGGCTCGATTTTCAACGCTCAAAACGAATACCAGGAATAATAATGTATTTTTCTATACGATTTTTTCTTCTTGTACTTTTGTAAACACAAGTAAGTACTATATAGCAACAGTAAAAAATTGTACAGATATAAATATATAATAAAGTCGAGTCAAATTGAAATGGGGTAAATATAGAGCACAAAGTAGAGGCCAGTCGTAGCGCAGCGGCACGAGGTGTGACTGTAAAATCTACTGGTTGTGGGTTCGATCCCCACTCGAGGAGATGAAATATTTACTTAAATTTATATTTCCATGTCTTCGCTCTGGTGTCGAGGTTAAGTGCGGCATTGAGTTCTGCTACTCAACACGCAATGCCTCCAGAATTCGGCAGAAAGTGGGGAACCGAGTGTCTTAGCACTAAGTTCCCTCTGCCTATCCTGCTGTGTGCGGGATACAGCGTGAAGCTGATGTGATGTAAATTATTACAAAGAAACTATATTTCAGACTGAAAGAATGCTATTTAGTAAAAAATGTCTTTAACATTTTAAAATGAAGCACTTTCTTGAAATGTGAAAAATTTATTTCAGATTAATATTAGGACAGGGTAAAATTTACTTATTTTATATTAAATGACTGTAACATATTAAGTATATAAGCAAAATTAAGTTTCTGAACTGTCAAAAATCTTTCTATTACATAGCTTCTTTTGTGTATCTTTTTTTAAGTGATTTATAACTTTTTTTATCGCGTCGTACAAGCAATGGCTTAGTATATACATTCTCATTTTCCACGCATTGATCACATTTTAGATGATAATTCATGAAATTTTAATGTTCTGAGTATCTTAATGATTGAATACGCAACAGACGTATTTACCTCCGAAAAAGTTGCAACTATCCTACGAACGTGTTTACTGTAAGTGCTCTGTTTTTTTTATTTTGAGGAACGGAATTCTAAAAATTAAAACTAAGAAAGCCAGTACGAAATCTTAAAAATTAAAGCTAAAGAAAATATGAAATGTTTCCCGAGTTGGAATCGAACCCAGACACGAAGCACGCTTGTGCTCCACGGCGCAGCGCCTCACTATAAAGTATTATTACGACTATAATATTACATTGTATTTTAATGTCTAATAAATCTTTCTGATAATGCTTAATAAATCTTTTTTTCTGGCAGAAAAGTAACTATGTAAACGTTGAAATAACTTTCATATGTTTCCAATACATAGTTTTTTGTTTTTTGGAATTATATTTTTTACTCGCGTCCCCCGAACGACTAGCGCCCAATATTAATAACCTATCTCCAACGTCAATCTTAGATTGTTTCATATATCTATCCAATCTCTAGATTGGATAGATATATCTATCCAACAACCAACCAATCCAAGAAACAATCTAAGATTGACGTTGGAGATAGGTTATTAATATTGGGCGTAGGACCGCTTGAATTATTCGAATGTTTATTTAAGTATATTTAAGAAAAAACCGGCCAAGCGCGTGTCGGACTCGCCCACTGACCAATTTCACCAATTCTGTACCAATTTCAATATTGTGATTGGGAAATACCTTACAGGTTTTGATGATGCGACGACAAAAATTATTAATTTGTGCACATGAACACTTATTTTGTATGAATTGTACTACAAATATAAGTTTGTAATTATTTTTTCTATAAAATATATATAATTTTTTACTTATAGTAAAATCTTAACTTGTTTTAAATTTTACAACTGTAGGTTACTTACTACGAGAAGTACACTATAGGTTTGGATTACGCGGCGCATTGATCAAAATTATGCAAAAACGACATGTACTCGTAAATGCTTATATCTTTTGAATGCATTTTATTAGAAGCTTAGCTTAATTTGCTTAATTTCTGGACTCCATAGAACGATATACTAGAATATTTGAATTTAATATTTTTGATACCTAAACGCGATCTCAAGTAAAATGGTCTAGACAGACGGACAACAAAGTGATCCTATGAGGGTTCCGTTTTTTTCCTTTTAAATACAGAACCCTAAAAATGATTTTTTTTTTTATTTTGGTTATTTGTACTAAAAAAAATTTACTCAATCAGCTTCACGCTGTATCCCGTATACAACAGGGCAGACAGAGTCAGAGAGAGAGTTAAGATACTGCTTTCCCCACTTTCCACTCAATTTTCGAGGTATCGTGTATTGAGTGGCGGAACTCAACGCCTCTCTTTGCCTTATTATCAAAGCGAAGAAATGAAAATATTAATAAATTATAATTCATTTCCTCGAGTAGAAACTGACACCACAACCGTGGCGTTTAAAGTCACTCGGCAGTCGCTTGCGCCACAGCGCCACGACGGCCTCATTTTTTTCTTAAATATCTTCCAAGTACAGACACCGATCCGTTGCGGTTTTATTATAAATATATACAATATACAAATAAAAGAGCTGAGCTTACTGGAACGAAACGTAAATACCGCAAAAAAGCAATATTCACATTTCGAATCGGTAAATGAAAAGATTTTGCCGCAAATTTCATTTTATTTTAGCTTTTTTTCGTTTAAATAATATAGATTTATTTTCGTATAGACTATTTTATATAGTATTCCATGTTATATTATAAAAATAAAGACTTGCCACAGCACACCTATATTTAAATTCATAATAACGCTCAATAACCAACGATAATAACGATAAATAACGATTCATGTAAATTCTTGTAATTATGAATATAACGTATAAGGTCACTTCGGAACTAATTGCCGCGTTTCTATAAAGTAATAAAAAATATTTTTTGCATCTATGTAAATCTAGATTAAAGACTTAAAGATTAGTATAGAATTGTCATAATCATAATATTATTTACTAAATAAATAAATAAACTGTAAACGCGACTGGTTGTGGGTTCGATCCCCACTCGAGGAAGTGAGAAATATTTATTTAGATTTATATTTTCATTTCTTCGCTCTGGTGTCGAACAAAAGCGCGTCGTTGAGTTCCGCCACTCATCATGCAATGCCTCCAGAATTTGGCGGAAATTGGGGAACAGAGTGTCGTAACACTAGGTTCCTTCTGCCTACCCTGCTATGTGCGTACAACGTGAAGCTAATTTTTTTTAATATATAATAAAGAAGCTTCACACTTTTTCCCACCTAGTTTTGAGACAGCCCATTTCTCTCGTTCCGCCCAATTTTTAAAACATTGCAGTTTAAATGGCGGAACTAAACACCGCAACTTGCCTTGCCATACGGGGAAATGAAACCAATTCATTACAGTCAAACGGGCTGCATAACCTTTAAAAATAAAAAAATATTACTTTTAGCTTTAATCTGTATTCCGCAAATATCTAAGGAGATAAAAGGAGATACTTAGTGTTAAGACACTCCGTTCCTTACTTTTCAGCCGTGTTGGGTGGGGAAAACTCAATGCCGCATTTTGCTTTGTTAAGAGAAACAATGGAATAGGATTTGACGTAAAAACAACAATTATACACTTATAAATAGTGCCGCTGGCACAAGGATGTAACTGTAACGCGACCATTGTGGGTGCATTCCCCACTCGGGGGAATGAATTATTTTATAATACTTATATTTCTTCGCTCTAGCACCAAGGCAAAAGAAACGGTGGCGTTGAGTTCCGCCACTCAACAAGCCACGCCTCGAAATATTCAGCGGAAAATAAGAAACGGAGTGCTCACACCAGGTTTCTTCGGTCTACCCTGCTATATGAGGGATACAGCGTGAAACTGAATTTGAATAAACTTTAAATACCTAAATATTCTGCAAACAGCGAAATAACTTTGAAAACTATATATGTATATTACACTTCGTTATGTTAATGTTAAAGCACGATAAGACTCGTTACAGACATGGTACGGAAACATATATACAATTTACAAATAATTATGTGCACTCGTAGTTAAATAAATAAATCTCAGATCTCAGAACTCAGCGCCGCGCTTTGCCTCGACACCAGAGCGAAGAAATGGAAATATAAATTTAAGTAAAATATTTCATCTCCTCGAGTGCGGATCGAACCCGCAACCAGTCGGTTTTACAGTCACACTTTGTGCCCCTGCGCCACAAGTGGCCTCATGAATTTTTAATTATTTAATAATACTTATATTTCTTCGCTCTAGCACCAAGACAAAAGGACAGTGGCGTTGAGTTCCGCCACTCAATAAGCTACGCCTCGAAATATTCAGCGGAAAATAAAGAACGGAGTGCTCACACTAGGTTTCTTCGGCCTACCCTACTATATGGGGGATATAACGTGAAGCTGAATTTGAATACACTTTAAATACCTATATATTCTGGAAACAGCGAAAATAACTTTGAAAACTATATATATATATAATATATTACATATCGTTATGTTAATGTTGAAGCACGATAAGACTCGTTACAGACATGCTACGGAAATATATAGGTACATTTACAAATAATCAAGTGCACTTGTAGTTCAACACACGAATATTCATATTAAACACTGTTTTCAAACACTGTTTTTCCGTGAACTTTTAATTACTTTCTTTCAATTTAATGCTTTAAACACTGTATATTGATGGCTCTAATGAGGTGAATATATTAGTTCAATAGTCTTACAGCAATATCCACTAGTTCCCAACTATTTATGAATTATTATATGAGTTTCAAGTACCTTTACTTAAAAATACACGTCTTTGAACTACAAATAGCATTAGGTTAAAGCATTTTGACTTAATCATATCATCTTCACGCACAGTAAGACACTCCGTTCCCCACTTTCTGCCGAATTCTGGAGGCATTGTGGCAGAACTCAACGCCGCACTTTGCCTCGACATCAGAGCGAAGCTTTAAGTAAATATTTTTCTAAGTAAATATTTCATCTACTCGAGTGGGGATCGTAGCCACAACCAGTTGGGTTTTACAGCCACACTTTGTGCCGCTGCGCCACGGCTGGCCTCATTTTTAATTTGACTTAATTACGTCATATAAATCTATGAACGCCAGCTGCAAAGCATGACTCATCGTCACGTTCCGCCTGAACCGAGCGTGCGAGCGAGAGCGCAGAACAAGCCATAAAAAGAGGCACTCGATCGGCCTAAACGTTCGGCGTGTGACGTATCTATTCATTCATTATTACTTATAATTAAAGAACACATTGTTACTTATAATAAATCTGTATACTTTTAAATAAATAAATATTTAAATTTAACTAGTGCAAATAAATGTTAATTTATGGGAAAAAAAAACTATAATTTTTATTTAACTCCTTCTTTGTATTATACAAAATAACGATAATTTAGTAATAATAATTCAATTCAATTCAATAAAATTATGTAATTTGTTATCAATGATTTCTTATGACGTTTTCACGTTATATTATCGTCCGTAGACCGACTTTACAGATAGACAATTTTACAATAGAAAAAAACGAAACCCTTATAGGATCATTTTGTCTGTCCGTCTGTTCGTCTGTCAAGGCCATTCATCTCAAGATCACGTGGAGATTTCAAGCTGAATAGATTTTTTTTTCCTAGAGGCACAGAAAAAATAAAACGTCTAAGTCAACCCAATCAAAGAGATACGAGCCTTTATGAACCGGTTTTGCTGCATTTTATATGAAATCCGCTGTGGAATTAAAACTTAAAGGGTAGTTCTCGTGGACTTACAGTTATGAAATTTGGAACTAAATGAGAACCTACAAGTAAAGCTAAAATTCCGAAAAGTGAATGTTTATTGGCATTTCTTAGAAAAAAAATCATAACGAACTTATATTTATAGTTAATTTCATAGAAAATATATAAAATAACTGAAGTTGGTAAACTTTTAGAAGTTGTACTTCTCGTTGATCTACAACCCTGAAATAGGCACGGAAGCCACGGTGGGGATAGTCCGACACGCACTTAACCGGTTTCTTTTTTCTTAATTTCGCTCTACATCTCTCATTTAACAGACAAACAGGAATAGAATTTGATGAATGTTTTAATAATCCTAATCAAAGAACTATTTAAAGAACTTAAGTTAGTTAATTATTACATATGTACCTACGAATATTATTGTGTAGTTAAGAAAAATATAACGTTATAAGTAGTTAATACTCTCATCATTATAAATCAGCTTCAGGCTGTATCCCGCACACAGCAGAATAGACAGAGAGAACCTAGAGTTAAGACACTCTGTTTCCCAATTTCGGCCGAATTCTAGAAGCATTCAGTGTTGACTATATGCTATTATAATTTTTAGTATCATTTTCTTTTAGCTTCGTTTCTTATTTTTTTTATATTCAAATAAGTAGCAACAAATAGTGAAATACATAAATATACCACACAACAGCCATTTGCATATAAAACATAAAAAAATACATTATATCACATATCGTATAAAGTTTTCCTTTTTTGGATAAGACTTATCTAATGAAAAAATGATGAAATTTGTTATGTTAATGTTAATGCGTTAATGCATTATCATAAATTTAAAAAAAAACAGCTTTTAATAGTCTTGTGTAATTAATACTCAATTCTTGTGTAATAACACAGATTTCCCTAAAAAAATACACAAAAAATAGGAATTTTAAATATATTTGTTAAATTGTTTTTACTTTATAGCTTAACTACTTATTTATTATTAATCTATGTTAATTGTTAATAAAAACGTTTATTGTGGAAGATATTTATTTAATTTAAAAACTACTACTACAATACTAATTAAATTTTGTAATAAATAAATCAAACTTTGAAGGAAATGAGGCCAGTCGTGGCGCAGGGGCGCAAAGTGTGACTGTAAATCGACTGGTTGTGGGTTCGATCCCCACTCGACGAGATGAAATATTTATTAAATTTATGTTTCCAATTTTTCGCTCTAGTGTCGAGGCAAATAGCGGCGTTGAGTTCCGCCATTGAACACGCAATGCCTCCAGAATTCGGCGGTAAGTGTCTTATCACTAGTTCCCCCTGGCTACCCTGCTGTGTGCGGGATACAGAGTGAAGCTGTTTTAATTTAATTTATTTTAACTTTAATTAAAACTTTTACAACTTTTGTTGTGGAAGCAAGGATTTATATATTTATTTAACTTAGAAAACTACTACTACTTTTTTAACTTTAAATTCACATAAAATTATATACATACATACAGTATTTCATTGAAGAAACGATTAACACATTTTTATTTTGTTTATATAAATAAAATAAAAAAACCTACATAAACAACGATGACTCTTCACAATATAGAAACACAAGCAACAAGTATAAAATACTGGTTAGTACTGATAGTAAAACTATATTTTATCAACATCAGCTGTAGGTGTGTGCGTGTATGTATAACATTTATACTACACGGTACGTGTACGATACGATATTTGAGGATGAGCGTAATAATCAAACTTCATTTTTATTTGTTTTATAAAATTATTTTGTGTTTTGTTTAGAAGAACATTTTTTTAAATGGTGTTATTGCCCGCTTTTTTTATTTTTACAGAGCAAATTTTCACATTCCATAAGTTATTATTAAGATTACATTTACTCATATCAAATCGTACGACTGTAATGAACACAATTCAAAACTATTATCATTAGTTTATTAAGATGTTAATATTGTTTATAATTGTAAATATAGCACCTAGGTTAACGATCTCAAGTATGAGAAATTAATAATAATCTCTATATATAATAAAACGATAGAAAAGTCGATCCTGTACATGAAAAATATAAAAACAAATTGGTTCGGTTAACAAATTTATTGTAATAGCAAAAAACAATAAGCAGAATTCTTGTCTGTATGTTTGTTTGTTCGCCAATCACGAAAAAACTACCAGACAAAAAAAAATATGTTTTTTGTTGTATGGTACAGGGTACATTTTTTTCGACCATTTGTCACGCACATACTTAATGCAAATTTTAGTTAATTTTATGGGATTTTCTCATAGATACTATTGTCAGAAATGTAACAAATTAAAATAAGACCACACGGGACGCACTTGCATTCAAATAACAAAAAAAACATCAAAATCGATTCATTCAGTCAAAAGTTCTAAGGTATATATTTCTATTATTAATATACTATCAAATATGGCTAAACTTTTAAGGCATATATTATTAGGATATTAGAGACGTAAATGCGGGAACAGAACTGCCATCTTAGTAAAGAGTAACCTCTAAAGAATATAATTATGTTTTATAGTGAAACAATAAAAATAATGTGTTATTCCTCTACAAAGTATATAATTCTACTTTATGTCATAAAAAACAGCTTTAAAAATTGCATATAAATGTATTCTCCTGTAGCATTACTAATAATACCATCAACAGCACAATGTCGATACTATATGGTATACTATCGTTGGCATTAAAGTGTAATTTTGGTCTTTATCCGTCCGATTTTATTTTATTCGTCGATATGATAATTATTTGGTGTTTTTTACCATAAATTATATTTAAATTTGAAAAAATAATATATTAACTATAAGAATGTTGGTAGTTTTTTAAAAGGTATAAGGATTAAACAATTGTCTAAAATTTGCTTTCTTCGCTTGTGTTATAACAAATATTCGTATCTATTAAATATGCTGCCAAACCAACCCAACCAACAAGCCAAACAAAAAAAATATTATAAATATTAAATATGGTCGTGGCGCAGAGGCACAAGAGTGTGACTGTAACGCGACATTGTGGCTTCATTCCCCACTCGGAGGAATGAATTATAATTTAATAATATTTTAATTTTTTCCCTCTGGCACCTAGGCCGATAAAAATTAGGGAAAGCAGTGACTTAACACTAGGTTCCCTCTGCCCACCCTGCTATAGGCGGGATACGTCGTAATCTGGTTTAAACTTTTTTATTTATAAACTGATTAAAATAAGACAAATACAAAAGTACACTTAAATCAGTTAAGCCGTTTCTGACACTAGAGTGAACAAATGCACAGACAAAATGACCAAGTACTATTACATTGTAATAGCAATTTTTCTAATATATCTTCAATGCACAGACCGATAAGTTATGATTTTATTGGAAATATCGATAAGTTATTTTTTTTTTCAAACATTCAATTGAATATTCTTATGAGAATTACAAAACTGCAATCCAAGGCTTTAATAATTTTCACGTTAAAAATCTTAAGTGCGTTGCAAACATACATTATAGGTATAAAGCACGAACGTAATTCAGTGTATTAAATAAATAATTCAACACGATGCTTATAAGTATCAGCTTCACGCTGTATCCCGCACCCAGCAGGGTAGGCAGAGGGAACCTAGTGTTAAGATACTCCGTTCCCCACTTTCTGCCGAATTCAGGAAGCATTGCGTGTTGAGTGGCAGAACTTAACGGCGCGCTTTGCCTCGACACCAGAGCGAAGAAATGGACATATAAATTTAAGTAAATATTTAATCTCCTCGAGTGGGGATCGAACCCACAACCAGTCAATTTACAGTCACATTTTGTGACTGGCCTCAAAAGTAAAATTTACACTAAAGGGAATAATTATACAGGACATTCCAGAATATAACAATCCAATCAGATATCAATTGTTACATGGGTCAGCTTAGATAAACTGGAAGTGCGACATGATTAAGTAACACTTGAGTCTTGATCTAATTAGGATTGTTTAGGAGAGATCATTTGTCTCTCCATGAGTATGGCTCCTTGTAATTTTTCTGATAAAGTTTTATAAAAGTCCCATGGTTAAGTAACTTCCAGGAGGAAATAGTTAACATAACACCTACTTGACTTTTGTGAATCTATAAAAACTAAAAATATTCTAACTTTTTCAAAAAGAAGTTGCTATTGTTCAATTAATTTTATGTGACCAAGAATATAAAACGCATCGTTGGAAAACTGTAAATTAGCGAAAGGTGAAGAACAGATGCTATATGCGGAAAATGCCTAAACTAAAAAAAATATAAAGAAACTGTATATAAGCCACTTACGTTAAATATAATTTTACATATATGGCTAATGGCTTGCTAGTTGTAAGAAAAATCGATTTGAAATACTTGTGTAATTTTATTGTCCTACTTTTTATTTTGGGATTATAGATAGTATTAATCATTTTAAAAAAGAGAAGAATGTTTCGTGAGATTGAGGATTGAACCTTGCCTGTGTACTGGGCGTTTGTTGCAGTAATACGATCGTTGGGATCTAGAAGGACGCTGCGAGGACGTCGAAGAAGCTGATGTGGATCAGTGTATTTGTATAGATTGTTTTTATAAAAAATATGTAGCGTCATCTGATGTTAGGTGATCACCGTGTACCACTTGAGGAGCTACATTTGCCGGCCTTTGAGGTGGAGATGCGCTTTTTGAAGGTTCGCAGGTCGTATCGAACCTGCTGGCGCATGGAAGTATGTTGCTTACTATAAAACGCACAGTAGTGACTCTTGAAAAAGCTTGAAACTGAAACCAATGTTTTGATTTTATATTTTATAAATCTATTGTATCGGAAATATTTTAAGTCTTCATATATAAATTTAAATTCAAAATTTTCTTTGTTCAAATAGACTATCGCAAGCACTTTTGAATTCTTTTCTATCCTTTCAATATTTCTGAACAGTGTAAAAGATTTTAGTTGTTAGTGTATAAAATATAAACAAAATTATATTATTAAATATGTAAATTGAAATGTAATTGTCACGTAACCATTATGTTTATTAATTACGAGCGACCTCCGTGACGCTTCACTCACTTGAACTATATTTAAGAACAAATAATTATTTTATTATGGTTATCTATACTGTAATGCACTAAGTAAATCATAATTTAAATATATACACTTGAAAAAATAACCAATTAGTTTGTATTGTAATCACAGACAGACTTTTTAGTTTTATTAAACTTAACTTAACTTAGCTTCACGCTTTATCCCTTGCGGGGTAGTCAGAGAGAACGGAGCGCCAAACGCTACGGTCTCTACATACCTCTTTCGCCTCGTCCACTGTCATCAACCTCTTCGTACATGCCCTTCGGGGGGTCCTCATGCTTTTTACGTGACTTTCCTCCAGTATCTTTGATACTGTGTTTTCGGTCAACCGAGGTCTCCCCCTACCTCTCTTACCGCTCACTTTTCCATCATAAATCTTTTTTGCCATTCTTTCATCACTCATTCGTTCGACGTGCCCAAACCAGCTGAGCACGTTCTTCTTCATTCTCACTGTGACATCCTCGCTAGTACCTGCCATTCTGTGTACCTCTTCATTGCGGATTCGATCAACTAAGCTGACTCCGCATATCCTACGAAGAGATCGCATCTCCACAGCATTCATCTTTCTTTCATTCTTCTTCTGTAATACCCACGTTTCACTGCCGTATAACAGAGTCGGTACCAAAATTGCATTGTGTACGGCCAAACGCGCAACTGTGCTGACGTTTCGCCGTCTCATCAATGCAGCTAAGGCTCCGTTAACTCTGTTACCGGCAGCAATACGCCTTTCCACATCCATCTCGTATCTTCCATCTCTACTGAACATACTTCCCAAGTATACCACTTCATTCACTTGTTCTAATATCTTACCATTTACACTGATCTTGCATTCCGTCCTTTCTTCATCTCTTTCAAAAATCAGAACCTTTGTCTTATTCACATTGAGGCTTAGAGCATTATATTCACACCCTTCTTTCAGAGTGGTGACCAATGCCTGCAACTCGCATTCTGATGATGGAACAAGCATCTGCGTACAGCAGGCAATTCACATTCAGATCACCTACTTTCACTCCCATGTCACTTTGTTTCACTCCTTGGAGACAGCTATCCAAATACAAATTGAACAACCAAGCTGACATGGCGCAACCTTGTTTCACACCATGCCAGCTCCTACTCGCACGCAGGCTGAGTGATCTCTGTAAAGAGACTTTACAGCCTGCAGCAAGGGTTCGCTAACATTGTACCGGGGTAGTATCTCCCATAATTTTGCTCTTACAACTCTGTCAAACGCCTTTTCCAAGTCCACAAAAGCACAGAAAACTTTTTGGTTAACGGCCAAAAATTTTTCCGTGATCATGCGGAGGGAAAAGATCTGATCCATACACCCTCTTCCAGGTCTAAAGCCTCCTTGGGCCTCCCACAACAGTCTTTCAGATCTCTCTTGCATTCTTCTCGGTAAAACTTTAGCATAAACTTTACTACCTAAGCTAATCAAACAAAAAAATCAATATCTACATATAAATAAAACTAAAAAGTTTTGTTTTATTTATATGTAGATATAGATATAGACAGAAAATATTACAAAAAATATATAATCTTTTAAAATTTCCTTAATATGACTGTTAAAATTGTTCATTTGCTAAAATAACTCTTTTAGCAAGTACGTGACACTTCACTACGTTCTCCACTTCACGAGTTCATGCTTCAAGGAAGACATTAAGTAAATATTTTATTTTAATCACATACATACATAAATATATGTAACATTGTAATAAATAATAATCTTTATTATTATAACATATATCCATTCCATAGTTCTAGTTTAGACTTTTTCCATTGTTCCTACGCAATAACTGGTGACCATATCTGGACAATTACCTATTCAGGGATAGATCCTGGCTGATGCGTCACAGTAAAACATTTTTATATTCTCTAAGGGGCCTACGTATTGGACATTTAATCCAATATTCTCAGTAAAAGAGAAACCTAGTCATAACAAAATAAAATTATATAAACATAATAAACATACTAACAATCTGATTTTAAGAAATTTTATTATTTACTACAGTGATGATTTTAAGTTGGAACGTACTCAGGAGAATTATTACAACGCCAAATTATCACATTATCCAATTTCACGAGACCCTTACCCTAATCAAGGGTGACGGAGGGTTAGTGAGAGTTGATGCGTAAGAACCTTAGAGATTATCGCGGCGCGCCATTTTGCTAGAAAGACAAAATACGGCGTCAGATTCTATCATTCATGAGTTATATAATGCCTCTAAACAGAACAGGAAATAAAAAACAGAGTGACTAGTCACCACATTATAATTACTCTTTTTATTTTGCTGTTTATTGATAATATATGAAGCTAAAGAAATAAAAACTTTAGTGAAGTCGTGACGTATAAATGTCGTATTTAATCATGTTAAGATTTTATAAGATAAAAAGAGGTTATAAGTTTGTTCCACGCGAAGCGGACAGGTAAAAAAGTCGAGGTCAGCGATTTTGGTTATTTTTTTAATATTTTAGACCTACATGGATGCCTAACACAATTGCACACTATTTTGATTGTACAGTGATTAGTTTAGGGGTTATGGGGGCTCGAAGTCCTAAGTGACTAGTGGACATGCACTCTTTTAAATCGAATTATACAGTATTAATAAGTAATCAATAAATAAATAAATAAAGTAATGGAATAGATTGCCCATTAAATGAACTATTTAATAGTATTAGTTTAGTTAAATAAAATTATTTAATTTTTCATAAAAAGAAATTAAAAATTAAAATTAACATTTATTTTATTACATACAAATTTAAGACATATAGCAATAATTTATAGAATTTGATTTATTGTCTGTGAATTGTTCGCATTGTGAATTGTTTAATAGTGTTTAGATAAGTCCCACAAAGTTCTATAAAGGAAGGCCACGCTGTTTGGGAAAATATTGTGCAATTGTGTTTAGGATCCGTGTAGGTCCAAAATATAAAAAAATAACCAAAATCGGAGATCTTGACTTTTTTTACCGGGCCGCTTCGTGTGGAATTGTCCTATAACTAAATTATACAGAGTATTCTTTATTTCTATCGTAATAAAGATTACAATGTTGATATGTATGTAATTATGTATATAGAATGTCATGCAACCTTCAACTGCTGCTAGTATAGGGATATAAACGCTAATTATGTATCAAGTGCGATGGAAAAAAAATTTTTATTCTAGCAATTTTAGAAATCAGAAACTATAGAAAATTTAAAAAAATATATAAAATATCCAAAAATCCTATCTTTAATATATTAAACATAATATCTAGATATATTAAACATAGAATCTAGAATGTGTGATGCTAGATTGGATTGGATTGGATCTTACAATTATTCATTGAATACAAACTATGTACGTTAAACGTTAAAATGAACAATAAGACGTTTTGAAACGTCAAGGAGAGTGTTCGAAGATTCACTCAATTTAGGTTTAAAGATGTTTCTACTTAATTGATACTGATGTTTAATTTTCACGAAAAAGAAATAATCTTTACTACTAAAGCGGAAGAGTTTGTTTGTTTAAACGCTAAGATCTCTTGAAGTAAAAAAGTTGGGAATAGTGTATCTTAACACTAGGTTCCCTCTGCCTACCCTGTTGTGTGCGGGATACGGCGTGAAGCTGATTTATCTCTGGAACTACTGGTCGGATTTACATTTTTTTAAATTGTTGTTTGACAAAATTGCTACTTCCTAATAGAATTATTTTATATGACCATAAAATAGACCGAGATTTCAAGATTAAAACATTCTTCAATGTAAGTTGACACGCTCAAGCAGCCACGTACCTAGTGCTTGCAATTCTTTCAATGATAGAGATTGGTGGAGCAATATATAATATATGTTTTAACCCGGAATTTTTGCAGAATCAGAATTTATGGAATAAAACTACGTTTGCATTGTGCTCTACACATTTTTCTATTATATAAGATATTTTGTGCAAGCAAAATCAAATCAATTCCCAAAACATTTAAATTACTAGATATTTATTTAATGCAAAGATATTTATTTAATTCATAATAGTATAGATAATCAAATTAAACAATTAATCCATTTTAAAGGATCTGTACCTCAAAAGGAAAAAACAACGGAAAGGAAAACCTTATAGGATCTCATTGTTTTCCATCTGTCAAAATCATTTTACTTGATATCGCGTTGAGGTATCAATCTGAAATTAATATCAGATATTCAGGTTCAGGACAATTCCTTGGAGCACAGAAATAAAGCTTCCAATAAAACGCAGTCACAAGGTATGAGAATTTATGTATCATTTTTGCTTTATTTTGTATGAAAATCCTAATCAAAATCTATAGTGTAAGTATACTCCCCGTAGATCTACAATTATAAAATTTAGGACGAAATAAGATTTTACAATACAAATAAAGGAAAAATCCTAAAAGGAAAAAATTATAGATATTTCATAGAAAAAAAACCTTACAAACTTATATTTCAAGTTCATTTAATACAATTTAAATTTGTTAACTTTATTTGCCGCATCATCAAAACCTATAAGTTATTTCCCAATCACAATCCTGAAATTTGTACGGAACCCTCGTTGGGTGATTCCGACTCGTGCTTGGCTGGTTTTTTCTTATTCTTATATATATTTCTATAAAATTAATTTTAACTTATGAAAAAGATCATAACATAATAAATTCATACACAATACATTTTTTTTCACGTTCTTTTCCCACATAATAAAGTTAAAAAAGTACAGTCGAATTGATAACCTCCCCCTTTTACAGGTGTCGGCTAAAAAGAATCTAATGTTAATACACTCAGCTCCCCGTTTTCTGCTTAAATTTTAAAACATTGCGTGTTAAGAGATGGAACTCAACGCTGCAATATCTTCTAGATAGAGCAAGGATATGAACACAATTGAAACATAATCCATCCCCAAAGTGGGGATAGATCCCACGACCATCCCGTTTACAGTCTGACGTGTCTTTGCGCCAAGACGGCCTCAGCCAACATCATAATATATAACACAATTACTTCTCAAGAAATGAGTAATCGCTAGATAGAAACATGATTTAAATTGATTAAATGACTTGCAGTTCCCATTCGTTGGCAGCAAGTCATTATACAACATCATTCTTTGGAAGGTTATTATTTTGTTCTCATATTTTTTTCGTGCCTTTTATGTATGATATTCGCCAATTTTTTAAATATATACATATATATCTATAGTAATTATATACACACAATTACATTAGCCTCCTTCTTCGTTGAGTTCCACCTCTCGACACCTAATGCCTCTAGAATTCGGCGGAAAGTGGGGGATTCGGGTATAGATTATTGTTAACACTAGGATTCCTCTACTTGGTCTGCCACACGTGAGATACAGCGTGAAACTATATTTACGTTCGAGATCACTAATAGTGATAAGGCCCTACTACCTCTATGTGCAAAATATGTTTATTTATTATTAGTGTGTAACATGTAATTAAATGGGTAACGGAGTGTCTTAACACTAGGTTCCCTCTACCTACCCTGCTGTGTGCGGGATACATCGTGAAGCTGATTTTATTATTTTTTTCTCGTTTTACATTGTTATTTTTATTTTTCTTGTAAAATGTTTATTTCTTTTATGTTGCAAACAAAGGATTATTCTATCTATCTACGTTATATACTTAATCTATATATATAAAAGGACTTGTGCTGACTGACTGAGGTAAGACGCACGCAGAGCCGTAACCGCTGATGGTAGAAACGTGAAATTTGGGCAGATGTTTATTTTCATATTCTGGACATCCACTAAGAAGGGAATTTGAAAAATTTTAACCCTAAAGGGATGAAATAGGGATTGAAAATCTGTATGGAAAAAAAAAATAATCTGTACCGATTTTTATAAAATTTTAAATTCAGACTCTTAAAAATATTTCATTGAACACGTGTTTCGTGGTTTTTTAAGAATTCACCGCCTAAGGGTTCCAATAAAGGGTTAAAAGTTTATATGGAAAAATCTTTATATTGCCACCGATTTTTATAAAAAATTAAATTCAGACTGTTAAAAATATTTTATTGAACACGTGTTTCGTGGTTTTTTTAGAATTCACTGCTATTAAGCAGGCGAAGCCGCGCGCGCCCTCTAGTTGGCTATATAAACCCACTGATTGTTATCCTGATATGATGTAGGTCAAAAAGAACATGTTATTTATTAACTCTACAGTCTTTACATAGAAAGAGGACTCTGCAATCTATTGTGTCATATACATACTTATAGATATGTAGATGTGAGATAAGTTTCCGGTTGTACAATAGGTCTATTTTAGACGGACGTCAGACGTAGTTTACAAGTTCATTCTGGCGTCAGTTCAGTTCATGAATGATGGGAACCTAACTGTGTAAGCGCAGACTGATGGACTGATGATACTATTAATGATGATTATTTAAATCTATATAGGGGAGAGGGGGGCACATTTGAACGATTTTTAAACTTTGTGTTATATCTAAAAATTCTACAATTTTTAACTTCTTTGCTATTCCACAATGCTTAGTCCAACTATTGTGCCACACAATCGTAGCATCATATGTAGAAAAATATATAAGGTAAAGGTGCAATATCAACTTTAGTAGCAGTAGTCAAATGTTCAAAGCTGCCCCCCTTGCGAGGTAGCTTTGAACATATATGGGGCAGTTTTGAACTATCATCGAATTCAATGAAATTAAAAGGCTTATCAAACTTTTAAGTAACTTTATTAATAAACTTAACATTAGAAACGATGGAGTTTAAATATCAGTACCATGTTAACTTAAAAAAATAATATACCTGGTTTAATATTGCCATTGTACTAGTACTAGTGTTAAATAACTTTAATATTATTAATAGACTTTAAAAAACGAACAAACAAAAATGTAGCTTTTGCTTCCTAGAAGAAATGAACATTATGGGATCAATCATAGAATAAATCTAATATTATGAAAATAAAACAAAATATTTTTTAAATAAACAGCTTACTACCCTAATTTGAACTTAGAAAAATTAAATTTAAAGGAAAATATGGATGTAGTATGTGACGTAACCAACAACTGAAATTGGGGAAAGTAGTCTACGTAAGAAATAAAAATCAGCTTCACGTTTTATACCGCACACAGCACGGTATGCAGAGGGAACCTAGTGTTAAGACACTCCGTTCCCCATTTTCTGCCGAATTCTGGAGGCATTGCGTGTTGAGTGGCAGAACTCAACTAAATAAATATAAATATATAATAAATTTAAGTAAATATTTCATCTTCTCGAGTGGAGATCGAACCCACAACCAGTCGGTTGTACAGTCACACTTCGTGCCGCTGCGCCGTGACTGGCCTCAAGTCTAGACTTTTGAAAAACTAACGTAGCACTTGTCCTCTTTCTCAGAAAAGAAAAAAATATACAAGCTACTTTTTAGTATTCACAGATAATGAGACATTCGCTAAAACGAAGTCTCCAATATTTATTAAGTTGTAGTCTAATTCCATTTCGTAGTCTTCATACATACAGGTATCAGTATCTTCATTCTCTTCACAGTAAATAGTCACTTCTTCTTCTGATTCCAAATGCATTTTTGACTCAGTTTCTTATGAAGAAAAGTTAATTATAGTTTTGTTTTTCTTTCGCGGTATTTTTTTACATTTAATAATATTCAAAACTGCCCCCTTTATTTTGTTCAAAGCTGCCTCAGTGGTAATTAAAAAATTACAAACGTTTTTTTTTAAGTAAATGTTTGAAAATTGTAGTGATTTCTAGTTTATTGCATGATATATGAAACATTCTAACTAAAAGAGGAAAAAATAAAATATACCTTGAATTGGATCCCTGCGATCCTTACGCGTTTATTTAAAAATGCCTAAAATTTTACTCAAAATCAAACACTCCTCGTAACTCAACAACTGGTTCTCATATATCAGCGGTGACAAGTGACACGTGTGCAGATTAGTGCTGCCACTACTCAAAAAAAAATCTACCAAAATTTCTTTTTAAAATAGCTCTGTTAACACATATTTTCAAAGGTGCCCCTGTTCAAAGCTACCCCCCTCTCCCCTATATAAAAGGACATGTTCCGTCTGACCGAGGTAAGACGCGCGCATAGCCGTAACTGCTGTGCGTAGAAACGTTAAATTTGGATATATTTATTTTGGTAATCTGGACATCCACTAAGAAGGGATTTTAAAAAATGTTAACCCTAAAGGGATGAAATAGGGGTTGAAAGTTAGTATGGATTTTTTTTAAATCGGCGCCGATTTTTTGAAATTTGAAATTCAGACCTTTAAAAATATTTCATTGGTTTCATGGTTTTTTTAGAATGCTAAGGGTTAAAATGGAAAAATCTTTAAACCGCCACCGATTTTTATAAACATTAAAATTCAGACTGTTAAAAATATTTAATTGAACACGTGTTTCGATTTCGATTCGTTCGGATTCGTTTTCGGTTTTTTTAGAATTCACCCCTAAGAGTGCAAATAAGCGGGCGAAGCTGCGCGCGCTCACTAGTCTTTTATAATTTTCACAATGGAAACTATTATTTCGTGACATATTTGTGTGTACATTTATAGTCAATTAGATACTTTCTATTAAAATAGAATAGTTGCAACCATTATGGTGTTATGGTGATACTTTTTTATTTTTATACGTTTTTTAATAAGTATTTTTCTTTCCTAAGTGTGGAATAACACTTTAAACATGTTAAAAATATTTAATAAATTGCATTCTCTGTTGCCAGATGATAATGTTCAAAAATATGCAATTTCTAATCAATATTTTATCACTTATCTCTGGAAATTATTTGACGCAGTGCGATACAGTACAAATATAAAAAAAACACAAACAGATAAAATCGCATAAAAATATACGTCAGTGATGGTCAAAACTTTCAATCAGGATTAAATAACTTTTAATCTGTTTTCATAAAAAAATATATACAAATAAGCTGTCGATAAGGGTATTATAGCATAAGTATCTTCATTACTATCCTATTTTTAGCCCTCCCTCAAGTCCATGCATCCAATTGTATGAAAATTATTTTATAGAAAAATATAAATTTTGTCATTTTGAGTATAAGTGACTAGTAAATTATTTACGAGTCATGCATGTCATACATTTAAAAAAATCTAATTACTTTAATATGAAATTTTATATTCTTATTAAATTCACAATCAATTCATTCAAGAACTCAGTATATTTTTAGCAAATTTATTTTATTATCTTACAGCTATATGTAACTAGCAACATTTGCATTATAGTTCTTATTAGCTAACTTGGTATATAATAAAAGAGCGCAAATAAAACCTGTTATTCTAGTAATTTGATAATTTTTGTCAGTCGGAATGACACCAGACTGAACTATAGTTTAATGGCCGTCGGTCTGATACCACCGCTGTCGCACAACGTATCCGCGCCTGCGCCGTCACCCCCGCCACTCCCGACGTCCCCTTCTCAACCATTAGCCCACAAGAGAATTTATTCTTACTTTAAAAAAAAAACCTATTCTGTGGCATAATTTGAATCTCCAATATGTGAATAAATATAAAAGAAACGAGGTGTTGCAAAAACTTTTAGTCATTTTGAAGAAAATAAAATCAGTAGTCAAATAGAAGACGTGAAAATGAAAATTATTACCCTAAGATCTAATTCTTTTTTCTTGTTAAAATGCATACGTATGTATGTTAATGCGCAAAAGTTTTCGTTTGGACTGATCGTCAGTCTGATGTACCGTGTAATATCGCACGTCAATCCATCATTTGCCTATCAGTCTATACGTTGTCTAGGTCATAGACTGAATTGAAACCAAAATTAAGCCAGCGACAAATGTGACCTGCCCACTGCCACTTCAGCCTGCTAATCTTTTGGACAATGTCAATAACATTGGTTCTCTGTCGGATTACTTCATTGCGAATTCGATCCTTCAGAGATATTCCAAGTATAGCCCTTTTAATAGCACGCTGAGCGACTTTGAAGTGGTAGACCAGTCGCACTTTCAGTCCACGTCTCGGTACCGTATGTCATAACTGGTAGGACGCACTCGTTAAAGACCTTCGTCTTTAGGTTTTGCGGTATCGGTGACGAAAAGACTTCATGCAGTTGCCTGTATGTTGCCCAACCAAGCAGTATTCTTCTGCGAGCCTACATCTCAAAGTGATTATTTACGTTTAAAATTTTATGTTTTTTTCTTTTTTTTAGGTCTATCCTGTTACGTGCGGCTACATAGCAGACTGGGCAGGGGGTACCCAGGACCTTAATGTTAAAACACTTCCGTATCCCATTTTCCACCGAATTCTTTAGATACTGTGTATTTAGTGGCGGAACTCAATGCCGCGCTTTGCGTCGTTACCAGAGCAAGGACATGAAAATGTTATTTATTCCACTGAGTGGGAATCGAATCTGCAACAGTGGCGGTTATAGTCGCAGGCTTGTGCCCCTGCGTCACAATGGCCTCAATAGTATCTACATATCTATTTATAAAGTAAACTGTAATTGTTTAAGTAGTATATTAGTTTACTTTGAAAATTATCACGAACAAGCCAATGAGCAAATAGCACTTGTTGTTCTAACACTCCATAGTCATTTATGCTTAAAATGATAAAATTAAGTGAATATATCCGCTATATACATACACATGTATATTATCACATACATTAAAGATAATCTGAAACCAAGTGACAAAGTTTCCTCTTTTCGTCATTTTAAAGACATTACACCCCTAGTTTGCCCCCTAAACATTTCTATCAAATCCAAAATACAGTGTAAAAAACTAAAAAAAAGATATTTTACAGTATTCAATATCTCAGTCGATTTAAAAAAATCCAATGGAAACTAAAACAAAACGCATATATACTATTTAAATAAAATTTCTTTACAGTGCATATATTTACTTCTACTATTCTTCATTCTATACAACAAGGTAAGATTTATGGATCGGGAGGGGCATAACACAATCCTATAGCCCGAAGCTCGCTATCTTCTTGCAAAAAATCTTTCATCAAAAGTTTCTTTAACGCTGTGCGACGAACCTAAAATTGTTTTATTTTGCCAGTTAAATAATTTCTATTCTACACATTGTGTTTCCTGTTAGCTTAATGGCAACGCTACTCAAGACTAGGGGAACCTAATGTGTAATGTAAGACACTCTGTTCCCATTAAGACATTTTCCGCCGAGTTCTATAGGCATTCGATGCCACACAATCAATTCAATACAAAAAAAAGTGGTTAAGTGAGAAAAGAATCCACAACCTGTCGCGTTTCCAGTCAGGCTAAATCGAAATTTAAATTAAGACCGCTTACGGCTAAAGTCTGTTGTTTAGCTTGACGCAGTTCTTCTCTTATCACCATCATTTCTGGTCGCAGGTCTCTATGAGCTTGTGGATCCATGTTGATTTTCAGCTTGGGATCTATGCCTGCTAGTTGTTGATCACTATAAATAACTTTTTTGTTGTTTTTATCTTCTTTATTGCATTTTATGATCATCGCTTTTTATTATGTAAGCAAAAGCAAAATGCAAAAAAAAAGTAAAAGCAGTGTGGGCAGAGAACCTAGTGTTAAGACAATCCGTTTTCCATTTCCCGTCCTAACCGTTCATCAAGATCATTTGTTGAGAGGTAGTGCTGCCTTTTGAGGTAAACCAGAGAATTAAATAATTCTTTCCTCAAATGAGGATCAAATCAATAATCATGGTGCAGGACAGCTTCTGCAAGACTTAAACTTAGTTTATTAGAACAAACATTCATATTTATATCCCCAGGCACGTAAAAGTTGCGTCATGTCTTTAAAAATGAATAAATTAAATAAATTGAACGACAAGTTTTAAACCTGAAGTCACGTTCCTTGATGACACCGTCAAAGTTGCTGACTCACTGTGACGGTCTACTATATTTTTTTTACTCTTATTTTAAGTAAACTCCACGTACGACTCTACTCCGTACCCTTTGTAAATTTTAAATTATAAAGTATACTGGTACGCATTTTTATCTTTATATGTTACTTAACTGGTTTTAGAATTAGATATAATTATGTATCAGTATTTAATTCCTAAGAGTGTACGGATATTTGAATTGCCTTTTTTTTATATAAACTTATTTATTACTTAAAATATTTTTTAGAATACATATACGCCCAATATTAATAACCTATCTCCAACGTCAATCTTAGATTGTTTCATATATCTATCCAATCTCTAGATAAAATAGATATATGAAACAATCTAAGATTGACGTTGGAGATAGGTTATTAATATTGGGCGATAAACTACAACTAATCTCCCTACAGAGATGCTAGCAACAAAAATAAGTTGTAACGAGCATATAAGAATTTCGACGTGGCCCGATGAGAACGTATGGCTTAGTTGGTTGAGCGCTTAGTTGGTTTCCAAAGAGACGCAGATTCAAATCCCATTATGTTCAAATTTATATATGTTTTGTAAAAAGTATTTTTCCTTCCCAAGTGCGGAATAATACTTTAAAAATTAAAAAATAAATTCATTACTTTTAAGTTTTTAAATATTGCCAACAATATAAATAAATTGTAATAATCGTATAAGAATTTTGACGTAGCTTAAAAAGAACGTGTGGTTTAGGGGAGAGCTTGGATGGTTTCCGGAGAGTGCGATTTCTTCTTGTACTCATTATAAACAAAATAGTAAACCCAAATGCATAAACTAAATAAATGTATCCAGAACACACGCGCCATCAAGACAAATGTCGTAAACGACGTACTCATTTATCAAAATCGATTTACTGTTTTAACAGTTACAAGGAACAAGTCACGGAGAGTTATATTTTAGCAATAATATTCGCTAAAAATATAACCTTCTTTTTTGGCTTCGCCGCAGTCGGGTAATACCTAATAATAAAAAAATACATTTAACCACAAACAAAACGTCTAAATTAAAAATAAAACATTTTATTATATAATAGAATAGTGTAATGCTAACATATCTAATATTATCAATTGGTTTAGTATAAGCCCAAGTTTTAGTCTCATTATAATTAGCTTGAATATAATAAATTTGCATTTAGCGGCGAATGGTTTGTGTGTAAAAGGATAAGATAACGTTTCCTTATACCTTTTAAAGTTTTAATGACTTACAAATTAAATGCAGTAACCGGTATAATATACATTAAATAAAAATTACGTTTCGATTATTTGTAATCACATATAAGCCGGTGTCGAGGCAAAAGCGCGGCGTTGAGTTCAGCCATTACACGAGGCATTGGCCTTCGGTATTCAGCGTAAAGTTGGCAACGGAGTATCTTAACACTAGATTCTCTCTGCCTTGCCCTGGTGCATGCGAGATACAGCGTGAAGCAGAGTTTTGATTTTACATATAAACTATCGAAGCCACAGTGTCATAATATATAATAAAGTGAAGATACATACATATATTTTACAAAATAACAGTATGTAATTAATATTCATCATAAATTCATCCAATTTAGGAAATGGATGAATTTATGATGCACTAACAGAATTCCGAGTTATTCGGTTCACATATTTCTTAGCTTCTCGCTGTCTTTGGGCCAATTGCGAAACCAATTGTTAAGACACTCCGAAATTTTCCACTCTCCACCAAATATTCGAGACATTGCTTGTTTAGCATAGCGCGAAAATGAAAACAATTCATTCCTCCTAGTGGGAATCATATCTACAACCGTGTCTTTCAGGCAGAGGGCACTCAGTTCCCCACTTTCTGCCGAATTCTGGAGGCATTGCGTGTTGAGTGGCAGAACTCAACGCCGCGCTTTGCCTCGACACCAGAGCGAAGAAATGGAAATATAAAATTAAGTAAATATTTCATCTCCTCGAGTGGAGATCGAACCCACAACCAGTCGATTTACAGTCACACTTTGTGCCCCTGCGCCACGACTGGCCTCTTTTTCTACTATTTTGTAGATAAAAAAAAAACTAATTCTGAACACACGTTTACGAAAACAGACACACATTCACGGTGGGAGTTCATGGCGCGGGATACAGCGTGAAGCTAAAAAAAATACTATATTACAATACATATAGATTATCTACAGTAAACCTATATAAAAAAAAATCACAATAAAAATCGTATTGACCGTGGTCCCGTTGTAATCCTTGATAAATAATATTGAATGTCACCGTTAACAAGAGGATTATATGAAATTGAAAAACAATACTTGATACGTCCTCGTGTTGATATCGTAGATTAATTTTAATAAATCGAATATTATATATCTTTTTAAAATAAATGAGTCATATCTATAACACTATCTGTTGATTTGTCGTACGCTCTATTTCCACTTTTAAGGCAAAAAAAAGAAGAAAATCATAACAAAAAAAAACTTGTTGTAAAAATAGCCAAATTTTTATAATATTTTTTTTGTTATGGTTTTCTTTTTATATATATCTTTTTTGTATGCAATAAAGAATTTATGTAATAATTAATTCCTACCCGAAGAATGAAATACTTAATCTTTTCATTTCCTCACTCTGGTAACGAAGCAAAGCGAGGCGTTGAATTCCGCTCTAGAATTCTGCGAAAAGTGTGGAACGAAGTGTGTTAACACTAGTTTCCCGGGTTACCTCTGCCTACCCTGTTATCAATAATATATGAGGCCAATCGTGGCGCAGTGGCACAAAATGTGACTGTAAAACCGACTGGTTGCGGGTTCCCACTCGAGGAGATGAAATATTTACTTAAATTTATATTTCCATTTCTTCGCTCTGGTGTCGAGGCAAAGCGCGGCGTTGAGTTCTGCCACTTGACACGCAATGCCTCCAGAATTTGGCAGAAAGTGGGAAACGGAGTGTCTTACACTAGGTTCCCTCTGCCTACCCTGCTGTGTGCGGGATACAGCGTGAAGCTGTTTGATTTTATTTTAGATTTTAATAATATATAAACATGGCAATTTTTTTTCTAACTTCCAATTTACGACTATGAATATACCAATTTATACATTTACATTGATAACATATCCATGAATAGCAGTCACATTGTAACTAATACCGGTACCGATAATTGGCTTTTATTTTAATTTTACTAGTATTCTTTGAACTAAATTCCTCCTGGAAATTGATATAAATTTCAATTTAAAAGCGTAGGTCCGATAGAAATTGAAAACTATTTCAAATTAATTTTCACTAAAAGCTTTATAACAAAGTTACCTAGTAGCGTAAAGGAAGATGCACACTATATCTGTTAAAAATATAGTTCCAGTGAAGCTCCGGTCCAATCACGCATATAAGAATATCAACCAGTCGTGGCGCAGGGGCACAAAGTGTAACTGTGAAACCGACTGGTTGTGGATTCGATCCCCACTCGAGGAAATGAAATATTTACTTACATTTATATTTCCATTTCTTCGCTCTGGTGTCGAGGCAAAGCGCGGCGTTGAGTTCTGCCACTCAACACGCAATGCCTCCAGAATTCGGCAGAAAGAGGGGAACGGAGTGTCTAATACTAAGTTCCTTAATTGTGAAGCTGATTTATTTATTTTTAAGAATATGAGACCAGACGGAGAACAAACCGTGACCGACAATGTATTGCGAATCTTACCTAATACTTTGATAGTACTTTGTGGTTTTTCTGTTCTTTTTTAATATTTTATTTGCCATAGCTATAAATTAAACTACAAATTATTAAAACACTTACTAACTCTTACGTAATATAAGCATAAACTAATATTTTTTATATATTATTAAAGTTGCTTTTATAAAATAAGTATTTAATTTCATAAACGCTCTGGGTAATAGATATCTTATGTATGGATAATATTCGCATTGCATGAATAATCCTGAAACTTGTAATTTTAGACTCCGAGTGTTCAAAATAAGATAAAAAAATATTTCCTGTGATTTTTATTCTCTTAAATAACACTCTGCATTTTTGTACACCACAGCTAGAAATAAATATATATTTTTTATAAATAGATATTAACAGTATAAGTCCTGAGTTAAAAGTGAAGTGGTGAAGGTGCCGAATTACTTGACGTAAAAAAATAAACATGTAATGTAATGTGAATAAAATTATTTAGTGTTAAGACACTCCGTTCCCCACTTTCTGCAGAATTCTGGAGGCATTGCGTGTTGATTGGCAGAACTCAACGCCGCGCTTTGCTTCAAATATTTTAAATAATATTCGGTTTAGTATGTAATTTAACATTCTTTTATTCTACTTCATTTTAATAAACTGAAAAAAATGTTAACATCTTATGTTTTCTCCTCTCCTCATCTTTATCCAACACCGCGACCTTAGTTACTTTAGATGTGGTCACTTCGACAAGACTCCAACCAAACACTCCGCGATGAGCACACCGTGTATTTGGGAAAAATTCTAGATGACAAAAAAGAATTCCCGACGAAAAATTTAACAAGACCTCTAGTGATATTCTCATAGAGCCATTTCTATAAAAAAAATTGCTTATGACGATTTCATCGATGATTTAGCTAACAATTGATCAAAATGATTATATTCAAGTGTTTTTAAGAGCTATTCAAGTCAAGTAATAACATAAATAATTTATAATGTGTGATTTATTAAATATTAAACAAATAACTAGGCGTAAAGTTATAATCTTGTTTGTAAAGAAAATTTTATTATATAAATATTATATTATTTAAATATTGTGAATTAGGATGAGGCTGTAAAATAGCGCTGTAGACGAAAACGTCGCACAGCTTTCGCTCAGACTCACATTCCTATTACCGTATATACTCCTATTATTATCTTTTGTTTTTCGCGCGTATCTTGTATGTATGTAATATTCTTTATTACCTCGTATCTCCAAAACCGCTGAACGGATTTACATATTTGAGGTATCGTTAGATTCGTATTAGCAGCCCAAGTGTTCTTAGATAGGTGACATTAATAAAAAATAATCATGGCGGCTGTGGGACGCCATTGTACTTAGTAAAATAAAATTTTTTCGTTTCGAATACTACAATATGGGTATCAAATTCAAGAGCTCAATTTCAGGATTTCAAAAAGGTATATCATGATTATCATTATCATAATAAATTCTAACAAAAAAATGAAAAATAAAAAAATATTTGTAAAAACAAAAACCCCGACTGCATCAAACTAAAAAGAAAATAAACAAGCCCAATAGTTTATTAGCATTAACAGTCGGGACCTATAAGTAATTCTTCAATCAATAAAATCTTTACCAGGAACCTCGCATAATTTAAAGAGGTCCCGACTGTTAATCCTAATAAACTATTGGGCTTGTTTATTTTCTTTTTAGTTTGATGCAGTCGGGGTTTTTGTTTTTACAAATATTTTTTTTATAATTGCTATTTAAATTGTATTTTAGTGTAGTGATAAACGGCAATAATTTGTTTTTTTATTAATTTGATAAAAAACAAGTTTATCGATTGTACATTGTATGAGTCCATCTTATTTATACCTTGATTAATTTAGAATACACCGAACAAGGATTTCTGTTGCAATTTCAACAAAATTGTGAGACAATAAAAATAACCATGTATACTGTCAATATTAGAGGTAGTTGAGAAGAATGTAAAAACTGCGTGAAATAATTTAAAACGCGACGTTGAGACGCCAGTCAATATGTAATGTCCAAATTTGTACGAAAAATGGAGAAAGAGTATCTTGACACTATTTTTTTTCTTTCCATCCTGCAACTTTACGATTTCATATAATGGTTAACATACAGACATGGGCGTAGGAAGGGGAGGGGCCGGGTGTGCCGGGCCACTCCAAAATAGTCTGGTGCCCACCTTATAAATTTTTCTTACAACAAAATGTGCTCCAAAAAATAAAAAAACAACATTTACACAAACATATCTTTTGAAAGCTATAATCCAGGCCCTCTCAGGAAATAAATCTAGATACGATAATGCATACAGAAATTTATAATTATACCTAATGGAACGGAAAGTAGAGAATGGAAGCGTATTGAAACAAATGTATTATCTATACATATGTTTCAATACACGTCCATACTTTTATTACATAATAGAAATAAGTTTTACATTTTTAAATATAAATGATTATCAAAAATATATTTAAAAAAAAAAAGACACACTTCGGAGGTTGAGACAAGGGTCCTAGCCATCTGTGGCTAGGGCTCCAGTGAGAGAAACCTCGGAACGGGACGGAAAGTGGAGAACGGAAGTGGAATTTATATCGTTATAACTTTGACCTAGCACTTAGTCATTTAAAAGCCTCGTTCATTAGTTAATTAAATTTTGTTATAGACAGCACAAATTTGCAGAGACCGTTTACTGAAATGCTGAAAAAACTCCTTAAGCGTAGTAGTTGTGATACTGATATAATTTCTAAACAAAAACAATGTTGTTTTATTTCATATTTAACATTAATTTAAATAAAGAGGCCAGATTGAGGCCAGTCGTAGCGCAGTGGTACGAGGCGTGACTGTAAAACCGACTGGTTGTGGGTTCGATCCCCACTTGAGGAGATGAAATATTTACTTAAATTTATATTTCCATTTCTTCGCTCTGGTGTCGAGGTTAAGCGCGGCGTTGAGTTCTGCCACTCAACACGCAATGCCTTCAATATTCGGCAGAAAGTGGGGAACAGAGAGTCTTAACTCTTGGTTCCCTCTGCCTACCCTGCTGTGTGCGGGATACAGCGTGAAGCTGATTTATTTTATTTTTTTAATTTAAATAAAGAACTCGAAATATACTATAATGTTTAAGGTAGGTCTATGTACATACAAGTGAGCTCCGACATCTGCCTCGAGAATTCCAGCTTCTTCCAAGGCTTCCGGATTTGTCTCATCTTCCTTTTCTAAGGACATTTTATATAATTTAATAAAAATTGCTAATATATGTTTTTTGTACAGTCACCAATGTCTTAATAAAAATTATGACAATTTTTTTTCTTTTATTTTAAACCTAAGTATTTATTATGTCAGCCAGTTAGAAAAATATTTTTTATTTATTTTTTATTAATGTATTTATTTTCTTTTAAAAATTGTAGCTTTTGACTAATGAATATGATTTTTTAGTGGTTTATTTGTAAAGTTTATAAGTTTTTTTGTAAATATCAGTACGTGCATAAACAGTTTATACATCGCCCTCTACATTTTAACATTTGAACTACGTAGCTCATTGGCCTCTGAACGAATAGATTTTACTAATTTCTAATATTTTTCTACAATATACCTTTTTAATTTGTAATATTTAAATTTTATATTGTTAATAGATATTTTGCAATATTATCATATAAAATATTTTAATAACATAATAAAAAAATATATCCACAATCTGTACTGTCACGTGTGATCTTTAATTACTTATTCTATCCTAGATACCGTTTGCACAATCAGTTATCTGTGGTAACTTAGTCTGTGGTAGAAGGGTGAGTGAACTGCCTCATTGTTATTTATTGCATTTGACTCTAATAATACATTAATTAGCCGTTTTACGGGTACAGTGAGTGCAATAAACATACATAACAGGTCGTGACAGCCATGCCGATGTGAGTAATATCGAAGGTGTGGCGCGTCGGTCTGGGCGTTGTTTCTTAGTGCAGTGACGTTTAGTGTTACGAAAAATACTACTCATATCTCGTCGCAAGATGACCGAGTACAAGCTAGTGGTGGTAGGGGCTGGCGGCGTCGGTAAATCCGCATTGACTATACAGCTTATACAAAATCATTTCGTGGACGAGTACGACCCGACTATCGAGGATTCGTATAGGAAGCAAGTTGTGATAGACGGTGAGACGTGTCTTTTAGATATCTTGGACACGGCAGGCCAAGAGGAGTATTCGGCTATGAGAGACCAGTACATGCGGACTGGTGAAGGATTCTTGCTTGTTTTCGCTGTGAACAGTGCTAAGAGTTTCGAGGACATTGGATCCTACCGGGAGCAGATTAAACGAGTTAAGGATGCAGAGGAAGTTCCCATGGTGTTAGTGGGTAACAAGTGTGATTTACAAGCATGGGCTGTCGATATGACGCAGGCGCGAGAGGTATGTTTGTTTACTTTGTCTTTTATTCTAGTTCACTTTTTTTTAATTCACTACACATTACACATAGAATACTTTGAAAAGGTTCAAGTATATAGTTTACATAATATATTCTTTATTATACATTATATTAATAAATAATTACTTTACATTATCATATAGATGTTCATCTTTTAAGAATGTGCTTAACAAAGAATGAATTGCATAACCATTAAGGTGTATAAATTTAACAATGTAATGTTCTTTTAATTTGTATATTATGTTATTAAAGTTAAACTCAATTTTATTGTAAACATATGAATAAAGAAGTTTGTTGTCCTTGAGTATAATCCATTTTTTATAAGCTATTTAATAGTTTTATCATGATTATCTTAAATTTAAATATTATTCACATTGTTATTTAAAGTGGGGAATGCCGTGTTTTGACATTAGATTGCTGGATGAGGCATAAAAATATATATTATTTATATATTTGAAATATATCTAGAATGACTTTGTCATGAATATGTCTATGTTTTCTAAATAAAATCAAAACAATGCCAATGAAATATGATGGGAAGTTTATGATTTCATGTATTTTTATTCATATATTATTTTAAAGCTCATAGCATTTGGTCCTTGGATTACATTAACACAATTTGCCTGTATTATACATAAACCTTTCTGATAAATCACATTTGTCTATCAGACCACATTAAAATCAGTTTGATAGTAAGATAGATTAAAATAGAGTTAAAGTGGGAAAGGATTTCATTTTTATAGAATGTAAAAGTTTTGACACAACTTGCAAATTACTTAGGAAAATATATTTTACTATGTCTTTTAAGTTAATTTCCAAATCATTAACATATAAATAAGTAAAACATTTTATTGGCTGTTATTGTGAATCAGCACAGTGTCTGACTTTAATATCAATGGTTGTGGGTTAGATTCCAATTCTCATCTCAAATAACAAGCTAATATGTATTATTTATTTCCAAAACTCAACAAATCAACACACAATGGAATGGAAGGGAATGGAGGATATTAGGAATGAGTTCACTCTGGCTACCCTGTTATATATAGAATACAGTGTAAAGCTAAAACATTTTATATAAATGTAGACTTTCAATTGAATATAAATAAACAATGACTATTTGTTTTGAATATAGACAAATGAGTAATATTAACTTTGTATAGTGTGGAATATTTTTTTAGAACCTTTGTGACCTAGTTACATTATGTGAGCCACAATATTTTATAAGGTTACTATGAATAAATATAATGTATATAATACAATAAATAATATAATATAAAACAGAGAACTTTCTGCTTTATTGTTCAGAAGATGTGTGAAGTTAAAATATATAGATTTGTGATGGCATGGAAAAGGAAATTAAAGATATTGATAATTAGAGATATCTTAAATATGGCATATCTAACAAGGATTAAAATAGGACATAGATGTATAAGTAATTGTTTATATTATATATATTTAAATTTCCTGCAAGTATAACACAATACACTATTTATCTATAATTTTTAAAATAAAATTTTATTATTAAAACTGTACTTTGTATGCCCTTATACAAGTTTTTTTTTCAATTGTTTTTAATAATATAATAATCAAATTAATATTTTAGTACAATAAAGCAATCAATAATTATTTTAGAATATAAAGCTACTATCTTATTAATATTCATATAGTTGTTAGTTAAATTGTGAGGCCATTGTGGCTCAATTGTAGTTGAGTTTCAGTCAGATGTAGTCCATCTGACTGAAACTCAACTCAATTATTATAGGTTCTATCACTACTTAGGAGTATTAATTATTTATATTTTGTTATATTTTAATTTTTGTCTAATATGGTAAAATGATTGTTGAATTCTTCTTCTCAACATATAATATCTTAACCCATTACAAACCCTGCTGTAAGTGGAAAGTTAAAATAAAATGCCTCTACAAAATTACTTGTCATTTCAAATGAGTTGACTTTAAAAAAAGTATTAAACAAAGCATTCTTTCCGTACATACTTCTTTTTTGCTACCTGTTTTTTCTGGTCATTAATAAGTAACTTAATTACCTTTTATTCATAATAATAATTAACCCACAATAGGTACTTAATAGTTACAACTAATTACTAAGATGTATTATTTGCTTTTTGCTTATTATTTACTAGAGACTTAAACATGGCTTTGCTTGCTTAACCTTTTTTTCTCATATTTAACCAAAGGATAATATTTTTTTAGTATTTTCCTTTCTTATACCTCTAAGAATGTGTGTACTAAGTTTCACAATAAATGTTTAAGTAGTTTTGGAGTGAAAGCATAAAGAAGAAACTTACATTCACATTTATAATATTAATGTGATTAGTCAAAAACATTGTTATAAATCTATTGCGAAGGTTTTCCTGATTATTAAGTAATTTTGTTATATTTATACCATAAAATCTCAAATTTTAGTTACTGCATGTTGAGTGCCCGAACTTTATGAAATTTCTCCAAATTAAAATAATTGACTCTCCATTGTGGGCATAAATAATTGTATTTCCAATCAGTCTAACACAAAACAAAAAGCACAAAAAATAATTATATTCACTTTACTCATTTTTGTGATAGAACAACATAGGAAGTAAAACTAGTTTTAGTCATTTCATAGTTTTTTTTTTTTGAAAATATATATTTTAGGAAATCTAACATTCCGGCTAATTAACACCAATACCCACCTTAGCTTGATTGTAGAATGAAACTCATAATAATCATGTTAAATTATTTAATTACCTTTATATTTTAATTTAGATTAATTTAATTAGTAATACAATTTAATATGTATTATACTTGTAAAGTGACTCATATGTAATGTACTTTAATCTGTTATCTAATTAATATCATTACTGACTTTAACTACTTCAATTAAATGTAGATAAAAAATAATAATTATATTCCCATTTACAAACTGCCAGTCATTAATGAATAAAATCATAAATAAAATAATTTAAACATTATAACATTTTTATGTATGTTTTTAAAAAGTTAATATTAATTTTACTTTATATTAATATACTTTTTGTAGCTTCCCTCTCTTTCCCATACTAACAGGGTAGGCAGAGGGAACCTGGGAGTCTAGTATTAAGACATCGTGCTTTGCCTTGTTACCAGAGCCAGAAATTAAAATATAAAATATTTCATGTCATTGAGTGGAAAAGTAACACCTAACCTCTAAGTCTAGTCTTTATGTCTTGTGTGTCTGCGCAACGGGTGACCTCTGTTAGGAACTTAATTTTGTTATATTTTTAAATCGTAACAATATTATAACATGATACTTTTAAGCCTCCATGTATTTTTTTATATTTTGCATGGTATTATTGTATATGGTATTATTTGCATGGTTTTGGTATTTAATTTTCTAATAGTTTTCAAGAAAAAATTGCAGTGATTCTCAAATTGATATCAATGTGATAACAAAATGAGACTATCAATGAATGTTGTGTGTTCACTCCATTTAAAGGGATGTTTAAATTATTTACATTTTCCCACTCAGATGGCAGAACGCGGTTTTTACTTCTGTTTCCTCACTGCTTTAAAAAAGAGCGCGGCGTTGAATTCCGCCATTCAACACGACAATACTTCGATGAAATTAAAAAATGAGCATTCTGTACCATGCCATACGCAACAAAGGCGTTAAGCTAAAAATATTTTAACTTATATATACAATATTAATGAAGAAAAAATATACAGGGTGGAAGAGGCAGCGCTCCATTTACGGAAACAGCATATAGGGTAAAATATTTTAAACCTATACGTAAAGAAATTAATCAAGATGCCTCAACAGTTTGGACGTAGGATTTTTTTTTCATTTCACGATTTTTATCCATACCTGTATTTCGTGTGACGCGATTACGTATAGATCCCAATAACATAAACACTTACTACTACAAAAATACTACTAAAGGTTAAACAACTTTGAACTTTATCGCCAATACAAACGACTCGATTTCGAAATGAGGCGTGTGCGGCGGTGTTCCTTTGATAGGTTTATGTGTGCGTGCGTCATCCTTACAAATGGCGTTTCGTTTTAAAATGACAATTTTATTATTAATTTTGTTTGAAAAAAAAACTTTTTCATTTTTGGGAATTTATTTTTTTCTGAATTATATTAGGCTTTTATAGAGTACTTAAAACTGTGGTTTCATTTAATGTGGTGCTGACACTTCCACCCTGTATAAAAATAATAATATAAACTAATCAAATTGTAATTGATTTGGGAAATTCTTTTATGTATCAATGAATGATAGAACCCAGCGTTGCCAGATGTCCTGATTTTTTTAAATTATTTTAACTTATGTATAATTATTCTGAAGACTTGACTGCCTTACAAATGATAAACCACAACAATATCGTTAAAGTATTGTCACGCTTTTTAGAATAAAAAATATTTTATAATGATATTTATCACCATTGAAAGATTTATTTTAAACTGAAATAGAAAAAAAACACTCAAAAAAATTGTGCCGCTTTTGGCGAAAGAACATGCTTTTTAACTTAAAATGTTAAAAAAATCCCACTTTTTACTAGGAGGAAATCTGGAATCGCTGGATAGAACCCAAAACAATGATTTTAAAATTTGAAACCGCTTAACCGATTTACATGAATATTAATTTAAATTACCTATATGATATGATTGAATTTCGGCAAACTATGCTTAACATTTAGTGTTTGTTTTATTTAAATTCTTATTTTATTTTATTTAGATTTAACGAAAATATAAATAATAATTTAAAGTATTTTGTTCAACAAAATTTGTAGCACATTATGTTTTATTGATTTGCCTAAAACTTTTATTTGAAATATACGGGTATTGTCTTAAAAATTATAATGTTATTAGAACACTAAAGTAATTCAGACTAGAACATATAACTGTGTAGTTCAAGCGGGCGAAGCCGCGAGCGAGGGTTCGCCAGTTATCAATATAATGGAAATCTCCATGGTTTTATTTAGTACATAAGCATTACGATAATGACTCAGATACACGGCCGCTGGTACAATTGTAGATAATAAATTAATGAAGTCTAACTAAACAGGCATGGGATAAAGTTGCAGCAATTGAAATTTATTACACACGTTTGCTTTTTTGTATGAGTCATGTACATTTTGTATGGAATAAATGTGTCTCGAAATATGTGTCCCTTTGGTTCCTTGTTTAAATTGTACTTTTATATTGTAGGTACTTTATGGTCGTTCATTGTTTTTATGATGTTTTTTTTAAATATATGTATATTAATAAAGAAATGTTTTTTTTGCTTCATGTCGTATCCTGATGGCTTGGTAGACAGAAGGGGAACATAACATTAAGACACTCTATTCCCCACTTTCCGTCCGATGTTCGAGACATTGCATGTTGAGTGGCGGAACTCAATATCGCGCTATGTCTAAAATGAAGAAATGTAAACAATTTAAATATAATAATTCCTCCCAGTTTAGATTGAGCAAACAACTCGCATCTACAGTCACAGGTTTTTCGCTGCGCCATGACGGCCTCAATATTTTTTTTATGTAATATAAAAAAAAAATGTATACATATTTCATATACTTACCTACTCTTTGAAATTATCCATGTAATTTTGTAATTAATTAATTCACGCTATTATCCCACATATAACATATTAGACAGAGGAAACTTAGTGTTAGGACACTTCGTTCCCTACTTTTCGATGAATCAGGCATTTTTTCGAGACATTGCGTGTTGAGTGGCGGAACCCAATGCCGGACTTTAGACTTGCCAGAGCGAAGAAATGGAAATATTAAAAAATTATAATTGATTATCTCGTTTATAAATTAATGAAATTATAAATATGTTGTAATTTTTTATTTATGCATTTTTTGTATTTTGCATGTTGTATAGTATAGAGCACTTATTTATGTATCACAGATATCTGTCCTTTCTGGTATTATCATCATATTTTTGTTTATTTAAGTTTGAAATGGCAATTCCCTTTTATTGATGACAGAAACCGAACTGGTATCTAAAAAAATCTTACTGCCTAATTTATATACAAAAATAAACAATACAAAACCATTTATTTCACTGCAATTATTTCAAAATTTCAGGTAGCGCGAAGTTACGGTGTACCGTTCGTGGAGACCTCAGCCAAAACACGAATGGGAGTGGACGATGCATTCTACACACTAGTCCGTGAGATACGCAAGGACAAGGAAAGTCGCGGGAAGAAGTACAGGAGGGGGAACAAATTAGGTTCCCGACGTACGTTTAAGTGTACACTTATTTAAACTATAAGATTTTTGTCATTAAAATATCATTTTCTAATGACCCTGACGATTTCGGGAATGTCCCGATAGCTCTTTTATCTAATTTTGTGTTTATCTATGCGTGTGGTGTTGTTTAGATGCATGGTCGATTTTCAGTTTGTTTGGTTTTTTTTTTTTAAAAAGTGCCATAAAGAGAAAGTTATGATGATTTTTGTATAGTAAACTTTATTAATTTTAATACATGAAATTCATAATTTAATCAGATATTTTGTTGATATTGTAAAAAAAAAATATTTCTTTCTTGGTACTTTTTAGTAAACCTTTCACTCATTTTAATGGGTTTTTTTATCCCCTAGTATATTTAAATTAAATTATGCGGCACAAATAATAAACAACACCACATAGTATAAAATTTCATAAATATATCTAAATTGATGTAATTAAATAATTCCTTATGATAATATTATTATATCACAATAAATTAATAGAAAATGTTTTATAATAAATTTAACAAAATCAAGTCTTAGTGAATTTTTAAATTTGGTAACACTGGAATTATGTGTAAAAAAATTAACGGATCTTTTTTCGCGTATTTTTATACTAATAGAATATAGCATAAGCTACGCTATTCTCTCAGAGGCGGATCCAGCCCTCATAAAAGGTTGTGGGCACAGCCACCTTAAATCGGCCAAGTGGGAGTCGGGTTATGAACTCGCTTATGATCAGTTTTCTATTAGTTACTACCAAGTTCCACGATTGGAACATCACTATCTTTAGGTTATATCGCCAGCCTATCAATCTTAATAAACCAATACGGTCGACGCGTCGTGGCCGCCCTGACGTTAGGTTTTCTGAACCTAAGGGGTTTGTTCACTCAGTAAGAAAATAATCAAACGTAAGAAAGAATCCAAAAATCAAATCTGCCTAGCTAATTTAAGGGCGGTCTTTAGTCGTCGTGCCGTACTGTATTCTCTTATCTGTTAATAGTTAGATATCAATTTAGATTTAAATGATATGTACTGATGAATGCAGCTGGCTGGCGTGTGGTGGATTAAATTGACTTTTTTCTTTGTTTTTTGGCTTTATTCTTGAGCTAATTTTTTAAAAGTATTTTTGAATATAAACTTTATTGTTTATTTTTATCACTATAATTATATAGTTGCTTTAATATCTATAAATGTACAATATTAATGATATAATACATACCTAGTTCAAAATCAATTAAAAAAAATATGAAATAATTATATTTGCTTTATAGACTTATTCATATGATGCAATGGGACAGCGTTTGATTGTAAACACGATGGTCGCGGGTTAGAGTCCCACTCGAAAAATATATATTTTTTATTCCTTCACACAGAGTAAAAAAAACACGCGTTGAGTTGCGCCACTCAATGTGTAATGCATAAAGAAACGAAAAACGGAATGCCGTTAAATGCTGTATGCGGTATATGTGCTGAAAAGTATTCATATGAATTTGTCATTTTTATTTTAAGAAGTCTTATTGAAATTTTATATTGTATGCTGACATTATATAATATATGTATATATACTTATGAGAGGGGGTGCTAAGGCAATGGTTGTGTGCTTTCCTTTCCATATAGAATTAATGTCTGATTTTTAAGATATTTCATTTTTATTCTATTATTACTATAACAGTAACGCTAATATTAGCATAAATTATTAATTAAATAAACAAAGTTTCTCTTCATTCATATTAATCACTCAAGTGTGATTCATACATACATTTAAACAGTGAACCAGAAATAGACTTGTTATAACTTTGAATTTTAAACAATTAAATGACTTTTTTCATGAAATTATTACAAATGGCATACAAATATTTTATAATGATATAAAAAACTGTGTTGCCATTTTATTTTAAACTTAGACATAAATTTTACAATAATATAAAATGGAGTTAATTACAGTAATATAAAATGAACTAGTTGATTTGCATAATTTTTATCATTCTTATAAATGGCAAGCTTACATTGAAGGGACATTGTATTTATTTTTAATTTTTTATCTGTAACATTATACAAGATTAATATTTTACAAACTATGTACATATATATTATAATGTTTACCAAACTCAATCTAACAAAAAAGTCTAAAACTACATTTTTCTAAACGTAAGTTGTTAAAGTTTTCTACTGTTATAAGCTTAGGAATTTTACATTTGAGGTAATGCTTCATATTAAAAAAATATATCTTTCTACAATCTACTTAAATAAAAAAAAACTATTATAAAAACATGAAATTAAACGTAATATTATTATATAGTTCTATTTAAATCATATACAATCCAAAATCTAATATACATTTAATAGATTATACATTTTCGAAAGTATCTGAAGCGCACATCCATTTTTTATCTATAATTTTATTATTTTTAAACAATCTTTTTAGCTTCTGGCAATCAATATTTTAATGTAGTGGGATAAAATAAAACTATTTTTAAATATATTTAATTGTTCAGTGTTTTAAATATTGATTGATTACTTGATAATGTTTTAACTAGTGTCTTTGAGTGGCACTGTAATCTACAAATACGTATAGTCACATAGAAAATAGGTACAATGAAAGCAAACGAATTTTTAATGAAAACATTTAATTTTATGGTTTTGACAGTTTTTAGTTTTAAGTTACATGAAATACTGTACATTAGTTTAGTATAAATGTTTAATATTAATTATTATATTTTAAAACCAAGCTGCCAACGGAATGTCAGCCTGAGAATTTTTGCCATGGGAAAGTGTAAACGATATTGTGATTATTTTTATAATTTTGTTACGATATATTTTATGACATCTATACAACTATATATTTGGGGTCTTATTTCTTTATATAAAACAATTCTGAATGAAACCATATTCAATGTTACTGCACAATCGTTGGAAATAGTAGATAAATTAATATCTGTAAAGCAGGCACAATGTTTTGTGCTCATTGACATAAATAAATTGGCAAAAGAAATTCTGTTTTTTATTTATTACCAGTTTAAAATATACATACACAGGTTGAGGTTTTGTACCTTTTTATTTCACTATTAACTGACGAGAGAAATTAATGTAAACTAAAAAAAACCTACTCACATACACGCGCTAGTTTACAGTTTTTGCTGCATGAAGTTACCAACTCTGTGAAGAAATAAAATATTTAATATTTTCATTTCTTCGCTCTGGTGTCAAGGTAAAGCACTTTCTTCTCTTCTTTCAAGTTTAATTCTATTGTTTGGATTTATATAAATTGCGTTTCTTTTTATTCTATATGTAGAATTGTAGCATACTATGTTTTATATTTTTTATCTGTAAGTAAATTCTACCCAAATCTGTTCATATAGATATTTTTTATTGATCAGTTAGATCAACTTATTTTTTTAAATATGATACGCTTGATCTATATGCTAGATTCAATTGTTATCTGTGGTTTTGATCTTGACGTTTACAGTTGTACGTCAAATGTCAATAACAAATTCTAGATGTCTGATGTGGACTCACGACGTTTTGCGGCAAAAGTGTAATAAATATTAATTAATGGAATTGCAATAAATAAATAAATACTATATATAACGTCGTAAAAACCCTCTCCACAATGGACGCAAAAGATATATGCGTAGAAATAGAAAATGATGAATTTTATAGCAAGTTTTTAAATGGTTCTATGAAAATACTTATTGATGAAAACACATCGGTAACAGAGCAAGTCACTAAACTAAACCAAGCTGTTGATAGGTTAACAAAAAGCTTAGAAACACAAGTTCTCGCGAAACATAATGATTTATTGACACAAGCCAGCAATATATCTGAACTGGAAGCTATGTTAGAGACAGTCCGTGGTCAAATAAAAGAATTATTGCAAACGTCACATAAACTTCAGGAACGAATACACAAACCTTTCTACGAATTACAAAATCAAATTATGATACTTGAAAATGTTCAAATAACCTGCAATCTTCTTCGGCACTCATCTAAAATTCTTGCACTGTGGGATAAACTTAACTGTATAAAAGATAATCCAGCTAAAGAAGCCATAGTTCTATTTGAGTTAGAAGAACTCATCAACGATTATGATTTTGAAGGTATTGATATGCTTGAAGATGTATTAAAGCAAGTAGATGTTAAGAAGAAAGAATTGTTAAGTAATTCCACAGAAATGTTGCAGTCCAGCCTTCTAAGTGGTGACAAAACCAAACTACTACAATGTTTTAAAGTATTTCATAACTTACAATGTACTGAGGAGCAACTAAAGAAAACTGTAGATTCTATTCTTAAAGATTTGAAAAAGGAAATCACAAATGCTTTAAATGTGCAAATGGTGTCTATTGAAGTAAAAAAATCTAGTTCAGGTCGCATTGCCCCAGGTAAGGCAAACATCATGAATGCTCAAGATTTCAATATCAAATTATGGGACAACGTTGAAAAGCTCTTCAAAATGGACATTTATAACAGCTGTGTGAAGGTTATAATGCTACAAAATGTTGTTATAGAACTTCATGCGATTGGCAACTTTAGAAATATTGCAAATAACTTTTGGAATGAACTGTCAAAAATTTTTAGTAAAGAACTAGAAAAAAGTCCATCTGCAGTGAGTCAATCTGTTGAAATAGATTTTCCGAAATTGTTAAAATGTTTCAATGACTTACTGTCCAGATTAAAATGTAAAACTCTGGAAGTTAACAGGGCATACTTAACTAAATGGGAAAACTCATTTTTATCTAAATCCTTAGCAAAACTTTTGGAGCCGGTGAGAAGTATGTGGCACTTGAGTCAAGTGCCGACCATGGACCAGATTGACAATGCTATAAGAATCATAGCTGAGTCATTAAGCATATCTCTGGGGGACAAAACTTTAAGCATAAGTTTAGCAAACAGTGTTGCTAAATGTATTAAACAGATGAATGTTGAGGGTGAACAAAGGCTATCGATGGACAGTGATGTTGCACAAATTATAGAAGCCCCAACTAGTTCACAGCAGAAAAATGCAGATTTATGCAATGCCTTATATTATTTTTCATCACAAATTAAAAGGGTTCTTGTAAATATGAACTCCATGCTACCACAAGAGAGTGTGCAAATAGTTCAAAACAGTCTCAAAGGCATTTCAAGCTTACCTGTCCTCAATCTCTTTGGTGAATCCATTAAGAATTCACTTTTCTTGATTTTGTTAACCCTACATGATGAAGGAGACCTGATAAGAGCAGATGATCCAAAAAACAAAAATATTTCATGCTCCCCATACATGAAGGAGTTACAGAACTTTGTGTCTAGATGCAAAGATATTTATTTATCAATGTTTAATGAAAAATCTGCTCTAAACGAGTGTTGTGTGGACATTGCAAAATCTTGTATTGATAGATTTGTTCAGCATGTTTGTAATGTTCGGCCAGTGAGTAAGTATGGGCGAGCTAAACTTCAGGCTGACTGTAAACATCTAGAAGTTTCTTTATCACCATTAGTGCCTGATATAACAGAACTGGGTGATCACTACCGTCAACTAAAAGCTCTAAGTCTTCTTCTCGAGAAAACTCCTCAAGAGATAGCAAAGAGTCAAAGTGAAGGTGGAGCGTTGCCTTATTCTTTAGTTCTAATGTTTTTATTCTCTCATGGAGGTCCACAGCTATTAGCTCCGCATACTTGTGCTGGATGGAACATTCAAAAACTGATCCAATGGTTGGATTCACATAAAAATGAAAGAGATAGGTTGGAATTCATAGCTGGGGCTTTGCAAAGATATCAAAATCACATCAGACAAAATCAAATAGCGACTTATGATGAAGTATATCCTGTTTTGTTACAGTTGCTTGAAGAAGGTAGAAAAACTTTGAAGAAGTAGATAGGTAAAAAGATTGTACAGATAGGGTGGTACCAGATTGAGATGTTTGAAAAAGTATAAAGCGTTTTGTATAACAGATATTTTTAATAAATACTGTTAATAATTACTTTTACGCAATATATGATTGCGAAAGAAATTAATATAAGATGTCGTTTTTATTGCTAATTATTTTATAATACTTAAGTAAATTGTTAACTTTTTGGGCAGTAAATTGAAAATTCTCCCTAAAAAGAAGCTAGCTTCGGCGACAAGCGCCTTGACGGCGTCTAAAAGACGCGTGTTTCCGTTCTACTATGTTCTAAAATTGTAATAATATTTTTTTTACTATTTTATATATTTAACACTGTTTTGGATTTTAAAATATATTCTATACATATAAGAGGGAATCTAGTATTAAAACACTCTGTTTCCATCAACTCCTCCGTTGCCCATTTCCGCAATCAGAAATTCAGAAAGTGGGCATTGCGTGTTGAATGGTAAAGATAGATTATTGTATTCAAATTATAAAATGTTATATAAATAAATAAGTATCAAACAATGTAAATATGTGTATAGGAAAATAAAACAATATTTATTAACAAATATAATATTTTATTAGAATAAAATTTAAATGAAACATAACCGGGAATTCTTCAGACACCATTCATGACAAACTTCTTCTAGGCGGAAGACATTGAGTCGGACGAAGCTTATTGTACTTTTCCGACCCTTCGCTAAAAAATCAAGATAAAAAATTAATTACAAATAATAAGTGGCGGAACACAACTCCGCGCCGCGCTTTGTATTGTTCCCAGAGCGAGGAAATTGAAATAATTCCATCCCCTAGGTGGGAATCGAACTCATAGCCGTCGCGTTTATGGACAAACGCTGTATAAACAAATTTATTTATTTATCCTAAACGTACCTATGCCAGAGGGAATCTGGGAACCTAGTGGTAAAACACTCTGTTCTCATTAATACTTTTCTCTTTACCTTCTTTGTACTTTTCTATTCTCGCCGAACTCTGGAGGCATACATGTTGAGTGGTGGAACTCAACGCCGCACTTTGCCTCGTTACCAGAGCGGGGAAATAATATTAAATATTCCATTCCCTTGAGTCGAACCAACCTGTCGCGTTTATAGTTACACACTTATGCCACTGCGCCCCGACGGCTCATACTACTATTATTTATTATATGACTACTATACCACTACGATATATATTATATCTATGCAAGCAAAATGGTAATAAAATATTTTAATACATATAAAAACTACAAAATCTATAAAAAGTCAAAATACAAAAAAAAAGAAAAAGGGTTTATTATAAGGAAAAACAAAATTAAAAGTAAAATTTTTAATAAAACTAAGAACATACACCATGCTAACATAATAATTACTTACAATTATACATCCATACATACACTGTTGGTTAATAGTATTATAATAAATATACAAAAAATATATAATTATAAAGAAATCGTGAAAATATTTGGACTTAAGGTAATTAGCATTAAAATAAGAATAAGAACGTATAGCATAGTGGTCAGGACGCTTGGACGGTTACCAAGAGGCGCGGTTTCTAATCCCGCTACACATTTTTTAAAAATATTTTTCTATGTGAAATAACATGTTAAAAATATAAAAATATAAAAATATTTGATTGATTTTCTCAACTTCACCTACTGATATAACTAACGATTATTGTAGGTCAACGAGAAATACAACTTCACTTAACTAATTATAAATATAAGTTTCTAATGTTCTTTTTTTTTATGAAATAACTATAAATTTTCACTTTTCAGATTTTTCCCTTTATTTGTATTATAAGTTCTCAATGCGTGACAAATTTCATAACTGTATGCTCACGGGAACCCAATAGGGTTTGATTGCGTAATGAATTTCATACAAATTGCATTGTACACTGCATATATATATATTTTTTATTTATTAAATAAACAAATAAATATACAAATGTAAATTACGGTGTATAAGTCATCTTATAATTAACATTGTTTTGTGCCAATATATATTTTTTTACTACAAATCTTTAACAAGTTTAATTTTGTATAAATTATTTAGAAAAAAAACTTTCTATTTTTAACTTAATTTTGAGCAAGCCAAATTGGTTTTTGCCAATAGAAAAATCACATTCTCATTTACTGTACAATACCATCCATAAGTTATAAATCCTCTCCAATCATTACCTACCAAACCAAGCGAGAAAATTAAAATATTTAATTTCCTAGTGTAAATCGAACCCACAACCTGTTGCGTTTACAGTTGCACGCTTGTGCCCCTGCGCTTGTCTGGCCTCATAAACTACATAAGTCTTTTATAACATTTAAATTCATATACTTTATAATTACACATACACCTACATACAAAAAAAAATACAATCTATCTACAAACAAATAAACATACAAGCAAACGAACAAAACTAAAAGTAATAAAAAATAATAATAATTTTAAAGCAATTTTCTAAACCTTTTGTTGGTCGAAGGCTATTTTGAACACATCTTGGTAATCATTGACGAAGTATACTTCAATGCCTTCTTTAATGAAAGAGGGTAGGTCGTCGAAATCCCTTCTGTTTTCTTCCGGAAGGATCACACATGTCACTCCTACGCGTTTGGCCTTGAAATTTAGAAAAAACAATTATATTACATATATTGTTTTGAGAGTTGTGGGTTCGATTCCAAGTCAGAGAAATGAATTATGTAACAAAATATGGAGAAAACAAAGATTGTTTTTACATAGTTTAAATTTAGCTTCCATTTTTACAACATTGCTGTAACAAATATGACAAATAGTAGGCCGACCAAATCAATATGAATAACCAAATCGCACACCCATCCAACTATCAACCAAACCTAAATACACTTAACTAAAAAAAAAGAAAACATCAATTTTCTCCTCAATCCCTCCAGTGGGTAACGTACTTCTCGTAGACTTGAAACTCCACTGGTAAGGAGAGTAATTTTGACTAACCAAACGCACACCCATCCAACCACCAACCAAATCAAAATGCACTTAACCAACAAAAAACACAACTCACAGCAATAATCTTCTCCTTAATCCCGCCAACGGGTAACACTCGTCCCGTTAAGGAGACTTCCCCCGTCATGGCCAGTTGGGAACGCACTGGTGTCTTCAGTGCCAGCGAGAGTAACGCCGTGGTGACTGTTATACCGGCTGATGGGCCGTCTTTGGGAGTGGCTCCTTCTGGCACGTGGAGGTGTAGGTGACTGGAAAATAAGTATAAAATGATCATTAAATAAATATATGTTATTCCACACTCAGAAAAGAAAAATACTTTTCATAAAACATAAATATTTTGATCGTAACAGGATTAGAACCTGTGTCTCTTTGGAGACCGTCCAAGCGCTCTGACCAACTATGCCATACGTTCTCATCGGGAACGTCGAATAAGTTGTAACAAGCATATAAGAATTTCGACGTAGCCCGATGAGAACATATGGCTGTTACGTCCAAAATGTTTATATGTTATCTAAAAAATAAATAAATACATGGTTTCGCGTGAATTCAAAGTTTTTTGCATAGCATATTACTTACTGATATTTCATATTTTCATAATACTTGTCTTAACATTTTAATGTCAAAACATGCCATAGCCTGGCATAACAGCATTCGAAATTAAAAATAATCTGTATTCTTAACACAATAATATTACAAAAAACCGTCATCCAAATTTGACTTATCAAATATTCAAATCATAATTAATATTTAAAAACTGATTAACCCCATAGTTCACGGACAAATAATTCCTGGCTACCATCAAAACTATTCTCGTTGATCTCTTCATCATAATCAAGTCGTGCAAATGTCGGGTAAGTTTGAGGGAGCCAGGAGTTAATTTATAATTTCTAAAAAAATAATTTAAAAAATTAAATTAGCTTCACGCTGTATCCCGCACACAGCAGGGTAGGCAGAGGGAACCTAGTGTTAAGACACTCCGTTCCCCACTTTCTGCCGAATCTGGAGGCATTGCGTGTTGAGTGGCAGAACTCAACGCCGCGCTTAACCTCGACACCAGAGCGAAGAAATGGAAATATAAATTTAAGTAAATATTTCATCTCCTCGAGTGGGGATCGAACCCACAACCGGTCGGTTTTGCAGTCACACCTCATGCCGCTGCGCCACGACCGGCCTCAATTTCTATACCTTTAGTATTTAGAAAACACCTAGTAAATTTAAAAAATAGTATAGCAAAGTTGGGGTTTGTCCAGGAACTGTAAAATCGACTGGTGTGGGTTCGATCCCTACTCGAGGAAATGTAATATTTATTTACATTTAACATATTCATTTCTTCGCTCTGGTGTTGAGGGGCGGCGTTGAGTTCCGCCACTCAACACGCAATGCCTCCAGAACTCGGCGGAAAGTGAGCAACGGAGTGTCTTACCACTAGGTTCCCTATGTGTACCCTGCTGTGTGAAGGATACAGCGTGAAGCTGATTTAATTTAACTAGTATATTAATACATAGCCCATCTGTGAGCTATTTCTCCACAAAAGGGGACGTTGAAATTTCGTCATGTACTTAAGAACGAAGGATCACAACACTGGTTTCTATCTGCATCCCATATTATATGCGAGATAAAGTGAGAAGCTGAAATCAACAGTCATATACCTAATTTTTTTTAAAACATTTTTTGTGTTATTCCACACTTAGGAAAGAAAAATACTTTTTTAGAAAACGAATGAAAATTTGAACGTAGCGGGACTCGAACCCGCGCCTCCTGGAAACCGACCAGGCGTCGGTGAACGTATGGCTCAGTGGTCAGAGCTCCTGGTCGGTTTCCAGGTGGCGCGGGTTCGAGTCCCGCTACGTTCAAACTTTTATATGTTTTCTAAATAAGTATAAGTATATACCTAATTATTATTACTGACCTTGTATTCAAAAACTGATTATCCGGATAGTTCTCGGCCAAGTAGTTCCTGGCCACCGTCAGAGCTATCCTCGCTGATTCCTTCATCACGTCACCCAAATGTCCAGTAAGTTCGAGGGAACCGGATGTTAGCTTGTCTTCTTTTATGGTGTTCCGTAAAGCTGTTTCTATGTAGAGTGTGCTGCCACCTGGATCAAATTATTATTTATTAATATTTAAAAAAAGGAAAAAATATTTTTTTGAGGCCAGTCGTGGGCACAAAGTGTAAGTGACTGTAAAATCGATTGGTTGTGGGTTCAATCCCAAGTTGAGGAAATTAAATATTTATTTACATTTATATTTTCATTTCTTCGCTCTGGTATCGAGGCAAAACGTGGCGGTTAGTTCCGCCGCTCAACACGCAAGGCCTTCGGAATTTGGCGGAAAGTGGAGAACGGAGTGTCTTAACACTAGGTTCCCTCTGTTTACCCTATTGTGTGCGGGATGCAGCGTGAAGCTGATGACACGGCGTTAGGTTTCGCTACTCAACTCTACATCATTGTAATCTAACACAAAGTTCTCACTGTTTATCCTACCCTACCCTACACTGGAAAAGGCGTGAAGCTGCAAATTACATATATAATTCTTAATTAAATATTTATTAATCTTAAAATAAAAACAAATTTTCAACTCACCCATGGCTGTCCAAGCCAATCCCATCACCACTCCGGGGGGGCGTCACGTCATACATACGGTCGTGTTTAAACGTGGGTTTCCCCACTAATTCAGATAGATTTGTATCTGTTATTGTCATTTTATCGGCCTCTTGTTTCACTATTTTGTAAGCAACTTTGCGTGCTATCTGAAATTTGGTAAAACATATTTTTTTAGCTTCACGCTGTATCCCGCGCATCACACAACAGAGTAAGTAGAGGGAAACTGGAAACCTCGACTTAAGATACTCCGCAAGAGGTGTCTCATCGCGATTTTCAATTTCTCATATAAATAACAAGAAGAATGTTGTTTTTTTTTCATTTGAAATGTTATTGCTATTAAACGAATAGTATTGGTATAAAAACCAATATATATTCTTGTAGGAAATTAAACGACCTGCAAAAAAGGTATGTATATGTTTTTTTGCTAATTTGACTCATTTGGAAATAATTCAAAATTAAAATTTGTCTGAAAAAAGCTAAGTTACTGGGAAACGAACCAACAACTGAAAAAAAAACCATTCTAATGATATGTGATCTAATCAGTATGTTGGGAACGGAGTGTCTTAGTACTCTGCCAGTTTTAAGCGGAATAACAGCGAATAAAACTAAAAAGAAAAAAAAACATTCTCACTTTTTTTAATATGCTTCTGCAGATTCTTAACTACTCTCTGAAACATGACTTGATGAGTGTATAACAAAAAGAGCCAGCAGCTCAGGGGACCTAGTACCGGAAGCTCTATCCTCTGACAGACCGCAGTTCTTACTAGCTTCCGGTACTAAGTAGATACTATTGAGTGATGGCAAAAAGGAACCTAATTCTTACCTTTTCAATATGTTTCTGCAGATTCCTAACTCCACTCTCCCTGCAGTAGGACTTGATGAGTGTATGTAAAGAGTCGGCGGTGAGGTCCATCTGTTCCTCTGACAGGCCGCAGTTCTTGCGAGCTGTTGGCACTAAGTACTGTTGAGCGATGGCTAACTTCTCCTCTGCTACGTAACCTGTGCATTTATTTAACTTTTAAAATTCGATACTTGTGTGGGTATGGGTATTAAAAAAATACAAAGTTTAGTTTATCGCAATAACAAAAATGGATGGATTTATTACATACATATATCGCATTCATTGAGGCCAATTATGGGTTCGATCCCGTCGCAACGAAACGAAATATTTAGTTATATTTCCATTTTCTTCGCTCTGGTGTCGAGGCAAAGCGCGGCGTCTAGTTCCGCTACTTAAAACGCAATGGCTTTATAATACGGCGGAAAATGGAGAACGGAGTGTCTTAACACTAGATTCCCTCTGCCTACCCTGCTGTATGCGAAAATATTAAATAATTAATTTCACCGACAGAGCATCTAACCCCCTACCTGTCACATTTACAGTCACACGCTGCTGGTTTGAAATCGGCCTGCATAACCAAATTTAATATCCACCAACAGAAACTTACATTTCCACTTCAATAGGATATTGATGCTGTATTCATGAAGGTCAAGCACCTTCATGAATACAGCATCAATGGTATCCTGACATTTAAAAAGTATGAAATTCCCCCAAGGAACACATACGAAGAGTTTGGCGAAAGTCTAACTAATTGGAACTCTGTTCTGATCATCAATCCTCCTCTACTAAGAATACAGAATAAAGTTATACTAATCTTACCAGACATATCTATGAGCTCCATCCTATCCTTCAGCGGCTCCGGGATCATGTCCACCACGTTAGCCGTGCAGATGAACAGCACGCGGGACAGGTCCACAGGCACGTCCAGGTAGTGGTCCAGGAAGTTGGAGTTCTGTTCCGGGTCGAGCAGCTCCAGGAGTGCTGAGGACGGGTCGCCGTGGACGCCTCTGGGGATAGGGGAAATATAACATAATTAACCAACAAATAAGCATAAAGTTTTGAAATAACATTTACATAAGATTTTAAAACACCATTTTTTTACAGTGCACAAAATAACTTACTGTAGACCTTCTCAACTTATATTTAAAAAAAATTATACCTATTATAATTATACATATAACTACCAAACCCTCTCACCGATCGAACCGAATGTAACTTGAGTTAATTTGTTGACTCATATTCTCTTCACCTTTTTCAGCTTTATTATCCTTTTATTTAGCATCGTATGCACTCTGTCAGAGTAATCCATCATCCTACAACAACCTAGAACCTTAGAAGAGGATACTACACATACTATGCACTTTTTTCCTCCACCCACTTGTCAATCTTATCATTTTACCGATGATAAGATCATCGGTGTTCCTTGATGTCCACAACGTAGATAATCACTATTTACTAACTCCCTTCCTTTATCTTTGTCCAACATGTCACATACCTCACCATCACCATCCGCTCTCTAATCACCTTCTAAATATATCCACTTAATTAATATGTAAGGTGTCTTTAGCATCCTTCTTCCTCATCACCTACGTAATAGTGTCCCTTGATCACCATTATGTGGGTCATGGCCATCTCCCACCATCATATTTAGAGTAGATGTGGTTTTACGATCCTTATCCTTACGATCCTTATCCCCCCCCACTTCCCCCCTTCCTATACTCACTTGCCAATCTTGTCCACCTCATCGATAAGCACCAAGGGGTTTTCAGTCCCCGTTTTCTTCAGGCACTGTACTAGCTTGCCGGGCATGGCGCCCACGTATGTGCGTCGGTGTCCCTTGATCTCCGCAACGTCGGTCATACCGCCGACGGAGAAACGGAAGTATTGGCGGTTGAGTGCGCGCGCTATTGAACGGGCTGGAAGAGGAAAAACAAAAGCGCATAAGTCTCAAGTCTTATCTTAATAGGAGAAAAATGCGGCGTTGAGTTACGCAATTTAAAAAAGGAAATGTGAGAGAAATATATTTTTCAACGGATTAAAACTACTGCAAAAAATATTTTATATATTAAATATTCTTTTATATCCTACTCATATTACAAATGTGAAGGTTTGTGATGGATGATTGTTCCACTTTAACACAAAAACTATTGATCAGATTTAGATGACACTTACACAATAATACAGCTTACACATCAGAATAACATAAAACACTATTTGGGTAAATATTTCTGTATTATTTGGTATAGTATGACAAAACATCCGCCGCGCGTCTATTAATAATTATAGCAAAATACTAAGACATACCTATACTAGTCTTTCCCACACCAGGTGGTCCGTGAAAGCACAAAATCTTCCCCTGCGTACTGCCCTTCAATTGTGAAACTGCTATAAACTCTAAAATCCTCTTCTTAATATCTTCCATGCCATAGTGGTCCTCGTCTAGGATGACTTGAGCATCTTCTAGTTTTAGGTTCTCCTCTGACGTCACACCCCATGGAAGGGACGTTAGCCAGTCGAGGTAGCAACGAGTAACACTAGTTAAAAAAATATATATTCATATATTATTTTCCATTTATTTAGTAGAAAAAAAAAATAAAAAAAAAATATTTAGTAGAACTTTATTTTTTATGTATACAGAATGGAAGTGTCAGCACCACTTTAAATGTACCCAATTTTTAATGCTCTATAAAAGTATAATCAAAATAAAAAAAAAATACTCAAAAATGAAAGTGTTTTTTTTTTTCAAATAAAGTAAATAATAAAATTATTGTTGTAATATAAAACGCCATTTGTCAAGAACGACGCACGCATACATAAACCTATCAAAGAGAAACCGCCGCATACGCCTCATTGCGAAATCGAGTCAAAATATTGGCGGCAAAGCTCAATGTTGATTATCATTCAGTAGTATTTTTGTTGTATAAACACATGTTTATGTTATTGGTATCTATGCGTAAATGGGTCACAAAAATCATGAAATGAAAAAGTCCTACGTATAAACTGTTCAGGTATCTTGATTTCTTTAGGTATGGTTTAAAAATATTTTTCCCTATATGCCGTTCCCGTAAAAGGAGCGCTGACATTTCCATCCTGTATATTTTTTAGTACAAAATTTTTTAAGTCTACTTTCAATCCTGTCGCGACTAGCTTACATTATTAATTTATTATAGTGATACATAATTAAAGGTTAAATTATTAAAATGTTCTTAGAAGTGACACTCGCCTGCCGTACATAGCGGCAACGGCCTATTTAGTTAACACTCTTTACTTAATTTTAATAATGATATAATACCTACTTTAAATAATAAACCTCAAACTTACTTGAACTCGGAGCTGTGGCTTTCCAAAAAGTTCAGTTTATTTAATTCTTCATCTATGACTGTTTGTATTGCTTGCGGCACTTGTTTATCAGCGAGGCGCTCTCGAAACTTATCACCTATGGCGTCTTTGTCATCCTTTTCTAGACCTAGCTCTTTCTTTATTACCTGTATAGATTTTATATCTTATATAAAAAAATCATTGATTTAAACACGAAATTAAAAAAAAATAATTCATAAATAGATTAACTTAAAATTTATAACGATAAAGGTAGAATATTTTAATAAATACAAAATGTTTCTTTCTTCTTTCTTTCTTGTGGTAACTAGGTAGATTTATACTAAAATTGAAATATTTCAGTAAATATACACGTTTTTTTGTTACTGCAAAATTATAAAATAAACCTAATTAATTCACCTTCAACTGTTCATGCAGTATATATTTTCTATGTTGCTGTTTAACTTTCTCTTCCACTTCTTTACCAATTTTCTGCTGTAATTTGGATAATTCATATTCTTTCTTCAACAGTGACAGCGACATCATCAAACGTTTGGGAATCTATAAAATTGGAAATATGTTTTTTAATCCACTATTTTTTTACAGAACTTGTCACAATGTGAAATCACATTTCTTAACACATTTTTTCAAGCAATTTAAATAATGCGACCATTTTTTGGCGGCAAAAAATACCAAATGTATATTGTAAGCTTCAGTTAAATCACAGGCCTGTTTTAGACATCATGGCAGGTAAATTTAACAAAAAAACCGGAAGTTCTAAGTAAATATAAATGTTTTTATCATGGGGCCGTAGATCTGAGTACATGGTTTAAATTTTAACTCGATATCTCGAAGCGTCCTTGAGATAAAGGGTCTTGACAGACAGACAGACAGACAGACGGACAATAGAGTGATCTTATAAGGGTTCCTTTTTTCCTTAAAAAGTACGAAACCTCAAAAATATATAAACAAGAAATAAACTTACGTCCATTTCCTCCAAAACCGCTTGCAGTTCCGGTGGCTCGGCACCAGTGAGGGCTGCTCCCAGGTCACTCAAGTACACTGGGTTATCTACCACACGCTGTCCTTGGGCCAGCATGTGGTGGAGCGATTCCCTATATTTAGGGAAATTGGAGTTCATTATTAGGTTTTATTATAAATAATAGCAATTCACTTGCAGCTTTGCCCGCGAAATCTCAAAAGCATTTGTGTTTTGTTATAATATGTACATGTGTCAGGACTTTTTTTTATGTTATAACCAAAAGATAACATTTTTTTAATATAAATCCTATGTCCTTTTTATTACCTCAAAAATATGTGTAAATATTTTATGATAATCACTTAAATCAGTTTTAGCGTGAAAGTGTAACAAGCTAGCTTACATTCACATTTATAATATTAGTAAGTATGAAGTACTATGTCCAGATATGTTGGGCGCCATTAAGCACCGTTTCCTTAATTAAGGGATTGATTATACAACCGTCACTGCGCCTCGACTAGCTAACTTCATGCTAGATCCTGCAAATAGCCGAGTAAGCAGAGAGAACCTGGGAACGTAGTGTTAAGACACTGCATTTCCATTAAGACACTTCCGTTCCTCACTTTTCGCCAAATTCTAGAGGCATTACGTATTATTTTGAAATTTATATTGATCTCTCAATTTTGTATAAGTAAAAAAATATCAAAAAGGTGTAAATGTATTTTAAAACAATGAAATAATCAACAAAACACGCATACCTGTACAACGGATTCATGTTAATAATATCCCGTATAGTCTTAATCACTTCTTGGGTCAAAGCTTTGACCTCCTCATTTTGCTTGAACTTGTCATGCATCAGGTTCTCCACTTTAACCATCATAACTTGATCTGGTAAAGGCTTCTTATTCTCTTTTTCGACATTTTCTTTCTCCACATCATTTCTCTGTTTCCTTGAATTACGATGTTTCCGTCTCCGTCGTTCCGCGTCGGACTCTTCACGCGTAACGTTAAATTCCACGTTAAATACAGGAAACTTGAGCTTCATTTCTGAAATATATTTATATATTTCAGAACTGAAGCTGCAAGGTTTAATTTATGTTGTATGGTTTAGTTAGTGGGAGTTATTAGTGAATCTTCTTTGAGGCCAATCGTGGCATAGGGGTACAATGTGACTGTAAACGCGACTGGTTGTGGGTTCGATCCCCTCTCGAGGAAATAAAATATTTATTTAAATTTATTTTCATTTTTAAAATGGGTAATGGGAGTGTCTTAACACTAAGTTTCCTCTGTCTATCCTGCTGTATGTAGAATACTTTATTTTTTATTATTATCTTTAATAATGTATTTGTTACTCATAGATTTAAATCAGTGACATTTTGAAATGTTATGTATCATTGAGATTTTGACAGATTTATTAGTTAGTAACAATGACATTTTTTTACATTTTTTAGACATTTCTCACTTCCTTTTTGTAGGCAGAGGGAGAGCCTAGTATGAATAAGACTATCATTTTCAGTTTATGGCAAAACAGCAAGATTCATCTAATTAGATTAGAGAAATGAAAAAAGTTGAAAATATGGACAAGGATAGACTACTACAACTATGGTATACCAAGATATATAACTTTCCTTTTCTAGTCATTTAGTTTAGTTCTTAACTTTTTTAGTCCTTTTTCTTTTTATCACTTAATATTACTTTTAAATTAATAATTATCATCTTGTATGCCCAACCCATGTTAGATGTAAAATCTTAATTAAGATATTATCATAACATATGAGGCCAGTCGTGGCGCAGCGGCACGAGGTATGACTGTAAATACGACTGGTTGTGGGTTCGATCCCCACTCGAGGAGATGAAATATTTACTTAAATTTATATTTTCATTTCTTAGCTCTGGTGTCGAGGTTAAGCGCGGCGTTGAGTTCTGCCACTCAACACGCAATGCCTCCAGAATTCGGCAGAAAGTGGGGAACAGAGTGTCTTAACACTAGGTTCCCTCTGCCTACCCAGCTGTGTGTGGGATACTAATAGCGTGAAGCTGATTTTATTTTAATTTTTTATCATAACATATAATAGAACATTTTACCTGCTGGTCCAGTTTCAATTTCATCCTCTATAAACTGTCCAGTTATCTTTATTCTCCTATGTGCCATCACAACTAGTCGCAACTTATAATCCATGTCTTGCATTTCATGTATTTGAGCAAACACTCCCACTTGATGCAAGTCGTCTAAATTTGATACGATGTCTGACTTTTCGTCTTCTGTTTTACGTAAAAATATTCCTACGTAGGGTTGATTTAATTTGACCTTCCTTCTAATTAAGTCGATTAGTGCTGGGTTTGAGATCTATATAGATCAAAAGTTAATAAATTCAATACAAATACAATAGGACTGCGTAGATTGTATATAATAAAAAAAAACAGCTTGACACTGTATTCCGCATACAGCAGGGTAGTCAGAGGGAACCCAGTGTCAACACACTTCATTCCCCACTTTTCACCAAATTTATTGAGGCATTCCATCTTGAGTGGTGGAACTCAACACTGGGCTTTTGACTTGGAGACAGAGCATAGAAATGAAAATATTAAAAAATAATAATTTTTCACCACGAGTGGGGATCAAACCCACAATTGACGAGTCAGTTACCTTTGTGCCCCTGTGCCATAAAGGCGTAATATTAAAAGATTTTTTTTTAAGAACATTAAATCAAGTACAGTAATAGAAAGCATTTACAAATAAAAGTTATAGTTGTGGGTTTGGTCTCACTTGGGGACTTTTTTTACAGTTATGTTAATATATTACCACACAACTAAGTGTCTCAAATTCTACGTCTACGACTAGCAGAGTATATTGTCTTGACATTAGGTTCTCTCTACTTTTCTCTCTAAATATAAGATAAAATTGAAGCTACATAATATTCAAAGGCTTTTCAAAATAATACATTACCTCATCCGAAGAATACGGTCTTATTTGCAAAACAGTGCAAATAGGACATTATTCTTCAAAAAATAAGGTTCCTATTAGCAAAGAAGTATCTTTGCAATTAGGACATTATTCTTCAGATGAGTCAACAAATTAACTAAGAACTTAATATTTTTTTAGCATTTTTCATTTACTATACCTCAATTAACTTAATAAATCTTGGAAACACTGGATTCCTATTGATTGCAATGACAGGTACTTGAGGCCACACTTCTGGCACAGCTACAGTGGCTGGCAATTGACTTGAGAATAGAGGTGTCTCATCTTTTACTTCCACCGCTGGCTCCTCTTCCTCGGGGTCATTTTTATTACCAGTCGAATATTGACGACTGCTTAGAATCTATAATAATTTAATCGTAAATTTAAAAAATGATATTTTTAATAATTAAAGCAATCGTGACCAATTATAACATAAAAAATCTTGTTAGATATTAGTTATTACAAAATTAAGCGGTATTGTTAGTAAAATACTTTATAGTAAATCTACATACTATGGTTACTAACCTGTTTTGAAAGAAGAAAATCTCTATTATAACTACATATTCGTCCTTCTTTTAACCCGTAAACATTAAATTGATTTATTAACTTCTGTTTCACCGGTCTACGATGTAAATATGATGCAATTTTTGTTACATTTCTACTTATTTGTGTAGATGGCCTTAGAACTGGATTGAAAAGCACGGTATTTCTTACTACTGCACTCGCTGTGTGCATCTTTCACTTTGCAACTTACAATTTAATTAATATATAATATTTTTCATATATATTTTGTTAAATAATATCTATAAAAGGTTATCTTTCCAGATTCTTCAAAGTTCAAAATCGCTAAAGTCAAGCTACTAACATGTCATTTTGACGCAGTGATAAGAATACAGACTGATAATGGAGTATTACTTGTCTTCGTCTAAGACTAAGGTCCTGATAAAACTCTGTAAATATATATATATATATATATATATATATATATATATATATATATATATATATATATATATATTTGGCTTATTATATAAGTTATCTCAATTAAATATTTTTAAACTTATAAATAACCGGCCTATTGTTACGATATGGTACCATTCAGAACTTCGAGAACCAATAAGAGGGAGTTTTGAGCCGGGACTCGGGAGCACTTTGGGTAGATGTGTTCTGTGCTCGGGGGTAAAAATTTAGGCTAACATTGACACTGACACTGAGTGATAAATTATAATGAAAATCTGACAGTGACAGCCGAATGTGGAGTAAAGTGGAAAGCAATGTGTATTATTGGATGCAATGTGGAATACAAAATAACCTTTGGCTTTTTATAAACAATATTAATGAAGTGCTTAAACTTATTTAGAAGAAATCTTACTTCGGTTATAATAAAACTTTGACATAAGTTGCTATATTATTGTATATTCAGTAAAGTAATATAATAAAAATAAATATAAACATACATTCTTTTAGAATATTGTGAAAATGAACGTATCAGGGAAAAGAGATAATACTAAATGCATTATAGAAGGACAAGCAGAGATACGTTTAACGTCAGATAAAGTTTTCTATAATCCTGTGCAGGAATTTAACAGAGATCTAAGTATAGCAGTATTGAATGTATTTACCGAAGATTATAAAGCTGAAAAGCTTGCAAAAGCATTAAAAAATATAAAAAAATTGTCTGATAACGAAATTATAGAAGACAGAGTAGGAGACACTGAAGATTCTGGAGTATGTTTGAGATTGTTTTTTAATTTATCACATTATGTATCATATAATACTTAGTTTTAAACTTTTCTCTTATACTTTAAGATTGAGATTCCTGTTACAATCCTAGAAGCCTTATCAGCGACAGGATTGAGAAGCATTAGATATGCAAAGGAAGTTCCAAATGCTACCAAAATAATTGCTAATGATTTGTCCAAACAAGCTGTGGAGACAATACAGTCAAATGTTGTACATAATGGTGTAGAGTCTGTTGTTGAAACAAGTCTTGAGGATGCTTGGTAAGATTTTTTTAAATTCTGTTATTCTAGCATTCTGTTATTCTCTGCTTTCTGGTTTATTTCAAGAGACTTCATATTATCAAGGAGTTTTTTTTATTGTTTTTATCTGCTATCAGTCTGTTTAAGACTATCATCAGATGTTATCAAGGAAATGAAAATAATTTATTACTTTAAATGGAGATTTAAATGAAAACATGGGTATTACAGAAAAAGACTGAAAGAAAGATAAATGTTGATGAGTCAGCTTAGCTGATTGAATCCACAATGAAGAGATATACATAATGGCAGGTACTACTGAGGATATTACAGTGAGAATAAAGAAGAACATGCTCAGCTGGTTTGGGCATGTTGAATGAATCATTGATGAAAGAATGGCAAAAAAGATTTATGAAGGAAAAGTGAACGGTAAGAGAGGTAGAGGGAGACCTCATTTGACACAGTATCAAAAATACTGGAGGAATGTTATGTAAAAAGCTTGAGGACCCCTCCGAGGGCATGTATGAAGAAGTTGATGACATTGGACAAGGCGAAAGATGTATGCAGAGACCGTAGCGTTTGGCGCTCTGTTCTTTCTGACTATCCTGCAGGGATAAAGCGTGAAGCTTAGTTAAGTTACATAAATATCATTGTTAAATTTGATATATCAAATATATGATTTTTTTGTAGCATTCTAATGTACAAACACAAGTACCCATTAAAGAGGTTTGCAGCCATAGATCTTGATCCATATGGCTCTCCCACAATATTTCTTGATGCAGCAGTACAAAGTGTACAAGAGGGTGGCTTATTACTTGTAACAGCAACTGATATGGCAGTTTTGGCTGGAAATTCACCTGAAACGTGTTATAGCAAATATGGTGCTATTAGTTTGAAAACTAAATGCTGTCATGAAATGGTAAATACTAATTTATTTCTTTTTCAGCTCTACAATTGTTTCTTTTTGAGCTAATTAACTTAACTTGTAACTATGTCTGTGTAGGAAAATAAAAAAATATATAAATATAAACACAACCAACAACCATTGTGTTTAGTCTTATGCTGTCCCACTGTGTTATTAAAGACAATAAATTAATATAATATATATTTTTTTTATTGATACATTAGTATGTATCTATGATTTTCTTTTACTACTGCAAAGTGTTTGAAATGTTGGATTAATCTGGTTTCATTTCATTTAAAATATTTTATTGATGACAATTTTTTTTTATTCAAAACTCTATTGATGTAATCTTATAATATAATTCTTTTTCCAGGCACTAAGAATATTACTACAATGCATAGAGTCGCATGCAAACAGATATAACCGATATATTGTACCGTTAATAAGTTTATCTGCTGATTTCTATACAAGGGTGTTTGTTAAAGTTTATTCTGGCGCTGTACATTGTAATAAGACAATAAGGTATGTAATAACATATTTATACATGAATAGTGAATATTTTAAATGTATTTTTTTTACTCTTATAAAACATTGTAGTATTTAATATGCTTTTAGGTTTTTGTTGATTACATTTAACATTATAGTACTTTACAGCACTTTATGTAATAACATAGGAAAAAAAATATTATGTAAACATTGCTTGGTATACAAACAGTGTACCTGGATACAACAGAGTAGGCACAGGGAACTCGGTGTTCAAGACATGATATTTCCCACTTTCCTTCCGAATTTAAGAAATCGAGTTTTAGTGGCCATGGGAGTGGGCAGTTTTTATCAACAAAAAATTAAATGTGAAAAATAAAAAAAAGGACATTTACATAAAAAGAAATGTTCATAACTAAAACCAAGGCCTCCTGAAAAATATATCTAAATACGAGCATGTTAGTGGCGGAACTCGTCTGAAAATAATTCATTCCCCCGAGTGGAGATTGAATTTACAACCATTACGTTCACAGTAACACTGTCCCACTGCACCATGGGGTACAGAAATAATGATTTAACTTATATTTCACAGTAAATTATCAATGGTGTACAATTGCGTGGGCTGTGACAATATTACACTACAGCCGCTAGGTGGACATAAACCTAATCCAAATGAAAGCAATCCGGCGCGAGTTAAAACGTTTTTACCTCTGGGACCCTTGGTTGGACAGAAATGCGATAATTGCGATCAGAAATATCATGTAAGCTATTAATTTATTATTATTTAAGAAAATGCTATTAAAGTCAAGATACCTCCGTTCTCCCTCTGTTCTTATCTTTTTACCCGATTTCGTTACGTGTTGAGTGACGGCACTCAACGCAGCAAAAAAATAGTTCATTGGATCTAATTATTCATTGGATTGAACTCGCAAACTTCGTTCTTACAACTGATCCTGTCTTTTTCTAAAATAGCCTAAAAAATATACTATACTAGCATTTACCTTCGGCATATATAGCTATAACGGCGCGTACAGTGGGTTAAAGTACGGTCGACAAGTCGTGACTGGCCTAAGCTAGCTGTACTGCGTAGCTGTGTCACAGATTTCATTTTAGGATTTTTCTTACTTTTTATTATTTCTTTCCGAGTGTATAATGCGTAGAATTTAGAAACCCTAAGTTCTGGCCGGCTACGACTCGTCAACCGTACTGAACATCCAATTAGCTTAGTGGTTGTTGAAAGCTTTGACGGTTTCTAAGAGGTGCGAGTTCAAATACGTTTAAATTTTTATACACTTTCTGAAAGAGTGTGGTATAACACTTTATAAATGTTCAAAATTTAATGCTTTATTTTCAGTTAGGAGGTCCAATATGGTCAGCACCCATCCACGACCCAGACTTCGTAAACAAGGTGAAAGCGTATTTACACAAAAATCCCTATATCTTTGGCACTGCCAAGAGAATTGAAGGTGTCCTGTCCGTGATAAACGAAGAACTGCAGGATTCTCCTTTGTATTATTCTTTGGACAAAATGTCTGGACGTGTGCATTTGCAAACTATGCCAATGTTGGTCATGAGGTAATATTATATATTTTTTAATTTCACGTTAGTCAAAGTAGAGTAAATATATAATAGATAAACTGTTTTCCAAACTAATTATCCAAAACGGTAGTTTCTGAGATTAACATGTTCAACCAAACAAACTTTTCATTTTGATATATTAGCATTGATAATACAAGTCTTCAAATAAAGTAATTTTGATTCCTCTCCGTGTGAGATATAAAAAAGACCTAATAAAATTAGAGGCCATCATAGCTGGCATTGTATATTTCTTTGTACTGGTAACAGGACAAGACGCGGCATTTAGTTCCGCAACTCAACACACAATGTTTCAAAAAATTTACGGTGCGCGGGAAACAGAGTGTCTTAACACTACGTTCCCTCTTCTCTACCTACCCTGCTACATAAAGGATACATTAAGAATTTAAAAACAAAAAATATAATAAATATTACATAAATCCATTTTTTTTTTATTTTAGATCAGCAATTTTAAATGCAGGCTACGAGGTGTCGTACTCTCATGCCGCCAAAATGTCAGTGAAAACAAACGCACCACCGCACTTTGTGTGGGACATTATAAGAAGCTGGGAGAAAATGTATCCTGCTAAGCCTGAAAAGTAAGAATATACATACTTTTTTTTAATATAAAATATATTAAAAAATCTTAAAATGTATAAAAATTCGTTCTTAGTGGGACTTGAACCTAAGGCCTAAGGTTTATGTCATTTCCAAAAATTTTTTTTTTGTCTAAGTGTGGAAAACAACATTTTGAAAATTATATAAATAAGGTAGAAATATGTTAGAGAAGCCATTGTGATAATGTATGGTGATGGTTGCGTAATTTTAAGATAGCGTGCGGAATTAAGCTCCGCCGAGTATTACACATTTTTAAAGTGTTCATCCACACGAAAGAAAAATACGTATTTAAAAAACGTTTAAAAATTTTAACGTAGCGGTAAATTTTTATACGTTTTCTAAATAGGTCAATATTACACACTGTCTAGAATTCGGATATGAACTGGAAGATGGGTAGGACAATAACATCACGTTTACAGTTTAATATTATTAGCGATATTTTATAATAATAACAGTTGTCATTTGCAAAATTAAAAATGCTTTGTTTATTACTAACTATTTAAACAATTTATCTTTCAGAATAGAATTAGATTTAGTGGCCAAGTCTATATTATCAAAGGAAATAACACACAATATAGATTTCACTGAGAATCCATGTGCAAATCCAAAGAGTCGAAAGACCGGACAATTGAGGTTCCAGTTTAACCCTACTCCACACTGGGGTCCAGGTTGTAGGGCTGTTATTAAGTAAGTTTGTTTTTTTTACTAAATAAGGTATAAACCAGCCAACCTACTGATAATATCGTTTTAATATTTTTGTATAAAATACAGATCTATATCTATATATCTTATTATTACTTAAAAGCATTGGGTATAAGCTGACTAAATAATATATAAAGATTTTAATGCAGTAGGTTTTACTTGCATGTCAAAATTTGTTAAAAAATAACTTAGTTTAAAATGAATTTTATTCGGGGCTATATTTTTATTTACACTTTTGTACATACCCATTTATGATTCTAAAATATTTCAATAATATAATGTAAATACATGGTAATTTTATACAAATATTTAATTTATAATAAAAAAATATACTTTATTATTTATCCCATACGTTTCATTTATTTTTAAACCAAAAGCAAGTATAATAAATATAATTAAAATTTTGTTTTAGTGTCGGCGAAGAGAAAATGTCTAAGGCAATTCGTAATCAAAATAAAAATACGAAAAAACGAGACCACTCATCGTCAAGTGATAAAGATCCGCGAAAGAAAATAAATGTTGAAATGGAAGTGACAAATACTTAATAAACAATATATATAAATAATTTTGTTTGTTATATTTATTTCGTTTAATAAATTTTAACACCTAGTTATTTTAGTAAAAAATATCCCAGATATTTATTATATCACTTAAATATTAAGTGTATTTTAAATGAAGTAATGCGTAGTGAGAATAAATAATTAAAGTATCTTTCTTATAATAAAACTATTGCGTTATAACATATTCCAATCTATACTTATAATAAAATCATAGCTGATTGGTGTTTGTACATGGAAAATATATGAGAAAGATGGTTTTTGCAGGCATTTAACAGTGTAATACACAGAGTGTTGTGCCCGTATAACCCAAAATAACGATTTTTAAAAATATTTGTTGGTTTGTCTGTGTGCACGATTATTTTAGAATCAGCTTAGCCATTTAAAATACAGTTTTCATTATTGTATTTTGACTAATTTCCTTTGCCTTTTAGTATTTGTTTTATTTTAATCGTTTCATAAATAAAAAACCTATGTCAGTATTAAATATTTTATAATTTGCTGTAAAATGAATTACAGTTTGTTGAATTAGCTGAAACTGTGGTTTTTAATGTATAGATATTGTGTTTAAATACGGTAATATTATTAAAACACATAACACGTAAAAGTAATCAAGAAGTTCTAGCGGGCAAAGCTATAAGGCGTTTTCTAGTTAATAAATACATTAGTAAAAATATATGTATAAAATAAATGTATATAAATTTGAATTATTCCCTAGCCAAATACCGGAAAATAAACCCCAAATAGATTCATTATTTCTATTCATCTGTCCATCCTCTTGTCACAGCAATTTTATTAAATAAACAAAATTTTCTTAAAATTTTTATACCTTTAACTTAATTTACAATAATAATGTCATAAATTACAGAACGAAATTTAATATAACGCGATCAATTTAAAACACACGGAAATGTCATTTTACGCGTACAAATGGGACTTCCTAGGCACTTATCAAAAGAGTCGTATTATCTACATGACTAAATTGTCAACTCAAATGTCATTTCGTGTTACGTTTTATTGTGGGATAGTGCTTCACAGGTTCACAACAAGCAAAGGGCAAAATAAATACAATATTATAGGTAATTAATAATAGGCGTTATCGTATCCGTTTATATTCACTCAAGCTTCGCACGTGCTGTGGTAGTTATCGTATTATGGTAACATGTTTATTGTCTTGTGAACTCGACCTTTTTTAATCGGAGTGAATGTTTTTGCCTAATTAGTTTATTTCCTCGATAAAAATGCATCTCCAGACTTTATTGATTGTTGTGGCTCTTTCTTTTGCATATGGACAAGATAGAAAAGTGAGTAATACTTTTGTTTGTTAATTGTTTTTATTATCAAACCACCCCCCAAATTGTATTTCTTTGTTCTCTTTGAATAAATTAATAGTATATTAGCATACAGCTAATGTTTCATGATAGAATCTTATTATTTGCAACATATAATGAGATTATTTAATAAAACATGTTTTGTAATAACATTGTGCTAAATTAAAAATAATTTATTTATTTCTTATCATAAGTAATAATATTTATATTGGAAGTGAAATTTTACTAGTCTCTAAAGAAATTAATAAGTATGGTATAATTTTCTAGATTACTTCAAAACTTAATCCGGGATGCCAGAGCTGTACAAAAGAAACTACCTTAGTTTATGTTAAATGTGATGGGGACTCCGATGTCATTCACCAAATATGGGACTTTACCAGGCATACACCCACTGTCATATTTGCTATAGGAAGCTTAAATTCCACATTAAATGTGACTTGGGACAGGATGTTACCAAAGACAATATCTGTATCAGAAAAACCCATGTACAGCTTTGCAACTGCAATTGACAAAGTAAGTTAAATTGTCCACATTATATTTTATTTCAGGGAATTATATGTGTGATAAAATTGTATGTGTGGTCATATGTTTATTTTTATCCTTGTGTACTGTTTTTAATAACACAATACTTTAAAAAGCCTTTTTTAACAATTTAATAAAGTTTGAAGAGATTTCTTATATTATAATTCACGGACATGCATATCTCGCTGTGCCACAATGGTCTTGATGAACTATTTATCATAACTATAAAACAAGATTTTTTTTTTAAATATAATGATATTACAATGAATAGAGGAAGTAAAATAAATCTAATTTAGGTATGTAACTGTGGACTATGATTCACAGACAACTGGCCTACATTATTCATCCCACATTAAACAGATTCTTGATTACATAACAATAATTATTCTAATAGTATATGACATATTATGGTATAAGCAATTACTAGAAATAATATTTATATTACTTTTAGACTATAGAAATATGTGTCATGAAGTAATTTATTAATAATGAGATTATAAATTCAATGAGGCTCTATAGGCAGAAGGATTTGCGATAGAATTTGTAGAACTGAGCTACACTATATTTGAGTATTATAAAATTTGGTTTAGGTTTTTGCGTTATGATGCAATGCAGGGTAAGCAGAGAAAACCTAGTGACCAAACATTTTATTGGCCATTTTCACCTTGAATTCAAGACATTGCATGTTGGGGTGGCACTGCCGAACTCAATGCTACACTTCCTAGAGAAAGCAAATGAAAGTAATTAATTTTACTAAGTGGCGAACTAATTCATAACCATTACTATATATAGTAATGGTTATGAATTAGTTATGAATCGAGGCCAGTCGTGGCGCAGCGGCACGAGGTGTGACTGCAAAACCGACTGGTTGTGGGTTCGATCCCCACTCGAGGAAATGAAATATTTACTTAAATTTATATTTCCATTTCTTCGCTCTGGTGTCGAGGTTAAGCGCGGCGTTGAGTTCTGCCACTCAACACGCAATGCCTCCAGAATTCGGCAGAAAGTGGGGAACGGAGTGTCTTAACACTAGGTTCCCTCTGCCTACCCTGCTGTGTGCGGGATACAGCGTGAAGCTGATTTATTTTTTATTTTTTTACTATATATAGTAGTATAGTCATACAATATCCCGCTTGGCACAGTGGCCTTATTTTAATAGAGTGAAGAGACAAAATATTTTAAATGTTCATTTTCCCTAGTTTATAGTAGAGCATGTAAAAGGATAAAATTTCTACAATACCAAATATGTAAAAATATTTAATGTTTTCATTTCAAAACATGACCTAGATGTAAATTGATGCATTTTTTAAAATTGCAAATTTGATATTTCATTGAATAAGTAAGTTAGTAGCTAACATTGTGTTGTGTTTTTTAATTAATTTTCTTTAATAAGATTTCATCTTTAACCTAGTTTATGTTGAAATCAGATTATTATGAAGTTGTAGTTTCTAGACCAGTATGATAGTGAATAGTGGTTAATATTCACTAGATTATATTCTATATTTTAATATTTTAAAGATAAAAAAAATATTTGGAAATACTAGTATTTGTGGGGACTGTTGGCTTAAATTAAAAGACTATTTTTGTATTGGATAGTCCATTTATCAAGAAAGGCTATAAGTTATATAAAATCATGTTATTTGTATCTTATGTAAAATACTCCACTCAAGCATTTAGAATGTGTGTGAATATTGAAACTTTGTAAATTATACTAATCACTAAAAAACTATTTAAAACAAATGTATTAAATCATTTAGCAATTTAAAGTTGTCATATCTGACATTTGATATCTTAATCTCTGCATTATGGAGGGTGTGAGTTGATGAGTTCATGTTCCACTATGTGAGAATTAGTTAAGTGAGGCCATTGCAGTGCATATAGAATGTAATGGGTATGGCTTCAAAAAAGAAAAGGATTAAAATAAAAATTCTAAATGCCTGTAGGGTAGGCACAGGGAACTTAGTGTTAAGATACTCCGTTCCCCATGAACCACCTAATGTTTGAAACCTGAGTGATGGCACACAACTCTCTAGGTGTACCAAAGTGGGCAGGTGACAATGATTTACATATCTCATGTGGGGAATGAACCTAAAACCATAACATTTACAGTCATTCTTTGCACCAAAGCGCTCCTATGGCCCCATTAAAATTAAAAGTTGTAAGCAATAAGTTAAAGGATTAAGTTTCTTCACTCAGCACATTGTAACGCCGAATGAACAAAGTAAACGAAGCAGTGTCATATAACTGCACACAAAAATGCCAATAATATAAATTTTAATTACATATCCTTTTTTTAGCTTTACATTGTATTCAGCATAAAGCAGGGTGGGCAGAGGGAATGTGGCAACTTCGTTTATAGACATTTGTGTTCTGCACTTTCCGCCGAATTCTCGAAGCACGTCTACGTGTTGAGTAAGGGAACTCAACGCCGCGTTTTGCCTCGTTACTAGAGCTAGGAAATGAAAAAATTAAAAAAAAATTAAATTAGCTTCACGCTGTATCCCGCACACAGCAGGGTAGGCAGAGGAAACCTAGTGTTAAGACACTCCGTTCCCCACTTTCTGCCGAATTCTGGAGGCATTGCGTGTTGAGTGGCAGAACTCAACGCCGCGCTTAACCTCGACACCAGAGCGAAGAAATGGAAATATAAATTTAAGTAAATATTTCATCTCCTCGAGTGGGGATCGAACCCACAACCAGTCGGTTTTGCAGTCACACCTCGTGCCGCTGCGCCACGACCGGCCTCACATGAAAAAATTAAATGTTAAATATTTAATTACAAGTGGGAACCGAACCCACAACCGTCGCATTTACAGTCGGACACTTGTACCCCTGCGCCACTGCTGGTCTCCACAACGACTTTTTTTTATTAATAATTATATATTTTTTTAATTTTATTAAATATTACAACGATCATAATAATAAGGCCAACGTACTGCAGTGTGACAGTGCCTGGCTGCAAATGAAATGATTGAAGCTGATATTCCCATTTAATGATTGGAAATGAAACTCAATTAATTAACTACCAGTAAGTGGCAGTATTGCTTTCCTTCTAATTTCCCGCTCTGCTTTTCCACTCATCAGTTTCTCAGAGTGTTTTAACACTAGATTCTCCCAGACTAGTTTCTTTACTTTTTTATATGCAGTATAAAGAGGGAAGCTGAAAAAGTTATAAATACTATAATAAAATATTTTGTTCCAGCTTTATGAATATGACGATTTAGATGACAGTGGTCATATAGAACCAAAGTTCCCCCAAAGGGAAGTCAGACTCAACAGTATGGTGTGGCATCTAAATGAAAGCAAATTGACTGACAAAGAAGCTATGGTACACGTCTATGGGGTAGTAGATGACAATAGACACGGGAAACACGGAATTGTTAATATTATGGTAAGTATTTTTTTTTCTTTTTATAATTTTTTTATGATTTATGATAAAATATACTTTTTATGACATGACTAACATTAAATCATATAAATATCTAAAAAACTATACTAGTAGAGGTCAGTCGTGGCGCAGCGCCACAAAGTGTGACTGTAAAACCGACTGGTTGTGGGTTCGATCCCCACTCGAGGAGATGAAAATATTTACTTGAATTTATATTTCCATTTCTTCGTTCTGGTGTCGAGGCAAAGCGCGGCGTTCAGTTCTGCTGCTTAGCACTCAATGCCTCCAGAATTCGGCAGAAAGTGGGAAACGGAGTGTCTTACACTAGGTTCCCTCTGCCTACCCTGCTGTGTGCGGGATACAGCGTGAAGCTGATAAAAAAAAACTATACTTTCAATTGTTTAAATAAATTTGTTATTATGTTATAGATATAAAAATCCCTAATTAAGATTTGAACAAACAACTATCGCGTTCAGCCAATAACAACACTAACAGCGCCATGACACTACACTAGTGTTATTATGTCAAAAGAGGTCACAATACTCGTACATCACTAGTAGATTACATCACTATGACATAACAAGACATAAGTAAACAAAACGCGTTAGAAATGGGTTATGGGACGGTATGACGCAAAAGCGAAAGTGGTTTAATTATGTAAACACATTTTATGCCTATATGTAAATAAGGTTTGACATTAATATGGATAATTATTATATGTTGTTGCTTGTTAAAAGTGATAGTAATAGCTTAAAAGTATCTAGTATATTAAGTAAAACGTAATATTCAGCTTCACGCTGTATCCCGCACACAGCAGAGTATGTAGAGGGAACCTAAGTTAAGACACTCCGTTCCTCTTTTTCCGCTGAATTATATTAATTAATAAAATTTATTAAATATTAAATACAAACATTCCAAGAAAATGAAATTTGATTGATGATGTTAAAGGGCGATTCAATTCAGTCATTGAAGATATTATTTATTAAAATAAAAGATTATTACATTAATAATTATATAGTTTACATAATTACATTTAAATATATCAACATTTTCTTCTTTTATTATCAAACCGTCCAAGAGGCGCAGGTGCAAATCCCGCTACGTTCAAATTTTTATACGTTTTCTAAAATAAGTATTTTGCTTTCCTACTTGTGGAATAACACTTTAAAAATATCAATCATTAAATATTTCAATGTATGCGGAAAGTAATATTTCAAAGTTAAAAACTTTTATCGCGACGTTGAGTTCCGCTTCTTCCGTCACTCCGCCGTTCCATTTAACACGCAATGCCTACAGAATTCGACGGAAAGTTAGAAACGGAAGTGTTTAATTGGGAATGGAGTATCTTAACACAAGGTTCCCAGAATGTCTTAACTCTACGTTCCCTCTACCTACCCTGTGCGGAACACGCAACGTGAAGCTAAAAAAACATGTAAGCGTTTCTATCAGTTGCGTATCCGATATACTCAATTTATACACATTAAAGCATTGTAGATAACGTATATTAAATAAGCAATATCATATAATGTAATATATGGACATGGATGGATGTGGTCTAAATGATATAGTCCTGTTGATATAACTTATGAGTTTGGTATTTTTAAATGATGATCTGGAGGTAGATGGGATTTGATGGTCAGAAAAATCATGGGGAGAGTAAAAAACCTTAACAACATAATAGGCTACTAATTTTATCCCAGAATTATCGCAGGGTCGGAATTTACGCTGGAAAAACCGTGTTTGTGGGTGGATATATAATAAATAAACAAATTTCTATTAAATATCACAATTTTGTGAGCAAAACTATTTATTTCCTAAATAATATTTATGGCTATCTATTAAAAATATAACTCATTTAAATACTCTTAAATAATATTAAATAATAAAATCTCATACTTCAAGCAGGCAAAGCCGCGCAGGGGACCTTACTTGTATAATAAATTAAGAAATAAATTGATGTACAAATAGCCACATCTATACAAACTCTACCTTAGTTACTGAGGTGAGGTGTTCCATTTTACATCAACTGAAAATAGTCTGAAAATCGGTCAAGTGCGTATAACTTAGAATGTAATACTGTAACATTTCGTCAATCAAGATTCAATGTAGCTTCACGCTGTATCCCCCACACTGCAGGGTAACCTAATGTTAAAACACTCCGTTCCCTAGTATGGAGGAGGCATTGCGTGTTGAGTAGCAGAACTCAACGCCGCGCTTTGCCTCGACTGACACAAGAGCGATGAAATGGAAATATAAATTTAAGTAAATATTTCATCTCCTCGAGTGGGGATTGAACCCACAACCAGTAGGTGTTACAGTCACACTTTGTGCCGCTGCGCCACGACTGGCCTCAATGTAGCTATATGTTTTAATTGGTATAGTTCAAAACCGTAGTTTCCATTATTCTATATTTAGAATACAGCAAATTGTGTTTTGCTATTGAAGCCAAGGTGAACTAGTGCTAAATGTCTACTTAAATGCAGCAACGTCACATAGGCCCGTATTTTTTAATTCGCTCTCAACTCTGATATTGATCTTGAGATGGCGTTATCATTTTTAAATTGTATAGCTATGAATGAAAACGGCAACTCAAGATCGATCTCAGACTTAAAAGCTATTTATAAATACGAGGCCAGTCGTGGCGCAGCGGCACGAGGTGTGACTGCAAAACCGACTGGTTGTGGGTTCGATCCCCACTCGAGGAGATGAAATATTTACTTAAATTTATATTTCCATTTCTTCGCTCTGGTGCCGAGGTTAAGCGCGGCGTTGAGTTCTGCCACTCAACACGCAACACCTCCAGAATTCGGCAGAAAGTGGGGAACGGAGTGTCTTAACACTAGGTTCCCTCTGCCTACCCTGCTGTGTGCGGGATACAGCGTGAAGCTGATTTTTATAAATACGAGCATTAGTAATAGTTGGTACGATACACACAAAATTACATATATTTTATTTTAAACAACATATACGAGTAAGTGATGCTAATTAGTTTCATATTAAAACAATATTTCGCATTGTCTCCTTTTTAATACAACAGACAGCGTTGGAATGTAACCGCAGTGGTTGTGGGTTTGATTCTTAATCGAGGGAACTAAGCGCGACGTTGAATTCCGCTACTTAAAACATAATGTCCCGAACTCAGACGGAAACTGGAAAACGGAGTGTCTTGTGTTCTTATTATTTAAAGACTAAAGCGGAAATAAGATATAACGTCCCCACGTCATGTCGTGTTAAACACTAAATAATAATGTATTAAATTATGATAAAAAATTAAATTAAATCAGCTTCACGCTGTATCTTGAACACAGCAGAGTAAGCGGAGGGAACCTAGTGTTAAGACACTCCGTTCCCTACTTTCTGCCGAATTCTGGAGGCATTGCGTGTTAAGGGGCAGAACTCAACGCCGTGCTTTGCCTCGACACCAGAGCGAAGAAATGGAAATATAAATTTAAGTAAATATTTCATCTCCTCGAGTGGGGATCGAACCCACAACCAGTCGGTTTTGCAGTCACATTTTGTGCCCCTGCGCCATGACTGGCCTCAAATTTAAATTATGTTATTTTCTTTATAATCGGAAACATTACTACAATTAATTAATTTTACGAAGCTCGTTAGCGTATTGTAATAATTGTATTGAACACTAATTGGTTCAGCTTATCTATATTTTTATTGCACTTAATAAATATGTACATATATTAAAATGTTGATTTATTTTTGTTTGCATTTTAATTGTTGTATTGATAAGAGAATGTACCGTTAAATTAGTAATTTAGTACGTTCTTTCCACAGATATAGTTTTTATTAAATATTTCTCCACTTTTCAAATATTTTAAAAATAAAAAAAAGGCAATGTAACCCCCAAAATTAGGTAATTTTTATAAATGGACCAGGGAGATTAAAATGTTTCTTAATTTAAACATTCCGTTGACTAAATCGAAGACATTGTGGCGCGTAAATACATGTATTACATAAATACTTTTTTTAGCTTCACGCTGTATCCCGCATATAGCAGGGTAGGTAGAAGAAACCAGCTGTTAAAATATTTCGTTCCCCATGCACCACCCAATTTCGGAGACATTGCGTGTTGAGTTGTGTAACTCAACACCGCGCTACGTTTTGTTGACCAGAACGAGGAAATGAAAGAGGAAATATATTCCGCAAGTATGAATCAAACCTGAACCTTCGCGTTTAATGTCAGACGTGGTGCCGCTATATGTATGTTACTTATAACAGTTATTATAACAACCGGATAGAAATAGTGCAATACAATAGAATATGTTCATATTGCTTAATTGGTTATACTAAAACTTTTAGAGTCTATTAGACGAAATAAATATGAAAACAATACTGTTTTCATACGTTGTTAAAAATAATATTGTACGAGTAATTCTGTAATAAATATATAGATAAAAAAAAGATGCGATAATGATTAAATAGTTATCGAATATAGGTACATTTTTATCTTCCAATATTTCCCGCAATATGTGAGATATAAAAAGAAAGCCGTTTTTGTTGTGAGGAAACCCTTTTACGGTTACACGGTCCGGGAGGTGACTTGGATGACTATGTGAGACTCGTAGACTATGACTCATAGACGATAGTCTTTACTACCCATATGGAAGTAGGAATAGGAATATGAGGGAGGAGGTCGGTTCGTTCGTGCCTACTCCAAATAAACAGTCAAGCTTATAAAAAAATAGTTATGCCTATATCAAAAAATCATGCTGTTCTTAATCGACTGCTACTGTCTGGGACTATGGTTACCAAAGGATTCTTCTGTGAAAGATAAAAATGCCCACTAAAAATTTCAGTTTCCCAAACCTCTCACCCTACCCTCGCCCTTCTCCACTCCACTTCGTCCTCTCGCACTCACTCCACTCCTTCGTATTATTCAAATATATTATTCTCACTTGTTGTTCATTTTAATATTACATTGTACGCTTGCAAAATAAATAAATAATAACTTGTTGAGGCCAGTCGTGGCGCAGGGGCACAAAGTGTGCCTGTAAATCGACTGGTTGTGGGTTCGATCCGCACTCGAGGAGATGAAATATTTATTAACTTACTTAGCTTCACGCTTTATCCCTAGCGGGGTAGTCAGAGAGAGAACGGATCGCCAAACGCTAGTCTCTACATACCTCTTTCGCCTCGTTCGGTGGAGGACGGAGCTACAAATATTTATTTACATTTATATTTTCGTTTCTTCGCTCTGGTTGAACGCGGCGTTGAGTTCCGCCACTCAACACGCAGCGGAGTGCCTTAATACTAAGTTCCCTCTGCCTACCCTGCTGTGTGCGGGATACAGCTTGAAGCAGAAAAAAAACTTGTAAATGATTTCTCTTACCTAAACGACTTAGGTATATAAAATGTATCGTAAAATTATAAACATTTACTCCAAGGATTTAGTTAACCACTAACCAATAAAAAAAATAACCACGTTTTCATATGATGTATTTCTTAACTAAGAGAACCTAGTGCCAATACTCTCCGCTCTCCACTTTCTATCTATCTATCTATTATACATATTAATATATTCTTTACAGTTGGACCTATTACCGTTTAAAGACTACGCGGTAGATCTGCCGCATCTCATACACACGGCCAACTCCACTCTCTTCGACATAAGCCTAGTTAATTTAACAACTTCTAAGGAGTACAACGCGTCCCGATACGCCGTGCACCTGTTGCTGGTCAGTACCGACGATGTGACTGAAACAATGCATTATACTATGAGGAAGAGTTTGGATGATGAGCACACGCCTGGTGTTTTTGAGGTAAGTTTGGGCTTTCTTTTTTTGGTTTGTATGGTTTTACATTTGGGATGGTAATAAAAAATATTAGTATAATAGTATGGTAGTAATGGTCACAAATCAATTTGTATTCAGAGTATGTATCTGTGTATCTTATATTATATTGTCAGCTTCACGCTGTGTCATGCACACAGCAGGGTAGGCAGAGGGAACCTAGTGTTAAGACACTCCGTTCCCCACTTTCCGTCGAATTTTTAGGCATTGCATTTTTGAAATATAAATTTAAATAAGTATTTCATTTCCTCGAGTGGAGATCGAACCCACAACCGTCGCGTTACAGTCACACCCTTGTGCCCCTGGGTCTCGACGGCCTCAATTCTTGAACATAATATAATATTGTGTAGTATTATATTATGTTCAAGAGAGAAACTTTTCCTCTGTTATTGGAACATATCGTCGTGTTTGAATTACTAATCTGGATCGTTTGTCTCAATAGACTTAGGTAACCATTATATTATAATTGTAAACATTTCCCTTGGAAAAGATCTCTTGGAATATTAATTGAAATTAGAAATACTTATTTGATTTGTTTTATTATTATTTACATTATATATTCTTGTTAATTAACTATTATATTACAAACAAAAAATCTCTATATATTAAATCTTGAATATCAAACCATAGCTTTTATTTTCTCTAACCTCCTATAAGATCAAACCTGTAACCAAAACAATAATTTTGTATTGTTCACAATACATAGTTTATGTTAATATTTTTACTGGATATATTATATACATATATATTTAAAATGATGATTTATCTTATAAAGAAGGAACAATAAAACAACCCTTCCCCCCAGATAATAGAGATCAAAACGCCATCTCTGTACAACGACGACGGAAGGGCGGCTACCTACAGTTCAGACCGGGTGGGCTACACGCAACCCGAACGCAGCGTCGCCAGCTCCACTGTCGCGAGAGTATCGGATTTTAATAGGTAAATTATAAATATATTAGATTGAATGAAGAAGAATATTAAAAAATGTACGCAAAACAGTTAAATAAAAGTTAAAGAGATAAATAAATTACTTATTAAGAAAACGTATAAAAATGTAGAACGATCGATCGATCGATTTGATCAGCCCGCCTCTTTGGGAACCCGTCCAAGAGGCTTGGAAGGTTTCCTAAAGAGGCGCGTGTTCAAATTGCGCTACGTTCAAAATTTTATTAAGTATTTACTTTTCTAAGTGTGAAAAACTGAAAAAAATGTAAAAAAAACAGAAAAATATTGTTTTGAAATCACTAGGTTTTCTACATTTTCCACCATTTGCCAAATAGAAGGCTATATATTTTTTTATATATATTTTCAAATTACTCCGACGAAAGATTTAAACCACCGTGTACATTCTGACACGTTTCAATTGCGTCACAACGATAACACCATTTATAATATTCTTTAAAATATTTGTTATAATCATCATAAATAAAAAAAAGAAATAATTTTAAATTTCACCTGAGTTAACAAAACCTTCATATGACTTTAGGTGTCATTATTATAATTTCAATATATAGCTATGTATATATTATTATTTAGTTGAAGCTATCGTGGCGCAGGGTCACAAGAGTGTGACTATTACGCGACGGTTGTTGGTTCGATTCCCACTCGAGGAAATGAAATATTTAATTTTTTCATTTCTTCGTGGGGTTAAGTTCCACTCTACTAACCTCCCGAATTCGGCAGAAAAGACGGAACGGAGTGTCTTACGACTAGATTTCTTCTGCTTACTGTGCGAGATACAGCGTGACGCTAAAATATTTTTTTAATTCCATCTTTTGATTCTTTAGATTAGCGATTATAAATAACTCTTCAGTTCTATAGTCCGATTAGAACCTACATCTATCGAATGCGATCAGCAATTAGTTTGAAATTGAACTAAATAAGCTTTATTAGATAAATAAATAAATAAATCAGCTTCACGCTGCATTGCGTGTTGAGTGGCAGGACCTAACGCCGCGGTTTGCTTCGACACCAGAGCAAAGAAATGGAAATATAAATTTAAGTAAATATTTCTTCTCCTCGATTGGGGATCGAACTCCACAACCAGTCGGATTTACAGTCACAATTAATATTAATATTTAATATTATAATATTTAATAGATTGTGTAATTTTCATCTACATCTCTGGTTCCCAACCTGTGGCCCGTAGAAGCCTATATATGGTCCGCGAACGATTTAAATTTATGACTGGGGATGGTGAGGCGAAGTTTTTGTTTGATTATCACAGTTAATTTTTATTATACCTACATCCATATAGTCCCTGCTACCAAAAATTATATAAAAGTGGTCCTTTAACAATAAAAGGTTGGGAACCTCTGATCTAGATGATATTTACTAAGACTACTAGATAAGAGGGCCGGTCGTGGCGCAGCGGCACGAGGTGTGACTGCAAAACCGACCGGTTGTGGATTCGATCCTCACTCGAGGAGATGAAATATTTACTTAAATTTATATTTCCATTTCTTCGCTCTGGTGTCGAGGTTAAGCGCGGCGTTGAGTTTCTGCCTCTCAACACGCAATGCCTCCAGAATTCGACAGAAAGTGGGGAACGGAGTGTCTTAACACTAGGTTCCCTCTGCCTACCCTGCTGTGTGCGGGATACAGCGTGAAGCTAATTTATTTTTTATTTTTTTTACTAGATAATATGTCATTTCTTTTTTTCAGAACGACCCTCGCCAGACACAGCACATTGAAACTGTTCTATGATAACTACGATGTATCTGATCTTCTTGTTCAAGATATGTTCGTCTCTTTCGGTGAAGCCGGCGATGGTTTTTATAAACAACACAATTATACTGCTTGGTAAGTTTTTTTTTTCTATTTATGATTTATATTTTTCTGTCCGTTCTGTTAATAAATAGGGTAGGCAAAGAGAATTTATTGTTTTTATATTTAGATTTTGTATTGGATTTTAGTAGTTTTAGTTTTACTAAAATTACATTTAATTAACAACTATTTCAAAAATATATTTTAAAGAGTCAACGACATACACACGTATTGTGCTAACATGTTTACATTTTAAATTTTCACACCATATGAAAAAATTATAACAAAATATAAAGAATAAAGTGTATCTAATTACCCTACTTTATGGACAAAAGATGCTTAATTTTTTTTTTAAATATGTATGTAATATTAATGATATTAAACACATTATAAAATTTCCAGGTCATTCACAATAGGTTACGGAACACCACCAATAGAGAGTTTCTCATTTTTCGTCGTTATGATTATTTCTATAGGCCTAGGTGTCCCCGTTCTCCTCGCTCTCTCCGGCATTGCCTTTGTTTTAGTCAGACGGTACAAACATCGTAATAACAGAACTAGGTTCACCAATGAGGATTAAATTAATGTTATATATTATTTGAAGAAAAAAGTGACCTAACTTAATTTTTTTATTGTCAGTATTTTGTTAAGAACGTCAGATGTATTAATTTTTTTTTTGAATGGGACTCTCAGTATATAAATAGGCTTTACGTGATCGGTTTTTGAATATGTTAATAGGAAATAATGAGAAATTTTAAGTTAGGCCACTTCTTATAGTAATGGTGCGATATTTATAAACTGTAAAAACATATTAGTTTCATTTATAAAGTTCCTAGTTTTATTTTATCGGCTTGACTATGAAACATAATATATAAAGTTAATTAAAGTTTTGAGTTCTGACAATTATTTATTAATAGATGATAAATTATTATTACACAACAAAAGGTCAAAATATAAATGTCAATTTTCTTGAACAATTAGACATAAATATTGTTAAACTTATTTCTTTTCTTAATAAGAATCAACTCATTTCTATAGATCTTATTTATATTTATAATATTATTTCTACTGCAATATTACATTTTAAAGACAATTATTATGTTTCAAAGTGGGTTATTATGTGGTGAGATGGTTATAATCTGTACTAAAATTTAGAAAAATCTGTTTATTCAAACGCTTATTTTGTATGTAGCGCAGGCGCATATTCAAACAAAATTTAAATAATTTTAGTAATATTTACTTTCAATGACATTTTTGTGACACAAATTATTGACACACTTATTTACAAATGTCAAAAAAGTATCTACAATTTTAAATGCAGCATAAATTTTATAAAGTCACTTGGGTATATTTTTGAGATAAAATTTTGATTTATTCGAAATTTTTGTATGCAAATTCAATTTGAAAATAACAATATTTAATATGAGGAAAATTGTTCAATTGACAGTACTATTGAAGTAACATGTATAATTTTTTTAAGGAAAATATGAATTTATTCGAAATCATCACCAATGACTCTGATGATTATCTATAAATGTGTGCTTCTTATTTACAGCGACTCCACTATTTTACAGTGATTTCATTAAATATAACTTCTGTTATTTTCTTCTCAAGATAAATATTCTATTCCATTCTTCATTGTTATTTATAACAATTCAACCGATTATTGTAATTTCTTTTCATACTATTATAAAAGTAAATTCATATTAAATATATTGTAATATTTATATATTTTAGAAACTATATTGGTACATATTTACGCTTTAATTTTATATTGTAAATAAATATAGGGGTTATTTATAGAAAGTAGTATTTTTAGAGCGTGTAGTTACAAATTACATAAATTGTTTAAAAAATAAGCTAAATATATTTTATGAATAATCCCTAACTATCCCCATTATTTACTCTTTTTTTAAATCTGATTTTGTCTATTCTATTTATATTTTTTGATATATGTATAAACTATTTCTTTGTATCATATACTTTGTATTAAAAGCTAAAAGAAACTCATTGACGATTTATGAAAATGTATATAAATATTTAATCTGTGACATATAAGGGAATTGTGATAACAAATGATTTGAAATCAGTATTCTATAAAATATTATTGATCTACATAATAAAATAAAATAAATTATTTAAATTTTCTAAAAAATAATACTTTAGATATAAATATGAAGGAAAAACTATTTGTATATGAATTACATTTCATCTTGTATATCGTCATGAAAATACAATGCATTTTTTTGGCTCTAGGCAGCCCTGTACCTGGGGACATTCTATTTCCAAGTTTTCGTCGTCGAATTCTCGAGGCATTGCGTGTTAAGTAGAGAAACTCAAAACCGCGCTTTGCATCGTTATCAGAGCGAGGGAATACAAAAATTTGGTTCCCTCCAATGGGAATCGAACCCACAACCATCGCGTTACATGTTCGTCGTGCCATGCGTCACAATGGTCACAACATTAAATGAATCTATCATTTAAAAAATTGTATTGATATTAAAATACATAACTTATCTAAAATGACAGCATTTCGATAAATTTATGAAATTTACCCATAAATATGACATTTCCATATAAATATCTTTTTTATTATTTTAGTTAAAGATGACAAGTGTTAATATCGCTAGGCTTATGATTGGATGTGATATTTTGTTCAGTTCTGTATAAATGTATAGCAATTGTGTTTTAATAAACTATTGTATATTATATTGTAAAGCATTTTTATTTTTAACGTACTTCTACGTCTTTATTTTTTAGTAAAAACTAATCTTGTAGTCTTAAAATTACTAAAGTATACCCTTGTTTGACCATGGCAGTTTTTGCAATTTTAGCCGCTTAGTTTGGTAATTAAAATAAAACGGAGCAGAGCAATGTTTTAAATTAAACTTAAATTAAGACTTATATTACATAAGTGCTTGGTCTGTTTTTTTTTGTTTTGATTTATAATAACAAAAAATGCATTTGTAACTAATAAAAGTACTTAATAGGTGACTAACGTGACCATAGGAGGTGACTAACGTGACCATTTTTTCGGCTTAAAACGTATAATATTGTTTTTTAAACAATTAAACAAGAAATCTTATTATATTTAATCCCGACTGTAGATCCAATGAACTAAAGGGGTTATTTTTTTTAGCTTCACGCTGTATCCCGTACACAGCAGGGTAGGCAGAGGGAACATAGTGTTAAAACACTCCGTTCCCCATTTTCTGCCGAATTCTGGAGACATTGCGTGTTGAGTTTTTTTTTTGTTTTAGAAAACGCGACGCCTGACCACGTAGCTTATAACCATATATAAAAAGAACTTAAGAAAAAAAAATAAAACATTGTAGATACAGTTGAAGAGTGATGTCATACAGTAATAAATCTTATATGTGATATACGAGCATGATAGGGAGTGTAAACAACAATTAACATATGACACGCCTGACCTTTATTAATTGTTAGTAACAGGTACTTTGAGCTTGTTAAATAATTTTTATAGATTCGATGAGATGCTTTGTTGAGTAAAATATTATTTTTATTAACAATTAGCGACCTGCGGCTTCGCCCGTTTGAACTGCATAATTATTAATTTACAAATAATTTTTAATTTTCATTGCTTTCGTTTTCTAATAATAATATAATTTAAAAACAACTTCTAAACCTATATTGAAAAGTAAAGTTTAGGTATTTCATTAAAATAATAATTAATAGCAATTTTGTCAAACAACATTCTTTAAAATGGTATAACTATTTTATTATAAATGTAATCAATTGAAATAAAACATGCATTAAGCAAATGTTAAGAGGAGCTGGCTAAAATACAATAGTGAAAATTACTATTAAATCGGTTAAGCCGTTTCTGAGATTAGGGTAAACAAATCCACAAACAAACAGACAAAACTTTTAAAAATTATTGTTTTTAGTTCTATTACATTATAGTAATAAATGACACCAATTCCATTATTTCTTATTTCTTTTATGTACAGACATCGCGACCAGTTACAATTTTTTATAAGTCTAGACTCTAAATTATTGTCATATGTTTTTTACTTTTAAGTTCAGGTTATTGCAAGCTTTTAAAATACAAATATTTTTAGTATATGTCTTATATCTGATGCATGATTCGAAGGACAAATAGCAATTAGTTTTAAAGGATATTATTGCTGTCTCTTTATTTATCCCTTTACAATTTTTGAAACTTAGAAGAATTGCCATATCCAGCATTGAATAATTTTTAGATCTACATCTAGCCTTTGACAATAAACATATGAAATCACCAAATTTATGGATTTTATGAATAAACGCAGATTAAAAATAGAGGGAAATGTACAAGTTTTAAAAATAAAACAATAATATAATTGAACGTCAGGAAAATTTTATTTTCAAAACGAAAATCTAAAGACACTGTAAAAAAACATTGCTTTAGAAACTGAGATCAGCCTTATCTTAATATTTTATTTCAAGTCAAGCACTCCATAATGGCGCGTCTGTCAAATTTAAAGTTGGCCCAAGACGGCGCCACGAAGTTAAGAAAATTATCCTCATTTTCATTTGGACTTGAATCCTTGACTTGGACTGGTGAAAAATTATTTGTGTGAGTATTTTGTGGCGTAAACAACTGACGCTTCGCCATTTTTGCCGATCTTTTACTAGTGTTGCCATTACCATTAACTTTCATATTCGAATGATTCCCATTGCCGTTCTTATTATTGTATTTGTGACTGCTGGAAGTCTGCTGGAATTCCTGTATCTCATTTTGCAGACCCTGAGAAATCGTTTTCTTTGCTTTACTAGACTCAATATCACCCATTGATTTGTGTCTCGTTCGTCTGAACACTTTATGATTACGTTCGGACACCCATCGTCTCATGCGTTTTACGAAAGGCAACACCATGAAAAATGCATTCGGGCTGACTCCCATCTTGACTTTAGGAGTCATATCTTTTCTATTTGCTGGCAGGTCAGCTATGGGGAACCATTCGCATGCTTTGATTTCATTCCTTGTCCTCGGCTGGAACTTGGTATCACGTGATATATAGCCTATTATATATAGACGGACAATTTGATCGTGTATCATAGCTTCTATGTAGTCTTGTTTGTTTATTAAATTGCTTATATCGAAACCTGTCTCTTCTAGCACCTAAAAGAAAATATTAAATTTACAACATTTATAAAAGTAAAATTCTTAGGGTCATTATGGCGCAGTGTGAAACTGTAATTAAAAAAATTTTAAAAATACTTTGAACTCATTCAAAGTATTTTTAAAAATAGTATATACAACCCGCCCACATTATCTTTAAGCTTTGCTAGGATGTGAAGCCCCTCCCCCTACCCTTTCCATCTACTAACACTTTCGCCATTGCGTCGTGTCGTGATATTTGTTTATTTATTCTGGTGATGAAATTTTAATTAGTTATTCTGATTTGATCCATCGATAACTACCATACCTAGGATTCGCTACTAATACAGTTTTAAATAATTAGTTACTAAAAGCCATGATTTATATTTTTATATGTTAGTATACAAATTTCTGCCTGAGATTTCAGTTATTGGGCGCCAATAAAATCCTTATTTTAGTAAATAATTCGTAAATTTTTGTACTTTCTGTTGTTTTGTGTACATGTATATCAGAAATATAAATAAATTTTACATAACCACAGTGCTTTTATTATTTTTTATCATTTTAATAATATTAATAAATAATAACCATTACCACAATAGACTTTTAAATCAATCAATGTTAAGTAAAAACAAAAATAGTTTATAATTATTAACAAAAATATTCTGGTGGTGTTTAGCACACTACTAAAGCGCCGACTTGACGTCATCGGCGTTAGATTAGATCGGGTTAGATTTATTTGCAAACTACTTTGTACATTAAATATACTAACAAATAGTTATCAGAGGCCAGTTGTGGCGCAGGGGCGCAATATGTGACTGTGCGACCGGTTGTGGGTTCGATCCCCACTCGAGGAAATTAAATATCTATTCAAAATTATATTTCCAGTTCTTTGCTCTGGTGTCGAGGCATTGCGCCGCTTTGAGTCCCGTCACTAAACACGCAATGCCATCAGAATTCGGCAGAAAGTAGGTAACAGTGTCTTAACACTAGGTTCCCTCTGCCTACCCTGCTGTGTGCGTGATACAGCGTGAAGCTGAAAAAAAAAACAAAACAACAAACCTCTCTAGCAGCACACTTCCAGGGCTCCTCATCCTCGTTCACCTTTCCTTTTGGGAAGCCCCACGACGCCTTTGTCCAATATGACTGTACCAGCAATACATGGGTCAATTCCGTATCTAACAGTATAGCTCCGTATGTAGGCACAGTCTGTTTGTATTCTCTCCAATTATCTAGAACTTCATCTAGATTCTTTATATGTTCTCGTAGTTGAGGGACATGCTGTAAATTTTAAATTATAGCATATTTGATAAGATCAAAAGAAACATTTTAATAATAGCTTTTTAACCATATGAAAATTGCACTGGCCTATAAGCAATACTTTTTTTTATATTGCTTTTATTGGTATATTAAAAATAGTGATACATTTAATATTTGGCCCTAAGCTTTATTGTTATAATAGGTGAGAGTTATGGTGGTCATAATAAAACTAAAACTATTATTTCTCAGTATTTATTGATAAGCTCACAATAAAAAATATAATATACTAATATTAACCATAAAAAATATAGTAATCTTTTTTCAGTTTCACACTGCATTTTTCAAATAATAGGTGAGGCCTAAAAAACCTGTAGGTGAGTCATCTAGGCATGAGAGAAAACGTAAACAAGCAAATCATCTATCAAACTTTTATTGATAATATCACATTTATTAAGATACCAATGCTTTGGCCTCATTCCTTTTCTGTGTTAAAACATGTTAACAACAACTACTTTATCCATATTGAAGAGTTCTTTCATTGCTTTTACTTTGGCAGAGTAAAGTTGCTTGGTTAAAGTTCATTCATTTTTTACAAAAATGTCAATATAACAAAACCAAAACAATCAATAAACTTATTAAAAAATAAAACTTTATAAAACAACAAAGTAGGAACAGGAATTATGCAAATATACCAGGAAACAGTTCTCTTGTATCAACAATGGATATAATCCAACTGTTGACCAAAACATCTCATTTTAATGTAAAATGTTTGCACTACCTGTGCTCTACAATTTATCCATATGTAGAGCACAGGTATTAAATGCAATTGAAGTTTTAAGATCAAGTAACTTTTGAGTGATTTTATGTATCAAGTATTTAAATATTATTATTAAAAAAATAATAAAATCATTTAAGTAAATTATTTAGAAAAACTATTTTCCATGAATTTATAGATATTTTTAATTTTTTAATTAATATAGTGATGTAACCAATTGTGCATGCAATCTTTTTTTATTTGTTTCCCTTTTATCTCATGTCTTTGTAAATCCAAATGCACTTCATCTTACCAGAGCCATTGAACAAAAATAATTTTGTATCTTGAGGGTAGAACAAACTTATCAAAGTATAAAATCAGTCATATTTCCTCTGTCAATTATGGTGTTTTTGTAATATTTATTTTATAAACAAATATTAATTAAAACTTATTGGTTTTTATAAGAAATATCCTAACAATGTGCTATAAGTGTTAACTACATTGAAAAAGCAGGATAAAATGTGTAATTTTAGTATTTTTTTTTTCTTAATTTACCTGAAATATATGTGCTGCAAACTCCCTTATACCACAAGGATTAAGCCTTGCACTTTCATCAGTACAATAATAATCCAAATAAAACCAATGTGCCAATTCAATTTGGAAACAGATTCTGACTAGATTGCCCCTATCTTCAGGTGGCAAATTAATGATAAATCGGCTGTAAAACATGTTTATATTAGGTATACATATTTATAAGATGTAGAAAAACTTTGATCTATTATAACCTACATTCCAATTAAATTTACCATTCTTATGTGAATAACTTTTGGAATCATCGAGACTTCATATACTTATTGGAATACTACCAGTAAAAAAAACTTTTAATTTATTTTAATATATACCTGCATAAGTCATCAAGAATGTCAATAGGAATAGAATGTTTGTTATGACGAGCATTATCCGCCGCAGCCATATTTCTTATTGCCCAATTTAAGTTGAACTTGTCTTTTATAATATAAAATTATAATGATATATTGTAAAATTTCGAAAAATTTGTGATCTAAAATGATTATATCTGTTTCTTCTTTTAAAAAATAAGATAAACGCAATATCTTTGTTTGTCAATACATGAAAAAAATGTCATTTTAATAATAAGTCAAGACGGATGACGGTAAAGGAAATCCAGACCACAGAATATATATACCCATAGATAATATTATAATTGTTAGGACTATTTTGGAACTTTAATAATAATATATTAGGCTAGGTACCGTATTTCTACACAAAACTATTAATATTGTGTATGGTAAAATTGTAATGATATAAAAACGAATATTTTAAATGTATAATTTATATTTCAAACATACCTTATTAAACTTTGTAAACATAAATTAACAAATCCTTCATCTATCAAATCAATATACATCATCGACCATAAACCGACAAGTGTCAAAACGTAGGTTGACAAATGACAACATCACATAACTATAAAGTTGTTGCTGCTCTTTTCACTTCTATTCTATTAAATATTATATGTAAGGAAAATGGATATAACACCACTATTTAAAGCCTGCATCAAAACAGTAAAAACAAGAAATAAAGCCTTTGGTATACAAAGTCCAGTTAGCGATGATAAACAAAGAATACTTCGAAGTAAGCCTAAGACTGGATTTATGGCAGGAGCAAAAGATATCATATCACAAATTACAAAACTTCGTGACTATCTCCTGGAAAATAGAGAGAGATATTTAAGTTTTTTTAATAATGTGACTAGTGACGAAATGACTGAAGCTGAAAGGGATCAGGTAGACGTTACAGCCCAAAGGATAATCAATACTTGTTCCCACCTTTTAAGAGAGTTTAAAATAGATAGCCGCAAACACCCTGTTTCTAGTCAGACAAAAGAATACAAAGATGCTGTAATATACCTCATAGACTCTTATTTAAAAGCTGTTGTTAAAATACATAGTGAATTAAAAGCTTTGAGAGTAAAGCAAGCACTCGATATTCGTAAATTATCACGACTAGAATTACCATATGCTAGATCAACTATACCCAATCCATTTATAGAAGAAAAACCAATAATAAAAGCAGTAGAGAAGGAAGAAAAAGAAGTTGAGGCAGATGAAGTGGATGTAGTAAAAACTAAAATGGATTTGACAGAAAATGAAATAGCTGTTATGTCTGATGAAGGCGAACTCAGTGCTGAGGAATTACAAATGTTTGAATCAGAAAATGTACAACTATTAAATGAATTAAATACTATGACAGAGGAAGTAAGGCAAATAGAAAGTAAAGTTTTACATATTGCTGAGTTACAGGAAATATTTACAGAAAAGGTAATTCTATATATTTAGTATATTATTTGGGGAATAGAGTGTTTTAAAATTAGGTTCCCTCCACCTACCCTGCTGTATGCATGATGCTGTGTGCAACTGATTTTAATTTTAGTATATTATTTTGTGTGATGGTAAAATTTATTTTCACCTTCATACTGTGTCACACAGAGTAGGCAAAAAAAATCAGTGTCAAGATACTTCATTCTACTCAAACTCAAGACAGCAATTGCATTTTGAATAGGGAAACTCAATAGGTTCTATATATTTAATGTATAGGAATTGAAACCATATCTATTGCATTGATGAAGCTGGCTGGCTGGTACTACACCACACTGGCCCCAAGAATTAAATGATATGATTTTTTAGTATAGTATAAAATGTATATGTTAATTTTGATTATTATTGTTCTTTATTATCAGATCTTACAACAAGAACAGGACATAGACAAAATTGCTAACACAGTTGTGGGTACAACAGAAACAATGAAAGATGCCAATGAACAAATAAAACAAGCCATCCAAAGGAATGCTGGGCTCAGAGTTTATATCTTATTCTTCTTATTAGTCATGTCATTTACGTTGCTATTTCTAGATTGGTATAACGAATAAAATATTGTGTTCAATTTATATATTGTGTTTGTTATGTTGTGACTATAAACTTATTTATGATTGTAATTTCATCTACTTAAGTAGTTGTAAATCTTTCATGTTATAGTAAAGGTTTTTTTCAATAAATTACATTCCCAGATAAATATATGTTATTTATGGAATCTCAATTGTCCTATTGTTTTAATTATGGTACTTGGTTTTAGCAAAACCTGCAATTTTAATTTAACTTAGTTGTATTTTCATGTAAATTAAAGCTGATTTGTAGCATAATAGCCATTTTTATAGATGTGTAAATATTGTATTTCTCAAACTACTTAAATTCAGAACGTAGAAACGTTACCTTGACAAATGTCAAATTCAAATTGTTACTGTCAATTTACAAAGATGTAAACAATCATAATTTTTTTGTCGATTTCGTTTATTTTGTGTTTTAAAACTCATTTTAGCAAAAAGATTCATGAACACGATACGTTTAGCATTCAAGTCACTTGCTCTTAGACGAAATATACCACTATATAGGGTAAATCATTCTTTATCTACAGTTGTAACCATGTCTTCAGCGAAAACTATTGCCGACTTGGGTTACGCTTTTAATTTGGGTAAATATCAAACATCAACCAAATTTCGACAATTTAAATAAAAACACCTATTTTTTAATTATAATATTTTCTTTTTAAAGAAGGCCAGTTAAGAAAAATAAGTGAAAATGGACAACCGGGTGAAGAACCTTTTCAGTTTAATATAAGCAATGATCATCAAGAGTGTCAAACGCATTATGAAGTATTAGGAGCAGCTATTACAGAACATATTTATCATCTTCTTGAAACTGAGGTAAATTTGATAAGGCTACCAGTACCTAAAGGAAGCACTGAAGACAATGGTACTTTTATATTTGCGTCTGAAGATTATGATAAAACAGATACAGTTTTGATTTTGATACATGGATCTGGAGCTGTGAGAGCAGGACAGTGGGCTAGATCGTAAGTTCTTATAAGATTTTTTTTATATTAATAAATTTGAACTAGGCATGATTAAGTTGATTAAATATACATAATTTTTTGCGAGAAAAAAAAATACCTTATAAATAAAGCAATTGTAATATACTTTATGATAAAAAAATTATATATGTAAGTGCACTTATCAACATCTAAACTAAATAATTTTAAAGTTTTTATGTGTATGTTACAGAGTAATAATAAATGATTGTCTTGATAATGGCACTCAAATACCTTACATTAAACAAGCTCAAGCGAAAGGATATGGTATAATTGTTTTAAATTCAAATGATAACACCCGTGAAGATAAAGCAATTAAAAACAGTGGCAGTGCTGAGGAACATGCAAAATATGTTTGGGAGAAATATATTTCAAATATTAAAGCAAATAATATTCTTATTGTGGCACATAGCTATGGAGGAGTTCTTACTGTAATGTTGGCAGACAAGCAAAAAAAGGTTTTTGAGAAAAAAGTAAAAGCAGTGGCCTTAACAGACTCAGTACATGGATATTCTGGTGTTAAAGTGTCAAAACATTTGAAAAATGTAAGTAAGACAAAAATTTCACTTCCACTTTTATATCATTGTTGTTAGCAGGGAATACCTCATAATTACCATATATATATATAAAAAAAAAATGGAAATCCAAAACAAACAATTGCTCTATTGTTTTGGATTATCAAGGATTCATGATCTCAATTTAAATGTAAAATTTAATTCAATCATGGATCATAATTTGGCTTCTGAGGAGCACTTGTTGGAAAATTTTAAATTAAACAAAGTTACTTTTCATTAAAAAAATGTTTCTTTTTCAAGGTGGCCAAAAATTGGATTTCAAGCCCATCTGTATTGGATTCCCCAATGAAAACTCCTGACTTTGATATTATTAGAGTATCAGCAGGTACATGCAGTTATTTTTGTATATAAATAATAAAAAAAATAGACTATTGTGGAGCAGTATTACAGCAAATGTAATGGTTAGGGGTTTGATCCCTGTGGAATTAATTATTCTCATTTCCCTGTTCTGGTATACAGGGGGTGTTGAGCTCCTCCACTTAACATGCAGTATCTCAAATTTAAAGAATAGTAGTGTTTTACTCTACCCTCAGCATACTTTGCTTTAGGTTGAATAATGCATGATATTAATAAAATTAAAAACATAATTTTACTATGATTTAACTTTGAGGTCAATTGTGGCACAGGGGCACCAAGTGTGACTGTAAAACTGACTGGTTGTGGGTTCATTTCCCACTCAATGAGATAAAATGAAACTATTTACTTAAATGTATATTTCCTCTGGTTTCGAGGCAAAGTGCGGTGTTAAGTTCTACCACTTAACACTCAATGCCTCCAGAATTCGGTAGAAAGTGGGGAATGAAGTGTCATAACACTAAATTCACTCTGCCTGCTAAAGCTGGTTTATTTTATTTATTTTTATTAAACTTTGATTTCAGGTCATCCTAAACATGAAATGACATCTTGCAAATGTATTGAATCAGTGTTCAAATTTTTTGAAGAAAAATTAAAAGAATAATTCTTATAAGAATTAAAGAATAATTTATAAGCACAAAAGAGCTTTGGTTCAAAAGTTTACAAATGTTATCATAATGAGTTCTACCTTTAAGTGTTTTATAACCATTTATATAAAATTTTGCACAATACTAGACTTGTATGTAAAATATTATTTGTAATATGAAAATAATAATAATATAAAAACAAATGCTTTTTAATAGTTGTATATTTTGACAATATATAAATATCAAGTATATATTATTTATTTCTTCTTTCCCTTTGAATAGTTTTTCATCCAGTATTTAACATCTTGTGTGTTTGCTCTGACTCCTAACACAGCAGACTTTGAATTAACATCTTTCATGACAAAAGGTGAGAATCCTGCAATATAATCTGGGTCTAAGGCATTAGTCTTGTTTCGGGCCATTTTTGTTGCAAATCTCTTGTGAATATGTTGGTCTTCAGTAAGAATTGGGTATTGGAAGTGTTGTCCACCTTTTGGAGTAGGTAAACTAAAACGTTTGCCTCTAGCTGTCAAGGGTTTTCTACCATTTATGTGTATATGTTGATTTCCATCATCATCTACACTCACAGACACTTTTTTTAGGGTAGAGTGGCCACATTTGGGACAAAACAACTTTGTCATAACACTAGTTGTCTTAAAACAAGTAGTGCATCTAAAAATAAATGTGCGGAGTTGTCTTATAACTCTACCGTCTATTGAGGTTACATTTAGACCTATCTGTTTTAAAACATTTTGCATGGCAAAATCAGATGTGATACAAGCTATTTCAACATTTTTATCTTCAAATTCACCATCTTCCATTTCTTTTTTCTTTTCTGAAACATTTCCTGGTGTTATCCATTCACCACCGTCAGAGTCATCATCATCATCATCACTACCACTACTCTGACTATCATCATCACTTTCACCTTCATTATCTAATACTTTAACTATGCATTTATCTACTACACTGTTGTCTTGCAAATCCATATTTTTTATTTGTTCAGCTATTTGTTCTTCAAACTGTGAATTGTCATCAATTTCCTCTTCTTTTATATCTACTGAAGCACTTTTAGCTTCCTTATGATGTTGAACTCCATCGCTTATAGTTACTTCATTTTTGTTATTAGAGCTTTCAACTTCTTTATTAACAAGATTATCAGATTGTTTTTCCTTGTTTTCCTTTGCATTGTATCCAGGAAGTCCAGTTACATTCACAGTTTTTCTCATAGTAGGTTCAGGTTTCAAATGGTCAGTTCCAACTAGCTCCTTTTCTAACTGATATGTCAAAGCCATAACTTTTATATCAGTAGCCGAAAGGCTAATATAGTCACCAGTTTTCTTGGAGAATTCAGTGACGAATTTAACGTTTTCTGCAAATACATCTTTTATTTTCAGATCATATGGTAATACGACTAATTTTCTACGTTGCCTATCATTGGTGATTTCGTCAACGACTTCTTGAATAGTATAAATATTTTCTCCAATGTCTTGTAAATTTGATGCTCGTATAAAAGCAGTTGTATCCACAACTAAATGTTTTATTTTCTTGGACATCTTGTGTATTGTGTATTATCTTTATATAAAAGTTACATTTAAAACTGAATGTAAGTGTCCTAAGTTTAAGTTAATGTTTAAAAAACACTGAAAATATCATTTAACATGAAACTCGATTAAAATGCTTAATTTTCTATGCAGAATATTTATATTGTAAGGGAAGTAACGCGCAGAAAATAAAAATCCACGTGCAATTACGGATAATGACAGCTGTCAGTTAACATATGAACTGACATTTATCATAGATCATACAATAGTAGATATCGTTATCGGATTAGCAAAGTGATAACGTGCTAACAGGCACGCTCGAAACGCGATAATTGAAGAAATAAACTGTAAGTAAAGAAAAAAAACACATAGGACTTATCTCGTAGACTCTTTTTTACCGTACCGTACTACGCTTACATTTTTTTCTTATATTTTTTTTTACCCATTGAATAATATATCCAAGCTGCCAACTGGTTTTAAAATTGTATATATTAATAAAATAAATAAAAAAACAGCTTCACGCTGTATCCCGCAAACAGCAGGGTAGGTAGAGGAAACCTAGTGAGTAAGACACTTCGTTCTCCACTTTCTGCCGAATTCTGGAGGCATTGCGATTTGCATGTTGAGTGGCAGAACTCAACGCCGCGCTTAACCTCGACACCAGAGCGAAGAAATGGACATATAAATTTAAGTAAATATTTCGTCTCTTCGAGTGGAGATCGAAACCACAACCAGCCGGTTTTACAGTCACACCTCGTGCCGCTCATACTCAGTTAAATTACAATATTATTTACGATTGAAATAAAAGTCAGAAACATTAATAAAAGAAATTAAGGCTCTATATTTTTTTTTGTTCTACTAACGGAAACCATAGAGTTTTTTTTTAGGAATACTTTTTTAATAAATGAAATGTTTTCTGTTCTATAATATCAAATTATCAAATAGACAATAGTCTATGTCACATATTATTTATTGTCCATTTATGTGGAGTAAACAAAATAGAATATTTTTATATTCCTTAATGTTTGATTTTTAATTTTGATCCTGTTTACTAGCATAATATAAAATGAGTGCTAAAAAAGGGAGACGTAATTTAGGCAATAAGCATTTTCCCATAGCGGAATCCGTTAGCATAGCCCTGAAAATCCAACTAGATAAGTTCATCAGTGATGAAAATGAAACTGAATTGAAGTTTCCAACATTCCTCTCCGCTCAAGAACGAGGATTCATCCATGAAACAGTAGCGAAACTGGGCTTGAAGTCTAAATCGCGCGGGAAAGGTAAAGCCAAGTTTTTGTCGATTTTTTATATTTATTTCGTGTATTTAGTATACAAATATTTGCACAAACTGTTTATAAATATTACTCTCTTTTATCTATATATTTTTTATTTCTAATTTTCAGTCTTGATTCATTAATAATGTTTAAAACAATTGCACACTCTAAATCAATTTCTGTAGCAGATTGTGGTTTAATAAATATATATCACATTGTAGCAAATGTAAAGTAAATTGTAATAATATTTTTTATTAAATTGTTAGGCCCTTGTTAGGCAGTAGGACAGTAGGTAAGTCTGTATTTGAGTCCTACTTAGATGAATTTATTTCATTTTTCTGCTCCGGTAAACTGCAATGAGCTTCATCACTCAACAAGCAATGTCTTAAATTTTAGTAGAAAGCAGAAAATGGATTGTTTTGATGTTCTGCTGGCGATATATGAGAAGCTTTGAACTCAGTTGAACAAAAAAATATTTGTGTTTTTCATAAAACACATTGCACATTATTAATAAATAAATATTATGCAACATTTCTTAGAAATGTTTATTTCAATATTATATTATTTTCAGGTGTAAATCGTTATATAACAATATATAAAAGAACTGGTTCTACCATTATCCAGAATGATGCTAAGCTCATATTGGATTCTAACATGAGATGCACTATTACGGAGCTCTTCAATGCATTTCCTATGACTAGCAAGGAGAAAGATGACTTAAGCTGTTGTCCAGAAAAGGAAAGATCCCCTCAACTGAGCCATAAGTCCCTTGGGCAATTAAATAATGGTGTTGCACAGGTAGCCAGAAAAAAATGCTATATTCTATTTAAACAGAAAAATAATAAAGTGTACTCATTAAAAAATTGTATATACTCATGTTACTTAGGGAATTCTTTATAATTTTTTAGTAATTTACATAATTTTATGGCTTATTCCTATTCCAATTCCTACCAGTTGTACTTCTGGAAATTTTTATCCCAGTAGATTTATCAGTTAAACAAAACAATATTAAAATGTAGACCCTTATAATTTAATAAATAGGATCACCGTTTTGTCATAAATATTTTTCCCAAAAAGCTACCTCCTATGCTCTTTCTCAGACATAATTCTATGACTCAACATTAAACGAAACCTTGAAATCTTGTCACTTATTATCAATTCTTAAAGTTATATAAATCAGTAAAATGTGTGATATACATATAAATATTAAAAAGCAGCAAAGTGAAGTATTTCTATTTGATGGTTATCAGTATTATTAATTAAAACTATTAGTAGCTTGGTTTTATTTATTTAAAGGGTTGGGTTGGGGTTTTTATTTATTTAAAGAACGAAAATGTCTTAATGGGAACAAAGAGTCTTAACACTAGGCTCCCAGGTTCAGATACAGAGTGGAGCTTAAAAAAATAGGTTTTAATAGTATATTATTTTATTTACAGATTCCTAACACAACTTACAATCCCGACCTAGTGAAATTTAGGGAAAAGCTACCAGTGTATGAGCAGAGACAAGATCTTATTGATGCTGTAATACATAACCAAGTGAGTAAATAAATTTTGCATAACTTGAACAATTTTGTTTTTATTATTTTGGCTTTTATTTTATAAAAACATTTTATTTTATATATACATAAAATAAAATGTTTTTTTTTATTTTTAATAACTAGTGAAATAATTGAATTGTATTGATTATATTATATTATGTCCAGCCACTGGTTTCTTTGTTAAATGTGTATTTATTATTGCTGGCCATAATAAATACATATTAGAAGAAAATAAAAAATATATATATTATGGATGTGAGAGGCCAGTCGTAGTGCAGGGGCACAAAGTGTGACTGGTTGTGGGTTCGATCCCCATTTGAGGAAATGAAATATTTATTTACATTTGTATTTTAATTTCTTCGCTCTGGCGTCAATGCGCCACTCAACACGCAATGCCTCCAGAAATCAGCGGAAAGTTGGGAACGGAGTTTCTTAACGGTAGGTTCCCTCTGCCTACCCTGCTGTGTACGGGATACAGCGTGAAAGTAAGAGAGTAAATTTAATAGATTATTAAGATTAACAGTCAGGACTCATTCTTTTATTAAATCTGCCAAAATAGTCCTATAACATTTAAATGGATGATGACTGTTATTAAACTATTGTGTTTGTTTGTTCTATTTTATACAGTAGTTTGTTGTTTTCTGAAAATTACTTGTGTTTTATTGCTTAAATTGTTTCTTTCTTTCATGTCAAAATAGACACATTACGTCACTGAAAGCAAATATAGGGCAACATTGATGCAAAATTAATTATTGTACAACAAATTAAATTATATATTAAAAAAATATGTTAAATTATAGTACAACAATTAATTTTGCAACTATATATATTATATTGCTATTAAGAATTATTTTCCAAATAATTGATGTTTTAAAATGTTCCTTGAAACAATTTATGTACTTTTAAAAAATGTGATTTAAATATTTGAATATTTATAAGATATTTAACAAAAATTGAGGCCCAAAGGTACGGCTGTAAATGCGAAAGGTTGCGCGTTCGATTCCCACTCGAGGGTATGAAATATTTAATAATTTCATTTCCTCACTTTGTTATTGAGACAAAGCGCGGCTTTGAGTTCTGCCACTCGTCGCGCAATGCCTCCAGAATTCAGCAAAATGTGGGAAATAAAAGTGTCTTATTTAAAATTAAGGAACAGGGTGTTTTCAAACTGGGTTCCCAGGTTCCCTTTGCCTACTGATATATATGCAGAATGCAACGTGAAACTAAAAAAAAACTTAAATTTCAGGTTATTATAGTAGCTGGTGCCACTGGCTGTGGTAAGACCACTCAACTACCCCAGCTTCTATTAGACTATTGTCAAGAGAACAAACAAGCAGCTAGGATATATTGTACACAGCCGAGAAGGATCTCCGCGGTTTCAGTCGCTGAGAGGGTGAATAAAAAATATATAATATTTATGTGATGTTTTTTAAAAAGAATTAATATTTTTACTTTTATAAATGTTAAAAAATTATAAAATGAGTTCTATTACTGCTATGATCGAAAACATTAAATTTTTTTTATTGTCATAAAAGATATAGATAGGTACGTGACACTTTTTATTTAGCAGAGTTTAATTTGTTTTCGTTTGTTAAAGAAACAATATTTTTACTTTTATAAATGTTAAAAAATTATAAAATGAGTTCTATTACTGCTATGTTCGAAAACATTTTAATTTAATTTTTTTTGTCATTAAAGAGATATATATATATATATATATATATATATATATATATATATATATATATATATATATATATATATATATATATATATATTGTCATTAAAGATATAGGTACGTGTCTCTTTTTATTTAGCAGAGTTTAATATGTTTCAGTTTGTTATTTGTTTTTTAATTGCTTGAAATTAAAGTTATATCAATAAATTAAAATAAACATGTTACTTTAAACTTAATATTACTTTATTATTAGGAATCATTTTGATGCTGCTTTGAATCTCCACTAGGGAGAATGCTTATTCATTTTCCTACTTTATAAGACTCCTTAGAATCAGATTAGGTTTATCTAATAGATACAAAATTATATAATCACAAGGTTATGTCTGCCAATCCCAACTATATATACATCAGTCATGTGTGAAGAGATTTCATCTATCTTAAACTTTCTTGACCACAATCAGACAGTGTTTGAGTGTTATAGTAATGGGTACAACTCAGGAGAATTATTGTATTTATATCAATTTAGTTTCTTGGAGACTACACGTTGAGCAGCAGATCTAAACGCCGCGCTGTGTCTGATTACTAGAGTAAGAAAATGAAAATAATTAGAAATTAACCCTCAATGGCAACGGCATCAAAATATTAATACTAAAACTAAAAAAAAAAAAAAATTATATATATTCCAGGTAGCCCATGAGCGTACGGAAAAAATAGGCCAGTCCATAGGCTATCAAATACGACTGGAATCCCGTGTCAGTCCCCGCACTGTTCTCACATATTGTACCAACGGAGTTCTGTTACGCACTCTTATGGGTGGTGATACGGCTTTGACTGGTAAGTTTGATTACTATATTAGGGCCCGTATTCATAAGGTGCTTTCAACTCTGAGGTTGGTCTTGAGATGTCATTTTCATTCATACTTTATAATCTAGGTTATTATTGCTCCAGACATTTCATGTGTAATTTCCTTATTGTTTTAACCATGTTTTGGGAGTCAGCTGTTGAAAAAACGATTTATTAAATATAATATTGGAAATTTGATTTAAAAAAATATATTCAATTAATAAACTTACAACTTAAAAGTGATAAAATAATATATATATCTTTGTCCTTTTTTTGCTTCACGCTATATTTGGCACACACGATCCTCCTATATGAGATTTTTTTCTTAGGTTAAGGGAATCTTTGAACCTAGTTTTAAGATACTTTCGTTCCCCACTTTCCGCCGAATTCTGTAAAGTAATATTCATCGCTACATCATTAAGAAATATATCTTTTTATTCAGGTGTAACCCACGTGCTGGTGGACGAAGTTCACGAACGTGACAAATTCAGTGATTTCCTTCTAATAGCGTTGCGTGATGCCCTCGCGAGACTGAAAGACTTGAAGCTGGTACTGATGTCCGCTACGATGGACACACAAATATTTTCTAGGTATTTATGTGTTATAACAGCTAATTTATACAGATTGTTTTTGTCTGCACCACTATAAATGAATCCACAGTCTTAACCACTCTATAAAAGCCTAATATAATGATTTTTTTCCCAAAATTGAAAAAGTATTTTTTTCGAACAAAATGAATAATAAAATATATATCTAAGAGAAACCGCATTGGATAACTTTGCCTCCAAGACCGCTTATCTAGTATTGGAGGCAAAGTTAAAGTTGTTTACCTTTAGTAGTATTTTTGCAGTAGTATTTGTTTGCGCTATTGGTATCTATGCGTAACTGCGCCACACGAAATACAGATGTGGATAAACATCGTGAAATGAAAAAAAATCCTGTGTCTAAACTGTTGAGTTATCTTGATTAATTTCTTTAGGTATGGGTTTAAAATATTTTACCCTATATGCTTTTCCCGTAAAAGGAGCGCTGACGCTTCTACCATGTACATTCTTGGTTATTTTTTGATATTGACCATATTAGTCTTTAAAGTTCTCGGCTCCGGGAAATCACATTGTCTTAACACTTTATACAGTGTAGCTAATTTTTTTTATTTTTTTATTTCAGATATTTTAACAACTGCCCAGTTATAACGATCCCGGGACGCCTCCACGAGGTGCAGAGATATTATTTAGAAGACGTATTAAAAATGACAAAGTACAATACAAAGAAAATGTCCCAAGTTGAGCGGGAACTCAAAAGTAAACTCAAAAGTGGGCAAAGTTATTGGTCGCATTTAGAAGGTAAATTATGTTTCTTGCATATCTAATATATGTCTATTTTTCGTTAAAAATTGAGAACATTACGTCGAAAACATGGTGGTTTTGGGTTCAATGCTTCAAGACAAAGCGTAGCGCAGATCGCGATGCAATGTCTCAAATTCGGGCGGAAAGTAGAATTATCGAAAGGAGACAGCCATTTCTCCAATTGGGAGTTTACCTCACAATTGTCGCGTTTATGGTAATAAATTGGAATACATATTTAATTTAACCTTTTTTTATTAGGACAAAAACAAAATAGTCAAGAGGAGGTTTTGAGAGAAGATAAAGAAGTCCAACTGGATCCAGCTTTACAGGCCGATATGGATGAATTTCTGGATGAATGTTTTAATGAAGGAACTTTAGTAAGTATTTTGACATTTTTAAAGGAAAGCAGCCTTGGTGCTGTGGCACACACGTGTGATTGTAAACGCCGCGAGAATTACTTATTTAATATTTTAATTTTCCCGCTTTGGCAACAAGGCAAAGCGCGGCATAGAGTTTTTATACGCTTGTTACAACTTATTTATGTAGTTAGCATCTCTGTAGGGAGATTTTTATGAATTTCCGCTACCCAACGATAATTATTAAGAACTAGCGGCTCGCCGGCGGCTTCGCCCGCTTAAAATACATGATTATTGATTTAATAGGCAGAATTGATTGACAACTATAATTACTTCTAATATGATTTTTTTACGACATTATCGTCAAAGAATTTTTGATTGTTTTAAATAAAAAAATATGACCATTGTTGATATTTGATATTTATAAAATATACATAAAGCTAATTATTTATTACACATATATATTTTTGTAAGTTTATGTTCTTTTTACCTATAATTGTATAGGTAAAAAGAACATAAAGAACAGAGTATATTAATACTCTGTTAAATGTGCTGAGGTCAGTGAATAATTTAATTTACTCATTCAGAAACAGCCTTAAATGTTAAATTATTGATTTGAAGGATTCATAATATTCTTAGTAAAATAACTGTAATAATTGCATATTAACTCCTGTACAGTTTTTAAATTAGTTACATATATTATATGAACGAACCAACCAAAAAATCTTTATATTTACTTGATATTTCTTTCAAGATCATTCTTTATCTCTGTGTTGAATTAATTACGACTTCTTTCAAATGACGATAACTTTTTTTTTAATGAACCGATTTTGATAAACTAACTAGTTTAGTAGTTAAGTTGAGTTAAAACAAAGCAATTGGTAAATTTTCAAGTAAATCGGTTCAGAACTTTCAGAGAAAAATGCGGACAAAAATATGTCGACAGACAGACAGACAGACAAGAAATTCAAAAAAAATCTTTTTGCTTTCTATTATTGTTTTAAAGTGTCCCTCTATCCATTTCAGTCAAAATTACTAAATGTACAGACAAAATATTTTTACTGTTTTATTATATATAGAGATAGAGATTATTGTTTGGCTAGAGAGAATGCTATTTATTAAATATTTTTAACATTTTTAAAGTGTTATTCCAAATTTAGGAAAGAAAAATAATTATTTAGAAAACGTATAAAAATTTGAACGCAGCCTGCTGTGTTAAAATTTTTATACGTTTTAATCGTTAGGGATCTAATGATCTGTGAAAGGCTTGACACTTTGGCTTTGCGTAGAGACTTCTCCTCGCTGTGCGTTCTCTACCGCATTTATCTTGGGGAGTGTTCTGGGCACCTGCCGCCGCATTCTCTAATCGTCATCATGTGGATACGTGGCACATGTCACATGTCTAAATTTGGTTTACTGTAGTTGGAAAGCATATTATTTAGACTCAAAATCTACCAAAATATACCAAATATTACGTCACATTTTAAGGAGAAGTGTGACATTGTGTGGGAGGGTTGAAGAGGGGTCCTAAAATTCGTGATTCGTGATTGAATGTTTGAAAATAAAATATTCAAAAAATAATGGATTTCCTATTTTACTTTCATGATAATATTTGGGTATTGATTAATTATTAAATATGAGCAATTAGCAATTTAAACACTGTTTTACCCGCTTTAACATTAATGCTAAATGTCTCCAGAATTTGTCAGAAAGTGGGGAGCAAAGTGTCGCAACACTAGGCTCCTTCTGTCTACCCTACCAAATGGGGGATACGCCTACGTGTAGCTGAAAAAAATAGATAAATTAACAAAATTTTAACATAAATTGTAACCTATATGCTTGTCTAATACAATTTATGTGAACGTTTTAAATACGCATCTATTATAAAATCAATCTCTAATAAATGATCAAGGAGTGAACAAGTATTTTATTTAACAAGACAAACAAACCGTTCTGCTGTATATAATTTAACCTTAAACTAAAAAACATATGGTCCATAACTATCCGAATTGAAGAAGCAACGATTGAAGTAAACAACTTTTTTTTTATGAGAGTTACTAAAAATAAATAAAGATAACACATTTGCTTGGACAAATTCTATGGGCGTATTATCATGGCTACAATCTCAACCTAGTCGTTGGCAAACCTTTGTTGCGAACAGAGTATCAGACATATACTCTGTTCGCAACAAAGGCATAAGAGTGCTAGACTATGATCGTTGGAGTCACATTAAGTCTATCGATAACCCAGCTGATATTGCAAGTAGAGGTCTAAGAGCATACGATCTTGAGAATCACAACATTTGGTGGTCTGGGCCGGAATGGCTTAAAGAAAATAAAACATTCATGGAAAAGAGAGAAGAGATTCCACAGAGGGAACTAGAAATGAAAATATGTTTACATACAAAGATAAAAAAATGGAGAAAAACCAATATGGGGACGATTTTCCAGTTTGTCTAGGAGCTTATTGTAGAAAATTTTTGAAGAAAAATAAGAAAGAAGAAAGACAAAGTTATTTGACAGTAAATGAATTGGAAAGGGTATTAGAAGACAGAGACATAAAATATTACCAAAATTTTATTTATGAAGAAGAAATTGACGACCTCAATAAGAAGGAAATAGTTAAACGTAGAAGTTCCTTAATCACACTTTCACCCTTTTAGATAAATGGGGTTTGATAAGAGTGGGAGGTCGATTACAAAATTTCAGGTATCAACCTGAAACGTTTAAACATCCTATCATAATTCCAGCTAATAAACGCATAACAAAACTTTTAATTATATTCGAACATTGCACGGCGGGATTCAACAATTGGTGAAATTGTTCTAAGAACTAAATATTTGATTATGGGGTTAAAATCGGGCTGTAAAAAATGTATACACAACTGCAAGTTTTGTATTATAGATAAGGCCAAAGTGAAGCATCAGTTAATGGGTCAGTTACCACTCACTAGGGTCAATGACAGACCATTTTTCAATAGCGGAGTTGATTATGCCGGTCCTGTGTTGCTAAGAACATCGAAAGGCCGTGGACACCATGTTAGGAAGGGTTATATTTGCCTATTTGTGTGTATGCCGACTCGTGCTATTCACCTTGAGGCAGTTACAGATTTGACTTCACAGGCTTTTATAGCAGCATTTCAAAGATTTGTGGCTCGAAAAGGGCATTAGAACGGCACATACGATGAGCGATAACGGGACGAACTTTGTCGGTGCTGCGAAGGAGTTAAAGGACTTATTCACAAAAATAATGAATAACGTGACAAAGGAAGTGGCCGAGTTATTAGCTAACGATGGCACAACATGGCACTTTATACCACCAAAAATGGATATAGAGGCCTGTATGAGGCTGGTTCAGTCGGCTCAAAAGACACCTTACAAGAATCAATAAGGACACCAAGCTGACTTATGGAGAAATGGTCACACGTCTGTCTAGCTGAAATCGAAGCATGCCTTAATTAGCGACCGCTCTGGGAGATAGACAAAGGTACATACAATTTTGACACCAAGACATTTCTTGGTAGGCGAGCCCTTAATAAGTATTCCTGATACAAACTACGAAGAAAAGAGTATAAGTCTGATGAATAGGTGGCATTTAATATAAAAAACGACAAAGGTTTTTTGGTGGCAATGGAAAACTGAATATTTAAATACATTACGACAAAGATATAAATGGCAAACTAAGGTTCCATCGTCTGCGGTTGGTGATATTGTCATAGTTAAGGATGAAAACACACCCCAAATCAAATGGTTATTGGCCAAGGTCAAGCATCTACATCCTAAAGCAGATGATTTAGTAAGAGTATTAACAGTGCAGTCACCGGGTAACCATGAACTTAAGAGACCATTATCGAAGTTAATATTATTACCCAAAGACAATGAGGTCATGGCGGCCGGATAAATATACGAGTAAATTACATGTGTCGACAGGACAGGTGTATGTAATTAATGTGTGTTTATGATGGTGTTATAAAAGTGCGGTGATTAAGTGTAAAATTTAACAAAATAAGGAGTATAATGGACAAATGAACAATTTAGAGTTTATTTTGTATTTTTATATGTTTCTTAAAGTTTATAGTTCTGAGACTTAAATGTATTGCAGCCATTAACGAGCATGAGAAACAAATATTTACAAAATGATGTTTTACGGACAGATTACAAATGAATTGTTTAAAAATGTTTGTAACAATACAACAGTAATTGTATTTAAGACAAAGTTAGTTTCAGCTAAAGGATGTTAATATAGTTAGACTTTATTTAAAAACAATTGTTTTTTGGTGGGCGGTATGTCTATTACAATTAATGTAAACGTTTTAAATACGCATGATTTCGATGTATAGGTGCAATGTGTAAAGTTTGACGTTAACCCAACGTTCGCAGGACTCGTTCAGCCAGGTGCTGTACATGTTCGTGTCGGAGGGCGTGCCGGCGGGCGCGGCGCACGCGCGCTCGGGCCGCGCCGCGCTCGCCGCCGCCGCGCGCCACGGCCTCGCCGACGTCGCGCTGCAGCTGCTGCGCATCGGTACGTGTGTGGCTTACTGATCATCTTTTGCTGAATATTCATAAAAATTGTTTGATTCATTCAAGTTTAAGAATTCTGGTAGCAAAGAATATAATTATATTTTCTTAGTTTTTGATTCATTGACTGTTGTATAATATATGTCCCATTCCTGGCATTATTGCCATCCTAGTGAGTAAAACCTGTTAAGCGATTATAATAGGAAAATATAATAAATACGATGACTAAAATAAACAATTACAATAACTACTACATCTATTCCACTTATAATTTGCATTACTAACCACACACTTCACTTTTACAGGTGCGGATCCGTCACACAAAGATAAAAGTGGTAAAATAGCGTACGACTATGCCATTGAAAATGGCCACAGTGAATGTGCTCAACTGCTTGCCACTTTTAACCATTCCGAAGAAGAACCACAGAACAATCAAGAAGATGATAGCGAACAGGACAACTTCCTTCTAGATGTTTACAACCACGCCTTCTCAGAAGAACTTATAGACCATGACTTAATGTTAGCTCTTGTCAGACATATACACTTAAATATGGCTAAGGGAAGCATTCTAATATTCTTACCGGGATACGATGATATAGTGACCTTAAGAGATCTAATACAAGGATGCACGGAAATGAACGCTATGAAATATCAAATTTTCACGTTACACAGTAATATGCAAACGCTGGATCAGAAGAAAGTGTTCAATCCGTTACCCAATGCAAGGAAAATAATAATTTCTACTAATATAGCGGAGACTTCGATCACTATTGATGATGTCGTTTACGTGGTTGATTCGTGTAAAGTGAAAGAGAAATATTATGAGTCCAACGCAGGTGTTTGTTCATTACAATGCGTTTGGACTTCTCGTGCGTGTTGCCAGCAGAGGGCAGGCCGCGCTGGCAGAACTAAACCAGGGCACTGCTTCCATATGTGCTCGAAACGGAGATTTAAGACACTACCGTTAACTTCAGTGCCGGAAATACTTAGAGTTCCTCTACAAGAGTTGTGTCTCCATACTAAATTGTTGACTCCAGGAAATACGCCGATAGCAGATTTTCTTTCGAAAGCCCTAGAACCGCCATCGTTTTTGGCTGTGAGAAATGCAGTATCGTTGTTGAAAACTATAGGAGCACTAACTCCTATGGAGGACTTGACAGAAATCGGCCAACATTTGTTGGATTTGACAGTTGAACCTAAATTAGGGAAGATGTTGTTATACGCGTGTGTCATGAAGTGCTTGGATCCAATTCTGACGATAGTGTGCAGTTTAGCGAATAAGGAGCCGTTCCAAATATCATTGAATCCGGAAAATAGGAAGAAAGGTGGATTGGCAAGGAAGGAATTTGCAGCAGACAGTTTTTCTGATCACATGGCCTTATTACGGGCCTTCCAAGCTTGGCAGACGGCCCGAGCCAATGGCACTGAGAAAGCATTTTGTGCTAAAAATTTAATTTGTGGAGCTACGATGGAAATGATAGTTGGTTATCGGTCTCAGCTTCTAGCCCAATTACGTGCGTTATGCCTTGTGAAGGCAAGAGGTTCCGGTGATATAAAAGACGTCAATATGAATTCGGAAAAGTGGCATATAGTGAAGGCAGTGTTAGTGAGCGGTCTGTATCCGTCCGTCGCAAGAGTAGATAGGGATTCGTCTACCCTGCGAACTTCTAAGGAAGTTAAAGTGGCATTCCACCCTAGCTCCACTTTACATCGCGGTGGTGGAGTCACTGGATCGCAAAAATCCGTGCAAGGATTACCAACGGATTGGGTTGTGTTTGAAGAAATATCACGAGTTGGTCGTTTCTGCTTCATCCGTTGCAATACGTTAGTGACGCCGTTAACTGTCGCTTTATTCGGAGGTCCGTTGCGACTCCCGAGCACAGCCCTAACCCAAAGGGCAAATCCTCCAGGATTGTCAAGTGACTCAGATAGCGAGGCTGATGAAAACAATTCATCCCCAGACACGGCAGTCTTAGCACTCGACGACTGGACAGCTTTTACAGCAGATGCCTCAGATGCGATTAGTGTTTACTATTTACGACAAAAGCTATGCGCTCTGGTCATACGACGAATGTCGAACCCCGCGAAACCGGTTACCCCGGTCGACGAACAAGTACTGAACACGGTGATCCAACTACTGGGAGCGGAAGAGAAAAATGTGGGTCTGAACCAGCCGTCTGGTATTGGGCAAAGGCCAAAACCTTTGACTTTAGACTCACCAAATTGGAGAATGAGAGCTGATGAAGAACAGCCAGGTCGCCATGATAATAAATATCATCCACAATACAATCAAAACGAGCATAATTTCTACCAGAACAACTACTACAGGAACGGTCAAAGGCCAGGGTGGAGGGGAGAAATGCCTCAGGGGTTCTCCCCACAATCGTATAGCGGCCCTAAAAGCCCTATGTCCCCCAACGGGAAGACTTTGTTGGCTAATATAGAGAAGCATGCGGAGGAGGGCGTGAGGTACTTCGTGGTGAAGGCGGACGACGTGCATGCGGTGGATGCAGCATATGCAACTTGCAGTTTTCCGTTTGTACCCAATACCCTTAAGAAATTGCATAAGTGTAAACAGGTTAGTAGTAAAATCAGCACTATTTATTTTATTTTTTTTTAATTTGAGGTCGTAGCGCATTTGCAGCATTTGTTATCGTAAACATTACGGGTTGCGGGTTCGATTCCCACTCGGAAGGAGAAATTACTTTTAGAGGATAGGCTGATAATGATAATGATGATGATAATGATACTAATTGACTCCTCTAAGTACTTCTATAACTGTTTGCATACTACTGACCACTATACCGCATACAATGAGAATATTTTTTATTATAATTAAAGTTTCGGAAGTACTTAACAAGGAGGTAAACGAATTTAAAGCCTTCGTGATGCACGGTATATCGTCTGACTGTGAACGCGGGTTCGATTCTCACTCGATGGAATGAATTATGTTCAGTTTCTTTGCTTTGGTGACATAACAAAGCGCGGCGTTGAGATCCGCGTGCTTGCGTCCGGGGCGAGGGAAAGGGAAAGTGTTTTAATACAAACTTTCTTCTTCTTACTCCGCTATGTGCGAGCGATATGGGGGACAGCGTGGAGCTAACATTGATAATAATTAAATTCGTCACATATCAGGAGGGCAGCCGCGTGGTGGTGGTGTTCTCGTGCGCGAACGCCTCCAAGTTCATCGGTGCCGCGGCGTTGGGTGACGCGGGGCTTGAGTGGCTGTCTGTACAGCACGTGCCCTTTCATGTGCTCCGGTAATATATTATTTGTCCTTATTTATTTATTTTTTCTTTGGTATTTGTATTTTTTAGGGTGGTTTGTATTTTTTTACCCCATTGGAAGCTAAGAATAAACAACAAATATTTCAATAATTTTATTAGCATTAAAGAGGATGTCAAATATTTTTTGTTGTAATGCTTAATTTTTTGAACGACATATACTTTACCAGCCATTCAATTAGTTTCAGTCACATTTCTTATTATTTAGTAATGTAAACTATTATTTTTAATTTAAATCAGCGATTAATAACACTTTAATTTCTGTATTATAATTAGCAATCTCATCAGTTAAATTTTTTTAAAGAAATTAAAGCTTAATAGAATAGAGATACAAATGATTAAATTGACAATTCCCCCACAGACACATAACGAACGGCCTAGCGGGCAACAGTCGAGTGGCCGGAGCCCGAGACGGCACGGAGCTGTGCCCTAATTCAGCCAGGGCCCTCCTAGCGGCACTGGCGCCCCGGCGACGACACCCCCAACATCCCCACGCCCAGCATTCTCAACACCCCCAACACCCCCATGGCCAGCACCCCCAACACCCTCACGCCCAGCATCAGGCTCATCCGCGTGCCATACAGAAACACGCGCCTGATTCGTAGTTTTATTAATTGATACTGGTGTATTGACATTAACAACACATACAAGTAACAAACGGATAGCAGGTAACAGTCGTGTGGCCGGAGCTCGAGATGGCACAGGCCTATATCATAATTCTGGTGACGCCCCCCTAGCCGCGCTGGCTCCACAGTGTCGACACACCCACCATGCCCACGCCCAGCACCCCCAACCCCCCGTAAGCCCAGCATCAAGCTCATCCGCGTCCCATAGAAACATGCACATGACTCGTAGCTATTTTTAATTAATATATTGCTATGTCAGTACAGTACGGTCGATGAGTTGCGGCCGCCTTCAAGTTAGATTTTCTGAATTTTGTAAGAAAATATCAACTGCGGGGCGGCCACGACTTGTCGATCGTACTGCATTGATGTTATTATAGGTATGTAAGAAATATACTTTTAATAGTTTTTTGGACATAATTTGTCTTTTCCTCACACAGCCAAAAATAATATATGCTATCTCTTTCATTGTCAAAACAGATATCAAATTATTTTATTTCAGTATCTACGGCGTATGTGAGAAATGTAGTATATTTATAAATAAATGTGGCAACTTTCATTTCATTGTAACAGATAATATATATATATTTTTTTAAAAGCTTGAGAAAAAAAAATTAAAAAAACACAAGTTACGGGTTTTAGAAAAATGTTTCAAATTATTTAGCTTTAATTGGTACTGATTGGCCTAGCAAATTTACATTTTATAAAAATTTTATTAGTTAATTATTAAAGTATCAATGAATTCTAATTTTACTATCTAAATATTATTAAACATTGTTTTTTAGAACTAAAATAAAAATGGCGGCTCGAGTAAAAAAAATACTTTTGATTTGACATATTGGCAACCAATTAAAGTTTACTGACCTTCATAATTAATTAACCTGTTACTACAGTATTAAGGGAGAATAGTCAGTTTTGTCAGTACAACAAGAACTTACTATTAAAAAGTATCAATAAATACTTTAAAGCTAATATTCAAATTATTACTTTTATTGTAATGACTGATGTCTTAATTAGGGCTTATTATGTATACTGCATAGTAATATGGAGATGAGTATAAAAATAATTTCTTATTAGAATTTTATATTTCTTTCAAATTGTTATTGTATTTCATTAAAAAGTCTAGTTTCAAATCCTGCTGATATACAGGGTGGATGACGCTGGCGCTCCTTTTACGGAAACAGCATATAGGGTAAAATATTTCAAACCTATACCTAAAGAAATTAATCAAGATGCCTCAACAGTTTGGACGTAGGATTTTTTTTCATTTCACGATTTTTATCCATACCTGTATTTCGTGTGACGCGATTACGTATAGATCCCAATAACATAAACACTTACTACTACAAAAATACTACTAAAGGTTAAACAACTTTGAACTTTATCGCCAATACCTACGACTCGATTTCGGAATGAGCCGTGTGCGGCGGTGTTCCATTGATAGGTTTATGTGTGCGTGCGTCGTCCTTACAAATGGCGTTTTATCTTAAAATTACAATTTTATTATTTATTTTGTTTGAAAAAATAACTTTTTCATTTTTAGAAATTTATTTTTCTCTGATTTATGTTAGGCTTTTATAGAGTAGTTAAAACTGTGGTTTCATTTAAAGTGGTGCTTACACTTCCACCCTGTATATTTTAAAGAATGTTAATTTCAAATTAAATGTAAAAATGTTAATATTGGTACTTATAATATTGTGGGCTGGCCCCAAATGTTCTTCAACGAGCATAAGTAATACAGCAGCTTTTTTTTATTTAGAAATATTTGAATAGTCTTTGTGCATGTAAAACTTTGCAAATGCTTAAAAAGTGTTTTTTAAACAAAATGCTGAATTAAATTAACTTTTTGTTCCAAAAGATGTTTGTTAAGATGATGTTTGGTAAGATGAAATATCAATTTTACAAATGTATAATTTTAAAACTGATATTTTACGCAAATAAAATAACCTAAATGTTTATCTTTTTTTTATAGCAAATTTAAAAGTAATTAAATCCACAATTATCTATCTCTTACGATGAAAATTTTATATTCATAAAAAAAATGTATTTGTAAGATTTTCATTTTCTTCCAACAATATAAGAAGTTGGATGTAAATGAGGCCAGTAATATCTTATGACTAAGTATTTAATGTGACAATATAGTCTAAGAGCTAGCTGCTGATTTTGTCATAGTTTTGCCCCGTTTTTAATAGTACTTAGTTTATTAATTGTTAATATATATAACTGTAATTGTTATATTATTATACGTTTTAGAGAAAATATTGAAAAAATAGTATATTTCTTGTTTTGGGTACTCGATATATGAGAAAATAGATGGAATTAGTGATACATTTATTGCCTGTCCACTTTGACTGTACATTAAATAGGGTAATGGGTGGGTAGGGCTAATACCACGCTTTATACAAACAGATTGAGGAATTTTTCCTATATGTATTATGATTTTACAACAAAACCGTTTTTAAACTTTTCACAAAGTTAAGTTTTTATATTTTGAAAAGCAGACACAACTTGTGTGTATTATAAAATCAATTTTCTCGACTTTTATATAAGTATTAGTGTTTTTATATTATAACATGTTAATTTCAGATGAAACGATGCAATTTAAAAAAAAATGGTATTCATTTTTGTTTTGAAATAATAAAATTTGTTATATTTTTATTTCTCGAACAACACGAAATAAGAGTAGAGCTCTCAGAGTAATGCTTTATTCTGTTTCGTTAGTTCCTAATTTCTACGGCTTATTCCATTAAACTCAACTATTATAAATAAAACTATTGCTCCAAATGATATTTGAACCCACGGCCCATTGCATTTAATAAATGAAAATGGCAACTTTTATGCTATTTGATAATTGTTATAAAAGAAAGAGTTCGTCAAATCTTCGTCCATCTTGTTGATTTGAAAGCGTTTATTTATATTAAACAATATATTTAAATGAAATTTATATATGTCAAGATAATTGAATGTATAAAAAAATAGTTTTATTAAAGTTAAATAATGAACCTGTAATAAAAAACTATACAACTTTTTATAAAAATTAAAGTTAAACCTATATAGTAAATAATTTTACAACTCTATTCAGTTAGTTCTATAGGCATGTTGGTCCATTTGTCAGTGATTTGAATGGTAAGCTGAGGATCGTACATTCAATCCTTGGACTAGAAGGATTTATTTATAAAATTAACTTTTTATATTTATTTATGTATTTCAAAATATAATTTACGTGCTTTTTAGGTGTTATTTTTCAATATAGCATTGTAGTATAGTGTGGGAGAGTTGCCCATAATAATAAAACTTCAATTTAAATTCTATAGTAAAACTTTTGATGCATTATAAACCATTTTACTTGTATGTATTAAATTCATTAAAACTTTGATGTAAAGCGAATTTTCTAGTTCTGTTACTGTAATGGCTCATATTTTGTAAATGTTGGATTAGTAAATCAACAAAAAAAAAATGCAATGTAAAAAATGTTTTGCTTTATTTAAAACATGATACTTTCGGATTTTTGCCATCAGAATTTGTTAAATATTAGTTTCCATTTCCTCACATTTGGGATTTATATCCTTGGAAGTTATTTTATCATAAGTTTTAGTAGAATTTCTTAATATTTACAATAACTTAAGCTTTTAATTATCAATGCATTAAATATATTATAGCTATAAATTTATTTATTAGTATATTTGTTTGATGTTTTATAGTTCTAGTAGCTAAGGTTCTAACGAGTGATCGCATCGGTGATATTTTCTATTAATATGCTTTTGACGTATCGTTTTTATTAGAATTTAGCGTTTTTATAGTTTAAAAATGTTTATAATATCGATATCATACTCCCTTTGTGTCTCCATTTATAAATGCTTCTGTTTATAATAAGCTTATTCACATTGTACACTAAAATTTTTCAGTGGCAAATATCCTTCTTTATTAATATTTTGTAACACTATTTTCATTTAAAATTATACACTTAAGTATGTTGCGATAATACATTTAATAATATTGTATGTAACATTAGCTTTACTTTACATGTCTTAGTTAAAATAATTAAGCACTGTACGTGTATACCAATCGCTGTTAAGAGGAAAATGGTCTAAACTTTAAAATATTTTTTCGAATGTAAAATATATAGTAATTAGTATATAGTCTCGAGTATTTTGTTTCGTTATCTCTATATATAATAAGACAGTAAAAATATTTTGTCTGTACATTTAGTAATTTTGACTGAAATGGATAGAGGGTCACTTAAAAAGACTAATAGAAAGCAAAATGATTTTTTTTGAATTTCTTGTCTGTCTGTCTGTCTGTCTGTCTGTCTGTCTGTCGACATATTGTTGTCCGCATTTTTCTCTGAAACTACTGAACCGATTTACTTGAAAATTTCACCAATTGCTTTGTTTTAACTCAATTTAGGTTCTAAAGTTTGGTTCATCAAAATCGGTTCATTAAAAAAAAAGTTATCGTCATTTGAATGAACTCAAGGCATTAGCTTGCCAGCGAATGTTATATAGAAATCGCGCTGGTATGACCCTGGCTAAAAAATGACATTCGAAACGTCTTGATTATATGACTGTTGATAAAAATATATATTTTTGAAGCACTATTATACAATATTTTATACAATAAAGTAAACAAGGCCAGTCGTGGCGCAGCGGCAAGAAGTGTGACTGTAAAACCAACTGGTTGTGGGTTCGATCCCCACTCGAGAAGATGAAATATTAACTTAAATTTATATTTCCATTTCTTCGTTCTGGTGGCGAGGTTAAGCGCGGCGTTGAGTTCTGCCACTCAACAAGCAATGCCTCCAGAATTCGGCAGAAAGTGGGGAACGGAGTGTCTTAACACTAGGTTCCCTCTGCCTACCCTGCTATGTGCGGGATACAGCGTGAAGCTGATTTATTTATTTTAAGTAAACAAAATTGAATTGTTAGTAGAGATTACCTTCATACATCGTAACAGTAAAGTTTAAATCGTAATTAATTCAACACAGAGATAAAGAACGATTTGATCTTCAAAGAAATATCAAGTAAATACATAGATTTTTTGGTTCGTTCGTTCGTTTGAAATAAATCTATATAAAAATGCCTAAAAACATCCTTTCTACGTGTACTCTGTAATAACTACATATTTACCAATTATTCATTTATCTAATAATATGCAAACAGGAGTTAATATGCAAACATTACAGTTATTTTACAAAGAATATTATGAATCCTTAACCAAATTAATAATTTAACATTTAAGACTGTTTCTGAAGCAGTACAATTATTAAGTGACATCAGCACATTTAACAGAGCTTTAAAAAACATAACATAGGTAAAAAGAACGTAATGTTACAATATATATATATATATATATATATATATATATATATATATATATATATATATATATATATATATATATATATATATGTATATTAAATAATTAGCTTTATATATATTTTATGAATATCAAATATCGACATTGATCATATTTTTTAGTTCGAAACAATCAAAAATTCTTACAGAAGTTACGATAATGTCGTAAAAAAATCATAATAGAATATTACAGATTAAAGTAACAAAAAATCATATTAGAAGTCATTATAGTTGTCTTTATATTATATATGTTGTTGTATGTTGTCTTTATATTTGTTTGTCATTCTATTATAGGGTGTGAGGCCAGTCGTGGCGCAGCGGCACGAGGTGTGACTGCAAAACCGACTGGTTGTGGGTTCGATCCCCACTCGAGGAGATGAAATATTTACTTAAATTTATATTTCCATTTCTTCGCTCTGATGTCGAGGTTAAGCGCGGCGTTGAGTTCTGCCACTCAACACGCAATGCCTCCAGAATTCGGCAGAAAGTGGTGAACGGAGTGTCTTAACACTAGGTTCCCTCTGCCTACCCTGCTGTGTGCGGGATACAGCGTGAACCTGATTTATTTATTTATTTTATTTTATTATAGTTGTCAATCAATTCTGCTTAAATCAATAATCATGTATTTTAAGCGGGCGAAGCCGTGGGCGGGCCGCTAGTATTAAAATAAGTCTCAACTTTCACACACACACACTCCGTTCTCCACTTTCCGCCGAATTCAGAAGGAATTGCTTGTTGAGTAAACCAACTCTGAAATCGCGTATGCCTCGACACCAGAGCGAAGAAATGGAAATATAAATTTAAATAAATATTTTATTTCCTCGATTGGGGATCGAACCCGCAACCAGTTGCATTTACAGTCACACTGCCCCTGCGCCGACAGGTGTCGTAGTATTATTGCAGAAATAAATTATTATAAAAATAAAAAAAAATCTTCTACACACAGTTTAACCATTTTCTTTAAATATGTTTATACTAATATAAGAATGACATAATATTAATAAAGCACAATACGGTCGACGAATCTCAGCTAAGTTCAAAGCGGCCACGACTCGTCGACCGTACTGTAAGTAACGTGTGCGCTTTTCCCATCGACTGTGTTCTTTTACTTCCTCAGGCTGAGCTCTAATGCACTGATTGTAATTAATGTTTATAGTTCCGCGTCGAGTAATAAAAGATTTATTATAATATTGTTGTTTTATTTTATTTTATTGTACTTTTGTTCGAAATTTGTGTGTCCTGTATTTAGGAGAGTAGGCAGAGAGTGATTAGGCCACTGTTTTCCATTTTACACTCATAAGCTTCTTATATAAAATATAATTTTACATAAGAAAGTATTTATTTATTTATTGTTTATTGCATTTACATTTTTAGAAATAATAAAATACATGTCCAAAAGGCGGGCTTAACGCTTAAAAGCAATTCTCTACCAGCCCACCTTGTTGTGTAGGTGTGCTCGGTCTAATTTTAATTAATAGATAAATGTGCAAAAAAAAAATACAATATCTTACAATACACATACATAAATGTATAAACTATATAAATAGTACATAAAAGGTAGCATTTTGATTATGGTAAAAAATATATACATTTAGATAATTAAAAAAGCAAGATTCTTTAATTTATGTATTTTTTATGTTGACGGTGGGCGTAAATAATAAACGAGTAGAGCCTCGGCCATGTCCTGGCCTCTGGTTCTAATCATATGTGAACACATGACACATGTACAAACACTCAGAAGCTCGGAGCAGTGCCTGGGACTTGCGACCACAGGTGTAGGCTTCAGGGTACCCTTTACTGTAACAAACACTCGCCTTCACTGCTCCAGCCCAATGTAATTACAAATAGGTGTTAACCACATTCATAATTACGATAATAATCGATTAACTAAATAATCAATTATCCGAATAGTCGAGGTTAGTCAGTGGCAGAGCACGAGTAGTGCTCCGAGCCACACCAGAGCCAAGACTGCCCGTACAATATCCGTGCGGTCTTTTATACGATCGCTAATAAATAAGTTGTAGGGTAGAATGAATAAGAATCGTGTTGCCAACACGGCCATCCTGCATGGTGCCCGCCCCGGGCACCCCACGAGTCGGGATAAATCACTGTAACAGTAAACAGCAGTTGGTCGTGCGCCTAAATTATACTGTATCATAAAACAGTCCCACAATGGAATTTTGCTCATTTTATCATTCTTTACACTGAAATAGCTCGACAACATGACCCAACTTAAAAGGAATATGCCGCACTTAGGAAACCCTAAAGGGACTATGCCACACTTAGGAAACCTAAAGGGACTATGCAACACTTAGGAAACCTAAAGGGACTATGCCACACTTAGGAACCCAGACTCATAGCTCAACACAACTTGGCCTTAAAGAGCATTTCACTCACTTAAGCGTACCAAGTTGTTAAAGTCGTCTAGCTCTTAAAGAGTATTTTTCTCACTTAAGAGTACCAAGATCAACTTTGAGCCCACATGTCAATATTCAAATGATATTATAAAATTATTGAGCAATATTCCGGATTATACTCTTAGTGTATATTTTATCACGGCTCGCTTAAATTCCAGTGGTTTCTTTCTGCTTGGTCAACCTGATCACACCAGTCAGGATCTGGATTGAATGAAGCAATATCACTCAGTCTTGGTCTTTGTGTTGTTGTAGTTGAATTACTAAATAAACCTGCAAGGAACTCATGATTAACTTGCATACTGGCCTGTTGTTGCTTAGACAGCGTCTCCACTCTCCAGAATATTAGCCAATGCCAAGAGTGTCTCCGAATTCCTTGGTATGTTTCTTCCTTCAGCGTGAGAGGATGAACCTGCTTGGTCCATCCCACTTCTGATGTTGACGGTGGGCGTAAATAATAAACGAGTAGAGCCTCGGCCATGTCCTGGCCTCTGGTTCTAATCATATGTGAACACATGACACATGTACAAACACTCAGAAGCTCGGAGCAGTGCCTGGGACTTGCGACCACAGGTGTAGGCTTCAGGGTACCCTTTACTGTAACAAACACTCGCCTTCACTGCTCCAGCCCAATGTAATTACAAATAGGTGTTAACCACATTCATAATTACGATAATAATCGATTAACTAAATAATCAATTATCCGAATAGTCGAGGTTAGTCAGTGGCAGAGCACGAGTAGTGCTCCGAGCCACACCAGAGCCAAGACTGCCCGTACAATATCCGTGCGGTCTTTTATACGATCGCTAATAAATAAGTTGTAGGGTAGAATGAATAAGAATCGTGTTGCCAACATTTATTAAAATTGAAGATGGTAGTAGGAACGATAAAAGATCACGCATTACCATCAATTAAAAAAAAAAATTCTTAATCTATATCATCTATGCATATAAAGAAATAGTGGTAGTAATTTAATTGAATTACTATTTTTATTACTCCTGGAAACCGACCAGGCGCTCTGACCACTAAGCCATGCGTTCTCGCCAAGCTACGTCGAAACTTTTATACGCTTGTTACAACTTATTTATGTTGTTAGTATCTCTGTAGGGAGATTTTTACAAATTTCTGCTTCCCAAAGATAATTACTAAGAATTATCGTTTGGCAAGAGAGAAACTATTTTTTAAATATTTTTAAACATTTTTAAAGTGTTATTCCACATTTAGGAAAGAAAAATCCTAGTCCTAAATGCCGCTGCGTTCAATTTTTTATACGTTTTCTAAATAAGTATTTTTCTTTCCTAAGTGTGGAATAACACTTTAAAAATGTTTAAAAATACTATTTTTATTGTCAAATCGCTAATCTGCAGCTACATAGTATAGGCCACGTCCCCTACAAATAGGAGAAAATGTATAATAATCGTCAATAATCGGCTTAACGGATTTAAATGTATAGTTATCATAATTGCATTTAGGAAAATTTCTCTTTACATTTTTTGTTTAATTTTTTGTAAAATCGGTTTCTAAATAAAAAAGTAATATCAATATAAAGTACTAGAGGCCGCCCGCGACTTCGTCCGCGTGGAAACCCTATGATAACGTAACAATATTATCAACATAAGAAATATGGTAACTAAGTATTGCAAAGCTCTAAATTCTATACATAGGTCTATTGGTAGCTACTGCAGTATGCTCCTATAAACTATATTTAACGATTTTTTTCCTTCAGCATAAACATGCACATTTTTCGCTTTGGAAACACGTGAGCAAGCCCATGACAAAAACATGGCTTGTCCAAATGTAGGCCTGCTACCTTCAAGGTTTGACACTGAGGTCACGGATTCAGTTTTCAGAAGCGATAAATGTATCTATTTTCAATTAGGAATGAATCCCACGGGAACTCCGGGATAAAAAGTAGCCTATATGTTATTCTGGGTCTTCAGCTACCTACATACTAAATTTCATCGTAATCGGTTCAGTAGTATTCGCGTGAAAGAGTAACAAACATCCATACATACTCACAAACTTTCGCATTTATAATATTAGTAGGATTTGATTCGACTAAATAGTTTTATAATTGAATTGGCTGAATCATTATTTTTTATTATATAGATATTGTTATTAGAATGTCAATGTATTAGAAGGCGAAGTCGCGAGCGGGTTGCTAATTATATAAATATAACGAAAATTAATCTAAAAGGAAAAGAAAAGACATTATTATAAATTCAAAGTCATTTATTCTCAATCAGCATGGTAGTGTGTGGACGGTGGGGGTCTACTTCTGTATGACCTTCTTCTCGATGTTGTCCTGCTGCTCCTGCGACTGCAGCTGCTGCAGCGTCAGCAGCGACACGCCGAGCTGGTCCTCGCGCGTGAAGGGTTGCGCCATCTGACGCAGCCAGCGCTTGCAGATCTGAGTATAAATGTATAATGAGTTAGGGATTAAATTTCAAATACTTTATCCAAGTGTTGAACGTTATATTTATCTGGAGCGCCTTGGCGCAGTGCCCATCTGTAAACGCAACAGTTGTGGGTTCAATTTATACAGAGAAATAAATTGCTTTCGTTTCCTCACTCTGGCAATAAGACAAAGTGCGGCGTTAGTAACCGCCATTCGACACGCATAGTCCTGGTAATTAGACGTATCGTGGGAAACCAAGTATCCTAACACAAGTTTCCCTTCGCTTACCCTGTTACATGCGGGATAGAGCGTGAAACTATATAAAAGATAAAGCTAGTAGAGTGTGTGTACCTGCACGGCCTCCTCGGTGCTGAGGTTGCAGAGCGAGTCGCGGAGGTGCTCCTGTATCCAGCGCGGCAGCTTGGTGCGCTTGTCGGCGCGGCTGAAGCGCTTGTCCGCGAAGATCATTATACCGTAGTCGGTCTTACCACTGCAGTGCAAATAAACACATGTTATTAGAGGATTTTTAATATTTTTAATTAGGTACCGTTATTTATGTTTGCTTATTTATTTCTTGTATTATTAGTAATATATAATTAATATGAGGCCAGTCGTGGCGCAGCGGCACGAGGTGTGACTGTAAAATCGACTGGTTATGGGTTCGATCCCCACTCGAGGAGATGAAATGTTTACTTAAATTTATATTTCCATTTTTTCGCTCTGGTGTCGAGGTTAAGCGCGGAATTGAGTTCTGCCACTCAACACGCAATACCTTTAGAATTCGGCAAAAAGTGGGGAACGGAGTGTCTTAACACTAGGTTCCCTCTGCCTACTTTGCCGTGTATATGCTATAATTAATAAAACAAAGAAAATAAAATTAATCAAACTATAAATGCAAGCAAATTAAAGAAACACAAGTAAATCATTGTTTATTATCTCTATATATAATAAGACAGTAAAAATATTTTGTCTGTACATTTAGTAATTTTGACTGAAATGGATAGAGGGACACTTAAAAAGACTAATAGAAAGCAAAAAGATTTTTTTTTTAATTTCTTGTCTGTCTGTCTGTCTGTCTGTCTGTCTGTCGACATATTGTTGTCCGCATTTTTCTCTGAAACTACTGAACCGATTTACTTGAAAATTTCACCAATTGCTTTGTTTTAACTCAATTTAGGTTCTAAAGTTTGGTTCATCAAAATCGGTTCATTAAAAAAAAAGTTATCGTCATTTGAATGAACTCAAGGCATTAGCTTGCCTGCGAATATTACATAGCAATCGCGCTGGTATCACCCTGGCTAAAGAATGACGTTCGAAACGTCTGGGTTATATGATTGTTGATAAAAATATATATTTTTGAAGCACTATTATATAATATTTTATACAATAAAGTAAACAAAATTGAATTGTTAGTGGAGATTACCTTCATTAATCATATTTCGAAATTACAAATAGTTTTAGAGAAAAGCTATATCGACTCATGTTATCCCTTACTCTCAGTGTATAAATAAGTATATTAGTTATCTTGGCCATTTAATGTAGATCAAAATGTTGATTAGTAGCACAGATTTGAAATTACGATACTAAAAAATTCTTGCTGTGTAGCGGCTCGCCGACCTCCACGCTTCCTCCCGCGCCCTCGATATTTTGCTTATAAAAATGGATCCGCCGCACCCGCCTAGCTTCCCCCGGGCATGGAAGGAGGGCCTGCTCATCATGTTGCCCAAGGCTGGGAAGAGCCCATAGCAGCCTGAGGGGTACCGATCTATAACCCTCCTTTGCGCGGTCTCCAAGCTGCCCGAGAAGTTATTCCTCTCACTTCTCCAGGCGCACATCCACCCATGAAGCGAGCAGTTTGGCGAGCGGGTATACTACTCTGGTTACACTACGCCGTAACAGCGATCAACCGAAAGGAGAGAGCAATAGCAGTCTTCTTCGACGTAGTACGCGTATTCGACCACGTCTGGCACCCGGACCTACTTCATTAAGTGCTCAGAGCCGGCACCCCCCACGTCGCGCATGTCTTTGCCTCCCTGCCTCAGTGACAGGACATTTTTCCTTGAGAGTTAAGAGTTCGAGACTCGATCGTTGCCGTTCTTCCCCAGGGCAGCATTTTGTCACCTGTTCTCTACGCACTATACACTGATGACATCAAATCGCCCTAGCGAGTATCACTCAAAGAGAAATCCTGCAGGTGGTCCAGAACCTCATCCTCCGTCGAGTGACGCAGGCGCCATACTACGTGAGAAACACCACGCATCACCGCAACCTAAAAATAGAAAGCCTGGAGGTACACATTGGTCGTCTCGCGTCTAACGCATTCCGCTGCGCCAATGTATCGGGTCACCTGCACCTAAGGAGCAGCACTCCGTGGCATATCCGGCCGCCCGAGGTCAGACGTCAGATGACTTCCGAGGGACTTTCTATCCTCCTCCAAATGCGACTCATGAGCCTTGCATTGATCCTTGGTCGTTTAAGCTGGGCCTCCCTCAGGAAACCGAGGGTCTCACCTGACTGAGTTGACCGCCTAGATGGCATTTGATAATCTTTCCAATCCCGTCCCGCACGCCTCTCTCTGTGTCTGCTCTAGAGCAGGTTATCGCTTGAGACCACGGCCATGGAACCAACGCCCAGATGTCGTTCGGAGCTACTACGGAGATGGACGAGAGAATGCTTCAATTCTGTGCCTGGGTCTATAGCAAAGTAAATTTAGAAGCGATTGCACGTATTTTGGAGTTATCCAATAATTATAATGTATTTCGTCGCGGCATTGTTGGTTACATCTTTCGTTTGGGTATTTTTGGGTAAGAGGATAGTAGGTAGTCTGTTGTTTATAATTTCTTTCGTTTAAGTTTTCTGTTGTTTGTGTCATTTGTTCAGGTGTGTATTTTTTTAAACAATTGGGACATTCTTATTGGAGCTACGAGGAGCTAAATGCGGGTTGCATTAAGGTTTCAATAATTTTCACATTAGTAATCTTAAGTGCTTTGCAAACATAGGTACATTATATGAATAATTCAGTAGTTAAAGCGGGCGAAGCCGCGAGCGGGTCGCTAGTATATTATAATAAGGGAACCATTAGTTTTTAAGATCAGTGCACTCAAGCAAACAGACTCTTTCATTTTATAATACTAATGTAGATATAGATATATCTGACTTACCGCAGCGCGCGGCCGACGCACTGCGCCGCGTGTCTCATCGCGTCGAACGTCAGGAAGTCGTTCTCTCGGATCTACACACAAACATACATAGTATAAATTATATTTAGTAATAATAATAAATATCATATCGAGGCCAGTAGTGGCACAAGGTATGACAATGGTATATGCAAACACGATTGGTTGTGGGTTCGATCCCCGGTGAAAGAAATGCATAATTTTAATTTTATAATTTTCTTTTTTCGTTCTGGTGTCAAGGCAAAGCGCTGCGTTGAGATCCGACACTCAGTACGCAATTTTCCAGAATTTGGCGGATAGTGAGAAACGGAATGTCTTAACACTAGGTTCCTACTGCCTACTCTGCTGTGTACGGATTGGTTCATTTAGAGCTGATTAGTTCAATAGTAAATAATGTAAAGATCAGCAAAGCTTTTAAATAATTTACACAAATCATTTTGCGCCTTGGGAAGTTTATTTATGGAATTCTTTTTTTGCTTCACGTTATATTTCTCATGGAGCTGGGTAGGCAAAGAGGAACCTACTATTAAGACACCACGTTCCGTCCAATTTTTAAGATATGCTGGTGATATGCTTTTTCAGTGGAGGAACTCAACAACGTGCTTTGGCATCTTAGTTGTGGTGCAGGTGTACCTGGTAGTTGTCGCGCAGGTGGTCGAGGCGCGCCTTGAGGATGCGGCTCTGCGTGAAGACGTAGGGGATGCCGAACATGAGCACGGCGCGGCCGAGGTGCGCCTCGAAGTACCAGTACCTGGTGGTTGTGGTGCAGGTGTACCTGGTAGTTGTCGCGCAGGTGGTCGAGGCGCGCCTTGAGGATGCGGCTCTGCGTGAAGACGTAGGGGATGCCGAACATGAGCACGGCGCGGCCGAGGTGCGCCTCGAAGTACCAGTACCTGGTGGTTGTGGTGTAGTACCAGTACCTGGTAGTTGTCGCGCAGGTGGTCGAGGCGCGCCTTGAGGATGCGGCTCTGCGTGAAGACGTAGGGGATGCCGAACATGAGCACGGCGCGGCCGAGGTGCGCCTCGAAGTACCAGTACCTGGTGGTTGTGGTGTAGTACCAGTACCTGGTAGTTGTCGCGCAGGTGGTCGAGGCGCGCCTTGAGGATGCGGCTCTGCGTGAAGACGTAGGGGATGCCGAACATGAGCACGGCGCGGCCGAGGTGCGCCTCGAAGTACCAGTACCTGGTGGTTGTGGTGTAGTACCAGTACCTGGTAGTTGTCGCGCAGGTGGTCGAGGCGCGCCTTGAGGATGCGGCTCTGCGTGAAGACGTAGGGGATGCCGAACATGAGCACGGCGCGGCCGAGGTGCGCCTCGAAGTCGACGCCCTCCGACACCTTCCCGCGCGCCACCGACAGCAGCACCGCACCTCGCCCGCTCTCGCACGCCTTAATGCACAACAACTAAATTATAGAACAAAATGATAGGCTACGGATTTTGGATAAGTATCACTAAGCGTTTCCTGGCAGAGGTTCACTTTACGCTCCAGCGTCAGATCCCAATGATTTCCAAGCTACGATCGGAATGTAGTTTCACAGCTGAGATTAAATAGTTGTTCGTGAGGAAAAGTGCACGGGCGCTGAGTAATCGACAACTTGAAATATCATCTTAATCTCTCCTTCACAGAGCAGCAGACTACAAACAGCGTGCCCTCAGATTCTCTGACGCAAAGACACTTTGCGATATCTTACGTGGCTTTATCCCGATCACGTGCCAGTTTGTATACGAGCTTCAGCCCCTCCACAGTTTAAAGTTTATAAACTTTTACTGAGGGCTCTGGCTTCAGCCCTGTTGCTGGCCCGTTTCGCTACTATGTACTCCAGTCTGTTTCAGTTAGATTGTTGCTACTCCTTAAAGGCACCCTCCTTTTCACGAATCACTTCCTGAACCTTGTCATTTCACCATCATATGTCCGCGTCGATAAAACGCCTGCCCCTAAAAACACCAAGAACTCGCTTGCCCGCCGTAATCATTGCTGATTGAACTCGATCCCAAGAAACCTGAGCAGTCTCAGTGTGAGTCGAGAGATTTTCTCTCACTGGCAAGAAGTCAGTATGCATCCATCCATTCAGCAACCATAACTTGATCCTAGGTTTACGTTTCTCGGTTACTTTCTTTTTTGGAGTAACATTACAGTTCAGAACAAGAAGACGATGTTCGGCCGTCAGACTTTCACCAGGAATGATTTTACACTCAGTTTCTCTGACTATCAATATGACTCGATTGCCACAATTCCACAGCTTTTATAGTCTTTTTCACCTACTTACAATTTAAAACGAGTTCGCTAACAATACTATAATAATAAAACTGCGAAGTAAAAAAAAGTAAAAAACATCAGCGATACAAGTAAGGAATCCTGCACGCGACTGCAAAGATTGTGTGAAAATCAAACGTAATCTAGCAATGACAATACAGTAACAATAACAACGAAACGGAATGGTAAAAAAAACGGTCAAATGCGAGTCGAATTCGAATACCAAGAGTTCCGTATCAAATTCTGGATTGTATGTAATGAAATACAATGGATGATGAAATATAATTTGAAGTTTGTGGACGTATGCATTCATTTTGTATAAATGCATACGTCCACAAACATGCGAATACTGACACTGACTGACTGAAATATGCGAAGTATCACAGGGGAAAAAAAATATATATAATGTAAATGTTGACAAGGAGAGAGATCGGGTGAACGACGCCGGTGGGTAAGATTTTTTTATTTTTATAAATTTATTATTTAGATTAAGTTAGATTTAGACAGATTCCTGTTCTTCTAACATCAAAGGCAGTAAGTAGTCTTTTTATATAATTTCGTATTTTCTTCCAACTGCAGCCCTCGTAACTCACATAAAATCAAGAAATATAATACAATAGCAAAAAACTTAATAGTACGTGTTTAGTCATATATTTTTTTTCTTTTATAAGCAAATCTTTCTTCAAAAACACTATGTAATCTATTCTTGTGAACATAAAAAGCAAGATAATTTAGTTTAACCCGGCGGGAGTGTGGTGGGGTGTGACATACCCCTAGGACAGTTCATAACCCTATATCATTTTAATTCGCGATGTTACGTTTTAGCGGCTTTGTGTACCTGGAGGGAAAGGATGGTGAGAGTGGAAAGTGGCGTGATCGCAGTGTTGCGCCGGCCAGTGCTCGGAATACATGCGTGCAAACGTGTGTGGGGTAAGTCACACCCCGCCACATACTTTGTGTATACATTTTGTGACATTTTTTTTTATCTTTTGCTTTGGTTTTATTTATTTTTGATTTAATTTTTATTTATATACGATAACAACAGCATATTTTACGCGAAATGCCCTTTATTTATTTGCCAATTATTGCTTTTTTTAGGTTATAAATAAAAATGTCAGTGGTAAGCAATAAAAGAAGACTTATGTCATTGCTTAACGAAGTTTTACAGCATTCTTCAGATGAAGCCAGCTCTCAACTCTTCACCATGATGATAAAATTGATGAGAGCACTGGAGATGGGAAAAAGCCGAAAATTATTACGTTTTATAACTTGACCAAAGCTGGAGAAGACAGATAGTTGTCGACAAACTGAGCGCAACGCATGATGTCTCTCGCAATAGCAAACGCTGGCCATTAACGATCTTTTAGGGACTTTTAAATATGGCATCTATCAATGCTTACTTTATATTTCAAGAAAGTGCCAATAAAAGGAACAAACGTACAGAATTCCTCCGCAATTTGGGATTGAGTTTGGTTTATACGTATTTGCAGTTACAAGGAGATCAAAAAGTTTTCAATATTAAGAGTACCGCTGCGTCCAGCAGCCCAAAATGAACCCGCACGATATATTCGATGTGCCCACGCAAACAAAATCGCAGAACAAAATACGCAAGAACTGGGTGTGGAAAAGCCACATGCCTACATTATGCAATTTTTTCTTGCAAAAAAAGTATTGATTTTGAATGAAAATATTAAAGTGTTGCTAAACTATTTTATAACGTCTATTGCTCTTATTTTGTGTAAGGTCTCATATTCTTTTAAGTTTTTAGAGTTTTTTTTGTTTAAATAAGACTTGTTATTTTTTTATTATTTTTTAAATAGAGGTTAATATTTTTGTTACCAAAAACGAGTGCTTTAGATATCATTATGTGAATTAATAAAAATAAATTTAATTTACTGTATATTTTATTTTCTTTACACGTAAATATATACCTTATATAATATATACCACTTATTTCATTTAATTTTATTGAAAAAACTATTTTTAGTGCCGATTTATTTTCGGGTATGTCACACCCCGTCACATACTATAAGTAACTTTTCTTCACCACTCCCGCCGGGTTAAATATTTATTTTTCACCATTTCAATATATTTTAAATGTTAAATGCACTTATAAATCTAATATAATAAAAATTATAAACAAATACCTTGATATAATTAATAAGGGCAAAACTAGTCTCGGCTGAGTCTTGAGTTTCTATGAAAAGTAGCTTATGTCGCTGTAGACTGGCGACCACACCTGCACACAGGTAAAACAAAACATCTATTTATTATTTTCCTCCATTTGAGGCCAGTCGTGGTGCAGAGGCTTAAGTGAGTGTGTAAACGCGACCGGTTGTTGAATGGATTGCCACTCGAAAAAATAATGTTATATTTTTTAACATTATACTTTCATCTGCTTTGAGACTTTCGAAAGTCTATATATTGAGTATATGTTGAGTGGTGGAACTTAACGCCGTATTTTGTATTAATTCTAAGATCGTTACAAGTCCTTACCTTGATCGTACCAAGCTCCCACAACGCTTTCTAAGTACAGATACGATGTGAAGAAACATACTACACCATCGGGAACACATGATGCGATCTGAAAACACAATTGTTGACTCAGTTTTTCTTTTTTTTAATTAAAGGTGTATCTCGCACACAGCTGGGTAAGCAGAGTATTAAGATATTCCGTTCTCATTAAGACACCGTTTCCCACTTTCTGCTAAAAGCGGAAGGGATTGCGTGCTGAGTGGCGGCAACGCGCTTTGTTTGGTTACCAGAGCAAGGGAAATATAAATATTAAAATATTTAATTTGCTCGAGTGAGAATAGAACCCACAAGTGCTGCTTACACGCTCCTGCGCCACAAACGCCATGCTTATATTATAACAAATAAATAATTAATTAATTAGTTACCTCCACTAATAGCTGCCCGTAGTTCCTAATGACCGCTACGTCCTCTCTCGTCTCGTATTTAGATGATATCGTCACTTGATCACTGCCTTTTGATACTATCTGCAAATGTAACATTTTAATTATGTTTCACGTTCGACTTTCACGCAGGAAACTGAAACATTTCCATTTCCCTTCCCTGGAAAGACAAAGCGCGGCGTTGAGTTTCACCTCACAATACACAATGCAACTCCAGCGGAAAGTGGAATGAAACTTGAAGGAAACTTGACACTGATTCTCTTTGCCTACTTTGTAATGTGTGTTATTTAATGACCGACTGTTTTGTTCCAAATTACGTTTATTAGTCCGTATTAATTATGCTCAGGTACACAATATATAAGATAGCAGGAAGACTATACACATATATGGCACAATCCATAGTGCTTACAGTCAAATTAATTCAAATTCAGCTACATTTACAATCCTTTTACCGTACCGACGACGAGTCGTGGCCGCCCTGAAGTAAGCTGTAGAAAGTCTTACTTAAGGATGGCCACGACTCGTCGACTGTACTGCACATTTAACAATTATTATTACCATAGGTAATATACAGGGTCTGGCCAGCGTCATGGTGAAAGAGCTCATGATGACAGGATTGAAGTCCAGGATCTTGGGGTACATGTCCAGGGGGGAAAGCGTTCCTGGAAACGAATTATATTTTATTTATATATTTTTTACCTAGTGTTAAAACAGTATTAAAACACTTGTTGACTGGCAGATATCAACGCCGCACTTTGTCTTGTTACCAGGGTGAGGAAATAAAAACTAATTTGTTCCCCCGAGTGAAAACAGAACCCACAACCACCATGTTTACAGTCAGATATGCCGCTGCGTCACTACCCCCGCGACCGAGAGGCTATTCTAGCTTCGCTCGACGCTCGACCTGCGTTTCTCGCCCACTTTGCTTTGTTTTCGTGTATTATAATCTTAAATAATATTTATTTCTCCATCTCATTAAAACTTTGTACAGATCACTTTAAAACTGTCGCGCGCGACAATAAACGAAAATAGCTATACCTATATAGAATGCCACTTTAACACCATCTCCAGGAACTTAACAAAACCTCCTAATATAATATTTCTTATCTTTGTTAATGATTTAATGTATAATAAAACAAAATATAATAACTATACATTGGTTTTATTTTTCAGTTCTACCACACTATGAAATTATATTTTTCTCTTTCTGAATCTAAACTATTTCTTATTTTTAAGATAGGTTTCCATTTAAATTTTAGTCTTAGAAATAAATTTTAAAGTACCTAGACATGCATTATAGTATTTAGATTTCCATAGAATCTAGAAATACATCTATAAATATATGTACAATAATTTTAGTGTCCAAATTTATTATAATTTATTTATTTTTTATCCAAATTTAATTATTTATTAAAATAAATACCAGAAGTGATGATGACACTTTGGAACCTGGAGAAGACTGGTCGCATCGCTATAGAAGAATCCATACATCTGAAATGATTTTATTTTGTATTAAAAAGAGTACAAAACATTACAAGTGCATTACATTACAATCATTTAGGATTTTTTTTTTTTTTTGTGAAATTATAAAAAACTTTAATTATTGTTTGTCGATAATATTATTAAAAAAAAATCTTATATATTTCCTATGAACGAGAATAGAACTCATAGCCATCCGACACAATCAGTTTTTATTTATTAAATTAGAATACATAATAAAAGTCAAATTTATATGTGTTTTTACAAAGAATGCTAAAACCTAAAAGAAAACTTGTCAGAATAACTAATTAAGCATTTAGATTTAATTTGCCTTTTATCTACTATAGTAAAAAATCTATAGAGAAGAGAAAGAGAATATAATAATCACTAGTAATGTAGCTATATACGTCACTAAAAACCTGGCAGTGAACCAGCTCTCTAACACAGTAAATATTTAACAGAATATCACATGGGCTAGTTAGTCTACGTGGTGCATTTGCGAGGTGAGCTTTAAAATTTAAATAGTACAAACCTAACCTAAACCTAACTAAAAGCCTTTATGCAGATGCATTTAAGAAGCATGCTACAATTTAAAATCTTAAATACTTACGAGAAATGTAGCACAGAATTCCCCACAGCCGGTGCTCTGTCATCGCTGGGCTCCACTATAATGACGAAACCTTTGGTATAGGTCGCCAGTAACGTGGCGAAGTGGGCCACCAGCGTGAGCGCCGCGTAGTGCGCCGGCTCCCTCACGCGGAGAGTGCGCAGGAGTGTTTGCAGGCGGGTTGCGCAAAAACGGAGTGGTTTCCGCTCTATGCACACGCGTGTTGATACGTCTTTGAGGAAACCTGTGAATCAAAGCGAGATTTGTTATCTAATATGTTTAATATTTAAACGGAGAGACTTTAGTGTTAAAATGTTAGTGTTGAAAATATTAAGAATTTTAATTGCATTGCTCAACGTCTGACTGTAAACGTGACAATTGTGGGTTCAATTTTTACTCGGGGTAATAATTCATTTTCATTTTTATCCATACATAAAAATAGAAAAAGTGTTTAATTTGTTTTCCATTTAATTAAAATAAAGAAACATATTTACCAGCAGGTGATTCCTGTACGACATGTTGTATCCTCAACCTGGTCTTTACGTATTCTATGAAACGCTTCATAAAGCCTAAGAAGTGTTCAGCGTTTCTTATGTTTCCCGGCACTACCTCTGAAATAATATTTGAATATAATAATTATCCTTTCATCAACTAGAACAGAGCCTTAAATGGCTGGGCATATTTTCTTGAATTATGGCTAGGTATCAAAAAAACTGGATCAAAAAAAACGGTTCCGTTTCGGAGCTACAATGCCAGACATACAAACAGACACGTCAAACAGGAATTGCATTTTACAATAGAGAAACGTCTGTAGGTTTGTGAAATAATTTGTTATAGTTAATTAAAAATACAATAGTAAAACAACAAATTAGCATAATCTATACACATAATAAAACTGTAATTAATATACTGTATAATAAAATTGCTGTTTGTACATTGAAGATATATGAGAAATCTATTAATGGGGCAATTATTAGTGTAATAGAACAAAAAAAACAATATTTTTAAAAATTTTGTATGTTTGTCTGTGTGTTTGTTCACGCTAATCTCAGAAACGGCTTAATCCATTTAAATACAGTTTTTACTATTGTATTTTAGCGAACTTCCCTTAACATTTAGTGTTTTATATCAATCAGTTTATAAATAAAAAAGTTACTTCAATACAAAGAGTTGCATGCGACAACACATGTTATATTGAATTGGATGAAAATTTTGCTTTGAATGTATTGTCTCTAAAATGATATTGTCATATTGACATCATGAAAGTAATTCAGAGAATATAAATAAATGTTTAGTACACGCGGGCGAAGCCACGGGCGGGTCGTTAGTATATAATATAGTGGGGAAGGCGGAGGTAACTTAGTGTTAAGACACTTCGTTCGTCACGCACTGTGGCCAATTTTTGAGGCATTGCTTGTTAATGCGTATCCCAACGCCGCGACGTGCATTGTCAGCGCGAGCGAGAGATTAAAACCGCAAAACTAGAAGCAACAAACTGTGTTTCATATATTATGTTATTTCATACGTACTTATTTAATATTTAACTACTACTACTACTACTATTAACTTCACGCTTTATCCCTTGCGGGGTAGTCAGAGAGAACGGAGCTCCAAACGCTACGGTCTCTACATACCTCTTTCGCCTCGTCCACTGTCATCAATCTCCTCACACATGCCCTCCGGGGGCTCATGCTTTTTACGTGACCTTCCTCCAGTATCTTTGCTACTGTGTTTTCGAAGGTCAACCGAGGTCTCCCCCTACCTCTTTTACCGCTCAGTTTTCCATTTATTATTTAACCTACCATTTAATACTTCATCAGGTAAAATAGGGTTGGCCAGTATGAGATCTGTTTCGCGCGCGACGGCCGCCTCTCGGAGTCCTTCCACCATTTGTTCATATTCTAATGCTAATTTTTCCGCGTCTTCTTCTTTTAATCTGGATATTTTGTCAATTTTGAGTACATTACTTTATATTGCTTATGTATACTAAGCCAAAAGATAGATTTTTTTATTTAATGACTTTTAAACAGCAATTTATGAATTCTTAATATTTAGAGCCGTAGCCGTTTGAGTAGCCGTCGTGGTTCAGCGATACAGCTTTTGTCTGTAAACGCGACGATTGTGAGTTCTATTTTTACTCGGGGAACGAGTTACTTTCGTTTAGGAAGACAGCGCAGTGTTGAGTTTCACCATTTAACGCGCATTGTTTACAAAATTAAGCAGTCAGTGGAGAACAATGTTTTAACATTAGGTCCCTTCTGTCTACCCTGCTATGTAAAATATTCCGTATTGACGACAAAACCTAAAACCGCATTATTTCTATTAATTCAATCATTATTAGTAGAAGGAACTTTTTTTAATAAGTACTTTAATTAAATCTATTTTTAAAACATTATATCTGCTTCACGCTGTATCCCGCACACGGAACCTAGGCAGGGAATCTAGTGTTAAGAGACTCCGTACCCACTTTCGCCGAGTTCTGGAGGCATTGCGTGTTGAGTGGCGGACCTCAACGCTGCGCTTTGCCTAGACACCAGAGCAAGAAAATCAAAATATAAATTTAAATAAATATTCCATTTCACGATCGAGCAAAGAAATCAAAATATTTTTTTTTTTCCTCGAGTCGAGATTTTACTGTCACGCATTGTGCTCCTGCGCCACGACTGGCCTCTAAAAATCTTAAATTGTTTTATTTTACGTAGACATTATACATTTATCAAATAAGCTATCTATTCCACTAAAGCTATCTATTCGCATCTTTAAACCAGTAAATTTTGAATAGTGGTTGTAAACTTAACTACCGCATTTTCATCCACTGTGTATTTTTTCTTTTCTTTTTTAAGCTTCATGGTTTAGCTTTAACTCATATTTGAGATATTGAGTGTTGATTGACGGAGCTCAACGCCGCTACAGCTTTGTCCCAACTCCACGTCTTTGTAATAACTTTCATATGCACCAGATAATGTTGACCAAATTACATTCACACTCAATTTTAAGTTAAATCTTAAAATTTTGAACGTTTAAGACTTACTGTGCCACAGCCTTCTCCAGCGACTGTAGAGCCTGAGTGCTCTTATCAATTGTCCGTCTCGTTATCTTAACGCTTAGTGAATCGATACACACGTTATCAATGTTGTGAGCCTCGTCGAACACCACTACAGCCTCTCTGTTTAACTCTTTCGATACCACTTCAGCTATCTTCGGATCTAAGAGGTAATGGTAGGAGTATACCACTATTTCTGCATGTATTATCTGTAATTTATATTATAAACTTTAGGAAAATGTATATCCAGTACAATCGATGACTTTTGACCTTCCTTAAGTTAGCCTCTCTGAACACAAAAAAATAATCAAAAGAAAGAAACAGGATGCATCCTAAAATCAAATATGCACATCCAAATACAACTAACTTCAGGGCGGTAACAATTCATTGATTATACTGTACTAAAAATATCATATTTATTATCACTATAAACAAAAAAATTAGCCTCATTTATTTAATAAAAATTCATCATTTATTATTTATTAATTAAATATTGATATATATATATATATATATATATATATATATATATATATATATATATATATATATATATATATATATATATATATATATATATATATATATATGCACATAATACTCTAATAATAAAACAAAATAATAAAATAAAAATAAATCAGCTTCACGCTGTATCCCGCACACAGCAGGGTAGGCAGAGGGAACCTAGTGTTAAGACACTCCGTTCCCCACTTTCTGCCGAATTCTGGAGGCATTGCGTGTTGAGTGACAGAACTCAACGCCGCGCTTAACATCGACACCAGAGCGAAGAAATGGAAATATAAATTTAAGTAAATATTTCATCTCCTCGAGTGGGGATCAAGCCCACAACCCACAGTTGGTTTTACAGTCACACTTCATGCCACTGCGCCACGACCGGTCTCAAAAAAAATTTTAAGAATTAACTTAAAACAAAATAATAATAATAAAAAACACAAGCACAATACACCCATTGTTTGTGCAGTTATTAACTTTATTATACTAAAAACTGGACTTACAGCAAATCTAGACAAAAAGTATGGACACCAGTTTCTATCAGCACCATATTGTTTGAGGTCATCCATTGTATAAACTCCGTAAGGTAACATTGACTCACGGCCTTCCCTATTGAAGCCTTCGTAGAATTGGCCTGTTATTTTAATATTTCGTAATAAATGGATGAATATAATAAGTGTTATAAATTACTATATATAACAAAGAATGTTTTTTTTAAATAAAATATTTGTGCACAGATTTTATGTTGTGTGGAAATGAAGCTTCATAAAAAATGTGATAACTTAAAAAGCAACTCCATTTTTGAGGCCAGTTGAGACACAGGGTCACAAGCGTGTAAACGAGACAGGTTGTAGGTTCAATTCTCACTTGAGGAAATGAAACATTTAATATTATAATTTTTTCGCTCTGGTGTCAAAGAAAAGCATAGAGTTGAGTTCCGCCACACAACATGCTATGCAATGCTAACAACAATCTGTTCCTTTGTATCTATGGAGGTATGACCTACTCCATAGATTCCCAACATACATTGTTTTTTTTATAATTGAAACTATTTGCAATCATTATTTTATACTACATATACAAGTGCATTCAGTTCAAGGATGTTAGATTTCTTTAGGCATTGGATGATTTGACACAGAACATTTGGACCATACATTAAATGGGAAAGGAATATACAAAGAAATTCCAATAAATACTTACAAATAGGCACTGAGCTGTCTTGTTCATGAGTATCTCTGACATAACTGGCAGTTAATGAATGGCATTTACTATCTACTAATTTTCCTTCTCTCTCTCTTGATACCTACAGATTAAACAAAATATTAAATATAATATGCATTTATTGTTACTGTTGGAGAAATTAAAATAATTTATATGTAATCATTCCTCTGAGTGAAAGGGATTGAACTCATAACCAATTTTTTTTAATTCTCCTATCCTCCTCCTCCTAGCTAAATCTTCTCTAGCTCCATATTAGTCACTCAATGTTATGTTTATATGTTTTTATTGTAATATATTTTACAATAATTATTATACTTACATCTGGATGTATGCACAGATTCTTCCTGGAACTCAGAACAACTCCAGTCAAATTAGGCTTCTCTCCTTGACATTTTTCATAATACTTTATTAAGTTCTTTAACTCTTCTAAAACTTTTTCTATCTCGGGTACAGTACGGGAACAGTAAATTAATTTCCTTAAAGTTCATAATATTGATTATAAAAAATAAGGAAGGTGATAAAATTAGACACAAGTTATTTTTCATATACATTTAAAAAATAAAACTAAGTGAAGAAAGAGTGTGAAATTTAAACTAACCTGACATGGTGAGGGTTTTGTATCATATAGGCAACAATAAGTGATAGCAGTGAAATAGTTTTTCCAGTTCCAGAAGGCATTTCCAATAAGCCATGTCCCTAAAAAATGCAAATATACAAGTTATAGAATTAGCAACTTGTGGATATTTTATAATAAATGGATATGGACATTTTATAATATAATTTATCGTTCTCTTTCATCTCTAATTCAATAAAAACAAAACATAACCTGCAAAGTGTACTTAACCAATTTAAATCAAAATGTTATAAGATATATTTGCGTACCTTGGCATCAAGAGCTCTTTTTAATTCAAGCATATACGCATATTGTTCTGGATAAATATAATCATATGGAAAATAAACAAGAAGACCATCAACGGTTAGCCTGAAATCAAAAATATAAAATAAAATGTGTTTATCCCATTTTCCATAAAACTGTTAGCAATTTTTATAAGTATTCATACTTCATTATCGAAAGAAATTTTAAATGGGAACTCTTTATTAGTAAAAAATATTAAACTTTTCTATTAGCGGCAGCAGTTATGACATGTAACAAGTTTGTTTTGCTTTTGAAGCAAAACAGATCTTGAATGTCATTTTGACAACCATAAACTATTATTATTTTTAAATAGGAAAGCGAAGACTTAGCTTAGACGACGGCGAAGTATACGTCACGTATAGTTATAGTCCTTAACAAATTGTATAACATTATAAAAGTAGACTCGAAAATATTTGAAATAAAAATAAGTAAATATGTCTAAAATAACAGAATTGTTATTAAAATGTTTAATATGTCTTGTTTTTTCTATGTATGTTCATAATTATAATACGTTACCTAATTACGAATATATTATATTTCATTGAATTGCTTTTATATTTATATGTATCTTGTTTAATTTGTTTACATGACCTTTGGAATAATAATGTGATATTACCGATAATAAGAAACAAAAGTTAATTGTACGAATATCATTTTCAAGTTCCCTACCTTAAGGAAACATTTTATTGCTATTTTTAATTTATCCATTATGGTTAAAGTAGCTATATTAGGCGCCGGCATTAACGGTTTGAGTTGTGCTGTGAAAATAAAAGAAAAATATCCAAATATTGATGTAAGTTACTTGTATTCAATTAACGTATTTAATAATTTTAGTTACTTTGAACCCTTTATATTAAGTATATTCTTATGAAATCAAAGTGAAAAGATAGTCAAATAAAATGTTCGTATTTCAGGTTGCACTATTTTCTAATGAGTTCACACCAAACACAACTGGCGATGGGTGTGGTGGGTTGTGGTACCCATACATCTGCGGTAATACACCGGAGAATCTTTTATGGTTAGTGACGAACATTTGTATTAAATTTTATTTAGTTTCTTATTTTTTTTTTAAATGGATATCTTTGCTACTGAAATATGTATGATACATTTTAAGAAAAGTATATAGTACATCCTACGTCATATAAATCCAGAACAATTAAACACATCATTTATTTATATTTTGTAGGAAATGGGGCGGTGAAACTTATAAATTCATACACAAGCTATGGTTGGAAGGTGGACACGATGTAACTCTCATGCCTCTGTACGAGCTGTATAGTGATAAGCAAGATTTGCCCGTACAGGACTGGGCGAGTGCTGTCTTTGGATATGGGATTCTGGATAAGAAGCATTTAGACTATTTAAGCAGCATTTCTTCTAATATTTATCAGTAAGTTCCGTAATATAATAATCTGTTTCTCCTATTATTATTTTTTCAGCTTCACGCTGTATCCCGCACACAGCAGGGTAGGCAGAGGGAACCTAATGTTAAGACATTCCGTTCTCCACTTTCCGCCGAATTTTGGAGGCGTGTTGAGTGGCAGAATTCTTCTTTCCTCGACACCAGAGCGAAGTAATGGAATAATGAATATAAATTTAAATAAATATATTATTTCCTCAAACCCACAACCAGTCGCGCTTACAGTCACACTTTGTGCTCCTGCGAAACGACTGACCTCATTAATATACATATAATAAATAATTCTTCTTTCTTTGCAGATCAGGACGAACGTTTACAACGTTTATAGTGTACCCGCCAACTATACTAAGTCTTTTAAGCGAGCGATTTAAGAAAGCAAATGGAAAAATATTACATAGTAAAATTAGTTCTTTAAATGACACTCGATTGGACGAATATGACATAATTGTGAATTGCCTGGGACTTGGAGCAAGAGACGTTGTTCCTGATAAAAAAGTTTTTCCGGTTAGAGGACAGATCTCACGAGTACGACTAGAAAAGATAATTATGTATAATCAGCTTCACGCTGTATCCCGCACACAGCAGGGTAGGCAGAGGGAACCTAGTGTTAAGACACTCCGTTCCCCACTTTCTGCCGAATTCTGGAGGCATTGTGTGTTGAGTGGCAGAACTCAACGCCGCGCTTAACCTCGACACTAGAGCGAAGAGATGGAAATATAAATTTAAGTAAATATTTTATCTCCTCGAGTGGGGATCAAACTCACAACCAGTCGGTTTTACAGTCACACCTCGTGCCGGTGCGCCACGACTGGCCTCTCACTTATGTCACAATTTATATTTTAAGTTTCACTTTCCTACTTTTTAGTGCACATTTTTTTTTCTAGTCTTCTGCTCCGTGGGTAAATCATATTATATTCAATGATGTTGGTAACTACATTCTGCCTAAGTGAGTAACAAAATTAACAGTATTTAAAATGCTACTACTATTAAGTAAGTAAACAAATCCTAAGCTAAACTAAACAATGGTCATATTGCAGTGTATACGATTGTATATTAGGCGGTACTCACCAAGAGAATGATTTTAACACAGCAATAGATGACGACGACACTGATTTCGTTGTAAACGGGTGCATAGACATGGTTCCAGGAATCAAAGTATGTATAAATAACAGATATTTAAAATTTACTGTAATTGTTGGTCCTTCGAGCCAACTTCTCGGTAAATACTACAGTATTTGTTAGTTGAGTTATATAGTGTAATTCAAATATGTTTATAGCACGCAAAAATTTTGTCCCACTGGGTTGGATTGAGGCCAGCGAGAGAAACAGTCAGATTAGATTCTGAAGAGAAAAATGGAAAATTATACATTCACAACTATGGACATGGTAAGTAGCAGTTTATTGTTTGATAATACATTTTAATACTTATTAAATTTGCAAGCAATATCTTTATTTGGCACCATAAATTTACCTTGTTTTTCAATCTGAGTAACCCTAAAAATTTATAATAAAACAGTTATTTTACGCCAATTTAGTTCAACTAAATATATTTTATTGGTATAGTTTATTCATTTATGAACCGACTTAAACAAAACAAATACTAAATATTAAAGGAAGTTTGTCAAAATACAATAGTGAAAACTGCATTATAATCGGTTAAGCCGTTTTTAGATTAGCGTGAACAAACGCAGAGACAAACAGACAAACCAGCAAATAGGAAGATAAAATTTAAAAAATATTGGTTTGGGTTTATTACATTGTTAAATGTCTCCAATAACATTTTTTTCTATATTTTCCATGTACAGACACCCATCAATTACGATTTTATTATAAGTATAGATATGAAGTGATAAAATATGAACAGAAGACAGCCTGGTGAGGTACAAACACTAAAAACAAACAAAAAGCTATATTAATAATATACAACTAACATTATTTATTTCATATTTCAGGCGGTAGTGGTTTGACTTTGTTTTGGGGCTGTGCTTCGGATGTGCTCGATATCTTTGACAAACATATGACCAGAAATAACCATAAACTAAAATCAAAGCTTTAAAATTGCTATGGCGATCTTTTGTTTCTAATTGTTATATTATACAAAATAAACATAATATATTTATTTTTTTAATAAAAATATTTTAAACGGATTTTTCACGTAGTTATTTTTTATTTAGCTTTCTATTGTATCCCGCACAGAGAATTCAGGCAGACTGATTTGATTTCCCAGAGAAACTGGGAAATTGGTGTTAAATTTGAACACTACTGTGTTAAATGGAAAATCTTAACATTTGCCTCTGAAGCCAACTTTTATATTACTTTAAAATTATTTGTTCATTCAATATATTTTTTTTACTTAATACCAACATCCGAAGATTGTCCCATGGAGATGGTAGTCAATTTATTTTTGACAAAAAATAAAACAATATAATAAATCAACTAAAAAAATATATTATCTACAAAATATTATTTCTTAATAAAGTATATTTATTGCAATTTTTAAGTAAAAATCGTATATCAATACAATTTTAATATAAAATCGGTAACAATTATACATCTTCGGTATAATATCACTTCTTCTGAATTACATCGTAAATATCTGTTCTCTTTTGACTCCTTATCGGTATTTGGCTTCGAACTTCTTCTACTAAATTCAAATCTGTAAATAAAAAAAAATACATAAATAGAGGCCGGTCGTGGCGCAGCGGCACGAGGTGTGGCTGCAAAACCGATTTTTTTGGTTGTGGGTTCGATCCCCACTCGAGGAGATGAAATATTTACTTAAACTTATATTTCCATTTCTTCGCTCTGGTGTCGAGGTTAAGCGCGGCGTTGAGTTCTGCCACTCAGCACGCAGTGCCTCCGGAATTCGGCAGAAAGTGGGGAACGGAGTGTCTTAACACTAGGTTCCCTCTGCCTACCCTGCTGTGTGTGGGATACAGCGTAAAGCTAATTTAATTTTTTTTAAAATAAAAAATAAACAAAACAGTAAAAGATTATAATATTATAGAAATATACATATGGATGTATTTCGTAAAAAAGGCAATAATATAACTATCGTATTTTTTAATTATTAAAATTCATCGAAGTTATCTTAGTTTTATAGTAAAGTCAAGTTCGGTTTGAACAGGTAAAATTAAAAACCTGCCATAAGTGTACAATAGGGCAATGTGCGGGATATAGGAGTGAGGGCACTTCGTATCATAATACGAGACGCAACCGGCATCGACGCGGGTCTAGTCTCGACTGTTGCTCTAACAGTTACCACTGCCACCATTTGGTGGGTACTAATTTATTTCAATATATTTTTTTTCAGCTTCACGCTGTATCCCGCATACAGCAGGGTAGGCAGAGGGAACCTAGTGTTAAGACACTCCGTTCTCCACTTTCCGCCGAGTTTTGGAGGCATTGCGTGTTGAGTGGAGAAATTCAACGCCGCGCTTTGCCTCGACACCAGAATGAAAATATAAATGTAAATAAATATTTCATTTCCTCGAGTGGGGATCGAACCCACAACCAGTCTATTTTACAGTCACACTTTGTGCCTCTGCGCCACGACTGGCCTCTATTACAATATGCTACCATAAATCTCATTTAAACACTATATGTGATATTATCCGAGACTTTTATATCGGATTCTGTCAAGATTCGAAAATATACATTACATACCAACATCTGCCACCAAGGTGCCTGGCTCCTCACCGAGTTGTCCCACGACATTGGCCCAGGGGTCCACGACCATAGAGTGTCCCCAGGCCACGTAGCCCGCCCCCGCGTCCCGGGCCGGACCGACCAGCGCTAGCCACAGCTGCTCGTCGTTGGCTCTAGCTCGGGCCAGCAGCTCCCAGTGTTTTGGACCAGTCGTCATGTTGAACGCGCCAGGGTATATTAAAAGGGAACATCCTGTGTAACAATACCAATAGTGAACCCTGTTACACTGTTCACAAATATATAAAAATGTATGAAATTATTAAATTGAATCTCATGCAAGAATCTCAACAGAACTGGTTTCCGACCTGGTGTTAGACCCATGTTTATTCAATAATTCAAAACACATTTGCAAAAGTCTATTTGAATAGATTGAATTAGAATGTGTGGATAAGTGGAAAAATATTATGTTTTTATTGTATTAAACCTTTTTATTTGTGGCGCAGGGGCACAGGTGAGTGACTGTAAACGCAGCAGGTGGTGGGTGCAATTCCTACTCGAGGAAATTAAATATTTAATACTTTAATTTTTTGGCTCTGGTGTCGGGTCAAAGCGCGGTCACTCAATACGTTGCCGCGAAAATTTATCGGAACGTAGGAACCGGAGTGTCTTAACACTAGGTTATCTCTGCCTACCCTGCTATAGACGAGATACAGCTACAGATAAGCTGAATAAAAAATATTTTTAATGCTTTAAAAATAGTAATACATAAAAATGCCTACCTTGTTTAGACATGAGATGCGCCATTTCAGGGAAACGCAAGTCGTAGCAAATACCAATGCCTATTTTAACCCCGTGATAGTCGAATGTTGTGATCTGGTCTCCGGCGCTCAGTACTTCGGATTCTTTAAATGTTATTTTATTTGGAATGTCTATGTCGAAGAGATGCATCTATAATTGGTAATAAAAGAATAATATTTTTAGTTAGAATACTTCGTTTCCGACTATTTGTAAATTTTTTGAATAGTAGAACTCAAAGCCGCGCTTCACCTTCTTACCAGAGTTAAATTTAATTAATTTGTTCAGAGTAGGAATCGAACTGACAACTGCTGCGTTAATAGTAAGACGCCAGCCGCCTTGCTGCATCAAGACGGCGCGGCGGCCTCTAAATTTCCCTTCATTTCGAGGAGTATTGAAATTTGTTTGATACTTAGAGAAGTTTGTGGGGCTGTCCCACGGGACAGTCAACATGACGGTTATGGTTTATATCTCCAATCAGGAGAATAATGTAGTCATAAGCATAAGGCCTACTCAGAGGATTAAAATATTGAAAATGTTGATTTCGTCCCTCTGCTAACGAGGCAAAGGCCGTCGTTGAGTTCCACCACTTAATACGCAATGGCTGGACAATTCAGAGGAAAGTGGAGAACGCGAGCATCTTAATGGAAACAGAGAATCTTTACACTACCTTGCCTATCCTGCTATGCACGGGATACAGCATGAGGCTAACAAAAATATAATTATTCCACCACTATGATAAGACAAAACACAATGTTGAGACCCACTCCTCAATACACAATTTATCAAATTCTAATGGAAAGTGGAGTATAGAGTGTCTTAACACTACTTAAGATGTTATGTACAGCAAGAAGTAAATAAAAAAATTATACTTTTAAATACTTTTTCCTGTTCTATAAAAATAAACAAACAACAAATTATATCAAAGTAATCGCTACCTTCCTATGCTGCGCCAATAGCTTTCCACACTCATCCCACACAGTGCAAGTATTATATAGTTTGTCTCCACAACGTTCAGGCACGGTACCTCCCACCACACAGACACCTGCTTCAGCGGCAGCCTTAGATAGTGCCCTACTTGTTGCACCTGATGGCACTTCTTCTGCATATTCATTAAAATATTCTGAAATACAATATACATATATATTGTATCACACTTACAGTAAGTTGCTGCCCCATTTTGCCATCTTATAATCTTAAGATTTTTATTTATATTAACATCAAAATCTAGTTTCGATTAAATGTATTTAAACTTAAAAAAAAATTAGGAGACTACAAAATCATTTACTTAGTTTTTTATAATAATTATAATAATAATATTTATAATAATTAATAATTACATAGGCAGAAAGTGGTATGTAAGTCTGTGTACCACTGTATGTAGCCATTTTAAAAAAATAAAAATAAGCATGTTAAGACTGGCTGAAGCTGAAGCTGAATAAATGTAATTGTAAGTAAAATTTATAATATATCATATTGAGTTATGGCAACCAATATAAAGTGCCTTAAATTTAGGCAAAATATAAAGAATAGAACCTACAATTATTAAAAAGTTATTCATTCTTTGCTAAGTTATCCAAGTTCTCAATCAATATAAATACTTTACTTGTTCCATAAGGAGAATTAAAACACTCCGGCAAGGCTACGAGGTGAGCCCCTTTTTCCTTAGCTTTGTGTATCTCATTGACTGCTGCAGCCACATTCTTAGCTTTATCTGGCCCCACTGATAACTGAACTAGTGCTATTTTTAAACCTAAAATAAAAGTTGTAATACACCTTGAATAAAATCATGCATATTAGGAGAAAAATATAATAAAAAGTTTCTTATTGTTTTTTTTTCAATGGAAACTATTAAACGTATAAGGAATAGAAGTGAGATAGAATCGTTCAAAAAGTAAGTAATCGAAACGCTAAAAGTTTTATATAACATCATCAAACATATATTCTGATACTGTACCCTTAAAATTATTTAGCTGTTTCTTAGTAAATCGCGGGTGCACCGCATCTGTAGCACTTTCACACATTATATCAATAATAGCATTAATTAGATATGTTTACCTTTCCTTAACATACTTGGAACTGTATGAAGCCTATTATTTTGGACACTTTAATAAATTAAATTGGTTTTAAACTATAAAACAGACGAAATAACACCTAAAAACTAAACAACTGATAGCTATAATGACACTTGACGTAATGTCAAATTAAATGATAACAGATGTTATACAAACAAAAATAAAGAGAATGTGATAACATGTTTAATTCAATAAAACATTAAATGGAAAGTAGTATTTGCTTAACAAATATGCAATAATAATAGGCGTCTAATAAATTATTTTACTATTACAAGTCTTACGTCATTTTATTAATGTAAAGATGAGTGGGAATCGAACCCACAACCTTTCGCGTTTATAGTCACACGCTTGTGCCACTGCGCCACGACTGGCCTCATTATCTTATACATATTCTTTTACAATTCTGTTAAATTTAACTCCTTCTCCAATGTGCTCGTGCTCGTGGCTCAGGGGCACAAAGTATGACTGTAACCACGACTGGTTGTGGATTTGATCCCCATTCGAGAATATGAAATATTTATTTAAATTTATATTCATTCTTCCATTTTTTCGCTCTGGTGACGAGACAAAGCGCAATGCGGCATAGCTGCTGTGTGCGTTAAGCTAAAAAAACTAGTATGTGATGCAATGCATCTAAGATTGGTTGTTTAGTTTAAACAGAATAAGTATATTACATAAAAATATAGCGTGGAATTGATATCCACGCAATTTACTCTCGAAATCTTCTAATAACCTTTGAGGCCAGTCGTGGGGCAAGACATAAACTGTAAACACGAAAGGGTTCAATTCCCACTCATCATAATATCAGTAAAATGTCGACTGCTATCTGCGGGATACAGCGTGAAGCTAAAAAAAACCTAAAAGATAAGGTACTCATTCAAATAATTATATTTTTTGTTGCCTTTCACCGCTTTTTTTAAATGTCGTGTCCGATTGTGGGTGATGCGGAGTGGTTATACATGTATAAAATTTGATTTGTAAACTAGTTTGCACTTAATGCTTTAAGAAATATAAAAGTTCTCTCTTCTTGGCATATTATTAAACACATAAAACAAATTATGAACCATTTTTAACTTTATTTTGTTATTTAAAATGGTTGCCCTTGGTTTGCTTGGACGACTGATACGATTATTTATTTTATTTAATTTTGTCTCCTTCTTTTTTATTTCAGTTTATTTTGGGAAAGTTTTGTTGTTATAAATTGTTATTTAAATCTGTAGATTTTTTTTGATGTTGCTCGCAAAAATTGTTTTATTGAATATCATAATTTTATGTATCTTTCTAGGTGACGTGACCACGGCAAACGCGGGTTTTCCCGCGTAAATCCCTATCCTATTGCGGGAATAACGGGATAACAAATCTATATGTTGCTCCATCACTAACGAGACTTTTCGGTTTTTTTGTTGAAGGCGCTCATCGTAGGGTGGCTTTCGATTTTATTTAGGAGATGTGCTTTCGTGGATTTTAAAACTAGTGTACTACAATGACCATTGAGAAAATTTAAATTTATTTTTGGAAAACACAAGTTAAAAAAAGTACGGGTCGCTTGATGGTAAGTGATCACCGTCGCCCACGACCCCGTGCAACACCAGAGGAGCTATGGCTGCGTTGTCGGCCTTTAAGATAGCCTCTAATTTATATACCTTTCTGAAAAACGGGACATTTGTTCGTCCCGGTGGCATGTGTGGGGACACTGGGGCATACAAGCGAAAACTGGAACAGTCCCGTTTAAAATTTCCAGACAAACACTCTTGTTTTACATTGAAATGATTATAATAATCCAACAACACAGGAAAACAACTTAAGGTCGTGAGAGGAATTGCTCTTAAAAATAACTTAACCGCTTTTCCCGAATATTGTTATTATATGATACAGTAAAGTTAAGGCCAGTCTTGGTGCAGGGTCACAAAGTGTGACTGTAAAACCGACTGGTTGTGGGTTCGATCCCCACTCGAGGATGAAATATTTACTTAAATTCAAAAGTAAATATTTTACGGGGGTAAATATTTGGGGGATATAAGTTGCTCGCGTCCGTAGGATTTACCATCTTTTCCTATAACAAGTAAGACTCACCCTACACGTGTCCCCTGGGTGGTGCAAAATGAGCAATGAACGCCGAGTCACAGGCGGCGGTCAATTAACCTGTTTAGGCCATAGCGGACCTAGGGAAGTTAAATGCCCCTGAAATAGCTGCTATAATACCTTGGGAAAGTAATATATGCCTCTTCTCCCAACCCTCAATTTTATGAAAATGTCGAATAATGTGAAAGATAGTACGTCATGCGATCCGGTTAACCCCCGGCGCTCTCCGGTACCCGGGCCGGAGGGTGTGAAATTAGCTACCGAAGACTTGATGGAAGTAGGCGACCAGGCTTCCATTACAGTGAATGCTACTGGCAGCAAAAAACTTACTCAGCAGGCCTTCCACCGCAGTATGTTTACCACCAGGCCTAGAAGTAACTCCTTGGGCGGTAAACCCCCAGAACACTTACAAACTGTGGTAAAACCTCTGAAAGACGCAGTTACGCAAAACGCACCCAGCCAACAAGGCACCGTGAGCCCTCCTTCTTGGCAGAGAGTACCAGGCAGAAACCCTAAACGGAAGAAACTCAGTAATTCACCGGAGAGCTTAACCACCAGCAACATGTTCAGTCAGTTACCAATAGACTTAACTGAAGACCCCCTTGCAACTAAAAAAATAGTGGAAAAAAAACCTAGCAAACCCCCGACCTATAGTATTGTATGGTATAGAAGATGTGAATAAACTAACTGAACTTGTGGAAACTGTAGCAGATAAAAGCTCATTCACATATCGAACTACAAATAGAAACCAACTGAGAATCAACACCCAAGATATGGAGGCATACAAGCGAATCATCACCAAATTCCGCGAAAGTGGCTTAATTGGTCACACATTCAAAAAAAAGGAAGAACGACCCTGTCGTATTGTCATCCGAAACCTCCACCACACAACACCTAAAAGCGTGATAAAGGAAGAAATTGAAAAAACTGGGAATACTGTAATCGGGGAAATTATTAACTCCAGATATGGCCCGGATAAAAAGCCAACTTCAACATTCTTCGTAAATCTCTTACCTAGCACAAACGATAAGGCAGCTAAAGAAATCAAATACATCTACCATCAGGCTGTAACTGTAGAGGACCCGAAGAAGAAAAATTCAATTGTGCAGTGCCAACGGTGCCAGCAATATGGGCACACAAAAAATTATTGTATGAGACCTTTCCGTTGTGTTAAATGCGCACAGGCTCATAAAACCTCAGATTGTCCAAAGAGAGATAGAAATACACCAACTCAATGTGCACTGTGCCATGGCTCCCACCCAGCAAATTACAAGGGTTGTGAGGTATATAGAGAAATCCTTGCTAGAAAAAATAACAGATATGGTCAACGAAGAGCCACTGCAAAAGACAACACAAATCGAGACATAAACCGCCTAAGTAATACTGCCCAACAATATACCTCCATTCATAAGGGAAATGAACCACTCTCATACGCCAAAGTCGCTGGAAACGAATCACACAAAGTTGCCACAGAAAATACCTTACCTGATATAAACAAAAATCCTACGGTATTGGAAACTCTTCTCACCAAACAAAACGAAAAATTTGATTTGGTCTTACAACAAATGAGTACTCTTATGAGCCTCATAACTACACTCATAACTAAATTACAAGGATAAAAGGCCTTGGGCTAAGACTGGCTACTTGGAACATAAATGGACTTTCACCCAACAAAAGTGAACTTGACATGCTGATCGCCGTGCACAAACTGGACATAGTTCTAATATCCGAAGCTCACTGCACGGACAAAACCAATGTCAAAATCAAAGGGTTCCAGACATATACTACAAATCACCCAGATGGCACAGGTCATGCAGAATCAGCCATAATTATCCGGGACAAAATAAAGCACCACCTAATGCCTGAATACAAAACTGACCAAATACAGGCCACTTCAGTCTCAATACAGGATAGATGTGGGTACTTTAATGTTTCATCTGTGTACTGTCCCCCAAAACATCGTATAGACTCTGACCAATTCTCCAACTTCTTCTCAAGTCTAGGCAATCGATTCATAGCAGGAGGCGATTGGAACTCCAAACATGTCTATTGGGGCTCTAGATTAATTACAACAAGGGGAAGGCAGCTATATTTGAGCATCAATAATAATCGCCTAAATACAATTGCCCCATCAGAGCCTACTAACTGGCCAGCCGATCATAATCGAATACCGGACATACTTGACTTCTTCATAACAAAAGGACTCTCGAAGATATATATGAAAATCGAGACATGTAATGATGGGTCATCAGATCATACTCCAGTCTTACTAACTATAAGCTCAACTATAATCGAGGTCGAAAGACCCATATTATTATACAACCAGCATACCGACTGGAGCTCCTTCAGAGACTACATAGTGGAGAACCTTAATCTAAACATTAGACTCAAAACGGCAGAAGAAATTGAAATAGCGGTAGTAGGTTTCACTAATCTCATACAAGTTGCCGCGTGGAAGTGCACACCTATTGTCGAGCATAGAAACCAAGGCATAAACATACCTCTGGAAATAAAAAACATGATCCTGGAAAAGCGCAAATTACGCAGAACCTGGCAACTTAGCCGCCATCCACAAGATAAGACTGCCCTTAACAGCGCCATTGTAGAATTAAAAGAAGCTCTGAAGAATACAAATGACTCAACAATGCAAGCAAAGTTGGAATCTCTAACTGCTACTAAAGCCACCAATTACTCGCTCTGGAAAGTTAGCCGCTCCTATGATAGACCTAACGTACCCAAGCCCCCTATAAAAAAAGGAAATGACTGGGCCAGAACAAGCCAAGATAAGGCAAACCTGTTTGCGGAGCATCTAGCAAACGTTTTTAAACCAAACGTAATCCAGGACAAACCATCAGAAGAACATGTTGACCACATCCTAAAACAAGATCTTCAAATGGACCTTCCCCCTAGACCTGTGTCGTCCGCGGAAGTCATAAAAACAATTAAACGGCTGGACAGCAAAAAGGCACCAGGTTACGATCTGATAACCAAAGAGGTATTGGTGGAACTACCCAGAAAGGCTCTTGTCTTTCTCACCGTCATCTTCAACGCTATGTTGCGAGTAGGGTACTTCCCTAATGCGTGGAAAGTCTCAGAAATAATTATGGTCCCCAAACCTGGCAAAATAATTACTGATAAGACATCCTATCGACCGATCAGTCTGTTGCCTATACTATCTAAGGTTCTAGAGAAGATAATACTTCGTAGAATTATGCCAAACCTCTTGGAGCGCGGAGTGATACCAGATCACCAATTTGGCTTTAGAGAACACCATGGCACAGTAGAACAGGCTCATCGAGTATGTGACACTATAAGAAAGTCCCTAGAACAAAAGGAGTACTGCTCGACTGCATTTCTGGACATCCAGCAGGCATTTGACAAGGTCTGGCACAGAGGTTTACTATGTAAGATCAAACAAAATGTCTCACACTCATACTTTCCTGTGTTCAAGTCTTACCTGGAGGATCGTATATTTTATGTGAAAGAAGGTGACGCCACCTCCGACTTCAAAGAGATCTACGCCGGGGTACCTCAAGGATCTGTCCTGGGCCCAACACTCTACACCTTGTTCACTGCGGACATACCGCTGACACCACAAACAATTACAGCCTCATTCGCAGACGACACTGCTATATTGTCAAGCCATAAGGATCCTAAACTGGCATCAGAGAACCTGCAAAAGTGCCTGGATAAACCACCACCACATAAAATGTAAAAAGCAAGAGCTTCAACTAAAGTACAATAGCCTGTACTGGATGCTGGGAAGGAACTCAAGACTTTCTATGGACAACAAATTGCTTATCTACAAAGTCATCCTAAAGCCCATCTGGACATACGGCCTGCAACTATGGGGCAGTGCAAGCGACTCCAACCTAAATATAATCCAGCGTCAACAAAACAGGATCTTAAAAACAATTGCAAAAGCACCTTGGTATATAACCAATAATGAAATCCACGAGCACCTCGGAATGAGAACAATCAAGGAGGAAATTCGGAGTCTGGCAGCTAAGTACAAAGAGAGGCTCATTCATCACCCCAATGAACTTGCTCGCCAACTCACCATGGACCGTTATGTGAAACGATTAAAACGACATCATATCCTAGAGCTAGAAACCCGCCATTAGCTCTGGGCAGCATATGAGTTGATGCATCCGATGGGATGCCACTCGGCACGACAGCATCACAGAACAAATTCGCTCATAGTCACAAGACTGATTGCAAATATACTCAAAGAAAAAAAAAACAAATTTCCATTTCTTGCAATGCCTCTAGAATTCGGCAGAAAGTGGGGAACAGAGTGTCTTAACACTAGATTCCCTCTGCCTACCCTGCTGTGTGCAGGATACAGTGAAGCTGATTTTAAAATTCAATTTCATACATATAGACAATACAATATTACTTAAACAATTTAATAGCGCGGTTTCGCTATATACTCAATTGAAGCGTGAGTGCATCGAATCACAGTATATAGGTACTCGTATATCGAAGTACCGACTCATACAGAAGTACCGAGTCGTACCGAAGTGCCGACTCATAAACTCGCGACGTGACGTCGCTTGCGCGGTCGCTTTTTGACGCGGAGACTGTACTTTAACGCCTAATATCTCAGTAATTTTTGAAGATAGGAAAAAAATTAAACTGAGTTGAGTCTTGAGTTTCCTACTTTTTAAAGGTAAATGCTGATAGCAAATAATTTTGGTTGGTGTGAGTCATTGAATCAGCAGAAAAGAATAAACTAAAAAAAAATAAAACAACTAAATAAATATATGGTCTATATTTATTATAAATACTCAGCACAATATGTGCTTACACGACAATTCTAATTACAGTTATATAAAAAAACTTACAGAAAATAAAAGATAAATACTGATGAACGTTTTTTGTCTTATAATTAAACTTATTGCAAATTATTTATTTATAAAATACAGAATATAATATACTTTGCGGTTATCTATGTCTGCAGTATATTATAATTAAATAAAAATATAAAGATAGAGGCCGAGGAGTCGTAACGGAGGGTTGGGGAATACTGCGCTACGACTGGCCTCTTCATATACATATAAACTAAAGGTGGTGCTTATGTGTTAACGCTGTTATTCCACACTTAGGAAAGAAAAATACTTATTTAGAAAACGTATAAAAATTTGAACGTAGCGGGACTCGAACCCGCGCCTCCTGGACCGGGTCGGTTTTTTTATATTTTTGTTATTTTCCCGCTACGTTTAAATTTTTATACGTTTTCTAAATAAGTATTTTTCTTTCCTAAGTGTGGAATAACACTTAAAAAAAATTAAAAATAAAATATAATTTTTAATAATAAAATGAGTAAATAAAATTTTTGTCGCGTGATATCAATACAGCGCGATTACGAAATTTGACAACGATATTTCATTAGCTAAATTGTCGATAAAAATATAAATAATTTGTTTGTATAATTTAATTGGATTTTGTGCCTTTTTCTTTTTAGATGTTGGTTTAATAAAATAAGTCGGTTTAATAATAATGACTTTGTTTTTTTTTATTATTATGATTTTTCTTAATTCCTGGAAAGGATATCGCAGTATAAGCGAATGAAAATTGATATAGACATTAAATATCATTGAGCTTATGGGTAATCACGTTAATTTTAAATTTCATAAATATATCTTCAATAGATATGGAGAAAATAAACTTTTACGACAGATTCCGTACTGTAAGGGTCTGGAATAAAAAAAATATTGAGTCACTATTTTGGTTGAAAAGCAATACAATCATAGTAGGAACGATTCATTACAAGTGATTTTAGTCTTCATGTACGCCTGCTATATTAGATTCTTAAGCCCTTATTTATAAATCGCTCTCAAGATGGACCTCAGACTTCAGAGCAGTTTATAAATACGTACCTTAAACTGAATAATGACCAAGACAGCAGAATTCTACTTGTCATTGGTTCAGAAAATTGTGCTCAATTTTTACATTCACAAACTATAAAACATATAAATATAGTTTATTATTATAATTACAGCCTAAAGTATTAATACATAAACTGTTGGCCGTTGAGATCCTTATGCGTCTGCGCCTTCCGTTTCTCCAGCCTCGACTTACTTATGTAAGGGGACGGTTGTTTCAAGTGTACAGTTCTAACGTGTAGTTTCCTACTGTTGGATTGCGCGAACGCCTTGCCGCATACTTCACACGCGTAGGGTTTAACGCCGGTGTGGCTCTGAAAAATAAAATAGTGTAAATTCTTAATCGTAATATTAGGGATAAAAGTGTTTATGCCTTTTTCTTTAAAAACATAAAAAAACTATTTAAATCTGGTTTGATTTAATTAGTTTTTTTTTCTCGCCACTCAACATGCAATGCCTCCCGAATAAGACGGAACATGGGAAACGGAGTGCCTTAACAGCGTGAAGCTGATTTAATTTAAAGACATTAGGTTTTTTTTAATTCTAGCGGCTTCGCCCGCTTGAACTATACGTGTTATGTAAGTGTAACTGACCCGGAAGTGCCTGTTGAGCGCGCCCTTGCACTTGAAGGCCTTGGCGCAGAGCGAGCAGGCGTGCGGGCGCCGCTCCGAGTGCGTGCGCTCGTGCATCTGCAGGTTGGTGCGGTTGTAGAAGGCCTTGGGGCACTGCGCGCACGCGTACGCGCGCTCCGCGAAGTGCGTGCGCTTGTGGTACACCAGGAACGCGTTGCCCTGAGGGCACACGATTATTACTTTTATTTGAGAGTACGATATTGTACCCTGAGCAGCCTCCATCAGGGAGCTACTCTGTATCGGTTCATTCAGCAACCTCCATTTGTTATTAAGCCAATATTTATAGGCTATTGTTCTCTAGAGTAACATTATAACAAGAAGACGGTGATGGCCCGCTAGATTTTTACAAGAAACGACCTTGCCCATATGAATCGTCTGATCACCAAGTAATCAATCTGATACTTATTTAGAAAATGTATAAAAATTTTAACGTAGCGGGACTCGAACCCACGCCTTCTGGAAACCGACCAGGCGCTCTGATCACTAAGTCATACCTTCTCACGTCCGACGTAGTTTGATGAGAACGCATGACTTACTGGTCAGACCGCCTGGTAAATAGCGGTATTTTATAATATCTCGATCACCATCTAGCTGTCATTCTCATAGATCCCAACACATTCATGGACTATATATGACTGTGAGGTATGATAGTGATGGTTCAGGTATTCGGGGTCACGTAACCAATATAAAAACAGGAGGAAAGGAAAGTAACGAAATTCATCGGCAATTCGTCTACTTGGACCGATCTAAAGGTGCGTACAGAGTACAAGTACAACGATTAGCGAACGATATATTTTTTTTAAATTCAAAATCAATGTCCGACATTCTCCTATTAAGGGAGTTCCTCGAAATATATTATTGGGTGGTAGTAGCAGCTCTCAACCAGATTTGTCTAAAATTGCTTTAGATTCATTTGAACCTGATCTCAGAAGCGTTTCTGAAATGAGGCAAGCGTAAGAGAAAAACATTTGAAAATGAGTTCGCGCATCAATTTGGCGAATTTAAGAATGAAATTTTGCGAGTGCTTAGAGAGTCAAGTCAAATTCAAAATGATAAAATAAATACTATTATATAATATTACCCTCATCACAGTATAAAGACCACTACGGACTATCTAATAACTGATATATTACTGATATATTTATTATAAGGGTATTTTTTATTTATTTTCCTTATAAATCTTCAATTTCTTCCTTCATTATCTTTTCTCCTGGCAGCAACTGTACCCAATAACAAAACAAAAAACTGAAAACAATAACTGTAAATGAGAGATCAAAACCTTAAAAGATGTTATCAAATCAAATGAAGAAGAAATAGCTGAACTCAAAGATGAAATTAAGCAGCTAAAATTAAAAGTGGAAGCACCATCTGTGTCGCAACTGTCTAACTACAATAGTGAATCACTTTTGGTCAAATGCCAAGAGCGTGCAGAACGAAGCAAGAATTTAGTCGTAACTAGATTCCCGAGGAAAATCTGATTAGCCCTAGCCCTAGCCTAAGTAAAATAACTAGAACTATATATCCGGACTGCCCTGAACCTATTAAAGTTTTCCGTCTGGGCAAATATGATAGTAAGAAGATGCGACCTCTAAAACTATGTTTTAGCTCTCAAGACTCCGTAAAAACCATTCTACGAAATAAGGAAATCGTAAAAGTAGATGGCGTGCGAATCTACTCTGACCAAACACCTCAGCAACAAAAATTCATATATAATCTCAGAAATCAAACTCAAGAACTCAAGAAGCGTCGAGACAGTGGTGAAGAAAATCTTAAAATAAAATACATAAAAGGAATCCCTAAAATGGTAAACTTAGAAGAGCCAAAAAACTAAATAATCAAAAACCTACAATTGTAAAAGAAACTAATAAATCTATAACCTACGAAATTACAAACAACTATACAGATATAACAGCTTCAAAAAAATCAATCAAATTTATTTATGCAAATGCTCGTAGCATTGTGAAACCTGGCAAAATGGATGAATTGAGATGCATTATAGCAGCTTTTGAAATAATTCTTTGTCATAGTTTTGACGGAAACTTGGATAAAAAATGAAAACGACGCTCAGAGACTAAACATACCAAATTACACCCATTACTATAATTATCAGACAACAGTAAGAGGTGGTGGTGTATCAGTATACGTTCATAATGGCATGAAACATTCATTTATAGATGAAGATTATGTAGACTATAATCATTTCTTATGGATCCACTTAGAGAACCTATCTTTAGATATTGGAATATTGGAGCGATATACAAGCAGCCACCTTCAAATTTAAAAAAGATTTTGGATATTTATAATAATTATTTAAGTGGTAAAAGAAGAGCTATTGTTTTCGGGGAGCTTAAATTTACTTAGTAGAAAACAACAATCTATAAAGGAATATAAGAATGAATATAAGATGAAAATATTAAACAAGATCGATATAGAACATTGCTCACGCGAAACGTATACCACCAAGACTATACCCGATCATGTTTGCAGCAATCTTAAAGAAAATGAATTCCATAATTATGTATATCATTGAATCTGCCTTCTCCGATCATAAACAAATTTTTTTTTAAACAGAACGCATCCGGAACGAATAACACGATTCAAATACGAACAATCAATTACGATCACCTTTATCAAACTATCAAAGATCAATCATTCACCAATTTAGATTACATTACATACAATACATTAGATATACAACATTAGAAAAGTTTTTACTACAAGCCATTACTGCAAGCCAAAGAACAAAACTAAAAACCACATTACTAAATCCACTAAGTAAAGACTGGATCAATAAAGATGTGATATCATTATTAAAAGAAATATACTCTTGCGCAACCTGAAGCAAACACCAGATAACGAAAAATTAAGAAACCGACGTCTTACAGAAACAGTACTACGCACGAATTTATTCAAAACACCAAAAGTACATATTATTATATATCTTTTAAAAAATGTGAGAAGAATCTTCTAACGATGTGGCAACTTATAAACAATTTAAGTAGCAATAAAACAAAAAGTAACCAAATTCCTCTAAAGCTTAATACCTCTACATGTGAGTAAGAGTGAGTGAAATCACTGACACAAAGCAAATATGCGAATGTTTTAACGCTTTTTTCTCAAAAATAGGTGCTGAGCTGGCAAGTAAATTTCCAATCACAAACCAAAATAATATATCTTATATGGAACAAAATAATACATTTAACAAAATCCAACTCAATGATGATAATGTATTAAGTTAACTGAAACCTGCTATTCTGAACGAAATTGTTAAAATAATCAATAACTTAGATTCAAACATATGAGAATAAATGAATTCTGAAAACGCACGTTGCCATAGCAACGTGTATGTCGTTTTATACAAAAATGCAAATATTCACAAATATTCAAACATATAGTGCTGTGTGCAATGTTTATTAAAAAAATGCATTTTGCATTCTTTCTGTACCACATTTTATACTCCTCCATCCGCACCATTTTCTTAATAATGCTTCTCATTTCAGAGTACGAACAAGTCATGTATGTGGTAGACGACAGAGACATGTAATTATTTATTTACTTCTATGAGATACGGAGTAAAATAAGCATTTTAAATTTTTATTCTATTTGCCTATATCAACAAATATTTATACATAAAAAGTGTCATAAAATTAAAAAAAACCTTTATACAAAAATTTTTATAAAAATAAAACAAATTAATTGAGGCCGGTCGTGGCGCAGCGGCACGAGGTGTGACTGCAAAGCCGACTGGTTGTGGGTTCGAATCCCACTCGAGAAGATGAAATATTTACTTAAATTTATATTTCCATTTCTTCGCTCTGGTGTCGAGGTTAAGCGCGGCGTTGAGTTCTGCCACTCAACACGCAATGCCTCCAGAATTCGGCAGAAAGTGGGGAACGGAGTGTCTTAACACTAGGTTCCCTCTGCCTACCCTGCTGTGTGCGGGATACAGCGTGAAGCTAATTTTTTTTTTTTTAATAAAACAAATTAAAGAACACGTCATCTGTCATTCTCGGAGATAGACGTCTATATTTTGTTCTGTTTTTTTTTTAAACTCTGAATAATACTCTGTAATAAGACTCTAATGTGTGATATAAGTTACTATCTATAATTTTACATAAGTTGAATGTGAACATCTGAAGTGACAGTTATAGTCTAGCGGCATTGCTCGACGATGAATATTACCAGAAGATCACATAAAAGTCAAGCTCTTAGTTCGCCTACGTCTCCAAGCTCATCTTCAGCCATCACATCCGACCAAATAAGCAAAATAGTCAATGATATTTTTGAAAAAGAAATGTCTAACTTACTGTCCAATATTAATAAAACTATTACTTCGACTGTCAGCTCTTATTTTAAGAGTATAGATACCAAAATAGTGGATTTGCAGCAATCAATCTCATTTATAAGCACTCAATACGATGAATAAAAAATATGAAGAAGCAAATTGACACATATTCAGATATAATTGAAAATCAAAAGAATGAAAAAAAAACTCCAAGGGGCAGTTGTAAGTCTTACCAATAAAATTAATGTTATGGAACAGCAAGCTCGATCTAATAAAACTGAGATCCAGTGCATTCCCGAGTCTAAAAATGACAACTTGGTTTCAATTGTAAAACAATTAGCGACGACTGTTGGATGTAATTTGGGTGACAACAATATTGCTCGCTGTGCTCGTATTGCTAAAATTAATCCTAAATCACCAAGACTGAATGGTGGGGGAGTATTAGTGGCAGTTTCCAACCGTATTAATTCTAAACGAAACATAAATTTGGATAGTGCTTGTGAAGACTTATGGGTTACTTTAGAATTAAATAAAAATGTAAAATTAGCTATTCGTGTAGCCTATATATTTCGCCACCAGTCAGTGAAGTAGTGCTGGATCATTTTATAAATAATTACAATAACATAGTTGATACAATTAATTTTGGTGTGCAATAAGCACATCGGAGATTTTAATATCAGTAATTCTCTCTTTCTTCTCTCTAATAAAGTCGATTGGAGTTTGGTTGATAACAACTACTGTATGTCCTGTGTTGCAAAAACATTTTTAGATTTCTGTCTTATTAACAATCTCACTCAATTAAAACACATAAAAAACTACCAAAATAAGCTTTTAGACCTTGTTGTTTAACTTGGATTATCCTCAAGTGTCAGTCGAACACCCCTCTAGAAGACTAATCCGTACTGATCCGCTGCATCCACTTTTATTAATAAATGTTAGCACGTCTATAAACAAAACAGCTCCCACGTTATGTTTGAATAGTTCGAGTCTGAAGTATGCTTATGCTAAAGCTGATTATAAATCAATAAATAAATACCTTTCTGCTGTTAATTGGGACACCAGGTTCTCCTTGTGTACGAATGTAAACGAGATGGTGGATATTTTGTATGATGTTATATACAAGTCAATGGATCTCTACATACCAAAAATAAAAATTATACATGGTTTGAAGCATCCACCTTGGTTCAGTCATACTCTAATTAAACGAATTAAGGAGAAGGAAATTGTAAGACAGAGATACAAAAAATACAATAACCCTATGGACGAGATAATATTAAAATTACTCAAGAAAAGATGTGAAAAATTGTCGATACAGTGCTATAATGCATATGTTCAATTCACTGAAGATAAAGTCATTTCAAATAGTATTTTTTCCTGGTTTTTTTTTAAATGCAAAAAACAAAATATCATCAATTCATATTCAGCAGAAACGAAATGTGATAATATAAGTCAATCAAAAATATCAAAATATCTGTAATCTATTTGTGTCACACAAACGATTCACAATAAGACTATAAAAAAATCAAACAGAATTTAGGCATTCAGAATTTTGACAGTCGTAGCTTATTCTGCGTACATCTACCCCGTAGGGAAATAATTTGTGCAATAAAAAAACTATATCACAACAGGTCCAAAGGTTCTGGATATGACCATCTCTCCAGCCTATTTGATACATTGCGCTGAATTGCTTGCTTTTACCCTTAGAAAAATATATAATGACTCACTTTAAAACAGGAATCTTGCCTATTAAATGGAAAATTGCAAAGATTGTACCAAATAGGTAAAAGCAGTGACAAAACAAATGTCAAGAACCACAGACCTATTTCAATACTATCTTTGTTTGGCACAAGTCTTGAATCTTTAGTATATCAGAATCTCTTTTATTACTTTAAGCAACTGTTCAATGTTCACCAGCATGGTTTTATCAATGGTAGGTCTACAAGTACAAATTTAGTAATTTTTTGTGAAATATTAATAGACGCGGTCGACAAGAGAAATAGAGTTGATGTCATTTATACTGATTTTAGTAAAGCAAGCAAGATTTAGTACCTACTCCCGTACTTCTTCAAAAATTGTCTACATATGGAGTCGTAAATTCTTTACTAAACTGGCTAAAATCATACCTCACAGAAAGGCAGTTCTACGTTGTAGCTAATGGATATGAATCTATTTAATGTAATATGACATCTGGGGTTCCTCAAGGTTAAGTAAGGGTAAGTAAGGTAAGTATATTAGAGTACGCAAGTGTTGTATGGAGACCTCAGTACGCTTCTCACTGTCTGAGAATCAAGAAACTACAAAAGCGTTTCTTATACCATCTTGCGTTTTCGTTAGGTAAATCGAGGACACTAAAAAGCTAAGCAGATAGGCTTGTATATTTTAGGTTGGAAAAAAGAAGAGAAATATTAGATTCGCTTTTCTTATACAAAAGCATTAATAATATATATGATAATACCTCATTGGTACAATCATTCTGCTTTAAAGTGCCAAGAAGTACACGCAAGCCGTCTAACCTTCTCGGAGTGCCTTTTCGGAGATTTATTTTAGGTAAAAATTCCCCTATGTCTCGCTTTTGTAAAATATTAAATGTGGAGTGCGCCTTAGATCCATTTAGACTTTTTGCTTAGATTTCGCAGAAATGCAACAAAACGCCCCTGATGTTTTCCTTTTTCTTATTTCTCTATTATGATATTTATTTTTATTACTAATGTAATTTTTACCATTACCTTTACTTTTTTTTAACAAATTATAATTATAGTAACTTTTCCTTTTTAAATTTATGTAATTAGACTTTATGTGTATCTTTATCAATAATTAACATAAAAAACTTTTGTATACTAATCTCCAATGTTGCAAGCGGTATTCACCTTAAAATGTATTTAGTGATAAGAAATTTGGAATTAAAAATATTATTGTAAAATTTATGTAATTACCACTGGTGAATCTGAATAAATAAATAAATAAATAAATAAAACATATTAATCTCACTCTAAATCCTTTCCCGCATATATCACATATGTGGTTCTTCGGTAACGGATAACTCTTATCAGGATGGACTCTTCTAAAGTGATTCCAATACTCGCGTGCGTTTGGAATTTCTTCTGAACACTAAAACATTTAAATAAATATTGTGATATTTTTTATATTTTAAAGGAACAAAATCGAACGACATACTTAAATACAATTTACCTAAAAAGGATAATAAAAAAATTATAATTAAATACGAATTTATAACGCTTTTGTATGCAATAGTTTACATATTATGTATACGAAGATTTCATGTAAATCTTCATATACCTATCTATATATATCTTCGAAACTATTGGATTTAAGTTTAACTTTTTAAGTAATTTCACTTGTAAAAATTAACTCTAAAAGATGAAACAACTAAAACAAAAAAGGCTAAGCTTTACTCACATGTTCACAATTAGTAGGGAAATTACAAGTCGGTTTCTTCCCATAATTTTTAGGCCTTTTCTTGGCGTGGGCTCGTCTGTGGTGCAAGCGTAGGGACTCCGCGTCGGGGAACTTTTCACCGCATACACGGCAACCGTTGCTGAAAATGTTTATTAAGGTAATATAATATCTATATCTAGCTACCTAAATATCCTTATTGATATTATAAAGCTAAAGAGGTTGTTTGGTTGAACACGCTCATCTCAGGAACTACTGGTTCAAATTAATAAATCTCTTTGTCTCGTTGAGCTGTGTTGTACAGTCCATATATCAAGGTAGGCCACAGTATATTATTATTACATAATTATTAATTATAAATATTATGAAATAACTTTTTAAATTAACGAGGACGGCGAAGCCGCGTGTAACAACTAGTGTAAAATGGTCGTAATGTGACAGATTGCATATACAGAATACTTAAAAATAGCAAAAAACACGATCGATAGTGTCTTTTCTGTTAGGTTCACGCTACGAAATATATTGTAAAAATCAAATCAATCGATTTGTGTAAGATTTTCATACATAATTTTATTGGGAGTCAAAATGTAAACGCGATGGTTTGATCTTACGATATATCTACTCGAATATTTAAAATATTTTTTTGTCCACTTTAGTACATAACGCGCAGTGTTGAGTTTCTTAAGCGGCCTATGCAATCTCAAAATGAGCAGTGCCTCGAGAACGGAGTTTTGTTAACGCTAAGTAACATTAGCTTATTCTTTTAAAGTCAAAGTCAAAGTCAAAGTCAAATAATTTTATTCAAAATAAAAAGTTACATGCTTCATTTTTTGAACGTCAAATAATTTACCACCAGTTCACTAAAATTAGTGCCTCAGACCTGAGAAGAACCGGCGCAAGAAATTCAGCGGGACTTATTTTTTTTTAAATCAATTATACAAAATCACATTTCAGCGTTTCTGACAATGATACTTTGAAATAGACTGGAGCGAGCATTTCATTCCCAAGGCGTGTTATCATTTATATAATCATTAATTTGGTAATAACCTTTAACACACAAACGTCTTTTCACAACTCTTTATATCTCATAAGAAACTTTTCAGTTTTATAATATTAGTATAGATTCATCTTTCTAGATATACATACTTGAAGTCAGTATTGTCAGTATGTTTGACTGACATCACCATGTGCCTCTTGTACGCTTCCACTGACACAAATTTGACATCGCATTGCGCACAATATGGCGATTCTTTGCTATCTTCTTTAGTGTCTTCTGCTTCTGTTTTATTCTGAAATAGGGAATATGTTGTAAAAAAAAGTAATTTATAAGAGGTATTGAAAAAATAGAGAATAGATTAAATAGAGTGCGATTATACAGGCGACACAGGTTTTGGGTACGATTCCCAGTCGGAGAATGAAACATTTAATATTTTTTACTTCTTCACTCTGGTAACGAGGCAAAACGCGGCGTTGAGTTCCACCACCACAACCACCAAAAAACTACTTTGCCTAAAACTTTAATATTTAGTTTTAAATTCGGTTAATTTTCCATATACCACATATTGTAAAGGTAAATATTTTAATAATATTGTATGAATATTTTAATATTTTTAGACATATAGAAAATGAATACTTTTATAAAAAAATATATTTTATGTATTTACCTCCTTATGCATCATGCTTTTGTGCATGCTGAGGCCCAGTTTGCTCACAAAAGAGTACCCGCATACATCACAGATGAACTCCGATGGGTGTTTGATGCGGACGTGACTCAAGTAAGACGTCCATTTTCTGGAAAAATAAATATTACTGTTGAATATACATACTGTATCCACACATGTGATCTCACATCTACACATGTGATTTCATGTCCACACATGTGATCTCATCCACATGTATATACGATAGTAGTGGTGCTACTGCTCCGAATTGCATTATTATTTATTACATTGATAGTCCATTTACTGAGAAAGGCTATGTTTCATCACGGTAATGGTTATCCCAATTATTTAGAATGCGTCGTTCAAAATGCATAACTCTTAATTATAAATTTACATTAGACCTATATATTTCGTTTACAGATACTTTCTTGTGATGACTTTACTATGACTTCTTTGGATTTACTCTTAAAGTATAGAATTACTTACGTTAAAATTTCATCGCAATGCTGACATTTGTAAGTAACACCTTTATGCCAACGCTGGTGCTGTTTTGCTTGAGTGCTGAAAATATATCAAAATTGTAATATATGGAATAATCATTTAAATTTTGCTTGTCTTGGTACAGTGAGACAGCGACTGTGAACGCAACGGTTGTAGATTCAATTCCTGTTCGAAGGAATGGATTATTTTTATTTTCTTGCTTCACAAGATAAAATGTAATGTTCAGTTCTACCACTAAATACACAATGCCTAGAAAATAAGGCAAAAAAGTCGGGAACAAAGAATATTAACAGAAACAGTAAGTATCCTCTGTCTACCTTTCTATATGTGGTACACACCAAAAGCTTATAAAACTATAATATAATAATCAAAAGATCCAATAGATTTTTTTGAAATCACGCTGTATCCGGCACACAGCAGGGTAGGCAGAGGGAATTAAGTAAGTCTTAGGACACTCCATTCCCTACTTTCCGCCGAATTCTGGAAGCATTGCATGTTGAGTGGCGAAATTCAACGCCTTTCTTCGGCACCAGAGCGACGAAATGAAAATATAAATTTAAATAAATATTTCATTTCCTCAAGTGAGGATCGAACCCACAACCACGTCACGTTTACAGTCACACTGGTGCCCCTGCGCCAGGACTGGCCTTAAATGTTTGTGTTCGATTCTAACTCAGAAGAAGGCAATCCAGGCATTCCAGAATTCGGCAGAAAATGGAGAACGGAGTGTCTTAGTACTAGTTGTCTTACACTAGGTTTCCTCTGTTTACCCTGCTGTGTGCGGTGACGCTAAAAAAATATATTTTAAGAATAGAAACAGCTCTTCAATTCTATCAATTTATTAATTGCTGGATAAGTATAACTATATTTCACAAGGCACAGGCAAGGAATGATTCCGATGATTTTAACAAAATATTGTTTGACAATCTATTTATTTAATAACAAAAAAGGTACCTAACTGACGAAAAAAAGAGAAACTAGAAAAACTTACGCAGTTTTAGAAACATAAGGACAAGCTTTACAGGCGAATTTCTTTTCATGGTTAGACGCGTGTTTTTGTAGAATCCTTTTTGTTTTAAAACGGAATTTACATATAGGACATTCGACGTCGCCTGCTTTCTGAAATTAGTAAATAATATTTTTATACCGATTTTTTTTTATATACAGTATAATAAAAGACAAATAAATAGTCGATAGAGATGGTCATTATTAATATTATATAGAAATACATGTATACATATGTAATTGTGTTTGGCAGTTCTCCTAAAATTGATATTTTTTAACCAAAAAATAAGTCTTTTTTAAAACCAGCGTATAAAGCTGAAATTTTGCTGTGGAATATAAGCTTGGACATTATAATGCACGATTACTGAAGTGGCATCTAAACCCCTATTCCCCTATTTATTTAAAAAAAAAGAACTTGCAAAAAATGTGTTGATACGGACAATGATAATTTGGGTAAAATAATGATAAGCAACTGAAGGAAAATGATCCTGTTGTACCAACAATGATATATTTGTATTGAATTGACATAAAATAGATGTAGTCACGTAATAAAATAGTAAACTCCTGAAGAATAATATATATTTATTTTCTACATTACCATAAATTACTCTAATTAAAGTAACGATTATCTGTGACAAAATAGAAACATTAGTTTCATTAATAACAATTCAGTCATAAAATTAAAAATAAGATCGATCACACTTCTTCTCTTCTTAAAGGCTACTGATAACAAAATAAAATAATCAATATACCTTCGGCAAAAGAAATGACTATCTAACTAATTTAAAAATCTATACTTTCTATAATCAATAAAATTATTTTTCTATAATTCGGATTCGACTTGTCGTGATTTATTAATTTTATTAGTTTTCGTTTGTAATGTAAATATTATAAAAAAAACGTGTCGGAAACACCATTAAAATAAAATATCTAAAATATTTTTAAAATAATTATACTATTTTTTGATCCTATCATCCTGATTTCAGTTTTATAAGACGGTAAGAGTGCGTTAGACAAAACTTTAACTCTATTTCCACTGGTAGTATCTTTAGGGGGTGCTCCCGGAACAAAATGTTGTTGCACTAAGAGGCACAACATTAGATTCGTTAAATTTGCTATATGCAGACTATGTGGTATATTTTCTTTTTGTTGTAATAAAATGTATCCTAAATGTTTGCCGTGTTCACAGATAATTGAAGGATGACAATCAAAACAATTCATTTTTCTACATTTTCTACACTTGGCTTAAATTTATCCCAGCACTTGACATATGAAAACGTTCCCCTAAATAACTGTAGGTCAACTAGTAGTATATTGGATCTGTATAAAATATCTTTCTCATCTACTTTCTTGGCAATAACTTTCAAGTTCTCTTTTGCCATGCAAAATTGCATTGTATTGTAGAATTGATCCAAAGTTCCTACATCCATTCATTCATGACCATATGATTTGTCGATCTCTTTAAAGTTACACCTACACCATTTAAAGGAGCACCTTTTCCGTGCTCTACTTCGGAATAATTCCAAGTCACACGTTGCAATTGACTAAAGTCATTACTTAATTGGGTAATTAAATAAAATATGTATTTATTACTATACTGCGACGTTCATGAAACCGACAAAAAATGCAACAAATTTATTTATTCTAATCACCTCCTCTATTAATCGTATTAAGTCAGCCCATACGGCTGGGGCGTCGTGACGTAAGTAATCAGTTATTGTACGCATGGAAGTTCGGCTTACTTGACTATATGTACAGACTACAGCCTGTATTGTATGTATAGACAGCCTACGTACTACCTGCTGCTACCAAAATAGTATGATTGTATGTCAGCTCCATATATCAAGGCATAATTTTCTGAAAAGTCTACATGGACAAGTGCCATTTGAAAAGTTTAATTTTATTTATCCTTTTATAAGTTTGTTGTCAAAACAATCATATCTCTTTTAAATTGATTCAATTTTTATTTGTTTCCATTGGTTAGTGTTATTTCTTTAGCTACCCAATTCCACCCGTAAAATTATATCATATTAGATTCTTCTAGAACTTTGTAAGCAATATCATTTGATTTGCATGTACTACAGATTACTATGCTTGATCGTAATTTTTCTTTGTTACTATAGACTCTTTACAAAGACTTTCGATCAATAAATCCATATTGCCATGTATAGAGCACATACGAGTAGAAGTGTCTCTATTCCACTTTTTTGAAAAAATCACGCAAAATGGACATAGAAAAGAATAGCTGATTCTAGCGTTTGTTTGAGTTAGGAACTTTTGATATAACATATTTAATGGCATAGATAAGGATCTTTTTTGTATTCGAATATTATTTCTTGTAATTTATTCTTTATTTCCGGCACTCATGATGTTATTTGTATCATCCACGAGCGTTATATGAGTTCTTTTAAAGAAATAGATATATTATATTCTATATTTGCTTCAAATTCTGTGTTCTTTTTCTTTGTTTTTTATTTGTTGTTCGTGATCTTTATCTCTTTTTTTATAATCCGCAATGATAGTGAGTAATCTTTGTCTTTTCTTTATTGCTTTAGTTGTAGCAGTATCTTGTTGATCTTATCGCAATGGATCTTCTTTAAAACAACGTGTCAAGCAATTTTCTCTTTGACCAGTAGACTACAAAATTTAGTATTTTAAAAGATGGCGGATGGGTTTCTTTCCTTTTGTACTATCGATACCTGTACAGAAGTGTAGTGTAGTACCTTTGTGAAGTACCTGTAGTGAAGTACCTTTTATAATTTAACAAAACTAAACTTCATGATTTTTCATAGCTAAGCAGAACATGGTGAAATTTATATACAAGCACAGAAAACGCATATTTTTTGGTTTTGATGTTCAGAGATCTTATTATAAAAGTTTCGTCTTGGTTGCTTGGTTGTTTCTTGATACGTTATTAAAAATAATATTATAATGAAATACTGTTGAATGAACGAAAGATGAATACCATGGAAATGCGATCTTCGTAGGATATGCGGAGTCAGCTTAGCTGATCGAATCCGTAATGAAGAGGTACACAAAATGGTAGGTACTAGCGAGGGTGTCACGATGAGAATGAAGAAGAACGTGCTCAACTGGTTTGGCAAGGTCGAAAGAATGAGTGAAACTCGAAAGAGAGCAAAATACCGTTTTGAGTTATTTCTCCATTTTTTTCTTAGCTCTCTTTAACTACGAGGAGTTTGTTTCGATATATTCCGATATACTTTCACTTTTTTTACTTCTTTATCTTTTAAATACTTTGCTCTTTTCTTTTCTTTTACGATGGCCAATAATTCTCGTTTTTTTTTTATTTCTGCGGAGCGTCGCCTTTCGTCGCCTTTCGGCTAATCGGTCTAACTTAGCTTGTTTACCATTTTTTAGCCATTTATCTATCTATTTAGCCATTTCTACAGTTAGTACCTAACATTTTTTTTTTGTTTTAAGACTATTAGCCTAAAGTAAAATATTAAAAACTACCTGAAAAAATATTCATAAATATTGTGTTTCAGTACAAGTAAAACAAATTAAATTAACAATTAATGGAAAATACAAATATAACGACCTCTATACTCATCCCCCAATCACCCCACCATAAGACGTCATCCAAGCGCAAGCTTCAGATTTCACCTGATATAAAAGCTAATAGTCATTTTTCCTATCATTCTTTTCAACAAGGGTCAATGTCTTCTTTTACCATGACGCTTGCAATGACGTAGCTGCCAATGATAAATTATATAAATCACATCAGAACATGATTAAAAACTTATCTAAAGTAAATAAAATGTGATGGGTACAGATTTCGATTGAAATATTAATATAAATATATATTTACGATCAGCAAAACTAAAATTAAATAAAATAAAATCAGCTCCACGCTGTATCCCGCACACAGCAGGGTAGACAGAGGGAACCTAATGTTAAGAAACTCCGTTCCCCACTTACCGCCAACTTCCGGAGGCATTGCGTGCTGAGTGGCGGAACTCAACGTCGCGCTTTGCCTCGACACCAGAGCGAAGAAATAGAATATATCATTTCCTCGAGTGGGGATCGAACCCACAACCAGTCACGTTTACAGTCACACTTTGTGCCTCTGCGCCACGAACGGCCTCATTATACAGGGTGGAAGAGGCAGCGCTCCTTTTACGGAAACAGCATATAGGGTTAAATATTTCAAACCCACACCTAAAGAAATTAATCAAGATGCCTCAACAGTTTGGACGTAGGATTTTTTTCATTTCACGATTTTTATCCATACCTGTATTTCGTGTGACGCAATTACGTATAGATCCCAATAACGTAAACACTTACTACTACAAAAATACTACTAAAGGTTAAACAACTTTGAACTTTATCGCCAATACCTACGACTCGATTTCGGAATGAGGCGTGTGCGGCGGTGTTCCCTTGATAGTTTTATGTGTGCGTGCGTCGTCCTTACAAATGGCGTTTTATTTTAAAACGACAATTTTATTATTTGTTTTGTTTGAAAAAATAACTTTTTCATTTTTGGGAATTTATTTTTTTGTGATTTATATTAGGCTTTTATAGAGTAGTTAAAACTGTGGCTTCATTTAAAGTGGTGCTTACACTTCCACGCTCTATAGTTTAAAAGTAATAAATAGAAATGTCAAAGACGATGGACGACGTCCGACGCACCATCGGAAAATAAAGTGCGGAGTGCAAGCATTGTTATAAGCCAAAATAAATAATATATCTAATATTCTGTTTCGCGGCAATGCTTTAAACAAAACCTCCAGTGATCAATGACATTAATTTTGAAAAAAAAAAATATTACCGATTTTCGTGTAGCTATGATTTAATTATGTGCCTATAACTTAAGCGTTTTAGCATTGAAAACCTTAAGGATAAACATATTTTATTAAAATTTGTAAAAAAGAGACATTTTAATTGGTAATATTTTTTTAAAGAACATACCAAATTCACATATAAAATATTAAAATTTTTAGGATTTTTCCTTAATATTTTTTTTTATAAGCACAATCATAAAAAAACTATTTAAAAGACTACTTGTTTATTATTCAGTATGATATTCGTTTTTTTTAAATAGTTTACTACTAATAAGTAAACATAAGGAAATTTAAATTTGTGCGTTTCGGAGAATTGCCATGTTGTATGTTCGTGAACCTATTCTCCTAAGCGACTTTATTGTTTTTTATTAAACAAAAAATGTTCAAAAGTAAGAAATAAAAAAAATCATCAAATCTATGCAGCCATCTACAGTTAACTTCAAGGTGGCCACGACTCATTAACTGCACTATATTGAAAAATGCTGAAGTGAAAACTAATATGTAAATATATATTATATTTTTTTTAATATTTATATAACATTTCATAAAAAAAAAATCAGCTTCACGCTGTATCCCGCAAACAGCAGGGTAGACAGAGGGAACCTGTGAAGTGTTAAGACACTCCGTTTTCCACTTTCTACCAAGTTCTGAAAGCATTGCGTGTTGAGTGGCGAAACTCAACGCCGCACTTTGCCTCGACACCAGAGCCAAGAAATGAAAATATGAATGTAAATAAATATTTCATTTCCTCGAGTGGGGATCGAACCCACAACCAGTCGATTTTACAGTCACACTTTGTGCCTCTGCGCCACGACTGGCGCAGGAGCACAAACAACATTTCATACTTTTTTATATGTAATTTTGTCTTTTAAATTAATAAAGGAATAAGTTTCATGAATATTATAAGTAACTTACAGGATCATGTTTAGTGACATGATGGTCCCAAGCCCGGTTATCTATGAATCCTTTGAAACATATATTACATTGGTATATCGCATTTATATAATTTGATGATTCTTTCCTTTGTAATATTTCTTCTTTTTGTTGTTCTTCCTTTAATATAGAATTAAACAATATATCAATAATTATTACTAAAATTAGAAAACTGGTTCTGTATTGTATTTGATATTATAAGACAAAGAGATTTTTAAAAAGAGTGGAAAATGGAGAACGAAAATTCTAAGAAATAAGTAGGCTATATTTGCAAGAAACAATACATAAGTCAATAATACAGTACGGTTGACAAGTCGTGGCCGCCCTGAAGTTTAGTTTTTTTAACTTTTGCGCATTGTGCAGGGAAGAAAAAGATGAAAAGTAAGAGAATTATCAAAATCAAATCTGCTAGCCTACCTAAATTCAGAGCAGCCACTGTACGTCGACCGTGCTATATCAAATACGTACCGTTAAAGTAATAATAGTGCAATAACTCTCAATATCGATCTCATCGTTGGGCACTCCCCCGGTGTTGTTGGTGCGGCGTCGTTTCGGCACCTCTGTTGCTTCAATACTCTTCGATCTGATCTTCCTTGGTCTGCCGCGTGTGCGTTTTGTTACGGTTGTAGTGTCTTCTGTGGTTTCAGCAGCAGCAGGTAAAAGGGGCTGTTAAATATAAAATGTAAAGATTTCTACTTATGCTGTATGCAGCGTATAACAGGATAGATGGAGGATACCTAGTTATTGAGTGAAAGTGAAACAAACATCCCTCCTCACAAACTTTCATATTTATAATATAATAAAATAAAATATAAATCAGCTTCACGCTGTATTCCGCACACAGCAGGGTAGGCAGAGGGAACCTAGTGTTAAGACACTCCTTTCCCCACTTTCTGCCGAATTTTGGAGGCATTGCGTGTTGAGTGGCAGAACTCAACACCGCGCTTAACCTTCGATACCAGAGCGAAGAAATGGAAATATAAATTTAAGTAAATATTTCATCTCCTCGAGTGGGGATTGAACCCACAATCAGTCGGTTTTACAGTCACACTTTGTGCCGCTGCGTCACGACTGGCCTCTAAAATATTTTATCTTATTAAATTTTATAATAAAATAAAATATAATAAGATAAAATTGTTACTTTATTTAGGAATAAAAAGTAAACCAATAAAAACTAATCCATTAGATCCATCCTCATTAGAATAACCAGTGAGGCCATTGTGGCACAGTGGGAAAATACCTGACTGTAAAGTCCATGGTTCTGGGTTCCATTCCCACTTGACACTTTATGGCATTATTTCCTATTTTTCTTACATTTATACTTTAGAATCAAATTTTTAACTTACTTTATGAGCATCATTACATTGATTTTCAATATTTACATTTATTTTCTTCTTTCTACCTCTCTTCTTCTTCTGATGTAAAGATAGAGGCTCATCATCACTGGAAGCTAAAGAGACATCCTCATTATTCAATTCCTCTTTTATAATATCAATATCATCAAAAAATACATCATTATTCAAATGATCATCATAAGGCTCTTCTTTTAATAAATCATTATAAATTTCTTCATTATTTTCATCAGCTATATTTACAGATGGCAACTTAAATAAACTTAAATTTGATGAAAGTTGTATATTCTCTTTATTTACTTGTCCTATAACACTGGTGTTTATCTGAAAAAGTTGAATTATTTGTATTACTTTCAGCTTCATTCTATATCCGCATATAGCAGGGTAGTCAGAAGGAACCTTGTGTTAAGCACTCATATTTACACACAACAATTAGGAATGACCCTAATTTTTGTGTGGTGAAACTTAATGCATGCTTATTGCCAGAAAAAGTAAATGAAAATATTTCATTCCATCCATTAGATATGAGCTGATCTATCATAATGGTCAATGAATTGTTTATTAAAAGTGGTAAAATAATGAATAATCTTCCTATAATCTGCTATAAAATCTTAGTTTAAAATCATCATCGGTTCCTTTCTTGAGCATGTTTTAAAGGAGGCACTAGTGGTATTGTTATAGATTTTGTGTTGGTAGAGAGAGGAGCTCTGACAGTGGAGGTGAGCATTAGTGTAGGCTTAAGAGGTAAACCCTGCACATTGTGTTGCAAGTCCCAGACTCTTATTATTAAATCTGATTTCTACAAATATATTTAAAGAGATTCCTTATTTTACTTTATTATTACGGAATAATAGAGCTATATATTACTTAAAATAAGAAAAAATACATTTCTATGTTTCTGTTATCTCATTTTTTTAGTTAATTGTAAAAAATATAAAGAAAATGTTTTTTTCTTACTTTTCCATATGAAAGAAGCGAATCACATAATGCACTGTGTCCTTTCAGACATTTCTCTCTGAAATAATAAATTTTCCTCAGTTGTCCAGCACATATATAGCAAACAAATATCGGCAAATCAGCCATTTTACTCTAAAACAAAAAATATATAAACATTAAATTTAATATTAAAATCAAAATGAATATAAACAATGTAAAGAATGATTTTAGACTTTAATATTTACGTAATTTCCGACTAAAATCTCATAGCACACAGCTAATGGATAAATAAGTAAATTATGCATTTTAACATCCGTCGCAAGGCATATTCTGCACACTTTACATTTATCTTCCATGATTATTGTATAATTATCTTGATTAACTTTACTAGATTTTAAATAAAGTCATAATTCGCGGTTTATAAACTGTTATGTTTTGGCGATAGAGCTATAAAATAATAGAACTTCTACACTTTAGTTGTACTTGAAATAATCATTACAAACACATCAAAACTCACGAAATTTATATTTTACTGTGTTAACAAAATAAAATAATATTAGTATAATATTGAAAAATAAAGACGAAATAATTGTAAGAAATATTTTCGGTTTCGGTGCAACAAGAATGTCTACAAATACACAAGACGCCAACAAGCTGCCATTATCATATTTGAGTGTTGACATTAGTAATGTTTTATTCGATTAAATAATAATATTTAAATAACAAATAATTGTAGAAATAATGTATTTTCAATATTTATAGCTTTTATTAAAAAATACTAGTATAATAATAATAATATTATATTTTTGTATATGCGAAACTGTGCTATAGCGTAAAATGGAATTCAGTACAAAAAGTTTTAATAAAAATCTTTACACTTTACAACATTAATTATAATAAACAATAGAATATACTTATTACAATTGCAAAGACTAATATATCAGAATATTTTAGTTTATTCGAGTTCTTTATATTTATTGGCTGATTATTAATATAACGTTCCTTTGTGATTGCAAATCGCACAGCGTAGGAGATTTATGTATATTTTAATATTTAGAATTCGGAATGTCATCAATAAATTAGACTATCTACTATAAAAATTCGTTGCTTATATTAAAATAAAAAAAATGACTAATTAAACCTCAGAGAGAACCAGAGATAGTGCTAAGACCCTCAGTTCCCCACGCACCGCCCAAATTTCGACGTTGCGTGATGAGTGATAGAACTCAACGCACTTTGTCTTATAGAACAGAAGAAGCGCAAATAATTTAAATATAATCATTCTTCTAAGTGGGGATCGAATACGTTACCTTCGATATTACAGTCAAACGCTGTCCCACTACCCCACAACGACTTCCATTAGATTTGTCATAAGTCGTAGTGATCGCTATTTTGTCTTTTATTATAAGTTAAGTTTTTTTTGGTATCTCGCATATAGCATTGTAGGCAGAGGGAACCTAGTGTTAAGACACCCCGTACCCCATTTTCAGGTTACGAGGCAGAGGAGGTATTGGGGACGGAGTGTCTTAATGCTAGGATCCTAGGTGCCCTCTGCCTACGCTGCTGTTTGTGGTATACAGCGTGAAGCTTTTAAAATTAGTGAATAATTACTTCTACAAATTACGATATTAATGTACATCTAAATATTTTTTTTTATGGAAAAGACAAGACAAACGAGCGTTCCGGTCACCTGATGGTAAGTGATCACCGCCGCCCACGACCCCGTTCATCACCAGAAGAGCTGCAGGTGTGTTGCTTTAAGGTGTGTTGGGCGCCGGAGCCCGGCATTATCTGATACGAAACGCAGTGGCATAAATCCACTACTTCACGCCGGTTTATTTTAGTTTTTATAATGTCCTGAAAATGCGTATACGAAACCTTTTATATGCATATGTTTGCATTTCCTTCAACGTGGGAGATGAGTACAATTTTTAAATATTTTATTTACTGTGCACTGTGATATTGTAAGGTTAAAACGTCACCTTTAAAGATTGCATCATTTGTGAATGTACTCGGTCGTAGGTATATTATATTCGTCCTTGTCATTGATAGTATAAAAATAGAATTCATTTTATGAAGAGATCAATTTTTTATATGCTTTTTTTTAAATTATTACCCTACTGTATGCGGGATATAGCGCAATCCTAAAACAATAAGCATTGCCTTCGTAAATTAAATCTAACATCTGAGCGGATATGATATCAAACTTATTCAAAGCTAGTCGCCGACGACTACAACTTTCCGGACTTCATCAGAGCTAAAGACTGGCCGTCATCTAGTCCAGATCTCACTGGATTATGACTTATGATATGATATTTAGATAGTAAAGCTTGCTCTAAACGCCATAATAATTTGGCGCTAAAACAATCCATACCATACGACTGGCAGTGAAGAATATTACCGTAGAAAGAGTGCGTACTGCTAATTGGCCTTAACGTTTAAAGGACTGTATTGTATCCTATTATATATATTTTTTAATATTTGTATATTAATGTATTAAATTAGCATCCTGTAATAGTAAAAAAATATTACGAACTTAATATTGAGGCCAATCGTGGCGCAGCGACACGAAGTGTGATTGTAAAAGCGACTGGTTGTGGGTTTGATCCCCACTCGAGGAGATGAAATATTTACTTATTTCTATTCCATTCGCTCTGGTGTCGAGGCAAAGCGCGCCGCTGAGTTCCGCTACTCAACACGCAATGCCTCCAGAACTCCGCGGAAAGTGGGGAACGGAGTGTCTTAACACTAGGTTCCCTCTGCCTACCCTGCTGTGTGCGGGATACAGCGTGAAGCTGATTTATTTATTTATTACGTACAAAAATATTGTTTTTCTTTGTAACAATATTTGTGATAAGACTAAGTAATTGGACACTACCTCCTCCTCCGCTCATTAACTTTTTATTATTAATTTTTTTTAATCTTCAAAATGCGATTGCGAACCATAAGGGCTGACGGGCTTCGATTGGACCGTGAGCCAAAATAATCTTTTCTAATTTGTTTTGCTTTTTTAGGTCCCTTTTTTCCCTAAATTAAGTGTACCCAAGGGCCCCAAGACGGTATTGGCGATAGTCAAACAGTCACAAGCGTTAAACTCTCCATTCTCCATTTTCTCCATAATATTAGTGATAATGATTTGTAAAACCAGGTCAGGGAAATGAAATAAGAACATAAAGCCTGCTATTCTATCATATATTTTTATCTAGTACCAATTCCAGGTGAAAATAAAATAACCTAAAATAGATGTTTATCTTTAGATTAGCAGTTCTTGACGGGCTCTAATTGGATTCATATTGTGAATTAAAACAAGTTATTTCTACAATCGTTGACAGATCGTTGTACACTCGCTGTTATGTAATCATTACTTATTCAGACTAATTAGTCCTTATTAGGGCTAATAAGTACTACTGACGTATTAGTATTTTTTTATGTTTTATTTCTAGTATCCTTATGTCATCTGTTTTACACATGTTTATTTTGTTATGTTAATTTGAGATGTAATTAGATTTTTTTTAACTGTATTTAAAATCACGCTGTATCCCGCACACAGCAGGGTAGACAGAGGGAACCTAGTGTTAAGACACTTCGTTCCCCACTTCCTGCCGAATTCTGGAGGCATTGCGTGTTGAGTGGCAGATTTCAACGCCGCACTTGTCCTCGACACCAGAGCGCAGAAATGGAAGTATTAATTTAAGTATATATTTCATCTCCTCGAGTGGGGATCGAACCCACAACCAGTCGGTTTTATAGTCACACTTTATGCCTCTGCGCCACTACTGGTCTCAACTGGACTGAACTATATTTGTTTGTATAATTACTTCTGAATAGAGTAATAATATAATTACTTCTGAATAGAATAAATATGTTAATAAAAATTTGGAATTAGCTACTGTTACAATATAGTCTCTATAAATATCCTTTTCTCTGCTTTCTGTGTTTTTTTTAAAGATTTGAGCAAAGTTAATTTGGAAGGAACCTAAACCAAACTTTGCCTAACCATGTTAACATTAAATACTACTGGAAGTAAAAATGCTACTTATCATGACAATTTTGTTGTATATATAAAAAATTTTACAATGTAATATTGAAATTAAAAAATTAAATTAAATTAAATTAAAGGCCGGAGAGGCCGGTCGTGGCGCAGCGGTACGAGGTGTGACTGCAAAACCGACTGGTTGTGGGTTCGATCCCCACTCGAGGAGATGAAATATTTACTTAAATTTATATTTCCATTTCTTCGCTCTGGTGTCGAGGTTAAGCGCGGCGCTGAGTTCTGCCACTCAACACGCAATGCCTCCTGAATCCGGCAGAAAGTGGGGAACGGAGTGTCTTAACACTAGGTTCCCTCTGCCTACCCTGCTGTGTGCGGGATACAGCGTAATATTGAAAGTTCTCATAAATTCTTTGATTTAATCGAAAAACCAAAGTCCTTAATTTTTTTGGAAATAATATGTATTCATGCCCTTTATATATTTAATAAGGAAATAAAAAGACACAATTTTAAGTAATTACATACCTATTTACCTTATTAATTGACTATTATTTTAACAATACATTATGTTTACCTTCCCGTTGAGTTGACTTTAAATATTCAAAGGTCATCTACATATTGTCGTTTCGCTTTAAAACTTAAGATATTTGCAATGTTAAATATTATTAAAGTTAAATATGTATATTTCTGTACTTACAAAGTTATTTTTAATTTTATAAAGTGGGTTTCTATTTAAGAGTCTAGGTCACTTCGACTTCATATAAAATCACGGCCAGTAGCCAGCAATTTGAACAAGACAGATGTCGGTCGTATTAAGTTTAAATCTTTTCTCATTTTCTTGTCAGGAAATAATTTAAATAACTTCCTCTATATATTATAATAATTATTATAGTCATTAATTAATTTACTTAAATTGGAATTACCGTTCATTTTCTTTAGTTTATGATTTCCCTTAAAACTTAAAACAATATATTAGTTACGCTATAAAAAATAGAGTTTTTAATATAGATGGAGTATTACTTTAAAGGTAAAAAAAAGTTAATAACAAAAATTTCTTTACATATTCTAATTTCTATGATATAACTAATTAATAAAAAAAAAGATGTGACGAAAAGTTTATTGCGATCCAAAACTTTGAGCTTTAAGTTTAAGAAGAGTATGTACTTTGAAAACTTCAAGCAGTTCATTATTTAATTAATAATATGGTGATACTACAAGGAACAAGTTAATTTTAAGTAAATTATAAAAATAGTTGGCGTTGTCCAATATATGGGTACATGCATTTTTTGCTTTTGTAGTTATTCATACAATGAAGTTTTATAATCTTTTTATAGCATTATTGTTTTCTATTATTGTCTCGTACATAAAAAAATGTGCATTGAATAGTTTCTTAAAAGCAATATAAATACATTGTTTTTGAGAATTATTACGAAACTACCTTAAGTTATGAGAAATAAAGCCTTTTATTGCTAAAATAAATTATACGGCAAAGAAATTGTCTGTCAACAAACTGAACCGGAAGTGTTTAAAATGCAAATGTATGTTTACGAAAGTTTTGTTATCTAATGCAATAATATAATGCTGATTTATGGATTTTACGGTCCGAGTTGGCAAAAAATATTTATTTTTTATAAAAAAAAAACGCAACATAGTACCTATTTCGTTTCAAAGTAGGTTAGAGGTGCTTACGTAAGCTCGTAATTGCATTATATATATATACCTACGTTCTCTTTACGTTCATAGTAAAATACCTAAACATTTGACATCTACTTTTTACTTGTCGCCGTCTCGCTCGCACTCGCGGGGGATTATTGTTCAAGGAATGCGCGCGTCGGCTAGTCTCGTGTCGCGCGCTGTTAGAGGCTATATTATTGTTACTAATATACTAGCTTAGACTTTATTGCTATAGAAATAAGGTCGATTTTAGAATTGACATTGCAATGAGAACGCCTAAACTCAGCAAAAATTCTGTCACGAGACTATCCATAGTGACTACCTACTTTGTAAGAGTACATTCATAAATCTCATTTATTATGAAGTTTTTGTTTAATCGTAATTCTAAACATATAAATTGGTTTGTAACTCGAAATATTATTTTGTATATAATATTTTTCGCCGTACAGGCAAGCGTCGCTGGAAAGGTGTCCAAAAATAGACTGATAGTTTGAAAACTAAAAATGAAAAGTCCTTGAGAACTAGTCTCGTGGGGAGTGCGCGCACGTCACAGACGGGATTTTTGTAGGTATGTATATCGCTAGCGGCGGCCCGATTGGCCAACAAAGCCTTGTCGGCGGCCATTTTGTACGATGCTGACTCACCAAAAGGTGAAAAATGTACATGAATTAATGCGCACTCCCCACGAGACTATACAACGGTATTGGGCATTTCCCTCGCGAACACAAAATTTGGGTTTCATGTTCCTTCAACCGCATCGTGGAATCAAAAAATATTTTTTTCTACGGATATTTTAAAAGTTTTGAAATTATAGTGATTTTCAGTGATTTTTTACATACTGATTAAACTAAGAAATCAAAAGTTACATACATACGTCAAGACGGAAGTTTACATTGCAGTTCTAGTCACCGAGACCCTCGGACGGACGGTCGGCGTGATAGAATTTGTGACTTAGTGATTAAAATATTACTGATAACAGCGAAATAACCTGAAGTGCGCTCTGTGCATCGCTAATCTGTCAAACAGCGAGGTGATAATTTGATGTTGTGTACATCGGCTTGGATGTTTACCATGTGTAGCTGAAAGTGTACCGCCAAAGACACGATGTAGCCGGGTGTTTGTGTGATATAGTGAAACTTTTGTGAGTGTTTTTGCCCTATTTTAAAGAAGTTTTCACGTCAAAATGACGGAATCCATTGCACCAGTCAAAGTTAAAACAGAGCGGCCCGATGAGGCTGAAATCAGGGAACTTGCGGCCAAGATGGTGGAGGCCAACAAGGCTAAAGCGTTGGCAGCCTCAGTGGCCGCCGCGCGACCTCAGCCCGGAGCTCTCATGGGCGGTCCGACGCCGGCAGTTGGCGGGCAAATGGGTATCCTGAACTTCCTCACACGTAAACCAGGTACACAACCGGCAACTGCAGTCGAGCAGAGACCCACACAGGATGACAAGAAGACCCCAGCCCCCGACGAGGCCAGTTGGAAGGGCCACTTTGGCTGGGACATGCTCGGTAAATGTCACATTCCTTACATATATCGCTCCGGAGAGAAGTACGTGGCAGTGCGGATGGTGGAAATCAAACTCCTGAACAAGTACCTAAACTACCTTCACGCAGACATTTACTCTTGTACCTGTATACGAAGCTACTACATTACAGAGATCGAAGCCAGGCTCCTCAATGAGATCAACAACCGACACTGCGACGGTCAGTTTGGTAGGGAACCCTTTACACAGAAGGACCTTGTGGTGAGACTGTCTGATGCCTATGAGTTCTACAACTTCTTAGATGTGTGTTACAACAAACTGTTACGTGGTACAACTAATAACAAAGACAAGTGTGGTTTTATTAGGATAAATAAAGAGTCAGTGGTACCCTATACAGTGCGGGATGGACAGAAGTTTGTTCCATTATTTTACTTTGAAGGTGAAACAGACAATTTGAAATTAAAGGCGGACCAGCTGAAGGGCTGGGACTTGTCATATTTAAAGTTCTGCTGTAAGGTGCAGGGCATTAGGAATGAACTGTTTGCCAGTGAGACGTGTTCAGTGATTAGTTTGACAGACATTAAAAGTTACTTCCCACCGGGGACGGAGTTTGAGGAGTATTGGCCTAACAAAGTTGTGGACTCGCAGCTCCTGATATCAGCGAAGGGTAAGAAACTTGAATGTTTATTTTATATCCTAATTTATATTTCTACAGTGAATTACATTATAATTATTATCCTAAGAACTTGTTGAAGAACATAGTTATTCTAATAGGAAAATATATATTTCAAATTATATTTTTTATTATAATAGAAGAAGAAATAGTTCCAGTAAATCTGTAATATAAAGTTGTTTAGTTGAATATTCTTATCAATATTTGCTTAATTTTTATTGACTTCAATTATTTTTTTTTATTCGTATTACTTTAAATATATTAATTAAATGTTATATAGTACACATACCATTTTCCAGCTTTTTTAATACTATTATAAGTTATACAAAACTTATTTTGTTTATGTCATTTTTATATTTACATTCAAACATAAATGCCCTCTTCAATTTGGTGGCAGGAAATGTGTAAAAATTTTAGCATATCATCATAACACACACATAACAGTATCTGAACCCATGCTTTTTTTTGCTATTAGACTGTCCAAAATAATTTAAATAATACTATGTAAAAAAATCATATGTTTTCTCTAAAAAGTATTTTTCATTTCTAAATGTGGATGGAATAATTCTTCAAAACATACATTCCCTCATTGTATGTTAATAAGAATACATAAATGAAGGAATTTTAATATGTAACATTATTCTTTTAAATGAAAAAAAAAAAACATTTCATATCAATTACAAGATTTGCAAAGTACTTAATAACTCTTACACTTTAAAGATATACATCAAAAAAGCCTGTAATCCATGTCTACATGATATAGAAAAAAAGAAATAAAAAGTACATTTTACAGCTTTAAAGTTTATTCTGAAAAAGTATAGAACAAAGGGTCAAGATACTCCGTTCTCCACTTTCCACATTGTAGTGCCATTCTTTGGCTTACAGAAAAAAAATATTTCCCCTAAGTGGAGAGTGAGCCTACAACCATCGCGTTGATAGTAGATGCTGTCTCACTGTGCTACAATGCACTATAACAATTACTCATTTACATTACCCATTATAGTTTATATTAAAAATAAACTATAAGTCACTTTCCTTTTTTATATATAAACATCCTACAAAGAATTGAAACTACTTTTGACTTTGAAAAAAACCTTTTGAATTCAAATGCTTTTATCCATAGATCCAAGGGCATATAAAATCAATGAATGAACAATTTTATTAATGAATGATTCCTTTAAGATATGGTATAACATTATTAAAAATAAATAAAATATATATTTATATTTTATTTATTTAATAAAAAAATAATAATAAATATAAACTGATTTTTAAATAAATAAGTACAATTTTATTATGTATTTTTACACACTCTATATAGTATATAAAAATTATTCATTTATATTAATAGAATGTATATAATTTTTATATAAAATTTTGATGTCATTCTCAAGCATTTTTCTTGTCCACAGACACTATTTTTAAATTTAAATGTTCAAATATTATTTAAAATTTAAATGATAAGCAAATTTTGAAATAAAAGTATTTACGTACTTACATTATCTCAGTTAAAATTTTATATTTTTATTAAAAAGATATATTTTTTTAATTAAAACTAGATTTTAAGAAAATTTATCACTTGCAATGAATGACTCATTAAAACAGAATGTAAGATATTGATATTAAAATATATTTTTATCTGCTGCATCATGTTATTTTTTATTATTTAATATTATTATATATACACAAGGGCACAAGTGTACAACAGACGCGATATGTTTTGAGTTTGTTTCCCACTCATAGAAATAAAAGGAAATGAAATGTCTAATATTTTCATTTCCGCGCACAGGTAACTTACCATGACAACAAAATTATAGAAATTTAATGGGAATGGAGTGTCTTAAAACTAGGTTCCCAGGTTCCCTATGAATAAGTTCGCTGCCGTATCCCGCACATATCAGGGTTGCGGGACACAGCGTGAAGCTAAAAAAACTAGCTTTTATCTGCGGCTACTCTAGCTTTTATGTGTTTAGATAATTTTGACCACAGGCAATTATATAAAAACTATTTATGTTATGTAATGTGTCATATAACGTTCATCTATAAATATACATCAGAAAATGATTTTGTGAATTCGATCCAGTTGCTGAGATTAGAGGATTCAACCAAACAGACCTTTCAGCTTTATTAGTATAAATATATATTTATTTTTGTATACATCAAACACGCATTTATTATACAGAAACATAATATTTCTAAGAAAGATTTACATTATGGACATAAGGAAGATGAAATGTTGATAATAATAACGACGTCGTAACTAAATTCGGCGTACGAGGGTACGTCAATCTGGATAGATCGCGTGCGGCCGTGAGAGCTAAAACGCCCTCCTATCCATTGAGCCTATGTATACTTAACTATAGGAGATCGTTTAAATTTTTTGAAGTCGAGATATTTATAAAATGGCTATTTTAGAAGTGCAAAATGTATCACTGAATAGATTTAAGCTTAAAAGTGCTAATATTTTACGTTAGAAGAAATTAATTGTAGATTTTTAATGCCATTTTTATTATGAGGCTGGTAAAACAGTTTTCTCATATGCGTTTCTCTTGTTCGTATGTTTAAATTTAAAAGCTTAAACCTAATTTCCGTCCCTTTTTGTGCAATATAATATTTTTCTTGCATTTATTTTAACTTCTCACTGTATCCCACACATCGCAGGGTAGAGAGAATGGAACCCGGAAACTTAATGTTAACACTCAGTTAAGATACTTCCATTTCTCATTTTCCGCCGAATTCTGGAGGCATTTCGTGGTCAGTGGCGTAAATCAACGCCGCGAAACTTTAAAAAAATATATTTAGTATAATTATGATTTCAAAGTTAATTCTTTTAAACTATGTGCGTATACTTAAACCTTTTTTATAATATTCCGTTAAGTTTGCGAATAGTTGCTATATTTATATAAATAAATTTATATTTATTGCTAAGTACATTATTTTTGATTTACTAGAAACCCATTTTAAATAATTTTCCTGTAAAGCAAGAAAACGATGTTGTAAGCAGTTTCACATTTTTTCCTGCATTGCAGAGTAGGCCCTGTGCCTAATCTAGTGTTAAGACACTCCGTTCCCTAATTGCCGTTCACAATTTTTGAGACATTGAATTTTAAAAGAGTATTGTGGTAGTTCAAAACCCACTCAACAGCAAACTACCGTAGCATCGTTAAGGTCAGACGCTGTCCCACTACGCCACGGCCGCCTTAAGTTATTAAAAAAAATCAGCTTCACGCTGTATCCCGCACACAGCAGGGTAGGCAGAGGGAAGTTAGTGTTAAGACACTCCGTTCTCCACTTTCTGCCGAATTTTGGAGGCATTGCGTGTTGAGTGGCAGAACTCAACGCCGCGCCTCGACACCAGAGCGAAGATATGGAATTATAAATTTAAGTAAATGTTTCATTTCCTCGAGTGGAGATCAAACGCTCAACCAGTTGGTTTTACAGTCACACTCTGTGCCCCTGCTCCCCGACTGTCCTTTAGTTATTATTAGGGTAAAAATGTTTTTTATTCTAGAACATGGTGTGGGTACGCGGAATTCTCTGAATGGCGTGGCTTGGGCCCTTATTGTTTTAGAACAACTTATTTACAATTAAAAAAGAACAATTAAAAAAAAAATACACGACACCATACAAAAAGTGGGGACCACTTTTAAATAAATAATTTATACGTGTTTGCGACCTTTTGCGAAATTATAAAAACAATATTATTAAAAAAAAACTAGTTTCTCGCTGTAGCCCTGGGGTAATCAGAACGGAGCGCCAAACGCTACGGTCTCTGCATACCTCTTTCGCCTCGTCCACTATCATCAACCTCTTCATACATGCCCTTCGGTGGATCCTCATGCTTTTTACGTGACCTTCCTGCAGTATCTTTGATACTGTGTTTTCCATATGTGTATGTGTAGTAAATAGAAAAATACGCTTATTTAAAATTTCAATACGTATCACATTTTCCTATATCACATTTTTGTTAACTATTAGATTAAATTATGAAGTTACGATTCGCGGCAAAATGACTGTAAATGCGGCTGTTTTGAGTTCGATTCTTCATTGGGAATTAATTATTTTAATTTTATCGTTCTGGTAACAATGTACCCTGAATTATGCTGTTTATATGTGTCAATTTTAAAAACCTTACTAATGACTTTCAAAGACTTTCATTATTAAAAGTTTTAGTGGTATTGTAACAACGTTAACAAAATAATATTAATAAAATAAATGCTGTTGAGGCCGGTCGTGGCGCAGCGGCACGAGGTGTGACTGCAAAACTGACTGGTTGTGGGTCCGATCCCCACTCGAGGAGATGAAATATTTACTTAAATTTATATTTCCATTTCTTCGCTCTGGTGTCGAGGTTAAGCGCGGCGTTGAATTCTGCCACTCAACACGCAATGCCTCCAGAATTTGGCAGAAAGTGGGGAACGGAGTGTCTTAACACTAGGTTCCCTCTGCCTACCCTGCTGTGTGCGGGATACAGCGTGAAGCTAATTTTTAATTTTTTTTTAAAATAAATGCATTTTTTTAAATGCCTCCTTAGGTATTTTAACCTAAGGACGCGAAAAGGATATTTAAATGTGTCATAGTTACATAATGCTTTATTTAAATTGTAAACAAAACGATATTACACTAGTGACTCGTCCGAGGCTTCGCTCGCTTAAAATACACTTATTTATTCAATAAATTTGTTTTTGTTTAAAACGTGGGGTTGTATTCCGCCGCTCAACACGCAATCTATCACCACCGGCGAAAATGGGGAACGGAGTGTCTTGACACTAGATTCCATCTGCTTACCCTTCTGTGTACGGGAAAAACTTAAAAAAATGTTTGGGCCTGAAGCTTAAAAAAATGTTTTTGTTTGTTCTTATAAACATTTTTAGCGCACTTTAATGACTTCTCTAACATGAGAAGCTACCAAAGTTCTCTGTCGTTTTTGCAACATTTTTTTTTGTTACTCCACTTCTTTTGGTCATAGCGCGTTTGTAAAACAGCCTATAGCCGTCTTCGACAGATGGACTATCCAAAACAAAAGAATTTCTTAATTTGAACCAGTAATTCCTGACGTTAGCGCGTTCAACCGAACATACTTGCATTTTATAATTTTAGTACATCGTACTTTTTTTTTATATTTTCGTATATCTAAAATCTATATATTTTTTAAAAAAATATCTTTTCAAGTTTTACAAAGAAATAATAAATTCTCTTCTTAAAAAGAATCGCCATCGCTAGATAAGTCTAAAGACAATCAGTACAAACGCTAATGTATGCCACATAAAGAGCAATAAACTCAATGAAGTCTGAGATTAACAACGAATTTTATATTTATTTAATAATTTTATATATATATTTTATAGAAAATTTTTTAGCTCTTTCTCTCTTATTTCATCTGTTATCGAGCAAGTTCTTATCGAGCTGCGTCGAAATTCTTGTTTTCCTGTTTTTCCAAATTTTTGCTTCAAATTTAACATCCCCCTTTTTTTAGCTGTATGCACCTGCACCCTGCACATAGTACGGTCGGCAGAGGGTACCCGGGAACCTAGTGTTAAGTCCACTTTTCAGGAAGCAATTTATTTAACTTATATTCTTTATCTGGGCAGTTGAAATAAAAATAGTTGAAATTAAACATTCCCCCCCAAGTAGAAATTCGACCCACAAGCATCGCGACAGACTTTCCAACAGCGTCATAGTGGCGCCATTTTATTTTAATACATCCATTTTTAGATTGAGCGGATAAATAATAAGCTGAAATACTTATATTTATTTCGATTTATTAATAATATTTTTCAGTGTTTTCAATATTTTTTTAATAATAAATACAATATTATAGCCTGCAACTCCGTTTGCGTGAGATACAAATTTCGTTTTTCTCCCGTTCTAGTAGGAATTTCGGTATGTCCTACCTTAGTTCTCCCACACGTCTAAAGAGGTACCTACATACCGAATTTTAGCGTTCTGCGCCGCAAAGTTTCGTCTGTGCGTTAGTCTGCGAGTCACTCGGTTTTGATTTTTATACTTATTCAGGTTTCTTTATTATTGTTTTTTTTATCCCGTACACAGCAGAACAAGTAAAGGAAACTTAGGAACTTAGTGTTAAGACACGTCGTTCCGTTCTCCAATTTCTGCCGAATTCTGGAGGCATCGCGTGTTGAGTGACGGAATTCAACGCCGCGTTTTACTTCGTTACTATTTATTACATGAAATATTAAATATTTTATGTTCTTGAGTGGGAATCGAACCTAAAACCTGTCACGTTTACAGCCTGTGGCCACAACTGGCCTCAAATATAGCCTATATTTTTTTGCTTTTAGTTAAATATGCAAGAAAATATATTCTAGCAAACTTTTAATGACTGACCCCAATACTCAAATCTCGTGACCTTTCAGGACCTCTATAAAACAACGCCGTGCAAATGTTGTAAAGTTCACAGAGCGCGGCTTACGTTTTGAAAATTCGAAATTGACGAATAATTTTAGTATGAAGCATAAATTTGTCCACTAAAAATATATTTGTTTGTCTGTTTGTATATATGTATGTATAATTTCAATGAATTAACCATTTTTCTAAAACTATTGTGTTTTATTATATTTTACGTTAGTTTAGTTGAACTATATTTAATGGCTGTGTTAATATTTTTATGTATAGAGTGATAGGAAAGAGACGTATATAAAAGAAATATAATAATTATTTTATTATACACTTTGACGCCCACTTAAAAGATATTGCATATTAAAAAATAAAAATGAAGAAATGATGAAAAATTCTTCGAACGGGAATCGTATCTACACCATTCACTCATCGTGTCTTAAAAACACTAGTCTTATATGAGAATTATTTTAATTGCATTAGGTTTTAATAAGAGCGTTCTGGTTTTACATTATAAAATCTTTTACTCGCGACTTCGACCGAGTGCCCAACTGGGTACAACTTAAGAGCTGAGATGCAACTTAGAACTGCGCATCACTCTCTTAAGCTATCCCGTTTTTGCAAAATATTTCAAAGATCCTTCCTACGTAGCTGGAGTTCTTGAGATTAGTGTGATCAACCAAACAAATTCTTCAGTTTTATAAGTAACAATAGTCTTATATTTTATTGTCCAGTCGTAACGCAAGGGCGCAAAGTATGACTGTAAATGCGACTGGTGGTGGGTTCGATTCCCACTCGGATATTTATTTATATTTATATTTTAATTTCTTCTTGCTCTTTATGATGATTTGATTACGATTCCCACTCGGATATTTATTTATATTTATATTTTAATTTCTTCTTGCTCTTTATGCTCTGGTATCGAGGCAAAGCGCGGCGTTGAGATCTGCCACTCAACACGAAATGAATCCAAAATTCGCCAGAAAGTAATGGAGTGTCTTAACACTTTTCTCTCTGTCTACCTTGCTGTGTGCGGAAGGGATGCAGCGTGAAGCTGATTTTTATTTTTAACTTATATTTTATATTGTATTGTTGTATTTAGGCAAGACATTACACTACCGCTTGGCGATTTTCCTTAAACCGCAGGTCAAGATCACTTTTTATTTAACAGCTAAATACTATGACGTAGTCTTAAAAACATTTTTTTATTACCTATAATAAATATTTAAATTTAGCTTAATAGTATATTTATGCATCCTATGCATTTACTGTATAGACAGAAAAAAAATATATATAAAAAACGTGGCATTTCAACCTACGACGTTCATTCACGTTCGATTAGAGATAAACTTCACACATTTCTCTATATGATAAATCATTGATAGTAATACTAAATTCTCCATGCAATATTTTTATTATATTTTTGCTTAACGCTTATCCCTTGTTGGGGAGTTAGAGAGAACGGAGCTCCAAATGCTCTCTCTCTCTGTCTGCATACCTCCTCCATTGTCATCAACTCGCCTCCTGTCCTCCACCGATACTGTGTGTGTGCGTGTGTGTATCCTCTAAAGTTAACCGAGGTCTCCCCCGATGAGAGATTAAAGTATTTTTTTAAAATATTTTGTGCATACAAAAAATATTAATATATTTATAATAAAATTGTTTATTCTACATGCTATACGCACTAGATACTTCGTTTGAATTAAAAAGTGGTTGGTATTGAGGTTAGACCTTCAACACAGCCTTGACACGATAAAAAAATAATTTGCGTTGGCTATCTGTGTAGACAGAAGTTTCTTTATTTTTGTGTAACAAGATTTTAAGTACTTAGTTATTATTTTTTATAACCCATAAGTTTTCTGTTTTCACCATCTATCTGGACTTAAGTTGAAAAGTTATATTTAAGTTATTCTTAATTGTATTTTTTTGCAAATATAAGAAAGACGTAAGGTAGAATCTTATTTAATTTAAACGAATATTTTTAACAATTTGTATGACATATATATGTATGGCTTAGTGATCAGAGCGCCCGGTCGGTTTCCAGGAGACGCGGGTTCGAGTCCCACTATGTTCAAAATTTTTATATGTTTTCTAAGTAAGTATTAAATGAATAGGCTGCGTGTGTTTATAACATTTGTTGTGTTTATTTCTTCATTCTCGTATCTCACTGTGCATGGAGAGAATTTGGATTACAACGTTTATGAATATATTATCTTTTGTTTTGGTCGGGAAGACAGAATTAAAGAGTTTCATGCTGTATCTAGCACATGTCAGGGTAGGCAGAGGAACTTAGAACCTAGTGTTAAGACGCTCCGTTCCCCATTTTCCACCTTATTCTGGAGGCATTGTGTGTTGAGTAGGGGAACTCAATGAAGCGCTTTGCCTCGACACCAGTTCTAAGAAATTAAAATATAAATTTAAATGAATATTTAATTTCCTCGAGTGGGGATCGAAACCACAACCAGTCGCGTTTACATCCAAAATTTGTGCCCCTGCGCCACTACCTCTCAGAACTAAACCCCTCCGCTTTATCGAGTCAAATTTGAGAAACAAAATTTTATAAGAAATAACATTACCATGAAAGTTTGACCCTGTTTATTCTTATTTTCCATGTAACGGACAACACTAACAACTGTTTTATTATACATAAAAACTATAGGTATTATCTTCAAAAAATATGTTTCATTATCCGAGATACATGCATATTAGAAATTAGCATTCATATTGTGCTCGTTTAGCTTTGCCAATTTTCGCTCTGGTATCCAAGGCGTTACTTTGCCCTACTAAAAAGCGAATTTTCCCAGATTTTGACAGATTTTGATATTTTTCTATGTCAAACCATTATTGCCACGTCAATCTCACGACATCAAATAAATAATAGTGTTAAAAAAATACAATATTCTCATTAAAAAAAATGTATTCAATTTAAGCAATGTAATACGGTTAATTGAATTCAAAGGTTTTTACAATTTTTATAAGGCGACCGTTTAAGGTAACCGTTGTCTATTCGTAGATGAAAAGTTCAAAGCAATTTTACCATTATAACAGTATAAACGCTTGCTATAACGCTAACCGTATAGGTGACGCTGGTATTTCACCTTGTATTTATTTATTTTTTTGGGTAAAATTTATTAGTTCTAGTTTAATTTAAATGAGCTTCACGCTGTATCCCGCACACAGCAGGGTAGGCAGAGGGAACCTAGTGTTAAGACACTCTGTTCCCCATTTTCTGCCGAATTCTGGAGGCATTGCGTGTTGAGTGGCAGAACTCAACGCCGCGTTTTGCCTCGACACCAGAGCAAAGAAATGGAAATATAAATTTAAGTAATTATTTCATCTCCTCGAGTGGGGATCGAACCCACAACCAGTCGATTTACAGTCACACTTTGTGCCCCTTCGCTACGACTGGCCTCAAGTTCTAGACTGGTTCTAGATTTTATTAATGGGAAATACATTCTATATTTTTTTTATTTATAGCATGGTATACAGAGAAAATCTAGCGTTGTAAAGGCATTACATTCTTTGTACATCACAAATCGCATTAAAACTATACAATTGGCATCATTCCTCCGATCGGAAATCGAATACCACACTCGACGCTTTTGGAGTCTGGTGCTGCCCCACTGCGCTAAGACAGCCTTTTTCATATAATTATGTTAAATTTATTTAAGTACAAAAAAATATTTGTAAAAACAAAACCCCCGACTGCATCAAACTAAAAAGAAAATAAACAAACCCAATAGTTTATTAGGATTAACAGTCGGGACCTCTTTAAATTATGCGGGGTTCCTGGTAAAGATTTTATTGATTGAAGAATTACTTATAGGTCCCGACTGTTAATCCTAATAAACTATTGGGCTTGTTTATTTTCTTTTTAGTTTGATGCAGTCGGGGGTTTTGTTTTTACAAATATTTTTTTATTTTTCATTTTTTTGTTAGAATTTATTATGGTAATGATAATTATGATATACCTTTTTGAAATCCTGAAATTAAGCTCTTGAATTTGATACCCATATTGTAGTATTCGGAACGAAATTTTTTTTTTTACTAAGTCCAATGGCGTACCACAGCCGCCATGATTATTTTTTATTAACGTCACCTATCTAAGAACACTTGGGCTGCTAATACGTATCTAACGATACCTGAAATATGTAAATCCGTTCAGCGGTTCTGTAGATACGAGGTAATAAAGAATATTACATACATACAAGATACGCGCGAAAAACATAACCCTTCCTTAGCAGTCGGGAATTAAATGACACCGCTAACAAACTTTATTCTTTAATGTAAAAGCTAATTCAGAATATGTTTGCTTTTATATAGTATTGTAATAATATGAAACGTAATATTTTTAAAAGTATGATAGAGTATTCAAATTAATAATTATTCTTCAATATATTTAATTTATTCTCATTTCCTCCCCTCTTGAAGAATGCAGTTGAGTACCGTCACTCAGTACCCAAAATTCTTTCCGATAAATTTTGAGTGCTGAGTGGGGGCACTCAATGTGGGGAACGAGTGTTTATATAATTCAATCTTGGTTCAATCTTGTTTATTCAGCTATGCGGGAAAAGGCGTGAAGATGCTTAATTATTCTGTAAAATTGTTTGGATCTGTGATATTTTAGTTGAATACTTTGTAACAGTCTTCAAGCTTTAAATTCAAATTTTATTTATCAACTGTTAAGTATGATATATGTACATGACACAATTTTAATATAAAAGTGTCATACTATGCTAATGCAAATTTTGGCACGGCTTATAATGTAAGATAGTTTATATAACTTCTGAATATTTTTAACGTCTACATTTTGAACTATTTCCTAGAAACAAGTAGCGCTTTTATCTTTTTTATACGATAAGTACTATATAGTGGAGTGATGATATGTTTAATCTTAACTGTTATTTGTGGGTTCAAATTAATCTTAGTTTTGTTTATTTATTTTAGTATTATGGAAGTGTTTGCCATTTAGGCAATGCCTAGAAAAATTATATAGACTCCTCCGGCCCTATATATTTATTGAAAATATAGAACTGAGAGTAATAAGTAAAAAATCTTTATTTTTAAAATAAAAAAATCCAATTAGGAATTTTCAATTGTCATAGATTAATATTAAAGCGTTTCAAAGCTGATAACACATTTTAGAAATAATCTATGAAGTATTATAGACGTGATTTCAACAATCATTTTGCACCATCTCACATTTTGGGCGGGTGCAGAGAGCTGTGACCAACCTCCCAAAACGCGAAATGAGTTTAAAAAAAATCAAATACTAGGTGGTAATTCTATTTTCGTACGTTTCATGTGCATATCACGCAATATAAAAGATAATGGTGATTGGAATATTTTTGAGTCTGCCTTAATATCTTTATTGCTGTGCAACAAACGAATAACAAATAGGTCAATCTACGCTCATACTTGATTTCTTGATTTACTTATATTGTGCATATATTTCATAAATAATCAATAAGGCAACTACTTTTTACTTGTTTTTTTAATATTTAAATATTTTTAAGTATATTACATCGGTATAACATTAACTTATCATAAATAAAACGATAGTAAATATATTTTTGAAATCATGATTTTAAATAATAATTTAACATTTCGCTTCTCCACTGCTGCACAAAACAGAACTAATACTACTTTTATTTAGTTTCTTGGCTTTGGCTTAGCGTATTTAAATCAACTTTTTATCTTTTTATTACAGGTTCAGTGTCCGGCGGCGGTCAATGGACACGCGCACCGCCCGCGCCTCCCCCGGGCGCCGTCGGCGTGGGGGTTGGCAGCGGGGTATCTATAAGCAATGTGCCCTCGCGGGGCAGACGGCCTGCCCAGAGGCATACTTCAGCATCTTCAGCCATGCAGATGCCCCACGCTGGCATATCAGCTGCAGCAGTACAAGCGCTGTCCAACGGGTGGCCCGGGTCGTTGACGCAAGCGCAAACGCAACAAGTGTTGAGGCTAGCTCAGGTTCGTTCATATATTATTTAATTATGTAAAATAAAAATATTATTTAATCTGGTAAGGTAGATGGAATGTTACTTATTTAGAAAGTTTGGAATAACACTATAAAAATGTTTAAAAAGATGGAATGTTGTTTCTTCGACTCTATTATTATCATACGACTCTATTATTGTTTCTGGACTGGGCAAAAGGAAATTAGTTTAAAGTATAATTATTTTTAACTATAGTTTGTTCCCCTTAATTATGGAAAAATCTTATTAACTAAATTATATTGGTTATGTAGATACAATATAATTTGATTCAATGTTAGTTATATGTCAATGCCAATTCATAAAAGTTTTTGTTTATAAGCGTACACAAAATACACAAAATTAATATACATAACATTGTACTGGTTTGTAAGTGATGATCTGTGACTTTTATTTTAAGTATTCGTCGTTTATTTATTATTATAGTAGATTTTGTATTTAAATTCTTAAAGACGTACATATAAACTGCCATTAACACAATCAAGGCATAGATATGGCAAGTTTAAGTCTCAATTGGAGATATGTTTGTATCCATATTATAGATGCCCCTAATAGATTATGCAGTGTCCGTTCCATACGTTGCTTCCCGTATATCACAATGCGTATATAAAATTGCAGGAAAGGGGGAACATACATAAAATGAAAAAATATTGTTTTGTGATAGGTTTTCATATTTAACGCCTTAAAAATATATCAAGCCGTATAAAAATAGCTAATAACATGTCATAGGCTCAAGTGGCTGCGCAGGCGCAGGCCGCGGCGCGCTACAGCAACGCCATGGCCGCGGCGGCCTCCCTTCCGCAACACAGGTCACAGCACAACAGAAATGTACAGGTATGGATATGAATATTTAAACATTTTTTTTGTTTTCTATATAATAATGACCGAATATTTTGATCAACTGGAAAATTTGTTAATTTTTTTATTTTGTCTTTGCGTGTGTATAGAATTTTCGTTTAAATTGGACTGGAATAAATGTTTATATGATGATAGATTTATTGATACTACTATATTGGCCATAAAATTTGCTAAGTTAAGCAATGTTACCCAAGGTTAGATATAAGATTTGGTGTACAGATGTGTTTCTCTCTACAGCTAGGGGGACTCCAAATATTAGATTTTTTTTATCATCAAATCAACTCGTAGCTGTAGAAAAAATTGTAATTATAGTGTTATCTGTTAGGCTGTTTGGAATTTAAACTCGGATAACCGCGTAATTAGTTAATTATTAATATTAAAAAAATAACAATAATACCATACGTCAATTGTAAGATAAGAATGTTGTACACATTTTTTTTATATCTGTTGTTTAAAGCTTTTGAATAGATATTGCGTAAAAAAATAACTTTAAAATATTATTCGTTATCGCGTACTTTAGAATATTATAAAAGTGTTTGCGGCGTTGAGTTCCGCCACTCAACACTATACTTTGGAATTCGGTGGAAATCTCATTACACTAGGTTCCCGGATTTGCCCTGCAATAAAATAAATTAAGAAAAGAAAAAATCAGGAGATCAATTTCAATAAATTAAAGAGACAGTATATTAACAATATTAATATTATATATATATATATATATATATATATATATATATATATATATATATATATATATATATATATATATATATATATATATATATATATATATATATATATATATATATATATATATATATATATATATATATATATATATATATATATATATATATATATATATATATATATATATATATATATATATATATATATATATATATATATATATATATATATATATATATACAAACATTTATTGCTAGTATTCATTTAAGAATTAAGTAGGCTACAGAGCTCGCGTTTACATTATGATTATAAGATGTGAGAAATTTTGATTTTTGATATCTTTTATTACTAATTAGTTTTGCATTTTGTTCACCCCTGTATAGATTTAAATTATTGTGACCAAAAAATATATATTGAGTGTTTATTTTTTTTGCTTATGCATGTGTGTCTATGAACAAATGAAAATATATATATTTAAACTGTAGAACTCATGTAAACTTTATGTTACGACTATATGACACAGTTCGAATTTTTATAGGAAAATAAGGTGGTCATACTAGGTATAGAAGATGTAGGTCACAATTTATTACCCTTTATTATTTTTTAAATATTTTATTAACGCCTATTTTTGTTTCATAACCATTTCAAATGTCATCATAGGCAATTACAACATTAACCTTTTTATTTTCGTGTCGTACAATCAACTTAACATAATAAAAAAAGTTCTACCTATTTTCCCCGATAGACAGATAAACTAGTGTAAAAACACTCCGTTCTCCCAATTATTATTCCTGACATTTAACTACAAGACCCAAAATATATATAAAATAGCGTATGCATTTAGGTGAAACATGTCTGTTATCGTTTATTCCAGTTTTCCAACAGTGCAATTACAATGGCGATGGGTCAGCAGCCACCCCCACCTCTAGTGAGGAGTACGGCCAACACCTCTACTATGAAGTGAGCAATTATTATTTATATTAGTTTTATTAAAAAAAACAATAATAAAAAAAATATTCGCGTTTTAAGACCATCCTGTATATATGTATGTTTGAGTGTAAATACAATTGGCAAACAGGAAAACTTGATTAAACAGTACAGAGCTTTGCACACTGTTGTTTAGATTTATTTTTTTAATTTTGATTGTTTTTTTTTATTATTTTACCCTATATTTATGTATATGTTTTTGTTGTTTTTTTTAATTTCTTAATTGTAATTTGTACTCCTAAAAGAATAAAGGAGATTAGAGTGGGCGGAGACTAGAAAAGCTTTAGGTATTGGAAAGTTTAAGTGTTTATTGCGTAATAGTCTTATAAGAATGCAAAATATATTTTCCCCATCCATATTTATGTATTGTATGTTTTATTGCTATGTTTGTTTGAAATGTTTCCTCGTATTAACATTATATATGTACATATACGTGTATAGAGGGTGTTTGTTAGTTAGTGTCCATTCGCCGTTGTATTGACACTGCTTGTTTGTTTTGTTTATTTTTTTCCTGTTCAACAGCCCCATCGATAATTAAATATATTGATAGATATTTTATTAGAATTATATGACTGACAGAAAAGATAATAATTGACACACCTTTCTTATCCAATAGTCACTTAATTGAAAGCCATAGTTTTTAGTAATCAACCTAAATAAATGATATTTTGGTAATGTAACATGTTGTGTTTTTTTTTTAATTCAATGAATATATTTTCGTTAGAAGACGTCAATAGACACTTTGACGTCATTGGAAATGCTGTTTTGCAATTCGGGTTTTCCCGTTTAGTGATTTTGTATGTTTTATTGTTGTTATATATGTTGTTCATACATAAAATTAATATATTTAAAAAAACTTATCAGTCTTTTTAATGTAGATGATCAGTTAATTATTATATATAATTAAGGAAATCCCAATTAACAAGGAGTTAGGGAAACGATTGTGTAAAAATTATTGCTAGAACGGTTAAATCTAGATTAGAAAACTAAAGAATTTTGAATTAGGCTGTTTTTTATACATATATATTTATATGTATCTGATTATTATCCACGTAATCAAAATCAATAATCTCTATCTTATCAACAAGGTTAGTCAAGTTAGTGGCTTACGGAGCTAGTGACTCAGTGACTTTATTTAGTGTCTTGTTTCAGTTCGCCGCAAGTGAGTGGGGCGCTGAATGGCCACTCAACCTCTCACAGCGTGGACACCCGCAAAAGGCTCACGCCAATACCAGACATCAGTATCAATGGCAACCATACGCCGTATAAGGTTGGTTTTTTTTTTATTTAGGCAGAGGGAAACTGGGGATTTAGTGTTAAAACACTTCGTTCTGGCGTAAAATTTGATTTTAATTTTATTTATTTAGAAATTCAACGTAAAGCTTATTGCTTATTTATTTAGAAAGCCAAGAAGCATTTAAAAATATAATATTTACAAAAAATGGTTAAATACCCCATTTCTTCGCGCAACAGGAAAGGAGTAGAACCACATTAATGTTCTCTCTCTATTTCTCACTTAGGCCCGTATTAGTATACCGCTCCTTGTTCCGAGATCGATCGTGAGATGCCGTTTTCATTCGTAGATTATAATGTGTTAATATTTTATAAATATGGGACTTTGAACAGAATAGCAAGATTCAACGTCAAGCTTTGTCCAGACCAAAAAAATTACAAAAATGTTCTACCTTCTTTTCGTTTGTGCTTCTGGAAAGGCTTCCTTTTTATTTTATTTTGTGAGTTTATAATAAAGTTTTAAACAGCAATATGTTTTACGACCTGTTGCTACGGAGGCGACGGAGTCTGTTAAATAAATATTTAATTTCAATTAGTATGTAACAATTTTCAATAGTTTTCAAACTGTTGCTGTAGTATCTAATTGATACTAAATATTTATTTAACCGACAATTAATAATTTTTAAATTTGAAACAAAAAATAAAAATGTTCAATAACTCTGCAGGTGCAAAAAGCAGTAGTAGAGAACACAATGGTCCCCTGCATCAACGCGAAGCCGTACCAGTACGCTGAGCTCCTCATGACGCTCCCCGACCTCGCCAGCCATTTCTTCCCAAGAGTTCCCTTGACAACTTGCCGGGCGATGCTCGACGCGCTCGGACTCACTTTGTTTAGGCCTAATGCGTGAGTATTTCATTGATTTTTATTTTATTTATCTACGGCCAATACAGGGCGTCTATAACTCGTCGACTTTACTATACCTAATTTAACACTATTGAGAAGATACATGAGATGCTGTTTGTGTTTTATTGAAAGCAATAATTGGAAATAGATGATCATCAAGATAGGATATTCTTGTAGTTTGTGAGTGTGGACTGTAGGGGAAGTTAGTTTAAGTTAGTTTTTTTTTTACTTAAACTTTGTATCCTGTATACATGGGATGGTAGACTAAGAGAATCAAGAGTCTCCATTCCGCATTTTATGCCCAATTTTTGAAATATTTCATGTTGAATAGTGGGACTCAAGGCCACACATTTTCTTCTTACCAAAGGGAGGAAATTAAATAATTTTCCATATTTCTGCGAAGTGGAAAGCCACTCACAGCTGTCGAGTTTACAGTCAGTTCTTGTTCTGCTGAAAATGTTTAAAAATAACTTTTTTTAAACTTTTTAACTGCATATAGCACAGTAGGCAAAGGGAAGGTGAGAACCAGGTGTTAAAGCACTCCGTTTCCATTAAGATACTTCTGGTGTCCACTTTCCGCCGAAGGCATTGCGTGTTAAATAGCGGGACTCAACGTAATAATAACTTAACTACTTTTCTCCGTTCCAGAACCCAACTCCAAGTGCTCCGCAACTCAGGCAAGTGTAAATCGGCAGCCGCAGGCGACAACAACATGGCGTTAGTTCAGATTAGGGATGTGATGCAGCACATGCCACAGTTCAAGTACATGATGAGGTCAGGGTTGGGAGATGAGGCACCACACCAACCTCCAAGACCTGCGCATGCGCCCCCATCGTCACATGCCAAGAGAGCGAGAGCTAATTGATGGAAATTATTAATAATATTATTGTATATAGATGTGGAAGACCTTTAGAATAATAGAAAAATAGAAAGAAAGAAGTATTGGTCAATCTATGTCGCTAAATGCATACAAGCGCGGCCATGACTTAGATTTAAGACCTCATGAAGCATATGCCACAATTCAAATTCATGATGATGTCAATTGGGTTAGACTTTCTGAACTATAACCCATAGTTAACTTTGGAAGAACATAATGGAAAGTAAAAAAAATCCTAAAATCAAATCTGCAGTCATCTATAGCTAATTGCAGGCATTGGTGGCCATGACTCATCTGTGCTGTTGATATTGAGGCCCTTTATAATACTAGAACAATCCAGGTCATGTCTCCATAATGTATGCAAGCTTGGCCATGGTCTGTATATATGATGTGATGAAATGTATAGATATGGAAGACCTTCAAGTATAATATAATATTTATCTTTATTAAAAAGAAACTAAGAAATTTCTTCTCTTAATTTTGTAAATTGAAAAGAAATCGGAAGATTCATTGAAATGAATATTGGTTGAATGTGAAGATTTCGTAAGGGAATCTTGTATATGTTGCATTTATAAAGAAAGCATGTCAAGATTTTTTGATTCTTTAAAAAAATTTTTTTTGGGGAGTGCATAAATAATATTAAACTAAAATAATTTCCTTCTACAAGAAGGTTAAAATAAGGAGGATAAGAAATATATTTGAAATGACATTTGGGGACCGTGTGTTATCTACTTAAACACTGATAGTGAGATGTGGACTCTGAACTTATGATGTAAAAAATATTGTTGTTAGTTAATATTTTATATTGTGGTACACTGCCATGATTCACTGTGAGTTTGATCGCGCAAAATGAACGCGAAAAGTGCTAGAAGATTTATTACAATTAATATCATCACAAATGTTAAAATTAAGGTGACGTAAGCGCAATGGTTGTGGGTTCGATTCCCACTCGGGGGTATGAAATATTTTTAATTCCTCGCTCTGGTAACAAGACAAAGCGCGGAGTTAGGTTCCGACGTTTAATACGCGATGTCTCCAAAATTGAGCCGTGCGTGAGGGACAGAGTGTCTGAGCACTGGGTTTTCCCCCTCTGCCTATCTTGCTATGCGGGATACAACCGGAAAAAAGATGTAAAACTGAATGGAACTTATGTTCAGGTCAATTTCTATATATATATTATTGTAAAAAATGTATGTATGTACATTATACTTACATTGTAAATCGCAGATCTAATATAATACGATCTATAATAATAACTATTTAATAGAAGACTGAGAATTTTATTTTTAATTATTTCTTAGATCGAAAACTATTGATGTTGTGTACGTTTAGATTTTTTAGTTGGGTTCAGTTGAATGAATTTTGGAAGTTTTATGTACTATGTAATGTGTATATATAATCTTAGTGTCATATTCGGTCTCGTCTTAAAATATATATAGAGTTGAAAATCCTTAATATTAATATACTGTTTTGTTGCTAACCATATTATTAATTTTGAATATGTTTAAAGATAAATTGCCATTTTTAATTGACATACAGATAAAGGTGGTGATTTTATTTGAGATACACTTAGCCGCAGTAAATAAAAAAAACCAATACAATCTAAACTCAATTAACCAAATTAATTGTTGTTGTTCATATCTATATACTCATCGAATTGTATGAAAAAATACAAATTAAAAAAAAATATGGGGTTTAAATTATGAAACAATATATATGTACATAAATATGATTGAATATATATTTTTTTGATATTTCTTGTTATATTAGTTATGATACTTATTTTTCATAATTCATGTACACGTAGACGGTAGTTCGGATAATGTCGAATATATAACTGAGTACTCGATAGCTGAGTTTCCACCATAATAAAATAATCTTAAATTGGCAACAGTAATTTTAAAATTAAAATGATGAACTAGATCATTTTTGAAAATGCTGCATATTGTTATTTTTCACATCCTAAAAGGATGATTTGTTTAACTCTATATATATTTTTAAGTATTATAAATACTGTTAGTGTTGTTATCAATATAAAGACATTTTTATACTAAATTAAAATGTATGCTGTATTTCTATAAAATACGCTTAAAAATTATCATCACAAAAAAAATCACAACTAATTTTATTGTATAGTTTTGGTTAATTTAAAAAAAATGTATATCTTGTAAGTAAAGTTGCACTTAATATTAATAATTTCTAATTAAATATTTTTTTCTAAAGATTCTTCTGAAAAAGTGTGACTCCTTGCAGAGATGTATGATCTGTGAAAATATTGTAGTGATATGAACCTTTGACCACAAAGATTATAATAGATTATACATTATAATAATTATAAATTAATTGTAACTATAATCTAAAAATTTGTCATTGCTGTGAATTTGTATATGTAATGTTTGCAGTGAAGCAATTGGTGCATTGCATATTAAAACTCTTAGTTGTTTGTGTAAAAGAGAAGAGAGAGATCAGGAACTATTTTTTTTAATATTAGTTAATTTATTAAAAAATATCCTAAAAATACTTATTATTAATGTTTGGTTATAGCTAAACCTTTATTGATTTAGTGATATAATAAAAAAAAAAAAACTGCTTAGATAAAATTGTATAATCAGTTTTATCTAATATTATTTCTTTTTAATAAATTTTTGGTATGTGTTCCTGATCTTACCAGTGACAAAGTATTGGATAGTTTATTTTAATGTAAGTTCACAATTTAGATTAATTTAGAACTGGTTCCTATAGCTAGCTAGCATGGACTTATTCAAGACTTCTAGAATACATTGTTTTTTCTTTTATTAATAATAAGTATGTACATTATAGTAAAATATAAATGTATATAAAATATATTATTTCTTAATTTATTTAAAGTTATATTAAAATAAACATTTTACTAGTATGCAATCTGTAAATAAATAATAGTGCCTATTTCAAGAATGCAGATTCAAATAACATTCCCTCTTGTAAAATGAAGTCTTGAGTAGTAGCCCTTACGTTCGGACATGTCCGAATTAGATCGATACCTTCACAATTTTATTTATTTTGGTGTAAGTTATATGTAATTGCGACGAGTTTTTTTTAAACTTGAAGCATCACCTTATTGCTAACGCAGAGCTGTGTACATTAAAAGCTAAATTATTTATGGTGTAGTGTTAAGTAACAATATATAGTATTTGATATGTTATCACATTAAATCGCGATAGCTCTCCAGATTGCAGTGTTTGTAGAGTCTCTGACTCTGTATTTTAAAATAAAAGAATTCTTTATTAGTCTCCTGTTTTTATTTCCCATTTTTACCCCTTAAGTATATCATTGAATTGTAATTATGTGTCCAATTAATAAACAGTCTTAAGTAATTTTAATGGAATTTCTAATTTTGGAGATAGACTACAAATGTGAAATAATATGATGTTGAAATTGTTTATAAAATTACTTATAGATGTACACATAACCATCCCGATTTTATTATGAGGCAATGATAATATGACAGTGTAATAATGTCTGACGGTAAAGATGATTTCCGCCTGGCGAGGTGCAGTCTCCGCTAGTCGGCTATTTTTTTATATTTACTTGCTTTGGTAAGAAAGCGCTGGGCAAAGCTTTATCCATTCGACAAACATATTTTAAATTGCCGTATCAATATTTCGAAAATAGAGATGAAAGCTAAGAATTGAATTTCTTAACATTACGAGCAGGGTTTCTCTACTTATCCTGCCATATGTGGGAATTGAAATAAGCTATGGAAAATTATTTATGTTAAAAAAATAACAATTCAATGTCGTTTGGAAATTGTGATCTGTCTCCCTATTTTTGCTATTTTCTAACTAAAGAGAATATAAAAGAAAGAAAGTAAGTTATTAAATTGTCTGCATTTTAACCTAAAAAAATTATACAAATTAATAATAATATATTTAGGCTGTATTGTTAAAAGCGTTTGCTTCGTATCAATGGCGACTGAACTGTCATTTATCGTATGACATCGATTTTGTTTGTTCTCTGTGGCACCGTGTTAAGTGCAAACAGGATTAATTTATAAATCTTTATTTGCTATTTAAAGTTTTAAATAAAACTAATATTTTTTTTTATGAAATTATTGTAAAAGTGGCGCAAACGATGGAAATTAATATTGGATCACGCTTTGGTCATTTCACTTAACTTATTTCTCTTCGCTCTAATACATAATTTTTATATTCCTTAAAATACAAATTTCTTATATATTAGAATAAAAACTGTATTGTATTTAAATGTAAATCTTGATATGGTTAAAATATTAACTTTGTTAGGTTATTGTATAGCATTATACTATTGTAATATAATATAGATATTAAGATGAGTATTCAAGTATGTAAGGATACATCTGACGCTGTGGCGTTGCATTTGCCGCAGCGTTTGTATCTTAAATCGTTTGCAAAGCTTAACATTTCTGTTCAGCTCCCCCCGCACAAGGTACAAGGCAAGTCCATTTCCAATTGGGAATTGATGGAGAAACTGCGGAAAATGATCCAACCTGACAGTTTCTCAGTATTGAAAGTTTCAAAGCATAGTTCTGAAGTGATAAGATTCGATGCAGAATTGGAAAATCGTCAAAAATTAGATCGTGTGTTAAGTCGCTTAGATGACAGAATCATACATTTAAATGACTATCCCGATCCCTTGAAAGTTAAAGTTTCTGAAGCCAAGTCGGACTTTCCGAGTCGACATTCCTGGGATTCGTTTTTTCGCGATGCAACAGACATGGATGAAATGAAACCAGGAGAGAGGCCTGATACTATTCACATAAAGTATTTGCCAATTCGTTGGTTTGTGTACAATAATGAAAGAGATGAGGAAGCTCCTCCTTCAGAAACTTTATTTAAAAAAATATTTGAAAAGTATGGGTCAGTGAGACAAATAGATGTGCCAGTGGCTGATCCTTTCCGGATGCAAATGAAGACCTACATGAGAGGTATAACCATACCACATCAAGAAGGAAATCTTTATTTTGAGGGTTATGTGCAATTTAGTGAATATGCCGGTTTTGTGCGTTGCATGGATTCGTTACGAGGTCGAAAGTTGTTAAGGAAAAATGATGATATAGCCGAGTGGTGCAGTGTTAAGGTTGACTTTGATAAGACTAAGCACATGACAGATGCTGCAGTGAAGAGACGAGCTATTGTCCGGGAAAGGTTGGCAGCCAGACAACGAGCCAAGGAGGAGGAGGAGAAACAAGAAAAAGAGAAAATTGCTAAAAGGGAAGCTAGAGAAAGGTAATTAATTAGTCACTTTCCATTTCATACCTTTTTCCTGTTAGCTGGATAGATGTAATCTATTTTTAACATTTTTAAAGTGTTATACCACACTAAGGAAAGAAAAATACTTATTTAGATAATGTATAAAAATTTTAACATAGCGAGACTCGAACCCCCACCTCCTGGAGCCGCCGGTTCGAGTCCCTCTACATTCAAATTTTTATACATTTTCTAAATAAGATGTAATTTAGTGTTAAGACCTGAAATTCCCCATTTTCTGTCAAATATTTTTAAGGTTTTGAAATTAATTGAAAATTAAATAAAAAATTATATGAATTATTAACTATTCCCACAAGTGGGGTTTGAGCCTGCAACCTTTAACAGTCAGATCCTGTCCAAGTGCCATGATAATGGAAATATATAAGACAAATATTTTTTCCTTCTCTTTAACTATGCAGTATCTTTAACATATTCTTTTAATTCTTAGATCCAGTCATGTCATATTATTATACGCCCCAATATTAATAACCTATCTCCAACATCAATCTTAGATTGTTTCATACATCTATCCAATCTCTAGATTGGATAGATATATGAAACAATCTAAGATTGATGTTGGAGATAGGTTATTAATATTGGGTGATAGTCAGTCTTAGTCTTATTATTTTTTATATTTCAACTAGAGGGCGCGCGCGGCTTCGCCCGCTTAATACTAGTGAATTCTAAAAAAAACCACGAAACACGTGTTCAATAAAATATTTTTATTAACAGTCTGAATTTATTTTTTTATAAAAATCGGTGGCAATTAATAAAGATTTTTCCATATAAACTTTCAACCCCTTATTTGAACCCTTAGGGGGTGAATTCTTAAAAACCATGAAACACGTGTTCAATGAAATAGTTTTAAGAGTCTGAATTTCAAATTTTATAAAAATCGGTACAGATTAAAAAAAAATTCCATACAAACTTTCAACCCCTATTTCATCCCTTTAGGGTTAAAATTTTTCAAATTCCCTTCTTAGTGGATGTCCAGAATATGAAAATAAACATCTGCCCAAATTTCACGTTTCTACCATGAGCGGTTACGGCTCTGCGTGCGTCTTACCTCAGTCAGTCAGCACAAGTCCTTTTATATATATAGATGTATAGTTTTATTATGATTTTATAAACTTATTTATTAAATATGATTAGGCTCATTGCATTGCAGACAAAAAGAAATAGTCTCACGATTCATTTTTAAATCTTTAAGACAAAAAGTTGAGCATCATGAGAAAGAAAAGCTAGCGAAAATGCGAGAAAGAGAAGAGAGACGTAAGAAAAAACAACTTGCAAAGTTAATGGAACGGGAGGATGTGGATCTAAACAGAAAGGTAGCTGAAGAACAAAGGAAACTATTGAAAAGTCAGAAGAAATTGCAAGCAGTACGACTGATTGATGAATTGTTTAAAAGATTGGAGGTAAGAGATTTTTAGTTTTTTTTTCAACTTTACACTGTATCTTAAATCTAGCAAAGTTGTCAGGTTAAGCAGTCTAATGAGTAATTTAAATTTCTTTATAAGGAGAAGATACTTAGTTATTGTGTTTTTTATGTTTACATATATACTTTCACTACTTAATTATTATATTGTACTCGCAACTCGAATGGTTTAGTTCTTCTCTATGTCACATGATGATGAAATGTTTATCTGTTAGCATTGGCATATACAGGGTGAAAGCGTGTGCGCTCCTATTATGGGAGCAGCATATAGGGTAAATAAAATATTTCAAATCCATACCTAAAGAAATAAATCAAGATAACTTAACAGTTTATATGTAGGATTTTTTTTTCATTTCACGATGTTTATGCTTACTGTATTTCGTGTGACGCAGTTACGAATAGATACCAATAACGTAAACACTACAAAAATACTGTTAAGTGTTGCCGATCTGCCGTATTTCATTCTCTAAAAACATACTAGAACGCGAAAGCGATATCTCTCGTTCTATTTAACGCAATTCAACATCGCCGCCATTACCTACTACTCGATTTTATGAATGAGGCGTTATCGCTTTGACAGGTTTGTGTCTGTGTGCGTCATTTTTGACAAATGCCGTTTTTACAACAATTAATTATTTCATTTGAAAAAATAAATTTTTCATTTTTGGAAAAATCTCTTTTATTTAATTATATTAGGTTTTTATTGAATAGTTAAAACTGTGCTTTTATTTAAAGCGGTGGCGACAAAAACACTTTGTATATTTCTTAGTAACACTATTAACGAAGTCTTTCGTTGAGGACTGTGTGAGGTCATCGTTTCTGAATTATACCAAGGAGCATTTACTGTTGCTCTAAGTACTTTCTTCTGGAATAGCTATAGCAGTACGATGTCTATATTGCCTTGTTTGGCATAGCCCCACAGCTGTATCCATAGGTCCATACTGGTGTGAGGCCTTGTTTGTACAGTAATACCTTGTTGTGTACTATTCGAGTAGAATTTCTTCCAAGCGGCCAGTATATCCTGTTGTAATACATATCTAACTCCTCTTTTTTCGTCTTAATGTGAGCATAATTTAGCATCCAGTGTCATGCCTAAGTTCTTTTCTGTATTTTCAGTCGTCGCGCAGCTTCACGCTGTACCTCGCACACAGCAGGGTAGACAGAGGAAAGCTAGTGTTAAGACACTCCGTTCCCAACTTACCGCCAAATTTTGGAGGCGTTGCGTGTTGAGTGGCGGCACCTTATGACGCGCTTTGCCTTGACACCAGAGCAAATAAATGGAAATAAATATTTCACTTCCTCAAGTGAAGAATCGAACCGAAAACTAGTCGTCTTTATAGTCACATTTTGTGCCCCTGCACCACGACTGGCCTCTACTAATTAAATACAATTTAATTTACATATAATCTATTCGTAGCATTCTTTATAATTTTGAGAATGGACTCAAATTATGTTGTGATAATGGACTGAATTTTAAAATTATTGTCAGTTTATTTGTGCGTTTGTGCACATCTCAGAAACGGCACATTTCGTGTTTATTTTATTACCATCTATATGAAGTTTTTTGTTCAATTGACCATAATTAAAACAATTGGTCACACCAACACATAAAAATTTTACTATAACAATTAATGCCTTTAATGCACGTACTCGTGCAGATAATAATAATTTTTGTTTCATCAAAATCATGCCGGGATTTCCAAAGTTACAACGTTGCAAAGTTTCACTGCTTTTCAAAATTTGCATTCCGTCGAAACGCGACGTGACGTCACGCAGTAGTGGAACAATAATGAAACCGCGAGACCACGACGAGCCGAAGTATGCAAGCGCCTTTTGGCCAGACTCGATATGACGTCACACGCATAACCGCGGATGCCGTACTTTAATGTTTAATATTTCGGTCATTTTTGAAACAGAGTCTTTTTTTTCTCGAGTTATCTATTTTTTTAGATATGCTGAAAATAAAAAACGTTGATGTGACTTTGCATTGGGCTGTAATTTTAGTTGTTATTGATTAAAATGATAATATTTTAAGAACACGAAAATTATCCAGATTAGTAAATAAATAATTGTGTATGCAAATGGGTGATGCTGCAAGCGCTTACTTAACCTAAATGTGATATTAAAATATGAATTTAATATTTTTTTCAGCTACGCCCTGAGCTCCAGAAAAATGGGACGAAACCTGAGCGTTACTACAAAGCTAGTGACAGAATAGCGAGACAAAGAATAGTAGAGAATTTCAAAAAGAAACAAGAGAAAGAATTAGAAGAACAGAGGGAGAGATTAAAACATGCCTTAGATGGTAACTATAGACTTATTGAGATTGTAGTATAGTATATATGACTGTAGTATGTAACAGTATGCATGGAAACCATTTTTGCTGGATCAAATCCATTTTAACAAATGTATAAGCAAGAATAATAAAATTTCGTTTGCCTTAGATAAGACAATGTTTGGCTATTCAAGAAAACAGTAAATCAAAAGTGACATGAATGAACAAATTGAATTATTTATAAAAATAGTCACTATTTTATTACAGGTCGTATCATAATTCGTTCTGCATTAGAAACTAAGAAGCCTAAACGTGACTCCATCAGCTCCATATCAGATGATGACAAGGACTTGAAGCGTATTAAGACAGAACACCCGTCACCCGAGAGGGAACCTGTTTATAATAAAAATCCAGGTAAATTTATTAATATAAATAAAGTTTTGGGTAAATATAGGATAACTTTTATAGCCAAATTTTATAACTGTAGCCCACCGGGAAGCACGTTTTTTGATTGCGTTAATAATTTCATAAGCGTCACGCAAACAGATGGGCTACTATATTTTTTTTATTTTCTTAATATATATTTTTATTTATACTATAATATAATAAACTCCTTCAAATCATATTAGAGCACTGGAACCTTAAGTTAGGAATTCTGGTTAACTAAAGTGGAAGTGTCAGCACCACTTTAAATGAAACCATAGTTTTAACTACTCCTTAAAAGCCTAATATTTTTTTCCCATAAATGAAAAAGTGATTTTTTCAAACAAAATAAATAATAAAATTGTCGTTTTAAAATAAAACACCATTTGTCAAGAACGACGCACGCACACATAAACCTATCAAAGGCAAACCGCCGCATACGCCTCATTCCAAAATCGAGTCGAAGTATTGGCGGCAAAGCTCAAAGTTGATTAACCTACACATACATATGCTTTACGCTCTAATCTCAGGAACTAGTGGTTCAAAATGAAATAATCTTTCTGTTTAGTATGGTCCATTAGTTCACTTATTGAAAATCCTTAGGATGTATTATGTCACGTTAATCTTTCAATGTACTTAGATTTCAACATACAGGCGAAGTTAAAATAAGTATTTTTTTGAGAATATCTCTTCACAGATAATAGATATTAATATAATTCAGCTTCACTCTGTATTTCGCACACAGCAGGGTAGACAGAGGGAATCTAGTGCTAAGACACTCCATTCCCCACTTTCCGGCGAATTCTGGACGCATTGCCTGTTGAGTGGCGGAACCCGCTCTTTAACTCGACACCAGAGCGAAGAAATGCAAATATGAATTTAAATTAATATTTCATTTCTTCGAGGGGAGATTGAATCTTCATCCCGTCGCGTTTACAGTCACATTTTGTGCCCCTGCGCCAAGACTGGTATGATTATTAATAATATTATTATTTTTTCTTCTTTTGTTTCAGGCCTATACTATCCAAATCCATATGGCTTTGGCTACCCGTTTCCCGCACCGCACGGATATCCGTTCCCGCAAAGTATGAGTATCGCTTTCTTTTTTATTTTTTTATGTTGCTGTATCTCGCACCTAGCAGAAGGCAGAAGGAACCTGAGAACCTAGTGCTAGAACCCTCCGTTCCCATAAAGATACTTCCGTTACATACACACACAAGCGTGCGACTATAAACGCGATGGTTATGGGTTCGATTCTCATTTGGTATGGTAATGTTGTATGTTGTAATATTTTTTCATTTGTTCGCTAGTAACGCGGCAAAGTGTGGTGTTTAAGCACACAGTGTCTTGAGACTACGGTTGGAAGCGGGGAATGGAGTGTCTTAACACTAAGTTCCATCTGGCTTCTTTGCTTTATGTGGGATACAGCTTCAAGCTGTATTTTTTTATTTGTACTGTAATCGATTTAGTGAGATAGTGGGGGTTCACATTTTGAAGAATGACACTTTAAATTATCTTTTAATAAATGTTTACTTTGATTAAATTGAAACTTGCTTCTTTGTTTTAGCTTGAACAGATAAAAATGAGAGAAATAAAAACCTTAAATCACTTTTGAATACAAATATAAATTAATGGCAGTTGTAAAAAACGTTGTACGAAATTATAATTTATGTTAGAACTTTCATTTCTTGAAATCTTTTCCGTTTAATGGAAAAGTTGTAATATTTCAATTTCATAATGGTATCTTGACACAAGGTTCCCTCTGCTTACCAGCTTAAAGTTGTTTTTATTAAAACACAATATAAAAAAAAGCATTTTTGTAACTTCCAGCGTCCCTCCACTACCCGTACCCGGTGCGCGGCTGGCACGGCGGCGCGGGCGCGGCGCGGCGCGCGCGCGGGCGGGCGCGCGGCCGCGGCCGGGCGCGCCTGCCCTACTTCGACGGGCCCGACGCCACGCACCAGTACTACCAGTCAGTACTTGTTTACTAGCGACCCGCTTGAACTACACTATTATTTATTTACGAATGTTTTGAAGGACTCTGAGAACTTAGTTAAGACACTCCATTCCCCTTTGCTTTGCTTTGCGCTTTCAGAGCTTTGTCTCGCTATCAGAGCGAAGAAATGGAAATATTTAATTTCTTTGAGTGGGAATCGAATCCACGACCTGTCGCGTTTACAGTCACACGCGTGTGCCCCTGAGCCGCCTGGCCTGAAATATTATATATCAATGATCAATTATTATAACATCGTAAATGCCTCCAGAACTAAGCGGAAAGTGAAGAGTGGTATGTCTTAACACTAGGCTCCCTCTGCCAACCCTGCCACGATTGGGATACAGCGCGAAGCTGAAAAAAAAACAAAAAAATAAATATACAAGATGGAAGTGTCAGTATCACTTTAAATGAAACCATGGTTTTAACTACTCTTTAAAAGCCTAAAAAAATGAAAAAGTAATTTTTTCAAACAAAATAATAATAATAAAATTATTGTTGGAATATAAAACGCCATTTGTCAAGAATGACGCACGCGCACATAAACCAATCAAAGGAAAACCGCCGCATACGCCTCATTGCGATATCGAGTCGTAGGTATTGGCGGCAAAGTTCAAAGTTGTTTAACCTTTAGTGCTATTTTTGTAGTAGTATGTGTTTACGTTATTGGTATCTATGCGTAACTGCGTCACAAGAAATACAGTTATGGATAAATATCGTGAAATGAAAAAAAAACCTACGTCTAAACTGTTGAGCAATCTTGATTAATTTCTTTAGGTATGGGTTTAAAATATTTTACCCTATATACTATTCCCGTAAAAGGACTGCTGACACTTCCATCCTGTATTATATGACAACTATTATTAATTACTACTAATTCCATACCTCCACAGATATTTCAAGAAACTAAACGAAGCGGAACACCGTAGCGAGCACGACAACAGATCTCGTTCCCGTTCCCATTCACGACGACGTTCCTATACCCGTTCTCGTTCCCGGTCCCGCTCCCACTCCCGCTCCCGGCGGCGTTCTTACTCGCGTTCCCGTTCCCGTTCTCGTAGCAGAAGATCTAGAAGTAAGCGGTCAAGGAGTAGAAGTAGATATTCTAGATCGAGGAGTAGAAGGTCTAGGTAATTTTATTTCTTGTATTGAAAGTATCTGGTTTTTGGATATGATGGTTGTGGGTTTGGTTCAATTTTTTTGTAGCATTAACGTGTGTTGTGTACATAGTAAGATATCTGGGATCTAGTGTTATTAAGACACCCGTTCCAATTAAGACATTTCCGTTCCCCACTTTCCGCTGAATTCTGGAGATATTGCGTGTTGAGTGGCGAAACTGAATGTCGCGTTTCTGCTTCGTTACCAGATCGAGAATTTGAAAATAGAAAATTTCATACCACCGAGTGGAAATCGACCCCACAACTGTCGCGTTTGCGTTTGCGACGGCCTCAAAAATTTTAAGGCCGTCGCACGCTTGTGCGCTGCTCTGTAACGGCCTCAAAATTTTATTTTATGTGCATTTCTCGATTTTTTTGGTAGTGCTGTGGCATACCTTTACCACATTTAATGTATAAGGGACATTGAGTTGTGTGGTGGAACTCAACGCCGCCATTTTTTCTTTTGGATTATTTAATGGCAGAATTATATTGTAATTTATTGTCATTCTCCCAAAGTCGTTAAAATTAATGAAAGTGCTACATCCTACTAATATTATGAATGTGAAAGTATGTGACGATGAATGTTCGTTCCACTTTCACACAAACTACTGAACGGATTTAGATGACGTTTTACATTAATATAGTTTATACTTCAGAATACAGCTACAATTTATGTGAATATTATGTATATTTTGACTATAATAAACAATAAGTTTAAAATAATAAGTATAAGCGGGCGAAACCGCTTGTCGGTCACTAGTAAATAATATATTCGTTATTACTTTTATTAAAAAAAAAAGTTTGAAATATAATGAATATATATAATATAAAAAATCCATGAATGCGATTTGAACCTGTATCTATCGTCTTCACACATTCCAATTCCTTTGCTATGGCCTAAACAATTAAATGTATCATTTAATCATTTAATCATTTAATGTTGATAATTTCTCATATCTTGATAGCCATCTAAAATCTTGCCTTGATATTGATTGTTGAATTGAGATATTATGATGTATTATTTGTGGGAAATTTTAAAATAAATAAAAATAAATTAGTTTCACGCTGTATCCCGCACACAGCAGTGTAGGCAGAGGGAACATAGTGTTCACACCGATCCCCACTTTCTGCCGAATTCTAGAGGCATCGCGTGTTGAGTGGCAGAACTCAACGCCGCGTTTTGCCTCGACACCAGAGCGAAGAAATGGAAATATAAATTTAAGTAAATATTTCATCTCCTCGATTGGGGATCGAACCAACAACCAGACGGTTTTACAGTCACACTTTGAGCCGATGCGCCACGACTGGCCTCTATCGAAATAATAAGATATATTAATTATTATTAATTTGAACAGATCGCGCAGTCGTTCCAATTCAAAATTACGGAGGCGGTCTAAGTCAAGGAATCGAAGGTCCAGAACAAAATCGAGGTCTAAATCTCGGAATCGAACCCCATCCCCTTCAATCAATATACAAACAGACGGTCCAACACATAGTAGCAAGGTCGTATCACCAGACGCTACGAGGAAGAAAAGGTCCAAGAGCTGGTCTCTACCTAAGGAGGGAGAGGGAGAGTCTTGGACGAAGGACTAATTCTTAAAATGTTGTACAGTTGATAATAAATAAAAAAAGATATGAAAAAGAAATGGCGTGAGAAAGTAATGTTTTAGTTATATTTTTTTGTTGGATCAGATTTAAGAATTTTGATGGTATATATGTATTAACAAAATACGCCTAAATATATACTACAATTTAATTATTTACCTACAAACAGACAAATTGTCAATCTGTCAACGTTATGAGGTCAAAAAAATTCAAGAGCTCACTGCCTGAGGAGGAGGAGAATCTTGGGCGCAATATTAAGGTTATTCGACTTATTGTAATAAAACTCGTACATATATAATAAAAGAATATTAGAAATAATGGCTTTTTTTTGTGAAAATGAATCAAAAAATTATAGAACGATATTTTGATATTTACATTAAAAAAAATATATAGCTTAGCAGCGTTGCGTTCTGCGTCCAGAATTCGGTGGTAAGTGGGGAGTGGAGATCTCATTATCAAATTTGTACTACTATATAAATCAGCTTCACGCTGTATCCCGCACACAGCAGGGTAGGCAGAGGGAACCTAGTGTAAAGACACTCTGTTCTCCACTTTCCGCCAAATTTAGGAGGCATTGCGTGTTAAGTGGCGAAACTCAATGCCACGCTTTGTCTGGACACCAGAGCGAAGAAATGGAAATATAAATTTAAATAAATATTTCATATCCTCAAGTGGGGATCGAACCCACAACCAGTCGCGTTTACAGTTACACTTTGTGCCCCTGCGCCACGACTGAGCTCAAATAATATAAATTTTATACGATAATTTAAAAGAGTGCACTAGTACCTACTGGTACGCCATTAAGTATTCGGAGTAAATATGAACAAATGAAATTTCTTGGAAATATATATTCTCTTTTAAATGTATTTTTCCTTTTACATTTCTGTTAATAGAGTTATATTAACTACTGTTTACTATAAGAAGATCCGTTGCCATTTGACTTTATACACGACGGTTGTGGGTTCGATTCCCCGACAGTGAATTACTTTCATTTTCTCGCTCTGGTACGGTTGCGCGTGAGCGCGTATGCGTGGCGTTGACGTCCGCCATTCGTCGCTCAATGTCTCGAAGATAAGGCGGAACGCGGGGAACTGGGAAGTGGGCGTGTCTTAACACTAGGTTCCCTCTGTCTAACCTACTAAACTAGTATCTGAGCTATAGGGTGAAGGTGATTTTTTTTACCTTTAACTTTACCTTTTTCGAATGAGCAGTATGCTGTTGGCTCTACTGGCCTTTACAGCGTCACCGGGCTTTGGGAGGCCGAGCTAAAAGGGTTCTGACCTTGGCTTGGTTACCGTGGAAGACACTAACAAATGAGAACACAGTGTCGCAAGGGCGTCTCCTTTGAGACTCGGACCGCGACTTGCGTACACCGTTTGCAGTGGAGGACTTTGCTTCGCTCGGTCCGAGCTAGGTCTACTGGGTAGGGCTCTTGATGCCCTTTTGGGTTCTTAGTTGCGGGCACCTCTCGCGCCGAGGCGCGATTGGGCCACAGAAGAACTGGGACCTCGTCTCCACCGGCGGGGACGGTGTGTGTTGCGCGTGTGACATATTTTGGGTCGTTCACTTTAGTGATGGGGTCAGCATCATCGGTTAGTAAAGTTTTTTTAATATAATAGAGGTATGTAACCTATAATATGACACATACGGTAATGTTTTTTAGTTTAACCGCATAATGTATTCATTTATTTTACATACATTTTCAATATATTGTTAATAAGATTAAATCAATAGGTACATATTATTGTGTCATTTCAAACATTTTTAGTTTTTTATCTTATCTATTTGGTATTTTATCTGTTGAATTTACAGGTTTATTATTTTTTTTAATTTAATATAAATATTTTTTAGATTTTTTCATAAATTAACAGTGAAATATATTGACATTTACTTCTCGAAAATGCTTCTCTGAATCTATAATGGATTTTTTTTATTTGAAATATTTTTTTCTTTTTAATTTTAAAGAGCTATCACGGTGCAGTTGCATAATTTTATTGTAAATGATGGTTGCGGGTTCTATTCTCACTCTGGGCTATGTTATAGTCTGTATAGTCCCCAGGATGTCCCCGAGATGCATTGAAGAACTAATCAGACCCCGGCGTTAAATTTCGAAACTGAATACTACAAATGTCTACAATGGCAGAAAGCCGACAATGGTGTGTGCCAATAAGGATTCATTGTATTCTGTTTACCTTCTTAAATATGTAGTTAAAATTTGTTTAAAAAAGTTGTTTGTTTGTGAGTGGTATCACATTCAGTGGTACAGTTGATTCTATAATTATATTGTAATTCTACAATTCATTTTGCCTATTTTAGAAATAAATAGGGAAAAAATCGTCTTCACACTTACTTAGAGATCATCGATCGCCGAGAGATCGTGTGTAAGAGCTCGATGCTGCATTTTATCTTTGCTAGGGCGGAAAAAATAAAATAATTCATTCCCCTGAGTGGTTATCGAACCCGCAACCATTCATACAGTCCCACTGCGCCGCGGCAAACAGTAGTAAAAAGATAGCTTCACGTTGTATCCCTAGTGGGGTAGTCAGAGAGAACGGAGCGCCAAACGCTACGGTCTCTACATACCTCTTTCGCCTCGTCCACTGTCATCAACCTCTTCATACATGGGCATGTATGAAGAGGTTGATGACAGTGACAGTCCGGGGAGTCCTTATGCTTTTTATCTTTCTCCAGTATCTTTGATACTGTGTTTTCGAAGGTCAACCGAGGTCTCCACTACCTCTCTTAACTATCACTTTTCCATCCATGAGTCCAACGAGCTATTTATAATGGATGTTTTATTTATTGGGTTATTATAAAAATCAAAACGGAAATATTATTTAGATAATAGCAAAGCAACCAACAGTCTATCTGATATTAATGTTGGAATTAAGATTAGATTAAGATTTTGTTATTTTTAAAGTAAATGTAATGAAGTAATTTTTAGTATTATATGTTAACGATATTAAATATTATGAAATAGTTAAGGAGGCCGTCTGGGCCCCTGAAGTGAAGGTTGTGGGTTCGATTCCCCTCGTAGAAATGAATTATTTAATATTTTTCATGTCCTCGCTCTGGTAACAAGGCAAACGCGACGTTGAGTTCCGCCACTCAACTATGAAAAGTAGAAGCTGAGAAAAATTAAATGAATACAAGTACATTAAGAATATGTGAAAAAAAGATAAAAGAAGATAAAATTATCATTTTATTATGAAGGTAAATTTGCAATGCTATTGAAACTAAAATATTACCAAATACAGACTATGGGTTTTCTTATAAAAGGAATGTTAAAAATAAATATTTACCGACATGACAAGTTATTGGAATCCAAAACCTATCAATGCAACATGAATAAGTTGTAGCAAGCGTATAAGAATATCGAAGTAGGTGGATGAGAACGTATGGTTTAGTGCCACTATATGGTAGAGCCCTTGGACGGTTTTTACTTAAATTGTACAGATTAAGTACAAGTAATGAGGTCGGTCGTGGCGCGGCGGCACGAGGTGTGACTGTGAAACCGACTGGTTGCGGGTTCGATCCCCACTCGAGGAGATGAAATATTTACTTAAATTTATATTACCATTTCTTCGCTTTGGTGTCGAGGTTAAGCGCGGCGTTGAGTTCTGCCACTCAACACGCAACGCCTCCAGAATTCGGCAGAAAGTGGGGAACGGGAGTGTCTTAACACTAGGCTCCCTCTGCCTACCCTGCTGTGTGCGGGATACAGCGTGAAGCTGATTTGATTTTTTTTTTGAAGTACAAGTAATAATGTGCTATATTAATAATTAATATAAAACTTATACATATGTGTGATGTTTAAGATCCTCCAATGTGCGTTATTCTGTCAAGGATTGGATATTTTCTGAAGGTGGCTTGACCTTATTTTCACAGATATGTTCGAGTAAATGTTACTTTTTTCTTATTTTACACACACTTTTTATACGTCACATGGGTATAAGGTGAAAAATTCATCCAATGTTAATAGTAAGGAGACCTCCAAAAACCATAGAAATTAAGGTTTATACATAGAGTAAGAGTGGGTAGAGTTAAAACTTGGTTCTACATTAAATCTGATATTTTTGACAATAAGAGCCATCGTTTTGCTAATTTTATTCATAGAAATATTTCAGGATTCTTTTGTCTGGTTACAGTAAATGATTATTTCAAATAAAATAAAGATTGGCGATAAAACATAGACAGTTATCTAATTATCCTTCTTATTAATTTTAAATTATCACAATTTCAGAGATTGCCCATATTAAATTATCCATCCGTACACCGTTGTTATCTCTGACGCGGGTCACTACCCGCGATAAAGCAATAACTAGGAGAGTTCGGTCCGAATTTTTCAGTGATACATTGACCACTGAAGATGAAAACTTTTGGACTCACCCTCCTCTTCGTCGTCGCAGCCGTACAGGTAAATTTAAACATTTTTTCTTAGATAATCAAGTAGATTGAAAATTGAACTAAACAGCTACTTTTACTGTTATTTTTCATATATTTTTTATTATATTACGTAACATATAAGAAGATTAGTAGCGCCGGGTACATATTTGTAGTATGGGGTTGAATAGGACTCATTATCGAATAACATTGGAGTTACTATACAATCGACTGGTTGTGGATTCGATCTCCACTTGAGGAAATGAAATATTTATTTAGATTTATATTTTCATATCTTCACTATGCTGTCGAGGCAAAGCGCGGCGCCGAGTTCCGCCAATCAACACGCTATGCTTCCAGAAAAGTGGGGTGTATACTTTGTGCGGGTGTATCCCGCTGTAGCGTGAAGCTGAGTTATTTATAAACAAAATGTCACCTATGTATACGAAAGATTCGTTTACTAAAACAAAAACGTTATATTAAATTATTCTAATATAATATTGCTTATTGAAACAGTTTCAAGAATTTCAATATTTTTTTACAAATAAAACTAAATTTGTTTCGATTTTTTTTTATTTAAAACTAAAATCAAACACAACGATTTTTTATAATTTTTAATAAAAATCTTTTTTTAAAACTATATTTTTGATTAGCATGCCTAAGTCTATCTGAAATGAAATCTTTGTGATAAATGAATTTGTTATGCTTAATTTTTATATAAAAAATTTTATACGATAATAATTAGATATATAACATACTTATATTATTTTTCTTACCTAACTGTGGGATACCACTATAAAAAATGTTAAATATATAACATTTTCGGCTTCAAGCTGTCGCGGTTTGCCTGGACACCAGACCGAAGAAATGCATATTCAAAATTATAAAATCATCTAGCTACTACCCAGATATACAAACCAAAATAACCTACTATGTATTAAATTATAATAAGTATAATATAAATAATTTAGCTAGTAACTTAAATAAATAAAAATAATAATAATAAAAAAACTACAAAACATACATAATTCTCAAGGCTATCGCGTAATAACCAAATTTCGGTGTTAATCGCCGATAAACAACGGATAAACGTATTTAAACAATACAATCACTGTTTTTTATCTTATAATCACTTAAACTATGCTGTAGTTATGAAAATAAAGCATTTAATATATTTTTTTAACGTTTTAATTTGTTTAAAGTAAATGATAATTTTAGTTTAACATCACGCGATATAACGTTTTGTTGGTAATGGTTGTAACGCCAAATTTGTAAGTCGACATCGAGAAAAATTAAAAAAACTCGGGCTCTCCTCTGAGGGTTCCGTACAAAAATTAGAGGTCTCCAGCTTTTTCTGAAATTCAAACTTAGCTTAACCAGAGCCAAAACGGCTATACCTTTTTTTTAAGTAAATGTAGATATATATTTTTTTCAAAAAATCATTTGGCCGTAGATCAGAGTATATGGTTTGAATGTCAACTCGATATTTCCAAGCGTTCCCGAGACAAAGACTCTAGACAAACAGACAGACGGACAACAAAGTGATCTTATAAGGGTTCCTTTTTTTACTTAAATGGTGCCTTAAAAATGTGCGGGCGATGAGTTCATTGTGAAATGGAAGACTTCGTTACTTTTTATTTTATGTATTAATGTACGCCGGTTGATTGTTAAAATATAATATTGACTTTATTAACTGCTCCTTTTAAAATCGTATTTGACTAGTGTCAAGACACTTCGGTTTCTGTCCGATTTCAACATACTGCGTGCTAAATAGCGAAACGCTGTCACATTATGAAAGTAATAAAAAAAGTACGTGAAAATAATTACTCAAAATCAAATCAAGCTGACTAGCTTTACGCCGTATTCCGCACACAGCAGGGTAGGTAGAGGAAACTTAGTGTTAAGACACTCCGTTTTCCACTTTTTACCGAGTTCTGGAGGTATTGCGTGTAGAGTGGCGGAACTTAACGCCGCGCTTTGCCTCGAAACCAGAGCGAAGAAATGAAAATATAAATGTAAATAAATATTTCATCTCCTCGAGTGGTGATCGAACCCACAATCAGTCGATTTTACAGTCACACTTTGTGCCCCTGCCACGACTGGCCTCTAAGATAATTAATAATAAGAAAATTAAACTTTAGAACGATAAAATATTGTTTATTAAATATATAAACAATTTATTCACAGCTAGATTCAAGGGAAAATACACAAATAAACCGTGTTTTGTTTAGCAATAGCTGTCATTGTCGGCAAGTAGGTCTTCTATACCTATTTCTATGCCCTAAAATGTGACTTCTTCAACTTTGGGCGACCCAGTTTCTCGAATTTCAGTCGACCCCCTTTTCGAGGGTGTTCGTGTTTTAGTGCTTATTATTGTACTTAAGGGATTAATAAAACTTGAGATATTGTATTTTATTTTGACTGAAAAAGGCTGATTTTGTACTAAATTGTTTTTGTACTTTCAGGCTCGCAGCGCTGATGTTCAGAGTAAGTTAATTTAATTTTATATTGTTTTTATTCTAAGCATTTGTATATTAAATATCAACTTCTGTTGCTGATGGGGCCGGTAGTGGGTCGCAGGGGCTCAGACGTGTGACTGTAACGCAGTCGGTTTTGAGTTCGATTCCCACTCGATTAAAAATTAGAACTATTACTAAAGTGAAACGCCGTCTAATTTCTAGATATATTCTGTATTTTTTTTTTAAGTTTCACGCTTTATCCCTAGCGGAGTAGCTAGAGGGACCGGAGCGCTATACGCTACGGTCTTGCATACCTCTTTCATCTTGTATATTCTATAGATATATAAATATTAATTAAATTAAATAAAAAAATCAGCTTCACGTTGTATCCCGCACACAGCAGGGTAGGCAGAGGGGACCCAGTGTTAAGACACTCCGTCCCTCACTTCAATGGCGTATTGAGTGGCAGAACTCAACGCCGCGCTTAATCTCAACACCAGAGCGAAGAAATGGAAATATAAATTTAAGTAAATATTTCATCTCCTCGTGTGGGGATCGAACCCACAGCCAGTCGGCGTACAGTCACACTTCATGCCGCTGCACCACGACTGACCTCGTAAGTAATAATAAAACTATATTTTCTTTTTATAAAGTTGCATCAAGCGCCAGCGTGCCCGCCCAGCTCGGCGAGAACCCTTGGTTGGTCCATCTTCGTCTCGCCTACATTTTCAATAACGGAAATTTGAAGAGTTGTGTGGGATCCTTGGTCAATAATTCCTGGGTGCTCACTTCTGCTAAATGTGTTGATGAGTAAGTTTCTAAGTACTTACTTTGTAAATTTTTTATATAAAATTGATGTATTTCATTTTTTTTTTAAATCCTGTTGTTAATACACTCCGTGTTTCTTTTCACTTGTGTTTGGTGACGGATTTTAACACCGCAGTCTGGCTATGTTAGGACAAAAATGTTAAAAATAATCTGGGTCTGTATAGTAATTAGTAGGAGATGGTGCCGTTTATTTCTACTTGGAGAAGTGATACCTACTGCTACTTCATTGTTTATTGGATATTAACTATTATCACACATAGATGGCTCAAACATACTAGTATAATATATTGTAGTACATAAATGCACGTAGAAGAGGAAGGAGATAGAAAGACTGTATATCCTTTTTTCTGAAGGCATTATCGGATTATCTGTATATCCCGTTCTGAGAACGGGATATACAGATAATCCGACGAGAAGTTGAGTGTAGGCAAGCCGACAACGAAATAATATTGTAGTACATATATTATTTATGCAATTTTATAATACATTGTGCCATTTTATAACAAGCTAATGAGTCTATTTTTTTTGGAAATCCAATTTTAAGACACTCCGTTGCCCACTTTCCACCCTATTTCTCAGATAATACATGTTGAGTAGCGGAAATCAACGCCATACTTTGTATCGCCATTCGTACGGAAAAAATAAATATTGAATTTAAATAAACTATTTCGAAAAATGTCTAATATTATAATTTTTTCCAGACTCCGTTACGTATGGATCCGCTACGGCGCCCTCAACCCCATCTTCCCCAGCCTCGTCACCGAGACCAGGACCGCGTTCGTCAGCAGCGACGACCAGATTGCTCTCATAAGCATCGACAGAGCTATTGAATTCAATGGTATGATTTTTAGAAAAAAAATGAAAAAGAAGGAACCTTTATAGGGTCACTTTGTTGTATGTCAGTCTGTCCGTCTGTCAAAACCATTTTTGTCGAGATTGCTTGGAGGTATCAAGCTGAAATTATATGAAATATCCTTAATTACGCTTAGAACAAGAAAAAAAATAAGCTTCGAAGTCAACTTTTAAAAAATAGAAAGATTTCAAAGATAGAAAGACTTTTAAAAGATAATCCTACTATACAACATAAATACTCGGAAAGTAACAAGATTAAACACCGAAAAATGTACAACATTTTAGTACAAAAAGAAACATAAATAAATTCTGCAGTATTTAGTTTAACATCGATATCAGAAGATAGTTTAAATCATTATAACAAGTTGAACTATTAATTAAACTAGTTCGACCGTTTCAGTCGATTTCGTTACAGATAGCCCAGTGATTCTCAACCTTTTTTTTGTTGCGGCACATATTTAACGATTTCAAAATTTGGCGGCACACAAAGGGAAATTAATAACTACGACACACTGCATAAATAGTTTATGACAAAAATTTTAAATATACGAATTTATATTTTTGTGGATTTAAATATATATTCATGTTAAAAATATTTTTCTTTTTAAATGATTTAATTTAATTATATTAACATTTTACAACAAATATTTGCAAAATTTGGCGGCACACTTTTGCAATTTGGCGGCACAGTGGTTGAGAATCACTGAGATAGCCATTTCGTTTCGTTGTTAGCCGCGACCGTCCCTCGTTAATTTTCAGCTTACTAAATTATATAGCGTATTTCCGTGGATTAATTATTTAATGAAAATTATAACAGCAGTTATAATAGAGACCGTAGTGGTGCAGTGGCACAGTGTCTGGCTGTAAACGCCACAGCTATCTCGCCATTTCTTACTTTCCTTTGGTTTTGTCTATATGCAATTACAGTTTTATATTTAAATTAAAATTAAATAAATTTTGATAAATCAATATTAAATTCAGACATCATCTCCGCCGTCGCCCTGCCCGAAAACGAAGAAGTTCCCGCGTCAGCTAAATTCTGCGGATATAGCCCTGAAAGTGATGGTATGTATTACTTATATTAACTCTCTTATATAAAACCAGCTTCGCGCTGTATCCCGCATACAGCAAATTTCCCCAATTTCCCCCGAATGCTGCGGGATACAGCGTGAAGCAGATTTAATTTAATTTTTAATCTATCTATCTATATAGACTATCACTCAACACCGTAAAGATAAACATTATCTTTATTAAGCCTCTCCCAGTAAGTGAATGTAAATTTAAATGAAACTCTCAAAATTAAGACTTGTATAGAACATTTACTTAGTTGAAAATTTCAAACTCGATCCTTAATTTGAAACTTTATAATGCAAATGTGTAACAATACTACGACTATGTGCTGACGAGAGAGAATACATGGAGTAGTGGAATGGAGACAACTTGGTACGAGATAAGCTTATTACATACATACACTTCTATATGATTAATATATATTTTTTTAATTTTTTCTAAAAAATTACAATAGGCGGGCTTAATGCTTAAAAGCATTTTTACCAACCAATTTAAGTCCCGTGGGAGACGGGGTAGGCGTGTAAAAAAATATTTTTCCATAAATTCTATATCTTAGCCTGAATAAAATATCAAATACACAATAATATATAATATGGTGATATACTAGTACAAAACACACTGTGTATTTTTAATTAGGTAACTTTAAGAAAGATAGAATCTCTTCAAATTAATTATTTTTTTTGTTAAGTTTTCAAGACATATCTTAACTAAGGACTAGAAATCCTTATCCTAAGAAATAGTGGTTTATGGTAAATGGTATGGTATAGGGTAAATTAAAAATAAAAATATTTAAACATTAGACTACCACAAATGAGAATCTCATTGTGATACTAACAAAATATGGACAAAAGTCTCAAATAAAATAAATAAATAAAAAATTGATGATTGTCGTGTCAGTTGTTTATTACAAACTGAGAAATTATGTCGAATTGAATCATCCATTATTTATTAAATATATTAATTTATGTAAATCGACATATATTAACGTCTCCAAATATTTACAGTCCTCGTCGACGAAGAATTGGTTTGCTCTGAACTTTCATTGGAATCTGACGAGAACGGCAACATCGTCGGTGTTGGTGCACCAGTCTCGCCTGTAAGTATTCATTATGTATTCTTATTTTTAACTTCACTCTACGCCCCGCTCAAGGTAGGCAGAGGGAACCAGGGAACGTGGTTTTAAGACACACCATTTTGCTTTATGACAATTTTGTTTACCACTACCTAAGCGAGTGAACTAAAATATTGATCATTACATTCTCCGTAGTGGAAATAGAAAAAACAACCATCGAGTCTATACAACGCACACGATAAGGTCACGACGGCCTTATGTATTTATTTTTTTGTACTTATATACCTATGTATAAAAAAAGTAATGTGAAAAAATTATAAAATGGTCAAAAACATAAAAACGTTACTAGTTTGAAATTATAAATAAAACACGTATCATAAGCTGAAATCAATAAAAAAATACAGACACTTTTTTCATATTTTATAAAAAAAAATCTTTTAATATTTTACTAACAATATTTTGTATTCCAGCTCGACCTAGGAGCTCCTCTTGTAAAGGACGGCGTTCAAGTCGGGGTCCTCGTCGACGTTAACGATAACGGCGCTGGTATGAATGATCTCATTGCTTATAAACTACTTTTACATTTTGTTTTACTTCACGCCGTATCCTGCATATAGCAGGGTCGGCAAAGGGAACCTGGGAACCTAGTTTTAAAACACTGTTACCTACTTTCCGCGGAATTCTTGGGGCATTCCGAGTTCAATGGGCGAACTCAACGCCTCGCTTTGGCTTGTTACTAGAGCTAGGAAATGAAAAAAAAAAACAATATTTCACTTCTCCGAGTAGGAATTGAATCCACAAACATCGCGTTAACAGCCGCACGCTTGTGCCCCTACGCCACGACGACCTCAATATTAATTAAATATTATTAGCATTTACTTCTGAATGCAGACGCCAGACGGTAAATTAGAAATACGCTGTTTGATTTGTGTAACAACTATATATTGGTTTTTAATTAACTGTAATGAATGGCGGTGTAATTAACTTCGACTATAATTATCCTTACCTAAAATCAGCTTCACGCTGTATCCCGCATACATAAGGGTAGGCAGAGGGAACCTAGTGTTAAAACACTCCGTTTCTTACTTTTCACCGAATTTCTCGTGGCATTTGTGTTGGTGCCCAGAGCGAAGAAATAAAAATATTAAGAAATAATAATTCGTTCCCTCTAGTGGGGATCGAACCCATAACCGTCGCGTTCAAGTCACATCCTTGTACTGCCTCAATTACCATATTATCCTTACCTATTTTAAAAATTATAAATAGCTCTCTAATTATGTATCTACATAGAGAATAGGGCCAGTTAGTATTTTTTTTAATGATAAGACATTCTGGTACTATGGGACAATTGGGACAATTAAGTGCGGGTAAAATCCAGTTATTGCGGGTTCGATCCCCACTAAGAAAATGATAATAACCTAGTACATTTCCTAGCTTTAGTAGTTCCGCCACTCAACTCAACTCCCACTTCAATCAAAATGGGCTTTAAAACTAAATTATTATTATTAATATTTTTCATACATAATTATTAATTTTTATTTCAGTATTCGTGAATCCCGCCAAGTACCGTGATTGGATCGAGTCGGTGTCCTCATCAGACGAGTAATGTCATACTTAATGTATATGTAAATGTAGGTGTTTTAAGAAATAATATAAATTCAATTATTATTTGTCTTTTAATTATATTACATTTTTCTAATAAAGCTACCTTATCTTTTAGTAATCTTATATAGCGAGTGTTTTTATCTTCACCTCTTTAAATGAAAGAACAGTTTTAAGTACTCCATAAAAGCCTAATGCAATTAAGACGAAAGAGATGTTGCCAAAAATGGAAAAGTGATTTTTTCAAACGAAATAAATAATAAAATTATTTAATAAAAATCAGCTTCACGCTGTATCCCGTACATAGAAGGGTAGGCAGAGGAAACCTAGAGATAAGACACTCCATTACCCATTTTCCGTAGAATTTTGGAGGCATTGCGTGCTGAGTGGCAGAACTCAAGACTGCGCTTTGCCTCGACACAACAGCCAACCAAGAAATGGAAATATAAATTTAAATTAATATTTCATTTCCTCGAGTGGGGATCGAACCCACAATCAGTCGCGCTTACAGTCACACTTTATGGCGCCACGACCGGCCTCAAGTAAAATTATCGTAATAAAATAAAACGTTATATGCTTTGGCTTACATCTTTATCCCATTTTACTCTAAAGGCTGTTCCTGTAAACGAAGCACAGTCGCTTCCACTCTGTATAAACTTGTTAGGTGGCTTATTCCTATTAGTTTTATAATTTTTTGGCAATCATTTTAAGCTCCCGATAAGTTTTTTTCCTAACATTATACTTTACCGCTTTTCTGTGAATAATATTTAATTTAATTATATATTTTTCAAATTATGAAAATTAAAAATCAGTTATCAGAATAAGGACATTATGTATAATAATTGATATTTTTCTCCATGCGTGGAATAATGATTTTTGTTTTTTTTTAACTTAACAACATTTTGATATCAATCAATTCAGCCAGAATGTAATTAAATAGATTTTAAAAATATATGTTTGTTAATAATAAATAAAATTTATATTTATTAAGACAAAGACAGAAGTTCACAAATTTATTTAGTTTTATATATTGTTTGAAAAATTATTACACTTAACATTTTTAAATTACTTTCGTTATTCCTTATTACTTTTTTATTTTGACTGCAATAGAAGTATATTCCGGCAAGATGGAGTAAAAATAAAATTGAAATAACATTTTATGCAATTTAATAATGTAATATATGTATATATGTGTTGAAATAACTAAATTATAATTTAAATTGAAATAGTTAAATAAATCACTTTTAAAATGTTATTTCGTCGAGTTCGAGTAAGATCCAGTATTGGTACATAGGCTGAGGCGAGTGCTGTATCTATTGGTACATAGCACTTGTGAAACCGTTAACACACCTATTACTCGAGTATTTAGCGATTTGTGTCACATATTTAGTATTGATATTTCAATATATACATAGACTAGAGGACAGTCCGCGGCTTCGCTTGAAATGTTTGGTGATTTTTTATTTTTTTATAGCTTTACGCTGTGTTCCGCACATAGTATAATAGGCAGATGGAAGTTAGTGTTAAGACACTCTGTTCCCCATATTCCGCCTAATTCTGGATGTATTGTGTTTTGAGTGGCGGAACTCAATGCCTCGCTACCAGGGCGAAGAAAATGAAAATAATAAATATTTCATTTCCTCGAGTGGAAGTCAATTTTTTTTTATAAAAAACAACGTTTACACGAACAGTTCAAAGGTAAAGTCCAGGCCGCAACAGAAAATAGTTTAAGATAAGCCAATATTAGCACAGTGACAGCATATGACTATAACATGACGGTTGTGGGTTTGTATTACAATTTCTCGCTTAGGTAGACGATGGCCAGCGTTGAGTCCCGCAACTCAATACATAATACACAATTTTTAGAATTTGGAAAAGTGAGGAGTGGAGTATGTTAACGCTAAATTAATCCCTAACACTAACTTTTTCTCGAAACGCCATAATTTAAGAAATCAATCAATCAACACTAACTTCTAATAATAGGTTTCTTTGTCTGCTATGTGGGAAAAAACCGCGAAGAAAAATATCTAATTTACATGAGTCCTTCAAAAATCGAGTCACTTCTTTATACGTAATCTTTACACAAATAAAATAAGTTAGCAACTATGAAGTCTTTAATATTGAACAAATATATTTCCTTCTTTTAAGAAAGTTGAGAACATAATAATAGTAGATATATTTACCTTTTGGTTTTTGTGTTTAGTCCTCTATGTAAATTTTTATGTAAATATATTAGATATAACAAAATTAAATTGTAAGCTAACACCTTTGTATTATATTTATTATTACTAATCATCTATGTTTGGTATATAATGTATATATTAATTTTATTTATTTTTTTTATAGGTGAAGGCAGTTTTTAACTGGATCTTTTTTTTTTAACTTGCATTCTCCTATTGTGTAATATTATCTCTTTTACCGAACAACCTCCTTCGTGTCTTCTCCACACAACGTGACATTGGCGAAGTGATATGTGCTGTACTGGCACGCTCGGAACGCCATAATCGAAGAACCAAACCAATACCTTTTGGTTTTGCATAATAAACCATGATAAACATCAGTCAAGTGCGAGTCGGACACGCTCGTCGAGGGCTCCGTGTTGGCAGGGCAAATATTTATGATTGTAGGAATTGTAGGTCAACGGAAAGTGTAAGTTATAAAAGTTGACAAACTTAAATTTGTGGATGAAAAAGTACTTTCATGAAATTAACTACCAGGTATTATAGATTTTTAATACATTTTCAACGGAGTGTCTTTACACTAGGTTCCCTTTAGTTACTTTCCTGTGTGCGGGATACAGCGTGAGCCTGATAATATATTTTACTTGTAATAAAAAATGCAAATGTCTATATTTCGGTATTTTTCTCTTATTTTTAAAGCAAGTGGTCATTTCATGGCAGATTTCATTATTATAAGACGGAAATACTCTATAGATTTTTATTATACTGTTACGCGGCTAATAAACTTGAGAAATTTTAATTTCCGTGCCAAATTTCGTAACTACTCACGGAAAATTAGAGACCTTTCACGGGAATTACCCCATTATTTGGATAACGCGAAGAATTTTTTACAAAATGCAGCGAAAACGTTATATAAATGCTTGTCTCTTTTGATTGCGTTGACTTATTTTTCTCTGTGCTCTTAGTACCGGTAATACCATCTAAATAATATTAATATCAGCTCGATACATCCACGGGACCTTGAATATAAATAATCTTGACTAACAGACAACAAAGTGATCCTATAAGAATTCCGTTTTTACTTTCTGACATACGGAATCCTAAAACCATCAAATCATATATACAAGAATGAAAAGAAACTGTATAACAATCCAAATGATTATATTAATACGATTACAAAACGAATTTGCAAATTAAACATAACTAAATAAATATATGTACATATTTAGATAAGTATAAACTTGAAAGTGGTGACCTACTGACTAGTCGCGACTTGCGACACGCGTCAATGATCTGGCCGCTGTCCCCCATCCGGCTGGTGGTGGGCTCGTTTCGCATTCCTTAACTAGCTTTAGCCCGCGACTCCGCTGGCGTGGTTATTTATATAGAGGCCAGTCGTGGCGCGGGGGCACAAAAGTGTGACCGTAAAATCGACTGGTTGTGACTTCGATCCCAGTCGAGGAAATTGAAATATTTGCTTACATTTATATTTTCATTTCTTCGCTCTGGTGTCGAGGTAAAGAGCGGCGTTGAGTTCCGCCACTCAACACGCAATGCCTCCGGAACTTGGCGGAAAGCGGGGAACGGAGTGTCTTAACACTAGGTTTCCTCTGCCTACCGTGTTGTGTGCGGGATACAGCGTGAAGCTGATTTATTTATTTTAAGCATATAAAAATTTCGACGTTAGCTCGATGAGAACGTATGGCTTAGTTGGTCAGAGCGCTTGAACTGATTCCTAAAGGCCCGGGTTGAAATTCCGTTAGGTTCAAATTATTAAATTTTTTAAAAAGATTTTTTCTTTCCTAAGTGTGTAATAACACTTTAAAAATATAAAGAATATCTAGTATTTACTATATATCATGGTGTAAGCTACATTCTAAGTGCTCGAAACGGTGCAACATAATATAGCCTTCCTCCATAAATGAGCTATTTTACTATGCAATATAAAAATATTTTTTTCAAATCTATCAGTTCTTGAGGTTACCGCGCTCAAACAAACAAACTCCCTAGCTTTAAATTAGTATAGATATTGGCCTTGCAAAATGCGTGTTCATAGTATTTACTATTACGACATTACTACAAAGTAACACTTGTGTAAGATGTTCAACTTGAGATACCGAAAAAACATAGTGATAAGACACTCCGTTTACCACTTTTTGTTCAATAATTTCGAGACATTGCAAGTGAGACTGATGGAGCCTATCCATTTTTCTTATGAAACAGGAAATAAACGACATATTTTATTTAGCTCTTCTCTTCTCGCACAAAGCAGGGTAGGTAGAGAGAACTGGGAACCTAGTGTTGAGACACTCTATTTTTTCATTAAGATATTCCCTTTCTCCACTTTCCGCTGAATTCTAGAACGCTCTCCGCGAATAAAATAAAAAAAAAATCTTTTGATACATTGTAAATCTGTGTTAATGATACGATAAATATAAAATTACTATAAGATCAAAGAATTTATATCTTCCACTACATCACTCATCATACAGGATGAGTTCGCCTTGATGCACTATAGTTTTATCAAACGGACTGATTAGTCACTTGGGGAGATGTCCTTTCCCCTCTTTTTTAACCAAAGAGCTTTAAAAATTTGAAATATTTCACCCACTCTGTTCCCAGCAAGACACTTCTGTCCTTCACCTTCCGTCGAATGTAGGCAACACGTGTTGAATGGCTTAACTCAACGCCGCGCTTTGTCTCGTTACCAGATCGAGGGAATGAACATATTTCATTTCCCTGGGAATCGAACCCTCGATCTTTTTTTGACTTTTCTTTTATTTTATATGCTTAATTAATTCCGTTTATCATATTTTAAATTGGTTTCTTTCGAAATTTCAAATAATTAATTTGACCCCGTTCTTAGCTACATACGAAGATATGTTATATAATTGTAAAAAAAAAAACTTTGAAATCATATATAAGGCATTTGGTAACCCATGTAGGTCAATGTTGGCCTGTTGGGTGCTTTACGCAAAACCCTAAGGTATTATAATCGTATATTACATATATTGCGGTAGTTTCTCTAACGACCGTCAGAGTACTGTGGTATGGCATGTCGATTTGATAATTAGAATTTACTTTTAGTTTTTTTTTTAGATTCACGCTGTATCCCGCGTATGGAAGAGTAGGTAGATGGAATCTGGGAAACCTAGCGTCCCTAAATTGTCGGGACGCTATGTCCCGTGTTGAGTGTCGGAACTCAACGCCGCGGATTGCCTTAATCCTCCGAGTGGGAATCCAAACCACAAACACCACGTTTACAGTCGCTTTCTTGTACGTACTCCCTGCGCCACGCCGGTCTTAAAGTAATAATAATAAACATAAAAGAAGCCGTTGTGGCGATGAGGCACAGCGTCTATCTACAAACGCGACGGCTGTGGGATCCATTTCCAGACGCAAGCCGCGGTCCGAGCTTCCCAGAAGCAGCACTTGCGACATCAAGTTCTCTTTTGTTGGTACCTTTTATGGTAACCAAGCAAAGGTCAGAGCACTTCTACCTCAGCATCCCAAGGTCGTGTGACGCTGTACAGGATTAGGTCTAGCACAGTCGAAAAACGAATTAAAAAATGTATTAGTCTTTCTTTTGAAACATTTTTCACTGTAAAGAAAATGTTGGATATATTCTAACGAAAATGTGTCACGAATATGAAAAGAAATAGTAGCCCGGTGTTTTAGACTATTTAAAAATAATATATCTGCTTCTTTTTAAATTGAGTTAGTGAACTAGTGAACAGGGTAGGCAAAGGGAACCTAGTGTGAATACATTCCGTACCCTATATTCCGCAGACTTCTGAATGTATTGCGTGTTGAGTAGCGGTACTCAACGCTTTGCCTGAACATTATAGCGAAGATATGAAAATATTAAATATTTCATTTTCTTGAATGGGGATCGAACCCACAACTTGTTGTGTTTACAATCACATGCTTCTGCCCCTGAGCCATGAATATTTTGAAGTAGTGGTGGTTGAAATTGGTGTAACATAGTCTAACCTTCCACGATAAATAGACCTAACAGTTCCTGAGATTTGAGCGTGCGAGTAAATAAACTCTTCAGGTTTATAATATTAGTACAGATTATTTTTTTTTACACATGTCTCAACTACACAACTACGCCACAACGGTTTTTTATTGGAACTGTGAGAACTTTTCCAGATCCAGATATTTATTGATAAGTGGTGAATTTATTTGTTTCAATTTTTAAAGTCCTCTCTATAACTTAAATTGGATGAATATATCTTGAAATATAAATATTCTTTAAAAAAATTGAGGCCAGTCATGGCGTAGGGGCACAAAGTGTGACTGTAAAACCGATTGGTTGTGGGTTCGATCCCCATTCGAGGAGATGCAATATTTACTTAAATTTCTATTTCCATTTCTTAGCTCTGGTGTCGAGGACAAGCGCGGCGTTGAGTTCCGCCACTCAACATGCAATGCCTCCAGAATTCGGCAGAAAGTGGGGAATGGAGTGTCTTAATATTATGTTCCCTCTGCCTACCCTGCAGTGTGCGGGATACAGCGTGAAGCTGATTTATTTATAAAAGAATTAAAACCACAATCATTACGCATACAGAAGAACTATAATTGCAGTAGGTTTGTGAGTAGGTGTAGGTTTTCATTTCCTCACTCGGGTAACGACGTTAAACGCTGTGTCGAGTTCCGCCACTCAACATCCAATGAGTTCAGAATTCGGTGGAACATGGGAAACGAAAATGTCTTAATGAGAACAGGTTACCTAATGTTAATTAGGTTCCCAGATTCCTTCTGCTACCCTTCTACGTGCGGCATACAGCGTGAAATTAAAATAAAAAACTTTGTAATTATTTAATTTAGGTTTAAGGCGTGAGTCATGGATGGATCGAAGCATGGATGACTGGTCAGTTCATTAAAGTAAATCGAAAACTAGTTCTCCAAAAATCGCATCGCTCTGGCATCTGACGATCTCGAAACTTTCACTATTACAGCACCTCAGTTGCGCATGTTTTGTTAACACATTAAACAGCGCACGCGCGTCTAACGGTCGGATCTAAGAATTTTTCGTAAAAATATATTTTAAAATATATTTTCTATTTGTGAAATTTATATATAAAGTTAATTCTAAATTAAGAAATATTTAAACGATGTTTTAAACTTCATAATATTTTTTTTATTAAGAATTAGGATGAATGAATCGATATCGTAGACTGCAAAAGTTAAAAAACAAAATAAAACGCGGCAATTTATTTTGACAAATATGTCACAATAAAAAAATTCCGAACTAAATTCAAGAATAAAAATAAAAAAAAAAACTATTTTTTTAGATTATAATGTGATATAGTGAAAATGTTTGGATTCAAAAATAATTTAACTCAAACAGTGGTTTTCCTTGTATGGATTTTACAATATTATGCATTTGATAGTGATATATTAAAATGTATTTTAATAAGTTTATTAGTTGTGAGTGTAATATTATGTTTTCTAATGTATGACTATGATTATTGGAGGAATAGAGGAGTGTTCTCTCCGCCAGCTCTGCCTGTTGTCGGGCATATAGGATCGGTGGTCGCGGGCAAAGAACAAGGTGGCGTCTGTTTGCAAAGAATATACGATAAATACAAGGATAAAAAGTTTTTGGGTATGTTGTTTTCTATATTTTTTATATTTGTTACTAGTGGGGAGCGGAAGTGTTGTTACATTAGGTCACTAGGTTCCCTTTGCTTACCCTGCTATTTGTGGGATGTAACGAGAAGGAAAAAAATGTATTATAATTAAGTACAAGCAACATGATGCGCATTTTTGAAGTGTCATTTTTTTAATATTATCTCGTTAAAGAGCGGGAAGAATTTAAGAATATACATTTTAGAATTAGAATTTTAGACGAATCTTATTAATAAAGACGTATAACTTAGAGGTCAAAGCATTTGTACAGTTATCAAGAGGCTTCGAGGGTTTAAATTTTACTTAAAAATGTAAAAAATATATAAAATTGTAAAAGAAATGCTATTCGAAAAATCTACATTTTAATTGAAAACAAATAATTACAAAATATAAATGCAAGATATCGTACAGTACTTAACACGTCTGGTTATCTTTTAAGGGTCGGGTACCCTATTAGTCGAGATAGCCATGATTACAAAATCTTGGTGCAGTTCTGGTTTAACGAGGCTTATCAGATAGCGGTGATAATTGGAGGACCGTCCTTGACTTCAACATTCCAAGGGGAAACGGGAAAATTTTCGATTTTCGTAGTATTTATAGGTGTTTTATGTGCTAGATTTATTTATTTATCAGGTATATATTAGTGTATTGTTTAGATCAGAAAATGATTATTCATTGTTTCAAAAATTTTTATTGATTACGTTAAAGTTCATTTAAGTATTATATTTTAAATATTATTTTTATTATATTAGTTTCCCATTTTCCGCCAAATTTTCGATATATGTTTCATTGCCGAATTCAACACCGCGCTATGTCTTGTTACCAGAGCAAAAAAATAAAAATAATAGATTCGTCTGAGTGGTAATCGAACCCACAACAGTCACTTTTACAATCAGTTCCTGTGCCATTGCCACGACGGCCTCTATCTCTATTATTAAAAAAAATAAATCAGCTTCACGTTGTATCCCACACACAGCAGGGTAAGCAGAGGGAACCTAGTGTTAAGACACTCCGTTCCGCACTTTCTGCCGAATTCTGGAGGCATTGCGTGTTGAGTGGCAGAACTCAACGCCGCGCTTAACCTCGACACCAGAGCGAAGAAATGGAAATATAAATTTAAGTAAATATTTCGCCTCCTCAAGTGGGGATCGAACCCACAACCAGTCGGTTTTACAGTCAAACACCGTGCCGCTGCGCCACGACTGGCCTCTTTATTATTGTTAGATATATTTAAAAATAAACGAATAATAAAGTTATAGTAATAATAAATTAGACTTTATAATGTAATAAGAGTTCCGTAGTGCAGTTAGGTCGGCCACAATAGCAAATAGCAATAGTTAGTGTAATTGAGAGAATTATACAATAATGTAATGCTGAATAGAAGTTCATGTTGTGGAATTAAACGAAATTTAATTTATAACTACAAAATAGAGATCGTAGTGGAGTAGTACAATTTGTGAGTGTTTAAATGATGTTTCTGGGTTCGATTCTCATTTAGGGGAATACTTGGGGAATTACTTTAATATCACCGGTCTGGTAAGCCGTGGCATTGGTACTCAACAAAGCTTCTCAAAATTCGAAATGTTTGTGTCGGAGAGTTGAAAAGTTAAAAAAACACACCTTTGGAATGATTGTTGTATGCGGAATAAAGCGTAATATACGATACGATGTGGGTTCAATTTTATCAATTTCTATGTATAAATTTGTAATGGATTTCTAGACTCCAAGACTCATTGAAGTATAAAAAGCTTACATTTAAATGCAATAATATATTTATAGGTGGAGAACGGAGTGTCTAAACACTCTTCTATTTTCCTTGTGCGGTAGGTATATAGTGTAAAGTCAAAAAAGATACTTATAAAAAAAATAATTTATCAAGAATAATGAGGCCAGTCGTGGTGCAGAGGCATAAAGAAATGACTTAACTGCGATAGATTGTGGGTTCAATTTCCGCTCCAGAAAATAAAATAAAGCGCGGCGTTGAGTTCTTCTACCCAACACTCAATACCTCTAAAAGTCGCCGGAAAATGGGGAACGGACTGTCTAAGCATTGAATTTCCTTTGCCCACTCTACTATACGCGGGAAACAGCGTGAAGTTGAGAAAAAAAAGCGAAAACAAAATAGTTAAAAAAAATGCTATAATCACTTACAGGTATACACCAGTTCTACCGTCGTACACTCGTCATATGCGACCCTGAACTCATAAAACGGGTGTGCGTGAACGACTTCATGTATTTCACCGACAGGGGTTTCTTCTTCGATAAGGAGCTGGACCCTTTGGCGGAGTCAGTCTTGTATTTACAAGGCAACGAATGGAAACGATTGAGGGCAAAAATATCACCGATATTCTCGTGAGTATTTTTTTATTATTTATTAGAGAATTTGAGAGAGTTGTTTTTTTTCAAATAATGTATTTCTGCCATCGTACCGCCGTAAAAATAAATACTTAAAAAACAGAACAAAATAAATATTTAATGGAACGGAACTATTCGTGTGCGAGTCCGACTCGCACTTGGTTCGTTTTTATATGATTAGTTTTAATATTTTATTAGTGTAGGATATTGTTTTCTTATTTTGACTTACTCTGTTAGGCAGGAAAAGGGACGCTATTGGGGACATGGCGTATACTAAGTTAATTTAAAATCAAAACGAGATTAGAATCCGCGCATCTTAGCTGGTTTACTCAAGTAAAACATAAATGTTAAAATTTTATTCTGCTAATCGAATTAAAAAAATGCAACTTCACGCTTATTTCTAAAGGCTGAAGAAATCTGGTTTAGATAATTTTCCACTTAACACGCTATGACAGGAATATTCGGCGGAAAGTGGGGAACAGAAGTGTTTAAATAAGAACGGAGTATCTTCACATCAGGTTCCCAGGTTCTATGTGCGGGATACAGCGTGGAGATAAAAAAATATCATTATCCCCAATGTGGATCCAACCCACAACCATAGCGCTTATAGTGCAATGACATCCTCATTGTTAATTTAATTTAGTTCTCTTTAAACTAAATTTAAATGTAATACATTCACTATTAACTAAGTATATTTTAATATAAATAATCCTATTTATTAGGAGAAAACATATTTTATAATGCATAAAATAATAGGAAATATTATTTTACCACTTCCTCTTTGTATTATATCATTACTTATATAATTAAATATGCTTCACGCCTTAATCACATCACGTTTTAATCATGAAATGGTGGTAGCTATCGACGACGATATCCAATATTGTAGGGTTAATTTTGATTTGTGACAAATATATATTACGATATATTACAATTAGTGATGCGCCGAATATTCGTTTGGTATTCGGTATATATGTATCATCGTTCTCTGCGGGTGAATATGCGTGTCCAGTTTGGCACCGCCCCGCTCGTGCGAAGGAGATAGACATAGCATTAAGTGAGACTCATTTAATTTATAATAATAATTAAATAAAAATAATCGAACCGCATGTATTCGGCACCAAAACCGAATAATTCGGCCGATTTCGATATTGGCCGAATACGGCACGACGATAACAAAAAAGATGACATATATATACCGAATAAAAACCGAATATTCGGCGCATCTCTAATTACGATACAGGGTAACTGCATTCCCCAGAGCAGGGTTGAAACAGGAAACCTTGTGTTAAGATACTCCTTTCTGCATTTTTTTTCCAATTCACGCGACATTACGAGTGGCGGAAATCAATGTTGCGTTTTTGTTATGTTATGAGACTGATTAAATAAAAAAATTATTCATTCGCCCAAATGGAAATCGTACCCACACCCGTCGTAATTACAGGCACCGTGCCGTTACGCCACGAGGGCCTGTATGATATTGATAAGTATCTCTTCTCTATCTCTTCTCTATCTCTATATCTTATAAAATAAGAACGCATTTCGTCTCTGTCTGGCCTTTCTAAGCGATCTTCTTCTAAACCACCCAACGGATTTTGATGCGGTTTTCACCATTAGCTAGAGTATTTCTCGGGGAAGGTTTATATATAGTTTATTATATGTATATTCTAATGTAATTTGACATAAATATGATAAACGTGCATAAAGTCCTACCCGTTGAGAAACTATCACGCATGCGCTGCTTTAATGGTAAGTCCTACATTAAAAAAATGTACTAGAGTATTATTCCTCTTAATAAGATCTACAAAAAAGTCAGCGACAGCATATTTGTATCTTCTAAGGATAACATACAGTGAGCATATTTCTGTCTAAAAATAGTAATTTGAATATATTTTTTATTGTGAGGGATGTTTGTCTATAATGGTATCAATCCTTATCCTTTTAAATGCTTTATTAATTTTCTACGTTAAACGAAGATAAAATTTGTCCTTTACACTAATTGGAAATTACGAATAGTTTTAGAGAAAAACGCATTTAAGTGTTGACACATCGCGCCGGCTATAAACCGCAGATTTGGCTCATGTTTTGTTTATCTCTTACTCATAAAGCATATAAATAAGTATATTAGTTACGTTGGCCATTTAATGGAGATCATAACTGTCTTTTACTGTTTTTCATTTTAATTAGTACTTTAGAAGTTGTTACAATATCAAAAAATCCTTGCTGCGAAACGGCTCGCCACGCGCCATGCGTCCCCCCGCGCCCCGCGACGCGTCCGCCGCGCCCCTCTCCCCGCCTGCCTCTGTAGCGAAGTAGACTTAGATGCGATTGTACGTATTGGATAATTAGAGTTTAATGTATTATTTCAGCGCGATATATTTAGTTTCATCTTTTTTCATTAATAGAATAGTAGGTTGTCTTTTGTTTATCATTTCTTTCGTTTAAGTATCCTGTTGTTTATTTTGTTTACTCTTCTTCTGTTCGTTTATTATTATTTTTTTACTTTTTTAAACATTTCCTTTTTTAATTTAATTGTGCCACGAAAAAGTCGTTCATAGGTAGTAGAACAAGAAATGCAAATAAAAATCGTTTAAGTCTTACTAATGAAAGCGTAGAGGAGACGGAAATTAGACGGTAATTTAAATATATTTTCTTATTGTAAGGGATGTGTGTCCATAATGATATTAATCCTTACCCTTTTAAATAAGTTATTAATTTTCTACGTTAAATAAAGATAAACTTTGCTCTTTACAATATTTCGAAATTACAAATAGATTTAGAGAAAAGCTATATCGACTCATGTTTAACCCTTACTTTCAGTATGTATATAAGTACATAAGTAGTAAGTAAGTAAGTAAGTATGTATGTAAGTAGTTACCTTTTGGCCATTTAATATAGATTAAAATGTTGTTTACTGTTTTTCATTTCAATAAGTACTTTAGAAGATTAGTAGCACAGATTTAAAATTACGGCACAAAAAAAATCTTGCTGTGTAACGGTTCGCCGCCCACCACGCGTCCCCCCGCGCCCCGCAACCTTTTGCTTATAAAAATCGATCCGCCGCACCCGCCTGGCTTCTTTCCCCCAGGCATCGGAGGAAGGCCTGGTCATCATGTTGCCCAAGGCTGGGAAGAGCCCGCAGCCTGAGGGATACCGATCTATAAACCTTATCCTTAGCGCGGTCGCCAAGCTGTTCGAGAAGTTATTCCTCTCACTTCTCCAGTCGCCACGAAGCGAGCAGTTTGGCAAGCGGGTATACCACTCTGGTTATACTACGCCGCAACAGCGATCAACCGAAAGGAGAGTGCAAAAGTAGTGTTCTTCGACCGCGTTGGCACCCGGGCCTACTTCATTAAGTGCTCAGAGCCGGCACCCCCCAGCACGTCGCGCATGTCTTTGCCTCCCTGCCTCAGTGACAGGATATTTTGCGTGAGAGTTGAGAGTTCGAGGTCTAGCAGCGACTCCATCGCTGCCGCTGTTCCTCAGGGCAGCATTTTATCACCTGCTCTCTACGCACTATACACTGATGACATCACATCGCCCTAGCGAGTATCACTCAACGAGAAATCCTGCAGGTGGTCCAGAACCTCATCCTCCGTCGAGTGACGCAGGCGCCATACTAAGTGAGGAACACCACGCATCATCGCAACATAAAAATAGAAAGCCTGGAGGTACACATTGGTCGTCTCGCGTCCAACGCATTCCGCTGCGCCTAAGGAGCAGCCCGAGGTCAGACGTAAGACTACTTCCGAGGGACTTTCTATTCTCCTCCAAATCCGACTCATGAGCCTTGCATTGAACCTTGGTCGCTTAAGATGGGCCTCCCTCAGGAAACCGAGGGTCTCTCCTGACTGAGTTGACCGCCTAAATGGCATTTGATAATCCTTCCAATTTCATACTGTGTCAACGCCCAGATGTCGTTCGGAGCTACTACGGAGATGGACGAGAGAATGCTTCAATTCTGCGCCTGGCTCTATAGCAAAGTTAATTTAGAAGCGATTGCACGTATTTTGGAATTATCCAATAATTATAATGTATTTCAACGCGACATAGTTGGTTACATCTTTCGTTTAAGTATTTTTGGGTAAGAGAATAGTAGGTAGTCTGTTGTTTATAATTTCTTTCGTTAAAGTTTTCTGTCGTTTGTGTCATTTGTTTAAGTGTGTTTTTTTAAACAATTGGAACATCCTTATTGGAACTACGAAATGCGGGTTGAATTAAGGCTTAAATAATTTTCACATTAGTAATCTTAAGTGTTTTGCAAACATAGGTACATTACATGAATAATTCAGTCATTAAAGCGGGCGAAGCCGCGAGCGGGTCGCTAGTTATTTATAAGTTTAATACTTGTATCTCTTCACATGTCTTCGGAAGCTTGGGTTGGGTAGCGAAACTTAACGCCGCGTTTTATTTCCCGAGAATCGATAAACGCGATAATGCGCGGCGTTGAATTCCACCATGATGCGGGAAAAAAAAAACAAAAAAAGATGTTAATCTAAACCATTTGTTTTAGATGAAAACTGCAATTTTATACTAGACTAATGTCTGAATAGCATTCAGTACTCAACTGTACTGTTTAGTACAGAATCTAGGCTGCTAATTGAATAGCTTGTTAGGCTTCTTGGTTTTCTCATACTAGGTACCTGAATACTAATGAATAAAATTGTTTTATTTTGTAAGCAGAGGGAACCTAGGAACCTAGTGTTAAGACATTTTGTTCCCGTGTTTCTGTTCCCCTCTTTTTGCTAAATTCAATTAAATTAGTAAATTATTAACTACATTAAGAAATTTTTATCGTATATAAAAACAAAATTCGTGATTTTGATACCTTTTCCTTCACATAGGTACCTAATTAATATGTAATTTTTTAAAATTCCAGACCTATCAAATTAAAAGGCATGCTACCCATACTAGAGAGCACTGCAAACAAATTCGTTTTACATGTACAGAATATGTTTTCCACCAATGCAAATACAAAAAAAACTATTCAAGAGGAAAACGTAACAAGCGAACGGACAGACACTTTTAAAGAAAATAGTATGGAAGTAGATTCGGACGAGCTCATAGGGGGCTACACGGCGGACGCGATAGTGCCGTGCGCGTTCGGGGTCAGGAGTCACGTGATGGACAACCCTAGGGACCCCTTTGCGGTCGCTTTGGGCGCCTTCTACGAGATGTCGTTTGCTAATATATTTGAAAAGTGAGTATTTTGTTGCTGTATTCTGGATATAGCAGAGTAGGCAGAGGGAATCTAGTGTTAAGACACTCCGTTCCCCGATTCCGTTTACTTTCCGCCGAATCCTGGAGGCATTGCATTGGAGGTATTGAGTGGCGGTGCTCAACGTCGCGCTTTGCCTCGACATCAGAGCGAAGAAATGTAAATATTTAATATGTCATTTCCTCCAGTGGGGATCGAACCCAAAACCTGTCACGGTTAAAATTATATGCTTGTGGCCCTGTGTCACAACTGGCCTTAAAATATATAAAAAGACGTGTATTTATTGATTTTTTTGGTGTTTAGTAGGAATCGAGTGCTTAACTTTTGATTTGATTTTTGCTTCTTAATTTTACTTAAAGATTTTATTTCTAATTTCATCATATATATTCAATGTTTCCTATTTACACAATAGCATTTAATAACTACATTGCACACAAAATACATAATATACGTATAAATTATAACATTTAATAGCTTAAATCCTTTTAGATTTCGATAGTTGATTACAAATCGATAATTATGTTTCTTAACATGAATTTATTTTTATTTCTTTGCTACATCTATCTGTTGGTATGTGAAGCAAATACTTCTTTTTTCATCTTCCCGATGTATATCGCATATAGCAGGGTAGGCTGAGGGAACCTAGTGTTAAAACACTCCGTTCTCCAATTTCCGCTGAATTTTTGAAGCATTACGTGTTGAGAGGGACTCAACTCCGCACTTTGTTTTATTACCAGAGCAAATATTAATAAATAATAATTCATTCCCCCGAGTGGGGATCGAATCCACAACCGTCGCGTTTATAGTCACATGCTTGTGCTACTGCGCCACGATGGCTTCAACTTAGGCAAATTTTGTGGACAAAAAAAGATTGTTTTGGGTTCTATTACATTGTTTGATGCCCACAATAACAGATTTTTTCATATATTTATATCTATTTATATGGTGCTTTTTCAGAACAATGCGCCACCTGTGGCCGGCGTTTGTGCTGTTTTTCAAAATGAGGATAATTCCAAAGAAAACCCACGAGTTCTTCTATAACATAGTGTCTAATGTTATCAAGGACAGAGAGAACGGTGAGTTTTTAATCTGATATATTTTCTTTTTTCGTTTTTAATAATATTTTTGGATATAAAATTATTTCAGTCAAAGGGTCAAATAATAAAGATATGCTTCTAAATGTAATATAATATAATTAAAAACAATAAGCTGAAGCGGTCGTGGTGCAGGCACACAAGCTTTCGTAGGGTTCGATTTCCTCTCGAGGTAATGAAATAATTAATATTTTAATTTCTTCACCCTTCTCACGCTGTATCAGACTGGAGACTGCAGAGGGACCCTTGTTAAGACACTCTACTCACAAAATTCATTATATTTCTGGAGGTATTGCGTGTTGAGAGGCGGAACTTAACGCTACGGAACCAGAGACAGTGAGGATCGAACCCACAACCAGTAGCGATTACAGTCATACACTCGTGCCTCTGCGCCACGACGGGCCTCTCCATATGCCAAATTATATTAATTACGCAATATATTAAAATATTTTCAGTTATAACGTAAATAGAACAACTATTAAATTACTACAATAAATTTTATGATACGTATATATAGCGCCGATAAGATTAAATTGGTTTCATTAAATATTGCAATGAAAAGTGTGTTAATTTTACTGTAATTATATTTTAATTTCAAATTTTAATTTGAATTAAATGTATCACAGGCTGAATTGTTAAGTTATTTATATTAATATAAAATAATCATGTTTTTCATATAGTAAGATAGGGAGAGAGAACCTAGTGTTAAGACACTCCTCGTTCCCCTTCACTCCCCACTACCTAACATATGTATATTTTTAACAATAATGAACGAAAAGTAAAGGAAAACCGAGACTTATCACTGTTCTACCAAACTAATTTTAAAGAAACGAGAATTTAGTAATGAGAAAAAAACCGTCAAATGCTAGTCGTGCGAACTTGCCCATGGAAGGTTTCGTAGTTTTGGTTCTGATTCTGCGGAGAATTACGTAAAATATAATTGATATTTGATTATTAACCTGGATATTTGATTTTAGTACAAGTTTGATACTCTCACGCCATCTTGTGGAAAATAGTCTAGAAAGACGGACAAATGGACAGACATTTATAGGGTTGTATTTAAAATCTTTATAGAATCACTTTATTGTCTATTCTGTCCGTCTGTCAAGACCATTTTACTTGAAATTGCATGAAGATATCATGTTGAAATTCATATCAAATATTCAGTTCTATGGTCGCTTAGACAACAGAAACAATGAAGCTTCTAAATCAATGAAAGCAAAAGATACGAGCATTTATGCATCGATTTTGCTGCCTCCCGACTCGCACTTGACCGGTTTTATTTATTTTGAGGTACGGAATCCTAAAAATGGGAATTGAAAACAATTGTAAGTGTTTTCAGTTTCAGCTTCAAATATATCGTCCACGATTTGTAACGGCGTCGAGCAATAAATAGCTCGGTCCGCGGACGTCGGATGTAATGAGGGATTCTTTTTCGATCTTGAGGTTTTGCTGTTAGCCCTATTGGCTTTTACAGCGACACTGGGGGGAAGGAAGAGGGTACTCTGTCCCTGAAGAAATGCAAGCACTATGTGGCTGCCTGTGAGGAGTCGGCTGTAAGGGCGCCCCCTGCGGGTAAATGAGAGAAATCAAGTGCGTCCATTTTATATCATTGACGCCTCTCGTGTTTTCGTTCTTGCTTTGTTAGGTGTCATTGAGGATTTTATATATTTATAAAAAAATTAAAGAGGCCAGTCGTGACGCAGGGGTATAAGCGTGACTGTAAATGCGAGAGGTTGTGAGTTCAATTGCATATCAATGAAATGAAATATATATTTTTTCTATTCTTTGTCTGATGTCGAACCAAAAGCGCGGCGTTGAGTGCCATTTTTTAACAGGCGATGCTTCCAAAAATTCGGCGAAAAGTGGGAAGCGGAGTGTCTTAACTCTAAGCTCCATCTGCCTACCACATGCGGGATACTGTGTGAAGCTGAAAAAAATATCCGCTTCTCATGGGTTCCATATACTCGTATATGTGGGTGGGCACAGAGAAACCAGTGATAAGACACTCCATGCTTTATTATCCGCCCGAATTCAAGACGGAACCCAACGCCGCACTTTGTTGTCCAAGAGCAAGAAAATAATAATAATCATTCTCCTGTGTTATTTCACTCCTGTCCTATACTTTCCGCCCGATGTTCGAGCTTGTACTTGTTGAGTGGCGAAACTCAACGCCGCATGTTATCTAACAAAGCAGTGACTTAAAAATATGAATATAATCAACATATATTTAAATATATACACATATATTGATAGATTGTAATTGAAGCCACGACCCAAACTTTTAGACGAAAATTGGTTTTTGTTACATTTCTCAAACTCAACGTTTGTGTGCTATCTTTAGTTTAATAAAAAGAGTCCTAAAGTTAAAGACAATATCGTAACAATATTTTTTTATATTACAAAAGAACACTTTTGCCAAGTAGATTTAATTCGACAGTATAAGCATTTATATCAATTCTTATTTTTTTAGGTTCAAGCTGTATCTTGTATTAAGTAGGGTAGGCAGGTGGAACCTAATATAAGATACTGGATTCAACGCACTAATGTCGAGATATTGTCTGATTAGTGACGGGACTCCACGTGACTTTCTCTTCTTACCGGAGAGAGAAAATTTAAATTCAATCCCTCGAATGGATATTGAACCCATAACCGTATGCAGTTATGGTCAGACAGCGTCGGACCTGTAACGCCATGACACCGTCAATTTCTTTTTATGCATTATTTTAAATGAAGTAATCAGGTTTTTTAGTAGTTTGACCTGGCAATAAATCTTGTTCTGTAACGGATGTAATATATTTTGATTGTAGCTTCACGATGTATCTCGCACGAGCAGAGGGAACCTAGTGTTAAGACACTTCCGTTCCCCACTTTCTACCGAAGTCAGGTTGCATTGCGTGTTGACTGGTGGAACTTAACGCCGCATTGTGCCTCTTTGCCAGATCGAATAAAATGAAAATAATAAATATTTAATCTGTTCGAGTGGAAATCGAAACCGCTTACAAACCTTCAAGCACTATATTTAAAGCCAGATAATGCCCCAATACAATACAGAGAGAAAAGGTCAAAATATACAGTAATTTAATAGAACCACACAAGATGTGGAAAGGGAGATCTCTCCATACACCGCAATATCACTCACAAAGCAAGACATTGAGTCGAACAAGCGAGTGTGTAATTGACTAACCCAATAACGTTTCGCAATCAAACTCGTCCCATCCGAGCTGCCGTTATTCGCTGGAAACTCTATTTTATATCAACACATACTATTCACGCTGTATCCCGCACACAGCAGGGTAGGCAGAGGGAACCTAGTGTTAAGACACTCCGTTCTCCTCTTTCTGAGTGGCAGAACTCAACGCCGCGCTTAACCTCGACACAAGAGCCAAGAAATGGAAATATAAAAAGTAAATATTTAATCTCCTAGAGTGGGGATCGAACCCACAACCAGTCGATTTTACAGTCACACCTCGTACCGCTGCGCCACGACTGGCCTCTTATTTATGGTTGTTGAAATTTTTATGAGGGAACTGTGTCGTGGGTTCGATTTTTACTTGGGTGAGTGAACTATTATTAATTCCTTGTTCTGGTGTGATTGAGTTGCGTTACGCAGCGCGCTTCGTTTTAGATTCATGTGAATAGTGGATAACGGTTTATCTCGATACAGGTTCTGTCCTGCCTTCCTACTGTAGAAGAAAATTAAATAAAAGCGGTAAATGAAAATGAATAAAAACAGAATTTTTTTTTTCAAAACCCGTGGATTCGAACACGCACCTCTTGGAAATCTTCCAAGAGGTGTCCAAGAGGCGCCGGTTCTAATCCCGCTACGTGCAAAATATTATATGTTTTATACTAAAAAAATATATTTTTGGTTCCTAAGTGTGGAATAACACTTTATAAATGTAATACTACTGTATTATTAAGTAACAAAACAATTATAATAAAAAAAAGTATTGAATAGAGTTGAGCTTGTCACTATACTTTTTTTGTTATTATTAACGATTATATCTTTGAAAAATTATATATAACTAGTAATTAATATTTAAGTACATAATATAAAGAAAAATAGCATAAAATTTAGTTTAATAACTTTTTATATAGTGCCACGACAATTTTAATTTCTTAAATAGACGTGTTTAAAACTCAGTTTCTGTAGCGCCTAATTAAAATGAAGTGCTCATTACGCTAAATAACTATATATACTTTAAAAGTATAATGGTACAAATTGGAGGTATTCAGAATAATAAAAAAATATAAAAAAAATATAGTGGTCGTTGTAGAGCAGCGGTCATCATTTAGCTTTAAACAAGACGGTTGCGGATTCGATTCCCGATTAGGAGCATGATTTCTTATAATTTCCTCGTTCTGGTACCCGTGGTGTTGATTATCACTCTACACACACAGAATAGCTAAAAGTTGAACAATGGGGAACGGAGTGTCTTGACCAGATTTTTTCTGGCTACCGCTATATGTTGCATATAGTGTGAAGCAAATTTTTTTAGTATTATTGTTATTTGTATGGTTTTTTTAACTAACTTTTTGCAAAATGTCTATTCAGCTTTCGAGATGGCCTGAATAGATGATCCTCCCTAGAGATCTGTTTATGATTTTGTTTGGAGGTCTTGTACGGTGCTCACATTTTTCTTTAAAAGGCGATTATATCATACATTTACTTACTAAGTCTAGTTTACTTACATTTACGCACTAAGTCATGAGTAGAAACGGGAGTGGGCAGGGGTCTCGTGTTAACCTCGGAATTATGAGATGCTTACTTCAGACATAACTTTAAAAAATAAAGACTGACTAAAAAGTTTTGACAAAATGACCAATTCATAGCTAAAGTTCAGGTCATTCCAGGATAATAATACGTTTACTACGACGACTACTTAAGATGTAGTACTCGTAAGGGATGTAGGACCCTAATTTGAGCGGTGTATACAAAAGCTTATTCCCGACTGCTAAGGAAGGGTTATGTTTTTCGCGCGTATCTTGTATGTATGTAATATTCTTCCTTACCTCGTGTCTCCAGAACCGCTGAACGGATTTACATATTTGAGGTATCGTTAGATTTGTATTAGCAGCCCAAGTGTTCTTAGATAGGTGACGTTAATAAAAAATATCATGGCGGCTGTGGTACGCCATTGGACTTAGTGAAAAAAAAAAATTCGTTTCGAATACTACAATATGGGTATCAAATTCAAGAGCTCAATTTCAGGATTTCAACAAACTATATCATGATTATCATTACCATAATAAATTCTAACAAAAAAATGAAAAATAAAAAAATATTTGTAAATACAAAAACCCCGACTGCATCAAACTAAAAAAAAAAAAAACAAGCCCAATAGTTTATTAGGATTAACAGTCGGGACCTATAAGTAATTTAAAGAGGTCCCGACTGTTAATCCTAATAAACTATTGGGCTTGTTTATTTTTTTTTTAGTTTGATGCAGTCGGGGTTTTTGTATTTACAAATATGTTTTTTGCCCTATTTGTAATGATCTAACCTAGTGTACTAGGAATAGTATAATATGATCGCCATACTAGACAATTTTGCGTTAGTACTTAGTAGAGGAAGAATAAGGAGCACTTGAATTTACTATCAACAAATTGTGGTGTAAATTGCTACATCGTTTTGCCAAATTGACTATTTGTATTAATAGTAACTAATACGTGAGTATACTGTTGCAGCTTACAGCGTAATCTCTTATATAATAAGACAGTAAAAATATTTTGTCTGTACATTTAGTAATTTTGACTGAAATGGATAGAGGGATACTTAAAAAGACTAATAGAAAGCAAAAAGATTTTTTTTGAATTTCTTGTCTGTCTGTCTGTCTGTCTGTCTGTCTGTCTGTCTGTCTGTCTGTCGACATATTGTTGTCCGCATTTTTCTCTGAAACTACTGAACCGATTTACTTGAAAATTTCACCAATTGCTTTGTTTTAACTCAATTTAGGTTCTAAAGTTTGGTTCATCAAAATCGGTTCATTAAAAAAAAAGTTATCGTCATTTGAATGAACTCAAGGCATTAGCTTGCCAGCGAATGTTATATAGAAATCGCGCTGGTATGACCCTGGCTAAAGAATGACATTCGAAACGTCTTGATTATATGACTGTTGATAAAAATATATATTTTTGAAGCACTATTATACAATATTTTATACAATAAAGTAAACAAGGCCAGTCGTGGCGCAGCGGCAAGAAGTGTGACTGTAAAACCAGCTGGTTGTGGGTTCGATCCCCACTCTAGGAGATTAAATATTTACTTTTTATATTTCCATTTCTTCGCTCTGATGTCGAGGTTAAGCGCGGCGTTGAGTTCTGCCACTCAACACGCAATGCCTCCAGAATTCGGCAGAAAGTGGGGAACGGAGTGTCTTAACACTAGGTTCCCTCTGCCTACCCTGATGTGTGCGGGATACAGCGTGAAGCTGATTTATTTATTTATTTTATTTTATTATAGTTGTCAATCAATTCTGCTTAAATCAATAATCACGTATTTTAAGCGGGCGAAGCCGTGGGCGGGCCGCTAGTAGCCAATAAAATTATTGAGAACACCAGATTATCATCTTAACGCGAAGTGGACGGTGTAGTAAAGCTATATCTACATGCACACATAATCAAATCTAATCTAATATAAACTAGTTAAATTTATCTCCACTTTTGTAAAGCTGCACTATTTTGCTATATTGCAGTCATGAAAAGTACCGGATTCTACACAGTTGTTAAAAATTAAAGCAAGATAAGGAGCAATAATAAAAAATAATATCTATTATTTGAAGAGGAGCGAGAGCATTTGAAACTATGTAAATTGTTTTTCTTATATTTATTGAATGTAGTGTGCATGGCCAAGTCACTCACAACCTCCGAATTGTTTAGCTTTTGCGAGCATTCTATAGTATGTTGTTATAGAGGGCATTCTATAACTGAACAACAACAACTATGTTTGTTTGTTAGCGATTCAAATCTTTCTACGTTGTATTTGCAAAGGTAACCAAAAAGGTCTATTTCCAGCTAAAATGTGTTCTTTAATTAGATTATGTGAGGAGGGAGTTATTTATTTCATTGCAGCTGTAGTGTATCTCGGTCATACATACACTTGCTTTGAATGAATCTATTGTTATTGCGTTTAAGTTTATTTATTAATTTTAATTTATTATTTTTTTATATGTTTATTTGCTTTGCTAGAAATTTTAATTACAGAAGTTTATTATAATTTATTATTTTTTTTTTATCCTGTGTCCTGCATACAGCAGGGTCACTTGGTGTTAAGGTACTCCATTCCTCACTGTATGCCCAATTTTCAAGATATTGATTGGTTATCGAACTAATAACGGTCGCCTTTACAGTAACATCCTGTGCCACGATACTTAAATTGTATTAAAAAAGTTGGCTATAGTACAAAACGATCACTTGATTACGAGTCGTATTTGAATAACTCAATTAAATTGGATCGTTTGTGGATTAAATTGGTTAGTTTCTGTCTAAGTTCCTAATTGATTAAAGTATATTAGATTGTAACTCCGTTAAACCATTTATAGTATTCTTGTAAGGCACATATAAGTGAAACATTTGTTGTGTGGCTTTCCATTTCGAGATCATTTCTGCCTATCCTGCTAAATGCGGGATAAAGTGAGAAATTAAAAAAAACCATTATATACGTACCTAAACCTCTATCTCTCAATTTTTTTATATCTTTACACTCTATCCGCACGTAGCAGGGTAGACAAAGGGAACCTGGGAACCTATTAAGACAATCCATTTAAATTAAGATATCCCACTTTACGCCGAATTCCTCAGAAATTGCGTGTTGTGTGGCGGAACTCAACCATAGCATACCCGAGCGAGGAAATTAAAATATTAAATATTTCATTTCCTCTCTCGAACATACAACATGTCGCGCTTACAGTGCGCGCGTCTGCGCCACGACTGGCCTGAATCTTAATTTATAAACGGTAATATTTTTTCACTGTTACTTATACAGATGAGTAAACGGAAAAGTAAATAAATATTTATTTATTAGGAAACGCATGAAAATTTAATGTAGCTGGATTTGAATCCGCGCCTCTTGAAAATTGTCCAAGAGGCGCGGATTCAAATCCCGCTACGTTAACATTTTTTATGTTTTCTAAAAAGTATTTTTCGAAGTTCCTAGGTAAGGAATAACATTATAAATATCTCTATATATAATAAGACGGTAAAAATATTTTGTCTGTACATTTAGTTAAAAATAATAATAGAAAGCAAAAAGATTTTTTTTGAATTTCTTGTCTGTCTGTCTGTCTGTCTGTCGACATATTTTTATCCACGTTTTTCTCTGAAAGTACTAAACCGATTTACATCAATTGCTTTGTTTTAACTCAACTTAACTACTAAAGTTTAGTTCATCAAAATCGGTTCATCAAAAAAAAGTTATCGTCATTTGAAAGAAGTCGTAATTAATTCAACACAGAGATAAAGAACGATCTTGAAAGAAATATCAAGTAAATACAAAGATTTTTTGATTGGTTTCTTCATCTCTATCTCTATATATAATAAGACAGTAAAAATATTTTGTCTGTACATTTAGTAATTTTGACTGAAATGGATAGAGGGACACTTAAAAAGACTAATAGAAAGCAAAAAGATTTTTTTGAATTTCTTGTCTGTCTGTCTGTCTGTCTGTCTGTCGACATATTGTTGTCCGCATTTTTCTTTGAAACTACTGAACCGATTTACTTGAAAATTTCACCAATTGCTTTGTTTTAACTCAATTTAGGTTCTAAAGTTTGGTTCATCAAAATCGGTTCATTAAAAAAAAAGTTATCGTCATTTGAATGAACTCAAGGCATTAGCTTGCCAGCGAATGTTATATAGAAATCGCGCTGGTATGACCCTGGCTAAAGAGACATTCGAAACGTCTTGATTATATGACTGTTGATAAAAATATATATTTTTGAAGCACTATTATACAATATTTTATACAATAAAGTAAACAAGGCCAGTCGTGGCGCAGCGGCAAGAAGTGTGACTGTAAAACCTGGTTGTGGGTTTGATCCCCACTCGAGGAGATGAAATATTAACTTAAATTTATATTTCCATTTCTTCGTTCTGGTGGCGAGGTTAAGCGCGGCGTTGAGTTCTGCCACTCAACAAGCAATGCCTCCAGAATTCGGCAGAAAGTGGGGAACGGAGTGTCTTAACACTAGGTTCCCTCTGCCTACCCTGCTATGTGCGGGATACAGCGTGAAGCTGATTTATTTATTTTAAGTAAACAAAATTGAATTGTTAGTAGAGATTACCTTCATAAATCGTAACAGTAAAGTTTAAATCGTAATTAATTCAACACAGAGATAAAGAACGATTTGATCTTCAAAGAAATATCAAGTAAATACATAGATTTTTTGGTTCGTTCGTTCGTTTGAAATAAATCTATATAAAAATGCCTAAAAACATCCTTTCTACGTGTACTCTGTAATAACTACATATTTACCAATTATTCATTTATCTAATAATATGCAAACAGGAGTTAATATGCAAACATTTCAGTTATTTTACAAAGAATATTATGAATCCTTAACCAATTTATCCTATCCTTAAAATTAATAATTTTACATTTAAGACTGTTTCTGAAGCAGTACAATTATTAAGTGACATCAGCACATTTAACAGAGCTTTAAAAAACATAACATAGGTAAAAAGAACGTAATGTTACAAAAATATATATATATATATATATATATATATATATATATATATATATATATATATAATAAATAATTAGCTTTATGTATATTTTATGAATATCAAATATCGACATTGGTCATATTTTTTAGTTCGAAACAATCAAAAATTCTTACAGAAGTTACGATAATGTCGTAAAAAAATCATCTCTATATATAATAAGACAGTAAAAATATTTTGTCTGTACATTTAGTAATTTTGACTGAAATGGATAGAGGGACACTTAAAAAGACTAATAGAAAGCAAAAAGATTTTTTTGAATTTCTTGTCTGTCTGTCTGTCTGTCTGTCTGTCGACATATTGTTGTCCGCATTTTTCTTTGAAACTACTGAACCGATTTACTTGAAAATTTCACCAATTGCTTTGTTTTAACTCAATTTAGGTTCTAAAGTTTGGTTCATCAAAATCGGTTCATTAAAAAAAAAGTTATCGTCATTTGAATGAACTCAAGGCATTAGCTTGCCAGCGAATGTTATATAGAAATCGCGCTGGTATGACCCTGGCTAAAGAATGACGTTCGAAACGTCTGGGTTATATGATTGTTGATAAAAATATATATTTTTGAAGCACTATTATATAATACTAGCGGCCCGCCCACGGCTTCGCCCGCTTAAAATACATGATTATTGATTTAAGCAGAATTGATTGACAACTATAATAAAATAAAATAAATAAATAAATCAGCTTCACGCTGTATCCCGCACACAGCAGGGTAGGGAACCTAGTGTTAAGACACTCCGTTCCCCACTTTCTGCCGAATTCTGGAGGCATTGCGTGTTGAGTGGCAGAACTCAACGCCGCGCTTAACCTCGACATCAGAGCGAAGAAATGGAAATATAAATTTAAGTAAATATTTCATCTCCTCGAGTGGGGATCGAACCCACAACCAGTCGGTTTTGCAGTCACACCTCGTGCCGCTGCGCCACGACTGGCCTCACACCCTATAATAGAATGACAAACAAATATAAAGACAACATACAACAACATATATAATATAAAGACAACTATAATGACTTCTAATATGATTTTTGTTACTTTAATCTGTAATATTCTATTATGATTTTTTTACGACATTATCGTAACTTCTGTAAGAATTTTTGATTGTTTCGAACTAAAAAATATGACCAATGTCGATATTTGATATTCATAAAATATATATATATATAAAATATACATAAAGCTAATTATATATATATATATATATATATATATATATATATATATATATATATATATATATATATATATATATATATATATATATATATATATATATATTTGTAACATTACGTTCTTTTTACCTATGTTATGTTTTTTAAAGCTCTGTTAAATGTGCTGATGTCACTTAATAATTGTACTGCTTCAGAAACAGTCTTAAATGTAAAATTATTAATTTGGTTAAGGATTCATAATATTCTTTGTAAAATAACTGTAATGTTTGCATATTAACTCCTGTTTGCATATTATTAAATAAATGAATAATTGGTAAATATGTAGTTATTACAGAGTACACGTAGAAAGGATGTTTTTAGGCATTTTTATATAGATTTATTTCAAACGAACGAACGAACCAAAAAATCTATGTATTTACTTGATATTTCTTTGAAGATCAAATCGTTCTTTATTTCTGTGTTGAATTAATTACGATTTAAACTTTACTGTTATGATTTATGAAGGTAATCTCTACTAACAATTCAATTTTGTTTACTTAAAATAAATAAATCAGCTTCACGCTGTCTCCCGCACATAGCAGGGTAGGCAGAGGGAACCTAGTGTTAAGACACTCCGTTCCCCACTTTCTGCCGAATTCTGGAGGCATTGCTTGTTGAGTGGCAGAACTCAACGCCGCGCTTAACCTCGCCACCAGAACGAAGAAATGGAAATATAAATTTAAGTTAATATTTCATCTCCTCGAGTGGGGATCGAACCCACAACCAGTTGGTTTTACAGTCACACTTCTTGCCGCTGCGCCACGACTGGCCTTGTTTACTTTATTGTATAAAATATTGTATAATAGTGCTTCAAAAATATATATTTTTATCAACAGTCATATAATCAAGACGTTTCGAATGTCATTCTTTAGCCAGGGTCATACCAGCGCGATTTCTATATAACATTCGCTGGCAAGCTAATGCCTTGAGTTCATTCAAATGACGATAACTTTTTTTTTAATGAACCGATTTTGATGAACCAAACTTTAGAACCTAAATTGAGTTAAAACAAAGCAATTGGTGAAATTTTCAAGTAAATCGGTTCAGTAGTTTCAGAGAAAAATGCGGACAACAATATGTCGACAGACAGACAGACAGACAGACAGACAGACAGACAGACAGACAGACAGACAGACAAGAAATTCAAAAAAAATCTTTTTGCTTTCTATTAGTCTTTTTAAGTGTCCCTCTATCCATTTCAATCAAAATTACTAAATGTACAGACAAAATATTTTTACTGTCTTATTATATATAGAGATTTTATACAATAAAGTAAACAAAATTGAATTGTTAGTGGAGATTACCTTCATTAATCATATTTCGAAATTACAAATAGTTTTAGAGAAAAGCTATATCGACTCATGTTATCCCTTACTCTCAGTGTATAAATAAGTATATTAGTTATCTTGGCCATTTAATGTAGATCAAAATGTTGATTAGTAGCACAGATTTGAAATTACGATACTAAAAAATTCTTGCTGTGTAGCGGCTCGCCGACCTCCACGCTTCCTCCCGCGCCCTCGATATTTTGCTTATAAAAATGGATCCGCCGCACCCGCCTAGCTTCCCCCGGGCTTGGAAGGAGGGCCTGCTCATCATGTTGCCCAAGGCTGGGAAGAGCCCATAGCAGCCTGAGGGGTACCGATCTATAACCCTCCTTTGCGCGGTCTCCATCCACCCATGAAGCGAGCAGTTTGGCGAGCGGGTATACTACTCTGGTTACACTACGCCGTAACAGCGATCAACCGAAAGGAGAGAGCAATAGCAGTCTTCTTCGACGTAGTACGCGTATTCGACCACGTCTGGCACCCGGACCTACTTCATTAAGTGCTCAGAGCCGGCACCCCCCACGTCGCGCATGTCTTTGCCTCCCTGCCTCAGTGACAGGACATTTTTCCTTGAGAGTTAAGAGTTCGAGACTCGATCGTTGCCGTTCTTCCCCAGGGCAGCATTTTGTCACCTGTTCTCTACGCACTATACACTGATGACATCAAATCGCCCTAGCGAGTATCACTCAAAGAGAAATCCTGCAGGTGGTCCAGAACCTCATCCTCCGTCGAGTGACGCAGGCGCCATACTACGTGAGAAACACCACGCATCACCGCAACCTAAAAATAGAAAGCCTGGAGGTACACATTGGTCGTCTCGCGTCTAACGCATTCCGCTGCGCCAATGTATCGGGTCACCTGCACCTAAGGAGCAGCACTCCGTGGCATATCCGGCCGCCCGAGGTCAGACGTCAGATGACTTCCGAGGGACTTTCTATCCTCCTCCAAATGCGACTCATGAGCCTTGCATTGATCCTTGGTCGTTTAAGCTGGGCCTCCCTCAGGAAACCGAGGGTCTCACCTGACTGAGTTGACCGCCTAGATGGCATTTGATAATCTTTCCAATCCCGTCCCGCACGCCTCTCTCTGTGTCTGCTCTAGAGCAGGTTATCGCTTGAGACCACGGCCATGGAACCAACGCCCAGATGTCGTTCGGAGCTACTACGGAGATGGACGAGAGAATGCTTCAATTCTGTGCCTGGGTCTATAGCAAAGTAAATTTAGAAGCGATTGCACGTATTTTGGAGTTATCCAATAATTATAATGTATTTCGTCGCGGCATTGTTGGTTACATCTTTCGTTTAAGTATTTTTGGGTAAGAGAATAGTAGGTAGTCTGTTGTTTATAATTTCTTTCGTTTAAGTTTTCTGTTGTTTGTGTCATTTGTTCAGGTGTGTATTTTTTTAAACAATTGGAACATTCTTATTGGAGCTACGAGGAGCTAAATGCGGGTTGCATTAAGGTTTCAATAATTTTCACATTAGTAATCTTAAGTGCTTTGCAAACATAGGTACATTATATGAATAATTCAGTAGTTAAAGCGGGCGAAGCCGCGAGCGGGTCGCTAGTAATAGAATATTACAGATTAAAGTAACAAAAAAACATATTAGAAGTCATTATAGTTATATTAGAAGTGAAGTCATATATTATATATGTTGTTGTATGTTGTCTTTATATTTGTTTGTTATTCTATTATAGGGTGTGAGGCCAGTCGTGGCGCAGCGGCACGAGGTGTGACTGCAAAACCGACTGGTTGTGGGTTCGATCCCCACTCGAGGAGATGAAATATTTACTTAAATTTATATTTCCATTTCTTTGCTCTGATGTCGAGGTTAAGCGCGGCGTTGAGTTCTGCCACTCAACACGCAATGCCTCCAGAATTCGGCAGAAAGTAGGGAACGGAGTGTCTTAACACTAGGTTCCCTCTGCCTACCCTGCTGTGTGCGGGATACAGCGTGAAGCTGATTTATTTATTTATTTTATTTTATTATAGTTGTCAATCAATTCTGCTTAAATCAATAATCATGTATTTTAAGCGGGCGAAGCCGTGGGCGGGCCGCTAGTATAATATATGTAACTAATTTAAAAATTGTACAGGAATTATTATGCAATTATTACAGTTATTTTACAAAGAATATTATGAATCCTTCAAATCAATAATTTAACATTTAAGGCTGTTTCTGAATGAGTAAATTAAATTATTCACTGACATCAGCACATTTAACAGAGTATATTATATAGGTAAAAAGAACATAAAGTTACAAAAATATATAATGTGTGTAATAAATAATTAGCTTTATGTATATTTTATAAATATCAAATATCAACAATGGTTGTATTTTTTTATTTAAAACAGTCAAAAATACTTTTAAGCGAGCGAAGCCGTAGGCGAGCCGCTAGTAAAAAATAAATAAATATTTATATGGTTTCCTCCTATATATAAACAGTATCTAGATTGAATGTCCGGTCAAAGCTAGGTTCAGGCTTTCAATAAAAATACAATACAATTTAAAGAAGGTTGATTTTGCGGTAACAGCGCCTTTGAGAAGCGATATCTCCCACCGCAAGACTCTAAATAGTATAAACATTTAAGTTTACATGACTATTTTAATTTTAGTATTGAGTTTAGTTAACGTTAAAAAAAAAAGTTACAATTTTTTACGTTTAACTACAATATTTACTTTTTTTTTCTAACTTAAACCTTATTTATCATAAAATATAAATATATTTATTATATATATAAGTTTGATTTAGTTGAACGCGCTAATATCAGCTACTACTGGTCTGAATTGAAAACGTATTTTTGTGAGGTTAGTCTATTTATTGAGAAAGGCTTTACTACACCCCCTTCTAGTGAGTTAGTTACCTTTGGCATTTAGAATGTATCATGTATCATTTATAGAAGAAAATAGTAGAGAAGATAGTGGTGTAGGGGCACAAATGTGCCACTGTATGCGTGACGGTTGTGGGTTCGATTCCCACTCAGGGGAATCGATTATTTAATGTTTTTATTCCCTTGCCTTTTAACAAGGCAAAGGGCAGCGTTGAGTCCTACTCAATACGCAATGCCTCAAAAAATTCGGCGGATAGGTAGGTACGGAGTGTCTTAATACTAGGTTCCCTCACTCATTCTACTGAAATATTTACTTAAATGTATATTTCCATTTCTTCGCTCTGGTGTCGAGGCTAAGCGCGGCGTTGAGTTCTGCCACTCAACACGCAATGCCTTCGTCTAACTGGCTATCGTGGTACCCGAAAAGGAACAAAGAATTTTATATTCATTTTCAATTTTCATTTAGGCGAATTTTAACATTTGGCCAATAATTTGTCATTCATTAAAAGTTAAGTTAAAATAATTTGCGTTAAGGCGTTGAGTTCTGCCATTCAACACGCAGTGCCTCCAGAATTCGGCAGAAAGTGGGGAACGGAGTGTCTTAACACTAGGTTCCCTCTGCCTACTCTGCTGTGTGCGGGAAACGATTACAGCGTAAAGCGGGTTTATTTTATTTATTTATTATTTATTTATCAAAATCATTTCTTCTTTATTTCAAGACACACATCTGTCGAAATATAAATAATAATTTCTAAATATCATCGTATATATCATTTTTTATTGGATTTTAGGTATCCAAGAGAAGCGTGGAGACTTTCTAGACATGATGATGGCGTTGCAAGGGGAGGACAGAAACAATAACGTTATAGATAAGGACAATGACGTCAAAATCAGTAAGTATATTAATTATTAGGTATCTAATAATTAATTAAATTATGTAAAAGCTTTACTTAGGCTGTAAAACCTGTGAACGCGACGGATTTGAGTACGGGTACGGTTCGATGAAGTTTCCTCCGAATTGGTCGGATGAAAATGGGAAACAGAAGTGTCTTAATGCGGAACGGAGTGTCTTAACACTATTTTCCTAAGCCTAGGGGGCTAATCTGCTATGTGCGATATACAAATAGTATAAAGGTAAAAAATATGTAAAAGGTTAACGCTGTCGTAACGCAGTGGACAGTGTCTGATTGTGGGTTTGAATTTTGATAACCACTCAGGGGTATTTTTTTTTTTGGTTTTCTCGCTTTGGCCAGACAAAGCGCGGCGTTGAGTTCCGTGATCCGTTTCCGAGAAAAATGCAATGTTTCACTTTCAGATAAAAAAAGGACGGAATGGACTAATACGATCTTTGATTTTCGCGATTATTACTCATTTTTAATGAAACTATTTATTAACCTTTTTTTTTTAATCATTTTTAAAGTGTTATTTCACACTTAGGAAAGAAAAATACTTATTTAGAAAACGTATAAAAATTTAAACGCAGCGGGACTCGAACCTGCGCCTCGTGGAAACCGACCAGGCGCTCTGACCACTAAGCCATGCGTTCTCAGTGTGAGAACGCATGGCAAATTTTTATACGTTTTCTAAATAAGTATTTATTAACCTGATGAATGATGATATTTTTGGAAATCCGAAGTTTCGAACACCTTGCGGAATCAAAGAAATTTATAATACTAAATATACGCGATTAATACGGCTTAAAAAGTTCCATCTACAACTGTTAATGCTTTTTTCCTTTGTCATGTTATTTTCTCAAAATTTAGTTTTAGAAGGATAAAATAAAATCGCTACAACAGTATCACTTATATTGAGTACAATTTCACTAAGTGATATGAACAAAGTTATTGGAAGTTGGAATGCCGCGAGAGAGAGCATTTGAAGAGTACTCGTACATCTTTTTTTTCTAAATTGTTTAATATTTTTGAGAAATTATATTAAAATTAGTCACTTAAATCGCAAACTCAAATCAAATGAATCTAAATATTTTTGGGAAATTGTAGTTTAAAGAAAGATTCTTCCTCTTTAAAAGCTAATTAGTTACATCTTAAGATTTAATACGCTTATTATAAATACATACTACGCACATATGTTACCGGTAATGTGCATAATTTAGGTATACTATACAATATCTGGGTAATGTATAAAACACCTAAGGCGACTAGGCAATTTGTGAAATGTTAGGATTATTATTATTTATTACATACTTTGCCTAGATAATGTATATAACACTCACCTTTGCATACATTACCCGCTGCGCATCCGATATTGTATACAATAACTATGCAATATACAAAATATTATATCATACATTACCACGCGCGCTTTAGTTTACTCTTTAGGCGCTTTAGTTATAGTATACATTACCTAGATATTCTTTCGAATACCGGATTAAACAGATTACCAGTAACATATTACATTATATATGAAATACAAGAGGCACATTCCATTTCCACAAGTAGTTCTGACAAAGCCCCGCGAGCGCCGGCGCTAATACGCGTTGTTGTCGAGCTCGCCGCCGGCTTCATATAGCTTTTTGTTTGAAGGGAATTATATATTGTAAATATTGTTAACAACTGTTGTTTCTAGTAATTATATACTTTGATAACTTATAATTGCATGAGATTAGATAAAAAATACGTTTTATAATTTCTTTTCAATCGCGGCGTTGAGTTCCGTCACTCAATACGCAATGCCTCAAGGATTTGGCGGAATATGAGTTAGGGAAGTGTCTTAATGAGGATCGGAGTGTTTTAACACTAGATTTCAGGTTCTCTCTTCTTACCAATAAAAATGGAAAGATAAAGTTTCACACATGTCGTTTGTACTGATTAGTGGTACATATTTATCGGTTTTTGATTTTCTCTAGATTGGGTTAGATTGTCATATAGCCACTTGAGAGGATGATCTTATTTATACTGACTTTCATTTCTTCGCTATGGTAGGCGAAACATGGTGTTAAGTTTCGCCACTCAACTCACTATGTCGCGAAAAAGAAAAAAGTAATGCGTGAAACCACTTAAATACAATATTACTGTAAAAATATGATAACTTAGAAACAGTTACAATTATTAAATTATATATCAATAAACTTTAATGTAGCTTCAACTTCTAAAAGTCCAAAAAGAGTTCAGAATAAATTTTAAGTTACCTCGAAGCTTACTTTGACAAAGGAATGTCTATCATTTCAGCGCAAAACAATTAAATACATGGGCATTTCTATTTCAAAGGCAGACATTTAAATGTTCTATAACTATATATTTTTTAAATTTAAGAAACAATAGATAGATTAAACTAGAAATCTTTTGTATCTTATATAATTTGTACACTCGCTCATTCCATATAACCATTCATTCATTCATACATACATTGACCAGTATAAACAGATACATAATCTCGTGCGCATCACGTGACTGCGATACGTCATTAATACGAGCGTGGCCTAGAGCCTGGCAAATACATACAGTACCGCCGATATCTCGTGTAAGTAAAGAAAATTATTGAAAGTAAGCAAAAATTACAAAATAACATCTGCGCAGCCACCTACAGGTAACTCTAAGAACCCACGACTCGTCGCCCGTATTATAGCAAATTAATCATTTTAAAGTATTAATTTTAAAAATGTTTATATGAAACATTGCAGCGGAAATGCCGTCGGCAGGCGGCAGGCTGTCGTGGCGCAGTGGCACTAGGGTGTGACTGTGACGCGACGATCGTGGGTCCGATCCCCACTCATGGGAATAAATTATAATTTATTCAAATTTTCATTTCTTGGCTCTGGCACCAAGGTAAAAGCCCCATGTTGTGATCCGCCACTCAATACGCAATGCCTCGAATAATTCTATATATAATTCGGGAAAAGTGGGGAGCGGAGTGTCTTAATACTAGACCTACCCTGCTATACGTGGAATACAGCGTGAAGCTTACAAGGTTTATTTTTCAGCGGAAATGGTAATAGCGGCAAACGCGTTCATAATATTCCTGGGTGGGTATGAAACTACGTCGTCGACGCTGGCGTTCCTGTTCCTGGAGCTGGCGGCGCACCAACACATACAAGACGAAGTGAGAGAAGAAATCAAACAAGTCTATTTAAAACATGATGGGAAAATGACTTCGGAAATGCTACAGGACTTGACTTATATGGATATGGTCATTAACGGTAACTTCTTGGTAAATTCCCCGATAACAAGGGCGCTACTCATCTCGGAAATTTGGCGGAAAGTATGTACCCTATATGAGGGATGCAGTGTGGAGAATAAAATATTTTCAATATTTTAAATTAACTAAAGATATAATTTTTAAATTTTGATTTTTTAAAAGAATTCTTCTTTCTCGTCTAGTTAAACAAAGTAGAACTTTCACATTGTCTTTTCGATAGTTCAAACACTAAAAGGTTAAAAAAGTTTCACATAGTATAAAGTTTTACTTTCAGTGAATAAAATACTTTTAAAACAAATCTTATTTTTTTATTTTTAAGCGTCCGATTGATGCTGTCGTTGTGGGTTTGATATCCACTCGGAGGAATCAATAATTTAATATTTTCATTTCCTTCCTTTGGTAACAAGACAAAGCGCTGCGTTGAGTATTGCCACTCAACACTCAATATCTCGATCGATTCGGCTTTGCATGAGGGACGGAGTGACTTAACACTAGGTTTCTTCTGCCTGCTAAATACGGGATATAGCGTGAAGAAAGAAAAGAAAAGAAGAAATTAAAAAATGATAATAACATAGAAAATAATATATGGAAAGCATTCTGATAAGCAATTTCGTTTAAAAGTTCTATATTTATATTTCAGAGACCCTCCGGCTATATCCGCCATTCCCCACGATACAGCGTATTTGCACCAAAGATTACCAAATCCCGGGCACTAGTGTGGTCGTCGAGAAGAATACTATAGTTGTGTTCCCCACACTCGGGCTTCATAGAGATGAACAGGTAAATATAATACTTATTTAGAAAACGTATAAAAATTTGAACGCAGCGGGACTCGAACCCGCGCCTCCTGGAAACCGACCAGGCGCTCTGACCACAAAGGGAGATTTTTACAAATTTCCGCTACCCAAAGATAAGAATTATCGTTTGGCAAGAGAGAAACTATTTTTTAAATATTTTAATCTAAATAAGTATTTTTCTTTCCTAAGTGTGGAATAACACTTTAAAAATGTTTAAAAAAGGTGAATATAATTATGTAAACACAGGGTCTATGTACATATGTGTGTACATGGATGAACTAATGTGTACCATTGTTTGAAAAGTGGCTTAGTCGAGAATCTTTTTTTAACGATTTGTAACTGATATCCCAAATACCTTTGAAAATATTATTTTTCCTTTTTGAAAATATTATTCTTCTGAGGAAAAGCTTCGAGTTATAGTTTCAGTTATTTTAATAAACTTCTGATGGCAAATATTTTATTAAAGCGATACCTTCCAATGGCATAAATAAAACTGGGAGATTTTGGGTTCTTCACGATCACAACTATAAATGATTTTAACCACTAGCCAAAGCATTATTTATTAAATAATATTTTCAAAGGTGCTTGGGATATCAGTTACAGATTCAAGTAGATATATATTTTTAATTCCTTCTTGTTGTTAATTTTTTTTTAGAGCTTTTTTTTGAGTCCGTTTTTAATTTTTTTAGGTAATGAAGTTTGACGATAGGTTCTGAATCTTGATATAACTTGTTAACTTTTCAAGCATTTCGTGATGTGAATAATTGAGTGATCGACATATTGTTAGATCTGCTGACTGATTATTGGCGGCGGCACGAGGTGTGACTGTAAAATCGACTGGTTGTGGGTTCGATCCCCACTCGAGGAGATGAAATATTTACTTAAATTTATATTTCCATTTCTTCGCTCTGGTGTCGAGGTTAAGGGCGGCGTTGAATTCTCAACACGCAATGCCTCCAGAAATCGGCAGAAAGTGGGGAATGTAGTGTCTTAACACTAGGTTCCCTCTGCCTACTCTGCAGTGTGCGGGATACAGCGTGAAGTTAATGAAAAATAAAAAATAAATGTGTGTTGCAGTACTTCCCGGGCGCGCTCTCGTTCGTGCCGTCCCGCTGGCGCGCGCCGCCGCCCGCCGGGTACGCGCCCTTCGGCGACGGGCCGCGCTACTGCATCGGTGAGTGGCCTCCACGCTGCGGGACCGCGAAATATATTATTTGCTCCTAATATGTCCGTAGGCGCTTATAGCTTACAGGATTTGGGGGTGTCTGGCTGCCCGAGAGTTAAAGCCTTGCTAAGTATCTGGCAATGGACAACGCCATATCTAATATTATTCCCAAGAAAATATTAAAAAGAATTAAACTTTATAATTTAACGAAAGTTAGGTACTATTTATTGCATCTTTGTTACCTAATAACTGCCAAAGTAACCGCCGCCCAAACCCCATATTACTTACCAATGTTGGGTGCATGCGTACAGAAACTTTCAGGCATTATAAAACAACAAAGGTCTAACCTCAGAGGAACTAGAAAACCTAGTGCTAGGACACTCCGTTTCCCAATTTACGTCGAATTTAATTTTGATAAAAATGAAAATATTAAATATTTCATTCCCGGATAATCCCTCCTATGAGATTCAAACTCACAACCACCACGTTTACAGTCACACGCTTTTGCCCTTGTGTGACAACCACTCAAATTTCCAATGTAATATTCAATATTTACAAAGCATGAATACAATACAACTAATAAACTAAGTTCTCAACTACCATTGTGGGTGTTTAGTTAACTGAGAGTGGAGTCCGCGACGGTCGGAGTTAGTACTTTATATTACTAACTAACTATAATAGCTATTAGTATGAAATACATTTAGTTTACTAAAGTTTATTTTAGTAGTAACTAGTTGTAATTCTTGATGTTTGATATGAATTTTTGAAATAATCTAAAACTACATTTATTTTAAGAAGTCTCAGTCACTCTCAGTCAGTGTCTGACGGTAAAAAACGACGGATAGGAGTTCAATCTTCGTTCGAAAAATAATTCGAATTTACGACAGGACATTTTAATTTTGACAGAGCATTCATTGTCTTGATACTAGAATATCTCAGGAAAAATATGTATATAAAATACATTAAAAGAGGCTGTCGTGGCGCAACGGCATAAGCGTGTCATTGTAACACAAAGCCTGTAGGTTCGATTCCCACTCGGAGGAATAAAGATTGTTTATTGATATTTTAATTTTCTCGCTATGGCACCAAGACAAAAAGCTCTTCGTTGAGTTCCACTCAACACGCAATGCCTTGAAAATTTAACGGAAAGTGGAGAAAGAAGTGTCTTAACACTAGGTTCCCTCTGTCTACCCTGCTATATGCGGGATACAGCGTGAAACTAAATCAGAAATATGAAGAGGACTCAGTTTACATTCACGTAAAGTGAAAATAAAAACAAATATACGTGATATATCAGAAATCTCTGTATTTTTCTTTCAAAATTTTAAAATACTTAGAAAAAATAAAAAATATATAAAATCATGTTATTCTTATATGAAATGTCTAATCGCTAGAAGAATGTGGCGTGGGGTGTAATATAAAGAAATCTTTGCAAGCATTTCTGTTAGTCTCAAGTGACTGGTCCTGGTATTCAAAACAAGAATATATATTAAGTTGTTTCTTTTATACCAAAATATATCTTATTACTAATATATATAAGAAGCTTATTTGTTTTTGTTCGTTGGTATAATTTAAATAGTACTTAGAAATTGTTAAATTGCTTAGTCATTTAAACTAAGTTATTGTTTAAGTATGTTTTCTATTGTAATATAATAGATATATTTACATAAACAGCTTCACATTGAATTCCGCACACAGTAGGGTAGGTAGAGGGAACCTAGTGTTGGGACACTCCCTTCTCCACTTTCCACCGAATTTTGGTTGAATTCCGCCACTCAACACGTTGTGTGTTGAGTGGCGGAATTCAACATTCAACATTTAAGACACTCCGTTCCCCACTCAACTATTATATTTACTATTTATATTTATTTCTTTTTCTATTTATTTTTCCTATCAGGTAAGCGATTCGCGTTAATACAAATGAAATGCTGTCTTGTAAAGCTGTTGCCACACGTGCGGTTCAGCCCCGCGACACGTTCGGAGCGTTTAACGCCGTTCGACGTCGACTTGAAAACGCCCATGACGTTACACCCTGCCGACTCCAGAGTGACTATCACTTTGTTATGATAAATTCATTATATATGTATAAGTATTTCTTTTTTTTATTTGTATACATTTTCTATGTATGTGTGTGTGTCATGTATTTTTGAAATATCGGGAGAAATATTAACGAGATTAATATAATAAACATTTTGAATATTTTATGTGATTAAATAATTGTATGTAATGATAAATTTCTATTATATAATGTAATATATAATAATGTAATATAATAATTAAACTGTATAGATATAAATATATAGGCCAGTCGTTGCGCAGGGGCACAGAGCGTGACTGTAAAATCAACTGATTGTGGGTTCGATCCCCACTCGAGGAGATAAAATATTTACTTACGTTTATATTTTCATTTCTTCGCTATGGTGTCGAGGCAAAGCGCGACGTTGAGTTCAGCTACTCAACACGTAATGCCTCTAGAACTCGGCGGAAAGTGTGGAACGGTGTGTCTTAACACTAGGTTCCCTCTGTCTGACCTGCTGTGTGCGGGATACAGCGTGAAGCGGATTTATTTGATTTAAATATAGTATAGGACAGATTTAACGGGTTACATCATTTTTATATTGGCGTTCTGCCTCCCTGCTATGAGGCAAAAAGTGAAGCTGTTGTATAATATACATGGAAGTAGAAAGATATCGAAATTACTATACTTACCTTTGTAAAGGTGAATAAAACTTTTCTATAAAATAATAACTATTTTATAAAAAAGTAAATATAAACACTAAAGACTATAAGAATATAAATATTTTTCATATAGTTTGTTATATATGTATAAATGTATTAAAATACATAATATGTGTACCTATATGTTCCAGTAGTGGTTTGAATATGGGAATAATAAAACGAGCAGCGTCACATTCTGTTTAGTTTATTCGACTGATCATGGCTAACGAAACCGTCTATTTATATATATTTGGACATACTGTCAAATGAGCAACTTTTATATGATAAATTTATACAATCATTAAAGTATTCAAATTCAATATATTACTTATTCAAATAAACTCTTATAAGCACTTTTGAATCGTCGAATTAACATGGAAACAAAAAAGAAGCTACCACCGGTTCGGAAGGCAGTTCTGCTGAGAAGAACCGGCAAGAAACTCAACAGTGGCTCTTTTACATAATGTATTTATCCATATACTATATAATTCAATGTGTAATTAATTATTAGCTATAATTGAATTGAGAATAACATTGTTTATAGGTCTTAAAATAAAAGTTACGCAAAAGGAAATTGAATAATTCTATACAGTGTTGCTAGTGATTTTTAACAGTACTTCTTATATGTTAAACTTATAAAATAAATAAAGTTAATGAATCTACTCAATTTGCGAATTAGTGCCAATACTATTATGTATAATTAAATTGATAATAACATACTCTTTTAATGTACTAAAATAAGTATATGATAATAGATAGAAATATTCCATATGGTCTTGGTCGTGCTGTTTAACACTCGGCCATCCTGCAAAGCCGTGTCCCACGGCTGGTCTGGCACTCGCTGCTATCATCATCACCAATACGCCTTTTCTTCGTAAATCAAACTGTAACATAAAATTTTAAAGCAGTAATATTGTATTGGACAAATTATACTCTATACAATTTTCTCAACTGATTTTTTTAAATTATTACAAAACTATGTTAATTTCTGAATTGCTACGAGACTTTTTTTTTTGGCATCATTTATTTTTATCATAAATTGAAAAGTAAAAGAATTGATATGCACATAGAATTTTTTTTTAGCGTTACGCTATATCCCGGACATACCAGGGTAGGCAGAGAACACATAGAATATAAAATCCTATAATAAATAAGTGCGATCAACATCAAAGTTAGCATTTTTTACCAATATTCACACAGAATTTTTTTCCACACAGGATTATCTATTATCACACAGATTTTTTTCCACACAGGATTATCTATGATCACACAGATCTTTTTCCACACAGGATTATTTATTATCACACAGATTTTTTCCACACAGGATTATCTATGATCACACAGATCTTTATCCACACAGGATTATTTATTATCACACAGATTTTTTTCCACACAGGATTATTTATTATCACACAGAATTTTTTTTATATATTATATATATAAATGTCTTTAGCCACAGAGAGCTGTGTCACACAAAGTTATGTCAAATATGTTTTATAAGAAACTTAAATAATCTCCACAACTATTACTAAGCTCAGTGCACTCAACTCATATACATATTTTATATTCTTTCGGATTGCTCATAATATACTAGCTTAGTAAATACGAAAGCGTTTTACTTCCTAAGACTATTCAGAAGAACAATCGCCAGCCGCAGCAGACAAAATAGTAGTAGGCAAGCCGTGCAGTGAGTGAAAAGAGCGGTAGTGGAGCCCCTGGCTCGGTGAAGCCCAATACAACGTTTGCCTACAGTAGAATTATTTCCTCAATCAACAAAAAATGTTTTGACGTTTTAATTTATTAAAATTACGTTCATTTATTTATTTATTAATATTTATTGAGAAGTTCTATTAATACAAAATTACAGAAAATTTTTGCTAAAACATTATTATGTCTTTCTCTCTCTATGCTCTACTTAAGCTCCTATTGAGTTGGTTATTAAAGTTTGTTCATTTTTATTATACCTTTATAGTGGTTTCTGTTAACAAGAATGATATAAAAGTAGTCAAGAAAAGATTTGTAACAACTGATATAGAGTTTAATAATGTGTTTATTTACAATATCATTAACCTCGTGCGTATTTGAGAATTGATTCCCACTGTTTTCAAATTACAATACCGTTTCGTTTCTATTAATTTTGACTTATAACCAGTAACTTAACCTCAAACTTAAAGATAACATATTTAACTTGAATAACTCCAATCACCTGTCCGCAATTATAATAGAATTCTTTTGGCGAACTTAAAATTATTACTAACTCAAACGGTCTTATTTTATGGACCTCTTAAATTTACTTCGATATTCTGTGTATTTAAATATTTTTATATTACAACAATTCACACAGCACGTTTCGTATTCTAGCTTTCATAGAATTGTAGAACACTAGCTGATAGCTCACACAGTATTATATATCTTAGCTTTCATAGAATAATATAGAATAATACATAATAATATTAATAATGAATAGGGAACAAAAATAAGCTATACGAAACAAATCATGACTATATAAAATAAGATATACTAATATGTATCAATTTTTCCAATTAATATTTATTCTTCCTTTTTTTAACAACTACTAAACTCATACGGAAGTGTCACGTCGCGTTATTGGTATTTAGTATATTTTTCAATCTGTAATCTTCATGTTTATGAAGCACTGAAGAATTTAACTTATAGCACTTTCTATACGAAATTATAAAAATATCCGTAATTAACAATGCATCTTAATTACAAAATTTTGTATATATATTTATTTGTGATTTGTTATAATTGTATATTTTTATTAACAAACACACCCAAACTTATATATTATAATTTTTATTTACTCATCTGATATGCAACAGCCACCCCCGTAGGTACGTATTTATTGAATTCAGACATGAAACCTACATTGTGACGTAAACCTTTTTTTTTGACACTACTACCTATCTACGATTTCCTACAAGTGACACAGCAGTTCATCAATTACATAACCTACACAAGACATTACAAGATATGTTGTTACTAATTTACTTTCAACAATAGGTTCCTATAACTATATATACATACATAATACATGTTAATATATATTTCTTAATGTATTCTATTTATGTTGCAGTCTTATTGAAATCTTTAAGCGTGCTGATTTGCTTTATGATTTAAATTTTAAAAGTTACATAATTATTAATTATAATAAATGACGATTCGATGTTGTTCAATTTGCGGATTATTTGTTCTAGTCTTTGTAAGCTATACGCTGCTACTATATATGACCAATCGTTTACTAGATGATCTGATCGATAGCGTAAACCGTTGATAGGCAAATCCACGTTCAGTTCATATTCGTTATTTCTCTTCCTTATTAGAGTAAGTCTTTACTGCAGACATTGTATAGCTAGACATGTATTCTTTTGAAGTTCTAGATTCTCATTAAACATTAAACTATACTGTAATAAAATGTACTATACTGTAATAAACAAAATAAGTTCGTATATATTTTTTTGAGATTTAAAAGTTTCCTCTTTATAACTGATAATAAACTAACTAATACTGAATAATCTTTAAGAATATTAAGTAACCTTTGAGAATATTAAATATTTATTTCTTTTTATTTGCTTGCCCGATAGACTAAATGTACTTACAACAACAGTCCGCTACAGTTTTCTCTAATCAACAACAATATGTTGGCTATTTATTAGATTATTTTCCGTTTTGGCGGTTACTGGTTAAATAAACTAGGATTTTATGATATCACATTACGAATATTTGTTGCCTCATGATTTGAACTTAACTTAGATATATAGTCGTGTTACACAAGACGTGTTACAATAGATTTATATTGTACTAATAACTTAAGACTGTTAGTGGAAATAACTATTTAATAAAACTTACATATTAATAAATATATACTTAAAATTAGAACTAAAATTAAATTAAAATAAAATATTTTATAACTATATTTCCATTTTTGTATGTTGATCTCTAAACTTTTATACAATTTAAGCATTATTAAACATCAGGTAACGTTTATAATTGTTATATATGTAGTTTACAGAAATTATGAAGTTATCTCTAATGTCGCATTTGTAAGCTTACAGAATTAATGGCAATAACAATTTATTTAACACTAGTATTTTATTGTAAAATTGCATAATGTGTAAAAGTATTTGTCTATATCGAGGAAGCTCAAAGCTAGCCTATAACTAAACGCTTCACTAAGATCAACCTTTTCGACATTCCATATAAAAATGAGCTTTAATAATAGTACCGGTTCATATCGGTGCGGTGACGCCACTTGACAAACGAATATTACTCTTAATGTAGGTAATTGACAAAAGAAAATACGTATAAAATAAATTACGCATGAACTGCAAGTCTGTAATGTATTTATCTTTACTTATAATAAAATAAATTAGTAGCTGATCGCCATCTGTACACGAATGATTTATGAAATCATCTATTATTGGAGGTTCATCTATGTTACAGCACTCAAAACAATAATTTTGAAAATTTTTGTCCGTTTAACTGTAAGTCGGTATTTAAGTGCAATTTTCAATAACGTATTTACGCAAATTTCCTTCAATATTCGAAACAAAACCATTGTAGAATAAATTTTATCCTATAATTGCATAGCTTATTTAAAAATACCCACAAATAAGATAACAAATATTAATTAGTAATGTCTCGGATATACAATTGTTATCACTAAAAAGAAAAACGCTGTGTACTACTCTTCAGTATAGTATCTACAGGTTTAACATAGTCTACTATTATATTAATGTCTTTACTTCTTGGATTTCAACCTAGCTCGGAAACCGCTATAATTTAATGCGCTACTCTCGCGTACAAATAATATTCTTAATAAAAACGCCTAGAATTGATATACCTATTTCTTTTGCAAATATACTTCTTTGCTATCATAATTACAATATATACTTAATACAAGACAATCATAATATCATAATTTATCATTACTCTATACTCCTCTTCGCGTCTTTGTTAAAAACGTGCGATTATTTGTAATATCTTTTGTATACTATGTATTCTTCAACGGTTATTACTTAAACGTATTGAAATGTGTAGAAAGACCAGAAATTGAAGATTATACATAAATTATATATTAATGCATATATTATATCTATAATTGTGATAAAACTTTCTGTAAACGTTAACTCGAAACAACACTAAGCATTCACACCACTCTTGTGTACATCACCTTACGCACAATGGTTTTATATGAAAATTTTACTAACCTTTCATAGTTTTGATCGCGTTGAACCTGCAACCAGCGTTGTAGATATGCGTAGTCGTCCCATCGTCGTGGCTCAATCTTCTGTTGTTGGGTGGAGTTCTTCGTCTCGAGATTGATTTGGTCAGAAGGATTCGTCTTCCAAAGTATACGTGGATACGCATCAGTAATGATATTGTAGGTAGATAAGAAAAAAAAATGACTTCAAAATTTGTGGGCCGTGGTTATTATATATTTCCATATCATCCCACTTCTGAAGTGTTCCAGTAGTGGTTTGAATATGGGAATAATAAAACGAGCAGCGTCACATTCTGTTTAGTTTATTCGACTGATCATGGCTAACGAAACCGTCTATTTATATATATTTGGACATACTGTCAAATGAGCAACTTTTATATGATAAATTTATACAATCATTAAAGTATTCAAATTCAATATATTACTTATTCAAATAAACTCTTATAAGCACTTTTGAATCGTCGAATTAACATGGAAACAAAAAAGAAGCTACCACCGGTTCGGAAGGCAGTTCTGCTGAGAAGAACCGGCAAGAAACTCAACAGTGGCTCTTTTACATAATGTATTTATCCATATACTATATAATTCAATGTGTAATTAATTATTAGCTATAATTGAATTGAGAATAACATTGTTTATAGGTCTTAAAATAAAAGTTACGCAAAAGGAAATTGAATAATTCTATACAGTGTTGCTAGTGATTTTTAACAGTACTTCTTATATGTTAAACTTATAAAATAAATAAAGTTAATGAATCTACTCAATTTGCGAATTAGTGCCAATACTATTATGTATAATTAAATTGATAATAACATACTCTTTTAATGTACTAAAATAAGTATATGATAATAGATAGAAATATTCCATATGGTCTTGGTCGTGCTGTTTAACATATATTATATATTACTTTTAGACATATAAAAATATTATACAGGTTGTGATATGTTTATTTTAATGTATTTAGTACTGTAAATAAATTTTATAGGTTCTAGCGATCTTTTTTTTAATATAATTTTTACCTTATGTCCTTTATCCTTGATTCTTTATTGATAATAATAATACCATTTTACATCTATATTACTAAAATTTTAAAACAAAATTGGCCGTCATGGTGCTGTTGTGGGTTCGATTTCCGCTTGTTGGAATGAAATATATTAATATTTTATTTTTTTCTTTGGTAACGAGGCAAAGCGTGGTGTTGAGTTCCGCCACTCAACACGGAAAGTAGATAAGGAAGGTGTCTTAAATTAAGAACGGCGTGCCTTAACAATAGGTGCCCAGGTTCCTTCTTCGTACCATGCTATGAGCTGGATACAGCGTGAAACTAAGAAAACCTTTGCCTGGGCTGCTAGAGACATCAGACCTTCTATTTGTTTTATATCAACAGAAAGTGCTGATATTGTAGACAATTTTTACTAAAACTCTTTATCAATATCTTCTATAGATATAAGCAGTAATTTGGAGGACATGTAAAATTAAATTTTCCATTTTTCCTAGTACGCAAAATAAAAGGTTCACTTGAATATTATCTTTAGATCTTTGATGATATGATCTCATATATTTCTACAGAATTATTTAATATTTTTAATAACATAACCATTCAGGAAACAACGTACAATTTGCTGTCCAAATCAAATACAAAGAAAATCCCAATTTTTCCACATAATAAAATATTAGAAATATTAGGTTATTATACACGAAGGTTGTCAAGCACTTGTGAGGGTCCGTACCTAATACCATTCCGTTTTTACATGCAACGTGGAGTTATAACGGTTTATGACTATCACTAAGGACACTTTAGGTCCTTTCAATCCTCATATAAAAGAGCCTCTTAACCTACTCGGGACGCTCATATCGAGTACTCATCTAAAGCTGTCGTATAGCCTTCAGTTTTATCAAGGATTAAAAAAAAACACGTTTTATCTTAGGTAGGTGGTATAGGTGATATGCAAAATTATTTAGTAGTAAGTTATGTGAGGATTTTGTGACGCACAAGGATGTGACTGTAGATGCGACGGTTGTGGGATCGATTCTCAAACGGGGGACTGACGAGGCAAAGCGTAGCGTTGAGTTCCGCCACTTAACATACAATGCCTCCAGAATTCGGCAGAACGTGGGGTGGGAAGGGAGAGAAGTGTCCTATTTAACATACGTTGGAAAAGTCATGAGCTGAAGACTAGTCACTATTATTAATCTCATACAATTTCATTTCAACTTTTTTACTTGAAGATCTGCTTAAGATTAGAAAAAATAAATAAATCAATCAGCTTCACGCTGTATCCCGCACACAGCAGGGTAGGCAGAGGGGAGCTAGTGTTAAGACACTCCGTTCCCCACTTTCTGTCGAATTCTGGAGGCATTACGTGTTGAGTGGCAGAACTCAACCCCGCGCTTAGACTCGACACCAGAGCGAAGAAATGGAAATATAAATTTAAGTAAATATTTCATCTCCTCGAGTGGGGATCGAACCCACAATCAGTCGGTTTTACAGTCACACTTCGTGCTGCTGCGCCACGACTGGCCTCACTGGTTAAGATTAAAAATTATTATTATTAACTTTTGAAAAAGGAAAATTTAGATTTGCCCCTTACAACTTTAGAAGTTGACAATTACATAGAAATAAATTATATCTAAAAAAATTAAATCAATTACAACAATACATTAACCTAGTAATACATTTTATTAGGTACTTATCTATGTACATCTTAGGAATAAACAATTTTACCTGTTGCTCTCCTCCAGTAATAAAAAGTTAAAATATTTAAAAAAGATCTAGCAACGCTCCAAGCCGGCATCACCATGTTATAAAACGATGGGTCCACAATACCAAAACGGTGTACTCTTTTATCTCGCCCTTTCAACGTCAGATCGTAATTACGATAGGATACGCGGTAACTGACATGAAAGGAATGAAAAACCTACTTTTTAAAAGTGCCCCGCTGGAGTCGCGACCGGGTCTTTAGGATAGTACTGCTTCTGACGCGTCTAACGATACGCTTGGAATTAATGAAGAATGAACAGATTTGTGTGAATGTGAAGGTTGTGGGTTCTATTACTATTTAAGGGAATCTTGCAATAAGGAAATGAAAACATTTCCCCATAGCATAATGGGTTCGGCAAAGGGAAGATAGTTGTGAGTGGCGGATTTCATACAAAAACTACTGAATGGATTTAGATGAAACTTTACACCAATATAACTTATACATCAGCCTAACTCATAGGCTATAATTTATATACAGATTTTATGTATAGTTTGGCTATAATACAGCAATAAGCGGGCAAAGCCATCTATGGGCTAGTTTATATGTGACCATTCCCCTAAGAGAGGATCCACAATCACCACGTTAAAAATCATACACTGACCCGCTCCGCCACGTTAGCCTCTCATTATATATATATATATATATATATATATATATATATATATATATATATATATATATATATATATATATATATATATATATATATATATATATATATATATATATATATATATATATTTGATAAGATTCTAAATAAATTTATAAGAATAATTTAAATAGATATCAAAATAATGTATATAAAAATATCTTTTTGCATACTGTACATACAACACTATTGTTTTCAAGTACCTAAATAACCTTTGAAATCCCTTCAAATAGAATTAGAGCAAATTCTTCTATTGAGTGGCATATAAGTAAGTATAGATGCTTAAGAAATAAAATGTAATATTATTAAATAAAATAATTAAATTTTAATAGTAATAATATTGAGAAAAAGGAACGGACCGAATGTTTGTAGTGTTATCGGTTTTTAAAAAAATCATAAGAAATTAAATACAAAAGTTATACAATTTTATTGCTTAAGTAGATTTTTCAGTTTAAAAATTAAAGATTTCATTATGCTAAACAAAAATTAAGCTCATTGGGCACAGAGGGAACCTGGGAACCTAGAGTTCTGATACTTCGTTTCTATTAAGATACTTTCTCCTAGCTCTGGCCGAACTGTGGAGGTATCGTGTGTTGACTGATGAAACTGAACGCCGTGCTTTATCTCTTTAAAATTTAAGCACCTACATACTGACTGCGCCGCAACAGGGCCAATTTGATTTATATACTATGTATTACAAAATACACATAATAAATTAAACAAAAATACGTATAATAAATCAAAATTACGCTAGCTTCAAAATTAATCTCGTTTTATATGACGTAAATGATGTTAATATTTTATGACTATAAATATTTAAATATGACCTGTCGATTTTAAATATATTGAGCAAATATATTTATAAACCACTAAACAGCCACTACATCAAATGGGTTTATAATATTCACTTTTGGTTCGAGTATAAACATGAAGGGGACTATTCAACACGCAATTTCCCGAAAAAGTTGGGGAGACGAGATTCCCCTGCTATTTGCGGGATACAGCGTGAAGCTAAAAATAAAACAAAAAATTTTCTTCAGTTCGAATCATTAATTTTGGAGATAAGCGCGTTCAACTATACAAACACTGCTTTATAATATCAAGTATAAGATATAGAAATAATCGCATCTTGGATTTTTTTATCAGCTTCACATCTTATCCAGGTCAAAAATCTTTCTTTATCCTTTAACGAAAATCATTTTATAATTAATACGTATACATATTTTAATATTTCTTCATTTAATTAAAGTTAGCAATTATTTGTAAGAGTGTCGATTTACAAAAAGTCAACAAATTTGAGGGTAACTTTAAATCATTATCAATACCTATCTACTAATGTAAAAAATAAAAAGTTATAATTATATTATGGTTATTGACTAAACTTAGAAAAATATTTTTATAAACATTTAAACTGAAATCTATTTACTTTCTGAATTATATATTTTTATTTTTTTTTATTCGTAACGTTATATTTTAAGGCAGCCCATTGTTTATAAAAATGCTTAACTTTTTAATTTTGAATCGTGATGACGCTGACGGTGTCAAATGTGCTTCAGTGTAGTTTTACATGTCAGTGCAACGTGTTGACGTTCTAGTTATTTAATATAAAATTTATATAAATTGTGTTTTGTAAGATATAGGTACGTTTTATTTTACATTTACAGCGTAATAAATATTACTATTATTTAATATATTTTATTCTTTTAACTTAAAATATTTGAAATTATAAATATTTTTATATTTAAATTTCAATAGGTTTGTTTGCTTTAGTCTAGTTATCAAGACTAAGTTAAAATCAAAAGACTAATTACTACTTTTGTTCAATTTTGGTTATTTATCATGTTTGAATTATAAATAAATAAATCAAAATCAGCTTCACGCTGTATGCCGCACACAGCAGGGTAGGCAGAGGGAACCTAGTGTTAAGACACTCCGTTCCTCACTTTCTGCCGAATTCTGGAGGCATTGCGTGTTGAGTGGCAGAACTCAACGCCGCGCTTAACCTCGACAGACAGAGCGAAGAAATGGAAATATAAATTTAAGTAAATATTTCATCTCCTCGAGTGGGGATCGATCCCACAATCAGTCGGTTTTACAGTCACACCTCGTGCCGCTGCGCCACGACCGGCCTCATTTTTGAATTATGATATAACAAATTAGTATTTTTATTATTATGTATTTGTATATATATTTATATTTAACAAAATTCCACAAGTGATTTTAGACTTGCCACTAAAACAATTTAAAGTTAAAGTAAAAAATATATAATGATAATATTGATTGGAATTAAATTCTGTTCATGTTTACAGAGAAAGCTGAGTTTCTTGACGGATCTTCTTAGAAGAACTGTCTTTCGCTGTACTGTAATAGTAGGACTGACACTACTTACGCTGACTGACACTATCGCTTTTGAATACACTTTTTTTACTCTTACTCACTTTTGTTACTTAGAAATGTAACTTGACGATTCAAAAATGATGTAATTGGATAAAGTTAATATGATTTAGATTTTTGTAAAGATTACTTTAAAGTTATTAAACTTTTAACAAACAACATAATTAAAAGAACCGACTTTAAAACAGTAGACTAAAAAGAAAAAAATAAATTTACTCAACATAAAGTAATACGTACTTATATTTAGTTATACTTTTGAAGTCGGTGCCAATTAAAACAAACAAACTTGGTAATTTGATATTGTTGTAAGGTAGTTGCTGACATTAGGTTGACACCGACTTCAAAATTGGACCACATAGAAAGCACGTCTGACAGCAATTAAAATGAGTTCATCCAGTCAAAATTTCTGAGAAAACAAATTAAAAAAATACAGTCGAATTGATAACCTCCTCCTTTTACATAAGTCGGTTAAAAAGAACATGACACATGTTTAACAGATCATATATGGTAAAGTAATCTTTGTAGCATCTTTAAGTTTGTCTAGTATTTAATTTAATGGAAAAAAAATTATTGGGTAAAAACTTTTTGAACATCCAGCATTTTTTTATGGTGAATGAAAGAGAAAGGAGAAAAACCTAATGCTAGGACAGCATTGAATTTTTCTGTCTTCTTCATTAAATATGGAAAACATGCGAATATTGAAATAAATATATATATAAATATAAAAATTTATAATTATCAAATAACATTCAACAGCGTGTTATAAAAATTATTTACAAATATCAATCATTTCAGATCAATATGACAGAAGACATTACTGATAAAGAATATTTGGACGATCCGATACGTCTGTTCGACTCCGAGCACAGCAGAGTATATAATACAGAGTTAATGGGTAAGCTTTTTTATAGTCTAGTACTAATAAGTTCTCTGCTAGTGTTCATTTTGGCATGAGATTAAATGTAAATAAAGAAATACTGTTTCTAAAACTTTTATGTAACTTTTTAATTTTAAAAAGTGAAAATAAAAGTATAATAAAAAAATATTTAAAAGAACAAAAACCCTACCCCTGTATAAAACTAAAAAGAAAAAAAAATTGATTGAAGAATTACTTATAGGTCCCGACTGTTACTTCTAATAATCTATTGGGCTTATTTATTTTCTTTTTAGTTTCATGCAGTCGGGGTTTTTGTTTTTTTAAATATTTTTTATTTTTCACTTTTTGTAAGGATTCATTATGGTAATGATAGTCATGATATACCCCTCTGAAATCCTCGTATTGAGGTCTTGAATTTGATATCCATATTGTGGTATTCGAAACATTTTTTTTTTCATTAAGTTCAATGGCGTTCTAAAGCCGCCATGATTGTTTTTTTTAACGTCACCTATCTAAGAACACTGCTAAAACGAATCTAACGATACCTCAATTATGAAAATCCGTTCAGCGGTTTTGGAAATATGAGGTAATTAAGAATATTACATACAAACATACATACATACATACAAGATACGCGCGAAAAACATAACCCTTCCTTAGCAGTCGGAAAAAATATGTAATTTTTTTATAGAATTATAAGCATGACATGTGAACATCAGGTAAGGCGGAGAGTATAACACTACTAAATGTTAGACTACTTTATGATAAAACTCCGTGTGTTGAATGGCACAACTCAACGCCCCGTTTTGTCTTGTAACCTTAGAAGGGAAATGAGGACTTGTGCCACCAAACAAACACATTGAAAAGCATTTGTTTATAGTGTCGGGCTACATAAAAGTGGAAAATTATTGAAAATCAAATTAATATGGTAACTATAAAAAAATCAATCAGATCTGTAGGTATACTTAACAAGTGTGGGTCATTGACACAATTGATAAAAACTCAAAGAAAGATTCCATTTTTAAAAAGAAATACGTTTTATGTGTGGTTCTAAATCATTAAAGTACATGTACGACTTTGCACTCTGTTATTATATAATAAACATTGTGTATCAGTTATTTATTTGACAAAAAATGTGACGTGGATGATGGGATGATGAAATGCAAGATGCTGTAGAAAAAAAGAAGAAGTCATGGCAGGACTATACAAATCAGAAAAAAGAAAGAGATAAAAGATGAAGCATGAAAGTCAGAGAATGAAAGAGATAAAAGGTAAACGAACAACTTCAGCGAAAACACGGCGCCTTTCTGGCGAGAAGTTAGTGTTTCTCGAGGTTGCTAGCTAACCTGTGAATGAAAGAAATGTGAATGAGAATGAAAGGGGTGCTTTTATAAGGAGATGTATGAATGTGATGACGCCTCAGTCTCAAGTAAAAGCAAAACACTGAGTCTTGAGGTGGCTGATGGCGAAATCAGTTTAAAAGAAATTGAAAGTGCAATATTGGAGTCTGAAGTGTCATAAGGCGGGAGCAAGCAAGCGGAAGCAGATGGAGTTACTGTCAATATGATCAAATATGGTGGGCAGCGCGTCTTACACGATTATTAAGGTGCGATCATCGTGCCTTTTTATAAAGACACGATGATCGCCTTCACATCGATGCCTTTTTATAAAGGCGAAGGTTCACAAATAGATCGCGCAAGCCAGATCTGAAAGGCTGTTAGGCTAGGTCCAAGCAGGCTTTAGACCTAAAAGAGATGTTGATGTTGTTATGACTCAACTACATTTTTTAACATGCTATCATTAAGCTACTCGTAGCCTCGAACAATTTATACATTAATATATAATTTATACATTAAAAACATTTTTCATAATTCTGAGAACGTGCAAGCACAAAGTAGCTGCTTGAGGTGATGTCATGTGGCAAGGGCGTTCCCCGCAGGAACTTATTAGTGCATATAATTACAGTATAAATAAAGAAAATTTCGAATCGATTAAAATCAATCATATTTTGAATAATAAATGTGACAGGTGATTGACATTGACATCTCGTCTAATAGCTTTTGCATTATTTGCTTTAATCGTTTCGTTCGTTTCGTCCGTTCCGTCGTCCGTCCGTCCGTTTTGAGTGCTTTCCCGTTTGTTTTCTACTTTGTACGACCCTTACTTCCTCAGTGGACACTGAAATGGATACGGATCGCTGTGTTAATTGTGCGATATGGCAGTTCTCCAAAACGCTCAAATTTTAATTTCCTTGTGATTACTCATTAATAGTAAATAATTTTAATAAGATGAATATCGTATTAAATACTTAACTAAATAATAAACAAGGCGTCTAGACAAGTTTGATGATTTAGTATATACAAAAATATATTTTAAGAAAAAACTTTCAAAAAATTGAATATTTTACGTGGAGATTTGGTGTGTTCTTAGCTTATTTCTTTTCAAAAATATTCGTGAATAAACTATATTAATTTTATTTGCTATTTTTAATGAAATAAGTACATACTTAAAGTTTTTAATAATAAAACGTGCTTATAATTGAGGTGTAGCTACACAAAAATCGATCGCAAAAAAAGTTCATAAAAATAGCGTCATTGATCGAGCGAGCTTTTGTTTTAAATATTGCCACGAAAATACGTTATCTAACGTAGTGTTTATTTTGGCTTATAATAATGTTAGCATGCAGAGCTTTAATTTCCGACGGTGCAACTGCCGCCACGGATGCTTTAACATTTTTTTAAATACGTCTTAAGCTGGATTCTCCTAATTTTAGCACATGAATCGTCATTGATATCTTTATTTACTACTTATAGATTTAAAATGTTTCGGCAATCGTTAATATATACTTATATTGTCATTTTAAACAAATCTGTAACCAGCAAATTTCACGTACTATGAATGAGTTTTTCATAAAATTCCAACGTGTTTTATGTAAAAACATCATTGGTTGCGACGTCATTGCTAGTACAATTGTAAAAGATGGCAATGACGCTGGAAGAAAAGTAGGCGAAGACAATGATTATTAGCTTTTAGAGTAGACGAATGGGTCTGATTTCAGGCTGTAGTCCTGAATTTTAGACATATTTCTAATAGTACTAGTACTCACTGATGGGTCGTGTGAAGAATTTTTAATGTTTAAACCAGCTATGACTAAAAATTTACGTAATACCTAAATTTTGTTCGTGAATTTTTCTAAGATTTTATTCTTCTGAATCTTCTTGCTATATCACTTACATGGCATTTAGTTTCAGTGTAATGGAAACGTTATAAATAATATTACTGTTTTTAGCATATAGAACAGTACAAAAATAAGCTACTTCAACTTAAATTTTATATTTAGAGTTAATAAAATAGATCTAAAATTTAACGATTTTTATTGATATTCTTTAGTTGTTTTTATTTATTTTTTCATTATTCTTTATTTTTTACATCTCACTTTATCCCTAGCGGGGTAGTCAGAGGGAACGGAGCGCCAACAGCCCTACTCTCTGTATGTTTTACTTCTTCTTTACTTCTTCTACAAATGCCATGTTTTTTCGTGACCTCTGTATATAGCTTTTCTCCCGAGCGAGGCTTTGGGAGTTATAAGACCCGATATTATGGTTAGGTTTATCTGCTCTTTACTCAGACGCAGCTGACTTCGATGCATGTCCATTCTTGACATCGAGCATTCCCCCAATATCGATGCTTCCCCTTTTTTGAACAGTTTATTTTAAATCTCAGTTACTATCTAGTTTTTATAGCTCTACACACTGCAGAGGTAAATTACGTTTCACTGGTCTTAAGAATTGGATTTACTTTCTTGTTAGACTTAAATATAGTTTTAATGGAAGCTTTTCTCTTAAAATGCCCTTAAAATGTTGCAATTCTGTCTGTTTCAAATGTTGTTTTTCGTATGATAGAAGCCCCGGTTGTCTTTCTACTGAGGGTCTTCTGACAACGCTGGAGGGGAGTAGGCATCTTGCTCTGATGAAAGGCATTATTCACCCATCAAAGCTCGTCCCCTAGGTGTACAGCGTCGCAGAATTGGTAGGCTCTTTGAAATAAAAATTTGCCAATGGTAGATAAACGTGGGTAAGATTCACTATTGAAGTATGTGAGTATGGTTTCTTTGTTAGCTAACTTAAGATCTTTCAGCCCACAAACAAAATGGTAAGAGTCCATGGCATGTTGAGTTTATACCTCGGCGTACCGATTTGGCTAACTATTGAAGATACAGTCAGTTTAGTCTTATTGTGTATTTTCGACAACCTATACAGTTTAGGATATTTTACATAACTAGTTACGAGGGATTTAATGTTACATATCTTACGTTTCTTTCATTCTTCTTTTGCAACACCTACGTTTCGCTGCCGTATATCAGCGTCGTTCGTCAGCATTGCACAGTGTTACTAAACGTGCAACTATTCTGTTATTTCACGGTCTCACCAATGCTAGATGCATTGGTGAGATAGTGACAGCGCGCGTGAAGGCACCGCTAATTCTGTTATCGGCAGCAATAAGCTTGTGCGTCTTTTCTTCATTTCTTTCAAATGTAAGAATAGGCTCTGGTCTTTCTTTCCTTGGGAAGGAAATTTTCCCTCGCACGGCAATTTGTGTCACAGACTTTACAACAAGAGAAGCCATTAAAGTATTGTACCGAGGTAGTCTCCCAAAACATCTTATACTTTTGTCAAATATCTAAAAAAAAATTCTTGGTTTAGGACCTCCTGCGACCTGCTCACTGCTGTAAAATGTGTGGCAAATTAATAAACAACCTTAGGAATTACTAAAATTGCTCGTTAACATTTTATTTCTTTCTTTCTCAGAACTTTCACGCTTCATCTTTATCAGTACTTTCGTTTGGTGCCTTTGTAGCATATCCTTTTTCTTTTTTAAAGAGATTTATCTGAGGCCTTATGATCCAAACGGCCTTTTTTTCTCTAAAGTGTCTTTTACTTTATCAACACATTTATCGTGCTTTTTACTATACCTCCTTATCATTTACCACATATTTCTGTCGCTGCTTTTCTTATAGAATTTCCGTTTTCTGTTTCAAAGATGTCTCATATTTTGGAAGTACTTAATCCTCTTTGATCGATGGATCTTAAAACTTCCAGCTTCTTATGCGATAATTCGACTCCAAGTTTGGACGTCTCGTACCTCAAAATGAAACAGACTCCTTATTATAGCAACGATTACATATTGGTCTGTTCCCAAGATAGCATCCTAGGCACTCGTGTGTCCACAACTTAACCTTAAATATACTGATCCGCTAGGAATAAGTCAATCATACTTTTCACGGTGAGAATATAATAGAACGTGAAAATGGATTGATGATTAAGGAAAAGCAAAAAAGATTAATGAAGAAAAAGTGAGCGGTAATAAAGATAGACCTTCGAAAATACAGCATCAAAGATAATGAAGGAGAAAAATCACGTAAAAAGCATGAGGACGCCCAAATGGCATGTATGTATAGTTGATGATAGAGGACGAGGTGAAAGAGGTATATAGAGACCGTAGCGTTTGGGGTTCCGTTCTCTCTGACTTTCCCACTAGTATTACAGCGTGAAGCTAAATAAGTAAGTATTTAATTTCAATTATGTTGTAAAGAATCATTATTGGTACCAGCGCTGGAGAAAAATGATTTTTCTCCAGTTGCTTAATCATTATTCTACACTAATCGTCATTGTCCGATTTAACACATTTTTTAAAAATTCCATTTATAAAATAAATAGGGGTTGTTCATAGATGCCACTTCAATAAACGTGTATTATAATGTCCAAGCTTACATCTCACAGCAAAATTACGGCTTTACACGCTGGTTTTAAAAATTACACTTTTTTTGGTTAAAAATAACATTTTTAGGAGAACAACCCGATAGCCTCACTTTCACCAAATCTCTAATAATCTGCTCTCAGATTGCCAAAACTGACAGAATTTTCAGGGTGGGAATGATGTACCTGAATCTATTAAATGAAACCATCTTCATCTCTTTATATTTTGGAGCCAAAAATGTATGAAATCGTTTGTCTCCTTTTGTGACTTAAGCAAAAATATACTCTATAAGTTAAATTATATTTAAAATCGTTAAGCATTTTCACACATATCAATAATTCAGCTTATTGAGATAAATAAGAGAGAATTGAAAATTGCTTACAGGTAACTTGGAAGATGTTGAAGATACCATAGAAATATATGATAGTGATACAGAATGTAAGAACACACGATTCCCAAATAGTGGATCTCAGTTTATATTACCTGCAAAATTTTTTGACATAGATAGAAACATTGAGCTTCTAAGTCAGTGTTGCCCACTTAGTATAAGACTTACTGACTGTACAAAATACTTTAAAAATATTAAAGAAAAATTTAATTTAACCGAATTTGAAAATGTTGTACAAAATATCAACGGTACGAACGAGGAAGCAATGAACGTTGACGAAGTTTCATACGATGAAAGTGTAAATAAAAACAATGAAAATAAAAAAAATAATAGAAGCAAAATTGAGAACACACTATTTAAAGATTGCGATGTAAAACAAGCTTCTTGTACTTTGAGAAATAATTTTACTAACGATGAAAGTTCCAATAAAGACAAATTTAAGGATAGTAAGCGGTTTGTGGACAGACTTGATAAATATACCAAAACTGTTGCTAAAGCGTATCATAAACTAAAAACACTTGTGGGAGTGTCAACTAATGCCAATGCCACTAATATAGATGAAAACTATTGTTCAAACAAGAACAAAATTAATTTGAATGACAAAAATTCACACTTCAAGCCCGATATTCATACTGTAGAAGATACTGCGTTCCAAGTTAATTTATATAAACGTACAGCAAAGTCTAAATTTGAAAATTTGATTATCAATTTTAAGCAAAGTACTAATCAATTGAAAAGTTCAAATGAAAAATTTACCAAAACAGTTACTCAAAAGAAAATAAAACGTAAAATAACGGACGATAATGAAAGAATATCAGAAAATAAACGTATAGATGCTAGAGGTTCACATTCGCCAATTTTGCCTTGCGCACTCAAGTTAATGGATTCTGTTAAAGAAATCCCTATAGAAACTGTAAGCTGTAAAAAGTTCAACGACAGACAAATAATACCTCATTGCCATATGGCAAATTTAAATGAACATAAAAGAATAAAAACTTCAAATAATTTTATGCCTACCAATAACATAAAGTCTGCTAATATTAAAATCAATAATACACCTTCTTTACCAGTAAACATTTGTCGTGATAGTAAAAATACGAATAATATTAAAAATATTTCAACATTTAATAATCTATCTATGAATACCTTTCTAATGCCATGTTGCTTGAACCATGCATTTCTTCAAGATGCAATATGTGAAGAGCGTATAAATAATGAAAAAAACACAAAACGCAAAGACAAGAAGACCACAGCCGAAGAAAATACAATAACAAAAAAACGCTTATGTGATGCGTCAATAAATAGATTTCCTGAAGAGATTCCATCTCAATTTTCGACAAGTCTAAGACCACAATGGCTTAATGAAATAGACAGTTACATACAAACTTGTCCCATTCAAAATTTTTCATCTCCTGCAGTTGAGAATGAATTGCCTGAGGCGCACTATGAATATATTAATTTGCTACCAAAAATTAAGAAGAATACTAAACCTCGACAATTTTTGCGCCCTGTTGTAAATACATACCAAACACAAAACACAAATGATATGAGTAAAGCTTTTAGAAACTTGAATAGTTATGACGCAATAATTAGAACTAACACTCCCAAGGCTTCTATTGTAACACAAAAAAATAAAGAGCCAAATACTAATGATGTTACTTATATCCATGATCAAAAATTAGAAGCGATTCAGAAGGCTTCAAAAGAAGGCTATAAATCACAGATTTTAGATAAAAATCCAATTTTATTACGGGGGTTACAAAAACCACCAGCAGAAATGACTATATCTAATATTGCTAAAGGAAATAAGAAACAAATGGATAATTTATCAAATAAAGGGTATTCCCCTGCTATTTTGCCCATACCGACATTTCAAAACACTTTCAATAATATTATAAAATTACAGGTCAATTATAAAAGTTCTAATAAATGGAAGGATCAGTTCTAGGGTCAATTTAAAAAAATATATATTAAATGGTCAAAAGAAAGCATTTTTTGTAAATAAACTGAAAGTATGAATTGTTCTATGTTAACAACATTCAAAGATAGTAAGAGAGCAAAATAAAAGATAGTATAAAGAAAAGAAAATTATAAAACGTATAAATAGAGATATGTAAAACATTATGAATATATTAAAATAAATAGAGTTTTCTTAGAATATGATGAAAATACAAACGAGACTGACTAATTGTTAAAATTTATTTGAGTGAATATGTATTATATCTCATATAAAGGAGAGAGAGTATTTTGTTATTTTTTTTAGTATTTTACAAAATTTAAGTTTGTATATTTTTATGATATAATTAACTGATAGGCCTTACGAGTAAAGAGGCAATGATGAGTTCCATCACTCAAAACAATCCTCTTAAAGTGTAGAACACCAGGTAGGTTCTTTTTGCTTATAGTTGTGAAGCTAAAAAGCCGCATCAGATTATAAAAAGAATTATTAATTTAAGTTATGATAAGAAAATTAAAGTTTATTTAGTTGTTAATGGCAATTAGCAGCATACTCATTTTTAATAGTTATAATCAGTTTCACGCTGTATCTTGCACACAGCAGGGTAGGCAGAGGGAACCTAGTGTTAAGACACTCCGTTCCCCACATTCCGTCAAGTCCTGGAGGCATTGCATGTGGGAACTCAACGCCGCATTTTGACTCGCCACCAGAGGGAAGAAATAAAAATATAAATGTAAATAAAGATTTCATCTCCTGGAGTGGGGATCGAACCCACAACCAGTCGATTTTACAGTCACACTTTAATAGTTATGTTTTTATTTTGTTTAATTCGTTATGATGTTATGTTATGTAATAAAAGTATTGAGACGTTAATGTTGTTTCTTTATTAGTTTGTCATAAGCATTATTCCTACTTTATAAAAAGATTGAAAATATTATATGGAAAGTCTAAAAAAAATTCTTACATTCCAAGTAGCTAGCTATTTGTAGCTCCGTTCTCCACCTCCCGCCAGCCATTCCGCTCGTAAGGGCTGACGGGGGTCGCTACGGGCAAGCTTTCCATCTTGGATCCCAAGGACCCCCCCCCCCCCCCATTTCGTGTACCGTAGCGTTTGGCGCTTGGTTCTCTCTGATTACTCCGTTAGGGATAAAGCGTGAAGCTAAGTTAAGTTAAGTAAAAAAAAAAAAATTAATCTTCACTATGTAACAGTATGCGGAGGAGGAAAACCGTGGTGCGGAAAAATGATCTCCGATGTTGGTGAGTATTCGACAGAGACAAATATATATTTTCAGCTTATGGTCAAAAATCTAGATTTTTCCGACCAAAATATCATGGCAGACTTTTTCGGCCTACCACGAACTGATAATGAAAATCATCAGAGCAGTGTGGCAGACGATACGACGGCAGATACAGCGGGATGAAACAGCTAGGCGGCAATTGAAAGAAAAATAATAATTTTACAAAAAAGATTAATCATTGACAATTTGAGGAAGGAAGAAATATTGTACAATAAATAAATAATGAGAAATGAAAAAAGAAACATTTTCAATTTAGAAAAATAAATACTACCCAAGGATAGTTATCGTGTCCTCGTGTCCAAATTGCACAGGGCTGATATATGAGCTATCCCTGAGCTGGTGTGTCGGGAACGCCTGCCACGCACTTGCAGGATTGTCATTGGCGTACTTTGACGCCAATGACAATCCACACGTCACGCCACGTTTATGAATGTGCTAACTTTATTAAACCCTACAGCTAGAAAAGTTTCAATTCCATCGGTTTTTTATTGTATTCGACACGTTGTCTTCTTTTACGCAATGCAATAAAAATAAATTATGCAATTTTTCTTAAACTATGTGAATTTGTGACTTTTTAAGTGCAACAGTAAGTTATATGAAAAAAAGATCAATGTGATTTCTTCATTTTTTTCATAGTGTTTGTGACGAAAATAAAATAGGATGAAAAATATATTTTTCCTAAAAAAACACTTATCTAAAGTATAATATAGGGCGTAACGTGATCTTTTTTTATGAAAAAAGACGAGGCAAATGAGCGTACGGGTCACCTGATGGTAAGCGATCACCGTCGCCCACGACCCCTTGTAACACCAGAGGAGGAGGAGGACAAGTGAGTTGCCGGACGGTTTTGCTGTGGAGATAAACGCGAAAAAGGAAAGATATTTAAAATATTAAATTTTTTTGTTGTTATCATCTAAGCTTCGCAAAGTAATAGGTCTCTATGACGCTCGAGCAAATCTCGAGTTAGCATCGTCGGCTCCCCATCTACTAGGGCTGGATGTCACTAGCAACGCCATGACACTACGACTCGTTTTGGTCCGATTTTTAAGCTTATAAATTAAAATTTATTTAATACGAAATGTTTTTTAACACCAATTTTTTTTAAACAAATTAGTTGTTCTTCAGACGAGAACGTTCAACTAAAATAACTGTTCAGTTTTATATTGATATATTCAATTCCATCTTTATGTAATATTTTAATTTCTATTTAATTTAGTCCAGTCTAATTCGTGTTTTAAAATATAGAAATAAAATACATAAACAAAATAAGTCTTATGAACAGGTTGACCTCTAGTAAAAATGGCGGATATAACTGACAATAAAAAATCACATTTTAATGTAACATGTCCGCAGTACCTGTTCTCTATAATGTATTATAGTAGTATATTTTTAAAGTATTCATATTTTTTAAACATATTATATTAAGCTCTATCAATATCGTGACCTATAAAGTAACCTTTTTTTGGTTTGCTTATCATTTGTCTAATGCATCGTATAATATAATATAGTAAGAATAGAAATATAAACACACAAACCATCAAATTTTGAAATAAAGATAAGATACAACAAGAAATTGACAAAGATGAGTCATTTCTAAACCGAAAACCATGTCTGATAATCCTGAAGATTTATCCACGACGTCTCAGCCGTGATTTACGCCGTCCGCATCGCAGATGGCTTCACGCGTAAACATGTATCTTCCTCCTAATATTACTCTTAGAAAACGCTACGTATTTTGTCGTGTACTTGAATGGCACTGTCGTGTTATCGTTTTATGTTCTTGTATAGATATTTTTTTAGTTACAAACTGTTTTTCGCATATAGTAGGAGTAGGGAAGGGAATATTAATGGGGTAAAGGAAAGCTTAGTATTATGATACTGGTGCTATACCTCCGATTCCCACTGGCCGATGTTAAGAGGCGGATCTTAACGCCGGGTTTTATACTGTTACCAGAACGGGGAAATGAAAATATTAAATATTTAATTTCCCCAAGTGGAAATTGAATACATAACCGTCTTGGTTATGCTTACGGCAAAATAAATAAGAATATGAATGTAGACGGCGTGCGATTACTTAACGTAAAGTAAAACGTTTTTTAATTTAGCTAAACAAAAATAAATTAAATAAGTTTTTTTATAATATATATATATAGGTAATAGTAAAAACGAATAGTGAGATGTCAAATATGTATGTAGGCGAGGCGAGGGTTATCTATTTGTAGGGACCCAAGTAAACGGATTTAAGACGCTCATGCCGTAAAATATGGCGGAACTATAGTTGGACGGAAACATGGGATTACATCAATTATATATATATTTACTAAATATGATTGTTGTAACCTTTTTTATATATATTATTTTGTAATTTATCGTTGCAATATATGTAGCTACGCGAATAACTGTCAAATAACTGCACAAACCGACCAACCACAAAATTGGATATTGCTTTGTTGACAAGCTTGCATAATAATATTATGAACTAGCGACCCGCTCGCGGCTTCGCCCGCTTAAACCACAAAATTATTTAATTAACACACTGAATTATGTTCGTGTTTTGATATACCTATAATGTATGTTTGCAACGCAATGAAGATTTTTAATGAGAAAGTTATTAAAACTTTAGGTCGCATTTTCGTACCTCCCATGAGAATCTTCAATTGAATTTTTGAAATAAAAACACAACTTATCGATACTTACAATAAAATCCTAACTCATCGGTGGCTGTACATGGAAGATATTACAATTAACATTGTAATAGAACTTGGTCAGTTTGTCTGTTTGTCTGTGAATTTGTTCACGATAATCTCAGAAACGGCTTAACCGATTTAAATCCTTTTTTGTTTGCATTTTGGCAATCTGCTCTTAAATATTTAATATTAGTTTTATTTTAATCAGCTTCACGCTGTATCCCTCACACAGCAGGTTAGGCAGAGCAACCCTAGTATTAACTCCGTTTCCCACTTTCTGCCGAATTCTGGAGGCATTGCGTGTTCTCGTTCTTTCGTGTTCTCGTTCGCTCGACACCAGAGCGAAGAAATGGAAATATAAATTTAAGTAAATATTTCATCTCCTCGAGTGGGGATCGAACCCACAACCAGTCGGTTTTACAGACACACTTCGTGCCGCTGCGCCACGACTGGCCTCAACTGGACTGGACTTTATTTTAATCGGTTCACACAAAGTTAAAACCAGATCCACGCTTTATCCCGCCTTTAGCAGGGTAAAGATTATGCGTAAGATTATGAGATTATGTTGTAATGTAAGTATTAAGATATTGCGTATAATGTGTGACTGATGTGCGAAATTAAAATATTATTAAACGAAATGAAAATACTATTAAATTATAATTCAATCCTCCAAGTGGGGATCGGACCCACACCAGTCGCGTTACAGCCACAACTTTGGCCTTTAACAAAAAACAAAAGAGAAGCGCGTCAGTGCTCCTTTTACGGAAATAACATATAGGTAAAATAAATAAATCAGCTTCACGCTGTATCCCGCACACAGCAGGGTAGGCAGAGGGAACCTAGTGTTAAGACACTCCGTTCCCCACTTTCTGCCGAATTCTGGAGGCGTTGCGTGTTGAGTGGCAGAACTCAACGCCGCGCTTAACCTCGACACCAGAGCGAAGAAATGGAAATATAAATTTAAGTAAATATTTCATCTCCTCGAGTGGGGATCGAACCCACAACCAGTCGGTTTTACAGTCACACCTCGTGCCGCTGCGCCACGACAGGCCTCATATAGACAGACAGCATATAGGTAAAATATTTTAATTCCATACCTAAAGAATTTAAGCAACAGTGTAGACGTAGGTTTTTTTTTCATTTCACGATGTTTAATCATATCTATATTTCGTGTGAGGTAGTTACGCTTTGATACCAATAACGTAAACACATACTACTACAAAAATACTACTAAAACCTTTAGATTTTAGAACTTTGAACTTTGCCGCCAAAACCTACGGCTCGATTTCGGAATGAGGCGTATGCGGCGGTTTCCCTTTGATAGGTGTATATGTGCGTGCGTCGTTCTTGACAAATTGTATTTTATTTTACAACGATAATTTTATTATTTATTCGCGGCCTGCCCGCGGCTTTGCCCGCTTGCATTAGATGATTATTCATTTAAGAAATAGAGATATTACAAACAACCTTAATTATTAATTTATTTATTTGGATAAGTATTCACTATATTCTTTGTAAAATAACTTATATTAGCTCCTGTACAGTTTTAAAATTAATCACATATTTTAAGTAAATATATAATTGGTATACAGAATATACATAGAAAGCACGTTATTAGGCATTTTTATATAATCTATGAAATAATCAATATTTTCGGTCAAGTTCAAGTCGTACTCATGACCCGAGAGTTTCGTACCAGTTTCAAGAATGGAGATACACCAAAAGAATTATTATAGTTGTCATTTTGTATCAAATTAAGTACAGATTAAAATTTTACCTAATAGTTTTTTTCTATGACACAAATACAAAAAGTTGTCAATTTTTGAAAAATTTTGGAATTTTCCTTCATACGTGCCGTAAGTTTTAACTTCTTAACAAATTTCGTAATTGTGTATCAACGGGATGCATAAACCCTCATAGTTTATCGTCATTTGATTGCGATGATTTAGAAGATAGATTATTTTGTGCTCTAAGGGAATATAGACTTGAACATTGAGGTATCTAACCTTTAAGCGATCTTGTACAAAATACTCTTGACAGACAGACAAACAACAAAGTTATCTTAAAAGGATTTTGAGGTGTTTTTGTACCCTAAAATACCCTTGGCACATACATACATGCAACATACAGGTGCAATAGTGCAATGCCGTTACGTGTCGCTTGTAAGTTATGAAATAATACTGCGGGATATTTTTATTAACAGTGTCAGAGCATTTTTTTCTTGAGAGATTTTTTTTTTAGTTTGCTCCCATAAGTTATTTTTTTATACGTTTTTTAAAAAAATATTAATAACATAAACGAACGAACGGACTGAAGAACCTATTCAAAACATTTCTTTGAATATTAAATATTTTTTTATCACTGTGTTAAATAATTACGAATTAAGCTAGACTGTAACGAAGATAATTTTCGCCATCTATTGGACTTACAATTGAACTGTAACCATTCGAACATTGTTAGAAAAATACTACTATGTTTATGTTAAATTTATTATAAGTATAGATTACACTTACACGACGAAATTAACGTTTAGCAAATAATAACTCAACAATATGTTTCATGCGTTATCAATATTCATTATCATATGTAGTCAATAGATATCATTGCGTATGTTTCTTTTTTTTTTTTCAAATATAAATATCTTTAAAACTTTAAGTACATTATTTTTTGATAGAGTGTAGCAGTAACCTTTCCAAACTATATTTTTTTTTATGCAAAGTGCTATCTATTTAGATGCGCCGTTTATTTAAATGCGCCATCTATTTAGGTTTAAAATTAAGGACAGTTTAAAAATGCTGTTTTTATGTTAAATTTCACCTAACATAAAATTATATTAACCGAAAACGATGTTGTGTTAAAGTATTCAAATTATTGATATTCCTCCCGTCGTAATTAGTGTTTAAGTCCACAGAACGTTTTTTGCGTTATCAAGATTCGTTAGTACCTAGTATTAGTCAATAGATAGCGTTCTTGTATCGATTTTTTAATATCTCAAATATAAACTTCTTGAAAACTTAAATACTTATATCTTTAGTATTAAAATGATTAATATTCTTTAGTATTAAAATGATTAATATTCTTTAGTATTAAAATGATTAATATTCCTCCCGTCGTAATTAGTGTTTAACTCCACAGAACGTTTTTTGCGTTATCAAGATTCGTTAGTACCTACTATTGGTCAATAGATAGCGTTACTTGTATTGATTTTTACTATCTCAAATATTAACTTCTTGAAAACTTAAATACTTATATCTTTTGATAGAGTGAAGCGATTACAATGAAATAAACACTAAAACCTACCTTGATTTATTTGTAATTTTTATGTATAAAAGTTGCTTAAATTTATTGTGTACTTTTTACGTGATACGTGTTCACATAAACAGACAAACAGACAAACAGATAAACAGACAAAAATTCCAAAAATTTTGGAAATGGATTCTGTTAATTATCCTTTAACACCCTGGCTATTTTTTTTTTTAAATATTTTCAATGTACAGAAACGACTTTTCTACAGGTTTATTATAAGTATAGATTTTATAGAAACCTCGCCAAATTTATTTTTAATTCATCTTTTGGGTTTTTAAGGAAGAGTTTTAGAATTTCTATACCACATATGACGCAGATACTTTAGAATAAAAACAATACCACTTAACGCAAAATAATTTATACAAAAAAATTAAGAGATACTTCGTGCTGATAATTTTCTCTTTAAGCAAGGTGACCATGAATTAAATTTACCATTTAATCTACTAACTATCAGTTCGATTTTAATTTGATCAATTTTTTCCGTCTTCTGTTACGAAATAATATTTGAAAGCTGACATTGTGATTTTGTAAAGATCTAAAAAAAAAAATCAGCTTCACGCTGTATCCCGCACACAGCAGGGTAGGCAGAGGGAACCTAGTGTTAAGACATTCCGTTCCCCACTTTGCGCCGAATTCTGGAGGTATTACGTGTTGAGTGGCAGAACTCATAAAGATCTAACCGATGTAAAAATGGACTATACACAATCTCAGGTTCGCCTCAAAAACGTCAAGTAATATAAAATTTATGTGACTGCGGTCTCATACTAAAACTGTCAATATGAAACATGTTTAGGTAAGAAAAATACTTATTTAGAAAACGTATAAAAATTTTGAACATAGCGCTACGTTCAAAATTGTTATACGTTTTTTAAATAAGTATTCTTCTTTCCTAAGTGTGGAATAACACTTTAAAAATGTTAAAAATGTTTAGGTTAGGTGTTTACTACATGGAAAAATCTTTTCGAAATAAAATTTCATTGACTGATTTTGATGAAATTGTTGTAAACAGAGGTATGTTACTTATAATAAGATGATAAACTAAAAAAAAATGTTACTCAAGGTACTGTTGCTTAAAACTTTTGATATTTTTAATCAGCTTTTATTTTTGCATCTAGTGTAATCACCGCCGACATTAACGCCAATATTAATAACCTATCTCCAACGTCAATCTTAGACTGTTTCATATATCTATCCAATCTCTAGATTGGATGATGGATGGATAGATATATGAAACAATCTAAGATTGACGTTGGAGATAGGTTATTAATATTGGGCGTAAGTCAATGCCGCGCTTTGTCTACCAGAGTGCAAAAATGAATATCTTTTAAATGTTTTTTTTAAGCTTCACTTTGTATCTTGCATATAGCAAGGTAGGCAAAGAGAACCTATTCATTGAGCTTGGCAAAGCAATTCCCACATGAGGGAGTGAATTATGTAAGCAAAGCGCGGCGTTGAGTTCAGTCACTCAGCACATAATGACTTCACAATTTAGGGAAAAGTGGAGGATGGAATGTCGTAACAGTAGGTTGCCAGATTCCGTCTGCCTACTCTGCTATGTGCGAGAATTTTTTTATATCAAAAACTAATATTAAAAATTGTATGCGTCCAGTAATTCACAATAACTTGAATACCTTACTGTTAAAGCATCAAAAGCACTTCGCATAAAAGGCTGTAATATCACAAATATGAGTTCTCGACTTCGCCTCTCATACATTTTATATTAAATTTTGGCTTAGTTTTGACCTAGCCTTGTATAAGTTTTACACTGTTGGCATTCTAGGAATGGTTCTATAAGTAATTTACTTTTTAGTTATATTACGTTCCTGATACAGTGATATTTTAACCGACTTTTAATAAAAAGAAGGAGGTTCTCAATTCTACGGAATCTTTTTTTTTTAATATATGTTGAGCGATTATTCGAAGACACCTAAACCGATATGGATGATAATTCTTTTTTTATTCGAAAGGGTTAGGATTTGATACTTCACAGGTGGTCCCATGGTGATCACGTCAAGATCTGATGACGGGATCCTGTTGAAATCGAGGGAACTCTTTAAATTTTATAGGCACACTTACAAGGATTTGAGTATTTTTTGTAAAGACTCGTGTGTTTGCTTTTGGAAATCACAATTTGATTACGTGGGACTGATAATAAAGACCATAGATGGCCTAAGAGGTTGTACTACTTTTACTGTAACAGCTACAAGGAAGAACATTGTTAAAACTTTTCTCCAGAAATGGGATTCTTCAATCATTGCATTTCATTTTAACCAACTTAAAAAAGAGGATGTTTTCATTTTCAACTGACTTTAAAAAAAGGAAAGGTTTTCAAATAGAATTAACAAAAAACAAACCGACTTCAAACAATAAACTAAAAAGTATAAAATAAATTTACTTAACTTAAAGCAAATCGTACTTAGATTTTGTTAAAAAAAAATAATTAAACAAAATTTTATAATTTTGAAGTCGGTGTCAAGCTAGTGCTAAAACAACCTTACTATAATATCAAATTACTAAGCATGTTTGTTTTACTTGGAGAATTAATTTTTTAACATTTTTATTTTTTCGTTCTGATAACTAGGTAAAACGTGGAGTTAAGTTCCGCCACTTAACACGCAAATAATGAATGAATTCAGCAGAAAGGTTGAGAACAGAAGTGTCTTAACAAGTTTCCCAAGTTTTCTTGGTATGTGCGGGATGCAGCGTAAAGCTAAAAAAATCTATTTCTAAAAAGTGCCACGAAACTGTTTCTTCTATAACTGCTCGCTCCAATTAAAATAAAATATAAACTTATTTTCTTTCTCTTAACACTTGATGTAATCTTGTTATTTACAAAATCTCATTAAGCGTTAGACGAAGAAATCCAGAAACGTCTCGCCATTTTGCTCAATATTGCTAATATGTTTTTTTTGTGTTTGTATTTTGTAAATAAATTAGGTAATATCCTAATATAAGACTACTATTTTTATTTTCTCGCTTTGACAATAAGACAAAACGCGGCGTTATCTTCCGCCCGTTCTAGAAAATTTGTCAGTGCGTGGGAAACGGAGTATCTTAACAATAGGTTCCCTCGTGAACCTAAAAAAGATTTTTGTTTGTGTTCTATGAAATAAATATTTGTTTTTTATGGTTCTGTGCCACTAAGACCACTGACTATCCATCTATCACCAAGCTGTATCTCATGAACTTATGAGAATGTGTTACTATTCCCACTTTAACAATAAATACTAAAAACAGAATAAAATTAATTTTAGGGATGCTCCCTTATAAAAAACGTGAATTTACGCATCAAGCCTTTCATTTATAGGAGTGAAAGCAGAAAGCACCTAGTATTATGATCGTTGTTCACTTTCAACGCTATTTGGAGAACATATATTGTCTTATGTCTCCAGTCTCTTCCAAAATCACATACAAACATTTTGTTTATCATATTTTAATAAATTTATCTTCACCTAATAACAGAAGTAGGTCATAATTTACAACTAGAAACTTATAAAATCGATAGAGTCCCCAATAACATCTAAATTCAATTAATGCAAGTTTAAATGAACCATTGAGATCACAAATTTGAATTTTGTTTTGGGAAACAGCCGCAAGTAAATTGTATTAACAATTTCGATCATTAAATTGAAACAATATAAAAACTTGTATTGGATTTTCTCCTAACGTTGGGCTTCCCTTTGTTGGTATGAGGGTTAATTAATAGAATGTTTTAAGTTCCTTTTGTTAGTATTCTTTGTTTAGTATCGACGTGAAAGAGATTTTGGATAATGCAAAATAATAAGTGAGATTGCTCTCGAATGTTCTGCAGGAATAAATTGATCTTTGTAGTCTTAGCTTCACGCTGTATCTCATATATACCAGGGAAGGCAGGGGAACCTACTAGTATTACAACACTTCGCAACTCTGTCCAATTTTTTTTGAGACATCACGTGTTCAGTGTGGAATTCAACGCCGCTTCATCAGAGTAAAGAAACGAACAAGTATACTCATACATACTTTTTAAACTACTAATATAAAAATTACACTACTCTTGCTATAAAATATCGAAATCCTGTGATAATCTCAAACTTCATTTTAGATAATCTTCTCTACCGTGCACCCTCAATACATTTAAAAATAAAAAATATAAAAAAAACATAATATTTTACTCAGTTACAATTTTACCAGCAATTTCAAATACAGTAACGTTTGACGTCGCAATCGGTATCTATTGAACATCGTCAGACGGGAACGAGAAATGGCTTGTATTAATCAACTAAATTGATTGAATCTGTGACTTCTGTGATTGGTTATATTGGTGTTCATACGTATATTTAAGCAAAGCGCGGCGCTTAGTTCCGCCACTTGACACTTAATGCCTCGAAAATTTCACGAAAAGTGTCTTAACACTAGGTTCTCTTCCGAATCTAAGCGAGCGGGATACAGAGTGAACCTGTAAAAAGTAAGAGGTGAGCTGTTATCACGCCAGCGTTATCGTAACATTGTGATCTGCAGTTTGTAAGTGAAATTTCATGGGAATTTAATTTTTCTGAAATTGTATTTTCGATCGAGGCTGCTTTTTACGTCGATAAAACCCAAAAAAGATTATTTTATAGAAACTTTTTTATTGATAAAATCAACGTCTACGTACCTAATTACTTGGGACATTTGTTCTCGATGAGAGATATCTGGAGTTGAAAGAAGAATTGAATGAATTCATTTTGTATCTGTGGTGATAAATATGAGATAGTTTTTGGAGTTTGTGTGGCATGTCTAATATGATTTCCTAGTCAAAGATTTCCAAGTCTCAGCAAAGAAAGAGGTTTCCTACGTTTGTACCATCTTTGAGTGCAAGTTTTTCAACATGGCTACGCAGAGGAAGATTTTGCATAATTAAATACCTCATGCAAGCTAATATTCTTTGTAATATATTTCGCCATCGTTCTTTTTCATACGGAATGTGCGCTTCTAATGATACTTAATTTTCCGTTTTACTTGTTAATCTACGTTATGTCTCTTCCCAAGCTGTAAGTAATTTTGGGAGATTTGGACTTCTTTCATGGCTAATCAATTTATCTAATCAATTTATCTTTTTCCTTTCATTTATTAAAACCAGCAGATATTACGAAAGATGATTGCGTAGTGGAATTTGGTGCACTAAATAGTAAGCAACAAAAGCAATACGCGGCATTGTTTTTTGGTGAATATAATACCAAGATCGGTTAACTTCAGTTCCTTCCTTTTCATTATCGACTTCTCGAGAAGACCAAGATCTTGGCATTAGACGATTAGTCGATGTTATTGCTACATTTAAACTAGCTTTGTTTTGATATGTGCTAGGTTCAAGAATAATCATTTCTCTTCGAAGTTGGTCCGATGTTATAGGACGATTGTTGCTAAATTTTAAATAAGCCTCATCCTTGTAATTCAGAACGTCCGAAATTACAACAAGTCTTTCTGACGTATTTTCTGGGCTTTTCATCAGATGTGAATACAGATTTAGCATTTGTAATGTATTTGGACCACCTTCTTCAGAGTCTTGTATTTGTTGTATTGTATCAATACATAAAAGTTTAGCAGCAGTAGGTGTACAACCTGAATCTGGATCTATCTCTAAATCTGATTTTACATTTTCATCCTTGATGTCCTCTGGATTTCCTTTTTGCATTTAGAATTTTTTTTTAGTTTACATGTAGAAGAAGTATATTAAATCAATAAATAAAATATTTAGCACATACACACACATGTGACAATATTTATGCTTTTAGTGGCATAGGTACCTACACTTTGCTATGGCAACGCCAACGCGCATTATTTATTATATGCGTCAATTGGTACTCTAGAAACATAAAATCTTTAATTGTCGCGATTTTTACTTATTTTAAATAAAACTTTTAAATGTGATCAATAATATAAAGAATCATAACCTTTTATTTATTGCTAAGGCAAATTTACTAAAAGGTTTTTTTTCGCGTATGTTTCATTTGAGGTAAATATCCAATGCGATATTTAAATAAAACTAAAGTTAAAAAGATTTTCGGACCATTTGGCGCTCCTATGTGTGCAGCGCCCGGGGCAAGAAGCCCCCCCTTGCCCCCCCCTCGCTACGCCACTGGAACAGAGTGCCTTAACACTAGGTTCCCTCCTCCTACCCTGCTGTGTGCGGGATACAGCGTGAAGCTGATTTAATTTAATTTTTTTATTTAGTCTTGTCATAAATATTGTTACAAAGAACAACAACGTTTTTGTATTGTTTATAATATTTATTATAATTATACAATTCAAGAGTAATTTTTAATTGTAACAGTATTTATGGCTAAGTATGATTATGATCTTGTGTGCAATCGATATTCTACAGCACGATATTCTTAAGTTTTTTAACAGCTTTGCACTGTATCCCGCACACAGCAAGGAAGGCAGAGGGAACCTAGTGTTAAGACACTCTGTGCCCCAAAATTCGCCGATTTTTTTTAAAGCATTGCGTGTTGAGTGGCGGAACTCAACGCCGGGCTTTTTGCCTTGGTTCCAGAGTGAACAAATGAAAATATTAATAAATCATATTTTATTCCCTCAAGTGGGGATCGAACCCACAACCATCACGCTTCAGTCACACCCTTGTGTCCCTGGGCGTCGACGGCCTCAACTTTTTTAACATTTTTGTAATAAAGTGCTCTAAAATTATGGTCAAAAGTATTAAAAGTTTCCTCTAATTTGTTTCACGTCCAGATAATAAACTTCCTTTACAATAAAGCTCGTTTAAAAGCAAACTCGAAATGCTTTGAGCTTACTCTAGTTAAGGAAAGCACTTAAGGTATAACGTTTCATATGTTGTAAGATATATAGTGTCAATACGAATAGGAGGAGAAGGCGGCTTTGTTTGTTCTTATTTCATGTTATTTTTTATTTAGCGATTATTGTGGCAAAGCGAGACTGTAGAGCTGTTGAGTTGAGGGTTCCATTCCCGCGCTGGAGCATGATTGTATAAAATTTTATTAATTTTTTTTTATTGTCTCGCTCTGATAGACAAAGCGCGTCGTTGAGTTTCGAATTACAACACGCAATGTCTTCAAAAGAGGACGGAGAGTTAGGAACGGAGTGTCTTTATACTAAATTCTACTGCTTCTGCCTACTCTGCTATGTGGGAAAATATAATATAATATTTTTGTTTATAATTTTCAACATAAAACTATTTAAGAAACAGGTTTAGTTAAAAAAATTAAACATTTCCTTCTTTTAATACTTCAATAGGTGAATCTTAAGGGGAAGGCCAGTCGTAACGCACAAGCGTGTATGTGTAAACGCGAGAGGTTGTGAGTTCGATTTCTACTCGAGAAAATGAATATTTCCTATTTCATTTCTTCATTCTGGTGTCGAAGCAAAGTGCAATGTTGAGTTCTGCCACTCAACACGTAATGGCTCTAGAATTCGGTGAGAAATGGAGAGCGGAGTGTCTTACCACTAGGTCCCCTCTGCTTACTCTGCTACATGCGGTATACAGCGTGAAGCAGAAAAAAACGAATTCTTGAATACTGAACTAGCTCTTACATGCAGATTCGGCCTAGTGGTGAAAGGAAGTAACTAAGAGTTTTGTATGACACATTCTAAATGAGAGACAGAGGTAACTCTGACCTCATACAATGTAGTGGGATACATCTAAATTTTATATATCATATTGACGTAATATAATATAGTGTCAGCGAAATCGTATAAAAGAGGGTAAGTTTAGGTGAAAAAAAATTGGTGAAAATAACTATAAAAGCAGTGGAATTGTGTCAATCGGGGATTTTCACGAGCGTCCATCAAAGCTCGTAATTTTTCTTCAGGGGCGAGCTACACTCGCCCCTCCCAGCCCGGTGACGCTGTCAAGACCAGCCCAGGTCAACAACACAAAGTCCATTCGAAAAAAAAAAGAAAAACAGTTAATCGGGGGGCAGTTGTTTATAGGCAACGGCCCTTATTGGAAGGAAACTAGTGTGAAGTGTTGTGTTATTATATGGTGATACAATTCACTTATTGCATTACATAGTTTTTATAAGTGTTTTTTTTTTTAAAAAAAAACGTTAACCGCTTCCGATTTCTAACAATAGTCTAATTTTTAATAACTATAACTATAACTAGCTTGACGCTTTATCCCCAGCGGGGTAGTCAGAGAAAATTTTGTTCTACGCGACCATACCAGCTGAGCACCTTCTTCTTCATTCTCACCGTGACATCCTCACTAGTACCTGCCATTATGTGTACCTCTTCATTGCGGATTCGATCAGCTAAGCTGACTCCGCATACCCTACGAAGAGATCGCATCTCCACAGCATTCATCTTTCTTTCATTCTTCTTCTGTAATACCCACGTTTCGCTGCCGTATAACAGAGTCGATACTAAAACTGCACTGTCTACGGCCAAACGAGCAGCTGTGTTGACGTTTCGCCGTCTTATCAATGCAGCTAAGGCTCCGTTAACCTTGTTACCAGCATCAATATACCTTTCCACATCCGTCTCGTATCTTCCACCTCTAATTCTATTTTTTAAAGTAAAAATAAATCAAATAAATTAGCTTCACGCTGTATCCCGCACATAGCAGTGTAGACAGAGGGAACCAAGTCATTTTAAAGTGACACTTAATTAAAGTAAAGATACCTCAAACTGACTAACCCATACAAAATAAAACATTCATAAGATTAGTGTGTTTCAACGAACAAATGATTATAATACTAATATAGATTTCTGTTTGGCTATAACTAATATGTCAGTATAAAATAACTCTTTCCCTCGTATATATTTATAACGTTGTTGGCAGACATTAAATCAAAGTGGGAGATTCATTGGCCATTTCGAAGTTTTAGCGGTTTTGTATCTTCGAGGCCTCCAAAGAACTGGAGCGTATCCAAATAGTTTCCCTAAAGTTCACGAATGCAGCGCCAAGTACAATATATTCAATTTCTGGTTCGGCCATTACCTAATTAGGTGAGGCTAAGTGGAACCTAGTTAAATGTGAATAAAATATAAATTAAAAAAATAATTTTAAAAACAAGCTTTCTACATTTTTTTAGCTTCACGCTGTATCCCGCACACAGCAGGGTAGGCAGAGGGAACCTGGGAACCTAGTGCTAAGACACTCCCTTCCCCACTTTCTGCCGAATTCTGGAGGCATTGCGTGTTGAGTGGCAAAACTCAACGCCGCGCTTAATCTCGACACCAGAGCGAAAAAATGAAAATATAAATTTAAGTAAATATTTCATCTCCTCGAGTGGGGATCGAACCCACAACCAGTCGGTTTTACAGTCACACTTCGAGCCTCTGCGCGACGACTGGCCTCATACTAACACCAAAGTTAAATAATAGCTTGTAAAAAAGGGACAAATTGCCAAATGCTTTTCTGCATTTTTATTTTTTTTTATTTTCAACTTCATGCTATATCCTACACATAGCAGGGAAGGCAGAAGGAATTTGGGAAGCTAGTGTTAAGACACTTCGTGTCCATTAAGACACTTCCGTCCCTACTTTCACCAAAATTTTGAAAGCATTTAATGTTAAGTGGCGCTTTACCTCGTTGCTAATTTTGCGTTTGCAGTCTGTAATGTCAGTATGTAATTTTACCTAAGATACTGCTGCAATGGTGTGAAAATTCCTCCAAACGAAACATCGTATTTCTTTCTTTTTTCCATTGTATAAAGTTCCATTGTATAAACTTACAGTATGAATTAGCATATACGGTGCTATAAAATTTGTTTATTTTGATTGAAATGTTAACTGGCTTTATCTCGTCCACCGGAAGTCCCTCACGCTTCAACAGCCGTTGTGTTCCCGCAAAGATATTGGAAACGTACTACTATTGTATCTTTACTTATTGTTTCATGGGATGTAAATGTAAATTGAGAAATTTGACTCTGATTTTTATTTTACTAGGATTTTTATTTTGTGTTAAGGGACTCTGATTCTTCACCTAAGAAAAGGAGAGGACTAGAGATTTTTTAAAATTTAAATTATGCTTTACATCAAAAACTCACTATTTACTTAAGAAATAAAAATGATTTCCTGAGTGGGAATCGAATCCTAAATAACTATTGTGCGCACTGTGCTGCGACAGATTTTCGTAGATAAATACGGAAATTATAGTACTATAGAGTATAGAATTATAGTACTATAGAGTAAATATTTTTTTAAGAAATATATCATAAACCAGTAGTAGCGCAGAGGCATAAACACGCGACTGTAAGTCTGATAGAATGTGGGTTCGATTCCCATTCGAGAAAGTGAAATATTTATTTTTCTCATACGCAACACGCAAAACCTCCAGAATTCGCAGGAAGCAGGAATGGAAATGGAGTGTCTTAACACTAGGTTCCCAGGTTCCCTCTGCCTACCCTGCTAAGTGCGGGGTCCACGACTCTGAAAAACAAATACGTTAGTATTAACGTAAGTCAAAATGGTGTAACACAACCGTGGTATGTTTTGATCGCCAGAAAACAAATAACAATTAAAAATGAAGCATTCCCTGCGTGATGCCTGCCCGAAATAGCAACGACAATTGCCAAAGGAAAAATAACTTTATATTCATAATAAAATAAAGTCCATATTCCTCTAAAAAAATAGTCCATATAGTTTAAACGGTTTCCAAGTGTAGGCTGTAACGTTACGAAACGGAAATGTTACGTGGTGTATTTTTTTTAATTTTTTTAAGTACATATATTTGTCTTAGGCCAAGGCTTTTAAACACTTCTTTAAAATCACTCCTTTGAATATTTTGTGCTTAAAATGTTTCTTCTTTGTATGTGTTTTGTGTAAACTACTGTATTAATAAAATGAAAAAGTAAAAAAATTGTAATAATTTATATATAAAACTATAGATTTATTAAGAAAGAGTGGAAAAATGACAAGAAAAGTAGGGGGAAACTTTAGTTGACTTTCGCGAACACAGCGTTGATGTTATTGGAGAAAGCTTACGAGAAATTTCTAGCAGAAGATAGGCGCTTATAAAGAAATTTACAGCAGAAAGAAGAGAGATTCGAAAGAAAGTGATATGCAGAAGTCGTAGCTGTTGTCTCTACCTTCTTCCTGGCTACCCCGTTAGGAATACAAAGTAAGCTAAAACATATTTTTAACTTCATTTTTTATCCGGCAAATATTATGGTCGACAAAAACTGAAAGTCTAGTGTTAAGACACTCCATTCCCATTAAGACAACTCAGGTTCGCACTTTCCACTGAATACCCCAGGATGTTGAGTGGCGGAATTCAACGTCGCGCTTTGCCTCGTTAAAAGAGCAAGTACAAAAAAAAATATTAAAAAATAACGCTGTATAGGCTGTAATTCTGAAATTGGATTTAGGACACATGTAACAGGCTAACAGGCATACTAAAAGGCTAACACAGTTGCATCGCGCTACGTTCGTGGCGGCATAAAGCATTCATGTTTTAGTAGTTTAGTTATTATGTCGAACTAAGCCGCTAGAGAAATAAAGCTTAAGGACTGCTGTTGCGCCTCCACTCGCACGCGGCTGTGAAATTAGATTTGTTTCACAGAAATTGCAAGTGTCTTACGTTGAATTGCTTCACCTCCTTTTATACTACAATGCTAGAGAATACAGAAAATTTTCTTTGTCTTAAATTTGAATGGAATTTTGATTGTTTTAAAATTTGAATAAAAGCTTCGGTCATTTTTGTAGTTAAACTTTTGGAAATTTACCAAAAAATTATATTCATAAAGGATTCTGCCATCCGTGATCTATTTTTTGTCAATTATTCGTGGCATTTGCTTTGTGAATGGTAGAACTCAATTTAAATGGTTTCTGTGATTGGGAATAGAATCAGTAACCATCGTACTTACAGCAAGAGGTTGTCCCGACATTTTTCATCTATTCAATAACAGAACAAACGCTATGAGCAATATTCTCCATAAAATAATAAATATTCCTTAAGCAACTAGAATTTAGGGCATGTAATGTCAAAGGCCTATTTCATTTGTACAACAGCTTGTCACGTTGGTGACTTGTGACCTACAAAGTCAGCTTTTCAAATCCCCTCTGTTACCTAACACGTGTGTCACGTACTTCTAATTACTCTTGCTCGCTCATCCTTGCAGCGGAAACGGGAAGCGGATTGTGTGAGTGTTCAGCGATACCGGTATTGTAGTGTGTTTTATTTATGTGGAGTGATTGCAATTGTGAGTGAAACAGGTGGTTTTAGTTAGTATATTTGTGGTAATTATGATTTTATCTTCAACCTGTATCCCGCATGTAGCGGGGTAGAGAAAACTTAGTGATAAGACACTCCGTCTGTACAACAACTGCGTTTGTTGATGTTGTTGATCAGACGCTACTGACGCTTCTAAAATCAGCCCCACGCTGTATCCCGCACACAGCATGGTAGGCAAAGGGAAACCTAGTGTTAGGGCCTTCTGTTCTCCATTTTCCGCCGCATTCTGGAGGCATTGCATATTGTCTCCTGAGCGAAGGAAAGAAAATGTTAATTAAATAATTCATTTCCTCGAGTAGGAATCGAATCCACAACCAAATGCGCTTACAGTCACACACTTGGGCCTCTGAGCCATGACTGGCTTCAATTGGTGATATTTTTTATTATCACGCTATATTCTGCGTAGGCAGACGAAAGCTAAGTGTTAAGACACTCCGTGGCTAACATTCCAAGGCCCAATTTTGGATATATTGTATGTTGATTTCTTCTACGCTTCACACCTTTGATATATTCGCCACTTTAATAAGAATTTGAACTAATAACTATCACATTCCGTAACTCTAAAGTGTTACAATATAAGCAATAAATATAGTTATAATTTGTTATATATTGAAAAAAAGCTTATATTATAATATAATATAATTATAATATAATTATATCCTATTTTAAAGAATAGCAGAAAGATACTGGAGGAAGGTAACGTAAAAAGCATGAGGACCCGTCGGAGGGCATGTATGAAGAGGTTGATGACAGTGGACGAGGCGAAAGAGGTATGTAGAGACCGTAGCGTTTGGCGCTCCGTTCTCTCTGACTACCCCGCTAGGGATAAAGCGTGAAGCTAGTTTAGTTTAAAGAATAGCTTAAAAAATAAATGTTTATTCAGCAAACAAAAGCTCGCGTTCTTTGGCTATGAAAAGATTCAAATAGGAAATGTAAAATAAAATATATTTTTCTATGGAACATTTATATGAAACGCGTGATTTTAAACAAACACTACTGAAAAGTGGTCTTGTTTTTAGATTTACTATTTTAGAAATATTTTCTACAAAATAAATAATTCTAAGTGTTATGTTGAACGTGCTCGTTTTATTAGTTCAGTTTTGATATTTTTTTTACGCCGAAATATTATGAATATAAAAAAAATTCTGTCATTTATTCTGGTCTAATAAAAATGTAATACAATTTTCTTTAGCTTTACAAACATGGACACCGATACAGTATATAAGAGAGCAGGCAGGTGGAACATGGGAGCCTGGAATTAAGACACACCGTTTCCATTAAAACGCTTACAGTTCCTATTTTCCGCTCCATTCTGAAAGCATTGCGTACTCAATGGCGGAACTCAACGCCGTGTTGCCTTGTTGTCAGAGTGAGGAAATGAAAATATTAATACAATTTTACTATAAATATTATGGTTCTTTGATTGAGGCAGTCGTGGCATAGCGGTGCACTGTCTAACTGTAATCGCGATGGTTGTGGGTGCGATTTCCAAATGAATAATTTTCATTACCTCTGCCAACATTGCTATGGGCGGGATACAGCGTGAAGCTAAGAACACTTAGTTTTTATTGTTTTTTTTTTTTTTAATTTTTGAATGCAACTTTTAAGTAATGTAAATAAGAAACCGCCACTAATACCGAAAACCGTGATATAACACAGTCGTTCTATTATACAATAACAAATTTGTAATAGAAGTAAAACTTAGTTAACATTTTAATTTTACGCACTAGCTAGCTATTATGTTAGTTTTTAAGCTTTTTCCAACACTCCAGAACTAAAGCGTCTTTGCAAAGCTTAATTACCTTGACTTTCTGTTGGAACTAACTTACAACTATTACCTTTTTGTTTTGACGTTATTCGATGTACTTGTTGCAATTATGCGGCGTTGAGTTACGCCTCTGCACAAGCAATGTATCAAGAATTCGGTGAAAATTGGGGCACGTAAGTGTTTTAATGAAACAGAGCATCTTAACGTAGCGTTTGGCACTCCGTTCTCTCTGACTAACCCGTTACATATACATCGTGAAGCTAAGTTATCTTTAGGGTGTTTTAAGACTTAGATTTCTAGATTCCTTCTATTCTACTCTGCTATGTGCGGTATATTTGGTGAAATTAAAAAAAAGGTAGTTATAATTTTATTAAACCTTAAATAATATTAGCATGATAGCCATTTTGATTAACTTTTTTTAACTTCACGCTCTGAAAGTATTGCGTTTTCAGTCTCAACGTCGCTCTCTCTCTCTCTGCTCGACACCAGAGCAGAGAAATGGAAATATAAAATTTAATAATAATAATAAAAACATTTATTGCCATGAAAAACATACAATTTTATAACTATGGACATAAACATAATTATTGACATTATGACAAAAGGTGCAACTCAGGTAATGATGCTTGAGTTTTGATTCTCAAGCATCGCTGTTTTTCACTTAATGAATATTTTATTTGCTCGAGTAGGAATCGAGCCTACAGCCAGTCGCGCTTACAGTCACACACTTGTGCCCCTGCGCCATGTCTAACATCAAAGACCCTGAGACTTTGCCTCTCGTTTTTTTTCAAATAGTTTCCGTTATAACAACTATAGTATAATATTATTCTCAAATATTTTATCAACTAGACCTCATTTCGAATATCCTCTTAAACAATTCAAGTACTAATTACATAATATATTTTCTCAGAAATAAACGTAATAATAATGTAAATCCTCATATTTCCCGTGCGCCATGCTGTGCGAATTTCTCGGTCTACAAACTCGCTATCTCTTACGCTGCGTCATCAAGGATTAAAATTTATGTCCACAGCTACTGTGCTGGCTTAGGACGAGCCGGTTTGGTGGACGTTTTTATAAAATTTCTTTTACAGTTTTGAAATTCATATGTAACTTAAAATATTTAAAGGAATTAGAATAAGTTTTGTACTCTATCTCTTCACAAATTTTTATAACAAGATTTCGTGGCACTGTATCGATTGTGGCTATTTCGTTATTCTCATTTGGTTTTACGCTGTATCCCGCATATAGCAGGGCTAATTGAAGCTAAAGTTGAAACACTTCGTTGTCAACTTTTGTAGCTTTTACTCCTTTTGAGATATTTTTTTTGGAGTTACGAACTCTGGAGTTATTGCGTGTTGAATGGCGGAACTCAATGCCGCGCTTTGTCTCGTCACCAGAGCGAAAAAACAAATAAACTTAGTTTAACGCTGTATCCTTACTAGGGTAGTCAGAAAGCCAAGCGCTACGGTCTCTACATAAATCTTTCGCCTTGTCTACTATTAACAACCTCTTCATACATGCTCTCCGGGGTGTTTTCGAAGGTCAACCAAGGTCTCCCCCTACCTCTCTTCTCGCCCAGTTTTCCATCATAAATCTTTTATGCCGTACTTTCATCACTCATTCCTTCGACGTGCCCAAACCAGCTGAGCACGTCATTCTTCATTCTCAAATGAGAATAAATATTTTTTCTGAGTGGGGAAAACGGTCGTGCGTACAGTCAGTCACTGCGGCCTTGACATATTAGTCACTTAATAGATATAATAGGTCAGGACAAAAGTATTTTCGTATTTTGAATTTATTATTAGTAATTAAACCTCTTTTGCTATACTGAATGCAACTGTCTGGTTTTAATACCATTAAATGTGACATTTTGAAGATGCAATAAAAACATAAAAAAAGTAGTTTTCGCCATTTTTCAATTGTTTTTCAAGCAAGCAAAATATGTGTACGTATGTGACGAAGAAATTCAGTACATTTTAAAGTTTTATTACAAAAAAGGTAAAAATACGGCTAACACCGCGAATAAAACTTGTGCGATTTACGGACCTAATGCGGTATCAATAAGAGTAGCACAAATGTGGTTCAAGCGTTTCAAGTTTGGAAATTATGGTGTGAAGGACGTTGCTGAAGAACTGGGTGTTAATCATAGAACAGTTTTACATCGTTTACTAAAGTCTGGGTACAAGAAAGTTCTTGACATTTGGGTACTACATGATCTCGCTGAGAGAAACCTAATGCAACGGGTTTCCATTTGCAACTCTTCGTTGAAACGTAACAATTTCGAACTATTTCTTAAACAGTTTATTATGGGTGATGAAAAACGAACGGAACGGAAGTGATTTAACATTAGGTTCCCAGGTTACCTATGCTTTTCCTGTTTTGCTCAGGACTTCTCGCTATCCGAGTAAAAAACACTACGTTCTCAGCCTTACCTTATTTCAAGTTTGATGTTCGTTTTATATGGCGGCGTTTTTTATTATCAAAGTGAGGAAACAAGCGGAGGTTGCACCTAATACAAACACATTAAAAATAAAATTAAAAATAAAAATAAATCAGCTTCACGCTGTATCCCGCACACTGCAGGATACGCAGAGGAAACCTAATGTTAAGACACTCCGTTCCCCACTTTCTGCCGAAGTCTGGAGGCATTGCGTGTTGAGTGGCAGAACTCAACGCCGCGCGAAATATAAATTTAAGTACATATTTCATCTCCTCGAGTGGGGATCGAACCCACAACCAGTCGGTTCTACAGTCACACTTCGTGCCGCTGCGCCACGATTGGCCTCAAGAATATTTAATGACGATTACATATCCAAGTCACAAAGAATCACTTAATGTTCCATTAATTCAAAGTAACGGCGCGTTAAGTTTATATTTTACGGTTAATTATTAACTATTTTGTTAAGTTAATTAACTTTTATGGTTCATTAGGTAAGAAGAGGTGTTATTTAGTGGAAAGGTTAGGTCAGATTCATATCATGGGCATATTACCAGTTATTTATATTATGGTTGTGGCTAATGCTACAACAGCCTTACTATAATATCGAATTACTAAGCCTGTTTGTTTTACTTGGCACCAATTTCAAAATTATAAAATCTTTTTTTAATCATTTTTGTTTAGCAAAATCAAAGTACGTTTAACATTATGTAAAATTATTTTTTACTTTTTAGTTCGTTGTTTGCAGTCGGTTGGTTTTATTAAAAATTAATTAATTTTAAGTAAGTTAAAGAAAGTAATGACTACAAGTTAAGTTTTTAAGTAAGTTAAAAAAAGTAATAACTACGTTAAAATGAGTTATTATTGTCAGTTATAATTGGAGGTATCTATATTAATTTCTTTAGGTATGGGTTTATAATGTTTTACTCTATATGTTGTTTCCGTAAAAGGAGCGCTGACACTTCCACTCTGTATATAAATATGCAGAAATTGATACGGAACACTCGGTGAGTGAGTCCTTTTCACACTTACACTTGACCAGTTTTTTTATTTATATTATTGCATTGACATCGGCTGTTGATATGTAAGGAAAAATTCAAATTAATCTGACAAAATCACGTTCAGTTTCCTTAACAAACATAAATAGATAGATACGATGGAAGATAGGAAGGCGTGTTAAGAAAAACTAGCTATTACAAACGATTATTACAAATAACAACGTTTCAAGTAATACTGTGCTAAACGACCCACGTCGTAGGGGCGATGGACCGTAAACGACCATATAAGTTACCTCTATAGTGGTATAGGGCGGGGGTACAAATATAGCTTGTGTAATGCTAATTAAGTATCGCACTGCTGAGATTTATGTACACTGCAGGTGGCTGTATTATATAGAATATATGTTTAACATATATGTTTGAACATATATTAAAATGTTTAAACATTTTTTTAGTGTCACAGCAGTAGGCTAGGGGTAGAGGTAGGGGTAAAAGAGAAAATCTAGTGTTAAGACAAGTTGCTGCCCATTTTCCACCGAATTCTGGAGTAATTGCGCCTCGCCATCACGGAGTGAAGAAAATGGAAATATTAAATATTTAATTGACTCGAGAGGGAATCGAACTCACAACCTGTCGAAAGCTATATTTTGTATTCGTTTTTACCAAAGCCTTCGATCCCGTTGTCAAATAAAATTAAGTAATAATAAGGCAAAGTAAAAAACCAAAACTCAAACAAATGTTCTTTAATTAAAATATAAAGATAAAGCGGCGTTTAGTTGCGTTGAATGACTCTGTTAAATATTTATTTAATTCTGTTTTTTAGTATTTGATGTTATAGTGGCAATAGAAATACATGACCTGTGAAAATATAAGTGTTAGGTTCTTGACATAAACGGATAGAAGTACAGAGGAGTCTTAGTAATATGGTCCCTTTATACCCTCTGGGTACAGAACTCTAAAAAAATACTATATTACAGAGCATAGAGTCCAACGTAAATGACAGACTATGATCAGCGTCGAAATCTTCATAACCTTACACCGTTATTCACTGTCATCAATGGACGTTAGCAATAGATGAAATGTTTTTTTTATCTTATCTACATAACGTAGCGGGCGCGTGGGCGTGGGCAGGCAGTCCTGACTCGTTAGGTCTTCCTTCATACTCGGAACGCGATGAAGTCAAATGACGTCTTAGAACAACCGTACCGTAACAACACTATGCCAAACAACTTAACGTTCCGTATCATAATATAATATCGATATACAATAAACTCTGAAACAATAAACTTTGATACTGAAGAAGTTATACGATTAAGCAAAACGCGTCGCGTACATTTAACATTGCATATAAAGAATACATATCCTCCGTAGATATCTCATGCTTTTGGTGTGACCTTCTCTCTTCTTCCAGCTCATTCTCTGATGCTTCGTTCCCAAAGATCACCAGAAGTCTCTTGCCTCTCTTTATCACTCAATCTTGCTGTGTGATGGTCTTTATGCTCACTGTGGTATCCAAGCTAGCAACTGCTATTCTGCGTATTTTTTCGTTGTGGAGTCGAGTTCGTTCTGACGTTGGGCCATCACATGAGACGGCGTATCATCGAACCCACAACCATCGGGTAAAAGTCAGACGCTGTGCAGATGAGCCGTGGCCAAAATATTTTATTACATTTTATGTATCATAGATATATAATATACAAAACCGCATACAGAAGCTAGTGATGCAATAAAACGAACAATATTTTCCTTCATATTGCTGCTTTTGTGCATTCTAAATTAGTTTTAGTGAACGCGGGCGTCACGTCCCTAGCGCGGGGCACGAGCTCTGAGGCGGGCGTGCTCTTATATTCAGCGGTGTTGATCATCTCACGAGACGAACTGGGGTTTTCTCAATTAACTTGAAAGTTTGTTTTTTTCCCTTTATTTTTAAAATTTGATTTTGACAATTTTGATTTGGAGAGAGAGTAAGAGATTTTTGTCTTCGAAAAAGAAACGTATGATGGGGGAAATATTTATATTTAAAAAAATATAAATACAAGATTTTCAAAACATAAGTATACTGTTATTTTTTTAATTTTTTAGCGCCGGCTACGCACCTGTGGGATCGTGTAATACCTGCGGAAGCTCTTCTGATGTTACACGGGGTCATGTGCGACGGCGATCACTTACCATCAGGTGACCCGCACGACCGTGTGCTTTGTCTTTTTCCATACATTTACAACCCAATTTTTGAGACATTGCGAGTTAATTGGTGGAACTCAACACTGCATTTGGTCGGAGGAATCAAAAAGAGAAAATGATTTATCTATTAAATTATATTTATCAATCATCTTTACAGATATATTTTGCCAATATAAAAAAAGCCAATATAAATAAATTGTACTTATTTTTTTTGGAACCAGATAGAAGAAAATTAAATTAAAAAATTATAATCTTATAACAATGACATATATATAAAAAAAATATCTTCAATAGCGTATAGTAATATAATCAAACTTGCATTTTTTTAAAAAAACAAACATTTACATTTACGAAGTACAATTTCGTATAGAACTCTATAATATTCGCGATGAGAAGATTTAAAATAGCTATTTATCTTTAGCTTTATGTTCTTGAAATGAGGTCCCTACTAAGCTTATAAAGTGCATCTCGTTGCATGCAAATATATATGCAGTGCCGCTGAAACTCGCTTTGAGAGTATTGCGACACTGTGTACGGGGTTTAGGGAAGAGATGCATTTAAAATTGAGTTAAGAGGCCGTCGTGGCGCAGTGACGCAAGCGTGTGACTGTAAACGCGACGGTTGTGGGTTCGATTCCCGCTTGGAGGAGAGAGATATTTAATATTTTAATTTTTTCGCTATGGTGACGAGGCAAAACGCGGTATTGAATTTTGCCACTCAACACGCAATGCCTCAAAATTCGGTGGAAAGTAGGGAATAAGGGGATCGGAGTGTCCTTAAAACTAGGTTCCCAGGTTCCCTCTGTTCATTCTGCTATATATGGTATACAGCTAATATGTGCTAAAGATGTAGGAACGAGAGGTATAAGAGCGAAATTTCTCTGTAATTTACGTTTACAGAATCAAAGGCGAGTGATTTTAAAATGTAAAATTGCGTTCAACGTAAAATTTATTAGCGATAGATAGATTTTATTTACGAACAATATATATAGCAATATTGTTGGTAATTAAAATGGCTGCTGCCACAAAATGGCGGATTACAAATTTTTCACAAACTAACTAATCTAGGTATCATATTAAAGTTAATTGATTTTTGATAAAAAAATAACAATTTTTAAATTAATGTTTTATTTGTTTATTTTACTACAATTTCTATTTTACATAATATAATAATATAAATATCTCCATTCGAATAGAGCCTGTTACATAAAACGCTTATCACACCACCGACTATACAAAGCGAGTACAATCGCGTATAAAAATGTCAATTTAACAAAGTAGTCCACTTCACTGTACAATATCTCACGCCGGAATGGATCTTTAAGGGTGAACTATCGCTTACTGCGATTACTTCACTTGCGCCTTTCATTTCATTAGCTGAATGTATACTGGAAATATTGTATTTCTATTTTATTAGCGAAGGCAGTTTGAGGCCAGTCGGTGTGCACGGTTATACTCTTGTGCCCCACAAGTGTGAACTGTGAGGCAGGTTGTAGGTTAGATTCCCACTCAGTAAATGATTTTTTTTTATATTTTTATTTTCGCTCTGGTGTCGAGGTGAGTTCCGCTACTTAACGTTTAAAGTTTGCCTTGTCTTTATGCATTTATAAATGCTCAAATGGCACTTTTGGATCGCTATAATAAATGAACAGAGAAGAGAAGAAAAGTTCATTATTTTTAATAAACTTGTCAATATATAAATGTCGGTATGTCGTTTATCGTAAAGCTACAAAATTACATGTACTGTGGCTAATCTATGAAACGACTTAACCGATTTAAATGCATGTCCTCACTTTGGTATTTAGCTAAAGTTCCCATAACATTTAGTATTTATTTTATTTCAGTTCGTAAATACAAAGTTATACCAATTTAAACTTTTGTTCAATGAAATTATCATAAAATAACTGTTTTACTGAAATGACTAAAATTTTAGTTTTAGGTTAGGGTTATAATATTATATTTAAAATTATAACTTGTATGATGATAAATAAAAAAAAGTCAAGTGCGAGTAGTATTCGCCCAACGAGGGTTGCATCCAAATTCCAGGATTTTGGATCAACGGGAAGTCCAATTTATATAAGTTGACAAACTTTAAGTTTGTATGCACTATTTTGTAAGCTTGTAAAAATTTGAGCTTGTTACAGTTTTTATAAAATATAAATGTAAATTTCCACATTTTAGATATTTTCTTTTATTTGTAATGCGAGTTCTCACTTTTACCAATTTTCATAATTGTGGGTCAACGGGAAGTATCCTGTTACGCGGTGAATTTCACACAAAATGCAGCAAAAACGATGTTCTTTTCTATTTTGTGTTGGCTTATTTAGCGTAGCTTGATTTTTTTCTGTTCTGTAATGAACCGTAGACTTGAATATTTAAATTATTTTCAGATTAATATCTACACGCAATTTCGAGACGAACGTTCCTTGCTTTTTTACATTTCAGATACAGAACCCCAAAAACAACACTTGCCATGATTTTGAAATAAAGGAAGTAAGAACGGCGCAAAAGTTGTGACAAAGTTCAAATTTATAATGGCTGTGCCTTAACAGCATCTATATTTTTAATTACTTGAGAATACGAAATATGAAGATAAAAAAATTCCGACTTGAGGTAATAGCGGACTCATCAACAAAAGAGTGCTAATGATCGTTATACATCACTAGAGACTGTGGTTGTTTTAAATGTAGTAGCTTTTATTACTTATGTGGATAGCACGGGTTCGATTTCTTTGGTTCTCGTATGCATGGTAAACTACTACGAAACTAGTGTTAAGACACTCCGTTCGTTACATTGCATTGAGTCATTTAATGAGGAACATATTTTTTCGTTTCGGTTTTAAATTAAACAAAACCATCATTTTTATATTTTTATAAACATTTTCGTTTTTATAACAATAATTACACGTTACGTATTTGTATAACAATAATTTTAAAGTTTCCATGATAATATCCGTTCCCCACGCACTGTTAAATTATCGAAATATTGTGAGTTAAGTAGTGGAGCTAAACGCCACGATTTGTCTTTTTATCAGATCGAGGAAATGAAAATAATTCCAATAGTGAAATAAAACCTAATACTGTCACTTTTACAGTCGGACACTCTCTCACGCTTCTTGTAAAAAAATAAAAACGATACTTAAAAAAATACAAAAAAAGACACTGTCACTTTGAAAAGTCAGGCGCAAAAATAATATGATTCAGGCAAAATATTTGGGCGTAAGTTTAACAAATTAACATGAAATAGTCATAAAGGCGATACAGAAGTAAAATTGAATCCGCATCGGAATACGCGAACAAGATGAAACGAGGTCTCGGGCCGTTTGTGAAAGTTTTTAGTCTCTTAACAGAGGAAAGTAATGGATGAGATTGTGGTTTTAATTGTATGAAATATTATATGAAACAGTGAAATATATTTAACTGTAAATACGATGGTTGTAAGTATAATTTTTGTTAATAGGACTCAATTATTTCTGGAGTTCCGTATCCAAAGGGTAATACGAGACCCTATTACTAAGACTTCAGTGCCTGTGCGTCTGTTAGTATGCTCGCTTGTGCCCCAGCGCTACGACTGACCTGGATCTTTACCCCATATGCCCTATTTTTTTTTCTCGTCTTTTTCGCTTATAGCAGGGTAGGTAGGGAGAACCAATTTAATTATTTTATGACATTCCACTTTCCGCTCTCTCTCCAGTGGTGTTTCGATGGCGAGGAAACAAAAGTAATTCATATCCCCAAGTTGAAATCGAAGTCACAACCGTCGCCTTTAAAGTGTGTACGGTGCATTTACAAATATCAAATTATATATATATATATTGGAAGGCCAACAAAATATCAAAAAAGTAAATAAAAGCAAAATAAATCTTAACAAATGAAACGATGCCAAACGGATATGTAAGTAAAAGGTTGCCAGCGCTTCCTTTTCGAGTAACGGCCTATTGTGGCCAAATACTTAGCTGTGGTGATGTCGTTTTAAATAGAGCTATCTTATTTCTTGTATTTTTTGTATAATTATATAGAATTGTTTTAATTTCCAGGTTTTGTATTGTTGTGTGTCGTTCTTGCGAGTTTTTTGTATAAGATAATTATAAATGTTTGGTGGGTGTTGGTATCGTTACTTAACAGGCGCTTCAAAATTCGGCGGAAAGTGGGGAACGGAATTGTCTTAATGGGCAACGGAGTGTGCACTATATTCCTATTTCTCTACCTACCCTCCTATGTGTTACAGCATGAAGCTAAACAAAAGCAAAAAAAAAGATATATTAAATGTGCGATAGCCGATAACTACTATTTTTAACATTTTTATACTGTTATTCTATACGAAAAAAAAAACTAATATGTTTTTAGAAGACACATATTAATTGAAATGTAACGGGACTCGAACCCGCTCCTTTTAAAAAACGTCCATAAATATATTATAACACCCGTGTAATCATTTCGACATGGCTTCATAAGGACCTATGGCTTAGTTATCAAAGATTACAGAAGGACGGTTCCCAAGAGGCACGGATTCGATTCACTCCACGTTCTAATTTTTATGTGTCCACAAAAAAAAAAACTATTATACTTTTTTATTAGTCAAGTATTCGGGACTAAATTAAAAAATATTATTCAAAGACTAAATAACTAAATTAAAAACTAATAAACATTTAAAAACTACATTAGCCTAAGATTTCTATTATATAAATTTAATAAACAGTTTATTAAACATATTCACTCATTTACATTAAATTCTCGGTCGGTTAAAAAATATTTCTTTAAAGCAACTTCTTGGCATAACTAATTTGACCATTAGCGTCCCGAAGAAAGCCAACGGGGTGGATCGATACATGAAATAGGTCTCGAAAAGATTTTCTGCAAGTCAAATAAACTTGCCTAATTAGATTTTAATGTGTATAGTGCCAGGTAATTTATTTCGTGGAAATGTTAAAAAGATAGTTAAAGTAGTTAAAGACATTACATTAGCTATGCAACACGTGATGGTCGCAGGTTCAATTAATACGTCAGATTGTCTTTATACATATTTCGCTTCACACTTCATCCCGCACATAGCAGAGTATGCGGAGGGGAACTGGGAACCTAGTGTTAGACACTCCGCTTCCATTCCGTTTAAGGAGTGAAGAAGAAATTGCGTGTTAAGTGGTGGATCTCAACGTTTTGACAAATTTACCTCGTTACCAGAGCGAAAAAATAAAAATATTAAATATTTAACTCTTCTAAGTTGAAAGTGGGGAATGGAAGTGTTTTAATTTTAAAAGAGTGTCTTAACCTTAGGTTCCCAGGTTCCCTCTGCCTAAACTAAAGCAAAAAAAAGATTGTAAAAACTATAAGCAAATAAGTAAAGGTCGAGCAAATCAATTATCGGAGTAAAATCTTTAAGTTTCCAGCCTAAATGCGAAAACTTGGGGTCTGGTTTAATGTTCATGACGTTTTAATTTCACGCTCAACTTGCTCCCACAGTTTGAGGTGTGCTATGCTCTTATTCATTTATGTGGTCAATTGCCTTTTTTATATAAGATGAATATTTTTTATTTTGTTTTATATTTACTCTTATAATTATAGTACTCTCCGGTAACAAGACAAATTTGACATTGAGTTCCGCCACTCAACAGCAATGCCTCGAAAATACAGCATAAAAATTGGAATAGGAGTGTCCTAACAAAATGTTTGTTGCTTACCCTGCTCTATGCAGGATGAATCGTGAAGCTAAAAAAAAATCGGACAAGCTCAAGTTGGGGGTTGGAGGGTTCCGTACAATTACTGTGTCATAATAAAATATGTATTGGAATATGCACACCAAGCCATTTCATTGAACCCGCTTGAATCGGCGGCTTGAATAGCAAATTTTGCCCCCCTTTTAAGGCTATTATTCTTTAAGAGTTAACCACAAATGTACAGTTTTCAGATTATTTTCTGAACTAGTACTACTTGTAGATGCTAGCTGCCAAATTTCGTAATTCTAGGTCGACTCGAATTACCCTATTATTTCGATTCCATTTATAGTGTCGAAATATAAACGGCTATATATTTTTTAAGTAAATGATTTTTTGCTATATAAATGCCCATATATATTTTTAAGTAAATATATAAATACGATTTTTTCAAAATCAAAGGACTGTAGACTTAAGTGTATGATTTGAATTGGAACTCGATATCTCCAAGCGTTCTTGAGATAAAGGCTCTTGACAGGTAGGCTGACAGACAGACAGACAGATGGACGGACTACAAAGAGATCTTATAAGGGTTGCTTATTCCTTAAAAGGTAAGGAACCCTAATGAATTAGAAATATATTATAATTGTATTATATTATATTAGCAGGATAGGGAGAGGGAATCTGGGAATCTAGGAACCTTGTGTTAAGATATTCCGTTACCATTAAGACAATACACTTATTGTTAAGTAAATATATGAACACAATATATAGACATTAACTTAATAGAAATGCTGTAGGTATTCCTTGATGAGCTCATTAATCAAAGAAAGACTAACGACCTTATAAATCTTGTCACACACGGAGTGTAACAAGATTTTACATTCAAGTAATTTATATCGTTTTTTGTCTCGTTTTGAAAAAGTGGGTCAGTGTCTGACAATTAACATTGTGGTTATGGGTTCGATTTACTCTTAAAAGATTGAGTTATTTTGATTGATCTGTCTATGTCTTAGACGAGGCTTGTCGTTGCCCAGGGGCTGAAACGTAAAATTTCCTCGCTCTGGTAACAAGGCTAAGCGCAGCGTTGAGTTCTGCCACTCAATACGAAATATCTCAAGAATTCGGCGGAAAGTGGCAAATAGAAGTGTTTTAATAGGAACGGAGTGTCTTAACCCTGCTATGTATGGGCTACAGCATAAACTTACAAAAAGTCTGAGATAAAGCGCGGTGTTAAGTGTCCAGCCCAACACGCAATGTTCAAATTCGGCCGGAAAAGGGAGGAGTATCTTGACATTCTCCTCTCTTTATGGTTCTCTCTGCCTATATGTAGGTTATTTTTTTTTAAATAATGCCATAGTTTTGGGCGATCATTAGATTCATTTTAAAAATATTTTGTTGAAACCAACATTGAGTTCTTGACTTCTACATAGAAGTTGTGAGATAAGATAAACTTTTTAAAAGTTTGAAAGCACATATAGTTGAGAAAAGTTTGAACTTGCAATACAAATGTGTTAGAAAATAATAAACTACTGTTCCTAAACATAAATTGTTTGTTAAAGAACAATGTGATATTAGTTTCCTTTTATTTAGGCTACTAACATTCACATGTGCTATTTCCAGCACCTAGCAGTGTGGGCAGAGGGAATCTCGAAACCTAGTGACAATCCGTTCCCATTGCGACAATGTCGTTCCCAACTTTCCGCCGAATTCTAGAAGCATTACTTATTACAGAACCGAACCTTACCAGAGCGAGAATATGATAGTATTAAATATTTCATTCTCCTGACTGAGATACGAACCCAAAACCGTCGCATTTAGTCCCACGTTTCTGCACCTGTGCCACGACAGACCCGATAGATATTTTTCCTCAATAAAATAGCACATTTTGCTACAAAATGATCGCAAGTGTGGATATTATAATAAGTAAAAATACTGTCCACAGGCTATTTGGCCCCCATACGTTAAGTACGTACGGAGAATAAATAGTGGCTAGAAGGCGTTTATCTTCCATTATGGGTAACACATCCGCCAGGTAACGGTGACTCTTAATGGTGCATTACTGTCATCTATCAAAGGGTTATAGAGGTTTATGTGAGCCCGGTTTCTTACAGAATATAGATAGTGGTAGTTAGACGCGGCTTCGCCTTTTTATTTATAAGAAAAATAGCAATAATATTATAAAACATTTTTTTTTGTTTTGACGCTGTATCCCGCACACAGCACGGTAGGAAAAGGAAATATATAGTGTTAAGATAGTCCGTCGTCAAATTCCTGCTGAATTCTGGAAGCATTGCGTGTTGATGTGCGGAATTCAACGCTTTGCCTTGACACCAGAGCGAAGCAATGAAATTATTAGAAATTTAATTTCCTCGAGTGGGAATCGAAACCACATCCTGTCTCGTTTACAGTCACACGCATGTATCCCTGCGCCACGACTGACCTCAAAACAATAGCAATAAGTTGTAATAATAACTTTCGTAACGTTTTTATATGAATACAATTTATCTTTTTTCTTGCCTTTTATGCTTTTGTTTTCATTACTGATAACATATATATAAGATTTTTTAAAATTTAGTGCACTGTATCCCGAACATAGCAGGGTAGGGAAAGGGACAAAGGTAATCTGGAGATCAGTGCCAAGACAATCTGTTCTTATTAAGCTATTTCAGGTACTTTTCGCCGAATTCTAGTTCGTGTATTCTTACTTAGGGACGGAACTAGGAACGGAAGCAAAGAAATGAAAATATAAATTTATATAAAATAAAAATAAATCAGCTTCACGCTGTATCCCGCACACAGCAGGATAGGCAGAGGGAACCTAGTGTTAAGACACTCCGTTCCCCACTTTCTGCCGAATTCTGGAGGCATTGCGTGTTGAGTGGCAGAATTCAACGCCGCGCTTAACCTCGACACCAGAGCGAAGAAATGGAAATATAAATTTAAGTAAATATTTCATCTCCTCGAGTGGGAATCGAACCCACAACCAGTCGGTTTTACAGTCACACCTTGTGCCGCTGCGCTACGACTAGGCTCTGAAATATTTGATTCGTTCTCAAATACCTTAGGATTTCCGAAAAAAAATCGTTTTTATTAGGGAGCAATAAATTTCTCACGTTTCATTAGCACAGCTGTTAAGAGGACACATTAGGGGAATAGTCAAAACCATTAAAGTTTTCTCCCTATCTTCCGATGGATACTTCAGTTCTTAACAATCTGTATAAAATTTTGTTATATAAGTTATACATATATATATTAAAAAATACAGTCGAATTGAGAACCTCTTCTTTTTAGAAGTAGATTAAAAACGCTACTCATTGCCTGCAATTTTGTTTGCTTGGAATTTAAGACGTAAAATGGAAAATAAACTTCACCGTGTGACAAAGTGACAAAAGCAGTGTGCAAATATAAAAATATTTTAATGAATATATTAAAACAGTATTAACAACAATACAGCGCCATATCATATAAAAAGGAGGTCAGGTGATATAAGTAATTAGATCTTGAACTGCAATCCAGATTTTTCGTTGAAACACGTAGCACTGCGGAATGCTGTTTCATATTTGTCATTATATTTGGAGCTGTTGCATTCGTCAATAACACCACTTACTCTGTCCCTATGGCTGCCAACAATGTCAAGAACCTCATTTTTGACAATGCTTCCATCATTGGCTATAAATCCAGACCCGGTTCCAACACAGTAAACGTATTTTCTGTTAGACTCAGAATCACTTAGCTCCATCGCGTAAAATTTCTGAAGGATATCTTTCTCTAGGTTCAATTCTTCAATGCATTTTGTTGATGCTTTCATAATACCGGGAACACGCGCTGGAGGCACAGTGATGATCTGTAAAATATATTTTAGTAAATTAACAGTATATAAATTATTATACATACACATAAATACATTAATAATTGAGGCGGCAGTGTGACTGTAAGCGCGACAGGTTGTAGTTTCAATTCCTATTCGGAGAAATTAAATATTTTCAATTCCTTGCCTGGTAACGAGGTAAAAGTTGACGTCGAGTTCCGCTACTCAACACACAATGTGTCCAGAATTCGGCGGTAATTGGGGAATGGAAGACTTAATGGGAACAGCTTGAGAACTAAGGTTTCCAAGTTCCCTCTGCCCAAAAAAATCATTATTTGGTATATCAGGTTCAAAAATCTTTGTATACCTACCTGTATCCTCCCTTTGAGAATGAAAAATTTACTATTCAAATATTCGATACATAAATATTACAAAGACATCACTACTTTCACAAAAATATTTATTTTATCAAGAATATTTTTTATTAAACGCTAAAGCAACGCGTCTTTCTATTGGTTGAAATTGTATTAATTTCCCCTACTAGCTTTTGCTTAGAACCTTCTGTCACCACAAAGTGGAAAACAGAGTACTCTATGAGTCTTAAACTTTTACGTATTGGAAGAAGACGAAGAAGCTAAAAAACAAACTAGTCAGTTAGAAGACTATGTGCATCTAAAATAATTTCTTTGGTTAAGCTTTCTTTTCTTTCTTTTAGCTTCACGCTGTACCCCGCATCATTTAGCTTCCCGCGGTATCCCGCATTCATTAGGGTAGACACATTTAGCCTAGTGTTAAGCAACTTCGCGCCTCACTTTCCGCCGAATTGAGTGGCGGGACTCAACGCCGCGCCTGCCCCGACACCAGAGCGAATAAATGAAAATATTGAGTGAGAATCAAACCCACAACGCCACGACCTCTGCCTGGAATCTTTTTTCTCTTAGGCTAAAAATTAAAAGAAAAATAATAATTTACTTACATTTTCAGCATTTTGTCCACAGACGACAGCGAGGAGCACAGAGGCGAAGCACCAGACGGCCCTCATTTTGTAAATACTCACTCAGAGCGACTGAACAAAATACAGAATTCATCTTTATATACTAATCTAATAATTATTAATTAATGCGTTGTTATCTCTTATTATGTTATATATTCATGTTTTTAAAGCATAATAAAATCATAAAAAATCCTGTCTTGTATTAAAGATCCATTAAAATACCAATTCTATGTCTATTAATACTTATAAGGCGTGTTATAATTAATTGTAATAGTAGTGATAATTGCAATGAGAGACGCACATATTTTATAAAAAAACCGGCCAACTGACTGTTCAATAATAAAAAAATTAAAATATAATAAATATAATAAAAGTAAAAATTTCAACGTAGCTTGATAAGAACGTATGGCTTAGTGGTCAGAGCGCCTGGTCGTTTGCTACGTTCAAATTTTTATACGTTTTCTAAATAAGTATTTTTTTCCTAAGTGTGGCATAACACTTTAAAAAAATTTTAAAAATATTTTATAAATAGCATTCTCTCTTGCCAGACGATAATTCTTAGTAATTATCTTTGGGTAGCGGAAATTTGTAAAAATTTCCCTACAGAGATGCTAACAACATAAATTAGTTGTAGCAAGCGTATAAAAATTTCAACGTAGCTTGATCAGAACCTATAGCTTAGTGGTCACAGCGCCTGGTCGGTTTCCAGGAGGCGCGGGTTCGAGTCCCGATATTTTCAAATTTTTATATTAAATAAGTATTTCTATTGTAATCTTTCATCATTTATATATATTTCTATATCTTAGTAATTTCATCGAAACATATAGCGTAAAATTAAATTGAAAAACAATCAGTATATACAATAACTCATTACATACGTTGACGTCGTCTCTGAACTATAAATAATCAACGAACATAACTTGTCGCGCTTCAGCCCTGCGCCACGACTGGCTTCAAGATTATTGATAAATATGTATTATAAAGGCCAGGCCATATTATTGAGGCCAGTCGCAGCGGCACGAGGTGTGACTGTAAAACCGACTGGTTGTGGGTTCGATCCCCACTCGGGGAGATAATATATTTACTTAAATTTATATTTCCATTTCCTCGCTCTGGTGTCGAGGCTAAACGCAGCGTTGAGTTCCGCCACTCAACACGCAATGCCTCCAGAATTCGACAGAAAGTGGGGAACGGAGTGTCTTAACACTGGGTTCCCTCTGCCTAACCTGATGTGTGCGGGATACAGCGTGAAGCTGATTTATGTATTATAAAAAATATACAAGTATTTTCGTTTTCTCTCCGATATATTGTATTCTAATTATACATTTTAATACATTTTGAATAATGGTTAAATGTTGATGGTATCCATTGCTAAGATATATAAGATGCAGGAAGAGAGCCGCCATCATCTCACTTTCGAATATATCTTTATATTTTGCCACAAAAATATCTATATCTATATCTATCTACGTAGGCCATCGGAGACGCAACCTGAGACGTATTTCTTCATATTTACGGAAAACTCTACATTACTTTCCCAGCGGTGTCAGCGAGTTTAGTAAGTAGAAGGATTCGAAGTTAACTCATAAAAAAATAAAGAAAAAGTCGGGCCGTATTCATCATAATTGTGTGTGTGACTGTAACGCGACGGTTGTGGGGTCAATCCCTCTCGAGGGTATTAATATGTGTTAATATTTTAATTTTTTCGCTCCGGCACAAAGGCAAAAGCCCGGCGTTGAGTTCCGCTACTCAATATGCAATACCGAAACGAAACATACTACTACAGAGTGTCTTAACATTACGTTCCCTCTGCTTACACTGCCGTGAGCGTGATGCAGCGTGAAGTTAAAAAAAACAAGATATATGTAAATAATATATAATAGGCATAAATTTTACAGTCAGGAGTGGACTCCCTAAGTGTTGTGACATTTTAATTTCTCGCGCAACTTATTTTGTATAACGAGGTACTTACCAGTACTTAGTGCTCAAGTTAAACTACTATTAGTTTATTAATTTGTTTGTTTTGTATTGAATTTGTCGTTGATTTTAATACTAATAAAATTTATTTGGCGCAGTGAGGCAGATTCTAAAGGCGAAATCCGAAAAGGCAGAGTACGGACTCGGGCAAAGATTATATTTATTTTAATTTCTCCGGTCTTATAGATATGGCACGGCGTTAAGTATCCGCCACTTAACATGTAATTTTTTTTTTTAATCTGTTTTTATTTAGGGAACTTAACATGTAATGTTTCACAAAATGGGACAGAACGTAGGAAACTGAGTTTGAATGAAATTAGAAGGTATGTATTACTAGTATACTAAAAATAGTTCTAAACGGCGTATTTTATGGGTTTTTTTTGAATTAAACCACCATTTTGTTTTTAATAATTAGCAATTTAATTTATATACAAAGCTGCTCTGAGGGACTCACAGACAACACATCCGACGCAAGAGAGCTTAAATTTTGTATATATTTTAGGTTCCTTGGGGAATATAGTGTGTAAAACTAATTAAAACCCAACAGAATAAAGTCCAAAAATAATCTATATAGTTATATATTGTGAGGCCAGTCGTGGCGCAGGGGCACAGAATGTGACTGTAAAATCGACTGGTTGTGGGTTCGATTCAAACTTGAGAAAATGAAATATTTATTTATATTTTAATTTCTTCGCTCTGGTGCCGAGGCAAAAGCGCGGTGTTGAGTTCCGCTACTAAACACGCGATGCCTACAGAACTCGGTGGAAAGTGGACACTAGGTTTCCTTTGCCTACCCTGCTGTGTGCGGGATACAGCGTGAAGCTCATTTATTTTTTTTATTTATATATTGTATAGTCCACATAATCAAAGTCGTCGAAAGGTCGACTACTAGCATTATAGTATACAGTATAACTAGCAGAACTTACTGAGCTAAAGTACCCACATAGGAAGCACAAAGCGGGCGGGAAGAAGGAAGCAAATGACTTCCGTTTTCTTATATGACGTATAAAGATATATCTGCGGAGTATTATTATAGGATAGATGAGATATAAACGTTACATGAATATAAAACAAACAAAATTTGGGAGTCGATTTTATTTAGATCTAATGGTAGAAAAGTTTTCCCCTTTGAAATGTGAATATTTTTTGTATATAAAACTTTGAGGCCAATCCTGGCGCAGAAGTACAAGTGTATGACTGTCGACGTGACAGTTTGTGGGTTCGATTCCCACTTAAAGAAATGAAATATTAAATGTCAACACACACACTTGTTGAACCCGCACTTTGACGCGCACACTTGTGCTCCTGCTCCACGACTGGTCTCGCTGTGATTGAAATATTATGTTTTTTTTAGATTGAGATTCTTCTATTGATTTCTTCATGATATATATTTAAAAAAATACTAACATATATTTTAAAAATACTGACTATATATATATATATATATATATATATATATATATATATATATATATATATATATATATATATATATATATTTTTAAATATTGCAAAAATTTGAACGTATCAAGATTCAAATAGGCCGCTAGGAAATGGTGCAAACCATTTGGCTACTAAGCCTTAACTAAGTTAAATAAAAAAAAAGTGAAGTAGAACTGATAAGAACGTATAACGTTTTAGTGGGACGCCCCGATCACTAGATCGGGGCGTCCCACTAAAAAAAAATCTCAAAAAATGTTTAAAATTTCACTTTATCACATAGCGTGAAAACAGTTTCGTCATCTCAAAATCACAAAATTTTGTTTAAAACCTAAATACCAAACACAAAATACAGAAATATTTTATGCCTAACTTTTTAGGCCGAAAGATAGCTAAAGGAAATGAGCTTATATCGTCGGAAGAGGTTCACGACGGCGGCGCTTCTAAACTTCAAAGAACGGAAATTAAAGGTGTTGTTCTATCAAGTAATGGCGTGTTTCAAACGATTTATTGAATATAGACGTTGAAATGATTTTAAACGATTTTAATGATAAATTGGGTCATTTGGTGGTGATGCAGGGAGATGATATTTGATTTTAAGTGTGATTGGTGTTGGTTCGTTCTCATTTGTGGGAATGATTGTTTATTTCTTGCTTCACGCTGTATCCTGTACAGCAGGATTGGTAGACGGAAACTGAAAACCTGATATTGAGACACTCCGTTTCCATTAAGGTAAATACTTTTAATATTGAGACTAGTCGTGGCGCACTGGCGCAAGCGTGTGACTGTAAGCGCGACAGATTGTGGGTTCGATTCCCACTCGAGGGTATTAAATATTTTATATTTTCACTTCCCCGTTCTGGTAACGAACTAAAGCGTGGCGTTGAGTTTCGTCACTTAAGACGCGATGTCTAAAAATTTAGAAAATGGAGTCTCGTTACCAAAACGGGGAAATGAAAATAATCCGTTTCCAGTTAGAATCGAACCAATACCCGCTCTATAAACTATTAGACGTTTACTATACTAACATATTTTAAAGATAATAAAGTTATTAACCTTTATGATATATATTCTAAAGGAAAAATGTTCAACCAATCTCACTACAAATTCCTCAGAGACTATTCACAGCGGGCCGCGGAGTTACGCTTTAATATTGTATTAGATTAAATTAAAAAATTAAATCAGCTTCAAGCTTCATCAGTACCCCGCGCACAACAGGGTAGGCAGAGGGAACCTAGTGTTAAGACACTCCGTTCCCTACTTTCCGCCGAGTTCTGGAGGCGTTGGGTGTTGAGTGGCGCAATTCAACGCCGCGCTCAACCTAGACACCAGAGCGAAGAAATGGAAATATAAATTTAAGTAAATATTTCTTCTCCTCGAGTGGGGATCGAACCCACAACCAGTCGATTTTACAGTTACACTTCGTGCCGCTGCGCTACGACTGGCCTCTTGTATTAGATGAGTTTATTTAATTTCGTGAACGACTCCTTATTGGGTATTTGGGTTAGGTTGTGGTTCGATATATAATAGTCAGGACAATGACTTATTTCGTTCTTGTAACTTTGGTGAGATATAGCGGGGCATTGATTTCCGCAACTCAACACGCAATGTCTTGAAAATGGGATGAAAATTCCGCCACGTGTCGCGGCATTGAGTGTTACATAAAGACATTGAGTGTGAACGAAGTGTCAAAAAACATTGTAGTGTTCAAAAATATGGAAAAATGGTTGTGGATTTGAAGCTTATACCGATGAATATAATAATTTTCTTCTCTTCCTTTTTGTAATATTATATTTCGTCAAATTGTATGTATATTGCTTCCATTTAATATAAGAACAAATATATTTAATATTTACACTTAAACTAAAACAATATCGGCTACTTTCACGACGGTACTTAGTCCGGAACAAAATATGCCATGTTTATGATGACCCAAGTTCTGCCATAAAATCTCCCATAACGCTATAAACTTATATCAACAATACACAATCAAGTAAAAAGGGCCAATAGAACACATCTGCGTACGATAGGGTTCAAATAGGGTACAAAATATGTTGATAATGTCCATGGTTTCTTAAATTTTTTCTTAAATAACACTATGGAATAGTGTATTTTAAGTAAGGTGACCGGACCAGACCAGTCGTGGCGTAGCGGCACAAACGTGCGACTATAAACGCGACAGGTGGGTTTGATTTCCACTTGAAGAAATGAAATATTTTATATTTTTATTTCCTCGTTCTGGCAATGAGACAAAGCGCGGCGTTGACTTCCGCTACTCAATATGCAATGCCTACAAAATTCAGCGGAAAGTGGGGAACGGGAACGTCTTAGCAAAAGGTTCCTAGGTTCCCTCTGCCTACCCTGCTACGTGCAGGACATATTGTGAAGCTAACAAAAAAATTAAGTAAGTATGGAACAATTTATTGTTATCAGATCACCATTTTCTTTCCACTATTACTTATTCGTGTCTATAAAATTTGCTTATTTTTACATATACTTTAATTAAATAGTAATTCATAATATAGAATAGAATGTTTTTCAGCGCAACGTTTGTGCTTGTATGAATGAGGCCACACAGGGCACAAACGCGCGACGGTAAGCGCGTCGGTTGTGGGTCCAATTACCGCTCGAGTTAATAAAATATTTAATATTTTCATTACATCGCTTTAGTAACGAAACAAATTTAGTAACGGTGTTTAGTTACGTCACTCAATACGCAATGGCTCGAGTATTCACGTCTCGTCTGGTATTTTATTAGTCTTTGGAAAGAATATAACCAAGAACGCTAAGACCTGTATAAAGACCTTTACATCTAAGCTATTTTGGCAAAAAAAAAATATCTGATAGTAATATCAGTCACTAAAGTTATGTACTGTTAGAAACACTTAACAAATAAAAGTTAACAACTCCAATTAACTGCTCTTGAGACAATGCTTAAGTGTTCAAATAAGTTGTTTCTTGTTATCTTGTATTTTAAGTTAGTAGAAAGAGAATTTGAGGACTCACTCTTTCGTAACTTTCTTTAATAAGTGATAAGTTTCAGTTGTGGAGCTGTTGGTGCAAGTCTGAATAGGTTAAGTCAAATATTATGGATTCATTAACATAAATAAATCAAATAAATCAGCTTCACGCTGTATCCCGCACACAGCAGGGTAGGCAGAGGGAACCTAGTGTTATGACACTCCGTTCCCCACTTTCTGCCGAATTCTGGAGGCATGGCATGTTGAGTGGCAGAACTCAACGCCGCGCTTAACTTCGACAGCAGAGCGAAGAAATGGAAATATAAATTTAAGTAAATATTTCATTTGTTCGAGTGGGGATCGAACCCACAACCAGTCGGTTTTACAGTCACACTTCGTGTCGCTGCGCCACGACTGGCCTTGATTCATTAATTACTCAAATATGTAATACGAGTATTTATTTGTACATATAAGAAAAATCTGCGAAAAGTGGAAATATTTTTATGGTAAACGAAGTGTCTTAGCGCTAGATTTCCAGATCTATTCCATTGAGAAAAATGGCTTTAAAAACAGACATACAAACAGCCACAGTTAGCTATTTTTGATTCCACACTCCAATATAAATTATAGGAATCCCTGGTATGATTTTTTTATATTTACAATAAGTTTTAAATAAATAAGTTAACAAAAAAAGAAAAATAAGAAACTTATTTAATTTATTTATTTAATAAAATAAATAAGTTTTTTACTTTTTTTGCTTTTATAAACGAAATTTCCTATTCCACAAGGTTAAACATAAATACCGTGGAGGGATGCCAGCTTGGCGACTCTATTAGCATTCACTCGCTGTTTTATGTACGTCGTTACATATGAATGTATGGGCGGGATTAAAATATATTATTTTTATTTTCTCATTTATTTTATAACATTTGGGTGACCGAGATAAGTTAATGAAACGTCACTCTTTTCTTCAAAAAATATTTATGATTTTAATCATTTCATGAGCATTTTTCCATTTTCAATTTTAAAGGGTAGACACAAGTATAATTATATCAAAATTCAAGTGTATATATTTCTAAATAACTCATTTCTTCAAGTTTTTTTGGAAAGAGGCGCGGGTTCGAATCCTGCTACGTTCAAATTTTTATACGTTTTCTTGTTAGGTATTAAATTACACATTTAAAAATTTATAGGCATTTCATAAAAACAAATCATTACAGATTATAATTGTAGTTCATTTGAACCCAGTGGATGACTCCGACTCGCGCTTGATTGATTTTTTTATCAAAAAGTAGAGTAAAACATTTATATGATAAAGTCACTCACGAAGTAAATTTTTTTTTTTTTATGGAAATGGACAAGGCAAACGAGCATTCGGGTCACCTGATGGTAAGTGATTACCGCCGCCCACGACCCCGTGCAACACCAGAGGAGCTACAGGGGCGTTGCCGGCCTTTAAGGTTGAGATAGACGCGCTTTTTGAAGGTACCCATGTCATATCGACCTGGAAACACTGCCGCGGGTAGGCCATTCCACAGTTCCGTGGCGCGTGGAAGGAAGTTCCTACGAAACCGCACAGTAGTGTATTGCCACGTATCCAGGTGGTGTGGATGATATTTTAGCTTATTACGTACTGTGCGGTTAGAAAATTCGACGGCAGGTAACAGGTCAAACAGTTCTTCAGAACACCCCACATGATAAATGTGGTAGAGAACGCATTATATTTGAACTGAAAGTTAAGTAAACATTGCAATATAACTGCGCTACAACGGTTTCATATGTAAAAGTAATAAATAAAGTTATTCTTATTTATTATATCTTTATATGAGACACTGTCGTGGCGCAGTTATCTATTATCTCTCATAAAATATGGAAAGGTCAAGAGAAGTTTACAAATATAATGTTTGCGTTCATCTTTACAAAGTATGTATAAAAATATTTTCCAGATGTGTTTATTTCGAGTTTAATAAATAAAGATATACTTTGATATATTTTCATATTATTTTGACACTCAAAACGCAATGCCTCCCGAATTTGGCGGAAAGTGGGCAACAGAAGTGTGATGAGAACGGAGTGTCTCAACACTAAGTTCCCAAATTTCTTCTACCTACCCTTTTATGTACGGAATACACTGTGCAGCTAAAAACACCTTTAACCTTCACGTGGCTAACCAGAGCTAAGAAACTTCCCTGAGTGCAAATCGAACCCACAACCGTCGTCGCGTTTACGTTTGGACCTCAGAACCACGACGGCCTAAATTAGCTAGTGATACATATAAAAAAAAACTTATGTAAAGCTTTACTATAACAGAATAAGTAAAAAACAGAGCCAGTTTAGAAAACCTATTTTATAAAACCTTATCTATTCAGCCATAATATTCCATATAAAGTTAAGTACTAGTAAGGTTCAAAATGACTTAATTGTTCATTCGTGGCCTTGACGTGATTGATGGGTGTTCACAGTGACAATTTCTGGCACAAGTTCTCCTTCTCAGGTTTTTTGCAGTAATTTGTGATAGTATTATGACAACAATATAATAAATGTTCTAGCCAGTAAAAAATCGGATCTTAGTAACTATAGTGTAGGGTTTTTTTCTCGTCTAGACGCTAGTAGATCGGATGTGGGATTTGGCTCATGTATTGTGTCGTATATCGGGAAGAAATCTTAATTTATGTATTAAGCCTTGTAAATTTCATTTATATAATCCTGGAACACATTTATAAACAAAGTATCTTACTAACATGGCTAGTTAAATAAAGGCTTGTAAAAATGCATTTGAACTATTTTTAGGATTCCGATGTTGTCCGTCTGTTAAGACCATTTATGTCGAGATCGCGTGGAGGTATCAAGCTGAAATTAATATCAAATATTAAAGTCTATGGTCCCTTGTAACACAATAATATCAAGGTTCTAAATCACTGGTTCCCAACCAGTAGTCCGCAGAAGCCTAAATATAGTCCTCGAACGTTCTAAATTATACCTCATGTAGGTGTAGGTCATAGTGGTCCCTGCTACCAAGAATGATATAAAAATGGTCCTTGATCAAGAAAAGGTTGGGAACCCCTGTTCTAAATCAACGCAATCCATAGATACGAATATTTAAGCTGTAGTTCCTGATATTAGCGCGTTAAACCAAACAAATGCAGCATCATACAATTTTTTCAGCTTTATAATGTAATAGAGTAGAAGTACAGATTAGTATAGATTAAAACAAGTATTATGCAATCAACAATATTGTGCACTTCGTAAATACCAAAGCAGATTTGTTTCTTTAAATATTGGCGCAGTTTTGCAACTCGGGTTTGTGAACGGAACGAACCGTAAACTAAAAACTTACGATGTGGAAAAAATTTAAATTATTACCATTTATTTGCTAAATTAATATTATTTTAGGTACATTTAAAATGGCTACCGGCCAACTACTTAGTGGTTTATAATAATTTGTATAGTTTTTTTTATTTTTGAGCCATTTTTAAGTAGTATAAAGAAGAGAGATGATATTTTTTAACATTTTAAAGTGTTATTTCACACTTAGGAAAGAAAAATACTTAATAAGTTCTTTGTTTTTCACGATTATTACACATTTTAAATAAAACTATTTAAACCGGATTAATCGCGTATATTTTGTATGTTTATACATTTTTGGAAACCCGACGTTTCGAACAGTAGTCCGTGGTCACGTAGTCTACCCGTACCCGTACCCGTAAAATAGTTTTATTTAGAAAAATACTTAAACGTATAAAAATTTGAACTCAGCGGGACTCGCGGGTTCGAGTCCCGCTTTAAAATTTTAGATTTACTTTTCATTTGTAATAATACTGTTTTGAAAGTAATTTTATCTGAGCTTGTTTAATTTTTATCCTTTGTATAGGACATAAATCATTTTTTTTTAATTGCAGGCTTATTAAACGTTATTGATTAAATATTAAAATGAGTATGTGGAAAATATGTACAGAAAAAATATAGTGTTGTCCTCCACTCAACACATAATGCCTCGGCGGAATGTGGGGAAGTATCTACCGAAGTATCTTAATAGGATTGGAGTGCCTGAATGTTAGGTCCCCAGGTTCCCATTGCCTATCACGCTAAGCTAAGGACTGGTAGCGAATGGCGATGTGGAATTTTACCTCAGCATCTGTCTCGCATTTCGTAGAGTAAGCGGAAAGAACCTAATTTAAAGATATTTTTTTTCTACTAGCTATACTACTGTAATTATTCGTTTATTTTTTTTATAGCTGAACACTGTATCCCACACATACCAGGTAGGAAGAGGGAACCCGGGAATCTAATGCAAAAGTACTCTGTTTCCCACTAGTAAATTGTTACCAAAAACAATTGCTGTATCGATATAAAATATGGAAATGAAAAATACGTAAAACTTATAATGATGTAAATAAGATAAAAGTATCTTTCTCCAATATAATAACTGCTTGTTATTCGACATAAACGAAGTCAATTTCCGTTCGAAAAACATAGTTTTATTTCAATAAAAGTATTTGTAAAAGCACAAGTTTATAGGGTATAGGTACACACTCCGTGTTCGGAATACAAAAAAGGTAATCAGAATAGTTTGGTAAGTTTGGAACTTTGGGTACTGTTTTAAGAAAGTTTCTTTAGGGAATTATGTTTTATTTTTTTTATACCTTCACGCTGTATCCCGTACACAGTAGGGTAGCCAGAGAGAACTTAATATTAAGACACTCCGTTCCTCACTTTCCACTGAATTTTGGAGGCTTTGCGTGTTAAGTAGCAGAACTAAACGTCGTCATTTTTAATTTTTTATACATTTTCTAAAAAGTGTTTTTCTTTTCTAAGTGTGAAATAACACTTTAAAAATTTTAAAAATATTTAATTAATAGCATTCTCTACGATAATTTCGACGTAGCTTGATGAGAACGTATGGCTTAGTGGTAAAAGCACTTGGACGGTTGCCAAGAAGCGCGGGTCAAATCTCGCTACGTTCAAAGTTTATATACGTTTTCTAGAAAGTAATTTTCATTAATAACTTTAGTCAGATATCGAACCTAAAACCGTCACGTACGTACATCAACTTCAAGCTTACTTACTTCAAAATCGCCAGTCTCTACATTATTACAGCGCGATATATAAGTCAAGTCTCATACAGCCACGTAAAGCGCGCTATATAGAGAGTTGAGTAGGAAACGTCACTCTCATAGACGGTTTTATCTACATACATTGTTCTATGCTCATGTATCGATTGTGATGTCGATGAGTTATTAATAGCTGCTTCACGCTTTTTCCTTTTTTAGCGGGATAAACAAAGGGAAATTAAGGAAAACACTCCGTTCCCCTCATTGTGCTCCATATTTAAGACATGTGTATTGATTTGCGGAACTCAACGCTGCGGAGCAAAGCGGAGAAATAATAAACATATTATGTAAAAATATTTATTATGTTTTTAATTATAATTTAGTGGAGTCTGTATTGTATGGAAGACTTAGAGGAAAACAGAGACGACTTCTGTAGTCGTCTCTATTTTCCTAGTCGTCTCTGTAGTCATGGAAGTGACATATCACTCTCCTGACATATAAAAATACGAGTATATCAAATAAGAGCTTGTCGTGGCGCAGGGTCACAAGCGTATGTAAACGCAACGGTTGTGGGTTGCATTCTCAATTAGAGTAATTAAGTATTTTCATTTTCTTCGCTCTAGTAACAAGACAAAACGCGATGGTAACAACTCAATTAACGCAACGTCTCGAAAATTTGGGAACAAAGAGCCTTAACATTGGGTTCCTTCTACCTACCCAGCTCCATGCTACATACAAAATATAAAAAAATGTTTTTATATAAAATATAATAATTCTATACTATTTCAAAACCGCTTATATCGAATTTCACCGATTTTATACAGTACCAGTATCTTATTCGCAACATTTATATCCACTTTATCCTAATGTACAACGGCCGTAAAGGAAACGAAGTGGTTAATTCTGATCGCTCGTAAACTACGGAGCATTATCTCTCCGTTGTTAGTACAATGCTTGCTGGTTTTGTACTAAAAGTAAACTCTGTAGAATCTATGGATTGATACAGATTTTACTTTGACATTTACATTTATTTATTGCGACATTGGACTGGGTCTCCTTTGGAAAATGAAAATTTTGTTTTGAATTTAACGTTTATCTCGAGGCTAGAGAAGCTAACATATTTTAAATAAGAAAAATATCTTAAATTCAATTAATAAGAAAATATTTTTGACTTTAATTTCAATATTATTAGAAAATCTTAAATAATTTGAGATTGAACCCATAGCCATCGTTATCTTTAATAGGTAAGAAAAATATTGTATATGACTTTATAACAATTTTTTACAAGCTTTTATTCAACTTGCCATGTTAGTTGTGTATGTGATATCCTGCAAGCCAAATTTGTTCAACTTCTAATGTCTAATTGAGCTGAAATTTGGATTACGACTTCTGTTCCGATGACAGTGAAATTACATATAATCAATATTGTTTATCTAAAATGGCCGCTAAAATCCGTTCCGAGTGTGCCAGTTGAGCACATATCACTTCGTCAATATCACGTTGTATGGAGAGATACGAAGGGGGTTGAACGGTAGAAGAAAAGATAATGGTACTCGTAAATAGATAAATAAATAAATCAGCTTCACGCTGTATCCCGCACACAGCAGGGTAGGCAGAGGGAACCTAGTGTAAGACACTCCGTTCTCCAATTTCTGCCGAATTCTGAAGGCATTGAGTGTTAAGTGGCAGAACTCAACACCACGATTTGCCTCGACACCAGAGCGAAGAAATGAAAATATAAATTTAATTTAATATTTCATCTCCTCGAGTGGGGATCGAACCCACAACTAGTCGGTTTTAAAGTCACAATTTATGCCGCTGCACCACGACTGGCCTCAACTGGTACTCGTAAGTAGAAGCCGTAAAACTGCCTTCACCTACAAAAAACAAAATTAAAAGCAATATATGTATATTTTCTGCCTGCTTTCAGTCTGTTTTTAAGTTGACAGATTAAATTAAATTTTATCTCTAGAGAGCGAAGATATTAAAAAACTTTTTCTCGAAGGCAAACAAGAAAATGTAAATACCTATAGACTAATTGACTATCTTGCCACACTTTCCGGATAATTTTCGAGACATCGCGAGTTGCGTGGTTGAGCTCAACGCCGCGCCTTGTTTTGTTACTAGAGCGAAAAAATGAAAACAATATATTACCCCGAGTGAAAATCGAACCCACACCATTCACGCTGATTCTAGCAATTTAATATTAACACATATGTATGATTTTATGTACATATACCTATATCGAATAGAAGTGAGTTAGTCTGAACCCGCTTACATGGTAATACAGGCAGATGAAACCTGGGAATTTAGGGTTTAGAAACTTTATTGTCTATATCTGAATTCTTGAGGCATTGAGTGGCGGAACAAAACGCCGCGAATTGCCCAGTTACCAAAGCGAGGAAATGAAATTATTAAATAGCCGAGTGGGAATAGAACCTACAACCGTCGCATTTATGCTCATGAACCACGGCAGTCTCTACTATTCGACGGCCATTTAACTTGATTGAGTAATAGATATTCTGGAAATGCTGATATTACATCACTTCGCATACCAAGCACGCACTGCAGTTAAAATATATAGGCGGAGTGCTTTCGAGTAAAGCGGGTTAAGTTATATAACGACCATATGGTCGTTCGATTATACTCAATACCTGTGTAGAATTTGTTGGGAATAAAATAATATTGGTGTTTTTACATTGGTTTACAATTTTAAGTGTTTCCGGAGTACTTTCGATTTGGTGGATGTAAGTTTTTTTTGTTAACGCGGTGCTTTTAGGCCCCATTCTTATTCGGGTAAAGTATTTATTTTCAAGATTATTGATTTTTGTTGTTATTACGTACATATTTTGAATTAAATTCTTTTTTTTACAGCGTTACGCTATATCCCGCATATAGCAGAGATAACCTAGTGGTAAGTCACTCCGTTCCCCACTGTCCACCCAATTCTGGAGGTATTGCGTGTTGAGTGACGGAACTAAACGTCCTTCGGAACTAAACGCTCACTCTGCCTTGTCCAGACACCAGCGACAAAATGAAAATATTAAATATTTCGTATCTAATAGTGGAAATCGAACCCACAACTGTCACGCTTAAAGTCGATCTTACATCTGTTACAATATAACAAATTATAAGAAACACCCCTTATCTTATCTAAGATGCTGCAATATCCGGAGATCACATCAAACGTTAAGATAGCAAAGCTTAATTGATGAATATACCAGTTTGGAATGCGTCCAAATAGATATAGTTCTGTCTGTATAAGTTGTTCGAAGTTATAGACATCGTTATTTAGTCCCCTCCCTTTGCCTCAGTTAACTGTATGTGTAACTTTAACGAAATTAAACTATCTGAAAGAATGTTGGGTATTTTGACGTACACTAAAAGTTTGTGGATAATTGTCAAAAAGTTTTAATGTACACGTGTAGCCTTATGTAAGTTTCTTTTTTTCAGATTCACTCTGTATCTCGCATGTAGCAGAGAGATTCTAGTGTTTTGATACTCTTTACTTTCCCTTGAATTCTGGAGGCTTTGCGTGTTGAGTTATGGAACTAAACGCTACGCTTTGCCTCGTCATCAGAGCTAAGAAATGAAAATATTAAATATTTATTTTTTTTAGAGTGGGAATTTAAATAGCCAGCATTACGACTATCCTATTTGTAACTTTCGATAGTTTTAAAGCTAGATCGTTTAATAGCGTTATTAATAGTTCTAGTTAAGTAAAAAGAATTTTAATCATAAATAATTATAAATAATAAATTTTAATCATAATGTGCTCAATGTCTCGAAAAGTAAAGAACGGAGTGTCCTAATACTAGGTTCCCTCTGCCTACTCTGCGTTATGCGGAGTACAGTGGTAAGCATAAGCTTTTTGTTGAAATCAAATCATTATTGTAATACAGTAATGTAGCTTCACGCTGTATCCATATTCCCATTTTCTGCCGATTTTTTTAGAAATTGAGTGTTGAGTGGCGGAAACAACGTCGCGCTTTGCCTCGACACCAGATCTAAGAAATTAAAATATATATATTTTATCTCCTCGAGTGAGAATCGAATCCACAACCTGTTGCGGCCTTGCTCGGCTCCCGGCTGTGGCCTCGTACCTATACATATCTATATATTTTCAATACAAACAAGCTTAATTAAATGCGTTACCAGTTAATTATAGTACAATTCATAGGTATCGACCCTTGATCCGTAACTACCCGGTTAGGGGTCATTAGCGATGCCGTATTGTACTAACCATATAAATTCCTATTATTTATGTTCCCAGCCTTTGCTTTTGCTTTGCTTCGTAGTTCAGTTGATTTATTCTAAAATGAAGTTGCAAGAAAGCGTAAATAACTGTAGTTGGTTGAAGTGTACAGTTACTTGCGTTTGTAAGGAATTTCTTTGTTCTTTGAAACGTATAATGGTGCTACTCGATCGACAAATCGAAAGGGAAATAAATACCTATTCAGATATCCCTCATGTATGTATGTATGTATGTATGTATGTATGTCAAGCGATCTTAATAATAGCAGATATTTGAAAGTTTCTTATATTTGAAAAAAAAAACAGATTTTTAAAGAAAAGAAAAGGAAAGGAGCGCCACATACTACGGTCTCTCCGTACTTCTTTGACCTGGTCCACTGTCATCAACCTCTTCATCTATGGCCTCCGGGGACCTTATCTTTTTTTTTAAAAAACCTTGTAATTTGAGGCCGGTCGTGGCGCAGCGGCACGAGGTGTGACTGCAAAACCGACTGGTTCTGGGTTCGATTCCCACTCGAGGAGATGAAATATTTACTTAAATTTATATTTCCATTTCTTTGCTCTGGTGTCGAGGTTAAGCGCGGCGTTGAGTTCTGCCCCTCAACACGCAATGCCTCCAGAATTCAGCAGAAAGTGGGGAACGGAGTGTCTTAACACTAGGTTCCCTCTGCCTACCCTGCTGTGTGCGGGATACAGCGTGAAGCTAATTTAATTTAATTTTAATTTTCTTGTAATTTAGAAATGATGTCATCGTAGCGCAGTGGACAGCGTCTGTATGTAAGTGCAATAGTTTGGGTTTGATGTAGTTGGAGAAATAAATAATTTTCATTTCATTTTAGTTATGTCAAAGTCAACTAATGTCTTAATCCAATTTCCGTCTACTTGCCCTCCAATATGCGGGATAAAGCGAGAAGACGAAAAAAATATATATTATTATTTAATTAGCTTATTGCAAACAATTTATATTATTTATCTACGTAAAATAACAATTTAAAGTGTTTCCAAGTAACACAATACTGCTTATCCTTGAAGTGTAGAAGTTAGCAAATAATACATTGGTGTAATAGTAGTTGTAAGTTGATCCAGTAGCTCTCTAGATGCTTTTGTTTTATACTACTTGTTGAGAGTTGCTTAACAAAGTTCGTGATATCACCTCAGAGGATACAAGTCGAGCATATACTTATATATTTTGTAACGGAGAAATAAAATCTATATTCTATTTTTGTTTATAAAATTGATAATGTTTAATTTGAATTGTAGTGGGACGTCGTGGCGCAGGGGCACAAACTTGTGGTTGTAAACGCGACGATTGTGAGTTTGATTCTTATGCGCCGGTACGCAGTGTTTGTTTCGGAGAGTCCACCGAGTTTCCAAAAATGTGTAATTCTAAATATACGCGATTAACCCCGTTTAAATACTTTCATTTAAAATGTGTAATAATCGTGAAAATCAAAAAACTTATTATCAAATAATTCATTTCGCCAAATGGAAATCGAACACACAATCGTTATGTTTATAATCACACCCTTGAACTACCGGAATAATCTTTAATTTTATCTTAATCTTTTATAACCATATTTTAATATAAACGATAATGACAGTAGCAAATCGAGAATGTATAGTAAATTTCAGAACGAAGGCTAATATTGTTTATAGTTAGTCTGAACGAAGTGTCATGAAAATCACGTTTTCCAATTTTTCATACTTTGCCGGTCGTCTATTTCAGAGGAACTTGTGTACAAAGATTTGTACCATTATTTAAATTTGAAACCAAACACAGTGCTAATATATTTATATAAAGATATATTATAGATGAACTACTTACCGTTGTGAGGAATAAATACTTTAAAATAAAAAAAAAATGATTCACGCTGTATCCTGCTTATAGCAAGGTAGACATGGGGACCTAGTGTTAAGATACTCCGTTCTCAACATAATGCGTTGTGTGTTGAGTTGCGGAACTAAACGTCACGCTTTTGCCTAAGCACCAGAACGATAAAATGATATTATTAATAAATAATAATTTATTCTCATGACAGCGAATCGAACCCACAACCGTTGCGTAACAAACACGACACGACGTGCCCAAGTTAGCACATTTATTTAATCTTACGGCTAACCTTTTTGTAATAAATATTAAATCATATGTTTTTATATTCGCGTTGATCCATGTAAGGAAGGCTGTTACTCTGGTATAAACGGATGGGAATCCGGCTTGGCAACTGTTGTCCAATCCGAAAGATACAATACCAACCTGAAGGAAAAAAAATATAAAAATTATAATATTATAAAGTTTATACCCACTTTCCCTTAACTCATTATATGGAAAATTGTAAAATATTTGTGGTAGATCGAAGCTACGTCACTTTTATGAAGTATAAGAAGTTAACATTGTGGATCTGGTTTAGTCAGCGAATTATATATTTTCATTTCCTCGCTCTGGCATCGAGACAAAGCGCGACGTTGAGTCTTTAATGTCTGAACACTTTCCTGAGAACTTATCCCAGGATCGCATTACCTACTCTGCTAGTGCAGGATACAGCGTGAAGCTATAGTAAAAGAATAAACTATAAAACATGAACGTAGCGGGACTCGATCCCACAATAACAATATTTTGTCATTTACTTTTTATGAGAATGGCTAATTTTCGAAGCGATTTTAAGCATTATAGTATTAATACTTATAGTACGGGAGCCGACGATGCTAAATCGGGACTTACTTGAGCGTCATAGAGTCAACAAGATAAAAATGTCATCGGTGGGGTGAGCGATATCCATGTCCTACGTATTCTTAAAAATGTAAGTATGTGAATCTAATTGTTTTCATAATAGAGGTGACCGTACGGAAGAGTTAAAAATGAAAAAAAAATGATCGAGCGTGTCAGATTTTTTAAGGCGATGTTAAGTGAATCTGAAAATGAGCTCTTATATAATAATCTGACGTTTTGTATGTGACGCAGCAATGTTAGAATGTGCAAAAAAAACGCATTCTATATTTTAAAAAAACATGCATTCTATATTTTTCCATGGTATTGTATCTTACAAATCAAGAGCTTTCATTTCATAATCATATTAAGTAGGTTGTGAAACTTGTAATCCGCCATTTCGTCACAGCGGCCATTTTGGATTAACAACGATATTGACTAATTTTGTTGTTATGATTAATGGATTACGATATTCCAAATTTCAGCTCAATTAGACACTGGGAAGTGGGTCAAATTGAGCTTGCAAATTTTCACATACATACAACACAAACAGGGTAAGTTAAATAAAAACTTAAAAAAATAAACGTCAAAAATAAACTCTAAAAATTGATATAAATGAACTATAAAATCTTTATACTTTTTTATTCATAATTTGAACTTTGAACTTTATTATAATAACAATTCCTTTTTCTTTAAATACTTATTGTTATACTCCACTTTAGGAATCCACCCCATAGTCATTTGGATTCCAACTTGAATGTACCAAAACAACAGTGGTAACGATTCTAATTCCTCCAGAGTATAAGAGAAGTGAACCCAGGACTACCGTAAATTGAGCAGCTTGGTTCTGCCCGTCCCACCAGCAATGCTGTTATGACTCGGGTGGTTGATATTAATGCTCCTCCACGGACGGATGGCCACCCTGATTTCAGTTCAATATCTAAACCTGGCTGTAAAATATTAGATTTTAGCTACCGATGTCGTACATATAATCAAATGGAAGTAGCTAAAAAAATTATAGTTCTTTATGTTATTCTTACCGAAGGTACAGTGTAAGAATTAATTTAATTGAAAACGATTACAAACAACAAAACCCAAACTAAATTCTTTATTTATGTAAAGCCTTACAATATAGTTGGGGCTTTACACTAAGTACTTTATTGACAAGATAAACAATCAAGCTGTTGTTAATCAACTTCCTCGACGAATTGACTAAATACAATAAATACAACACGTATACAACAAAAATATTTTTCAACTCGAACCAATAGTTCTTGAGATTAGAGCTATCAACCAAAATAAACTCTTCAGATCTATAATATTAGTATATATATCTATAGCAATGTAACAGATGCTATATTATCAACATTCCATTGAAAGCGCGTTAATTTACTATCGTCATCGTTAATTACGATCAGAAATTAATTAAGATTTGATACACTCTATACATTTGTATTATATTGAAGTAGTCAATATAATTATAATATTCAATGTATTCAGTATAATAAAATATAGATAGTTTATGGCCATGTGGAGTTCGATTATCGTCTCTGTGTAAACGCGATGGTTGTGGGTTCGATCACTACTCGGACGATTTATTATTTATTTCTTCTAGCAGACAGTTAGAAGTCCAGCCAAGTCCATTGGCAAAGTTAATTGTGCCAGATGTGCACAATTCAATTGTGTTTTGTAAATGTAAAAATAATAGTTTATTTTTTTCAAGCTTCACCATTGGGTCTCGTTCGTTTCCCACTTCTCACCATTCATCCGAATGCCCGAAATATTACGTGTTGACTGGAGGAACTCAACGCCGCGCTTTACCTAGTCACTTGAGCGCGGATTTGAAAATATTAATTATTTCATTCCCCCGCGTGGTAATCGAACCCATAATCATCACGTTTACTGTCGCACGCCTGTGCCACTTCAGTAATAGTTATTTAGTGAGATGTATTAATATACTGTTTATTTTTAATCAAGATTACACCGTGAATTCGAGGACTCTATATTGTACAAATATTAAAATAATAATATGTTCTTATTCTCATATTGTATTGTTATTATAAATGTTATTGAAAGTTTGTTAGTATGTTTGTCTGCCACATAAAAATGTGCGATTCTCTTGATTGATAAATTAAAATGATTTTGGCATAATTACGTATCAGGGGCTGATAGGCGTGGGTTATTTTTTTTATTTGTATTAATATAAACTTTATTAATAACAGATCTATATAGAAACTGAAAATGGAAAGAAACTTACTTCTGCGGCAATCAAAACTATTTAATTGAATTTTCAAACGACGAGCATGGTTCTAACGAATCGTTACGGCGCTGTTAAATTAGTATTAGATACCTAGCATTTCTGTTACTCATACATATAAGATTTAAAATATTTCTTACATGCTTTCAAAATACGGTGTTGGGTTCCGTCACCAAAAAAAATGCTTAAGATTTTCTTTATGTTGGGTGAACGAACACATGTACATATAGCTTCACGCTGTATCGTTATATAGAAGGACTAGAGGGCGCGCGCCGCTTCGCCCGCTTATTAGGAGTGAATTCTAAAAAAACCATGAAACACATGTTCAATATAATATTTTTAACAGTCTGAATTTAAATTTTTATAAAAATCGGTGGCGATTTAAAGATTTTTCCATATGAACTTTCAACCCCTTATTTGAATCCTTAGGGGGTGATTTCTTAAAAACCATGAAACACGTGTTCAATGAAATATTTTTAAGAGTCTGGATTTAAAATTTTATAAGAATCGGTGCCAATTTAAAAAAAATCCATACAAACTTTCAACCCCAATTTCATCTCTTTAGGGTTAAAATTTTTCAAAATCCCTTCTTAGTGGATGTCCAGAATATGAAAATAAACATCTGCCCAAATTTCACGTTTCTACCATCAGCGGTTACGTCTCTGCGTGCGTCTTACCTCAGTCAGTCAGCACAAGTCCTTTTATATATATAGATTGTTAGAGAGAGTGTAATGTTAGGATACACCGTTCTCTTTTTCGCTTGAATTAGAGGTATTGAGCGTTAAGTGATGGTACCCAATGCCACACTTTTTCCATCAGAGTGGGACAAGATAATATCATTTTCCTCCGACTCGAGTATGTAACCATGGCATTCTTAAACGCTAGCCCACAGCGCCGCACCAAATTAATTTTGTCATATTTTTTATGTTAAATAAATATAACATTTTTGAAACAAGGATTAATTTGAGATATAAATTAAAATAATATACGAATTTGATGTTAAGAAGTACAAATTTAAGGTTTAAAACAGTATACTTTATATGTAAACTAATAAAATTCATATAAAAAATAGTTTATTTGATGTGTAGAAGGATGATTTGAAGTGAAAAATTTAATGCGTAAAAGTATGAATTTGGAGTAAAAAATCTATAAATATACAATATACAGAGATATTTTTTCGATTCGAACTAGTAGTTCTTAAACTATCGCTAGATATAGCAATGTGCTTAACACCTGCTGTACAGGGAGAAATTTAAAAAAAATAGATATATTAGCAAAGATAGTATAGATTTTACAACCTACATTAAAAAACAACTCATACAAAAAAACATATTTTTCTTTAGACCTAACCTAAAATCATTCCATCGCTCGAATATTCCAAGCACGATACAAACCTCGCTATCTAACCGGAAGTCGTCGTGGTCAGGATTCATCGTTTTTGCAACGTGAAAAAGTATTAATAAGTTGACAGGTGCTATCGCGACGGAAAGCCGGAAGGTATAAACGGGCTTTAGCCGGTCGTTCGCTGTTAAGCCATTCACTTTAAATAGACAACGATAATTTAACTTTTTTATCTCACATTTTCGCTTTAATACGAGAAATGGATTTAAATTAAAGACGATTTGATTTTTATGTTTGTTTATATGATACTAAATCTACTTAGCATTCTACAGATTTAACGTTTGAGCACTTGTTCGTCGTGTTGCGGGTTTGCAGTGCCTGTGTCTGATGATGCTATTCTACGTATATCAGGGTATTGGGTTCGCAGAAGGAACCTAGTGTTAAGACATTCCACTATATGGTCCAATTTTCGAGACATTGCGTGTTGAGTGGCGAACCTCAACGCCGCGCTTTTTCTTGTAGATACTATAACCCTCTATAAATATATAACATTAACATTAAATTTGTATAATATTTACAAGTTCTCTAATAAGTGAATAACGTTTGTCCGTTCGAAGAGGTGTTCCTGCGATGCCAGAGCACATTAAAATTAAAGAAATTTCTCTTGCTTTGTATATAAATATGTAAAATTTTATAACCAAATAAAATATGATTGAATGAATGAAGAGAAAAGAGGAGATTTTTTGTCATTTTTACATAAAAATTACAAATAATGTCCTCTTTTCTCTTCATCTATCCGTTGACATGATAATTTTAGAAATACTAAATAGTGTTAGTATTCTTATAGTTTATAGTTTCTGAAGTTTTGCCAAATTGCCGCGTAGCGTTTTGTTTCCTTATATCTCATTGAATAACGCATAAAAAGTAATTGGCAGTAATATGCCTACTGGTTATTGCGTAATATGAGAAACTATATGAATGTTAATAATTATATTATATGTATTGTATGCGATAAGCTTATATCTTCATGAAACATGGAAAATCTTGGCTAAGCTGTATTTTTTTTAGCTTCACGTTGTATCTCGCATAAAGCTGGGTAGGTAAAGGGAACCTAGTGCTAAGAGACACTCTGTTTCCCTCTTACCGTCGTTTTTTTAGCTGTGTTGCCTATTAAGTGGCGGAATTCAACGCCGCGCTTTGCCCTGGTATCAGAACAAAGAAATAAAAATATTATTAATAATAATAATTTATTCCTGCATGTTTGCTTATAGTCACACCCTTGAGTTCGCGGGCAAAGATGGACTCAGTATTAAAAAAATATATATTTTTTCTTCATTTCTTTATTTCTTCTTTTCATTTAAAACAAAGGTTGGTTTTTCTCCACTCAACGTGACATTGGCGAAGTAATATGTGCTATTTACACGAGCTCTTGAATTAGAGCGGCATACTACGGACGAAGTGTCTTAACACTAAGTTCTATCTATATAGCCTGCTATATATGGGATAAAGCGTAAAAAAGAAAATATATCAGCATGATTTCAACCAATATTCATTTCATTATTAACAAACAAATAAAATTAATAAAAACAAATATTAAACTACTATTAGCTACTATTAACATTATTTTATTACCATAAAATATATATTTTTTTGCTTGAAATATTTAATGTAAATACACAACGTTTTTGCCTTTTTTATTATTCTATAAATTTGAACTCTAAAATTTTAAATTCTGAGTGTACTATCTCACATATATATATATTGGTATCAACGATCAATATCCCGTGGGAATCTATTGAAGTTTCGATGTAAAAAGCACTTTGCGTATTAAACCAGATATAACACAATAATCCCATCAATTTTCATACAAATCCTTTTGTATGAACATTTTGTAGGATTATGTTATTACATTACAAGTTTTTTTATTACAATAATTTTTTGACTAGGTTTTTATACGCGTATTTGCTCGCGTGGTCAAACTAAAATCTAAATTGATAATACAGTTTAAGCGTGGGAGGTAACTCTGACCGTAAATTTTATGGGTTAACCGCAGTTCAACAGTGGGTTAGATAAACCAGAAGTTCACCGGTTGAGTGATAATAGCGGAATACATTTTAACGGTCATTGATCAATCAGTAGTCCTCCAGATAAACCAAGAGCTGGCTATTTTTTATGCTCTTCATCACTTTTCACAGCAGCTAAAGCAATAGTTTTGTAATTAGATGAAACCATCGCCTTTCTTCGGGATCAGATGGATAAGAGCGCTCTTCTACAAGTCTGAGTCTACGCTTACTGAGTAAAGATGCCAAAACAGGCGCGTTAGTTCCGGTGTCAGCTCAGGATCACATAAACCGATTTTATAAGAGATGCCATCTGACCCGCTTGAATTGTAGATGTCCAAAGAAGACTGAGGTCGTCTAACGATTTTTTGGCTGAACTTATCTTTAGACAATTGTATTAAACGATAAAATGGGTAAAATTGATACTTGGGTGCATCAGTCCAGAGATGAAAACATTACTGCACATGAGGTCGAACCTAGGCCTTATAGAGGGCCAATGGGTGTTTTGCGTTCTTTGAGGCCTTGCTTTTCAGATGATCGCGATACAAGCAGTTCCGTAAATTTCATCCATTCCCTACGCATTATCCATTTTTCGAGACATTGCATTGAGTGGTGGAACTTAACTCCACCCTTTGCCTATTTTCTTTGTTACTAGAAACAGGAAATGAAAGTATTTAAATTCCCCGAGTAGGAATTAAATCCACAACCGTCGCGTAGAGACAGACGCTGTGCTACTGAGCCCCAGCAGCTACATTTAAATTTCGATATCATTTATATTACAGAATCATCAAATTGTTTCACTCTGCTAACAATTTCGAAATCAAATTAGGCACGTGTCAAAGGTGTGATGAAGTTAATTAAAGGTTCTGCGGCCGACGCTGTCATTATTAATAATTTCTTAGTTCAAATGATTTGCTTTGATAAAACCACTTTGGGCTGCCCTTTTAGCCTCTCTTGTATTAGCCAAATTAGAAATCTACTTATTTTTGTATACGTTTTAGTATAAATAAGCTTTTAAAAGCTTAATCTAGTTAAGAGATACTTATTATCTAAGTTTCCTTTCTTTTCGGTATTTAATGGAATATATATACATTTAACCAATGGTTAAATCATTCTTACACAATACTATTGATAAATGACTAGGGCCCGTATTTATAAATCGCTCTCAAGTCTGAGACCGAACTTGAGATGTCGTTGTCATTTATAAATATATAATTTACTGTATGTCTTTTTTGTATATATGTATATTCATTGATTGCTGAGGATTTTTTTTTAATTAACGCTCTATCCCTCATATATTAGAAAACCTGGTAAACTAGTGTGAAGGTACATTCCCGTTAGGACAATTCCATTCTCCACATTAATACTAGGTTTCCTCTGTCTTCCCTGCTATAAGCGGGATACAGTGAAACTATTACTTTTATTAAAAAATATATATTTTTTGTATCTAGAATATTTTACATACCAACTACCAAAAAAAAAGCCTTATCCAGTATATGTATACGGCACTCGTCGCTGAAATGCCTAATTAAAATCTTCATCAAAATCCTTCCCCAAATATATGTGTCTAACAAATTCAAAAGCAACACTTTGCATAATGTGTAAACAGCAAACTCTCTTTGACAATTTCGGGAGTGGCGCTCGTTTTATCTAAATGTTTATTTTGGAAGTAGTATTGAGGCCATCGTGGCGCAGTGGTTCAGCGTTTGACTTTAAACGCGACGGTTATGGGTTCGATTTTTATTCGGCAGTAGTAGTAGCGAAGTGTATAATTGTTTTGCGTCAATAAGACAAAGCGCGGCGTTGACATTCACCACTTAACATGTAATGATTTAAATGTAATAATTTCTCCGAGTGTAGACCAAACCCACAACCGTGGCGTTTACTTTTAGATTTTATGCCACTGCGCGATGACGGCCTTCTATTGTACGTATTATATTCTAAGAATTAAATAATGAAAAATCGCATTTCAAGAGATTTTCATTGAAATAGCCAAACTTAAAACTGCGTTACGAGAGTGATGTAGTAGAAAACTATTGTGTTGCAAGTACTACACTTTAAATTTTAAATATATTTTATAAGAAGTATCCTCTCACGATACATCCGGGGCAAACAGTCAACGGTCTCGTAACGGCAATCATGTTTGCTGCCTTTATAACTGGACATTTTGTAAGCAGATTTTCTTTTATTATGTTGTTTGTTGTTTATTTTATATAGTTTGCTGTGATGTTGAGTTTTTTTTTAGTTTTTCATCAAATGTTGTAATACACAGAAAGTATTTAATATTAAATTAGCGTCTACAGTTGTACTCTCGACATGGAATATCTGGACATGGAAGAACTGAATGGCCTAACACTAGGTTCCCTGTGCTCACCATACTATTGGCGGCATAAATAATGAAACTAAAAACTTATTAAAATTGATCAATAATAAATTTTAGTGTATAAACGTAGAGTGTGGCGTTAAGTTTCGCGGAGACAGGAGAACGGAGTGTCTTGACGCTAGATCATTTGAGTGTATCCTTAAAAACGATGAATTGAGGAAAGTAGATCACTGCAACACTTACTCGCTCTTGACTTATTTCGTACAGTATTATGGAAAAGTAGAAAGAGTGTCTAGTCTAGTCTTTTTTCCAATTTCTACCGGCAGTTTCAGATTTTTTAACATTTTTTAAGTGTTATTCCACACTTTGGAAAAACAAATACTTATTTAGAAAACGTATAAAAATTTTAACGTAACGGGACTCGAACCCGCGCCTCCTGGAAATCGATCTGGTCGGTTTATACGTTTTCTAAATAATTAATTTCAAAGTAATTTCAAGGAATATATCCAGATACGATGCTCTCTCTAACTATTTATATTTTATCACCAATATATACACACAAAATTGACTTCTGAATATTAGACTTGGGAGTATCGAACTCGACATTCGTATAATTTTAAAAATTTTCAACTAAAATTGTGAAATTTTATGCAGTTTTCTTGATAACTATATTGCAATATTAATGCAATATAGTAATAAAATAAAAAGAATATTTTTAGGGTGCCAAAAAATCTAATAATAAGCTTTGATTATTATGGATAAAGAAAATATTTACGTTGTCTGAGGTCGTCATCGTGGTGCAGGGGCACAAGCGATAGACTGTATGGCAATGGTTGTAGGTTCGATTCCCACTCGCGGGAATCAATGATTATTTTTTAATATTTTCATTTCATCAGTCTGCTACCAAGACAAATTGCGCAGCTTTGAATTCCGCCACTCAACACACATTGATTCAAAAAATCTGTGGAAAAGGGGAACGGAGTGCTTTGTCACTAGATTCCCTCTGCTTACACTATTTTATACGGGATACAGTGTAAGGCTAAAAAAGAAAATAATCTTTTGTTTATAAAAGATTGTAATCTATGAGCGGGTTACTTAAAGTTTAATAATCACAATACAATGACAAAATTATAACCTTATTTCAATTTAAATACTCACTCAGTTGAGGCTAGTCGTGGCGCAGCGGCACGAGGTGTGACTGTAAAACCGACTGGTTGTGTGTTCGATCCCCGCTCGAGGAGATGAAATATTTACTTAAATTTATATTTCCATTTCTTCGCTCTGGTGTCGAGGCTAAGCGAGGCGTAGAGTTCTGCCACTCAACACGCAATGCCTCCAGAATTCGGCAGAAAGTGGGGAACGGAGTGTCTTAACACTAGGTTCCCTCTGCCTACCCTGCTGTGTGCGGGATACAGCGTGAAGCTGATTTATTTATTTTACTCAGTTAAAAGCGGCGTTACATAAATTAATTTCAAGTTTCATATTACGTTTAATTAACGGAGTTATACTTTTCATAATTTCCGAAAATGGCCTCCAAGAGTATCGTATTTTATTCGGATCCAGTCGAGCTTATTTTAATAGCTTTATAAGGTTTGAATTTTTGTTCAAATGAAATTTAATATTAAAATACCATATGGTGTAGTGGTATGTATGTATACTTTGATATAGGTTACAAAGGTCGTCATGGTACAGCAGCACAGTATCTGACTAAATAAACAGGTTTGATTTCCACTCGAGGGAATAAATATTTTTCATTTTCTCACTCTGGTAACAAAACAAAGTGCCGCGTTGTGTTCAGAGTTTTGAATTATTTTTATTATCGCATTTACTACTTTCTATCGCAAATATTAAAAATCGTATCGTATCTATACAAATATTCCCTAATGAAAAATTATGATTTTATTTGATTCGATTCGAGAGAGTATATCTTGTAATTGGAAGACAGAGAGAAAAGAGCACTAATTCCAACAGCTTGTGCACAGCTTTTTGACCTTGTGCTCTCAGGGGAGTCCTCGTACTTTTTACGTGACCAATAAATAGGGTTTCCAGCGTTTCCAGCGTAATCAATAATGGTTCGAATGTCAATCTAGATCTCCCTCTGCATCTCTATCTTCTCACACTCGCCTCATAACTCTTTCGAACTAGTCTTTCATAATTTACTCGTATTATTATAAACAGAATATTTTTTTTGAAGTACCTACCTACTATAATTTGGTTACAGAAAATGCTTACTTTGATATTAACATACAAAAACTTTCAATCTACGAACAAACTACTACCAAGTGAAACATTAAACATTTTATTTTCCACAACATCAAAATCAGAATGTATATTGAATAACTTGCATACATCACATATAAACCGCATGTATTAGAGCTGTTTCATACAATGTTTTATTTTACAATAACACTAAAAAGTTGCTTCAATTTGGTACTAACTACTTATTTTTCAATTTATTTCTTTTACTTCACGCTGCACTATGGATAATGGTAGAACAACGGCAGATCAAAATTTATTTTTACTAAAGTCGTCCCTGACGCACTTTTTATTTTTTTTTATTAGTTTAATAGTGGACCTTTGATGTAATGAATTTTTTTTTCGTGATTTACATTTGGAATATATTTTTTTTTATTGTGAGAAATTGTAATACGTAAGAATGTCTATTTCAGGTTGTTCGCATCGATATTTTAAACTTAATTTCCTTAAAAAAATGTGCAAATAGGTATAAAGTGTTATATATTTTTAAAAAGCCTATAGTATGTGGATCTTAAAACAATTATTATATTGTGGATTTTGTGACTATATTCCTATAAAAAATATTAATAATAAGTGACGAGATAAAAGGTACATGTTTAAAGTTTATCGAGACTTTTGACAGTTACCGACGTCTACCGACGCGTTACATTTGATGTTGTTTTATAGTCCAGATATTCATAAATAACATTTAAAAAAATCAGCTGCGGAAACGTGCGGTTTAAGAAGTTATCACGAAAACTACGATACAAGTCAGGGAACAAGAAAACTCTATCTATTGAAATTTCTAATATTGTACTATTTAATTGATTAAATTGCGATAAATTTCAATTAAATTATTGTTATTTATTGATAAAAGATCGTTTATCTTCATTTTGGACACATTTTGCGGTTTTATTCAGCAATAAAATGCACACTACCTTCGTTTATAAAATTATATAAAAAGAGTGAATTAATTTAATAAATCTATTAAAAATTAGCAATAAAATTACTAACATACGTTTGATTGTTAAGTGTCTCCACTAAATTTCAAAATGGCTAATACTTTCAAGTGTTTCAAGCGTGAATTATTACTCCCATACATTGAAGGACGAAAAAACTTGAATCAATCAATATTAGCTATCAATATTTCTAAAAGAAAAGTATCATGTTTCTGTAGGCAACATGTGTTTTATTATCAGCAACATTCAAAGGAATCTCATTCGTCCTTTTAATAAACGATGGACAGAAGCGTCCCGGTAAAAGGATTCGTTTTTTTAAAAAACAACGAAAATTGGTTAGATCCTGAATATTTTGAAGAATTAACACCCAATCATTGAAGAAGTAGCACATGAGAACTCACCATCAACGTCTTCTGGGAAACGCGGAAGACCCTGTGTCCCTATGGGGACTTATCAGAATCAAGGAAAAGGCGAAAATACCGCGCTATTTAGTGAATATGGCTTTGGACACATCTGCAATGCGTACGTTCAGGGCTTACGTTCCATAGAAGGAGAATTAGAAGCAAAACTCGTGGAAAAACTAAGGCTTGCTGACCGAGATACAATGTCTCTATATTTGTCTCTAATGAAGATACCCTAGATCTTTTAAAAGTGAATTAACTTATTATGGATCCCGAAGTTCACCAAGTATAATTAAATATAATATACTCATTATGTAATATACATTCATTCCTAATATTATTCTACTTGTAAATCAGTTTTTGTAAATTTTATATTTTACTAGAGGGCGCGCGCGGCTTCGCCCGCTTATTAGAAGTGAATTCTAAAAAAAACACGAAACACGTGTTCAATAAAATATTTTTAACAGTCTGAATTTAATCTATATATATAAAAGGACTTGTGCTGACTGACTGAGGTAAGACGCACGCAGAGCCGTAACCGCTGTGCGTAGAAACGTGAAATTTGGGCAGATGTTTATTTTCATATTCTGGACATCCACTAAGAAGGGAATTTGAAAAATGTTATCCCTAAAGGGATGAAATAGGGATTGAAAGTTTGTATGGAAAAAAAAATTAATCTGCACCGATTTTTATAAAATTTGAAATTCAGACTCTTAAAAATATTTCATTGAACACGTGTTTCATGGTTTTTAAGAATTCACCCCCTAAGGGTTCAAATAAGGGGTTGAAAGTTTATATGGAAAAATCTTTAAATTGCCACCGATTTTTATAAAAATTTAAATTCAGACTGTTAAAAATATTTTATTGAACACGTGCTTCGTGTTTTTTTTTAATTCACTCCTAATAAGCGGGCGAAGCCGCGCGCGCCCTCTAGTTTTTTATAAAAATCGGTGGCAATTTAAAGATTTTTCCATATAAACTTTCAACCCCTTATTTGAACCCTTAGGGGGTGAATTCTTAAAAACCATGAAACACGTATTTAATCAAATATTTTTAAGAATCTGAATTTCAAATTTTATAAAAATCGGTACAGATTTTTTTTTTTCCATACAAACTTTCAACCCCTATTTCATCCCTTTAGGGTTAAAATTTTTCAAATTCCCTTCTTAGTGGATGTCCAGAATATGAAAATAAACATCTGCCCAAATTTCACGTTTCTACCATCAGCGGTTACGGCTCTGCGTGCGTCTTACCTCAGTCAGTCAGTCAGCACAAGTCCTTTTATATATATAGATAGATTAACTAAGTATGTGTAATCATAACTATTAATTTCTTACTCAAATAGATAACAGCTTAAGAAACATTGTTTATTAATAAACTAATCAAATAATACATTTTTATTACTACTATAAGTAGTGTGGACTAAGGAAATTAAATAATCTTTTTTTCATTATTTTTTTAATATATATATGCTCCAATAAAAGTATAATATCTGAACTTTACCTAAAGCGCTATTTTATACTTTATGCTTGTGCAAAAATTCAATTGTTTATCTTAACAAATAAAAAAGTTATTGATTTTTGATCTGATACAGACCTCGATTGCCCATAGTGCGCTGTACACCGCATATAGAGTAGTCAGGGAACCTGGGATATAAGTGATAAGACACTCCGTTTCGTGTTGAGTATCGGAACTCAACGTCGCACTTTGCCTCGCTTACCATAGCGAGAAAATGAATATATTAAACATTTAATTTCCTCGTCAGAAAAATGAAACCACGACCTATCACAATTACAGTCGCACGCTTGTACCTTTACATTACGATTCCCTAATCAATATGAACATAGAATTTAGTATTGTTTTATTAAATTTCAATATATTTCTTAAAAAAATATCGTCCATTGTATGAAACAGTGTTAATAATCAGGATAAAACCAGAGATTAATAGCTTCACATTTATTCGGTGTAAAAGAGTTTTCTGTTCTCGCACCCGCCTCGGCCGCAACCCTTACTGATTCCAGTGTTGTTACAATTTAACTTGCAATTTGGAGTTTTGTCCTCGTCTTATGAGATTACAACATAATTATACTTTGAGCTGAAAGATGAGCACTTATATGGTTTGTATTGAGTTAGTGTATTGTTTTTTTTTATTTATAATGAGAAACTATAAATAAATTACAGCGGTAAAGCGCGGAGAGCCATGCAATGTCTATAGAATTCGGCGGAAAGTGGTGGAACGGATGTGTCTTATGGATATGGAGTATTTTAACACTAGGTTGCAAGGCTTACTTATATTTATTGTTTATTTTGTACAAAATAAATGCATATGCCCGCAAACTTAAGTTTGTTAACTTTAATTGGCGCATCATAAAACCGTATAGGGTATTTCCCAATCACAATCCTGAAATTGGTACAGAAGCCTCGGTGGGTCCAAATCGCGCTTGACCAGTTTTTTCTTAAATAAACATTCGTATATTTCAAGCGAGCGTAGCCGCATGGCGGCCGTTGTAATAAAAATAATAGTATGTACTATATATGTATATTATTAAAAATAATAATTATACCAAGCCAATAACAGTCACGGAAGGAGTGCACCAAGGCTCAGTGCTAAGTCCCTTCCTGTTTTGCTTGATTTTAGACTCACTTACTGAGGCGGCGCAGTCTTCAGCCTCATGGACTTTTATCTATGCAGATGACGTTGCCATTTGTACCGAAAGCCACGTAAAATTGCAAGAGACGCTCCTGGCATGGAAACACCAGTTGCAATTGGGTGGCCTGACGTTGAGTGTTGCAAAAACCCAGTACATGGCACTCAATGACCCTAGTCCAAATAACAGCCCAATACCCATTGATGGACAATTAGTCACCATGTGCGATCAGTACAAATACCTGGGCAGTATGATGCACATGTCTGGGAACTTGGAATGCAACATTCAACACAGAATAGCTGCAGCGTGGTTAAAGTGGCGAGAAGTCACTGGTGTCACCTGCGACAAAAAGATGCCGGTTAAACTGAAAGGTTTAATCTACAAGAGCTTAATAAGACCAGTCCTTACGTATGGCAGCGAAACATGGGCTGTTACTCGAAAAAACATCCATACCATCCAAGTTGCCGAAATGAAGATGCTAAGGTGGATGTGTGGCGTAACCAGGCGCGATAAAATCCACAACGACTACGTGCGAGGTAGCCTCGGTGTGCGTGATATTGCCGACAAGATGCAGGAGAGTAGGCTGCGATGGTATGGACACGTTACGAGGAAGCCACCTGACTACATAGGAAATTTGGCACTACAACTTAACATCCCCGGTCGAAGACCAGTAGGAAGACCCAAGACGAGATGGAAAGAAGTAGTGCTAAAAGATAAGGAGGCATGCAAGGTCACTGACGATGACGTCCACGATAGAGCGAAGTGGAGAAGCAAAATTAGGAAAGCTGACCCCACCACCATGTGGGATTCATAGCTAGGAAGAGAGAGAGAGAGAGAGAGAATAATTATATCATGAAAGTCAGTCCCAGTGGAGGAGCATGCGACTTTAATCAAGACAATTTGTATTTAATTGTGTTACTCTAAAAGCTCATCTATCTTCTAGTCAAAATCTTATAAAAAAATGTTTAGCTGTTATCAACCTGGACAATCAGATTTTTTTATAGATACAGACATTTTTTATATTTATATATGTCCTGATAAAGATATCTGTCTATTTAATGCTTTAAGAGCGGAATAGCATTTAAATGTTATTCCGTATCGGATCGGGATTTATAAAGGGAAAATCGCAATAACCCCTCTAACTATCACGATGTGAAATAAAACTCTTATGCGAACAACAATTTATCAAGCCCCAAAAGTAAATAAAGTTAAAAGATTTAAATGATTAAAATGTATTAAATGTATCACGGTATCAATAAACATGCTAAAATAACCAACAAATTTTCCATAAGTAATCGTTAAGGCAGAAGAAATCGAGAGCAGGCCGCTAGTCTAATAAAATAATAAATTAGAAATAGCTGATATTATAAAACATCAATACCAAAAGATAAATACTAGTGCCAAAACTCTCTTAATAACGCTTTCTCACCAAAAGTTTATTTAGACTATCTGTTGACATCGCCTACACATGCTTTCACAGGAGTGCCCTTGAACTAATTGTGTTCTGGAGACATTTCCAAGTTCTAAGAGAGCTCCGGGTCTAAGTGTACATAGGACTGCTGTAGAGTGGTCCTGCTGTGTGTTTTCGGAGTTGTGTCAGCTCACGTCTTAAATGTACTGAATTTATTGAGGTTTGTAAAGATGATGAAGGTTTGTTTGGTCAGGATGGGGGGATTATGTGATTTGTATACTGAGTGTAGATTGAAATTGAGTGCTGTACTTTTTTAGCTTCACGCTATATCCTGCACATAGCAGGCTAGGTAGGGGTTATTAAGACGTCGCCGTTCCCCATTAAATTTATTTTTAAAATTATATTAACATTATTTTTAAAGATTTTTTTTTTCATCTTAACAAATAAAATTAATATTTTTCAACATATAGAATTTTCAACTATGCTTTGCTGACATTTTTATACGAGTTCTGGTTTTGTAATAAGCTTTTTATAATAAAACTATTCATATTCTGTTAGAAAACAAAGAGGCTTCGAGTCTGAGCACAATAAAAAATATACTTTTTCGTATGAAGATTTTAAATTATAATTTTTCGACATTTACATACATATTACAGTTTATTCTGCGCTCTGGTCTTTTTTCACGTTAAATATCATAGACTTGCTTATATTCTGCTGAAAGCGGAGTTTCCGCTTGTGAGTACGACACTAAATTAAATTTTGTTATGTCTCAACAATATAAATTGATATTTTTCAACAAATCGAATTTTCAACTATGCTCTGGTGGCATTTTTACACGAGTTCTAGTTTTGTCATAGGCATTTTATAATAGAACTGTTCATATTTCAAAAAAAAAATATTTTCGATCTGCTGGACAATGCTGCTAAGTTCACAGACATCGTTACCAGAGAGTAGAAATGAAAATATTAAATATTTCATTTCCTCCAGTAAGAATTGAACCCACAATTTGTCGCGTTTACTGTCGCACGTTTGATTTTGATTAACTACTACTACTAACGTTATAATATGCTATTCAACACATAATGTGAATTTGGATAGAAAGCAATGAAAGAAGTGTCTTAACAGTTTTTTCTGCCTACTCTGCAAGACAAAGAATCTAGAACTATTATACTCATACATACTCGATTTAACTGTTTCCGGGTGGTTTTAAACCTTTTTATTTCCTTCGTACTCGGCCAAACCGAAAAACTGTCACTATCTAGTATTCTATTGAGGAAAAGGAATAGAAAATGTGAGCGACACTGCGGCGCCATAGTAAAAGTTGATGTGAGAAACCGTTATGCCTTATCCTTTATGTCATCTGTTAAATATTTTTAGATTTATAAAAAAAAATAAAAAAATGTTTAACAGTTTTATTCCGTTCTCGTAGAAATCTCGAGATATCTCTTCTCCGTGCTCCTACTTACATGCCAATTTTATAATTTCTACGTTATTTTCTACGTTTGTCAGTCACTTAGTGGCTTAAGAGTTTTATACAGATACTAAAATATTATTTATTTAATCAGACTGTTACTTACACGAAACCAGTCTCGAATTTGGGCAGAATGTGGCAAGAAGCTTCCATTCTGTTCTTTTGCCATTGGACACCTATCTAGAGAATACGGCAGAAAGTGGGGAACGGCAGTATCCTTATGGGATAGATGTATCTTAACATTAGGTTCCTAGATTTTCTATGCCTTCCCTGCTATATGCAGTATATATTGTGAAGCTACCTCCTCATTTTTAATTATTAATTTAATAATTAAAAGTGAAGAGTAGAGAGGAGGATAATTTTTAATAATTGATTATACTATTATTTATAACTTTGTTATAAATAGCTTTGTTCATCCCTCGCACACTAAGCGAGCGGAGGAAGCGGAACCCAACACCGTTATTATCTAAACAAAATAAAGAAACATCTTGTATTTAATATAATATTTTTGCCAAGATTTTTTTAAAACCCGAACCCATAATCAGTCGGTTTTACAGTCACACTTTATGCCTCTGCGCTACGACTGGCCTCAAATTCTCAGCGTAATTATTTGTCAGTCCGTCAGTACTCTTTTGGCAACAAAATGTATTATACAGCTTTTTTTCGTTATTACATTGTATGGACAATAACAGTTCCATAATGTAACCCAATTTATATCTGTGATTTCATAAGAGATTTGTAACTATTGTCCACTTATATGTATGTATGTCTGTCTGTGTACATATATCACAGTAATTATAGCTTTTCGAGCTTGGCTTTTTATTTCTTTTAATTTTTTTTAGCTTCACGCTGTATCCCGCATGTAGCAGGGTAGGTTCCTACTTTCCGCTGAATTGTGTAAACATTGAGTGTTGAGCAACGGAACTCAACACCTCGCATTTGTCTCGCCACAAGAATCAAGAATAAAGAAATGAAAATATTAAATATTTTATTTTCTCGAGCCATTTTACCGCGACTGGCCCCGACCGGTCTTTTTGTTTCACTTTTCTATTATCATTTATCTATAACTTTTGTTTCCGCTTCACGCTTTTACCCGTAGAGTGTTACGTATTAAGACAGTACGTAGTCCACATTCTATACAATTTTTGAAATGTTTCATGTTGAATGGTGGAATTCATTGCATTTCTTTGTCTACCAGAGTGGAAGAATTCTAATAAAAAAACAGCTTCACGCTGCATCCCGCACATAGCTGAATAAATATAGGGAGTCTTCTCCCCTTCCTCTTGGCATTAATCTCACATAGCTGGCATTAATCTCGGCTCTTCCTCCTGGCATTAATCTCAGCGCATGTTACCAGGGCCTGCCTTGCTGCTCCTTACAGATCGTGCAAAGTGGAATAGTAATCTATTCTACTTTGCACAATCTGTAAAGTCTTGGATGGTTAAACCATTGGCTTTCATGCCCTGTATCGCGACATCTAACCAGCACTTCCTTGGGCGTCTGGTAGGTCAAGCTCCAGGAACTGACAAAGCAAGGCACTTCCATCCAACAAAATTCCTAGGCTGTACCATCTCGGATGAGGGAACCTTGTGATAAAACACCTTATTTTCGAGACATTGTGATAAGTAGTGGTACTAAACGCTAATTGTGCCACAACGGCTTCATTAACACACACTGCCATACATATAACAATACAAGTAGCCATAGCAACGTTTTAGTTAAAATTGATGAGTAATAGTATAAATACACAACCAAATATGTAACTGAATAAAAAAAAGAAATTATTTATTTTCTTAAGTGATTTATTTACAGCGTTAGAATCGCATTGCCTCACTGACATCTATTTCACGAAAGCTTTTAAGATGTCATCATGCTAATCGTTTCCGACAGCTGATTGTAGGAAAATTGACTTATCAATTTTGACAGACCATTCAAAATATAAATTTTGGACAAATATTATTAAAATCCTCATGGCGCAGGGGCACAAACGTGTAAGTGTAAAAGCGATGGTTATGGGTTCGATTCCCACTCGGGGGGATGAAATATTTAATATTTTCATTTCCACGCTCAGATAACGAGGTAAAGCGCAGTTGAATTCCACTACTTAACATGTAGTGCCTTGCGAATTTGGAGGATATTTCCCATATTTCCGGTGCCTAACCTTCTGTGCGGGATATAGCGTGGAAATAAAAAATAAAATAATATAATAAACGGTGACGAAATGGGACAGTGTCTGGTTGTAAACGCGATGGTTGTGGGTTCAATACGATTAACCTGCCCCGGAAGATAAAGAGCAGCGTTCAGTTCCACCACTAAGCACGTAATGTCTAGAAAATAGGCCGGGAAATGGGAAACTGTCTACCCTGCCTAAAGAGAGTGATGTTGCTTTTTAATCATATACTGAGTTCGTTCAAACTATTATTTTTTTTATGGAAAAGACAAGGCAAACGAGCATTGGGGTCACCTGATGGTAAGTGATCCCCGCCGCCCACGGCCCCGTGCAACACCAGAGGAGCTACAGGTACGTTGCCTGCCTTTAAGGTGGGTTGGGCGCCGGAGCCCGGCATTACCTGATACGAAACGCAGTGGCATAATTGCTAGCGACGTGACTCTACCACACATACTTTAGTCGCCTCTTACGGGATCACACGGCACAAAACAAACTACTATTAGCAAAAAGGCATAAATATGTCATCAAATAATTTACATACAATACGTATTTGTACACTCAGACTAATCCAATGGATTACAAATTTCAATACATTCATCAACGTCCATACAAACTATCCATTCAACACTGTATTTATTTTACTCTCTGTTCCGTAGATATACAATATATGATAAACAAACAGCGTTGTTTTGTTTATGCATGAGCCTTTCATACGGTAATGGTCAATAGAATATAAAAGGTTTTATATATATTGTGTTTGTTAGTTAATAATATATGTTGATTGCTTTTCTATTTTATTTTTGATTTCCTTCTATTACATTGGAAGCATGGGGTTAAGATCTACTACTTAAGACGCAATATGGCAGTAAGAGGCTTAGAAAGCTTACATGAATTTCCTTTTATAAGAATTTAAATCTTTAAAAACACGCTTTTCTATGATAGAATACGTAGATGATAAAAAATTACTATAGAGACTCTTCTATTTCTTACGTTCCGCCGAATTTTGGATAGTGCGTTCATCCAAAATTCTTTGGAAAGCGGAAAATGGATGCGGCATTGCGTATTGAGGGGCGGAACTCAACGCCGTGCTTTGCCTAGACATATACTCAAAAAAAAATTAACCGTGACATATAGTCGAGTCTACGCTGTTTTTTTTAAATTTTCATTTCGTAAGAAATGAAAAACTCTAAAGTCACATTAAGTAAAAGCAAATTACAGTACAACCAAACCGAACCTCCAGAGCATTCGGTTCGAAAATGCCGATATTCATTTCCATCGCAGTCAATCACCCATTTAGTTACCGGCTTGGATCAACATTTTTGCAGTAGCAACTAGGTCACTCGGTTCTATCGCTATATCTACAAATAAGACCGAAGAAAAAATTCAACATTTATCTATATATGTGGTTAGCTTTAGTTTTAGCTTCACGCTGTATTCTGAACGTGACAGTAACCAGAAGGAACCTGGAAATTTAGTGTTGAAATACTCCACTCCCCATTAAGACACTTCCGTTCCCCACTTTCCGCCTAATTCTCAAGGCATTCCGTGTTGAATGACGAAACGTAACGAAAATATTAAATATTTCATTAATCCCAATGGGAATCAAACATACAGCCGTCGCTTTTACAATCGATCGCTTGTGCCGTGGTTCTCGATTTTTGAAGCATATTTTGATTTATTACAGTGAAGTAAAGTTGTAAGAGGCATCGTGGCACAGCGGTACTGTCTGGTTGGAAACATTGTCTCGAAAATTGGTTTGGAATTTAGGAAACGAAGTGTCGTAAACTAGTTTTGGTCTGCCTATCCTGCTATATGCGGGAAGGAGCGTGAGGCTAATTTAAAATAACTGTTCTAAGAAATTACTTCATTTCGTATTGTATTTTTTTTTATAAATAAAATTGTTTTACGATACTTGTTCATATATTTTAAATTATCTAATGCCAAACTCTGCTATATGCAAGAGATAATATGAAATTAAAAAGAGAATAGCAGAAAAATCTCGGGATTTTTATAAAAAAAATGTTACCGATTATAGAAAGAAACTCCTTTTTTTCTATTTTTTTGGTTAAAAACTTGCTTTGCTCTCCTTGCTTTACAACTATCATTATTCTTCAAGCTCACTCTATTTTTTTATAAAAAATAATAAAAAAACACTCCTTCATTATTGCTCTTCGAGCGCACTTACGCTCTAGAACAATTTATCGAAATGCCAACGTTCAACTTTGAACTGCAATTACTTCATTCGGAAGTCTTACAAAATGGCTTTGTTCTCTGATTGTTTTCTCTCCATACATTTTGTTTCTAGAAGGAATTTAATTGTTATCGATTAACGGCATCGTACGCAGAGGTACTGTGTGACTGTGAACGTATTGGATGTGGGTTCGATTCCCACTTGGGGAAATGAAATATTTAATATTTTCATTTTATTGGGAAGTGGGAAACGGAAGTATAATTACCTAGTAGGTTCTCTCGACCTACTCTGTTAATTGTGGAATGCTGTGTGAAGGTAAAAAAAAACATTCACCAGTCATCGTCTTTGAAATTTTCGATTAGTATTGATTGGATATTGAATATAACTTAAAAATTATAAAAAGTATCATGCGAAGCGTACGAATAGTTATTTATGTAATTAAGCTCTGCGTTTTGTCTCGCATAACAGGATAGGCAGAGGGAACTTAGTGTTAAGACACACCGTCCTTGCTTTTCGCCCATTTTCAAAACATCGTATACTCGTATAGAGCGGCGGAACTCAACACGGCGCTATATCTACAATAGTGGAGAAATAAAAGTAATTTAAAAATAATAATTCCCCGATTGCAAATGGAATCTATAAATATTGAATTTTATTCAGATAGAGCTTTAATATTAACTTCTTTTATATCTTCTTAATGTCAAAACAATATTTATAATACCTTTTATAATAATACCTGTTATTGTAAATTATTCTTATAATATTTAAGTCGAGACATTTATAAAAAGAGCTTATAGTGGAAAGTAAACAGTAAAATGCAGTTTTATTTTGCAGAAATAAGCCTTGAGACGGAGCTCTTCTCTTCAGGATTTGTGGGCGCCGGGAAAATCTCTGCCGCGATACAACGTTATTAAAATCATAATCTCACAACTTGGAACACTTTAAAAAATTAAAAGTTATATAAAGATGGAAGTGTGCCACTTTTTACCGTATTGTAGGTAGAAGGAAGGTAGTGTCAAGACACTCCGTTCACTACAATTTTTGAGATCTTTGTATATAAAGTTTCATCATTTCTTCAAATGTAGATCACAGCCACAATCATCACGATTCCGCAGCACTGGTGCCACGGCGAGATGCGTACTTGTAAGGAACGCGATATTTCGTTTGGCACTTTGTAATGTGAGTAACGGAAACAAAAAAAAAAGCAGGAGAGGAAAAAAAAATGAAGATGGTTAACGAAACACAAATACATGTGTAAATACATAGCTGTATAGAATTGGACTTAACCAAAGAGGAGAAATTTGTGAATAAATCCGACTCTGGTTAGTTAATATAATATGAAGATATGTAAAATAAAAAGCTGTGACAAATATAATTTAACAGATATTTTTAATGACGAAGTGTCAGATGTCGCTGTCCGTAAAGATCCTAAATCTTTAAGTACCTAATTACAAGAGTTTGAAATGTCTTAGCGCTACTAAAAAGTAAAAGGAGTTAATTAAGTGTGGCCTAAGTTATGAGAGAAAAAAATATAATTTAAAATCGTTTCTATTCTAAGGATTTGTCTCTAAAGGCGACAGTTTTTTTATATTTATTCACTCTGGTGACAAATGACAAAGTGCGGCATTGACTCCTCCTGACCGCTCCTCAATATGCAATGTCTTAAAAATTTGGCGAAAAGTGGAGAACGATAGATGAGGCCAGTCGTGGTGCAGGGGTAAAGTGCGACTGTAAAATCGACTGGTTGTGGGTTCGATCCCATTTTCATTTCTTCGCTCTGGTGTCGAAGCAAAGCGCGGCGTTGAGTTCCGCCACTCAACAAGCAATGTGTGAGTGTCTTAACACTAGGTTTCCTCTGCCTACTCTGATGTATGCGGGATACAGCGTGAAGCTTATTTAATTATTTATTTTAAGTAGGAAACGGTGTGAAAAAAAATAATTATAGAACTGAGATCTTCAGTCATGGCATCGTTAAAAACTTGCTAATAGATTCATCAGTCAATATTTTTTTATCAGCGTCACACTGTATCCCGCATGTAGCACGGTAGACAGAGGGAGCCTAGTCAACAATTCTTTGAGTAAAAACTTGTTCGTGGGTAAATAAATATTTTTTTTTTTCAACTTTTAACTTGAAACCGTTTTATGGCTATGTCTATTAAAATAGGTCGTATAAATTAACTAAAGCCTTCTGATGATTTAAGGGTGGTGAAGTTGTTCCATTATGATGAAGCAAAGTTGTTTAATATTTGGACTTAATGACTTTTGTGGTCATTTTATTATTTTATAAATAAATCAAAAAATAAATCAGCTTCACGCTGTATCCCGCACACAACAGGGCAGGCAAAGGGAACCTAGTGTTAAGACATTCCGTTCCCCACTTTCTGCCGAATTCTGGAGGCATTGCGAGTTGAGTCGCAGAACTCAACGCCGCGCTTAACCTCGACACCAGAGCGAAGGAATGGAAATATAAATTTAAGTAAATATTTCATCTCCTCGAGTGGGGATCGAACCCACAACCAGTCGGTTTTTACAGTCACACTTTGTGCCCCTGCGCCACGACTGGCCTCATACTTATTTTACTGGCCTTATTTTATCATACTTATATATTTATGTGCGGGATATAGCGTGAATATAAAAAGGAAACAAAGAATAAAAGTAATATACACTCTATTCTTCACGTACTATCCAACTTTCGTGACTCAAGCAATGCCGCACTTTACCTTGTCTGCAAAGAATGTAATAACTGCTTCTCCCGAATAAAAATCGAACCGATGTATGTAAGTGTATAGATAATCTTTACACTTACAGACATTTGCAGTCTTGTTATATTTACTTCATTTTCAAATATAAAATTTAGTTCATAGAGTCCTAGTTTAACTTCAATGCGCAAAATTTCAGTGGCTGGTTCTCTAGTGAATAACTTCATTGTAAATTCTATCTGCCAGAGAAACCCCATATCGTGTCGTATTTGAGGTACCCTGCCGTTACACGGCTATTCTTAAGGGCCGCCGTCCCTATCGCAACGTTACCATGGCCGACACCGCAGCCAGAAATAGTTTAGTTTAGTTTAGTTTAGTTTATACTTTATTGCACACAAAAAAAAATACACACACAGAAAAGAAATAAATACAAGCAAGTATGCAAAGGCGGCCTTATTGCTTCAAGCAATCTCTTACAGGCAACCTTCCAAAACAAAGGACATAAAATATAAAAACAGAAAAGTGGAATAACGAAACCCAGAAATAGTGCGACTACCTGGAACTGATGGCCTTGTTTTGAGTTTTTCCGTATCTTGGGGAAAATTGCCATAGTCACTACGCGTGGCATGCGAGTTAGTGACCGCACCGTGACTAAAATATTTTTGCTATTGGTACTATCATCAGATTTGGTATTACAGATTTAAGTATTTATGTGGTTGGTTATACTGCCATGATTTGTTTGAAGATGCGTTAGACAGTTAGAGGCCTATGGTGGTTGTTAGTCCCTCTTACCTCTACATACCATGGACTAGTTATTACTATTTACTTATTGACCGTTTGTTAAATAATAAAGTAACTTCTCTCACTTCAAGGACACTTCAGCAGAGAAAGTAGAGAGAACCTAAAACCCATTCACTCTACTCTTAAAAACTACGAATACATTTAAAAATAGTCATCGATTTCTTGGCTTTTGTGTGACCCTTGTCTTCGTAAAATGTATTATAAAGTCGTCAGCAATACAAATCCAAAATTATTTATTCAAAAGAAATAAAATTGGAAATCAAAAATATATATTATTATTTAAATATAAACAAAATTGTAGATTTAAGCATTTAATTATGATTTCATCAAATATCCTCGTGTTTTATAATTTCAGCTCAGAATAAATATTTGTGTGTATTGTTTGACGTATATTGCTTTGTTATTAGAAGCTTATTAAGCTTTTTAAGCTTTATGTTATGTCCCGCCTAAACAAGTGTCAAGACTCTCCGTACTCCACGCACCGCCCAATTTTTTAGACATTCCGTGAAGCGATTTTAGATGTATATTTCACGCATTTTTGAACGAGAACGGAGAAGGAAATATAAAATAATTAACAGGAAGTCTGTTAAGCTTATTAGTAATTTAAAAAAAACATTATTATTTAAAAAAATAATAAATCAAAGAAAAATGTGAGGCTTTTATGTCAGTATTAGTGAAATTGTGGGTAAATTCACACAAAATGCAGCAAAAGTAATGCATAAATGCTTATATTTTTGTATTGCGTTGATTTAGAAGCTTGATTTCTTCTGTACTTCAAAAAACCGTAGATCTCAAAAGTTAGTATTAATTTCAGCTTGATATCTTCACGCGATCGCAAGATTTTGTGTAATGGTCTTGACCGACGGACAACAAAGTGATCCTATAAGTTTTACGTTTTTACATTTTAAGATACGGAACCCTAAAACAAAAAAAAAACAGCTTCTCTCTGTATCCTGCACACAGCAGGGTAGGCAAAGCTTACCTAGTATTAAGTACTCCGTACTCCATTTTCTGCCGTATTCCGGAGGCATTGCTTGTTGAGTGGCGGGACGCAACGCTGCGCTTTGCCTTGACACCACAGCGAAGAAATGAAAATATAAATTTAAATAAATTCAAATATTACATATCCTCGAGCGAGAATCGAACCCACAAACGTCACGTTTACAGTCACATACATGTGCACCACGACTGGCCGTAACAAAAAGATAAATGTTTATAAAATAAATAAATCAGCTTCATGCTGTATCCCGCACACAGCAGGGTAGGCAGAGGGAACCTAGTGTTAAGACACTCCGTTCCCCACTTTCTGCCGATTTCTGGAGGCACTGCGTGTTGAGTGGCAGACCTCAACGCCGTGCTTAACCTCGGCACCAGAGCGAAGAAATGGAAATATAGATTTAAGTAAATATTTCATCTCCTCGAGTGGGGATCGAACCCACAACCAGTCGATTTTACAGTCACACTTCGTGCCGCTGCGCTACGACTGGCCTCAATAAATAAATGTTTATAAAATAATTAAATAACACGAATTAAGTTTCCAACTACACCCGCCATTTCGTCCATTTGAATAATCGCCCAAACAGTCGTTAAAACAAACACCGACGTCGATAATCGATTACAATCAGCATCAGCAAATAGGAAACGCGGACTCGCGTATATCTACAATATACACTTTGTAATTCTCATTCGATTACTGACGCTTTTAAATTGAACATTTCTACTATATAAGTGACGTAATGAGATGAAAATTGGAGTTTAATGTTTTGTCATTCGTGTGTGACACCTGTTGGTTGTTGTTATTTTTTTAGCTGAACGCTGTATTCCGCATATAGCGTTGTGGCAGAGGGAACTTGGAAATTCAGTGTTAAGATACTCCGTCCTTATTATGGTTTTAAATTATATTGTTTGTTTTGTTATAAAAAAAAACATTAGTTTTTAAAAAATAATAAATCAAAGGAAAATGTGAGGCTATTATGTCAGTATTTATTATCCTTCCAAAATCATCCACACTATATACTCGTAATTTAGGTTTAGAACCCAATAACATTTATAAAGGTAAACAGATCGCTTGAGTTTTAATGGAAATACGGTCGACGTTTTGGCATGACAATACAGAAAACTTTCTGGATTCAATCCAATTTAACTAAACTTGGTCTTCTGCAAATACAATTTTTTACATAGTTTCGTCCAGTCGAGAAATAAAATGTGATATAAATGTCACGTTTTTGATTTAAAGACAAGTGGCATGCCAGAAACTGAGGAAATGAGTCAAGTGTTTCTCGTGTTGATGGAGAACGATTTATCATTATTTTACAAGATATATAATTATAAAGATAGATTTTTTTTATGCTTCACGCTGTATCCCGCACATAGTATGGTAAGACACTCCGTTCCTATTGAGACACTCTTGTTCCCTATTTTCAGTTGAATTATGTTCGAATTGCCTGTTGAGATGCATGAGTGGCAGTGGAATTCAACGTCGAGCTTTGTCACGACACCAAAGCGAAAAAATTAATATATTTAATATTTAATTGCATTGAGTATGACTCGAACCCACAACCCTAGCGTTTACAGTCACACCTACATATGTAACTAATTAAGTTGGGAAAATTAAAATATCCAAGGTATCGAACTCACTATTATCGCAAATCAGTAACATTTCAAAAAAAATATTAATTTACATTGAATAAATAATTTAACACATAAATATGTATAATCAAAATTTAACATATATAAAAAAAACTATGTAAAATTATAAAAGAATAGATAACATAATATATTTTAGGAAATTTATTTTTAATTTATGTGCTTTTGTGATGCAGTTGCATGTTTGTTCACAAAAAAGTAAGAAAATTTCTTGAAATATGTTAAAGTACTATTAACACATACGCGGGCGTGATTAAAGTATTTCAATTACACAACACTAAGCCTTTTTAGGGTTGTTACACATATAGGGGTTTTCTATATCTGTTATTAAATATTAATAGAAAATTTTGACAATATTGTCCTTCTTTTGTCATTATACTTGAAAAAAAACTTTTAATTAGGAAAATAGAAAAATTAGAGAAAAATATTTAATATAAAAAAATAATCATATGTTACCTATATTATGTAGTATACTAAGTATATCATATGAGTTTGAAATAGAAATCAATTATTTAGTTAATAAAACTATACATTGTGTTTTTTTCACATATCACTTTTGTTAAGAACCTTAGAAAGAAAAGAGATCCTTTTTTTTCCAGTGCTCGTATGGGGGGTGACCAGATCTCTTACTAACCAACGTTCCAAATATCGTATACAGTTCAGCCCATGTCTACTATACGACAATGTCTAATTTATACGGATTTATCTAGTAAATTATTCTGACAGCCGTAGCCCTGATCCAGTGTCTTACACTCATTTTAATTCCACCCCTTTAATTAAATAAGAGAAAAGGAAAATATGGCTTACATAGTCCCTACAAAAGAATGCTTAAATTACAAAAGCGCGAGAATAATATACAATTTATTATACGAAATCAAGAAGCCGCGAGCTTAAGTCTATTGTGTTTTGGTGTTCGAGTGTCTTGATTGTTTCTATATCATCCGAAGGAGTAGCTTTTTTATTCTGGTGTTGTGTGCGTTTAAGTTATTTTGTTTTAAAATAATGTACTGAAATCCGTTTTATTTATATAATAATATTTTAAAGTAAAAGAACCATATTACCATATGCAATAGTCCATTTTGATGTTGGAGGTAAATCACATGGCATCATAAATAGTACGGTAGGGAGACAGAGGGAACCTAATGAAACTTCGTTGCCCACTTTCCAATTCCCGAAACATTGCCGTGTCGAGTGGCACAGAGAACTCAAGGCTGCAATTTGACTTGTTACCAGAGCTAATAAATGAAAATAATTCATTTCCTCGAGGGAGAATCGAACCCACAACTGTCCGTCCCAACCCACAACAGTCACAGACTGTGCTGCTGCTACGACGACCTCTATCACTCTATTTATGTACTTATTTATATGCTATATATAAGTTTGTACCTATTCTTTTTTCTTTTTATTTGCATTCTCTCATTGGTTTATCTTACGAAGAATTTATTGTTTTACAAAAAATAAAAGAAAAAATAAAATTGTTAAGAAAGTCATCTGTCACACTTAAGAGCTTAAGAGATCATCGGTAGCTCTATTGAGTATTCTGTGATATAAAAAATATGGTTGACTGAAGCCGATTATTAAAGGTTCCAATCCAACTTGATAAATATTTGAATTTATATATTGATTTAGTACTTTATTTCTTTAGCATCGGCAAAGGGAACTACTGGAATCCAATAAATAAAGATCAGAAGAAGATAGAAGTCAACGACCTTATCGATATCGATACCAGAGAGGATAAATAAAAATATGATACATATATATATATATATATATATATATATATATATATATATATATATATATATATATATATATATATATATATATATATTTAAATTTAAGTTTGACAAACTTTTAAAAATTAAAGTAAAGACTATATATTATATATAGGACTATATATCATATATGTAGAAATCTATTCAGATTAGAGTTCCACCTATAAAGAAACGTAACGTTTTTGGTTTGGATTCCCACTCGGGGAATGATATAATTCATATTTTATGTATATATCCATTTTAAAATTCCCTTCTTATCATTTAAAAATGTCAACATAGCGAAAAAAATATATCACTAAGTAATAGATCAGAAGGAGCGTTTGACAAACTTGTACCCTTTTTACGGTCCCGTGACCAAAGGGCAAGGAGTTAATACGGTTACGTCATGTCCATCGCAGTTTGTCAAACCCTTGTAATTTCTATGTTATATTATTAAAATGTATAAGAAAGACTTTCGTTGGAAAGTTGAAAGTATTATATGTATGTGTACAATACCGATGGCGTAGTGGTAAAACGTGTGAATGTGTGGTTGTTGGTTATAGTTGATTTATTTTCTTTTTCCCGGTCTAGCAGATGAAGCGCGGCGTTAAATCCTCCGACACTTTATTCCCAATATCTTGAAAATTTGACGGAAAGAAGGGAACCAACACTGGGTTCGCGCTGCCACAATATCCTACAAGCACCAAGTATCCTAGTGCTAAGACACTCCATTCTCCACTTTCCTCCGAATTTTGGTGGCATTACGTGTTGAGTGGTGGAACTCACACTCTGCCTCGACACTAGAGCGAAGAAATGGAAATATACATTTTTAAATTAATATTTCATTTCCTCGAGTGGAGATCGAACCCACAACCGTCGTGTTACACCCTTGTGCCCCTGGGCCGCGACGGCGTTATATTATAACTTATTTACAACTAAACTAATACTAATCGTATATTAAAATGTAATAAGTAAGAAACAAATCTTACATTTCTTGTTCACCATTTAAACTACTGTATTAATAAATCAAATAATAATTTAAATATTTATAGTAAAGAGGAAAGTCATTCGAAAAATGTTTGCGGCATCGAGGCGCCTTCATAAATAAATGTGCCGCATCGTCTTTATATCATCTCTTCAGGGGCGAGCTACACTCGCCCCTCCCAGCCCGGTGACGCTGTCAAGACCATTCCAGGTCAACAGCATTAAGTCCAGTCGAAAAAAAAAAAAAAAAACATCTTTATATCAGTTGCAATTTATGAATTATTATGTCTTTTGGAGGCTGTAATAATAGAAATTATTTCAATATAATAAAATATTTAATAAATAGCATTCTCTCTTGCCAACTCATAATTATTAGTAAAGTAATATCTTTGGGTAGTGGAATTTTGTATAAATCTCTCATCAGAAATGCTAACAACATAAGTAAAAATTTCGACATAGCTTGATGAGAACGTATGGCTTAGTGGTCAGAGCGGTTGGACGGCAAGAGGCGTGGGTTCAAATCTAACTACGTTCAACTTATTATACGTTTTATTAAAATGAGAATAATATTTTTTTATCTAATCTTTAAACCGATGACAAATAATTACTAAAATAATCATTTCACTAGATTCACTGTTGATAAAATTATATTATTAGCTATATACAAACAACGCAATCCAGCAAATTACACTTTAATTAATTATCTGTTACAACAAATTGGCACAGACTATGCATTTATCAAATTCCAATGCTGTATTGACATATTGTGTGACAGTGTTGACCAGTTGTTGAACTATTTTAGTTAGGTTAATGATTATTTAACAATGTCTATTGGAGCTCGTTAAACAAATAAATAAATAGAAATAGATTTTGAATATTCATAGATATTTTCATTTGTTTATATTAATATAGTTTTTTTAGTGTCGATACTCAGACTTTGAATTTCAACTCGATATCTTCAAGCGTTCTTGGGATAAAGGCTCTTGACAGACAGACAGACAGGTGATCGGACGGACAATCTCATAAGGGTTCCTCTTTTCCTTAAAAGTTTCGGAAACATAAAAAAATCAGTTTTTGAGATTTTTCTTTATTTGTACTGTAAGTTTTTACTTCGTGCTAATAATTGCAGGCCAACGGGAATTACCCTATAAGTGAACGCGGTAAATAAAATTGATAAATTAAGGGCGTAAGCACTCACTGTGTATGAAATGAACTACTAATATAAGTTTGTTTTTGTTAACAATATGGTCAATTTCCCCTCTTCTCGTAGTTTAATTTAATTTAACTTGTCATAGGTTAGTACACTTAATGGTGATGGAGAGAGGATTTGGGGACTCTGGCGGCAGGTCTAGCGACGGTGGAGGCAGTCCGCGAAATAATGCAAGTGGCTCTTTCAATACTTGGTTTCTTCATCCCCCTTTTCCCCTACATACATACATACATACATACATACATACATACATACATACATACATACATACATACATACATACATACATACGAGTACATGCAGGAATTACGTTTTCCCTGTATTTCCTTTCAACTAGAGTTGGCTTTGGGATCGTTTGAATACAGTTCAGTGGGACGGATATTCGTGAATTATTCAATAGATAAGCCTTACATGAGCGCCGCGCTTACACCGGCTGATAAAAACATTATAGCTTTAAGAGATTACACAGGTTTGTAAGTGAGATTAACATCAAATCAATGACATTTTTTTATTTTATCGTAGGTTTCTTCCTTTTTTTAGTTGAGGAAGGTAAAAGTAAGGAATTTTTATAGTTTCTTTTAATTTACTAGGGTAGTTGTGGCTACTTGTGACTGTACGTATAAGCTTGTTACGCCAAGTTTTTGCCTCCAAAAAGTTAATAAATCTATTATGGGTTAATAAATTATATATTACTAGCTTTAATAAATTATATATTAAGAAAATATATAGATTTTTTCTTCACAAGTGTGACAAAAAAAAACTTTAATTTCTTAGGGAACTTTTAGTTTCTTAGTCATTTTCAAATATTTGTTTTCTACTTCCATTTACATAGCTTCTCGTCGAAATGAGACAGAATGTCTTGTTAATCGTCAATACTTTGAATATTATGTTGATGAATGTCTTCTTCTAGTAAGACCTCTTCATCAGTCGGCTCGTCGGCAGATGCTAGCACAGTTTTGATTTAAAATATTCGTAGATACTAGATACTACTACTTTTGTAGACTTATAATAAAAAAAAACTCCATTTTGCATGTTAAATCTCCATTTTACTCATCTAATTCAATAAAAATCATAAAAACGATAAACGCTGACGTTGCTAATCAATAGCGCACTATGACTATTATGAGTGTCGATATATCAAGAGTATGGCGTGTGGAGTGTTTCCGCTAACGCGTGTTCAAGGGCTACACACAACTCAGAAGGATACACAAAAGGGAAAAAGGCTGTGACAAAAATTAAAAAGTGTAGTGATTAATAACAAAAATTACTTGGGTGTTTTTACACCCATATAGCGTTTAAGGGTTAAGTGAAATTAAATAATCATAATATATAAGAAAAATCAGTTTTCAAAAATTCTACTGCACGGTGACGCAGCGATACTTTACCCAACTGTCAATTCTTAAGGCAATTAAGGCGAAAGAATTATTTTTAATTCTTCGCTCTAGTAATAAGGCGAAGCGGCATTGAGTGCCCCACTAAACACGCAATGTCTCTAAAATGGCACGGAAAATGTGAAAAAGGATGTTTGAATACATGGTTTCTTTTTTACTTTGCTAAATGTGGAAAATCTTGAATAGCTTTTAACGAAAAACTAGACTATTCTGTTATATTTTAACTAAAAACTATGCAACTATAGGGAATATAAAATATTGAAACTTCCAATATTCTAAATATTTTAAAGTGAAAAGTTAAGCCAACAGTTCTGCTAGTATCGACTCAATAACGTGCGCTTCATTTATTCTCCACTCGAAATATCGGTCGCCGAAATAGGACGTCCTAATAAATGGCCCTCGGTCGGATCTGTCATGCACATTTGAGGCAAAAAATCTTTGGAACGTGCCAGGAATTTAAAAATGTTGAAACAAAACAAAGTTTTCATTTTAAGCAAAATTTTACTTAAAAATAAAATCAGCTTCACGCTGTATCCCGCGCATAGCAGGTTAAGCAGAGGGAACCGAGTGTTAAGACACTCCGATCCTTATTCTCTGCTAAATTCTGGAGGCATTGCGTGTTGAGTGGCGGAACTCAACATCTGTTCTATGGAACGCGCTGTGCCACGACTCCAAAGAGAGTATTTTATTTAGCTTATAGTTTATGGGAGAAGTTTAGTCGAATATGATTGATTGAGCTTGAACTATGGTTGAAGTTAAGGAGGATTAAAATAGTTTTGTAAATGCCATCATGGAGTTGTCTACGTGATATATTAATATTGATAGTGTGGTCTTGTTAAGTAAATTCTTTTGCTACCCAGCACGAAATAAAAAAAAACGCAGAGTGGAAGGTAGAAATGTTTTCTGAGTGGACATAGGTCTTCCTCAAGAATCTTCAAATATGTACAAAATAAAAATAAATCAGCTTCACGCTGTATCCCGCACACAGCAGGATAGGCAGAGGGAACCTAGTGTCAAGATACTCCGTTACCCACTTTTTGCCGAATTCTGGAGGCATTGCGTGTTGAGTAGCAGAACTCAACGCCAGAGCGAAGAAATGGAAATATAAATTTAAGGAAATATTTATTCTCTTCGAGTGGGGATCGAACCCACAACCATTCGGTTTTACAGTCACACCTCGTGCCGCTGCGCCACGATTGGCCTCTCTTCTTCTGGATCTTCAAATATATTTTAATTAAATATAAAACTTGTAGTTTCTATATTCTGATATGGTATTTATATAATAGTATGATATCATAGTTTCTATATTCTCTATTCTGATATACAAAAGACCAGCACTATTTCTCTCTCCTAATAGTAATTGACTTAACAACAAACTCTTATAAATATGTAATACAAAAACCGAAACAAAAATCGCACTAGTGTGAAGATATCGTTTTCGTTAAGACACTTCTATTCCACATTTTTTTTCCACCGAATTCTAAAAGCATTATATTGTGTTGAGTGGCGGAAGTCAACGCCGTGCTTTGCACACCAGACTAAAAATTTTAGATAAAATTAAAAATTAAGATTTTAAATATTTCATTTCCCCGAGTGGGAATCGAACCCACAACCTCTCACGTTTACAATCAGACGCTTTTGCCCTTTCATCAAAACTTGCCCCAAATAAATTTAGATATATATTTCTCTTAACACTTATGTACACGTCGTTAGGCGTGTTAAATAATTCAGACGCTGTTACAGCGGCAGCCGAAAAAGCAAAAATTACTGAAAAGCTTAGACCGAAATGCACTTTTGCTGGCAACATTAGTCTAATTACCTTACTTTGTGGGACATGAGAGTTTTAAAATGTTGCCGTTTCATTTTATTAAATGTTCAATGTTGTTTTGTTTGTTTCTTTTCTGTAAATATGACGTGGCGTATGTTGCTATAAATATTTATTTAATAACATGTACCCATAATTCAAAAGTAAAAATATGTTTTTAATGTTGAACAAATATAATAGTTTCAAAATTTTACAAAATTTTGTCGTGATCTACTTCTAAATCTGAAATGATAATATGAAATTGATTGATATAAGTTCTTTAACATTTTTAAAGTGTTATTCTACCCGGAATGAAAAATGGAAACCTCCTGGACTCAAACCTTCAGGAGGCGCGAGTTCGAGTCCCGCTACGTTCAAATTTTTATACGTTTTCTAAATAAGTGTGATTTATTTGTAGTTGGGATTTTGAAACTTACAGCCATAGCGTACCGCAGAAATAAAAAAAAACATTAATTAAAAGAATCTTTTAAGAACCCAATAGACGAAGTTTTATAGATATATTTTCTTCATAATATTTTATAAATTAAACTCTTCCGCTTGATACCCATATTAGGTGCGTTGGGTAAAAATTTGAAATCCACCAGATTTGAGAACAAAATTTTCTATTAGCAATGATATTCAATATACGTGAATTTATTGAACCAAACCTAGGTCATAATCAAAATTTCAGTACAATAACAGACCCTAGAAAATAAATAAAATAAAATCTTTTAGAAACACAATATATTCTGTTTTTACTGCTAACAAAATGTTCCCACTATTCCTGAATTTTTTACTATGTAATAAAAACAGAACATATCTGTGTTTATTACTTTCTAGTTTGCAGCAACTGTGGAAACCCTGTGGAAACTGACACAATGTTTTATTTACAGTTAAATATTTCCACTTTACAAGTTACGCTTAAAAATAACCAGAAAAAGTAAGTTAGCGTGGCTAAATGACTTAAAGTGCTGTAAGAGATATTTTGGTAAGTCACAACTTTAGATTGATTTATTAATCCAGCTTAATTTGTGGAGTTATTTGTTTTCGACCAGGCAGCCAAAGTGCAGCGTTTAACTCCGTTAGAAGTGAAAAAGATACACCGACATGCTGTATGAAAATGAAAATGGACTTTTAATATATTTATTTGATTTGATTATTTCAACCAAAGAAAATTTAGTATAAAGTTAAAAACAAGACTCCAACCCGCGACATTGCTTACTGACTAACGAAACTCAATGCTGCATACTTTGTATATTAGAATGCGGAAATGAAAATAATTTATTCCTCTGATACAACCCTATTATTCTGCAACACACCGACCTTACTTCACTTCCTTATTTACAATCGAATATTGAACTAACAGTACCCCAACTGCACAATAACAGCCATCTAAAAATTAATTTTGAGGCCAGTCTTGGCGCAGGAGCACAAAGTATGACTGTAAAACCGACTGGTTGTGGGCTCGATCCCCACTCGAAGAGATGAAATATTTACTTAAATTTATATTTCCATTTCTTTGCTCTGGTGTCCGAGGCAATGCGCGGCGTTAAGCTCTACCACTTAACACGCAATACCTCCAGAATTCGGCAGAAAGTAGGGAACGGAGTGTCTTTCACTAGGTTCCCTCTGCCTACCTTGCTGTGTGCGGGATACAGCGTGAAGCTGATTGATTGATTTACAATGCAAGATTGAACCAACAACACCGCAACTGCACAATAGCAGCCATCTAAAAATTAACTAATAAATAGTTGGTTCAAAAAATAGACAACATGAAGTCGTTTACCAAATTCATGGTAATAAATTCAGAGTTAAAAGCACTTTCATAGTCGTACGAAATAAAGTACGACAATAGTAAACCAAAGCCGAAAATAAATGTTCACGGTAATCTGTGGAAGTGTCGCTGCGATTTTCTGAAATGATTTGTAGTTAAAACTGAGTTTAGTTGAAAATGACTATAAAGGGTTGGTTAGTTTTTAAAAGTTTTCGGGAATTATATATTTTTTAGGTTCACGCTGTATCCTGCATATACTCGTAGTGTTAAGACACTCCGTTTCTCAAACCCCGTAGATGTTTCGTGGTGGAATACAACGTTGCGCTTTGTGGATCACAGCGAATTTAGAGCGAGAAATGGTAAATAATTTATTCCCGCAAGTGGCAGTCATAGTTGAATCCATAATTGTGAAGTTAACAGTCAGGCATGCCGCTGCGCCATAATGACGACGTTAGTAAAAAGTAATATAATGAGTATATATGTAGTTATTTAGAAAACGTATATTTTTTTTTTCAACGTAGCCAAAACGCGGGACTTGAACCCGCGACTCCTGGAAACCTACCAGGCGCTCTGACCACTAAGCCATACGTTCTCATCATACGCTTGTTACAACGAGTCCTACGAACTACGTTCAATTTTTTATACGTTTTCTAAATAAATATTTTTCTTTCCTTTATTGTATTTTGTATATGTATCTGGAATTGTATATGTGTGTTTGGACATATATTCTAGAAAACGAAAAACTTTTTGGTTTAACTAATATAATTATGTATGTATATATTACGGTTAATGCTGGAACCTACGAGTAAATCTAAGCTTGCCGTATTGGTATTACCTAAGCAATTTGGGTAAAGTCCGAATAGTTATTGAAATAAATTTTATATCGGGATTTACCCATACTCGTTTAAGTCTACCTAACGCTAGCTGGTAATACTGGACTAATAAGTGAAATAACAAAATTTATTAATGAAAATATAATTCTTTATTATTAAAGCAATATATACAAAAGAAATATTAGCTTTAAGAGTCTATGCTATTAATAATATAAGAACTTTAATAGGACAAACATAATTCTTAAATTTGAAATGTTAATTATAGTAAATAAATCAGCTTCACCTTAACTAAGTCCTTAACCTAGTGTTAAGAGACTCCGTTCCCCACTTTCTGTCGGATCCTACAAACTACTGTAGCATTTCACATTGCAATTTTCCTGCAGCCTTACATGAACACTTCTTTGTAGCTCATTTAGATTGGCAATTGCATCATTATGGCCTTGACCTCCAAACTTCTGAAATTCTGAAGAATAAGAAAAAGAAGACTGGCGGAACTCAACACCACGCCTTAACTCGACACTAGAACACAGAAATAATATTTTCATTATTAAATATTTTTTTAGATCGAGCGAGAATCGAACCCATAAACTGCCACGCTTATAGACACATTTTGTACCCCTGCGCTACGACTGAACTCTAAATGAGAATGTTAGCAATAACTTCTTTTAAATGAGAAGTCGAATTCGCTAAACCAACCTTGACATCGCTACCGAACATAGCTGCATAAGGGACTCGTTTTATTCCATCATAAAAACCTTGGTTTTCATTAACTGCGCGTTTTCACACGAATCGTTTATTGACTGGAGGTACTCTAAGTCACGTTTTGCCTTACCTTTTTTTAGCATCACGCTATATCCCGCCAGTACATATCAAGGTAAGCAGAGGGAACCTGGAAAGCTACTGCTATGAAATTCCATTCTCCATTCAGACATTCCTTTTTTCACATTTTCTATCGAATTCTTAAGATATTGCCTGTTGAGTAGCAGATCTCAACGCCGCGCTTTGTCTGGTTACCATAGCGAGGAAATGAAAATGTTAACATTTCGTTTCCCCAACTGGGAAAAGAGTCCACAACCGCCACTTTTATTATCGCACATTTGTGCCATGTGCCACGGCGGCCGGCTTGTTATCTGTCGTACATATTTTGGATTAGGGTTTTTCAAAAATTAATATTGGATTTTTTTTACATTTTTAAAGTGTTATTCCACACTTAGGAAAGAAACATACTTATTTCGAAAACGTATCAAATTCGAACCCACGCCTCCTGGAAACCGACCAGGCGCTCTGACACTAAGCCATACGTTCTCATCAAGCTACGTCGAAATTTTTATACGTTTGTTACAACTTATTTATGTTGTTACCATCTCTGTAGGTTGTAACAAGCGTATAAAATTTCGACGTAGCTTGATCGAATCCCGCTACGTTCAAACAAAAAGAAAGACTATAAAAAACAAGCGGGTAAAGCCGCGCGGAGGTATTCTCGTTAGTTAATAAAGAGGAAGTGCTCCTATAAAAAAAACCATGCCATTAATAAAATTGTGTATAAAATACGAGTACACAATTAGCCGCTCACAGTTGAGCCGACAGTAGTGAGCCTCCAGAGACCTCCTTGGTTAATAATTCTTTTGGTCTTTCCGTGATTATATTTTTTCTGCCAAAATGTTATATTTTACATTTAAAATATTTTTTTTTAATTATTTAAAAAAATAAACAAATATTGTAGTAGTGTACTTTATGTTTTCTTCTTTATCACGTCGGTTATGGATTGACTTAACACTCGACGGAATTAATTATTTTCTCGCTCTGTTACCAAGACAGTGCGACATCGAGTTTCGTTACTCGATGCACAATGTCTCGAAAATTTAGCGGAAAGTGCTGATTGGGTGCCTTAATAATAGGTTCTCAGGTACCCCGCATGTGCGGGATACAGCGTGAAGCTAATAATAAAAATAATGTCAACCTAAGGCTTTTCCACTCTGTGTCTTAACACTATGTTCCTTCTGCCTGCCCCTGCTGTGTGCGGGATAGAGCGAGAAGCTGATTTTTTTTTAAAACTTCCATCCAATCACATTATATTAAAAGAATAAAAAAAATATTCAAGGCAAAAGTTTTTTTTTCCGACTTTTCCTTGTGAAGTATCCATTAGTGCGCGTTGATTTACGTTTGGAAAATAAAATGAGTAATGGGTGAATGTTGCGTTCACTTTTTGTTGTTTTTTTACACTTTATTATGATTTATTGAAGAACTTAATTTACTCTACCGTTATATCTAGCTAAAACTTTTTTTTCTTATTACCTTCTCGCTTTTCCCGCATAGCGGGTAGTAGGCAAAAGGAACCTAATATAGAAAATTAAAACACTCTATTCCCCACTTTTCGCTCAATTTTTTTTACTTCCTTGGTCTGGTAACAACAACAGATTGCGTTGAGTTCCGTTACTTATCACGTTATATTTAGAAAATTAGCTTGAAAGTAGGGATAGCATTAGGTTCCTTATATCTACCCCGCAGAGAGAAACAAAACTGCCAAATTTTTGTAAAATAATTTCACTTCACGCTTAAAGACCTCAGCCGAGGTAATTTATTACAAAAGGCTTATCTAGATAATCATTAATTTACTAAGCTAGTACTAAGTAAATCCACTTTATGTTGAGTGTAATATTTTAAAACTTATATAAGTAGCAAGGGAGGGGAAGTTGGCATTAAAATGTAGGTGTGTTTTTGAAGTCGAATCAGTGTACAACTAAAAAATACCCAAAGTTTTGCCGCAGTACAGTGATGGTGATGTACTCAAGAATGCAGATACCAACCAATCTGCGCCCCTGTCGTGCCTCCTGGGATCTTCTGCGACCGTGTCTCGGCACGCCCACCGTCCAGAATAAGATTCCAAGGGCAAAAAGCGAAAGGCGAGTCACAGGCGCCTTAAAACCTGCTCACTCAGTAGGGACGCAACCTGTTACAAAATAGAGTGAGTGGACCTCACTCAAAGATGGCAACCGCACCATGGACCTAGGATGCAGGGGGCTAATCGCTCACTCATCTGAAATCAACCTAATTACGAAAGGAAAAGAATATTCTACGGACCGGGTTATAACTAAACGACCTGTCTATTCAAAACCGGAAAACGAATTCAAGTCAAGAAGGAAGTCAGGAATAGGGCAGAATGGAGGGATATTCTGGACCAGGCCAATAAATCAAATGAGACAATATAAAAAAAAATAATAGAAAAAGATATATTTTTTTAAAAGTATAGGAAACATTGTGTTTTTTCTGCAAATTATAAACATATTCATTTAAATAATTGCACGGCTGTAAACCGTATACGTACGCTCTCGTACTTCTATGGAGCATACTTTGAAATGAGTAAAGCGGATATTGGAGGCTGACATTTTTATTCCTATTTGTATATATTTTTTTCCTATTAAAATAAAACAAAAAAAGCTTTACGCTTTTTCCAGCATAAGCGTTAGGTAGGAATTTTAATGGTTAGACACTTCTTCAGTTTCGGTTTTTGAGAGCTTGTCAAGTAGAGGAACTTAACACCGTGCCTTGTCTTGTGACTGGAGTGAGTAAATGAAAAATTCTTCCGAATCTGGATCAAACCCACAACCACCAAGAGGTGGTTTCATTTCCACGTATCAGTATATATATGGCCATGTCCACTGCACCAGGAATCTTTGAATTTCCTTTTTCTTATTCTTTGCTACCATATTTATTTCATTTCCACGTATCAGTACAAATACATATTTTTACTGTACAGTTTCATATTTACTTTTAACAAATTTACCATATACTATACGAGTATTTTGCATGCGATTAGTGGCCAATTTACTTATTCAGGCCTTTTTCTTCAAAGTTTAACTGATTTGCTATATATACTTAAATATTAGATATACACCACATTATTAGTAATTTGAGGCCAGTCGAAATGCCGAAAGCGTTCCGCAACTCAACGCGCAATGACGCAATGCCTCCGGATTTCGGCGGAAAGTGGGAAGTGGAGTGTCTTAACACTAGGCTCCCTCTGTCTACTCTTCTACAAACGGGATAGCGCATTGTAAAGTGAAACTGAAAAAAGTGACTGCAGTGGCTTAAGCGGTTCAATTTTATGTTCAAACCATCCAGGATCCCACGGAAATATATGTATGTATTTACAAAGTTTCATTTTAACTGATTTGTTATACATACTTTTTTTCATGAGGCCAGTCATGGCGCAGGGGCACAAAGTGTGACTGTAAACCGACTGGTTGTGGGTTCGATCCCCACTCGAGGAGATGAAATATTTACTTAAATTTATATTTCCATTTCTTCGCTCTGGTGTTGAGGACAAGCGCGGCGTTGAGTTCTGCCACTCAACACGCAATGCCTCCAGAATACGGCAGAAAGTGGGGAACGGAGTGTCTTAACACTAGGTTCCCTCTGCCTACCCTGCAGTGTGCGGGATACAGCGTGAAGCTGATTTATTTATTTTTACAAAGTTTCATATTAATCGATCAAGCTATTTTAAATTTTTTTTAGACTAACAAACAGCAATAATTTTTTTACAAACAAATTAATTTAAAGAACTGGAAATATTGCTCAGTTTGTTTAAATAAATTTCTTAACAAAATATTATTTAAGTAGAAACCACAGACTATGAAACAATGTTTACGTTGAATCCTTTGTTGTCGGGATATTTAATTCTAAGGAACTCAGACTGGTGGTAATAAATTGTAGGACAATTAAAACTGAAGATGCTCAAGTGTGGCTTGGCACAAGCGAGCGACTGTAAAAGTGAAAGGATGTGGGTTCGATTTCCGCTAAAAAAATGAATATTTAATATTTTTACTTTAGTTGGCGTTGAGTTTCGCCACTCAACGCGTAATGCCTCCATATTTTGGCGGAAAGTGGGCAACAGAAGTATCTTAATGGGAACGGAGTTTATACACTATACACCCAGGTTCTCTCTGCTTACCCAAATTTAAGAAAAAAAAGCTTCATCGCGGGATACAGTATCCCGTTCACAGCAGGATAGGCAGAGGGAACTTAGTGCTAAAACACTCCGTTCCCCAGTTTTCGCCGAATTCTAGAGGCATTGCGTGCTGAGGGGCGGAAATCAACGCCGTGATTTGCCTCGACACCAGAGCGAAGAAATGAAAATATAAATGTAAATAAATATTTCACTTTCTCGAGTGGGAATCGAACTCACAACCAGTCGATTTTACAGTCACACTTTGTGCCTCTGCGCCACGATTGGCCTCCCAAATTTAAGAAGATATAAAATTTTGTTAAATTTGATATCTTCTTAAATTTGGGAGTGGAAGTATGTTAGGTGTGTAATGATTTTATATTAATTAGTTTTAATATTCGCAATAATTTATTATAAAAATGTAAATCAACCTCTTTGTTGAATAAAAAGATGTTTTTAAATAATATAAAATAGAACTGTCACGAGAGAACATTAATAAAATGACGCTGGATGTAGTCTGAAAACTATTAATAACTATATAATAATATTTTATAATAATTAGATAGACTTGGAGCGGAAGAATAAACAGAATCTCTAGAATGATATATTGTATTAGAATTTAAGATAAACATTGTACAAGCTTAACAGTATTTAACTCTGGAAGAAATATAAGTCATGTAAAAGCCTCGAGGTGTTTGATTTCTTTACATCTCAGAAGCGGGATGCGCCCTATAGTGAGGTACGTAAAAAAAAAAAACATGCAAACCAAACTTTACACTGCTAGCTTTAGTATGTATAGCTTTTGATTGTAAATTTAGTCACTTTAGAATTTTCATTGTATATCTTATTAGAATAGTATGAAGATTGATAAGTGGTTAGCGTACCATAGATGATACCATGGATGATACGGTGAGCGGGCCGTACATGAAGTGGTTAGAGTAGATGATACCATGGATGATACGGTGAGCGGGCCGTCACATGAAGTGGTTAGAGTAGATGATACCATGGATGATGCGGTGAGCGGACCGTCACATGAAGTGGTTAGAGTAGATGATACCATGGATGATGCGGTGAGCGGGCCGTCACATGAAGTGGTTAGAGTAGATGATACCATGGATGATGCGGTGAGCGGGCCGTCACATGAAGTGGTTAGAGTAGATACCATGGATGATGCGGTGAGCGGGCCGTCACATGAAGTGGTTAGAGTAGATGATACCATGGATGATGCGGTGAGCGGGCCGTCACATGAAGTGGTTAGAGTAGATACCATGGATGATGCGGTGAGCGGGCCGTCACATGAAGTGGTTAGAGTAGATGATACCATGGATGATGCGGTGAGCGGGCCGTCACATGAAGTGGTTAGAGTAGTGATACCATGGATGATGCGGTGAGCGGGCCGTCACATGAAGTGGTTAGAGTAGATGATACCATGGATGATGCGGTGAGCGGGCCGTCACATGAAGTGGTTAGAGTAGTGATACCATGGATGATGCGGTGAGCGGGCCGTCACATGAAGTGGTTAGAGTAGATGATACCATGGATGATGCGGTGAGCGGGCCGTCACATGAAGTGGTTAGAGTAGATGATACCATGGATGACACGGTGAGCGGGCCGTACATGAAGTGGTTAGCGTACCATAGATGAAATAAAAAAGTAGTGATATGTATTTTGAGTTAGTGAGTCTGCTTGCTCGCTGGTCGGTGGTGACCGCGGGTTACGTCAGGTCACTATACACTAGTATAGTAGAGGTGATTTGAAATTAAATTAATATTTTTGGTTATTTATATTGGTTATTTTAGTATTATTTTTTTTTTCCTGTTTTACTTTTGATTTATTTATTGACATTTTGATGATTCATTTTGAATGATTTTAGAATGATATTTAAAAGAGAATGCTTTTGAATTGACAATTCAAATATATCAATCAATTTACTGAGATTATTAGTTTTTAATGAAATTTATTGCATTAATTTGAGGGATATGGAGTCGGACGCTGAGACTGCTGACACCCCAGAGGAACCACCCAGTGGAATGAGGGCAATGAGAAACGAAAAGGGCAATTTATTGAAAATACAAAACATTAGAAGAGATCTTCGCGGCCGTAAGATTCGTCTACATCTTCTGATGAGTAGTTCGTCTGATGTGATAAAGCGCGTCGATGAAATAAAGAGTTGTTGAATAAAGAACTTCTTACTGGTATACAAAGGCAATGTTCAGATTTATAAATTTGTGTATAAAAGATAGAGATTAGTCATATTTTAGTTAATAATAATATAAAAAAATATTAGATTATGTTTAAATGTAATTCTGCAGTTTGACACGATCAACACCTAAATTGTAAATTGTAGAAAATTGACTTAGATAAGTAAATAAATGTGCTGAAATATATAATTGGGACTAGAAACACACTATATATTTTACTCTTTTGATTATAATGAGTTTTGAGTGAAAATATTTCGAATCGGCAACTAAAATTAAGAAAAAAATCTGAGTAAAATTATGGTCGGCTTCTTAAATAAATGAAGCTATGCAATATTAAAAAAATACGCGAATATTTCTGTTATGCTATGCTATTGATTGTTTGTATTAGGATATTCGATAAGCCTTTAAGAAATAGTAAAAACCAGAAGATTTATTGATTTATCTTAGCTCCTATATCATGCATTGAAAGTAGAACGTAGTCTCAATCGAGTCAGGATCAGGATCAGGTCAGGATTAGGATCAGCATTATGTAATTTAATTATTGTAGCAACAAATATATTAAACGACAAAAAAAAAAAAAAGCACAGCACAAGGAAACTAAATCCATATACGATTTTTACTGCAATTTAGTACCATATGTATCTATACGTATATTCTGACATTTTCTTTGATGATAGCGAATTGAAATGTGCATAGAGCGAGTGCTTTAATGTCAATATCTGCATTATGCATACTTAAGCAAATTAATTTAATCACTTTGTAAGCTAATACTAGTAAACTTCTTAGCTTCACCTCTTCTGGACCTCTGTCCAGGGGTTGGTTCACGATCATTTACCTTTTGAAAATTCATCAGATAACCAAATAAGAGACGTCACTTGCTAGTGTTCTAGGTGTAGAGGAGATTTTAATGCTTTAAAATATGGCTTTCCAACCTGTTGCTTACCTTAGTCTTAGTCTAGCCAGATTTGTCCAGGGTATAGATGTTTACTCTCTTACGAACTCGAAATTTTAGCAATCGTTAGCTCGTAAAAGATTGCAATTCAATTTGTTTACTGGTTGTTACAGTTTATAATAGTAATACATTGCTACGTGTGTAGTTATTTTACCTTAACGCGATTCTGTATCCCATAAAACAAGATGGTAGTCATTATTTAGTGTATTTTTGTTCACAACGGAATACCGATCACCGAACTGGGACCGCATTGTTAACGTAGATTTAAAGACTACAATGAAAAATGATAATAATAATTGAAAATTATTTTTTTAGCCAATTCAATAAAAGTTATTTTGCTATAGTTTTGTCGTACAAACATGTTTAATATTGACATAAACTTTTTATTCATAAACCAATTCTGTTCATTAAGCGTAAACGGACAATAAAGATTTATAAATTTATTTATGAAAGTAAAGTTAGTATCTCAAAAGTAATCAAGGAAATTCTTCAGAAGGGTGGTGAAGTGCGGTGATCGCATATGGGGGAAGATACCTTTAAAATTTGATATTTGTATCTAAATTCAGTATGTTTTCACTTGTAAAAATTGAGGTAAAACCTACTGCGATTAAATTCGGTTACTCGGAATCGGTTCTTTGCCGAGTAAACTTTATAATCCCAAGAATACTTGGTGTTTTAAGTCACTTAATATATATAGTTCAAAGATGATCGTTTTGAATATTTCAACTATGGTTAGAGATATCTGTGTTAAGTTAAGGGAACACATTGTATTACTAAATTAAAATCAGCACGCCCATATTGCAGAAATTTAAAATTTAGAAATCCTTGTATGATCGTTATTGCGTTTTTCATGAGACATTTAAGATGTTAATGTTTTACATAAGATGAAAAAAATGTACTATGTTTTGCCTTATAATTGTTGTAAAAACTCCTTATCATCTTATAAATATTGTTTTAATATGTATATATATGCTCAATAATAATAAGTCTAGATATTAGAATTTATATTTTAACATAATAAATTATTTCATACTATACAGTATTAGTAGGTATATATGTGTGTATATATGTATAAATGTATGAATGTATATATTTAAGTATGTATAAATATATAAAGCACATACACGCCTACCGATTTTACATTCTCCTACACCCTAAGGTTGCCTGGCAGAGATCGCTTATGACGATAAGGCAGCCTGCTGTACATTTTCTTATGTGATGTATTTTTTTTTACTTTTTCTATATTTTGTTTTGTACAGGAAAGTATTATTATTATTATGTAGGATATTTGTAATTATAGCGACTACCATTATAGGAGTTTCAAATATTAATACGCTATTCTTATCATATCATATATTTATTTTTATATAATTTAGAGTGAACTTAACACACGAAACAAAAAAGAGCAAAATTTTATACACTGAAGGAAGGAAAAAAGTTAACAATAATACGAAAAGAAAAGTTACAAAAGCAAAACTGATAGGTGATAGCAAGAACTTATACACTTTAAATTGTATATAGTCAATATACATATAGAAAAACAAGCATGTAGCTAGTTGACATCAGAACATATTTATATTTATGTGTGTATGATTTAATATTATTTTATGCAAAACTGAAATTTACACTACATATTTCTTTGTTTGCTCAACTTTTATAACTAAAACCTTTATAGTACAAACGCACAGACAAACGCAAGGACACATAAACAGACAAAACCGACATTTTAATAAATCGTTTTGGTTTATTGATAGTGCCCCAATAATAGATTATCCCGTATTTCTTCCACGTACCGATAAGTTACAATGTCGTTATATGTATGTATAGGTAAACCACTGAGAGAATTCAAAAGTCTTCTGGTCACAAAAATAAAGATTTTTTGTAAAGTAACATGATAAATCTTGTATTTAATGCACATGTCGTTTAATAACATGATTGTAGTAGCTCCATAAGACGCGATAGTTTAATAAGTAAATTTGTTGAAAATCAATTAGGCAGCTGCAATATAAAAATAAGTTTTATTTGTAATCGACCGAATGTAATGAATTTATAAAAAAATGTTGATTGTTACTGTTTTTGTGAGTAGTCGTGCATCAGGAGATTGCACGAAGTAGGATGGCCGAATGTAATGATTTTATATTAATTAGTTTTAATATTCGCAATAATTTATTATAAAAATGTAAATCAACCTCTTTGTTGAATAAAAAGATGTTTTTAAATAATATAAAATAGAACTGTCACGAGAGAACATTAATAAAATGACGCTGGATGTAGTCTGAAAACTATTAATAACTATATAATAATATTTTATAATAATTAGATAGACTTGGAGCGGAAGAATAAACAGAATCTCTAGAATGATATATTGTATTAGAATTTAAGATAAACATTGTACAAGCTTAACAGTATTTAACTCTGGAAGAAATATAAGTCATGTAAAAGCCTCGAGGTGTTTGATTTCTTTACAGGTGTAACTATTAAATTAAGGTTATATAAGGTTCCATTAAAACGATATGAATATACCAAGAATTATCTAGAGATAAGTGTTACATGCATAAGGCTCCGGAAGCAGTTAAATATTTTACGTCCATATTATGATAGTTTTATGTTGATTTTACGGTTCGTTCAAACAGTCGTCTGGTTTGCTCTACGTTTGAGATCGTATCATTTTTACTCAGATGTTATATTATAACATAGATTTTAACTGATATTTACTCTTCTATGCTTACACAATAAAGAAAGAAAAACACTTAGAAACTAATAAATAACTAAAAATATATTTTAAAAACAGAGTAAGTGACACCCTACCCTGTTGTGTGGGAAAAAAAGACCTCCCGGAAAATATTTTTTTTTAACTTTATGCTGTAGACAGTCACTCTAATGCGACAAGAGTAAACCGAGAAAATTATTATTTAATATTTTTCCATATACTTTACTTAGCGCTTGGCGCTCTGTTCTCTCTAGCTAACGTGCCAGGTCTATTCCATCACTCAACACGTAATGCCTCCAGAATTCGGCGTAAAGTGAGGAACGGATATGTTTTAACAGGAATAGAGTGTCTTAACGCTAGGTTCCCAGGTTCTCTCTACCTACCTTTTTATGTGCGGAATTAAGAGTGAATCTAAAAAAAATTAGTTTAACTTTCGAGGGAGTAACGTTAAGAGAATCCAATTAATCTTATTTAAAATTATTCAAAGTACAGAATTTTTTTTTATTATTTTTGAGTAGTTTTTACAAGCACTCGATCAAGTTATATCCAAGTTAATTAGATTACTTCATACAATTTTTTAATAACATTGAAAGTTGCAAGAGGAACTTAAGGGGACGTTTTTACAATTCAAAAATTCCTTTGCCCATAAAACTCCACTGTCCACAGTTTGATTAAACATAATTTTTTTACTAAGATTAAATCGCGACCCCGATGAAGAGCCCTCTGGGAAATAATGTCAAGATTGCAGTAAAACTATGACGAGAATAATTAAATTAGAGCTTTTTGTATTTTAGAAATTTTACAATTGAAACAAGTCAATATACAAGTTAAAGCCGTCGTGGCGCAGTGGTATAAGGGTGTGACTGTAAATGGGACGGTTGTGGTTTCGAATTATTATTTATTTAAATTTTCAAATTTTCTTTTCTTTTTCTCTGGTTATAAGGCAAAGTGCAGCGTTTAGTTCCTAGGTTCCCTGTGCCTGCTTTGCCACGTGCGGGGTACAGGATGAACCTAAAAAATATAGTTAGTTTAGTTTTTAGAATTTATTTTACTTATTTTCTAGAACAGTACTATATCACTTCTATTCAGCGGCAATAATCACAGCGAAGAAGCTTACTGCTGCGGTGCTTTAAAAAGATTCAGCTAATATAACTTTTACACATCAAGCTGACCGCGTCATAAATGTAAATTTCGTTCAATAAACTGTTACATTTGAATAAAGTTTTTACAAGCAGCTGTCATTCTTTACTCCCATCGTAAACCCTAACCAGTGTTTTTGCCAGAATATATTTTGGACGGTTTTTATCTCTGACCCTTTAGTAAATTCTGATGTTTGTGATAAAATTGAAGAGTTGGACTTCCGGTTTTACGTAAATGTATTAGTTATGTTAATAAAAATTTTATGAGACCAGTCGTGGCGCAGGGGCACAAAGTGTGACTGTAAAATCGACTGGTTGTAGGTTCGATCCCCACTCGAGGAGATGAAATATTTACTTTAATTTATATTTCCATTTCTTCGCTCTGGTGTTGAGGACAAGCGCGGCGTTGATGGCTGCTACGAACGGAGTGTCTTAACACTAGGTTCCCTCTGCCTACCTTGCTGTGTGCGGGATACAGCGTGAAGCTGAAGCTGAATTAGTTATGTTAATAAAATTTCTATGAAGACCTGTCGAGGCATAGGCGCTAAAGGTTGCGAATGCAAGCACACCCGCAGGTTGTGGATTCAATTCTTACTGGAGGAAATGAAATATTTCACATTTTAATTCCTTCGCTATGCATCCAGTATTCCGCGGAAAGTGGGCAATGGAATGCTTAATTTGAACAGAGTGCTTTAACACTAGGTTCGCTAGTTCAAAAATAATAATAATATATTTAAAATAGGAAACAGTTGTTGAATATTTTTAAAGTGTTGTCTTGAAAACACACTCCTGCGCCTCTTGGAGGTTTTCCTAAAGGTATAATTTTAAGTCTATACGTATACGTTTTAAAAAAAATATTTTTTTCAGTTCAATAAAGACAAACTATGACTGAATATCTATTGATCCATTACGATCTTCCATTTCATTTGTAAACTCCAACCATCAATATTAAAAATCGCGATATATTGCAAGCTTCATCAATAAATCGGGCTTAAATGTTTGACACTCGTCAGAAAGAAGATAAACGATTTGTAAATAGCCGGATTTGATACCTATATCCGCGCTGTATTGGTTGACAGAACGTGATTTAATGTATTTTTTTTTCCAATTTTAATGTATTTTTAGTATTTTCTTCTTTCACATGTGACTTTATCCTGTATATATCAGTGTAGGTAGAGAGAACTTAATGTAAATTAGCCGTTCTCCTCTTTCCACCGGAATTTAAAACATTTCTTGTAGTGAGGCAGAACAACGTATTGCTTTGCTTTAACAGATGATGAGCATGATAATAATTTAAATATTAAAATTTCCCAAGGAAAGGGAATGAACTCACAACTGTCGCGTTTACACTTCGTCACTGTCTCGCTACGCTACGACGACCTCAACATTAGCATGTAAGTACAGCGATTGTTGGTTCGATTCCTATTCGGGGGAATAAAATATTTAATATTTCAACTTTCCTCGCTCTGATAACAAGACAAAGCGCCAAGGCAAATACGGCATTGAATTCAGCCACTCAACACACAATGTCTCTACAATTCGGTAGTAAGTATAAAATAGTCAAATATAACAACAAATTTATCATAATACAAAAAAAATACTTAGCCTTAGGTATATTAAACCTAGTACTAAGACACACCGTTCTCGACTTTCCGCAAAATTGCCGAGGGAGCGTGTTGAGAGGATATCAACGCGGCGTTGATTGGAAAATGAAAATATTTAATTGCTCCAAGTGGATTGTGAACCCACTACCATCGAATTTACTAGAGTTAGTAAAAATGTATGAAAAAAATCACAATTTAAATATATTAATCCTAAAACACTACTAAATCCATTACCGTAGGTACTTCTATTACATTAGTCACTCTATAGAAACTCATACGGACTCCATATGGACCCTCGTAAAGTCCTAACAACTTACAATTGGCTTAATCATTGAATATGCCCGAGTCCTTTTGGAATAGAAAATTAATTTTATTTAGTTAGGGAAATGAATATTTAGCAATATTTATAATTAGTTAAATTATTTGTGAGGCCAGTCGTGGCGCAGGGGCACAAAGTGTGCCTGTAAATCGACTGGTTGTGGGTTCGACCCTACCTCGAGGAGATTAAATATTTATTTACATTAATATTTTCATTTCTTCGCTCTGGTGTCGAGGGGAAAGCGCGGCGTTGAGTTCTGCCACTAAACACGCAATGCCTCCAGAAATTGGCGGAAAGTGGGGAACGGAGTGTCTTAACATTAGGTTCCGTAGGCGTGAAGATGAAAAAAAAATATTCGTGGAGGAGTGAAACAGTTTGAGTGTAAATACGATGGTTGTGGGTTTGATTCTCATATGGGGTACTTATGTATTATTATCTATTCAACGTTTTGCCATTCAACACCACCATGCTACCACTAGTTTCTTACTGTCTACCTGCTATGCTATATCCCGCATATAGCAGAGGAAACCCTGCGCCCCACTTTTCATCCAATTTTCAAGAAATTACGTGCTTACGTCTCTTTGGCGGAACTTAACGCCACGCTTTGTCAGGGTACTGTTACCAGAGCGAGATGATTAAAAATTGCCCATTTTCCCGTGTAAGAATGAAATCCCCAATCGTTACAATCTGACGGAGTGCCGGACCATGCTTGTGAGGACAATAATTATAATATGATATGTAAATAAAACTAAACTTCTATCCTGGGACATTTTCCTTTGGGTTTGTTGGGATAGAACAGTTTTTATGATTATAATATGGATATTATGAACAGAAACGTACATAGCTTAATTATATTATCTACTATAGGGATGACTGAAGCTTGCAATGCTTCCAGAATTCGGCGAAAATGGATGTGTCTTAATGGGAACCAATTGTCTTAACACTAGGTTTGTGGGTTCCCCCTGTCTCCTGTTCCTGTGCTATGCGCAGGACACAACGTGAAACAAGAAAACATATATATTTTAAATTGAACATTAAATTAAGCTGTACATGAGAAACAGACTGTTTTAACACTACGTTTCTTCTACCATCCCAGCTATATGTTATAAAAGTGTGAAGCCGAATACTTATTTAGAAAACGTATAATCTATATTACTTTAAGATTGGAGGCCAGTCGTAGCGCAGTGGCAAAAAGTGTGACTGTAAAACTGACTGGTTGTGGGTTCGATCCCCACTCGAGATGAAATATTTACTTAAATTTATGTTTCCATTTCTTCGCTCTGGTGTCGAGGCAAAGCGCGGCGTTGGGTTCTGCCACTCAACACGCAACGCCTCCAGAATTCGGCAGAAAGTGGGGAACGGAGTGTCTTAACACTAGGTTCCGTCTGCCTACCATGCTGTGTGCGGGATACAGCATGAAGCTGATTATTATTATTACTTTATGATTTATGAGAGCATAAAACCCCTTTATAATTACTATCAAATTACAGGCATCCTAGTGCTAGGTCTTCCAGTTTACCTATCACATGGTCCTGTATTTGTACTATTTAAATTGGCAAGTGAATTATTTTATCGTTTAAATAATTAATATTATTTATTTTTACGGCGGATTGTGGCGCAAGTGTGTGACTGGTTGTGGCGGTTGTGAGTTCGATCCCCACTCGAGGAAATGAAATATTTATTTAAATGTATATTGCCATTTTTCCGCTCTGATGTTGAGGAAAAAGCGGCGTTAAGTTTCGCCACTTAACACTCAATGCCTCTAGAATACGGCAGGAAGTGGAGAACGGAGTGTCTTAACACTAGGTTCCCTCTGCCTACACTGCTGTGTGCGGGTGCAGCTCAAAAAAAATAACTTTTAAGACGACATTTGTAAGACATAAACTTTGCACTGAAACCGCATACGTAAATTTTATTGTTTTAAAAATATAATAGATCCTGGAGAGCACTTCCATTGAAAAGATATTTTTTTAATTTTTATTACAACTAAAGTATAAAACTAAAAGGAATCATTAAAATTTCTACATTCAGAATAATTTTGTCCGTAGCGAAATGTTCGGAAAGTACGGAGTGCCAAACGCTTTAAAACTAAAAACTAAAAAATACATAATTTAAAATTTGGTTAAAATGCACTAGGCACGTGATATTTTTTTTATGGAAAAGGACAAGGCAAACGAGCGTTCGTGTCACCTGATGGTAAGTAATCACCGCCGCCCACTACCCCGTGCAACACCAGAGGAGCTGCAGGTGCGTTGGCGGCCTTTAAGATGGAGATAGACGCGCTTTTTGAAGGTACCCATGTCATATCGACCTGGAAACACTGCCGCGGGTAGGCCATTCCACAGTACGGAACTGGCGCGTGGAAGGAAGTTCCTATGAAACCGCACAGTAGTGGATTGCCACGTATCCAGGTAGTGTGGATGATATTTTAGCATATGACGTACTGTGCGGTTAGAAAATTCGGCGGCAGGTAACAGGTCAAACAGTTCTTCAGTAAAAATTTGAAATCAACCCAGTGCCTCCTATAGAGCACAAAGTATCGACAACTTTTTATCTGTTTGAAGAAGTTGAATGCTTAGAAATATATCAATTAAAAACATTTTAAAAAGGAAATGGAAACTTTTGGGACCAAATGTAAAGTAAATAGTATATATAATGTTAATGGTAACACCCTTTTTGCAGTTATTGCATTGCATGAGCAAAACCGCATGTAAAAAGTTAGTTAAAAATGATTATAAACTAAAAACAGTTAATTAATAATATTATCCTTCAAGTCCTTAATACGCCGCTGTAATTCAAGAGCTTGTATAGTAAATGGTGAAAATCAATGCCGCGCTTTGTACAAGTACAAGAAATAAAGAAATTTAAAACTTAGGCCATCGTTACCCGGTTATTATTTTTGAATATTTTTATTTCTTGGTTCGGGTACCAAGGCAAAGCGCGGCGTTGAATTCCGCCACTTAACAAAGAATGCAGCAATCCTTTTTTTGCGAGATACAGCGTGAAGCTGAAAAAAATTGAACCAACAATCATTAAATTTACATTACCAAAAATATGCCTGCCAAAAATATCCCCCCACTCAGTTTTATATTTTTTTGTCTCTGAAGCAAAAAAAAAAAAAAATCTATTTTAGCCAAGATTTTTCATGTTTCATGAAGACATAAGCTTGATATTATTAACATTCATATACTTTCTCATATTAAGCAATAACCAGTAGGCATATTACTGCCAATTACTTTTTATGCGTTATTCAATGAGATATAAGGAAACAAAACGCTACGCGCCAATTTGGCAAAACTTCAGAAACTATAAACTATAAGAATATTAAAATGAAATAGTGTTTTGGAAATTATTATGTAAACGGATAGCTAAAGAGAAAAGAGCAGAAAAAAACCGTTATATTTTACATAATTCATATCAGAGTTTATAGAGGCCAGTTCTGGCGCAGGCGCACTAAGTGTGACTGTAAAATCGACTGGTTGTGGGTTTGATCCCCACTCGAGGAAGTGAAATATTTATTTATATTTTCATTTCTTTGCTCTGGTGTCGAGGCAAAGCGCGGCGTTGAGTTCCGCTACTCCACACGCAGTGCCTCCAAGTCGGCAGAAAATGGGTAACGGAGTGTCTTAACACTAGGTTTCCTCTGCCAACCCTGCTGTGTCCCGCAGGATACAACGTAAAGCTGATTTTTTAAATTTTATTTTGTAATAAAATTTAACATATTTAGAAGCCAGTCGTGGCGTAGGGGCACAAAGTGCAAGCGCTACTAGTTGTGGGTTCGATCCCCACTCGAGGAAATTAAATATTAATTTAAATTTGTATTTCCATTTCTTCGCTTTGGTGTTGAGGCAAAACCCGGCATTGAGTTCCGCCACTCAACACGTAATTTGGAGGAAAGTAGGAAACAGAGTGTCTTAAGAATAGGTTCCCTCTGCCTACCCTGCTCCTTCCGGAATACAGAGTGAAGCGTGAAAAAATAGTTAAAAAAATATCCACTATAGAAACATATACATTCAAATAAGAAATAACTACACGCAATCTATTAAAAGATTTCTGATAAGTTAAGTGACAAATTAATCATGCCGCAGAAAATTGCTGCAGTAAAGCGAAGAAAAGTTTTTGCAATTAAAAAGATATAAGATGAGATTTTTTTAAGTTGAACGTGCTCTGGCAACACCTCTTCGAACAGACGAACGTTATTCACCTATATCGTAAATAACTTGTTATAAAAAATAAATTAGTACGGATTTAATGTAAATACGTATTTTTTTATTTATGACAACTTCTGCACAGAGGCACAAAGTGAGACTATAAGGGGACGCTTGTGGGTGTATTTACCATTCGAAGAAAAGAGTAAGTTTCGTTTTTTTCACTGTGGTAACAAGAAAAAGTATAGCGTTGAGGTCTGCAACTCAACACGCAATGTCTCGAAAATTGGGGCATGCCCATGCATGCAGGCATGGGGAACGGAATATCTTAACACTAGGTTCCCTCTGGCAACCTAGTACCTTAATGTGTGCAAGATACAGCGTCATAATTCTGTGAATTACTGCTCTAACTACCTGACCACGCAGCACGATGAACGAACCATACAGTGAATTTATGTAGAGCTAAGTGCATAAGTAACATACGAGGTCTGATCAAAAAATAACCGTTATTTTCAAATTTCGTGAGTTACGTATGTGCGATTTTCGCATTTTTTATTCTGTTATGTATGTTGGCAATATCAGCCATTTTGGAATTAACACTCGTATTATATAGTAATATATATAAAGACGTAAAAAAACCAAATCACCTTTAAATTAAGTCTATATCTCGTATTAAAGCCTATTCAAAGTGAACGGCTTAACAGCGAATGACCGGTTAAAGCCCGTTTATACGTTCCGGCTTTCCGTCGCGATAGCACCTGTCAACTTATTAATACTTTTTCACGTTGAAAAACGACGAGTCCTGACCACGACGACTTCCGTTTAGATAGCTAGGCCTGTATCGTGCTTGGAATATTTGAGTATGAGATGATATTAGGTTAGAACTAAATAAGTATATTTTTTTGTATAACATGTTTTTTTTGTTTAACATGTTTTGGTTGTGAATTTATTGATGTTTTATTTCTAATATCTAATCTATTTCACTAATCAATATATAGATTTTTTTAGCTTCATGGTGTACCCCGTACAAAGCAGGGACAACCACATTTAAACGCGCTAATTTCAGGAACTACTAGTATATTTTTTTTTTTGTTAGCAGGTTTTTCACTGCAAATTCATACATTTTTTTAAAAAATTGTCAATGTACTTCCCTTTACACATTAAATTATGATTTTTTCATTTCAAATTCATTATTTTTACGTCAAATTCGACGTTTTAAGCCTCAAACTTATTCTAGTTACAATCATTTAAATCTCTATTTAAAAAAAGTTTGGCGCGACGCAGTGGGCTAACGTGTAAGAATGCGACGATTCCTCGTTCAATCTCGTATCGAAGGAAAATAATATTTCCTTTGCCCCACTCTGATGGAAAAAGTGTGGCATTGAGTACCACCGCTTAACATTCAATACCTGAAATTTGACCGAAAAATGGACGGAGTCAACCCTTCTATATTATGTAGGATACAGCGTGAAGCAATATGTAAATAAGATCGGCCAACATAAAAAAAGCTCAAACATTTTTTTTATTGAGTGACGGAACTCAACACCGTATTTTGAAATATTACATGATATACATATGTATGTATAACAGAAATGGTAGGTATATAATATTAGTATAACAGCCCTGTAACAGATTGTTAGAACTATACTCGGCGTTTGAAAATTCAATTAAATAGTTTTGATTGCCACAGAAGAAGTTTCTTTCCATTTCCATGTTTTACATAGGTTTGTAATAAAGTTTATACATCGGCCTCTTATATGTAATTATGACAAAATAATTTCAATTTGCTAATCAAGAGAATTGTACATTTTTATGTGACAGACAAACATACTAACAAATGTTCTGTAACATTTATAATAACAATAAAATATGGAGATAAGGACATATTATTATTTAAACATTTGGCTTTGGTAAGACAATATGGAGTCCTCGACATTCACATAGTAACCTTGATTAAAAGTAAACATCAGTATATTAATACATTTCGCTAAATAACTGCTTACAAATAAGTATTCAAATAACTATTTGAAGTAGCGCAGGCGTAGCGACTGGAATTGCGACATGTGTATAATTTTTTTTTACGGAATACATACATGGAGGTAACAATGAAACTTGTATATTTTTTAGCTTTACGCTGTATCTAACATGTAGCAGGGTAGGCAGAGGGAACCTAGTATTTATTTTTAAGGGAACCTAGTGTTTTCGTGAAAAAAAAAATTGAGTTGAGTATCCAAAGCAAAAGCTATTTTATAAAATCTAATGTTTTGTTTGTAAACATTGTTATACTCACACAGTCATATACGTTACCATTTTTTTATTCATTCTGTATTCTGCATATAGCAGATCCAAAAGGAAACCTAGAGTTAAGACACTCCATTCTCCGCCCAATTTCATATACAATACTTGTTGAGTGGAGAAACTCTACGCCGCACTTCGTCAAGATGTGTGTGTGATCTTTGGATGTATGTGTGTAGTTGCACCACAACGACGCAACCATTTCTTATAATTAATCTTATCACATAAAAAAATATATTTATCTATTGATAATTACTATTTTATCAAGATACACTCGCAATATAGACTGTATGCAATTATTGACATTTCAAATGCTAGGATTGTAGACAAAGGGCTAAGAAAATGAAAATTATTATAGTGTTTACAGTTTTTATTTTGATAATACAAGTTTTTTCATACACAGAAGCCTTAAAGTTATCTAATTATAGATACCATTACGCCACTGGAATAAAGAGGGCTTTTGATTTGATGAATTCAGAAAATAGTGTATCGAGAATAATTGGTGGAACTCAAGCTCCTAGTATCATGTCCTATCCGTATCAGGTTAGAAAACACATTTTTTAAACTAGTATAGTTGTATTTTATAACTTACTAGCGGCACACTCGCGGCTTCGCCCGCATATCACTTATAATTTACTATATAAATTATATAATCAATATAATTTATACATTCAATAATTTAGAGAAAATGCATGCACTACATGGCTGCTTGTGAGGACGAAATCGGCGGCAAGGGCGCCCCCCTTAGGACTCACGCCTGTGCTCGAGGCCGTAAACGAAGCGTTAAATTATTTTAAACTGACATTTTCTCAAAAAGTAAACGTTCAAATTACATGTTATAAATAACAAAACAAACAAACTCTTCAGCTTTATTATATGTATTAGTATAGATGGTAACTTTATCTTTGCGCTACCTAACCATAAATGCTTTCAAAATTTGAAAATTATCAGCTGGACTCCCTGTCATTTGTCTCTCTGCCTGCCATCTCGATTTGTTCGAAACAATTTTTCGAAACGGCTAAAAGGTCTTAGCCTATTTTTAAGTTCTTTTTTTCCCCAGCCTGTACTGTCTCATTGTTGGGCAAAAGTCTCTCTCCATTTCATCTACTCTGGTCTATATGTGCTATTAAACACCAGTCAGGCTTGTGATAATCCAGCTCATCTCACCATCTCCGTTTCGGTCTGCCTATTCTCCTTCTGAATTCGGAATCCAGCTGGCGAAAACTGGCCCAACACTTTTTAGGCATGCGGTAGTTTTTTAACTTACATATCAATAAATGTCTAGATAATCATTGGAAAACTTTTTTTAACAAATAGGGGAGATTAGAATATTATAATTATATTAACTAATGCAATGTAATAAAAATGTATAGAGTGTATCAAATTTTTATTAATTTCTGATCGTAATTAACGATGACGATATTTCAATGGAATGTTGATAATATAGCATCTTTTATATTTTCATAGATATATGTACGTCTCCAATCTATCCTTATATTATAAATTTGAAGAGTTTATTTTGGTTGATAGCTCTAATCTCAACAACTACCGGTTCGAGTTGAAAAATATTGTTGTGTAGTCAATTTGTCGAAGGTATTGATTGCTTATCGTGTCAATAAAGTACTTACTGGGAAGCCCCAACGATAATGTAAGGATTTTCATAAATTAAATATTCTGTTTTGTTTTTGTTGTTTCTTATCGTTTTCAATCACATTAATTCAAAACACTATACAGGTTGTAAGAATTACTACAAAATGTGTTATTTAACTAGCTACTGCCATTTGACCACGTGAGCGATATCTTAGCTAACATCGAATATCTTTTCAGGCAGGTTTAGATATTAAACTGAAATCAGGGTGGCCATCCGTCTGTGGAGGAGCATTAATATCAAAAACCCGAGTCATAACAGCAGCGCATTGCTGGTGGGACGGGCAGAACCAAGCTGCTCAATTCACGGTAGTCCTAGGTTCACTTCTCTTATACTCTGGAGGAATAAGAATCATCACCAGTGATGTTGTGGTACATTCGAGTTGGAATCCAAATGACATTACTCATGATATAGCTATGGCGCGGATTTCTAAAGTGGAGTATAATAGTAAGTATGTATTTAAAGGATAAGGAATTGTTATCATAATAGGGTTCAAAGTTCGAATTATGACTGAAAGACAAAAAAAATGTAAAGATTTGTCTCAATTTCTAGAGTTCCTTTTTAACAAGTTTTTGTTGGACTTACCGCGTTAGTGTGTCAGTGTACCTACGTGAAAATTTAGAAGCTCTTTTCTTACAATTTGACCCACTTCCCAGTGTCTAATTGAGCTCGAATTGGGATCACTATTTCAATTCTAATGACAATAAAATTATATATAATCAATATTGTTTGATATATGGTCTAAATGGCGCCGTAACAAAATGGCGTATAACAAATTTATGCACAACCTACTCAATATGGGTATCAAATGAAAGCGCTTGATTTCTAAATTACAATACTGTGGAAAAAAATATAGAATGACTTTTAAATATATTTTATTTGTATGTTTTTTATTGACTTTTATATAAAATATTTCACACGGTTTCTACACGGTTACATATGCAAAGTATTTTTTTATTAATTTGGATTTACAAATTTTTGAAATGTATTTACTATTTCAGATAATATTCAAGCAGTGCCGTTACCAAGCATGTCAGATGTGAATCAGAACTTTGCCGGACAGACAGCCACGGCAACTGGATACGGAAAAACTAGCGACGGTAACACTATTAACCAGTTATGTCTAGGGTATTACCTAAATAGATTTTTTTTTTAGAAACATTTCTTGAATCATTTTTTTAAATTTTTGCTTTTTTAGTCTTCACTTAAGTGATTTACTAAATACCTGTATTTAATATGTATTGTGCACTTTTATTAGAATTAAAAAAAAAAACATTATAATACAAAAACAATACCGTTACTGAGAGACTAACAAACAACCCACAGACGGAGCTAGACAGCGTAGAACTCTGAAATTTGGAGTGTAGTAGACTAATAGTACGGGTAAACTACGATTGTGGACATTTACATTTTGGACCAAAACTCGGAAAACTCGAGACGTCTGGCAACACATGTCTATTCGAACCATAAGAAAGAATTCCACTAATAACTAAAGAAATGGTAATTTAAGATTTTTAGTTCAATAATAAAAAATACATGTTCCAGCTCAAAACAGTTTCCCAACTACAACGAGCCTTCATCATATCAATTTAAAAATCATGACTACAGCTGAATGTCAGAAAAGCCTCGATGTAACACTACACGGCAGCCATCTTTGTACTAGCGGAGAGAATAGAGTTGGTACCTGTGATGGGGACTCGGGCGGTCCTTTGACTGTTGTTTGGAATAATAGAAGGACATTGGTAAGTTTCTTCTTTTTACCTTCTTTTCATCTTTTTTCATTGGCTTAGAGGGTAGGTAAAAAGGAAATAGTGATTGTTTCTCTACAGAGATGTTAACAATATCAACAAATTGTGGCAAGCATATAAAATATTCGATTTCGTTTGATAACAACGTATGACTTAATGAAACTCCGGCTGGAAGGAGTTAGGACTGTTTCCAAGACTTCCAATCCTGCTACGTTCGTTTTTTATTGTTTATTTTTTTACTTTTTACTTTAACTGTATCCCGCACTAGCAGAGTAGCCAGTGTGATGTTATTAAAATACCTCCGTTTCCCACTTTTGGCCGAATTCTAGAGGCCTAGTGCGTTGAGTGAAGAACTTAACGTCGCGCTTTGCCTCGATGCCAGAACGAGAAAATGAAAATATAAAATTTGGTTAGCAAAGTTCCACCGACCGACCGAAAGCGGTTCCACAATCTGAACTTAAAAGTATTAAGTAGTAACTATTCTTAACAATGACATAGCTTTGATCTACAAATATTTTACAATTTTCCTTATAATTAGTTAAATAAAAGTGTGTATAAATGTTGATATTTTTTTCTTTCAGGTTGGTATTGTATCTTTCGGATTGGACAACAGTTGCCAAGCCGGATTCCCATCCGTTTATACCAGAGTAACAGCCTTCCTTACATGGATCAACGCGAATATATAAAAAAAATGATTTAGTATTGATTACGAAAAGCTTAGACTTAAGTAAGATTAAATAAATGTGCTACCTTATAAAAGAACTTTTTTACTTCAATATAAACTTATATATTTTAAATAAATCAGCTTCATGCTGTATCCCGCACACAGCAGGGTAGGCAGAGGGAACCTAGTGTTAAGACACTCCCGTTCCCCACTTTCTGCCGAATTCTGGAGGCATTGCGTGTTGAGTGGCAGAACTCAACGCCGCGCTTAACCTCGACACCAGAGCGAAGAAATAGAAATATAAATTTAAGTAAATATTTCATCTCCTCGAGTGGGGATCGAACCCACAACCAGTCGGTTTCACAGTCACACCTCGTGCCGCTGCGCCACGACCGGCCTCAATGATTTATTTATTTATATTTTAAATAAGACCATTGTGGCGCAGGAACACATATGTGTGTCTAACGCGTGACGCAATTGTTATGGGTTCGATTCCCACTCGGGAACTCAATTATTATTTATTAATAATATATGCCAACATTCAGCCGACGGAACGTTAGTTTCACGACATACTACTGTCGTTATAGTTTATAATAAGATATGATTGACTGTAAATGCGACGGTCGTGTGTTCGATTTCCGATCATGGAATGAAATATTTAATATTTTCATAGTTTGAAGACACTTCGTTTCACATTAACCACTTTCTGCTGAATTTTTGAGACATTGAGTGTTGCCTATTGAAACTCAACGCCGTGTTTTGCTTCGTTACCAGAGCGAAGATATGAAAATATTAAAAATATCTTTCTTCCGAATGGGAATCGTATCTACACACGTCGCGTGTACAGTTAAACATTTTACAATTTTATAACCAAAATTTGAATATAGATTTTATTTCTCTTTTACAAAACATATAAATATATATTCAAACTTGTATCCTCTGAGGTGATCTCACAAACTTTGTTAAGCAACTCTCAACAAGTAGTATAAAACAAAAGCATCTAGAGAGCTACTGGATCAACTTACAACTACTATTACACCAATGTATTATTTGTTAACTTCTACACTTCAAGGATAAGCAGTATTGTGTTACTTGGAAACACTTTAAATTGTTATTTCAGCTTCACGCTGTATCCCGCACACAGCAGGGTAGGCAGAGGGAACCTAGTGTTAAGACACTCCGTTCCCCACTTTCTGCCGAATTCTGGAGGCATTGCGTGTTGAGTGGCAGAATTCAACGCCGCGCTTAACCTCGACACCAGAGCGAAGAAATGGAAATATAAATTTAAGTAAATATTTCATCTCCTCGAGTGGGGATCGAACCCACAACCAGTCGGTTACAGTCACACCTCGTGCCACTGCGCCACGACCGGCCTCATGAAAATTAAATTTAAATTGTTATTTGATGTATGAAATTAATATATTTTTTTGTAGGTAGAGTCAAATTGAATTGAAGACATTGTGCGTTGATGGGCTTTACTAAATGCTGCACTTTGTCATATTAGGAGCAGGGACTTAAAAATAATTATTTTTTTAGTGGGGATCAAACTCAAATCAAGTGCTCTTACAGTACAGAGGTATGTCTGATACACTATCCACTGCGCCACGATGATCCCTGTTCATATTTGACGTATACTAAAAGTTTTGTTTTGTTTTTACTTTATATAAATAATAATGATAGAAGAATAACCGAATGACAGGTACCTAATAGCGAGGATGTCATATTAAATATGAAGAAACACGTGCTTAGGTAGTTTTTCTTTTTGTTTTTCTTTAAGAATACGATTTTTTCTTAAATATAAAAAAAGTCTCAAATATCTGCTAAGCTATTAAAATCACTTAACAAGAGGATAGACTGAATAGATATTTTCTTCCCTTTCGATCATTAGCTCGTCAATCGAGTAGCACCCTGTATATAAAGAACAAAGAAATTCCTAGCAAACACAAGTAACTGTACACTTCAAACGAATCAACTACATCGATTTACGCTTTCTTAGAAGTTAATTTTAAAATAAATCAACTGAACTACAAGGCAAAGCAAAAGCAAAGGCTGGGAACACAAATAATAGGGATTTATATCGTTAGTACAATACGGCATCGCTAATGACCCCTAACCGGGTAATTACGGATCAAGGGTCGATACCTATGATTTGTAATATAAATAATTTTTAACGTATTTAATATGTTTTAATACAAACGGTATTGAAATTTAAAGATATGTATGTGGCCAGTCGTGGCGCAGGCGCATAATTGTGTGACTGCAAACGCGACAGGTTATAGGTTTGAATCCTACTTAAGTAAATGAAATATTTTGATTTTTATTTTTTCGTTCTGATGACAAGCGATGTTGAGTTCCGCCACTCAACACGCAATGCCTCCAGAATTGGGCTGAAAATGGGAAACGGAGTGCTTTAACACTAGCTTCCCTCTAGCTGAGTAGCTTCACGTCGGATCTCGCACACAGTAGAGTCTACTGTGTGCGAGATATAGCGTAAAGCTACCCGTTTTAATAACAATGTAATTTCAATAAAAAGCTTACGCTTCCCACTTTACTCCGAATACAGTAGAATAGGCAGAGGGAACCTAGTATTAGGACACTCCATTCCCCACTTTCCGCCTAATTTTCGAGATATTTCGTGTTGATCACAGTTATTTATTATTAAATTCTCTTTACTCAACTGGAACTTCTGATAACATTATCAAATGATCTTAAAACTATCAAAACTTACAAAGAGTGGAAAAGAGTAGAAAAAACAGCTCAGTAGTAGCGCAGGGGTATCAGCGTGTATCTGTACACGCGACAAATTGTGGGTTCGATTCCTACTCGATGAAATGGAATATTTATGTTTTTATTTTTTCGCTCTGGTGTAAGGGCATAGCGTTGAGTCCACCACTCAACATGCAATACCATCAGAATTCGGTGTAAAGTGGAGAGCGTAGTGTCTTAACACTCAACACTCCCTTTGCTTACACTGGTACATGCTGAAAGAAACTTACAAAAAGCTTTACACGTACATTACAACTTTTGGACCATTATCCAAAAACTTTTAGTATACGTCAAATAAATTCTCCAAAATTCCTTTCTATATTTTAATTTCGTTAAAGTTACATATACAGTTAACGAAGGCTAAATAACGATGTCTATAACTTTGAACAACTTATACAGACAGAACTATATCTATTTGGACGCATTCCAAACTGGTATATTCATCAATTAAGCTTTGCTATCTTAACGTTTGATGTGATCTCCGGATATTGCAGCATCTTAGATAAGATTAAGGGTGTTTCTCATAATTTGTTATATTGTAGCAGATGTAAGATCGACTTTAAGCGTGACAGTTGTGGGTTCGATTACGTTAACATACGAAATATTTAATAATTTCATTTTGTCGCTCTAGTAACAGGGCAGAGTGAGCGTTTAATTCCGAAGGACGTTTAGTTCCGTCACTCAATACGCAATACCTCTAGAATTGGTGGACAGTAGGGAACGGAGTGTCTTAATTTAAAATATGTACGAATGGGACCCAAAAGCATTGCTTTCACGAAAAAAAAACTTCCATCCGCCAAACCGAAAGTATTTTAGAAACACTCAAAATTGTAAACCAATGTACAAACACCAATATTTTTTATTTCCAACAAATTCTACACAAGTATTGAGTATAATCGAACGACCATATAAACTAACCCGCTTTACTCGTAACAACTCCGCCTATATATTTTAACTGCAGTGCGTGCTTGGTATGCGAAGTGCTATAATACTAACATTTCAAGAATAACTTCTACTCAATCAAGTCATTTCAATTCAATACCTTCCATCAATCAACTTCATCAAGTCAATTTCTTCGATCTTATCCGAGTTCCAAATTTCAGCTGAATTAGACATGAGAAGTTGACAAAATTTGGCTTGCAAGATATCACATACCCTCTAACACGGCAAGTTTAATAAAAGCTTGTAAAAAATTGTTATAAAGTCATATAAAATATTTTTCTAGCGATGGCTAAGGGTTCAATCCTTAATTACTTAAGATTTTGTAATATTATTGAAATTGAACTCAAAAAAAATATATTAATTGAAGTTAAGATTTTTTTTGATATGTTGATATCTCGGGCTCTGAGACAAACGAAAAATTCAAAACAAAATTTACATTTTCCAAAGCATAAAAAGAGTGCCCTATTAAATCCAATGTTGCAGTGAATAAATGAATATGTCAAAGTAAAATCTATATTAATCCATAGATTCTATAAAGGTTACTTTTATTACAAAACCAAGCATTGTACTAACAACGGAGAGATAATGCTCCGTAGTTTACGAGCGATCAGAATTAACCACTTCGTTTCCTTTACGGCCGTTGTACATTAGGATAAAGTGGGTATAAATGTTGCGAATAAGATACTGGTACTATAAAATCGGTGAAATTCGATATAAGCGGTTTTGAAATAGTATAGAATTGTAAAATAAACTAGTTTAGTAATTCGATATGAAGCATACACACAGCGGTGTTACAACACCTTACTACATAAAATTGTTGTAGCACACGGATTAAAAAAAATATAAAAAATTTTTTATTTAATTTTGTTTAACAAAATCAAAGTATGTTTTAATTTATGTTAAGTAAATTTATTTTTTACTTTTTAGTTTATTGTTTGAAATCCGTTTATAGAACTGACAACCGTCGCGTTTACATTCGCACGCTTCTGAGGCGGCATCGAGACGGCCTCCTAATCTATAGATACTAATATAACAAACTCTTCCGTTTGTTTGTTCGTTTAAACGTTAAAATCTCTGGAACTACTGGTTGGATATATTATTTACTGGTTGATTATATATATATATATATATATATATATATAGCGATAAAATATATAATTATAGCTTATAGCATTCCTATATATATATATATATATATATATATATATATATATATATATATATATATATATATATATATATATATATATATATATATATATATATATATATATATATATATATATATATATATATATATATATATATATATATATATTAACCGCGTACGCTGCACATATAGAAAAATTTATATAAGTTAGTTATTCCATATTTAAGGAAATTTAATGAAGATAATCTTTGTGTTTTATAGCATGTTATTTGGTCGTATATTTTTCGAGAAGCCGCAAGCATAAGGTCAAGTCCTGTGGGGGGCGCCCTTGCCGCTGTTTTCGTATTGTTTGCAGTTTCTCAAAACTATGAAAAATAATTAAATGTATGAATTATATAATCTATCTTTTGACAAATGCAGTAAAATAAAAGAATTATTATATTACACTACGAACTACAACCACATGTATTTTTATATGTCAGGAGACTGAAATGTCACTTACAATGTCTTTTGTAGTCTTCTCTGTTTTCCTCTTAGTATTGCATACAATACAGACTCGACTTAATTATAATTAAAACACATATTTTTAACATATATATACTTAATTGACTTTCTGTTATTACATTGGAATAATATGAATGAACTGTAAATGGTTTTCTTTGATAGAGAAGTATTATTATGAAATTGTATATTAATTTTCAAATAGAGCAGGTTAACAGAGTAGGTTCCCTCTCAGTGTTAAGAAACTGTCCGCTGAATTCGAAGTATTGGGTAATGAGTGGCAGAATTTAACACCGCGCTTCGGTACCAGAGCAAAGAAATAAAAATATTATTAAATAATTCATTCTGTATATTCATGTTAATATATTTATCCTCCACTCAGAGGAATGTTTAAATATTTATTATTTGTCTACTCTGGTAGAAAATAGCATGTCTCCAAAAAATTAACATAATGAGAGCAACGGAGTGTTTTCCTTAATTTCCCTCTCTATTGTTTATCCCGCTAAAAAGGGAAAAAGCGTGAAGCAGCTATTAATAGCTCATCAACATCACAATCGATACATGAGCATAGAACAACGTATGTAGATAAAACCGTCTATGAGAGTGACATTTCCTACTCAACTCTCTATATAGCGCGCTTTACGTGTTTGTATGAGACTTGACTTATATATCGCGATGTAATAATGTAGAGATTGGCGATTTTGAAGTAAGTAAGTTTGAAGTTGATATAACGAGGCCAGTCGTGGCGCAGGAGCACAAAGTGTGCCTGTAAATCGACTGGTTGTGGGTTCGATCCCCACTCGAGGAAATTAAATATTTATTTACATTTATATTTTCATTTCTTCGATTTGGTGTCGAGGGGAAAGCGCGGCGTTGAGTTTCGCCATTCAACACGCAATGTCACCAGAAATTGGCGGAAAGTGGGGAACGGAGTGTCCTAACACTACGTTCCCACTGCCTAACTTTTTGTTTCAGCGTGAAGCTGAAAAAAAAGGTTGATATATGTACGTATGTACGTGATGGTTTTTCAATTTATGAGTTTCGTGATTAATGATAAAGATAAAACAATATAATCTGCCAAACAAACATATTATGTATCTGATTACCTAACCCCTAAAATTACCCTAAAATTAACTATAGGAAATGAGTAATTACAATTCTTTCTTTATTATTTTATATAATTCTATGTGTTTGGCGCTTAAATCTAAACGCGGAGGTTGTGGGATCGATTTAGAGCTTTATAGCACATTTTAGTATATAGCAGGCTAGGCAGAGAGAACCTAGTGTTCCAGGTTCCATTCAGAAATTGCGTATTTGATGGCGGAGCTCAACAACGTGCTTTGCATCATTAACAGAGGCAGCATATAAAAATATTTCATTTCCTTAAGACTCGAATGAACCTCGATAATCGAATCCAAATCCTGTCGCGTTCATAGTCGCACGTTTGAGCCCTTCCACCACCACTTGCATCACATACCTGGATATAAGTTATTATTATATTAAATCTTCTTGTGTAATCTTCTTGCTCTAAATGAGGCCAGTCGTGGCGCAGCGGCACGAAGTGTGACTATAAAACCGACTGGTTGTGGGTTCCCCGCTCAAGGAGATGAAATATTTACTTAAATTTATATTTCCATTTCTTCGCTCTGGTGTCGAGGCAAAGCGCGGTGTTGAGTTCTGCCACTCAATAAGCAATGCCTCCAGAATTCGGCAGAAAGTGGGGAACGGAGTGTCTTAACACTAGGTTCCTTCTGCCTACCTTGCTGTGTGCGGGATACAGCGTGAAGCTAATTTAATTCTTATTTATTACACCTACAATTACCTATAATTTCAATATTTTTTATTTAGGCGCTTAATAATTATCTTAAGGAACTTTCTTAAAACAGTACCCAAAGTTCCAAACTTATCCAAACTATTCTGATTACCTTTTTTGTATTCCGAACACGGAGTGTGTACCTATACCCTATAAACTTGTGCTTTTACAAATACTTTTATTGAAATAAAACTATGTTTTTGGAACGGAAATTGACTTCGTTTATGTCGAATAACAAGCAGTTATTATATTGGAGAAAGATAGTTTTATCTTATTACAATTGAATTTATAAGTTTTCAGTATTTTTTTCATGTTTTGTATCAATCTAGCAAATGATCGTTGGTTACAATTTACTAGTGAGGAACGGAGTGTTTTAATCTAGGTTCCCAGGTTCCCTTTTCCTACCTTGGTATGTGCGGAATACAACGTACAGCTAAAAAGAGAAAGAAAAATTTATAGTTGTAGTAGTATAACTGGTAGAAAAAAGAGTATCCTAAAATTATGCCCTCTCTGCCTTTTCTACGAAATGCGGAACAGATGCTAACGTAAAATTCCACATCGCCACTGTTTGTTTAGAGCAGTGGTTCCCAACCAGTGGTCCGCGGACCACTAGTGGTCCGCAGAAGCCTAAATATGGTCCGCGAACGATTTTAATTTTATGATGGGGATGGTGACGCGAAGTTTCTGTTTAATTGTCACAGGTAATTTTTGTTATACCTACATGCATATTGGTCCCTGCTACCAAGAATCATATAAAAGTAGTCCTTGATCAAGAAAAGGTTGGGAACCCCTGGTTTAGAGTGTAAAAAGAAAAAAATATCTAAAAATATTCCCTCCCCCGAGTGAGGATTGAACACATAACTATCTTCTATCACGCAAGTTACGTAAGTTTTTTTAGCTTCCCTCTATATCCCGCAGATAGCTGGATAGGCAGAGGGAACTTGGGAACTTAGTATTAAGATACTGCAATACTATTAAGATACTCCCGTTACCCACGTTCCACCGACGTATTACGTGTTGAGTGGCGGAACTCAACGCCGTGCTTTTTTTATTACATATTTTCCACATATTTTTAATTTAAGTGTTTACTCAATATACACTAATATAATAATAAATTTTATTTAAACCTGCAATTAAAAAGTTAGAATTTTTTAGCCCACATCACACATTAAGACCTGCTAGCATCTAGACGAGAAAAAAACCCTACACCGTATTTACTAAGTTCTGATTTTTTATTAGCTAGAACATTTATTATATTGTTGTCAACATAATACTAAACAATTTAATCACAAATTACTGCAAAAAACCTGAGAAGAGAACTTGTGCCAGAAATTGTCACCACCCATCAATCATGTCAAGGCAACTTTATGTGGAATATTATCGCTAAATAAACTGGTTCTGTTTTTTACTGGTTTTATTATAGTAAAGGTTTAAATAAGTTTTTTATAGGTAGGACGTCGTGGCGCTAAATGCGACGGTTGTGGGTTCGAAAAGTTGAAACTTTCTTCGCGTCTGGTTAAGCATGTTAAGATTAAACGTGTTTTTAGCTTCACACTGTATTTCGCACATAGAAGGATAGGTAGAAGGAATTTGAGAACCTAGTGTTAAAACTCTCCGTTCTCATTAAGACACTTTCGTTGCCCACTTTCAGCCAAATTCTTGAGGCATTGCATTTTGATACGATACAAAACGATATGAAAATATATTTTTATTTATTAAACTAGAAATAAACACACCTGGAAATTTTTTTTATACATACTTTGTAGAGATGAACGCAAATATTGTATTTCTAAACTTCTCTTGACCTTTCCATATTTTATGAGAGATAATAGATAACTGCGCCACGACAGTGACCCATATAAAGATATCGTAAATAAGAATAACTTTATTTATTACTCTTACATATGAAACCGTTGTAGCGCAGCAACTTTCAGTTTAGATACTTCGTTAGGAATAGTTTATATTTATCATACAAATGTTTTACTCTATTCGTTGATAAAAAACCGATCAAGCACAAGTCGGACTCGTCTACTGAAGATTCCATACCAATTTAAAAATTGTAGTTCAACGGCAAGTAAAACTTATAACTAACTCTATGAAATGCACTATAATTATAAATTTGTAATAATTTAAAATGAAAGTAGGAAATATGTTGTTAAAATGATTAAAAATATAAATATTTATTAAAGAACAGAGTGACGTTTCACTAACTTATCTCTGTCACCCAAATATAATAAAATAAATAAGAAAATAAAAATAATATATTTTAATCCCGCCCATACATTCATATGTAACGACGTACATAAAACAGCGAGTGAATGCTAATAGAGTCGCCAAGCTGGCATCCCTCCACGATATTTACGTTTGACCTTGGGCAATAGGAAATTTCGTTTTTAAAAGCAAAAAGATTAAAAACTTGTTATCTTTCTATTATGAGAAGGTTGCTATGATTGGAGTACATAACTTTGAGATGTCATAGTAAATTTAATAAAAGCGATAGAATAAATAAAACTATTGATTTTTTAATCTTTTTTTTATATAGATTTTATATTATATTTATTTCAATATAAAGATGAGCAATTTTGGCAATATAGTTATAGAATTATTTTTAGATTCCTTCTCTTATTCGGACTACGGTTGCTTTGGATGGACCACTCCGTTCCTATCAATGGACAAGCAAAGGTTTATACTAACGCCCAATATTAATAACCTATCTCCAACGTCAATCTTAGATTGTTTCATATATCTATCCAATCTCTAGATAGGATAGATATATGAAACAATCTAAGATTGACGTTGGAGATAGGTTATTAATATTGGGCGTAAGAGAATTAATCATTTCAATCATGAATAAGTAGTTATCACAATTATCTAATTGTTAGCAATCTTTAACAAAATATAAATATTATTTAGTAATCTTTTAATATATAAATTTAAAAAATATATAAGCCCAATATAACTTTTATTTTTCTTCACATAATATTAGTTGAGATAAAGAAGTCTCAAACTGAGGTTCAATATTCTCAGTTGGTTCTTCATCAGTTGCTATGAAGTTATAGTTAGCGAACACGTCTTTGTTTAACGTGTAGATACCCGGTTTTGCAAAGCCATCTGTGTCAGTACTCATAGATGGAGGTGGTGAAAGCCTTTTCCGAAAAGCATAGACCTTTGTGATGTTGTTACTTGTGATGTTGTAAAATATTTCTATATTTTGTAAAATATTTCTATATTTTGTAAAATATTTCTATATTTTGTAAAATATTTCTATGTTTTGTGTTAGCTATTTAGGTTTTATACAAAATCTTGTGATTTTGAATTTTTTAAACTATTTTGACGCTATTATGATAAAGTGAAATTTTAAAAAGCTAGCTAACTTAAAATTTATTGATTTTTTTTTAGTGGGACGCCCCAATCACTATGTTATCAGTCTACTTAACTTACTTTTGTTATTTAAGTTAGTTAAGGCTTAGTGGTAGTTAAAATTTTTACAAGATTGTATAAATATTTTTTAATTTTAGTTTGATTTTTTTTAAATATGTTAAAAGATATTGATTTATTTATTTTATGTTAAAAGTAGGTAACCTGCAAAGGAAAAACTTAAGAAGGATCTCAACCTCAAACAAAAAAAAAACAGATAATACAACACTCGTGGAGCGGGAGCACAAGCGTGCGCGTCAACGTGCGGGTTCAACATAGGTGTGGGTTCGATTCTCACTCGAGGAAGGAATTCCTCACTTTGGTTTTTCCTAGAAATTTCTTGCGCTGTGCTTCGGAAGCGCGTTGCTAAGTTTCGACACTAAACACCTCCTTAACCGCCTCCAGAATCCTGCGGAAAGCGGAGCACGGAAGTGTTTTAACGGAAACGGAGAGTCTTAACACTAGGTTCCCAAGTTTTCTCTGCTTACACTACTATGTGCGAGTTACAGCGTGAAACTTAAATAAAAGAAAACATATCAAATATAACCGAGATCGTCCACAAGCGGCTCCACACTCACATCGTGACTGGATAACGTAATACCATACTATCCTTTATAATTTCTACGCAGTTCCACCCCGGCTAACTGCCCATGGCCGGGCTTATATAGTTAATAGGATATAAAAGCTCATGTTTTATGCACTTGTTAGTAATTATGTAGGATTATAGAAATAGGAAAAGATAGAGAAAACTTGTGACGGTTACTGCCACCTAAGTTTTAGCGTGTTAGAAAAAAAGCCCGCTTCACGCTGTATCTCGCATTTGCTTGGCAGAGTCTTAAGACACTCCGTTTTACACTTATTGCAAATTTTTTCGAGGGATTGCTTTTGCCTTGGCTTCTTAGCGAAAAAAATAAGATATAAATAAATAATAATTAATTTCCCCTATTGGGGATCGAACCTATGACCGTCGTTTACTGTCACACTCTGTGTTTGAGTCCCTGTGCCACAACAGCCATATTTTTTTTTAAATTGTCAAATTAAATAATTCTCAATATTTATGAAATTCAAACAAAGATACGGAATAATTAATTGGTATAGAAGGTTAGTAAAAACGATTGGTGATGTTGAATCTTAGTAAACTTATAAATCTACTTAACTTAATTATCAAAATTGATTAATTATCGTACACGGTGAAATAGAAAATCAAACATCCCGGAAGAAGGCTATAGTTTAACCTTCCACTGTGCTTTGGGATTATAATCATCAATCAAATCATCTAATCTCAACTAAACCGAGAAAGAGAACTTTGCATGTTGAGAAGCGAAACTCAACGCCACACTGGGCCTCGTTACTGGAGCGAGAAAATGAAAACATTTAATATTTCTTTTCCTTGAGTGGCAATCGAACCCACAAACTGTCGCGTCAACAGTCGTACGCTTGTGCCTCTGCGCCAGGACTGGCCTTAAAGTTTTATATACAAAAAATCTTAACGTTTCAAAGGGATTTTTTTTCTACAATTAGATCTAAATAAAATCGACTCCCACATTTTGTTTGTTTTATATTCATGTAACGTTCTTATCTCATCTATCCTATAATAATACTCCGCAGATATATCTTTATACGTCATATAAGAAAACGGAAGTCATTTGCTTCCTTTTTCCCGCCCGCTATGTGCTTCCTCTGTGGATACTTTAGCTCAGTAAGTGCTAGTTATACTGTATACTATAATACTAGTAGTCGACCTCAACTTTTCTTATGAACTATACAATATATAACTATATAGATACTTTTCAAACTTTACTTCGTTGGATTTTAATTGCCTTTTTACACACTATACTCCTAAAGGAACTAATAAGGGGAATAAAATATATACTAAATTTAAGCTTTCTTGCGCCGTGTGTGTTGTCTGTCAGTCCCTCGGAAGAGTTTTAAATATAGATTAAAGTGCTATTAAACACAAACAAAATGGTGGTTTTAATTCAAAACATCCCATAAAATACGTCGTTTAGAACTATTTTCAGTATACTAGTAAATGGATTACTAGTACTTTCAAATTTCGTTAAAACTCAGTTTCCTACGTTCTGTCCAATTCTTTGAAACATTACGTGTTAAGTGGCGGATACATAACGCCGTGCCATATCTATAAGATCAGAGAAATTAAAATAAGTATAATCTTTCCACGAGTCCGAATTCTGCCTTTTCGAATTTAGCCTTTAGAATCTGTCTCACTGCACTAAATAAATTTTAATAGTATTAAAATCAACGACAAACTCGATACAAAACAAACAAATTAAATAAAATCAAAATAAATCAGCTTCACGCTGTATCCCGCACACAGCAGGCAGAGGGAACCTAGTGTTAAGATACTCCGTTCTCCACTTTCTGCCGAATTCTGGAGGCATTGCGTGTTGAGTGGCAGAACTCAACGCCGTGCTTAGCCTCGACACCAGAGCGAAGGAATGGAAATATAAATTTAAGTAAATATTTCATCTCCTCGAGTGGGGGATCGAACCCACAACCAGTCGGTTTTACAGTCACACTTCATGCCGCTGCGCCACGATTGGCCTCAACAACAAACAAATTAATAAACTAATAGTAGTTTAACTTGAGCACTAAGTACTGGTAAGTACCTCGTTACACAAAATAAGTTGCACGAGAAATTAAAATGTCACAACCATTAGGAACTTCACTCCTGATTGAGATACCGCCAACTTTTCCCATTTCACCGAAGCACTGTGTAAAACTTATGCCGGCCTTTTTTAAATGTTTTTTTAACTTCAATCCAAAACAATATATAAAATAAGCAGCCATGTTAAATTTGAATTTCATAAAGCTATCTTCAATAGATACTGAGAAAATAAACTTTATCGTTAAGGGTTGTTACCCCCATTACTCCTTTCTGTAAGGGTCAGAGACAATAAAATTGGTGTGTCGTTATTTCGGCAAAATACAATCATAGACAAAACCAGTGCATCTTTCCCATGCTTATCAGGCTATACTCTTCACAACGAAACTTATTCTAAGGATAAATGTTCATTACCAAATCTTAGTACCTTTTATGGAGAAATTTCTCCGTTTGGCTTTATAAAACAGATAACTATTTTACATTACCTTTAACATAAAATATTCCATCTTTTTTAATCTCCTCACTGCCCTAACATCTAATATCGACCGTCCCTTTAAGCACAAAAAACAATCTATTTACGCCCAATATTAATAACCTATCTCCAACGTCAATCTTAGATTGTTTCATATATCTATTCAATCTCTAGATAGGATAGATATATGAAACAATCTAAGATTGACGTTGGAGATAGGTTATTAATATTGGGCGTAAGTCTATTCAATCGAAAGATACGAGTACTTATGTTGTGCATCGTTTTTACTGCATTTTGTATGAACTCCATGAACCGACTCGCACTTGACCGGTTTTTTATAAAATATGTGCATCTCTCATTGCAATTATCACTACTATTACAATTAATTATTATAGTCCTTATAAGTAGTTATAGACATAGAATCGGTATTTTAATGGATCATTAATACATGACAGGATTTTTTATGATATTATTATGCTTTAAAAACATGAATATAAGAGATAACAATGCATTAATTAATAATTATTAGATTAGTATATAAAGATGAATTCTGTATTTTATTTTTGTATTACACTTGTTCAGCCGCTCTGAGTAAATACTTACAAAATGAGGGCCGTCTGGTGCTTCGCCGCTGTGCTCCTCGCTGTCGTCTGTGGACAAAATGCTGACAATGTAAGTAAATTATTATTATTTGCCTAATATTTAGTCAAAGAGAAAAAAAGAGTGGCACAAATATGTAAACGCGACTGGTTCTGGATTTCAATTCTCACTCGAGGAAATGAAAGCTTAACCAAAGAAATTGTTAGCCCTTTAACTAACTTGTTTGTTTCTTAGCTTCTTCGTCTTTATCAGATTCTATGTATATATATATATATATATATATATATATATGCACACAGCAGGGTAGGCAGAGGGAACCTAGTGTTACGACACTCCGTTCATATATATATATATATATATATATATATATATATATATATATATATATATGCACACAGCAGGGTAGGCAGAGGGAACCTAGTGTTAAGACACTCCGTTCCCCACTTTCTGCCGTATTCTGGAGACATTGCGTGTTGAGTGGCAGAACTCAACGCCGCGCTTAACCTCGACACCAGAGCGAAGAAATGGAAATATAAATTTAAGTAAAAATAATTTATATAGTGTTATTTTATCAAAATTATTTTTACAGATCCTCACCGTGCCCCCAGCGCGTGTTCCCGTTATTATGAAAGCATCAACAAAATGCGTTGAAGAATTGAACCTAGAGAAAGATATCTTTCAGAAATTTTTCGCGATGGAGCTAAGTGATTCTGAGTCTACCAGAAAATACATTTACTGTCTTGGAACCGGGTCTGGAATATTAGCCAATGATGGAAGCATTGTCAAAAATGAGGTTCTTGACATTGTTGGCAGCCATAGGGACAGAATAAGTGGTGTTATTGACGAATGCAACAGCTCCAAATATAATGACAAATATGAAAAGGCATTCCGCAGTGTTATGTGTTTCAACGAAAAATCTGGATTGCAGTTCAAGATCTAATTACTTATATCACCTGACCTCCTTTTTATATGATATGGCGCTGTATTGTTAATACTGTTTTAATATATTCATTCAATCATTTTTGTATTCGCACACTTTTTTATCACTTTCAAAACGATAACGCCGCATCATCTTGATTAATTTATTTAGATATGGGTTCGAAATATTTTAATCTATAGCTGCTGCCCTAAAAGGAGCGCAGGCATAGGTTCCTTTTGCCTACCCTGCTGTGTGTAGGATATAGCTTGAAGCTAAACTCTAAATAGTCTTATATATTAATAATAAATAAACCAAAAGCCAAAAAACAAGAAAAAGAAAAATGTTTTCAAACCACATAAACTATATTCATACACAATTTTTGCGAAAATGATTATTATAACCCAATTGTATTGTTTTTGGCCAGTCACTGTGCACAATTATATCACTGTAAACACAAGAGGTTCTGGATTCAATTCCAATTCGAAGACATTCAATATTAAATATTTTCATTTCTTCGCTCTGGTATCGAGACAAAGCGCAGCGTTGAGTTATGCCACTCAACATGCAGCACCTCCGGAATTCGGCGGAAAGTGGAGAGCGGAGTGTCTTAATACTAGGTTTCTTTTATGGGTGTGCGGGATACAGCGTGAAGCTAAAACAAAAAAAAATGTTATAAAACATAATTTCCACTAAAATAAAAAGGTTAAGGCCGCGTCTAACTACCACTATCTATATTCTATAAGAAACCGGGCTCACATAAACCTCTATAACCCTTTGATAGATGACAGTAATGCACCATTAAGAGTCACCGTTACCTGGCGGATGTGTTACCCATAATGGAAGATAAACGCCTTCTAGCCACTATTTATTCTCCGTACGTACTTAACGTATGAGACAGTATTTTTACTTAACATCCACATTTTAGATCATTTTGTAGCGAAAGGTGTGTTATTTTAGTGAGGAAAATATCTATTGGAGCTGTCGTGGCGCAGGTGGAAAAGCGTAGGATGCGACGGTTTTGGTTTCGATTCTCAGCCAGGGAAATTAAATTTATTAGATATTCTTATTTTCTCGCTCTGGTACCGTTCAGTTCATCCACTTACTACAGAAAACGGCGCCAAATGGAAAACGAAAGTGCCTCGATCAGGATGGAGTGTCTTAACACTAGGTTCCTAAGTTCTTTCTGCCTAGCCTTCTATGTTCGAGAAACAGCGTAAAGCAAAAAAGAAATACAATTGGTTATATCCATTTGACTTTAGAAGCGAAGCCACATGTGAAGGCTAGGAGCTACATACATAAGAGGAAACTAATATAACATTGTTCTTCAAGCAACAGTTTATGTTTAGGAACAGTAGTTTATTATTTTCTAAAACATCTGTATCGCAAGCTTAAACTTTTCTCAACAACATGTGCTTTCAAACTTTTTAAGAGGTTTAATTTATTATTTCACAATTTCAGAAACGGCTTGAACAAAACATTTTTTAAATTAATGTACTGATGGTCTGAGATTGTTGCAGTTTTTTTTATTCCACTGGCTCCTACCTGTAAATTTCTCTCTAGAAATTTACGCGAACACTCCCTTTCCGCTTAATTTCAACATTGCGTGTTGAGAGGTGGAACTTAACACCGTGATATATCTAAGATTTTTTTAAGTCCTGCTGTATCTCGTAGACAGTACAGGGTAGGCATAAAGAATCTGGAAATATAGTGTAAGAATATTCCGTTCCCATTAAGATATTTCCGTTCCAAAGTTTCCGCGGGACTATGGCCGAATTCGTTATCAGAAAGAGGAAATGAGAGGCAAATCCCCCTTGTACCCCTACGGCACGATAAGCCTCGTCTATTACATTGAACAATCAAAGTAATTCAGTCCTTTAAGTGTGAACCGAACCCACAACCACAACGTTAATTGTCAAACACTGTTCCTCTACGACAAAATAAAACAAAAAAAGAATACAATTATATATTTTTTTTTTGTTTTATTATAGGCAAGTAATTTTAGTATGTAACAAGATTTATATGGTCGTTAGAGTTTGTCTTCCTTTGATTAATGAGCTCATCAAGGAATACGTACAACGTTTCTATTAAGTTGATGTCTATTTTGTGTTCTTATATTTACTTAACAGTATGTTAATGGGAACGTGTGTTAACATTGGTTCCCAGAGACCGAGAACTTAAGTTTGTATAATGGAGCTTGCTGGTCTTAGGCTTATGTGGTTTTTAATAGATTTTTAGTTTTTTTATTTATTAATATAGTTTGCTTTGTTTAAATAATATTTTTTATTTTAGTCCCCAATCCGAATACTTGATGAATAAAATTGTAGTTTTTTTTTTTTTGGAAATATACAAAAATATAAGCGTAGCGTGACTCGAGTATACCACTAGTTCACTAAAGTAAATGTTTTAGACCTGGGAAGAACCGGCGCAAGCACTTCAGCGGAATTTGTTTTTAAACCAATTCTATACATATACATATTCATTCGTTTGTGACAGTGATACCTTTAAAACAGACTGAAGCGAGCATTTCATTCCCACGGCTTGTTATCATTGTCTTTTTTTTATGGCAAAGGCAAACGAGCGTTCGGGTCACCTGATGGTAAGTGATCTATGCATCACCAGATGAGCTACAGGTGCATTGTCGGCTTTTAAGGTGGAGATAGACGTACTTTTTGAAGGTACTCATGTCATATCAACCTGGAACCACAGCCGCGGGTAGGCCATTCCACTGTTTCGTGTTAAGTGCCGTAACTCAAAGCCGATCAAATACTTATATTTTTAGGGAAACGTGCAATTTAATAAAAAAAATCACAAAAACAACGCACAATCTCAAAACAAGCCCTTAAAACTAAAATAAATCTATATAGTAATACAAAAAATAAGATAACACTATTTAAAACGACATCACCACAGCTAAGTATTTGGCTACAATAGGCCGTTACTCGAAAAGGAAGCGCTGGCAACCTTTTACTTACATATCCGTTTGACATCGTTTCATTTGTTAACATTTATTTTGCTTTTATTTTGCTTATAGATATGTTCTTATGAGGCCATTGTAGCATCGAGATACAAGCGTGTGACTATAAAAGCGACAGGTTGTAGGTTTGATTCCTACTCAGGGGAATGCAATATTTAATATTTTCATTTCAGCAATGAAAATATTAAATATTGCAAGTAAATGGGGAACACAAGTATCTCAGCATTAGGTTCCCTCTGCTACGTGCGGGATATAGTGTTAAGCTAAGAAACAAGATATGTTGTTTGTATCTCGAATAGATGTATTATATTAAACTAGAGGGCGCGCGCGGCTTCGCCCGCTTATTAGGAGTGAATTCTAAAAAAAACCACGAAACACGTGTTCAATAAAATATTTTTAACAGTCTGAATTTAGTTTTTTAAAAAAATCGGTGGCAATTTAAAGATTTTTCCATATAAACTTTCAACCCCTTATTTGAACCCTTAGGGGGTGAATTCTTTAAAATCATGAAACACGTGTTCAATTAAATATTTTTAAGAGTCTGAATTTCAAATTTTATAAAAATCGGTACAGATTAATTTTTTTTTTCCATACAAACTTTCAACCCCTATTTCATCCCTTTAGGGTTAAAATTTTTCAAATTCCCTTCTTAGTGGATGTCCAGAATATGAAAATAAACATCTGCCCAAATTTCACGTTTCTACCATCAGCGGTTACGGCTCTGCGTGCGTCTTACCTCAGTCAGTCAGCACAAGTCCTTTTATATATATATAGATTTGTTACTATATTTATATTGGAGTAAGGTCCTCGCGGCGCAGTGGCGGCGCAACGTCCAACTGTAAACGAGATGGTTGAGGCTTTGGTGCCCTTTCTAGTATAATCGAGAAAAACGTGAATGTAATATAGTTCTCTTTATCACTCGCATATGGCATATCTGTAAAGATGTAGACCACACCATCTATTTTTTTATGTCAAAATATCGCATTTATTGAAGCCCTTAAATATTTATTTTCCGATTTAATTTCCGTTTTACCCTTTGGGTACGAGACCCTAAAAATAATTCATACCCCAAAGCAAAAATAGAACTCCCAACGCATTTACAGCCAGATGGTGATATTTCATTAAACTTATTCTAATATAATATTTCATACAATTAAAAACCACAATCTCATCCATTACTTTCCTCTGTTAAGAGACTAAAAACTTTCACAAACGCCCCGAGACCTCGTTTCATTTTGTTCGCGTATTCCGATGCGGATTCAATTTTACTTCTGTATCGCCTTTATTACTTTTTCATGTTAATTTGTTAAACTTACGGCCAAATATTTTGTTTGAATCATATTATTTTTGCGCCTAACTTCTTAGAGTTACAATGTTTTTTTTGTACTTTTTTATTTTACTACAGGAAACGTGGCTGAATAGTGCAGTATCTGGCTGGCTGTAAACGTGACGGTTGTAGGTTCAATTTCACTCAAGGAATTAACTATTTTCATTTTCTGTCTCTGATAGGAAGATAAATCGCGGAGTTTAGCTTCACCATTCAACACACAATGTCTCGATAATTGCGTCCGTGGAGAACGGATATTATGATGAAAAACTATAGATTTTTTTTTACATTTTTAAAATATGGAAACACACTTAGGAAAAAAATACTTTTTAGAAGACATAATATACAAAAATCGACCGTAGAGGGATGTGAACCAGGAGTTCGAAAATGTGTCACGCAGAATCTCAACACTGTATCCTGAAATGCATACGAATATTTAAATAAATCGAACCTGTACTATCCGCAGAAGTAATAGATTCTATTAAATTTAAACGACCACAGTCACTAGTGATGTATAACGTTCATTAACGCTCTTGGCTTGATGAATTACCTCATCAGCCTTACCTCAAGTCGGATTTTTATTAACTGGTTACTTAGCGTTTTGTATTTTCAAATAATTAAAGATGTAGACGCCGTTATGGCACAGTGGAGATGTAACTGGTTGTAGACGCGGTGGTGTTGGATTCAGTACTCACTAGAAATATTTATATTTTATTATTAAGACAGTTTTTCTTACACTGAAAAATTGGGAGAAAATATCTAAAAAATGAGAATATAAAAGATCGAGATATGTAGAATTAAAACAATCGATTCCTCCATCGTTCAATTTTAGAAATATGTAGTGATGGAACTGGACACTGCGCTTTGTTTTCTTACAAGAAGTGCAAGGAAATGAAAATATAATTTCAAAAGTCACAAATCATACATACACATATGAAATATTTACAAAAAAAAAGGCAATCTAAAAATACCTGGACTTTCTTAGGAATTACATATATAGATAATTATCTCTAGTTATAAGCCTTATTTAAGCAGCAGATAAATATAAAATTGATGATTAGCTAATAATAATGAAAAAGTTAAAAAAAAGTACGGACTACGTGTCTGTAGTGCTTAGTTAAAATTATAATAATAAAAAAAAAAAAAATCATACATACAATGATCATATAAATTATAATTTTAAATGTTGCCGGCTGAGGCCGGTTGTGGCGCAGCGGCACGAGGTGCGACTGCAAAATCGACTGGTTGTGGGTCCGATCCCTACTCGAGGAGATGAAATATTTACTTAAATTTATATTTTCATTTCTTCGCTCTGGTGTCGAGGTTAAGCGCGGCGTTGAGTTCTGCTACTCAACACGCAATGCCTCCAGAATTCGGCAGAAAGTGGCGAACGGAGTGTCTTAACACTAGGTTCCCTCTGCCTACCCTGCTGTGTGCGGGATACAGCGTGAAGCATATTTTTTTTTTTTTTATGTTATTACCACACACTAAAATTTAAGTTGTAGCCAATTCAGTAAGTTATTTTATAGTAGTTTTGTTGAACAAAAGTTTAAATTGGTATAACTTTGTATTTACGAGTCGAAATATAACAAATAGTAAATGTGATGTAAAGTAATAACATATATTTAAATTGGTTAAGTCATTTCATAGATTAGCCACAGTACATGTAATTTTGTAGCTTTACGATAAACGACATACCGACATTTATATGTATATTGACAAGTTTATTAAAAGTAATGAACTTTTCTTGCGACTGCAAAACCGGACTGGTTGTGGGTTCGATCTCCACACGAGGAGATGGAATATTTACTTAAATTTCTATTTTCATTTCTTCGCTCTGGTGTCAATTCAAAACGCTGCGTTGAGTACCGCCACTCAACACGCAGTGCCTCCAGAATTCGGCAGAAAGAGGGGAACGGAGTGTCTTAACACAAGGTTCCCTCTGCCTACCCTGTTGTGTGAGGAATACAGCGTGAAGCTGAACTTTTCTTCTCTTCTCTGTACATTTATTATAGCGTTCCAAACTTGCCAATTGAGCACTTATTGTTTCTCCTCACTCACTTAGCATGTTTTTTTTTAGGGAAAAGACGAGGCAAAAATTTCCGCGTTATGTGGCGGAACTCAACGCTGCGCCTCGACACCAGAGCGAGGAAATAAAAATATAACATATTTCATTTCCTCGAGTGGGAATCTAACCTACAACCTGTCGTACAGTCCCACGCTTGTGGGGCCTAAAAGTGCCTCCGCTAACAAAATAGAAATACAATATTTTCAGTATACATTCAGCTAATGAAATGAAAGGCGCAAGTGAAGTTGTCGCAGTAAGCAATAGTTCACCCTCAAAGATCCATTCCGGCGTGAGATATCGTACAGTGAAGTGGACTACTTTGTTAAATTGACATTTTTATACGCGATTGTACCCGCTTTATATAGTCGGTTATTACACGACAAGCGTTTTATGTAAGCTCTATTCGAATGAAGATATTTATATATTTATATATTGGGCTTACGACAAATTGCAGTACAATAAAGACATAAAATAATAATTTTAAAGAAAATTAAAAATAAAATTATTACCATAGTTTTTTTTTTAAATCAATTACTTTTTATTATTTATACGTCTCGCTCCAACATTTGCGTCTACAGCACATATTAACTATATACCTATTTGTATAAATGACTTTTTTTTAGTTTCACCCTATATTCCACATATAGCAGATTGGACAAAGTGAACCTGGGAACCTAATTTAAGGGACACTCCGATCCCATCGTTCCCCATCTTCGCCGAATGTTGAGTCATTGCGTGTTGAGTGGCTAAACTCAACATCGCGTTTTCACCAGAGCAAAAAAATGAAAATATTATATATCTCTCTCCCCCAAGGCGGAATCGAACTTACAACCGTTGCGTTTACAGTAACACGCTTACGGTACTGCACCATGGCGGCCTCTTAACTCAATTTTAAATGCATCTCTTCCCTAAATCCCGTACACAGTGTCGCAATACTCTCAAAGCGAGTTCCAGCGGCACTGCATATATATTTGCATGCAACGAGATGCACTTTATAAGCTTAGTAGGGACCTCATTTCAAGAACATAAAGCTAAAGATAAATAGCTATTTTAAATTTTCTCATCGCGAATATTATAGAGTTTTATATGAAATTGTAATTAAATATTGTTTTTTAAGGTAGCAAGTTCGATTATTACTATACGTCGTTGAAGATGTAGTTGTGTTATATTTCATATAGATGCTGTGTGGCCTTAAAAATAAAATAATAGTATACTTATATATGTTTTAAAAATCTTGTATTTATATAGATTTTTTATAATTTTTTCTGTCACGTGCTTTTAACGAATCCATACGAATTTCCTCATCATATTTTTCATTTCCAAAGATTGCGAATTCATATCAATCATAAACCAAGCAAAAATGATGAAATGATAAATTAAGCTTAAGATATTTTTTTAAGGAATAAGTAACATTATGCATAAACAAGAACAAAAATCTTTTTAACTCTCGTTCCAAATCAAAATAAATTTTTAAAACAAAGGAAAAAAAACAAACATTCAAGTTAATTGAGAAAACCCCAGTTCGTCTCGTGAGATGATCAAAACCGCTGAATATAAGAGCACGCCCGCCTCAGAGCTCGTGCCCCGCGCTAGGGACGTGACGCCCGCGTTCACTAAAACTAATTTAGAATGCACAAAAGCAGCAATATGAAGGAAAATATTGTTCGTTTTATTGCATCACTAGCTTCTGTATGCGGTTTTGTATATTATATATCTATGATATATAAAATGTAATAAATTATTTTAATTATAGTGGAGCTGTGGAGATACGATATATTCGTAGAATAGGCGGAATCAGATTAGCTTGAGGAATCCACAATGAAGAAATACAGACATTGGCATAAGAAATATACATATTTAGAAAACGTATAAAAATTTGAATGTATCGGGATTCGAACTCGCGCCTCCTAGAAACCGGCAAGGCTCTCTGACCACTAAGCCATACGTTCTCATCAAGCTTCGTCGCAATTTTTATACGTTTGTTACAACTTATCTATGTTGTTGGTATCTCTGTAGGGTCGCCTCGTTCACTGTCATCAACCTCTTCATACATGCCCTCCGGGGGGTCCTCTTGTTTTTACGTGTCCTTCCTCCAATATCATTGATACTGTGTTTTCAAAGGTAAACCGTGGTGTCCCTCTACCTCTCTTGCCACTCACTTTTCCAAGAAATATAACAATAATATAATTGTATATTATTAGATACAGAGGACACGGACATCAGTCAGTCGTGGCGCAGGGGCACAAAGTACGACTGTAAAATCGACTGATTGTGGGTTCGATCCCCACTCGAGGAGATGAAATATTTACTTAAATTTATATTTTCATTTCTTCGCTCTTGTGTTGAGGCTAAGCGCGGCGTTGAGTTTTGCTACTCAACACGCAATGCCTCCAGAATTCTGCCGAAAGTGGGGAACGGAGTGATTCGAGATTTTTAAAACATTTTTTTTTATTTTAATTTTTTTTTAAATATGTTAAAAGATTTTGATTTATTTATTTAAGAAAGATCTCAACCACAAACAAAAAAAATATAATTTAACACTCGTGAAGCAGGGGCATAAGCGTGCGCGTCAACGTGCGGGTTCAACAAGCGTGTGGATTCCCTCGACTCGAGGAAGGAATCCCTTACTCTGATTTTTCCTAGAAATTTCTTGCGCTTTGCTTCGGAAGCGTGGTGTTAAGTTTTGACACTAAGCACCTCCTTAACCGCCTCCAGAATCCTGCGGAAAGCGGAGCACGGAAGTGTTTTAACGGAAACGGAGAGTCTTAACACTAGGTTCCCAAGTTTTCTCTGCTTACACTACTATGTGCGAGTTACAGCGTGAAACTTAAATAAAAGAAAACATATCAAATATAACCGAGATCGTCCACAAGCGGCTCCACACTCACATCGTGACTGGATAACGTAATACCATACTATCCTTTATAATTTCTACGCAGTTCCACCCCGGCTAACTGCCCATGGCCGGGCTTATATAGTTAATAGGATATAAAAGCTCATGTTTTATGCACTTGTTAGTAATTATGTAGGATTATAGAAATAGGAAAAGATAGAGAAAACTTGTGACGGTTACTGCCACCTAAGTTTTAGCGTGTTAGAAAAAAAGCCCGCTTCACGCTGTATCTCGCATTTGCTTGGCAGAGTCTTAAGACACTCCGTTTTGCACTTATTGCCATATTTTATTATTTTAGCCATTTTTTTTTAAATTTTCAAATTAAATAATTCTTAATATTTATGAAATTCAAACAAAGATACGGAATAATTAATTGGTACAGAAGGTTAGTAAAAACGATTGGTGATGTTGAATCTTAGTAAACTTATAAATCTACTTAACTTCATTATCAAAATTGATTAATTATCGTACACGGTGAAATAGAAAATCAAACATCCCAAAAGAAGCCTATTGTTTAACCTTCCACTGTGCTTTGGGGTTCATCACGCAAATCTCAACTAAACCGAGAAAGAGAACTTTGCATGTTGAGAAGCATGTTGAGAAGTTGAGGTGGAAATCGAACCCACAAGCTATCACGTCAACAGACGTACGCTTGTGCCTCTGCGCCAGGACTGGTTTCAAAGTTTTATATACAAAAAATCTTAACGTTTCAAAAGTCAAAAAACTCAAAGTTTTATATACAAAAAATCTTAACGTTTCAAAAAAAAAATAAACTATTCTAAAATTAGATCTAAATAAAATCGAATCTCACATTTTGTTTGTTTTATATTCACGTAACGTTCTTATCTCATCTATCCTATAATAATACTCCGCAGATATATCTTTATACGTCATATAAGAAAACGGAAGTCATTTGCTTCCTTTTTCCCGCCCGCTTTGTGCTTCCTCTCTGGATACTTTAGCTCAGTAAGTACTAGTTATACTGTATACTATAATGCTAGTAGTCGACCTCAACTTTGCTTATGTGGACTATACAATATATAACTAGATAGATGAGGCCAGTCGTGGCGCAACGGCACGAAGTGTGACTGTAAAATAGACTGGTTGTGCGTTCGATCCCCATTCGAGGAGATAAAATATTTACTTAAATTTATATTTCCATTTCTTCGCTCAGGTGTCGAGGCAAAGCTCGGCGTTGATTTCTGCCACTCAACACGCAATGCCTCCAAAATTCGGCAGAAAGTGGGGAACGGAGAGTCTTAACACTAGGTTCCCTCTGCCTACCCTGCTGTATGTGGGATACAGCGTGAAGCTAAACAAAAAAACTAGATAGATACTTTTCGAACTTTATTTTGTTGGATTTTAATTGTATTTTTACACGCTATGGCTCCTCAAGGAACCTAAAATATATACTAAACTAGAGGCCGCCCGCGACTTCGTCCGCGTGGAAACCCTATGATAACGTAACAATATTAATCAACATAAGAAATATGGTAACTAAGTATTGCAAAGCTCTAATCATAGGTCTATTGGTAGCTATTGCAGTATGCTCCTATAAACTATAATTAACGATTTTTTTCCTTCAGCATAAACAAGCAGATTTTTCGCTTTGGAAACATGTGAGCAAGCCACATAGAGCTGCCCATGAGAAAAACATGGCGTGTCCAAATGTAGGTCTGCTACCTTCAAGGTTTGACCCTGAGAGCATTCAGTTTTCAGAAGCGATAAATGCGTCTATTTTCAATTAGGAATCAATCCCGCGGGAACTCCGGGGTAAAAAGTAGCCTATATGTTATTCTGGGTCTTCAACTACCTACATACCAAATTTTATCGTAATCGGTTCAGTAGTATTTACGTGAAAGAGTAACAAACATCCATACATACTCACAAACTTTCGCATTTATAATATTAGTAGGATTTAAGCTTTCTCGCGTAGGATGTGTTGTCTGTCAGTCCCTTGGAAGTTTTAAATATAGATTAAACACAAACAAAATGGTGGTTTTAATTTAAAAAATCCAATAAGATACGTCGTTAGAACTATTTTTAGTATATTAGTAATCCATACCTTTTAATATCGTTTAAATTCCGTATCCTACGTTCTGCCCAATTCTTTGAAACATTGCGTGTTCAGTGGCGGATACTTAACACCGTGCCATATCTATAAGACCGGATATTAAAATAAATATAATCTTTCTACGAGTCCGAATTCTGCCTTTTCGGATTTAGCCTTTAGAATCTGTCTCACTGCACTAAATAAATTTTAATAGTATTAAAATCAACGACAAACTCGATACAAAACAAACAAATTAAATAAAATCAAAATAAATCAGCTTCACGCTGTATCTGTGTTGTATCCCGCACACAGCAGGGTAGGCAGAGGGAACCTAGTGTTAGGACACTCCGTTCCTCAGTTTCTGCCGAATTCTGGAGGCATTGCGTGTTGAGTGGCAGAACTCAACGCCGCTCTTAGCCTCGACACCAGAGCGAAGAAATGGAAATATAAATTTAAGTAAATATTTCATCTCCTCGAGTGGAGATCGAACCCACAACCAGTCAGTTTTACAGTGCGCCACGATTGGCCTCAACAACAAACAAATTAATAAACTAATAGTAATTTAACTTGAGCACTAAGTACTGGTAAGTACCTCGTTACACAAAATAAGTTGCGGGATAACAATATATAAAATAACCAGCCATGTTAAATTTGAATTTCATAAAGCTATCTTCAATAGATACTGAGAAAATAAACTTTATCGTTGACGGTTGTTACCCTCATATCTAGAGATTGGATAGATATATGAAACAATCTAAGATTGACGTTGGAGATAGGTTATTAATATTGGGCGTAAGTCTATTCAATCGAAAGATACGAGTACTTATGTTGTGCATCGTTTTTACTGCATTTTGTATGAACTCCATGAACCGACTCGCACTTGACCGGTTTTTTATAAAATATGTGCATCTCTCATTGCAATTATCACTACTATTACAATTAATTATTATAGTCCTTATAAGTAGTTATAGACATAGAATCGGTATTTTAATGGATCATTAATACATGACAGGATTTTTTATGATATTATTATGCTTTAAAAACATGAATATAAGAGATAACAATGCATTAATTAATAATTATTAGATTAGTATATAAAGATGAATTCTGTATTTTATTTTTATATTACACTTGTTCAGCCGCTCTGAGTAAATACTTACAAAATGAGGGCCGTCTGGTGCTTCGCCGCTGTGCTCCTCGCTGTCGTCTGTGGACAAAATGCTGACAATGTAAGTAAATTATTATTATTTGCCTAATATTTAGTCAAAGAGAAAAAAAGAGTGGCACAAATATGTAAACGCGACTGGTTCGCGAAGCTTAACCAAAGAAATTTAACTAACTTGTTTGTTTCTAAGCTTCTTCGTCTTTATCAGATTCGTGAAAGTATATATATATATATATATATATATATATATATATATATATATATATATATATATATATATATATATATATATATACCACGACTGACCTCCATTATTTATATACTTATGTATAAATAATTTATCAATTCAAATCAACTTCACGCTGTATCCCGCACACAGCAGGGTAGGCAGAGGGAACCTAGTGTTAAGACACTCCGTTCCCCACTTTCTGCCGAATTCTGGAGGCATTGCGTGTTGAGTGGCAGAACTCAACGCCGCGCTTAACCTCGACACCAGAGCGAAGAAATGGAAATATAAATTTAAGTAAATTTAAGTAAAAATAATTTATATAGTGTTATTTTATCAAAATTATTTTTACAGATCCTCACCGTGCCCCCAGCGCGTGTTCCCGTTATTATGAAAGCATCAACAAAATGCGTTGAAGAATTGAACCTAGAGAAAGATATCTTTCAGAAATTTTTCGCGATGGAGCTAAGTGATTCTGAGTCTACCAGAAAATACATTTACTGTCTTGGAACCGGGTCTGGAATATTAGCCAATGATGGAAGCATTGTCAAAAATGAGGTTCTTGACATTGTTGGCAGCCATAGGGACAGAATAAGTGGTGTTATTGACGAATGCAACAGCTCCAAATATAATGACAAATATGAAAAGGCATTCCGCAGTGTTATGTGTTTCAACGAAAAATCTGGATTGCAGTTCAAGATCTAATTACTTATATCACCTGACCTCCTTTTTATATGATATGGCGCTGTATTGTTAATACTGTTTTAATATATTCATTAAATTATTTTTGTATTCGCACACTTTTTTATCACTTTCAAAACGATAACGCCGCATCATCTTGATTAATTTATTTAGGTATGGGTTCGAAATATTTTAATCTATAGCTGCTGCCCTAAAAGGAGCGCAGGCATAGGTTCCTTTTGCCTACCCTGCTGTGTGTAGGATATAGCTTGAAGCTAAACTCTAAATAGTCTTATATATTAATAATAAATAAACCAAAAGCCAAAAAACAAGAAAAAGAAAAATGTTTTCAAACCACATAAACTATATTCATACACAATTTTTGCGAAAATGATTATTATAACCCAATTGTATTGTTTTTGGCCAGTCACTGTGCACAATTATATCACTGTAAACACAAGAGGTTCTGGATTCAATTCCAATTCGAAGACATTCAATATTAAATATTTTCATTTCTTCGCTCTGGTATCGAGACAAAGCGCAGCGTTGAGTTATGCCACTCAACATGCAGCACCTCCGGAATTCGGCGGAAAGTGGAGAGCGGAGTGTCTTAATACTAGGTTTCTTTTATGGGTGTGCGGGATACAGCGTGAAGCTAAAACAAAAAAAATGTTATAAAACATAATTTCCACTAAAATAAAAAGGTTAAGGCCGCGTCTAACTACCACTATCTATATTCTATAAGAAACCGGGCTCACATAAACCTCTATAACCCTTTGATAGATGACAGTAATGCACCATTAAGAGTCACCGTTACCTGGCGAATATGTTACCCATAATGGAAGATAAACGCCTTCTAGCCACTATTTATTCTCCGTACGTACTTAACGTATGAGACAGTATTTTTACTTAACATCCACATTTTAGATCATTTTGTAGCGAAAGGTGTGTTATTTTAGTGAGGAAAATATCTATTGGAGCTGTCGTGGCGCAGGTGGAAAAGCGTAGGATGCGACGGTTTTGGTTTCGATTCTCAGCCAGGGAAATTAAATTTATTAGATATTCTTATTTTCTCGCTCTGGTACCGTTCAGTTCATCCACTTACTACAGAAAACGGCGCCAAATGGAAAACGAAAGTGCCTCGATCAGGATGGAGTGTCTTAACACTAGGTTCCTAAGTTCTCTCTGCCTAGCCTTCTCATGTTCGAGAAACAGCGTAAAGCAAAAAAGAAATACAATTGTTGGTTATATCCATTTGACTTTAGAAGCGAAGCCACATGTGAAGGCTAGGAGCTACATACATAAGAGGAAACTAATATAACATTGTTCTTCAAGCAACAGTTTATGTTTAGGAACAGTAGTTTATTATTTTCTAAAACATCTGTATCGCAAGCTCAAACTTTTCTCAACAACATGTGCTTTCAAACTTTTTAAGAGGTTTAATTTATTATTTCACAATTTCAGAAACGACTTGAACAAAACATTTTTAAATTAATGTACTGATCGTCTGAGATTGTTGAAGTTTTTTTTATTCCACCGGTTTCTCCCTAGAAATTCCCTTCCCTTTCCGCTGAATTTCAACATTGCGTGTTGAGAGGTGGAACTTAACACCGCGATGTATCTAAGATTTTTTTTAGGTCCTGCTTGATCATGTGATTTTCGTACACAGCAGGGTAGGCACAGACAATCTGGAAATCAAGTGTTAGGATATTCCGTTCCCATTAAGACATTTCCGTTCCTTACTTTCCGCGGGACTATGGAGGAATTCGTTACCAGAGTTTGTATGAATCGAACCCACAACCACAACGTTAATTGTCAAACACTGTTCCTCTACGACAAAATGAAACAAAAAAAGAATACAATTATATATATCTTTTTTATGTTTTATTATAGGCAAGTAATTTTAGTATGTAACAAGATTTATATGGTCGTTAGAGTTTGTCTTCCTTTGATTAATGAGCTCATCAAGGAATACGTACAACGTTTCTATTAAGTTGATGTCTATTTTGTGTTCATATATTTACTTAACAGTATGTTAATGGGAACGTGTGTTAACATTGGTTCCCAGAGACCGAGAACTTAAGTTTGTATAATGGAGCTTGCTGGTCTTAGGCTTATGTGGTTTTTAATAGATTTTTAGTTTTTTTATTTATTAATATAGTTTGCTTTGTTTAAATAATATTTTTTATTTTAGTCCCCAATCCGAATACTTGATGAATAAAATTGTAGTTTTTTTTTTTTGGAAATATACAAAAATATAAACGTAGCGTGACTCGAGTATACCACTAGTTCACTAAAGTAAATGTTTTAGACCTGGGAAGAACCGGCGCAAGCACTTCAGCGGAATTTGTTTTTAAATCAATTCTATACATATACATATTCATTCGTTTGTGACAGTGATACCTTTAAAACGGACTGAAGCGAGCATTTCATTCCCACGGCTTGTTATCATTGTCTTTTTTTTATGGAAAAGGCAAACGAGCGTTCGGGTCACCTGATGGTAAGTGATCTATGCATCACCAGATGAGCTACAGGTGCATTGTCGGCTTTTAAGGTGGAGATAGACGTACTTTTTGAAGGTACTCATGTCATATCAACCTGGAACCACAGCCGCGGGTAGGTCATTCCACTGTTTCGTGTTAAGTGCCGTAACTCAAAGCCGATCAAATACTTATATTTTTAGGGAAACGTGCAATTTAATAAAAAAAATCACAAAAACAACGCACAATCTCAAAACAAGCTCTTAAAACTAAAATAAATCTATATAGTAATACAAAAAATAAGATAACACTATTTAAAACGACATCACCACAGCTAAGTATGTGGCCACAATAGGCCGTTACTCGAAAAGGAAGCGCTGGCAACCTTTTACTTACATATCCGTTTGACGTCGTTTCATTTGTTAAGATTTATTTTGCTTTTATTTTGCTTATAGATATGTTCTTATGAGGCCATTGTAGCATAGAGATACAAGCGTGTGACTATAAAAGCGACAGGTTGTAGGTTTGATTCCTACTCAGGGGAATGCAATATTTAATATTTTCATTTCAGCAATGAAAATATTAAATATTGCAAGTAAATGGGGAACACAAGTATCTCAGCATTAGGTTCCCTCTGCTACGTGCGGGATATAGTGTTAAGCTAAGAAACAAGATATGTTGTTTGTATCTCGAATAGATGTATTATATTAAACTAGAGGGCGCGCGCGGCTTCGCCCGCTTATTAGGAGTGAATTCTAAAAAAAACCACGAAACACGTGTTCAATAAAATATTTTTAACAGTCTGAATTTAGTTTTTTAAAAAAATCGGTGGCAATTTAAAGATTTTTCCATATAAACTTTCAACCCCTTATTTGAACCCTTAGGGGGTGAATTCTTTAAAACCATGAAACACGTGTTCAATTAAATATTTTTAAGAGTCTGAATTTCAAATTTTATAAAAATCGGTACAGATTATTTTTTTTTTCCATACAAACTTTCAACCCCTATTTCATCCCTTTAGGGTTAAAATTTTTCAAATTCCCTTCTTAGTGGATGTCCAGAATATGAAAATAAACATCTGCCCAAATTTCACGTTTCTACCATCAGCGGTTACGGCTCTGCGTGCGTCTTACCTCAGTCAGTCAGCACAAGTCCTTTTATATATATATAGATTTGTTACTATATTTATATTGGAGTAAGGTCCTCGCGGCGCAGTGGCGGCGCAACGTCCAACTGTAAACGAGATGGTTGAGGCTTTGGTGCCCTTTCTAGTATAATCGAGAAAAACGTGAATGTAATATAGTTCTCTTTATCACTCGCATATGGCATATCTGTAAAGATGTAGACCACACCATCTATTTTTTTATGTCAAAATATCGCATTTATTGAAGCCCTTAAATATTTATTTTCCGATTTAATTTCCGTTTTACCCTTTGGGTACGAGACCCTAAAAATAATTCATACCCCAAAGCAAAAATAGAACTCCCAACGCATTTACAGCCAGATGGTGATATTTCATTAAACTTATTCTAATATAATATTTCATACAATTAAAAACCACAATCTCATCCATTACTTTCCTCTGTTAAGAGACTAAAAACTTTCACAAACGCCCCGAGACCTCGTTTCATTTTGTTCGCGTATTCCGATGCGGATTCAATTTTACTTCTGTATCGCCTTTATTACTTTTTCATGTTAATTTGTTAAACTTACGGCCAAATATTTTGTTTGAATCATATTATTTTTGCGCCTAACTTCTTAGAGTTACAATGTTTTTTTTGTACTTTTTTATTTTACTACAGGAAACGTGGCTGAATAGTGCAGTATCTGGCTGGCTGTAAACGTGACGGTTGTAGGTTCAATTTCACTCAAGGAATTAACTATTTTCATTTTCTGTCTCTGATAGGAAGATAAATCGCGGAGTTTAGCTTCACCATTCAACACACAATGTCTCGATAATTGCGTCCGTGGAGAACGGATATTATGATGAAAAACTATAGATTTTTTTTTACATTTTTAAAATATGGAAACACACTTAGGAAAAAAATACTTTTTAGAAGACATAATATACAAAAATCGACCGTAGAGGGATGTGAACCAGGAGTTCGAAAATGTGTAACGCAGAATCTCAACACTGTATCCTGAAATGCATACGAATATTTAAATAAATCGAACCTGTACTATCCGCAGAAGTAATAGATTCTATTAAATTTAAACGACCACAGTCACTAGTGATGTATAACGTTCATTAACGCTCTTGGCTTGATGAATTACCTCATCAGCCTTACCTCAAGTCGGACTTTTATTAACTGGTTACTTAGCGTTTTGTATTTTCAAATAATTAAAGATGTAGACGCCGTTATGGCACAGTGGAGATGTAACTGGTTGTAGACGCGGTGGTGTTGGATTCAGTACTCACTAGAAATATTTATATTTTATTATTAAGACAGTTTTTCTTACACTGAAAAATTGGGAGAAAATATCTAAAAAATGAGAATATAAAAGATCGAGATATGTAGAATTAAAACAATCGATTCCTCCATCGTTCAATTTTAGAAATATGTAGTGATGGAACTGGACACTGCGCTTTGTTTTCTTACAAGAAGTGCAAGGAAATGAAAATATAATTTCAAAAGTCACAAATCATACATACACATATGAAATATTTACAAAAAAAAAGGCAATCTAAAAATACCTGGACTTTCTTAGGAATTACATATATAGATAATTATCTCTAGTTATAAGCCTTATTTAAGCAGCAGATAAATATAAAATTGATGATTAGCTAATAATAATGAAAAAGTTAAAAAAAAGTACGGACTACGTGTCTGTAGTGCTTAGTTAAAATTATAATAATAATAAAAAAAAAATCATACATACAATGATCATATAAATTATAATTTTAAATGTTGCCGGCTGAGGCCGGTTGTGGCGCAGCGGCACGAGGTGCGACTGCAAAATCGACTGGTTGTGGGTCCGATCCCTACTCGAGGAGATGAAATATTTACTTAAATTTATATTTTCATTTCTTCGCTCTGGTGTCGAGGTTAAGCGCGGCGTTGAGTTCTGCTACTCAACACGCAATGCCTCCAGAATTCGGCAGAAAGTGGCGAACGGAGTGTCTTAACACTAGGTTCCCTCTGCCTACCCTGCTGTGTGCGGGATACAGCGTGAAGCATATTTTATTTTTTTTTATGTTATTACCACACACTTAAATTTAAGTTGTAGCCAATTCAGCAAGTTATTTTATAGTAGTTTTGTTGAACAAAAGTTTAAATTGGTATAACTTTGTATTTACGAGTCGAAATATAACAAATAGTAAATGTGATGTAAAGTAATAACATATATTTAAATTGGTTAAGTCGTTTCATAGATTAGCCACAGTACATGTAATTTTGTAGCTTTACGATAAACGACATACCGACATTTATATGTATATTGACAAGTTTATTAAAAGTAATGAACTTTTCTTGCGACTGCAAAACCGGACTGGTTGTGGGTTCGATCTCCACACGAGGAGATGGAATATTTACTTAAATTTCTATTTTCATTTCTTCGCTCTGGTATCAATTCAAAACGCTGCGTTGAGTACCGCCACTCAACACGCAGTGCCTCCAGAATTCGGCAGAAAGAGGGGAACGGAGTGTCTTAACACTAGGTTCCCTCTGCCTACCCTGTTGTGTGAGGAATACAGCGTGAAGCTGAACTTTTCTTCTCTTCTCTGTACATTTATTATAGCGTTCCAAACTTGCCAATTGAGCACTTATTGTTTCTCCTCACTCACTTAGCATGTTTTTTTTTAGGGAAAAGACGAGGCAAAAATTTCCGCGTTATGTGGCGGAACTCAACGCTGCGCCTCGACACCAGAGCGAGGAAATAAAAATATAACATATTTCATTTCCTCGAGTGGGAATCTAACCTACAACCTGTCGTACAGTCCCACGCTTGTGGGGCCTAAAAGTGCCTCCGCTAACAAAATAGAAATACAATATTTTCAGTATACATTCAGCTAATGAAATGAAAGGCGCAAGTGAAGTTGTCGCAGTAAGCGATAGTTCACCCTCTAAGATCCATTCCGGCGTGAGATATTGTACAGTGAAAGTAGTCCACTACTTTGTTAAATTGACATTTTTATACGCGATTGTACCCGCTTTGTATAGTCGGTGGTGTGATAAGCGTTTTATGTAAGCTCTATTCGAATGAAGATATTTATATATTTATATATTGGGCTTACGACAAATTGCAGTACAATAAAGACATAAAATAATAATTTTAAAGAAAATTAAAAATAAAATTATCCCCATAGTTTTTTTTTTAAATCAATTACTTTTTATTATTTATACGTCTCGCTCCTACATCTCCGTCTACAGCACATATTAACTATATACCTATTTGTATAAATGTCTTTTTTTAGTTTTACCCTATATTCCACATATAGCAGATTGGACAAAGTGAACCTGGGAACCTAATTTAAGGGACACTCCGATCCCATCGTTCCCCATCTTCGCCGAATGTTGAGTCATTGCGTGTTGAGTGGCTAAACTCAACATCGCGTTTTCACCAGAGCAAAAAAATGAAAATATTATATATCTCTCTCCCCCAAGGCGGAATCGAACTTACAACCGTTGCGTTTACAGTAACACGCTTACGGTACTGCACCATGGCGGCCTCTTAACTCAATTTTAAATGCATCTCTTCCCTAAATCCCGTACACAGTGTCGCAATACTCTCAAAGCGAGTTCCAGCGGCACTGCATATATATTTGCATGCAACGAGATGCACTTTATAAGCTTAGTAGGGACCTCATTTCAAGAACATAAAGCTAAAGATAAATAGCTATTTTAAATTTTCTCATCGCGAATATTATAGAGTTTTATATGAAATTGTAATTAAAAATTGTTTTTTAAGGTAGCAAGTTCGATTATTACTATACGTCGTTGAAGATGTAGTTGTGTTATATTTCATATAGATGCTGTGTGGCCTTAAAAATAAAATAATAGTATACTTATATATGTTTTAAAAATCTTGTATTTATATAGATTTTTTATAATTTTTTCTGTCACGTGCTTTTAACGAATCCATACGAATTTCCTCATCATATTTTTCATTTCCAAAGATTGCGAATTCATATCAATCATAAACCAAGCAAAAATGATGAAATGATAAATTAAGCTTAAGATAATTTTTTTAAGGAATAAGTAACATTATGCATAAACAAGAACAAAAATCTTTTTAACTCTCGTTCCAAATCAAAATAAATTTTTAAAACAAAGGAAAAAAAACAAACATTCAAGTTAATTGAGAAAACCTCAGTTCGTCTCGTGAGATGATCAAAACCGCTGAATATAAGAGCACGCCCGCCTCAGAGCTCGTGCCCCGCGCTAGGGACGTGACGCCCGCGTTCACTAAAACTAATTTAGAATGCACAAAAGCAGCAATATGAAGGAAAATATTGTTCGTTTTATTGCATCACTAGCTTCTGTATGCGGTTTTGTATATTATATATCTATGATATATAAAATGTAATAAATTATTTTAATTATAGTGGAGCTGTGGAGATACGATATATTCGTAGAATAGGCGGAATCAGATTAGCTTGAGGAATCCACAATGAAGAAATACAGACATTGGCATAAGAAATATACATATTTAGAAAACGTATAAAAATTTGAATGTATCGGGATTCGAACTCGCGCCTCCTAGAAACCGGCCAGGCTCTCTGACCGCTAAGCCATACGTTCTCATCAAGCTACGTCGCAATTTTTATACGTTTGTTACAACTTATTTATGTTGTTGGTATCTCTGTAGGGTCGCCTCGTTCACTGTCATCAACCTCTTCATACATGCCCTCCGGAGGTCCTCATGCTTTTTACGTATCCTTCCTCCAATATCATTAATACTGTGTTTTCAAAGGTGAACCGAGGTGTCCCTCTACCTCTCTTGCCACTCACTTTTCCAAGAAATATAACAATAACGTAATTGTATATTATTATATACAGAGGACACGGACATCAGTCAGTCGTGGCGCAGGGGCACAAAGTACGACTGTAAAATCGACTGATTGTGGGCTCGATCCCCACTCGAGGAGATGAAATATTTACTTAAATTTATATTTCCATTTCTTCGCTCTTGTGTTGAGGCTAAGCGCGGCGTTGAGTTCTGCTACTCAACACGTAATGCCTCCAGAATTCTGCCGAAAGTGGGGAACGGAGTGTTTTAATACTGGGTTTTCTCTGCCTATCCTCTGATTTATTTACTATAAATTATTTATAAGATCCAGAGACAAACAAACATATTATACAAGCTGAAGCAAATATTGGAAATTTGTAAAGTTTTAACAATTTTAAACTTTTATTCCACTCTAAGGAAAAAACACCTAGGAACCTAGTGTTAAGACACTCCGTTCCCCACTTTCTGCCGAATTCTGGAGGCATTGCTTATTGAGTGGCAGAACTCAACGCCGCCTTTAACCTCGACACCAGAGCGAAGAAATAGATATATAAATTTTAGTAAAGATTTCATCGAGTGGGGATCGAACGCACAACCAGTCGGTTTTACAGTCACACTTTGTGCCCCTGCGACTGGCCTTACGTAGCTAATAGCTAAAATTGATATTATGAATGTAGATATTTCTCTTATAAGATTATATTCACAAACAGACATTCCTTAGTTGTCCCAACGACTAACTTTATATCAAATATTCAAATGATCAACCCTTAACCAACATGTCAAACATGTGTATAATGTAATTAAGACCTATATAACTTTAATGATTGTGTTATTTGTGCCCTTCAAAAGTGTCAGCTAACAGCAATTACTGCGGTCCTCTTCGGGGATTCGCCTGTTACGCTCATTTATTATAAGTTATTTGAAATTTATATAATTTAGATAATTTAGAAATAGGGTCTGTGCTAATCCCAGAATATATAAAAAAAACTTTACACGAACATATCTATTCAAAACTAAAGTCCAGCCAACTAAGTTCGGTCAACAAAATTCACACTTTAGACTATACTTAGTATGTTAGTAAAAATTTAATTCTATAGTATTTTAGATTTTATTGTCATAGCTTTATATTGTGTAGATAACTAAAAAATCCTTTCATCTATTGCTAATGTCCATTTAAAAATATATAAAATATTTCAACACCAATTGCCCATTCGTTGCACTAATAGCACCTCTAAATTTGAACCTATCATGAGTGCTTTAAGCATAGTTGTATGTATATATATGTAGCTCATTTTACCAGCATAGTAAGATAGGTACAAGGAACCTAGTACTAAAATAAGCTTCACGCTGTATCCCGCACACAGGAGGGTAGGCAGAGGAACCTTGTGTTAAGACACTCCGTTCCCCACTTTCCACCGAATTTTGGAGGCATTGCGTGTTGTGTGGCGGAACTCAACGCCGCGCTTAGCCTCGACGTCAGAGCGAGGAAATGGAAATATAAATTTAAATATTTAATCTCCTTTTGTGGTGATCGAACCCACAAGCAGTTGATTTTACAGTCACACTTTGTGCTCCTGCACTACGACTGGTCTCAACCTAATATAATATAATTAGTATAGTATAATTCATCTTAACCAGTATTTTCTACATACATGTAATAAATAGCACGTTAAAAAAAATTACAACAATTCGTTCCCTCAATTGGTATTGAACCCACAGCCGTTTGTGCTTACAATCAAATAGCGCTACGTAACGACGGCCTCGAATAAAATAAAAACATTTTTTTGAAACCTGACGTGCATTGATGCTCTTTGATTCAAACGAGTGTATCGCGATATTTATTTAAATATTTACATTTAGCTCGAACGCTTTCATAACGAAAAACTTTAGTTTTTTTTCACATTTTTGATATTCTATTACAGAATTCGGGCAGTAATTTTATCTTTTTTTCTTCAGCATCACGTTGCATTTCATTTATAGCAGGTTATATAAAGAAAAAATTGTTTAGTGGTACTCAACGCCGCGTTTTGTCTTTTTAATCAGAGCGAAGAAATGAAAATAATTCAATTGCACGAGTGGAAATCGAACCTAGAAGTGTGATCTGACTTACCATTAATTTATGTGCGACTCATAAGTAATTTGAGTAGTAGCAACTCTAATTTATCAGTGTCGCAGTAGCAACTCTAATTTATTACCGATCTGCCTGAGATTGAGAGAATGGTGGGTCAAGGAAATTAATTTTTTTTTTAGTACTCGGGTGCAAGAACGGAAGATAACAGTGTAAATGAGTATAAAAAAATGGAGATTTCGATTTAGTAATCCATTTAGGATAGATTTTATGCTCTGTAATATAGTATTTTTTAGGGTTCTGTGCCCAAAAGGTGAAACTATAAATAAGTTACCCCTATTAATAAGGCTGCGCTGTCCGTGTGTCTGTCACCAGGCTGTTTCTCATGAACTGTGTTAGTTAGACAGTTAAAATTTTTATAGCTGATGTGTTTCTGTTGCCTCTGTAGCAACAAATACTATAAATCTGAATAAAATAAACAATAATGTGAGTCCCTTCCCATTTTTGAAAATTTGAAAAATCTCATCGACCAATTATCAACATTATGGATCAGTTTTTAGTAAAATCTTCCTCTACTGAGAGTTTAAACTCTAAAAGATCAGCAGAAGATTCACAATGGCGAACTGCAAAACGTATAGTGGTACTTCGTGACCCGAGCAAGTTCGACAAAAGTCGTGAACTTCCTGTGCATAACAAGTTCAATGTACTTCCGTTAGATGGAGAAACAGGTAGCCAAGATGATGAAACTACCACTCTGTTCAAGGAGGCTTCAACTACAATCAAGAAAAGTGGCCACATACCTCCCATCATCCTTGATATTAAGCCGGATTGGACCCATATGACCATCAAAGATATGGTTTCTCAATACACAACACGCTTTAACCTACAATACAGAGGTAGGAACAAAGTAGCCATAATATGTTATTCTTCCGAATCCCACCAGAAACTCAAAGAAGGAATGAAAACAAAAGGGGCGGCCTTCCTTACGTATACCCGAAGGGATGAAAAAACGCCAAAAGTAGTAATCAAGGGTTTACCAGCTTATGTGGAAAAAGACTTACCTGATGAGCTCGTTAAACTGGGGTTTAAAGGTGCCACGGTCAAAATGTTGCATTCCAATAAATTTCAGGAATCACCTTGTCCTCCCTTTCTAATTCAATTACCAGTCGACTGCGACATCGCAAAGTTCTGCCGCTTAAAATATCTTTTTAACTGCGTGGTTCGTATTGAGAAGTTCAAATCACGCAACTCTCTTGGTACTCAATGCTTTAGGTGCCAGAGGTTTGGACATGCTGCAAGAAACTGTAACCTCTCGCCACGGTGCGTGAAATGTACTGAAAATCACCTGAGTGCTGAATGCCCAAAAAAGGACCGCAGCAAACCCGCCCATTGCTGTAACTGTAAGGAAGAACACCCAGCTAACTATCGCCAATGTAGCATGCGGCTAGATTATCTAAAAAAACTACAACAAAAAAAAGATAAAGAACGAAATCCACCAAAATTGTTTAATTTTCCTGTTTCATCTAAGTTCCCAGTGAAATCTTGGGCTAGCATTGTTTCCGAAAATAAAGCTACGACGATTCTTGAACCTGAGACCAGCGTGAAAGCAAGACAGCAAGTTATCTTACCGATCCCACCAGATATCAATAATGACTCATGTACTACCGAAATGCTTGAAATATTAAAATCAATCAAGAGTCTAAAAACCCAGTTCATATCCTGCACATCGATGCTTGAAAAAATCATATTAGTCATTTCTCACCTTGGTCACTATGTGTAGAAATAATAAACTCAACTTTCTATCCTGGAACGCCGATGGTCTTCGGAGCAAAACCCATGAACTTATGGATCTCGTGGTAAGTGCCTTGTCTATCGATATCATTGCCGTTTGCGAAACTAAGCTTACTTCAAATATTAATTTAGATCTTCCCGGGTTTGTGTGCTACAGGCAGGACAAGCATAGTAGCGGTCGTGGACAGGGTGTTGCCCTAATAATTAAAAAAGAACTCCAACATATTCCTCTTGTCATTCCGACCACCAAAAATATTGAAGCAATTGGTATTCAAATTAAACTTTCGGGCAAAGTTGTTAGCGTAATTTCAGTCTACCAGTCTCCTAACCTCCCATTGCTAGTCCATGATTTAGATCTCTTATTTAGCCTGGGAGAACGAGTACTCCTTATGGGAGACTTTAATGCAAATCATCAGTTATGGAAAAGTCCTTTCAATAACACTCGTGGTAAATGTCTCTTTCGCCATATGATAGAAAATGATTACATCATATACGGTCCTGATAAACCCACACAATTAAATTATCGGCCTGATTGTAGAAACACAACTCCCGACCTAGTTTTAGCTTTGAATATTCAATTGCAAGATGATGTACAAACTCTTTTTAAACTGTCATCAAATCACTTACCTGTTACTTTTAGTGTTAATGGAGCTGTACCTCGACTTGATCCTACCAAGATCTTCAAATATCACCAGGCTAACTGGAAAGGTTATAGACATTCACTAGACACAAAACTTACTATAACTTCAAGTACATACTCCTCAACTTCCCAAATTGATGCTGCTGTGGAGCACCTCCATACGGCTATCATTGAAGCTCGTAATACGAACGTTCCAACAGCATCACAAATACCTCTCTTCATTAAGCTACCTTATCGAATAAAAAGCCTCATACGTTATAAAAATTATATTCGTCGCATAGAGGCTCAATGTAACAACTTGGCACTCAAAAAACGACTTAGATACATAATAAATCTTACCCAATTCCTAATTCACATATGTGTTCGCCATCACAACGACAAGATCTGGGTCAGTAAGCTAAAAAAGGTGGATAATCCTAGTGCTGACATTTTTAAAGTAACAAAACAACTAAAATCTAAAACTGAAAGCATACCTAACCTTAAAACAGACAATGGTTTATTTACCAATTGTGACCTTGAGAAATGTAACCTGCTAGCCAAAACTTTTTATAATAATATGTGCCTAACTAGGGACTGGGTTAGTCCTACCATTGAAAGCGATGTTAGTAGCTCAATGTCACTGCTAAGCAAAAGCTCAATGAGTTTCGATAAACCTACGAACCCGCGTGATGTGCGGTTAGTACTCCAAACACTTAAAACACGTAAATCGTTTGGTGACGATAATATACATAATATATTGCTAAAAAATCTGTCCCTTAAAAGTATAGTATATCTAACTAACATCTTTAATGGATGTTTTCGTCTTAGTTATTTTCCAAATAGATGGAAACGTGCTAAAACGATTGCTATCAAAAAGCCAGGTAAGGAAGGGATCTGTCCATCTAGCTACCGACCCATTAGCCTACTCCCTGGTCTGAGTAAAGTGTTCGAGAAAATTATATATAGGCGGCTGTTGTCTTCTTCGAGTCACTTGCTCATAGGTGAGCAATTTGGTTTTCGTGCTCAGCACTCCACTACTCAGCAATTGGCTCGAGTGTCTGAACATATAGCTCATCATCTAAACCTCCACGAATCTACTGGGATGTTCCTACTGGACATTGAAAAAGCCTTTGACACTGTCTGGCACGAGGGCCTACTATATAAACTCGTATCAGCTAAAATTCCACTATACTTGATTAAGATAATTGAATCCTACCTTAACAACCGTAAATTTCGGGTCCATATTCAAAATACGAAATCCTCATGGCAGACAGTGCCAGCTGGCGTGCCTCAGGGGTCCATACTTGGTCCATATCTCTTTTTGATTTATCTAAATGACATACCTATCCAGGTTCGTACTCACCTGGCATGTTTTGCCGACGATACTGCCTCATACACCTCCGCTTCGGATTTGGATCTTATTATAAGTCGCTTGCAATTGTCCCTGGATGGGTTGCATGAGTACTTCACAAACTGGAAACTAAAGCTTAATGAAACTAAAACAGAAGCCATACTATTCAGCCGCCAACGGTCATGTCCCCAGAGGAAACTACAAATTCTAAACCATAAAATACCATGGTCTAGTCAAGTACGTTACTTGGGAGTACTATTGGACAGGAAACTCAATTGGACAAAACAAATAGCCCATCTTAGAACCAAAGGGATACAGTCGCTTGGCTTACTTAGTCCAGTACTTAATAGAAAGAGTAACCTCAGTCCACGTACAAAATTACGTATTTATACTAGCTTAGTACGCCCACGCATTACGTATGCTTGTCCTGTTTGGAGTAGTACTTGTCTCACTAATCATAATTTTCTCCAAACTATTCAAAATAAAGCGTTAAAAATAGCTTATAATACCCCATTTAAAACTAATTTAATGAAATTTCATAAAGAACTAAATTATCCCACATTACGTGAGTATATATTTAAATTAACGCATAGGTTTTATGAATTATCTCATAAACATAAAAATAGTTTGATTTCGACAATTGGCCGAACGAAAATATCAGATTTAAAATATATCGATGGATATGGCACTTACCGCTTACCCCATCACCACGTTCTGTTTCCGTGCGAATGTATACTAAAACCGGTCCAGCCAGCGCGTCAGCCAGCCTACGGACTCGCTGCGTCTCAAACGCGCCCCCCGCTGTCGCCCTAGAACGACTGTATGAGGGGGACGCGGAAAGTCTACTCGCGACTACGTTACTGGACGAAACTGAGCTTGGCTTTGCAAAAGTAAACGTAGTTCTTGATTATTAAAAATTTACCACCATTATCAATTTTAGCACGATATTTTTATTCTAAATATCGAATGTATTACAATACCTAGCTCAAGTAGACCTATCTTAACTACATTGTTTAATGAGTTTTGTAACACACTATACTTTGTAAACTTTTGGAGGCGTCTTTTAGCCTGGTAAAGTATTATTCCTTTTATTGATGTTAACAACATTTCTTAGATTAAGTTGTGTTTGTTATATTATATTTATTAATCAATAAAGAAAAAAAAAAAAAAAAAAAAAATAGATAATGCTCCTAAACGCTCTATGCAAAAGTCCAACTCGACATAGGCTGGGTTTTTTTAGTGAAAGTGTGAAGTAAATTACCATATTTTAAATGAAACTATTTTAATCGGATTAATCGCGTATATTTTGTATATTTATACATTTTTGAAAACTCGACGTTTCGATCACTTTGCAGTAGTTCGTGGTCACGGCCCGTCTACCAGTGAATTAGAAAAATAGTTTCATTTAAAATGTGTAATAATAATAGTACCATATTTTTGTAGACAATCCAACTATTAAAGTAAAATTTGAAGTAGGCCATAATAGCAATGAGAGGCGTAATCTCCTTCCTAAACAAGAGTTTGGGCAAAGGATATTTTATTTCATACAAGAGACGAATATTTTTTTCTGCCTTAGTCTGTATTCAGCATAAAGCGGAATAGGCAGAGAAAATCTAGTGTTGTGACCACGTTCCACCGTATTCTGGAGTCTCGAGTATAATATTATAATTAAAGAACATTCATTTGATTTTAGATTTTAACTATATCTTATTATTAGTTATTTGTATTCGACAACGGGAACGAAGGCGTAGGTAAAAGCTAGTACAAAATATAGATTTGGCTAATTAACTATACGAATATTTAAATATTCAGAGACAGGTCAGTAGATGCGCTCGCTGGGGCACAAAGTGTAAACGCGATAGATTGTGGGTTCGATTCCCACTGGAATAAATAATGCATTTCCATTTTCTTCGCTCTGATGTCGAGACGAAGCGTGGCGGTGAGTTCACCAATCAACACACAATTTCTCCAGAATTCTGCGGAAAATGAGAGAGGAGTGTCTTAACACTAGATTCCCTCTGGCTATCCTGATGTTTGCACGATAGAGCGTGACGCTAAAAAATATATTTATACATTATAATATATAGTCAAACATATATGTTAAACATATATTCTATATAATACAGCCACCTGCAGTGTTCATAAATCTCAGCAGTGCGATACTTAATTTGCATTACACAAACTATATTTGTACCCCCGCCCTATACCACTATAGAGGTAACTTATATGATCGTTTACGGTCCATCGCCCCTACGACGTGGGTCGTTTAGCATAGTATAACTTAAAAGGTTGTTATTTGTAATGAAATTTTGTAATAGTTTGTTTTTTTTTTTTACTTTTTCTTTCGTGTCTATATATATTTGTAACGGAAACTTTGAAAGTGATTTTTACCGATTTTAAAACGTCCAATTTATTTGAATCTTAGCATATAAGTATGAAAGAACCGATGACAATGCAATAATATGAATAAAACAAACCGGTCAAGGGAGAGTCGGACTCACCCACTGAGGTTTCCGTATCAATATATAGATTGTAGGTCAATAAGAATTTCAACTTATAATAAATAATAGTTAAAAAAAATAAAAAAAACTCCATTTTGTGAAACTATGACTATAAAGTGAAAAATAATTATATTATAAAGCTTTTTTATATTGCAATACCCAGTATCCCGCACACGGCAAAGTAAGCAGAGGAAACCTAGTGTTAAAACACTCCTCTCCCGATTTTCTGGGAAAAAAAATAAATTTTAAATCAATATTTTATTTCCTCGAGTGGGGATCGAACCCACAACCAGTGGCGTTTACATAAGATAATATAAAAACAAAATCGTATTTTTTAGTTAATTAGTTAGCGGAAAACGGGTGTTTTCCGCTAATTTTAAATTTTATAGTCTACACAAGTAAATTTGGCAGATGGAGGCGTACGGTCAGCAGTGGATGGTGATGTTCAGCATGCGAAGACTAGTTAAGTAAAGTGGTGATTGCACAATTAAAATTTTAGTCCATATATAACAAGAACACAGTTCCAATAATAATGTTTTTTACTTTTACATACATAGAGATCACAGCACAAATAAAACGAACATTATACTAAAAATAAATAATAGTAAAAAAAAATGTTTTTGTAAGGCCTCCGCTCCCCATTTTCCTCCGCATTTTTAAGGTATTGCGTGTTCAGTAGCGCTGAGATTTACCTCGTTGTTAGAGGGAGGAAAGAAAAGTCTTAAATATTTTATTTCCCCGAGTGGGAATCGAACCCACAATCTGTCGCGATTACAGCCGCACACTTGTGCTCTTGTGCCAGGACTGGCGACAACCATAATACAAATAAATAGTAATATGCCTATGATATGAATCTGACCTAACCTTTTCACTAAATAAAACCTCTTTCTTACCTAATGAACCATAAAAGTTAATTAACTTAAAAAAATAATTAATAATTAACCACAAAATATGAACTTAACGCGCCGTTACTTTAAATTAATGGAACACTAGCAAAAGTCTTTATTACCTGGATATGTAATCGTCATTAAATATACTTTAATACCATCGTGGCAGTGGAATAGTATTTTATTTTTAATATATTTATCTTTAGACTGGTTGTGGGTTCGATCCCCACTCGAGGAGATGAAATATTTATTTAAATTTATATTCGCATTTCTGCGCTCTGGTGTCAAGGTTAAGCGTTGAGTTCTGCCACTCAACACGCAATGCCTCTGGAATTCGGCAGGAAGTGGGGAACGGAGTGTCTTAACACTAGGTCCCTCTGCCTACCCTGCTGTGTGAGGGATACAGCGTGAAGCTGAAAAAATAAATATATATTCGTAGTGGGCAAAATGAGAATAACGAAATAGCCACAATGGACGCGGTGCCGTGAACTCTACTAAAAAATATATGAAGAGATAGAGTACGAAACTTATTCTAATTTATTTTAATATTTTAAGTTTCATATGAATTTCAAAACTGTAAAAGAAATTTTATAAAAACGTCCACCAAACCGGCTCGTGCTAAGCCAGCACAGTAGATGTGGACATAAATTTTAATCCTTGATGACGCAGCGTAAGAGATAGCGAGTTTGTAGACCGAGAAATTCGCACAGCATGGTGCACGGGAAATATGACCATTTATATTATTATTACGTTTATTTCTGAGAAAATATATTATCAAATTAGTTCTAGAATTGTTTATTATATTTGAAAAATGAGGTCTTGTTTGGGATTAATACTAACATTGTTATAGCGAGTTCTATTTGAAAAAAAAATATATATATTTAGCAAATCAATTTATTCACTAAATAAACAATAATAAATATTATTATTCTAATTTTGACATATTAAACACTTTTTTTTTGGTAGTACACATACCGCATATAGTAGGGTAATACTCCGCTTTTTTTAAATCTATACAAGAATTAATCAAAGTGATTAATTCTTGTATAGACATGATAAATGCTAATATTATTTTGGGTTCATAAAAAATATAAATTTTTTTTAGCTTCACGTTACACTTGGTTCCCGTTAAGATACTTGCGTTCTGAAATTTTCACCGAATTCTTGAGGCAATGCTTTGTTGAGTGGTGGAACTGAACGCCGCATAATTATAACAGGTAGAAATAATAATAACGGCGAAACAGAAAGGAATATATAAAAGTAGAATAGTAGTAGAAAAGTTAAGGTATTTAAACTTCGCAAAGACGCTTTAGCTCTACGATGTTGGAAAAAGCTTAAAAACCAGACTAAGGGATAACAATATATTAAAACAGGTGGTGCGTAAAATTAAAAGATCAACCAAATTTTAGTTCTATGAAAATTATGTTATTATATAATCAAAAATTATATATATAATAAAATTATATTAACATTTTCAATTCCTCACTGTGGCAACACGCTGCGTTGAGTTCCGCTACTCAATATGCAGCAGAATTTGACGAAAAGTGTGAGGGTCTTAACACCAGGTTCCAACCACCTGCTCTGCTATGCTATGCTCTGGATTCTGCATCGGTATCCATATCTGTAAAGCTACAGAAAATTCTATTACATTTTTGTAAGACCAGAATAAAAAAAAATATTTTTAAATTTAATCTATTTAAGACTATTTTTATATATTTATATTTCAGCGTATAACATATCAAAACTGAACCAATAAGTAGTACGTTCAATAAAACAAGTAAAAAAATAAATATCAGCTTCACGCTGTATTCCGCACACAGCGGAGGGAACATAGTGTTAAGACACTCGAAGTAGGGAAAATTCTCTGACGTTTTCTGGGATCCTATTGTAAAAGCGTACACATTGTCCCATAAAAGAATTACGGATTTGATGCAACTTAGTTACGAGTGCGCTAAGATTAAACCTATTCCTGGTGTTAATATTATGAACATCACCAATTTTACTAAAATTATTAATGTTTTTTTTAACATACATTTTCAAAAATATATTGAGATGCAACTGTCAATATATTAATTTCTTTAAACTTTTGCCTTAAGAAGTCGTTAGGACCTAAGTTATATATTGTATATTAAATATTCCTTAAGCAACTAGAATATAGGGCATGTAATATCAAAGGCCTATTTCATTTGTACAACAGCTTGTCACGTTGGTGACTTGTGACCTACAAAGTCAGCTTTTCAAATCCCCTCTGTTACCTAACACGTGTGTCACGTACTTCTAATTGCTCTTGCTCGTTCATCCTTGCAGCGGAAACGGGAAGCGGATTGTGTGAGTGTTCAGCGATACCGGTATTGTTGTGTGTTTTATTTATGTGGAGTGATTGCAATTGTGAGTGAAACAAATGGTTTTAGATAGTATATTTGTTCGACGGTTGTGGGTTCAATCCCCACACGAAGAAAGGAATTGTTATTTATTAATATTTTTATTTCTTAGCCCTAGCATCTGCAAACGCCTCGCATTTAGTTCCGCCACTCAAAACGCAATGACACGAAAAATTCGGCAGAAAGTGGGGATGGAGTGTCTTAACACTAAGTCTACTCTGCCTGTTTTGCTTTATGTGGAATGTAGGATGATGTTGATTTGATCTTTTATGTATCTTGCATGTAACAGGGTGGGCAGAGGGAACCTCGTGGAACTTTCGTGCTAGTAATGAGCATGTGTACCTGTAGCATATTGGATGAAAATAGACGGATGGCGGATGCTCTTTATGACGATGAAATTGAACAACATACCAATATGTTGACTATAAAAATTTGTTTATTCAAATTTTAAATCGTATCGAAATCGAATCGAAAATAAAATTTTCAAAATACAGTAAGGAAAAGATGTGGGCTAAAAAACATGTTCTTTATTCTCTAACATTATAGTATGAGAGGAGGTGGAGCAAATCAACGTAAGGCTCTTGCAATTTCATTGGAACAAATCTAATTTCTCTAGCGGCTTAGTTCGAGATAATAACTAAACTACTAAAACATGAATGCTTTATGACATGAACATAGCGGGATGCATGAACTGTTAGCCTTTTAGTCTGTTAGCCTGTTATATTTATCCCAAATCTAATTTCCTTAGAAAATAGCTGTTTCGGTCTTTCAATTTTCTTGACGTTAGGCATTGGATGTAGAAATTCTTCACCGCGATATAAACTATATTTCCCAATAGCAATCCTAACATTGGTAAAGAACTCATAGTTCAACTCGCGCTTGGTTGGTGTTTTCTTAAATACATTTAAACATATATTCATATATTTCAAGCAGCCGTAGTCTTAAGTAGTAGCTAGTTTTAAATATAATTTAAATATTCCCGATCTCTACCTTTGTTAGACGAAAAAACCGAATGCCTTAACATAAAAAATACATGCTCATTTTAATCGTTGTAAAATAAATAAAAGAGCCAAAATTTCTCAATTTAAATTTAAATCCCACGAAACAATAAGTTGATATAATAGTAATTCGTGCCCAATCTCTGCGTAAACATAACCCATGACTATTGAAGCGTAAACGACTTCCGGTGGACGAGATTAAGCCAGTTAACGTTTTAACGAAAATAAATAAGTGAGGCCACTTGTGGCGCAGCGCTAAGTGTGAAACGCGACCGGTTGTAAGTTCGATCGAAATGAAATATTTCATTTTTATTATAAAACCTGAAAGATCACCGTAGCGCAGTGAGATATCTACTTGTTGTGGGTTCTAGCCCTAGTAAAGGAATTATATGAAAGGTATCACTGATCCGCTCTGCTACAGCAAAACGTTGAATACTTTTAAGCCAATAAAATCATGATTAGACCATATACTTTGTTATATATTCCACGAAGCAAAAAGTAAAATCCAAAAATTAAGCAGAGAGTGTAAGACTAAAAATATAACAAAGAAAAATACAGTAAACCATGTTGCTCCTTTTTAGAAGCTTTTATTTAACTCGCTATCTTAGTATGCTAGTGTAAGTGAAATCTTGCAAGCTCCATTTGACCCACTACCCAGTGTCCGATTGAACTAAAATTTGGATTACGACTTCAGTTTTCACAACAATGTAATTATATACTTATAATCAATATTGTTGTTAATTAAAAATGGCCGCCGCAACAAAATGGTAAATGGTGGTGACTATAAGTAAAATGTAAAATACTTGTTTTTAAAACAGCTTCATGCCGTATTCCGCACACAGCAGGGTAGGCAGAGGTAACCTGGTTTTAAAACACTCCTGTTCACCACTTTCGCCGCCGAATTCTGGAAGCATCGCGTATTGAGTGGCGGAACTCAACGCCGCGTTTTGCCTCGACACCAGAGCGAAGAAATAGAAATATAAATTTAAGTAAATATTTCATCTCCTCGAGTGCGGATCAAACCCACAACCAGTCAATTTTACAGTCACCCTTATACCACTGGGCCACGTCTGGTCTCTGTGTTGTTTTTAAAACGATTTTTTTTATTATTATTTTATTTACTTTTGACTAGGTTCCACTTAGCCTCACCTAATTACGTAACGGCCGAACCAGAAATGGAATATATTGTAGTTGGCGCTGCATTCGCGAACTTTTGCGAAACTATTTGGATACGCTCCAGTTCTTTGGAGGCCTCGAAGATACAAACCAGCTAAAACTTCGAAATGGCCAATGAATCTCCCACTTTGATTTAATGTCTGCCAACAACGTCATAAATATATACGAGGGAAAGAGTTATTTTATACCGACGTTTTAGTTGTAGCCAAATTGAAATGTATACTAATATTATAAAGCTAAACATTTGTTTATTGTAACGCACTAATCTCATGAACCTTTTCAATTAAGTTTTATTTTGTATGGCAAAATCATGATACATCGAAATTTTATATATTTAATATATAAAATTTCGAGGTATCCCACCACTCTCCGACCTATTTTTAAGTCATTGCCTGCCGACTCGGTACTAAACGCCTTGCTTTGTCTACCAAATATAATCATACTGTCAATCGAAAGGGAATCGAATCCTCTACCATCGCTCTACAGACCCACTTTGCCACAACGGCTGCTAATAATAAAAAAATCATACAATACGAACAAAAAACCGCCTTCTCGTCCTATTTGTATTGACATTATATATCTTCCTTCATATGAAACGTTACATATTAAGTGTTTCTTAACTAAAGTAGGCTTAATGCATTTCGAGTTTAATTTCATACAAGCTTTGTTGTAAACTAAGTTTATTATCTGGCCGTGAAACAAATTAGAGGGAACTTTTTAATATTTTGACCACAACTTTAGACTACTGTACAATATTAGTGTGTATATATATCTGTGTGTGTGTGTTTTATTTTGAGTTTCACGCTGTATCCCGCACATAGCAGGATAAATAGACTGAACCTAGGGTTAAGACGTTCCTTTGCCTACTTTCCGTCGAATTTTCAAGTCATTGCGTGTTGAGTGGTGGAACTAAATACGACGCTTTAGCTTTTAGCACCAATATAACCAATCACAGAAGTCACAGATTCAATCAATTTAGTTGATTAATACAAGCCATTTCTCGTTCCCGTCTGACGATGTTCAATAGATAGCGATTGCGACGTCAAACGTTACTGTATTTGAAATGGCTGGTGAAGTTCTTACTGAATGAAATATTATTACTTTTTAAATGTTTTTTTAATTTGTTAAGGATGCACGGTAGAGGAGATTATCTGAAATAAAGATTGAGATTATTACTGGATTTCGATATTTTATGGCTAGAGTAGTGTGATTTTTATATTACTAGTTTAAAAATATGTATATTTGAAATATCATTGCATTGTATCTTATAAAAGATTATACGGTTGTCGTTTTAATTTCAACTCGGGAGGATGAAATATTAAATATTTTCATTTCTTCACTCTGGTGATGAAGCGGCGTTGAGCTCCACACTCAACACGTGATGTCTTTAAAAAAATTGGACGGAAGTGCGAAGTGAAGTGTTATAAGTACTAGCGTACTGCCCTATGCCTACCCTGATATATGCGGGATACAGCGTGAAGCTAAGACTACAAACGTCAATTTATTCCTTTAAAACATTCGAGAGCAATCTCACTTATTATTTACATTATCCAAAATCTCTTTCACGTCGATATTAAACAAAGAATACTAACAAAAGGAATTTAAAACATTCTATTAATTAACCCTCATACCAACAAAGGGAAGCCCAACGTTAGGAGAAAATCCAATACAAGTTTTTAATATTGTTTCAATTTAGTGATCAAAATTATTAATACAATTTACTTGCGGCTGTTTCCCAAAACAAAATTCAAATTTGTGATCTCAATGGTTCATTTAAACTTGCATTAATTGGATTTAGACGATATTATTGGGGACTCGATCGATTTTATAAGTTTCTAGTTCTAAGTTTTGACCTACTTCTGTTATTAGGTGAAGATAAACTTAGTAGAGGCCAGTCGTGGCCAGTAAACTTAGTAGAGCCAGGGGCTCAAAGTGTGACTGTAAAAATGAATGGTTGTGGGTTCCATCCCCACTCGAGGAGATGAAATATTTACTTAAATTTATATTTCCATATCTTCGCTCTGGTGTCGAGGATAAGCGCGGCGTTGAGTTCTGCCACTCAACACGCAATGCCTCCAGAATTCGGCAGAAAGTGGGGAACGGAGTGTCTTAACATTAGGTTCCCTCTACCTACCCTGCAGTGTGTGGGATACAGCGTGAAGCTGATTTATTTGATTTTTTATTTAAACTTATTAAATGTTTGTACCTATATTTCATTTTGGTAGATACTAGAGACATTAATCAATAAATGTTCTCCAAATAGCGTTGAAAGTGAACAACGATCATAATACTAGGTTCTTTCTACTTGCCGTACTATAAATGAAAAGTGCGTGATGCGTGTAATCACGTATCATACGGGAGCTCCCTTAAAAGTTTATTCTGTTTTTTAGTATTTGTTGTTAAAGTGGGAACAATAACACATTCTCAGTTTATGAGATACATCTTGGTGACAGATGAGCAGTCAGTGGTCTTAGTAGTATACTGTCTTACCTTTTGGGTATAGAACCTTAAAAGACAAATATTTATTTCATAGACCACAAACAAAAATCTTTTTTTTATGTTTACGCTGTACCTATCTACTCCGCAAATGAGAAGGAACAGGGAACCTATTGTTAAGACACTCCGTTCCCCACACACTGACAAATTTTCGAGAACGGGCGGAAGACAACGCCGCGTTTTATCTTATTACCAAAGCGAGCAAATAAAATAATTCATATTCTAATTTATCCATAAAATACAAACAAACACAAAAAAAAAAACATATTAGCAATATTGAGCAAAATGGCGAGACGTTTCTGGGTTTCGTCGTCTAACGCTTAATGATATTTTGTAAATTACAAGATTACATCAAGTGTTAAGAGAAAGAAAAGAAGTTTATATTTTGTTTTTATTGGAGCGAGCAGTTATAGAAGTAACAGTTTCGTGGCATTTTATACAAATAGATTTTTTTAGCTTTACACTGTATTCCGCACATACCAGAGTAGGCAGAGAAAACTTGGGATGCTTGTTAAGACACTGTTCCCTACCTTTCTGCTGAAATCATTCATTATTTGAGTGTTAAGTGGCGGAACTCAACCCCGAGTTTTGCCTAATTATCAGAACGAAAAATATTAAATATTTCATTTCCCCGAGTGAGGATCGAACCCACTATAACAATATAAATAAAGGAAAATATCACTGTATCAGGAACGTAATATAACTGAAAAGAAAATTAGTTACAGAACCATTCCTGGAATGCCAACAGTGTAAAACTTAAATAAGGCTAGGTCAAACTAAGCCAAAATTTAATATAAAATGTATGAGAGGCGGAGTGGAGCATTCATATTTGTGATATTACAGCCTTTTATGAGACGTGCTTTTGATGCTTTAACAGTAAGGTATTCAAGTTATTGTGACTTACTGGAACCATATATTTTTGAATACTTGTTTTACATATTAATATGTTTTCCGTAAAATTTTCAAGGTTTGCGTGTTGAGCGGAACTCAACGCTGTGCTTTTTGTTTTGGTCAGGCAAATAAGGTCACAGCAAAAAAAATTAAATATCAATAAATTATCTTTATTCCTCAGAGTGGGAATTGAATTCACAGCCGTTGCGTTACAATGACTTGCTTATGCCCCTACGCCCCGATAGCCTTCCCCTTTATATATGTATTTCTTCGGAGAAGTTCTAGTATCAAGACAATGATTGCTCTGTCAAAATTAAAATGTACTGACATAAGTCCAAGACACTGTATGGTGAGCGGAGTGGCGTAATATTTTCCGAATGTAGATTGAACTCCTCTCGTTTTTACCGTCAGATACTGTATCACTACGCCACAACGACTACTTAAAATAAATGAAGTTTAAGATTATTTCAAAAATGCATATTAAACATCAAGAATTACAACTAGTTACCACTAGAATAAACTTTACTAAACTAAATGTATTTCATACTAATAGCTATAGTTAGTAATATAAAGTACTAACTCCAAACGTCGCGGACTCTCAGTTAACTAAACACCCACAATGGTAGTTGAGAACTTAGTTTATTAGTTGTATTGTATTCATGATATGTAAATATTGAATATTAGATTGTAAATTAAGGTGGCCTGTAAACGCGGTGGTTGTAGGTTCAAATCCCATAAGAGGCAATTAAATTTTTAATATTTTTAATTTTTTTTCAGGATTAAATTTGGCGGAGTGAGTGAGTGCTATGCGCCAAATACAGTGTTAAGCTACATAAAATTGATTGGAAATTGATGTAGTAATTATTTTCTATACTGTCGAGAAATCGTGCGACGGCTTTTTGAACTTTTGAGCTTTGTTAGAAAGTAAAAAAAATCCTAAAATTAAATTTGGTCAGCCATATACATCTAACATCGACTAGAACGTTGAGTTACGCCACCTCAACACGCAATGCCACCAGAACTCGGCGGAAAGTGGGGAACACAGTGTCTTAACACTAGGTTCCCTATGCCTACCCTTTTGTGTGCGGAATACAGAGTGAGGGAACTTAGTATTTTAAGACACTCTGTTCCTAACTTTTCATTGATGTCTTCGATTTCGACTGTCAGTCACTGTTTAACCAAATCAAATGGTTTCTAGGAGAAACCATTTGATTTGGTTAAGCGCTAACTAAACTTGTATAAATATATTTATATAAATTATTTTATAATAAATTAGGTAAATGTTAAAAGGTAAAAAAATGTAACGTTATCTACGAAAATTAAATACTAAAACCAAAATAGTCATATAAACTACAGTGGGAGCTATCGCTTCTCAAAGGCGCTGTTACCGCAAAATCAACCTTTAAATTGTATTGTATTTTTATTGAAAGCCTGGACCTAGCTTTGACTAGACATTCAATCTAGATACTGTTTGTATATAGGAGGAATCCAAATAAATATTTATTTATTTTTTACATTTTAAAAGTGTTATTTCACACTTAGGAAAGAAAATTTTTTTTTATAAAACATATGAAAATTTTAACGTAGCGGGATTGGAACCTCTTGGACTCAATTTTTTATGTTTTCTTAAAAGTAAATGTTTATTTACTTTTCCGTTCACTGTGTATGTGACAGTAAAAAAATATTATCGTTTAGAAATTAAGCCAGTCGTGGCGCACGTGCACTAGTGTGCGATTGTAAACACGATAGGTTGTGGGTTCGATTTATATTCGGGAAATGAAATATTTAATATTTTTATTTCCTCGTTCGGTATGCTCTGTAGAATGTGATGTACCTAATGTCTGGAGAATTTGGTGGAAAGTGGGAAAGGCAAATATCTGAATTTAAACGAAGTGTTTTAATACTAGGTACCCGGGTTCCCTCTGCCTACCCTGCTATATGCGGGTATAGCGTGAAACTGAAAAAAAGTTAATTCTTTTTTAACTTCACGCTGTATTCTGCATTTAGCCGGCAGGGCAAAATTTAAAAAAGCAGTGTTCTAAAAATAAAGAAAAATAAGAATCATAGAAATAGCGATAGGTCCGTAAAATTTTTTGAATATTATATAATTTCTTATCATGCAATTATTCATATTATAAGTACGTATGTCATAAGTATCATCAGTAGTTAACATCAACGGCGAACACCTAACACACCTTCGGTTTGCCGATGACGTAGTAATCCTGGCAGAGTCCCTGGAGGAGCTCAGTGCTATGGTAGGGGACCTCCATAGCGCCTCACAACGGGTGGGTCTTAAGATGAACATGGACAAGACAAAGATCATGTCTAACGTCCATGTCACACCCATGCCGGTCGTTGTTGAAGGCGTACCTCTGGAAGTTGTTGACGAGTACATTTACCTGGGACAAGTGATCCGAATGGGTAAGTCCAACTTTCAGAGAGAGGTCACTCGTAGAATCCAACTCGGCTGGGCAGCGTTTGGGAAACTACAAAAGATCTTCTCGTCTAGTATCCCTCAGTGCTTAAAGTCAAAAATTTTCAACCAGTGTGTGTTGCCAGTGTTGACTTATGGCGCTGAGACGTGGTCCTTCACCGCAAGCCTTATCCACAGGCTCAAAGTCACTCAGCGAGCGATGGAGAGAGCTATGCTTGGTATTTCTCTACGCGACAGAATTCGAAACGATGAAATCCGTAGACGAACACAGGTTACCGACATAGCTCTCAAAATCTGCAAGCTGAAGTGGCAATGGGCAGGCCATATTGTCAGGAGGACTGACGACCGATGGGGAAGAAAGGTCCTCGAATGGCGACCACGTCTCGGCAAAAGGAGTACAGGCCGTCCTCCAGCCAGGTGGACCGACGACTTAAGGAAGACAGCGGGCATCCGCTGGATTCAGAGGGCGCAGGACCGGGCGGAGTGGCGAGCATTAGGGGAGGCCTATGTCCAGCAGTGGACTTCGAAAGGCTGATGGATGGATGGATGATGTCATAAGTATATATGTATTATATGTAGAGGCCAGTCTGAGTGACTGTAAAACCGACTGGTTGTGGGTTCGATCCCCACTCAAGGAGATGAAATATTTACTTAAACTTATATTTCCATTTTTTTGCTCTGGTATCGAGGCTAAGCGTGGCGGTGAGTTCTGCCACTCAACACGCAATACCTCCGGAATTTGGCGGAAAGTGGGGAACGGAGTGTGCACTAGGTCCCTCTGCCTACTCTGCAGTGTGCAGGATACAGCGTGAAGCTGATTTATATGTACATATAGACTATTTCCAACACAATTATCTCGAAATGGAAAGCCACAAAACAAATGTTTCATTAATATGTGCCCTACAAGAATACTTTAAATGGTTTAACTGAGTTACAATCTAATATATTTAGTCCATTGGAAACTAAGACAGAAACTAAATTGGTCCACCAACGATCCAATTTAATTGAGTTATTCAAATACGACTCGTAATCAAGTGATCGTTTTGTACTATAACATTTTTTATACAATAATTTAAGTAATTTCAATGTTTTAATAAGATCCTGTCATCGTAGCGCAGCGTCTGACCGTCAACGCGACCGTCAACCGTCATTCGTTCGATTCCCGATCTGGGAAATGAATATTTTTAATTACTATACTGTAGCCAGAAGATAAAATGCGGCGTAAAGTTCCGCCAATCAACTTATCAATAAGAAGAATATTGGGCAGAGAGTGGGGAACAGAGTATCTTAACTCTAGGTGCCCTCGGTCTACCCTGCTATATGCGGGACACAGCGTAAAGCTAATCTAATTTAACCTTAAAGTAGGAACAACAATATCTAAGAAACCTAACTCATAGGTCGTCTTTTTTCGTATGTTTCTAATTTTTTACGTTACATACATCATTCTCTTTCATAAAGGGTTTGTCTCTATTTAGCAATTTCCATCTTTTCTACTCTTAATATATGACGGGCTAGATGTTGGAGACAAACTCCACAATTTGTTTAATCTGACTTTGTCTCATCATAAATGAAAATATTTTAAAATATATCCGAACATCCGGGAATCGAACTCAAAACCATTACACAATTATTTCCGAATATGCCATATTGCCGTCATAATACTATATTTTAAAGGGATAGTTTAGCTGTATCTATATGTATATATATAAATAAAAAAAAATTGCTTCACGCTATATCCCGCACACAGCAGGGTAGGCAGAGGGAACCTGGTGTTAAGACACTCCGTTCCCCACTTTCTGCCGAATTCTGGAGGCATTGCGTGTTGAGTGGCAGAACTCAACGCCGCGCTTAACCTCGACACCAGAGCGAAGAAATGGAAATATAAATTTAAGTAAATATTTCAACTCCTCGAGTGGGGATCGAACCCACAACCAGTCGGTTTTGCAGTCACACCTCGTGCCGCTGCGCCACGACCGGCCTCATATATATAAATAGATACATCTATTTGTATCTATTTATATATATACATAGATACAGCTTTACTACACCGTCCACTTCGCGTTAAGATGATAATCTCGTGTTCTCAATAATTTTATTGGCTATTACGCTGTAAACTGGAACAGTGTATACGTTTATTTGTCACTATTAATACAAATAGTCTATTTGGCAAAACGATGTAGCAATTTATATCACAATTTGTGGATACTAAATTCAAGTTCTCCTAATTTATCTATATAACAGTTGGAAAGTCAGTATTTCTTATTTCTTGTGTACTAGCTTAAGTCACTACAAATAAGGTGTTTTAGTTTACATTGCCTAAGCTAGTATCCTACATTCTTTACGAGTACTACCTTTAGTGTAGAAGATTTTTTTATTAAATTTCGAGGTAAGCAACGGATTATTCAGGGGTGGGCACGAAACCCCCTGCCCACTTCCATTCCTGAGCCCATGCTTACTTAGTACGATGTGTAAGAAGATGTGTGATATAATTGCCGCTTAAAGAAGAATGCGAACACAGATCATGGCCTCTAAACCAAATCTAAAACGGAATCCTAGGGAAGGATTTTATGCCGTGTGCATAACTTAATAATTCACTTCCATTGAAGTATCTGCATTTGACAGTAATTTTTTTAATTTAAAAGGTGAATTTGTAAAGAAAATCTAATGAAAAAATTACTAATAACAAATATTTTTATTAGATATGGGTAACAAAAAGTTAAATTTTCAAAGGAGGCCGCGACAAAAAACTTCTTATGTTCAGATTCGCATAAAAATTCTATTGTATTCACACATAATAGGAAAGAATTCTGTAGGGCATTTTATGGTGAAAAAGGGACAAGACTATTTTGACCCCATCCCTGGTTTTATAGGGTGACTGGCGCTATATATTTTTATATGATAGTTATATGGTATTTGAGAAAAAGTGTTATTTTTTGTACTTCATTAAAATGAAGAATTTGTTGAACATGGCTAACTCAGCAAACGAATATATTATAAATGGAATATAAAGTTTTAAGAAATTGAAAATATGTATAAGAAATTGCTTTGTCGTTTAAATACCGCTCTTTAAGCTTCCGAAATCGAAATGACAACCGCCACATTTAAAGTCACATTTTGTACCACTACTCCAGGACAGTCTCAAAAAAACATATTTGTTATGTAAAATTGAATTATTAATGAAATCTTAATTTGATGCATTTATAATAATTGCATCAAAATGAAATTTGACAGTTATACTTACCTCAGGTAACAACACAATCTTTAAGCTTGTCTGATGATGGAGCCAGGACCTGAACAATGGAACTTCAGAGTTTACTAGATAACTACTCGAGTGTAAACTCATATCATTTATAGCTTCGAGCATATTATGTTGCTTGTACTTAGTACACGTGCATGTACTAGCGCGCGTTTTATTTATATTTCTCGTAACTTTATTTTTTTTTTATTAATTTGTATTAAAAAACATTTTAAAATAAATAAATCAGCTTCACGCTGTATTCCGCATACAGCAGGATAGGCAGAGGGAACCTAGTGTTAAGACACTCCGTTGCCCACTTTCCGCCGAATTTAGGAGGTATAGCGTGTTGAGTGGCGGAACTCAGCGCCGCTCTTTGCGTCTACACCAGAATGTATATTTAAATAAATATGTATTAATTATCTCGAATGGGGATTGAATCCATATTCACATACCTGTGCCCTTCCGCCACGTCTGGTCTTATTACTAGAAAATACAAATAGCTCGTTCCCCCGAACGGGAACCAAACCGCGTCCATCGTATTGACAGTTAGTCTAAAAAATATATATAAAAAAAACATTGGTTAAGTAAAAAAAATATTGTATCAAGCTCGTCCTAATACCACAATGTCATCGACTGTATTAGATTTAATGAAATATCCATTCACTATATAAACTTTTGTTGATGGACACATAAACATAAACATTAATAATGATGTGATTTTATAGTAAGCCTTCCATTATATGCCATGGCGTGAAGGAAGACAAGTATTATTAGAAAAATATTGACATTACAATATATTTGGGCCTAAAATGAAACCAAACATAATTTATACATGCATGCTAAGACAACAAATTATATTAGAGATTAAAAATATTTTTTGAGGCCGTCGTAGCCCAGGGCCACAAGGGTGTGACTGTAAAGCGAGGATTGTGGGTTCGATCCCCATTCGATGAAATGAAATATATATTTAAATTTATTCATTTCTATTGCTTCGCTCTGGTGTCGAGGCAAAGCGTGGCGTTGGTTCCGCCACTCAACACGCAATGCCTTCAAAATTCAGTGAAAAATGGTAAATCAAGTGTCTTATCACTGATTCCCTCTGCATATCCTTCTGTGTGCGGGATACAGCGTGACGCAGATTTGATTTTAAAACAAGACAAACCGTGGCGTTGAATACCGTCAGTGTTTCAAATTCAAATATGCAGTGAATGAGGAACGGAAGATAATGTATGCAATCCAAAAAGTTGTTACCATATAACATTACACACTATCCTCGTATCAGCATGACATACAGCACCTAAGCTACTGGAAATGATTTATACTGTTAAGTAAGTAAGCTAAAAAAAATATTTAAATTTGTTTAAAGTGCACTAGGAATGTGATCTGAACAACCCAGCTTCTCCTCGACAACTTCTGTTTGAAAAATTCAAATACATATAAGTAAAAGTTATAAAAAAGTTTTTTTTAAATTAAAAATTTAGGTAGCCCGATTCAAACCAGCTTATTTTTTAAATATGAATTTACACACTAATAAAACTTGAAGAATTTGTGTGGTTAAACGTGCTAATCTCAGAAAGTATACATCAACATCATCTAATTTCGTACATCCAGTTCTCGTCCCAGCCAGTCGCGGCACAGAAGCACAAGCTTCAGCTTCACGCTGTATCCCATCCCATGCACACAGCAGTGTAGGCAGAGGGAACCTAGTGTTAAGACACTTCATTCCCCACTTTCTGCCAAATTCTAAAAAAGGCATTGCGTGTTGAGCGGCAGAACTTAACATCGCGCTTTGCCTCGACACCAGAGCGAAGAAATGGAAATATAAATTTAATTTTAATTTAAATATTTCATCTCCCCGAGTGGGGATCGAACCCACAACCAGTCGGTTTTACAGTCACACTTTGTGCCGCTGCGCCACGACTGGCCTCTAGAAGCACAAGCATGTGACTGTAAACGCGACAGACAGACGAGTCGTGGAAACTCGAAGAAATTACATATTTAATATTTTCATTTCCCCGTGCTGACAATGAGAAATATGCAGAAAGTGGGGAATTTCTGTCTACCTTCCCTCTCTCTATCCTGCTATGTGCGGGATACAGCGTGAAGCTGTAGCTTGTGCTTCTGTCCTGTTATAAATAAAAAAAAATACTCTCTGAGCTTTTCCAGCATCTCTACCACATAGTCCCAAGTACCGTCGTCTTGTTATCTGTTTGGAGCAGATCGTGTCATAAGTCACGTTGCATGCTATAATTAATTCCTTCTAAGACACGTTCAACCAATCAAGTTTAACGGATCAGCATAATTTTGCCAATGCTGAGGAAGGATGTTCGTAATTCTGTAAATTATAAATTTTGTTTAACTTTATGGACATTTTGTTTATTTGATTTAATGAGTATTACAGTTTAGTAATATAAGTATAAAACGTGTAAGGATAGTAAAAAATATATAATATTTTTAAAAAGCTATTCCATGCTACTGGTAGAAGGTTCCAAATGTTAAGGTACTACAGTCTCCACTTTCTGTCTAATTTTCGAGATATTGCGTGTTAAGTGGTGAAATTTGATGTCGCGCTCTTTTTTCTTACCAAAACGAGGAAATGAAAATGTTTTTATTTCCCGAATGAGAATATAACTCACAACCGTTGTGTTCACAGTAGAATGCTGCTCTACTGCGCCACGACAGCGTCACGGTCAGAGTCGATGGCGCCTTGATAATATTGCTAAATTATCATTTCCTTAATCTAAACAAAATTTAGATAAATTTTCTATTCTAAAAGGACACAGCAATTTTATTAAGCCAATTGTAAGTTGTTAGGACTTCACAAGGGTCCATATGGAGTCCCTATGTGTGGAAACACGTCCGTACGTGTAGAAACACTGTAGGTACTTCTATTACATTAATCACATACAGTACAGTCTTTATAAAATGTATGGTAGCTTATTGTTTTGGTAATGGATTTCGTAGTGTTTTAGGTTTGATATATTTAAATTCTCGATGTTTTATTATATATATTTATCTCTTGTAAGCGTGATGGTTGTGGATTCATTATCCACTTGGGGCAATAAAATATTTACATTTTCCAGATAATGTCGCGTTGAGATCCGCCTCTCAATACTCATTAGGTTTCATCTGGCTTCACTAAGTCTGTAATTTTTTTCGTCGTCAACAAAAATAATATAAGTAATTTCACTGTCACCAGAATTAATATACAGGCCTTTCGTGGTGCAGGGGCACAAGCTTGTGTTGTGTATGTGGAATCTTATAAGTTCAATTTGACACACTTTCCAGTATCCCATTAACTTGAAATTTGGATTACTATTTTTTTTTTCAACTTCATGCTGTATCCCGCATGTAGGCAGAGGGAGCTTAGTGTTAAGACACTCCGCTCTCCACTTTCTGCGAAATTCTGAAGGCATAGCGTGTTGTCAAGGTTGCGCTTTTGCATCTACACCAGAGCGAAGAAGTGAAAATAGTAAATATTTAATTTCCGCAAATGGGGATTGAACCCACAATCGTTGAACATATAGGCGCACTTGCGCCCCCTGGTTCACGACAGCATCATATATTAAGTAAATATTTTAATATAATATTGAAGTCGTCGTGGCGTAGCGCGATAGTGACGAAGTGTAATCATTTGGCTGGGATATTATTATATTTAAATTATTTTTATTTTCACCATTTAGCAAAGCAAAGCAATACGTTGTGCTGCCTCACTACAAGAAATGTCTTGAATTCTGGTGGAAAGAGGAGAGCGGACTGTCTTAATATTAGGTTATCTCTACCTATACTGATATATATAGGATAAAGTCTTAAAATTAAATGTTAAGTCTAAAAATATATTTAAAATTGAAAAAAAAGAAACTATAAATCACGTTCTGTCAACCGATACAGCACGGATAGGTATCAAATCCGGCTATTTACGAATCGTTTATCTCCTTTCTGACGAATGTCAAAAATGTTTGCCCGATTTATTGATGAAGCTTGAAATATATCGCGATTTTTAATATTGATGGTTGGAGTTTACAAATAAAATGGAACCTACATTCCATTTGTAATTTTCAGGCATTTGCTATATTTTGTGCTAATTGAACTAAAAAAAAGAAATGTTTTAATATATTTTTAAACATTTTTAAAGTATTATTCCACACTTAGGAAAGAAAAATACGTATTTAGAAAACGTATAAAAATTTGAACGTACTCGAACTCGCGCCTTCCAGGAGGCGGAACTTTGAACGTAGTTTAGATTCGAGATTGCGACTTTTGACAATCTTCCAAGGGGCGTAGGAGTGTTCTTGGAGGGGCATGGAATAACACTTTAAAAATGCTAAAAACTAATTCCAATTTTAAATAGCATGTTATTATTATTTTAAACCTAGGAACCTAGCCTTAAGACACTTCGTTCCCATTAAGACACTTCCGTTGCCCACTTTCCACCGAATTCTGGAACCATTACGTAGGTATAGAGCGAGGAAATGAAAATATTATATTTTAAATTTTTTTGGGAATCGAACACATAACCTGTCACGTTTTCAGCACGCTTGTTTCCCTGCACCACGACTGCCCTTCGTAGAAGTTTAATAATGTAACTAATTAATTTACATAAAGCGGGAAGTCCCACTCTTCAATTTTATCACAAATATCACAGTTAAAGGGTCAGAGATAAAACCCTCCAAAATATATTCTGGCAAAAACACTGGTTAGGGTTTACGATGGGAGTAAAGAATGACAGCTGCTTGTAAAAACTTTAGTCAAATGTAACAGTTTATTGAACGAAATTTACATTTATGACGCGGTCAGCTTGATGTGTAAAAGTCATTATAAGCAAGGGCCTTAAAAAGATTCAGCCAATATGAAATATGTAAGTTTCAATATAAAGCTTCTTCGCTGTGATTATAGCGTCTGAATAGAAATGACATCATATTGAACTCTTAGAACTTACTTTATTTATTTTAGAATTTTAGAAAATAACTAAAGTAAGTTTTAAAAATAGCCTAGGTTTTGTTAGGTTCACCCTGTATCTCGCACATTGCAAGGTAGGTAAATGAAACGTAGTGCTATGACACTCCGTTTGTCACTTTTTGCTGAACTTTTAACGCATTCGCAAAAGTCACGGCATAATAAGTTCTTTGATTTACACGATTATATATATATTCTTTATTGCACAGATAAAAAAAAATAGTAAAATACAGTTGAAAAAATATGTTTACAACGGCGGACTTATTTCTAAAAGAAATCTCTTCCAGCCAACCCATGGAAGTGGATGAGTGCAAACAGCGGAATAACATCACAGTGCAATCATAAAAATATAAAAAAAAGTATTATTACACCTTTTAAATGAAGTTCCGCCACTCAACCTTTGCCTATAATAGAAATATAATAACTGAAATAATAATTCATTCCCACGAGTCGGGGTCGAATCTACTGTAAACTTCGTCATTTTTTATGCTTAATGGAATGTGGACAGTGAAATTTATGAGCCAAGAGTTTTTCGAATTGGGAATCTGGGAACTTAGTTTAAAGATAATTCATTCTCATTAAGACTTTTCCGTTAGCCACGACATAGTTAATGTCGCTATAACAGTTCGCATAAGCCCATCACGTCAGCCTTCGCGACGTCAAGCAACATTCAATATTATAATATTATTCACTTTGATCTACAAATATCGCCCCTACACAAATATTGAGAAAAAAAATCAAAACATATATTGTCTTAACAAGAAATTCGATCCTAAAATATCATAGATCAACTATGCTATTTATGTGTATTGTTATGCATATTTTATTAATATTATTATTTATTTATCAACTTATATCCAAGGTACACACAGTTACAAATTAAACCAACAATCTATTATGTTTACATTTACAGTCGAATTCCCATTGCGCTACGACCGCTTAGTGAATATAAAAAAAAACAAATTGAATACTTATGTTTTATGCAAAAACTAGGAAGAAAGAATATTAAACTTCATGTGTTACACACATTGGGAAAAGTCATTAATCTTTCCAAATACCAATTTTGTTCTCTTGTAGAATTGGTTTTATGCGTATACGTCACTTCTACAATATTCTAATATAATATGATTTATATGATGCGATAAACAAATTCTACTTTTCTTTCTTTAAATATTAATATTATTTTGGTATAACCATCGACCCTTATCCAAAATATATTAGGAAGGTAAGACAAGGCCGTCGTGGCGCAGGGGCACAAGCGTGCGACAGTAAACGCGACGGTTGTACGTTCATTTTTCACTCGGGAGAATGAAATGTTTTATATTTTTTCTTCTTTTATATGTTTTTCAAAGCAAAGCGTAGCGTTGTTTAGTTGATGAGAGGGAGAGGTTTGTAATTGGCCCGATATGCCAAAATGTTAGTGCACAAAAATAATATCTAATTAAGATTAAAGCTACATAGGACAACCACTACCTACTTCTACCTCTACTCGTTTGTTTTTCTTATTTCATTACATTTGTAATTATATTTTTTCAAACAAAAAAAGAATTATCGGAATCGGTTGATGTGATATTGAGTTATTCGTCCATTTGTCGCGCAAATTTAAGACTTATGTGATTTTCTCATAAATATCATTATCAGAAATGGACAAAAAAATGAGACCACACAGGAAGTACCAGTTTTCAAATAAAAAAAATAATCAAAAACGTTATAGATCGATAACATACATAAAAAATACAGTCGAATTAATAACTTCCTTTTCTTACAGAAGTCGGTTAAAATACGTGATATGTCTACTTCAGGTACAGAGTGAAAAATAGTACCTCGATACTAAGCCCTCTCTGTCTATCCTTCCACGCAGGACTAAACTTAGCGATACGTTTTAAATATGTATAATAAAAGTTTATTAAATTGACATTAAATACTATATTGTCTCCATTTTCTATTACCTTTTAGTCAAAAACTCTTATCGATTTAAAAGAAACTGAGGACTTTCCTAAGTTTGAATATATGTATATCACTTAAATCACAAAGAATAATCTTAGTTTGGCTTTTTATTTTCCATACATTTGTGTACAAACACACAAAATGTAATTATATTACTCTTTACTAACGTCGTGATCATGGCGCATCGGCACGTCTAGCTGTAAACTGGACTAATGTGGTTTCGGCTCCCACTTGCGGGAATTAATTATTTACCTTTCCTCGTTCTCATTTTACTCTGATTCACAAAACGCGACGTTGGGTTCCACCACGTATCTACTCACAAATTGGAGAGTACTTATGAACTATACCCCCTGCTATATGCAGGATACAATGTGTGGCTAAAAAAATATCATTCCCGAAAACTTTTAGCTTCACGCTGTATCCCGCACACAGCAGGGTAGGCAGAGGGAACCTAGTGTTAAGACACTCCGTTCCCCACTTTCTGCCGAATTCTGGAGGCATTGCGTGGTCAGTGGCAGAACTCAACGCCGCGCTTAACCTCGACACCAGAGCGAAGAAATGGAAATATACATTTAAGTAAATATTTCATCTCCTCGAGTGGGGATCGAACCCACAACCAATCGGTTTTACAGTCACACCTCGTGCCGTTGGCCACGACTGGCCTCGAAAATTAACCCCTTATAGTCATATTCAACTAAACTCAGTTTTAACTACAAATCATTTCAGAAAATCGCAGCGACACTTCCACAGATTACTGTGAACATTTATTTTCGGCTTTGGTTTACTATTGTCGTACTTAATTTGTAGGACTATGACATTGCTTTTAGCTCGGAATTTATTTCAATGATTTTGTAGATGATTCCATGTTGTCTATTTGCTTTTTGGATTAACTTATAAATTTTATTAGTTAATTATTATCAGATAGCTTGATGGTGTCGCGGTGTTTACAATGGTTGTATGTTCTCACGGACAGTACGGTTGTGTCGGAGGAACGTATTATTTTCATTTCCCAATTTTAATATACAAAGGGCGGCATTGAATTCCGTTAGTCAGTAAGCAATGTCGTGGGTTCAAATCTCGTGTTTAACTTGATATTAAGTTTTCTTTGCTTGTCCTGTTAGTATTCAAAGAAATGTACTAAAAGCCTATCATCATATTTATACACCACTACAGTCTGTTTTCTTGTAACCGAGCTAAACTCTGCACTTTCTCGGCCTTGGTCGAAGAAATGGAAATTATTGGTCCCGAATCCCGAAGTATAGACTGATCCTAGAATAATAGCATTTGGTATAGTCTTATATATTAGTAAATCAATTTAAAGTGGTAACTTAACAAAATATCTTCAACAGTCATTATACAACTTACTTATTCTGGTAATTTTTACCGTAACTCGTTAAAGTAGAAATATTTAACTGGAAATAGAATATTGTATTAGTTAATGAGTTTTCATAGTTGTTTTATTTTTATTGAGTAGTAAAAAATTCAAGAATAGTAGGATAATAATAGTGGGTTTCGTTAGAATTGAAAAACAGAATATATTGTGTTTTTACAAGCTTTGTTTGATTTGCCGTGTTAGTGTGTTGGTATCTGAAATATCACAATTTCAATTTGACCCAGTTTCCAGTGTCTGATTGAGTAGAAATTTGGATTTTCTGATTACAATAAAATCACATATAATCAATATTGTTGTTAATCAGAAATAGCCGCCGCGAGAAATGGCGGAATTTTTTTGCACAGCCCATCTATCCATTGTGGATGTGCATGGGCACATTTTTTTCATGGGTTCATTTCTTCTCTCTGGTGTCGAGGTAAAGCTCGGCATTGAGTTTCACCTTTCACACGCAATACTTCCAGAATTCGGCAGAAAATAGGGAACGGAGTGTCTTAACACTAGGTTCACTGTGTCTCCACTGCTGTATGCGCGATACAGCGTGAAGCTGATTTCATTTGATTTACTAAAAGAAAGACTTATAGTATAAATATAAATATTCCTTCAACGGAAATTTTAATTCACTGCTATTTCTTAATACAGAATAGATAATTTTATAATGGCATTTACAAAACTCTCTTAATCCTCCTCAAGTTCAACCATAGTTCAAGCTCATTCTATCATATTCGACAAAAGTTCTCCCATAAACTATAAGTTATATAAAATGTTGTTTAAAATGAAAACTTCATTTTGTTTCAATATCTATAACATTTCGGCACGTTCCAAAGATTTTTTGCCTCAAATGTACATGACAGCTCCGACCAACGCCCATTTATTAGGACGTCCCATTTGGGCGACCGATATTTCGAGTGGAGAATAAATGAAGCGCACTTTACTCAGCCGATACTAGCAGAACTATTGACTTAAATTTTTACTTTAAAATATTTAGAAATATTGAAATCTTTCAATATTTTATATTCTCTATAGTTGAATAGTTTTTTAGTTAAATATAATAAAATAGATGGGACTTTTTTGAGTGAAGCTATTTTAAAATAGATTTTTTTAACTTTACGCTGTATCCCGCATATAGCTGGGTAATGCAAAGGAAACCTTATACTCTGTTCCCCACGTTCCGTGCAATTTTTGGAACTGTATTTATTGGTGAAACTTAATGCTGCTTCGCCTTGTTACCAAATCGAGGAATTAAAAATAATTAATTCGCCTGAATGGGAATTAAACCCATAATCGTCGCGTTTACAGTCAGATACGGTACCACTTTGCCAGCGTGAAGTAGAATTTTGAAAGGCACTTTATAAAATTATTAAATACACTCTGTATTTGTCAGCACCACTTTAGATGAAACACTCACATTTATCGATTAACTACTGTCCACTTATAATTTTCTAGATTATAAAATTTTCAAAGTGTCCTTCCCTTTTGAGTACATAAATTGCATTTTCGTAACATATTATGTCTTACTTTACTCAGTAGATCCCCCTGCGCGGCTAAGTTTTAAATTTTATCAAAAGGACGCGTAATTCTTTGCCGGAGCTCGTCTTCTGTATGTACTTGTGACGCATAAACTTCATTTTGTTACTTGGCCCCACAAAAAAAATCAAGCGGCGTGGGGTCCGGGTAACGGGCAGGCCACTGCTTCGGTCCATACCATTTTGATCCATTGTTCTCTAAATATCCTCGCGAGCGTATACCTAGCAAGCACTCCACAGTGTGCTTTATCTAACTGAAACCACATCTTACGATCTGGTCGACATATTCTGTTACGGGGTCACGTATGAGTTCTAAAAATTTCGTAGTATTTAAATTACCGTCAATAAAAACTGGTATTTCGATGAATTCCAGCCCACACATTTACAGAAAATCTATCTAAATCTAGCTTTCAGACTTAGGTGTAAATTTTGTTCAATCCAATATCTTAAATTTTGCGAGTTCCCAATGCCATTGCGAGTGAAAGTGCTCTCGACAGTCCATAAAATGTTAAGTACAAAATCTGAGTCGATGTTGACATTTTCTAGCAACCTTTGGCAATATGATAGGTCTGTCTTGTGGTAATAAAGCCTGATCTTTTGTGTATTTGAATGGACGAGGTATGTTCTGTTTTAAAATGTTGTTTAGGTTTATTGTAAAAAAAAAGGTAATTGCGTAATCAAAAAATATTTATAAAAACAAAAACCTCGACTGCATAAAACTAAAAAGAAAATTAAACAAGCCCAATAGTTCATTAGGGCCGTAGATCTAAGTATATGGTTTGAAGTTCAACTCGATATCTCCAAGCGTTCCTGGCTTGGTGGCTTAAGGCTTTTAACAAACAGTCAGACAGATAGACAGACGGACAACTTAAAAGGTATGGAATCCTATAAATAAACTTTTAATTTTTTTTTTTTTACTTGTACTGAAAGTTCTCATTTCCTGCCTGCCAAATTTAATAATTGTAGGTCAACGGGAAGACCCTAAAGGTTTTGACCGCGCGGTGAATAAAACTAACTTTAAGTTTTGTATCAAAATATCTTCATATCATAGATATCACGTTAAATATTTCCGTTTCTCATATTTATATTTCCATATATATATTTGTAACATTTAACTTTATATTTCCAACAATAAAACTGTTCTTGCAGTATGTACGTAGCAGTATGAAGTTAAGAGGGGACCTCAGTTAACCTTCGAAAACACAGTATCAAAGATACTGGAGGAAGGCCACATAAAAATCATGAGGATCCTCCGGAAGGAACGTATGAAGAAGTTGATGACAGTGGACAAGGCGAAAGAGGTATGTGGGGATCGTAGCGTTTGGCGCTCTGTCCTCTCTGGCTACTCTGCTAGGACTACAGCGTGAAGCTACATTAGTAATTTAAATAAAGCAAAATGCTTTTTAGTGCCAAAAACTTTGACTCGACGTACCGCCAATGGTTTCGGCGAGCTGTCAAATGCTTGTGGATGACAAGAATCAACATTTTTACTTAAAAATAAATTCTACGACCAGATTCGTACCTAAATTACCGAAATAATGCAATACATACATACATACATACATACATACATACATACATACATACATACATACATACATACATACATACATACATACACACATATATACGAGTACATGCAGGAATTACATTTTCCCTGTATTTCCTTTCAACTAGAGTTGGCTTTGGGATCGTTTGAATACAGTTCATTGAGACGGATATTCGTGAATTATTCAATAGATAAGCCTTACATGAGCGCCGCGCTTACACCGGCTGATAAAAACATTTATAGCTTTAAGAGATTACACAGGTTTGTAAGTGAGATTAACATTTAATACGATGTTCGTTTTCAATTCAATTTCTTCAATTTTATCGCAGGTTTTTTTTATTTTTTTAGTTGAGGAAGGTAAAAGTAATAGTTAAATTTTAAAGTTTCTTTTATCATTATAAGGCTGATGTGCCAATTTCTGACTGTAAATGGTATAATATAATACGGAGATTTCTACTCGAGAAGACTTCTTCTACTTGCTCAAGATTTGTCAAGCCAAGAGAACACGCAATAATATGAAAATTGGGTGGAAAGTTGGAAATGGAATGCCTTAAAACTAGGCTCTTCTACTCTGCCATATATGGGATCCGGGGTATGTGAGGCTAAACATATAACTATTTTGGATACGAATCACAACATTCATAAATAAACTGCGTTCAAACGAACATAACAAGAGAAAACTATGCTGGACACAGATATTGTGTCCAGCATAGTTTTATTCCTGTGTATAAGCTGAATATTACATTATATTACCCTTTGACACGTGGGTTTAACGCCTATCCAATTTGTATGACCAACTAACCAAAGATTAAACGACAGTTAAGCCAATAATGCGTGTTATTAAGCTGTTAGTCGTATTTTATAGTAGACGAAAGCTTGTCTTTTAGTGTCGAGACAACTGATAAGTATATAAATATGTTTTTTTAGCTTCACGCTGTATCCCGCATAGAATGAAGTAATGTAGTAGGTATCAATACATTCTGTTACTCCTTTTCCGCTGATTTTTTTAAGGCTTTTGCGTATTGAGTCGCGGAATCGAATCCGAGTTTTCTCTATTACCAGCGCAGGGAAATCAAAATGTTAAATAGTTAATTTTCCCGAGTGGGAATCAAACCTGTGCTCAGTGTCTTTTCATGATCCATATTACGAAATAAAATCAGAAGGTATCCACGATTTTAAAGTTACTTACGACATTTCATTATGAAAAGTAACAGGTGTATTTTTTTATTATTCTTATAAAACAATAAAATATAATACAATATTTAAGGCCAGTCGTGTCGCAGCGGCACAAAGTGTGACTGTAAAACCGACTGGTTGTGGGTTCGATCCCTACTCGAGGAGATGAAATATTTACTTAAGTTTATATTTACATTTCTTCGCCCTGGTGTCGAGGCAAAGCGCGGCGTTGAGTTCTTAACATGCAATGCCTCCAGAATTAGGCAGAATGTGGGGAACGGAGTGTCTTACACTAGGTTCCCTCTGCCTCCCCTGCTGTGTGCGGGATACAGCGTGAAGCTGATTTATTTATTTATAAAATAAAAAATTTCGTGAACATAAATAATACTCACGGGATAACTGCAAACTGAATGTGTACTTAGCCATCACTATTATTCAGTTCCTTAGTCAATATTAAAAATACATTATATAGCGAGACAGCAATTTCCCGCGGGATAAGAATTGTCATGAAAATTTGTTTATTCTTCCCAGTCGGGATTCAAGGAACATTAGACTGAAACGCTAGTAAAACAATAATATATTAGACGTCGATTCATAGTGTAGCTCGGTACTTACAGTATATCACGTTTTATAACCATAGTAATATATGATATTAATATTGATGTTGGTTAAATTGTATCATTGCCTTTATTTTTTTATATTTTTTGAAAAAAAAAATAATTGTATTAACAATATATTTAAATTATTTGTTCTACTTTGCTCGCAGACAAAGTGCGGCGTTGAGAACCGCCAATCAAGATGTAATGTCTCCAACATCGGGTGTACGTGGGGAATAGTGTTTTAACATTAGCTTTTCTCTATCTACTATGTTATATGCAGGAGAAAGAGTAAATAAGTTTTTTTTTTATTAACGTACATATATGATAAGGACAGTTTGAGGCTAGTCATAAAACTATGTTCTTTGCGGGATACAGCGTGAAGCTAAAAAAAAATATAATTATATTAAGATCTACAAATGAAAACAAGTGTAGAGTATACGTAATTCTATTGTTTAAATCTCTTCTTTCCGCTCAGTTACAGGCAGTAAGTACTCGAAACAATAATCATCGTCTACAGTCATTAGTCTACTAAGCTATATTGACAGCGTACATTTTTGTAGGTTCGATACCCAGTCAGACAATTAATTAAATTAAAGTGATAATATAAAACGCGGTGTTGAATTACACCACTGAACACACAAAGTCTCTCTTAAAAATAATAATTTAAGTGATACCTGAACGAATTTTCCATATATTTTATCTTTGCTCTAATTATAACCTTAAGTTATGATGAGGAAAATTAGCCCCGCGTTTCATCTCCCGTATTATGACAGACAGAGCGAATCTATTTTTAAAATACTCTGCTGAATCTCGAAACTTAACGCTGCGCTTCATGTCCTAGAGCGAAAATTAAAATAAAATAAAAATAAATTAAATATAAATAACAACCGTGGTTTACACTCAGATAGGAGTACATATATGTATATAAATATTTTCAAACTTCCTACGATAGTTTTTCTTGTACATTTTAATAATATACCATAGAAATTACAAGGGTTTGACAAACTGCGATGGACATGACGTAACCGTATTAACTCCTTGCCCTTTGGTTACGGGACCGTAAAAAGGGTACAAGTTTGTCAAATGCTCCTTCTGATCTATTACTTAGTGATATAGTTTTTTCGCTATGTCGGCATTTTTAAGTGATAAAGATTTCAAAATGGAGGTCAAGCGATATCAAAATTTTTATTTATTACATTACATAAATATAACAAAGAAAAGTGGGGAACGGAGTGTCTTAACACTAGGATCCCTCTGCCTACCCTGCTGTGTGCGGGATACAGCGTGAAGCTGATTATAACAAAAAAATATATGTAAGTATGTCAATTAAATTTGCAGTTTGATTTACAATTAAATTAACAATTGATTACATTAATTTAAATTATATTTTGCATATTTTTTACAATTTAATCTAAATTATCAATAAAAAATTTTAAGTAATTTTTGTTACTACGAAAAGAAAAGAAAAAATGGAATCTTATAGAATCACTTTGTTGGCCGTCCGTCCATCAAGGGTACTTATTACAATCGATTTTTAGTGCACTGCTGTATTTTGTATACAATTTGCCGTATAATCAAATCTTATATCGTATTTCCCGTGGATCTACAGTTAAGGAATTTGGGATGAAGTAAGAACTTGAAATACAAATAAAGAAAAGTATCCGAAAAATCCGGTTTGCGGAGTTCCGCCACTCAACACACAATGCCTCCGGTATTCGGCGGAAAGTGGGGAATGGAGTGTCTTAACACTAGATTCCCTCTGCCTACCCTGCTATTTCCTAGGATTAGGTTCCTTCTGCCTACCCTGCTGTGTGCGGGATACAGCGTGAAGATGATTTATCGTACATAAACAAAAATAATTATAATTAATTTCATATAATATGCAAGCGTAGAATGTGTGCACAGCATATTCTACGCCTGCAAACCTAAATTTGTCAACATTTTAAAAGTCAAAATAAAGACTATATAGGAAATAGAAATCTAGTAATAAAAAACCGTCGAGTTGCATAGGCAATGTCCACAATCAGCGACAGAGTAGAGTTCCGCTTATATTTGAATATAGTGAACTAAATTTATTAAGACTGTCGTGGACTGGTGGCACAATAATTTGACTGTAAACGTGACGGTTGTGGGTTCGATTCTCACTCGAGAAAATGAAATATTTAATATTTTTTTTTCTTGCTCTGGTAACAAGTCGTGTCGTCGTCGAGTACGGCGTAAGTTGGAAACGGAAGTGTCTTAATGTGTATGAATTTTCTTAGGTCTTCAGTTACTAAGTTCCAGCAGTTCCCTCTGCTGATCCTGTTATGTACGGGATGCTAAAAAAGTAATGCTTACTAAATCAATATATAAATACAAGTATTTATCACGTCGGATTAGAACCTATAATAATTGGCTTCAGTCAATCATATTTTTTATATCACAAAATACTCAATGGAGCTACCGATGATCTCTTAAGCTCTTAAGTATGACAGATGACTTTCTCAACAATTCCATTTTTCCTGTTATTTTTGTACCACAATAATTTATTCGTACGATAAACCAATGAGAGAATGAAAAACAAAAGAAAAAAAGAATAGGTACGAAATTATACTATATTATAACTTAGAACTCTCTTTTTGGAATTTTATTCAAAGTTCTGATATAGTACATACAGTGATAGAGGCTGTCGTAGCAGCGCCACAGCGTGTGACTGTTGTGGGTTGGGACGGACAGCTGTGGGTTCGATTCCCACTAGAGGAAATTAATTATTTTCGTTGAATTGTCTCCGACACTGGATGTCTCGGTAATTGGGCGGAAAATGGGGAACCGAGTGTCTAACACTAGGTTCGCTTTGCCTACTCTGCTATTTGAGGATACCGTGTGAAGGTAAGGAAACGGATATATGTTATTTATAGATGTTTCTATTAGTTTACAATATTATTATATGCATAATGTAGGAATACAAAAAAATATTTTAGTATATTATTTTAAGACAAAAAAAGAATTTAAAAGCAACATCAGAGCTACTTCTTTGGATGAAACAGAAACAATCAAGACACTCGAAAACCAAAGCACAATAGACTTAAGCTCGCGGCTTCTTGATTTCGTATAATAAATTGTATATTATTCTCGCGCTTTTGTAATTTAAGCATTCTTTTGTAGGGACTATGTAAGCCATATTTTCCTTTTCTCTTATTTAATTAAAGGGGTGGAATTAAAATGAGTGTAAGACGCCGGATCAGGGCTACGGCTGTCAGAATAATTTACTTGATAATACGAATAAATTAGACCTTTTAGTTAGATATGAGCCAGTCTGTTTAAAATGTTTGGAGATTGAAATTTAGGTATAAGTGTTGTATACTTATAATATGTAAGAGATCTGTTAAATTTAAGCAAGACTCATTGAGGGTCTTATTTCTGGATTTCTTTTAAAAAAAATTTTAGTATGTGAAAACAATAACAAATTTACATATTTTAATTATTTTTTATTGATTTTATATATTTTTTATATTCAATCATTTATACAGTGAATAATAAATTTTATATATTATTAGGTTTTATATTTTATTAGGTGACATACAATATTTTTTTATACTAAAAATTTTACATTTTTATATTTTCCAATTTTTTTTTTCAATTGACGAATTGACTTCCGAGGTGGTGGTAGCCTTATGTTACCTTATGCCTTATGTCACATAAAACAAATCAAAAGTGCTTTTAAAAGTCTACTTAAGCTAAATTTTTATTTCATTCTTAATAATAATATCTCTTATAAAGTCGATCTCTATAAACACGAGAAAACTTGACTCATTTCCTCAGTTTTTGGCATGTCACTTGTCTTTAAATCAAAAACGTGACATTTATATCACATTTTATTTCTCGAATGGGCGAAACTATGTAAAATTTGTATTTGCAGAAGACCAAATTTAGCTAAATTGGATTGAATCCAGAAAGTTTTCTGTATTGTCATGCCAAAACGTCGACCGTATTTCGATTAAAACTCAAGTGATCTGTGTACCTTTATAAATGTTATTGTGTTTTATAACTAAATTACGAGTATAAAAAAAGTATTAAAACTTGCAGCGTTCTCTAAATTGGAATATACCAAATATAAATGAAGAAAGATCATCTATTTATATTTATCCATGTTAATTCAAAAGGTCCATTTGTTCCGGGTAGTGTTAATTTCAGTGTGGAAAGGAAAAGTGAAATATTAATAATAACAATAATAATAAACTCTTTATTGTACACACATTAAAGAAATATTAAAATCAGCTTCACGCTGTATCCCGCACACAGCAGGATTGGCAAGGGGAACCTAGTATTAAGACACTCCGTTCCCCACTTTCTGCCGAATTTAAAAGAAATATTTGCTTATTGTTATTATTTAATGAGTGTTAGTGTAATATTTCAATTACGTAAAACGTGACATTGAAATTTGAAAGAGTGATAAAATAAGTGACATTGGATACGTTCCAATTTCACGCTATACGCGGAACCAGATAAGCATATAAAACCTAGTGTTACGGAATTTCTTTCCTCATTTTCCGCTTATTTTTCTAGATTTAAACTCTATCGAAAATAATTTAAATATAAACATTCGTCTGAATGGAGATCTCTCCACTCCGTCGCGTTCACACCCATACTGTCCCACTACACTACGACGGCCTTCAGCAACAGCCGTTGTAGCCAGTCAGTAGGCCAGGCGTAGAGGCAATAGGTTATGGGTTTGATTCCCACTCGAGGATGATTAATATTTTCATTTTTTTCTCCGTGGCAACGAGGCAAGAAGGGGTGTTGAGTTCCCCCACTCAACATGCAATACCTCCAGAATTCGGCGGGAAGTGGAAAACATAAGTATCTGAATATATAATGTTCACGTAAAAAAAAAATAACAATCAACAAGTGTCACACATGAATGACAAAACATTAAGCACCAGAGTAATTTTCATCTCATTACGTCACTTATATAGTAGAAGTGTTCAATTTAACAGCGTCAGTAATTGAATGAGAATTACAAAGTGTATATTGTAGATATACGCGAGTCCGCATTTCCTATTTGCTGATGCTGATTGTAATCGATTATCGACGTCGGTGTTTGTTTTAACGACTGTTTGGGCGATTATTCAAATGGACGAAATGGCTGGTGTGGTTGGAAACTTAAAATGTGTTATTTAATTACTTCAAATCAAATCAAATCAGCTTCACGCTGTATCCCGCACACAGCAGGGTAGGCAGAGGGAACCTAGTGTTAAGACACTCTGTTCCCCACTTTCTGCCGAATTCTGGAGACATTGCGTGTTGAGTGACAGAACTCAACGCCGCGTTTTGCCTCGACACCAGAGCGACGAAATGGAAATATAAAATTAAGTAAATATTTCATCTCCTCGAGTGGGGATCGAACCCACAACCAGTCAGTTTTACAGTCACACTTCGTGCCGTTGCACCACGACCTCAATTATTGGCTATTTATCTATTTGATAAACATTTATCTTTTCAAACGTGACGTTTGTGGTTCGATAATCACTCGAAGATACGTAATATTTGAATTTATATAAATGTATGTTTATATTTTTATTTAAACTTATATTTTCATTTCATCGCTCTGGTGGCAAGGCAAAGCGCAGCGTTGAGTCCCGCCACTCAACACGCAATGCCTCCAGAATTCGGCAGAAAATGGAGTACGGAGTACTTAATATAAGGTAACCTTTGCCTATCTTGCCTATCCTGTACACGGACTGAATTGAATTGGTTCCGTACCTCAAAAGGTAAAAACGGAAAATTTATAGGATCACTTTGTTGTCCGTCGGTCAAGACTATTAAGCTTGCGATCGCGTGAAGATATCAAGCTGTTCAGAACGTTTCAGATCTACATTTTTTTGAAATACAGAAGAAATCAACCTTTAAATCAACGCAATACAAAAATATAAGCATTTATTCATCACTTTTGCTGCATTTTGTGTGAAATTACCCGCCATTTCACAAGTTATCACGGAATGTCTCAAAAATTTTGCAGTGCGGTGAGTCTTGATACTAGGTTAGGCGAAATATAATATAAAGCAAAGAAATACATAATATTTTCTAATAACAAAGCAATATTGCAAAACATCAAACAATACACCCAAATATTTATCCTGAGCTGAAAATATTTGATTGTCCGTCGCCGTCCAGGGCCAATGAAATCATAATTAAATGCTTAAACCTACAATTTTGTTTATATTTTAATAATTTTTGTCATCCAATTCTATTTATTTTGAATAAACAATTTTGGAAATAATAAATTTGTATTGCTGACGACTTTATAATGTCTCTTTAGTACATCTATCTTTAGTATATCTTACACGAGAACAAGGGTTACAAGATCGATATTAGTGTATAGACGATGTTTATTTGTTCATTCCGGATTAAGGAATCGATGATTATTTTTAAATGTATTCGCGAGGCTTAGAAGAGTAGAGTGAATAGGTTCTAGTCCACCTCCTCTGCTGAAGTGTCCTTGAAGTGAGAGAAGTTACCTTAGTAAATATTAATAACTAGTCTATAGTATGTAGAGGTAAGAGAGACCAACAACCACCAGAGGTCTCTAATCGTCAAGTGCATCTTCAAACAAATTTTAATAGCTTTTTTATCAGCTAAAATATTATAGCCACTGCGATCACTGACTCGCATACGAAGTGTAGTGACTAATGGAATTTTCCCCAAAGCCCCCAGTTCCAGGTAGAAGAACTATTCCTGGTTGCGGTACCGGCCATGGTAACGGTGCGAAAGGGGAAGGTAAAAATAGCCGGGTTACGGCAAGGGAACGTAAAACTTGCCGGATAGGGAACTTTATACCTAATAATAATACCTTAAACACGACGCGCCGCGAGGTTTCTCTGACAGATAGAATTTACAATGAAGTTATTCATTAGAGAACCAGTCACCGACATTTTGCGTAGACCAGCTCACTGAACAGAAACTAGGACTTTATAAACTCAATTTATATTTGAAAATCAAGTAAATATAAAAAGGCCGCAAATGGCTGCAAATGTATCGATTGTGGACTTGATTTTCATTTGGGAGAATAAGTTATTTAAATTACATTCTTTGCAGAGCACGGCGTTGCATTCTGTCACTTACTTATGTCACGAAAGTTGGAGTTGTCTTAACACTAAGTTCCCTCAGCCTACCCAGTTATACCTACCCAGTTTAAGATATTACTTATTTTCTCTTCTTTCTTTTCATGTTCACGCTGTATCACGCACATAAATATATAAGCATGATAAAAAATTAAATGACCACAAAAGTCATTAAGTCCACTGCAGCAAACATTAAACAACTTTGCTTCAATAATGAAACGACTTCACCACCCTTAAATCATCAGACGGCTTTAGTTAATTTATACGACCTCCTTTAATAGACATAGCCATAAAAAGGTTAAAAGGTTTCAAGTTAAAAGTAGAAAGAAATAATTATTAAATTACTTACAACAAATTTTTAACTCAAAGACTTGTTGACTAGGCTCCCTCTGTCTACCCTGCTACATGCGGGATACAGCGTGACCCTGATAAAAAAAATATTGACTGATGAATCTAATAGCAAGTGTTTAACGATGCGATGATCGAAGGTCTCAGTTCTACTTTTTTTTTCACTGCGTTTCCCACTTTTCACCAAATTTTTAAGTTATTGCGTATTGAGGGGCGGAAGTCACTTTACTATTTGTTGTGAACTGTCGCCTAAAAATCAAATCTTTAGAACAGAAACGATTTTTAATATTATTTATTATATTTTTTTCCCTCATAACTTAGGCCACACTTAATTAACTCCTTTTATTTTTTAGTAGCGCTAAGACATTTCAAACTCTTGTAATTAGGTACTTAAAGATTTAGGATCTTTACGGACAGCGACATCTGATGCTTCGTTTAATTTTATTGGTTACGTTATACTTGTCACAGTTTTAAGTTCTTTTTATTTTACATTTCCTCTACATTATATTAACTAACCAGAGTAGTGTTCAAGCACTGCGCTTTTCTTTAATATTTGTATTAATCTATATCCGTATATCTCAGAATAGATCATACAGTTTCTTTATAAGCCACTTTTAACTTTTAGGGTCTAAATAAGAATCTTACATATGAAATTTATGTTTTGTCGTACTGCTCCTTTAATCACAAATTTCTCCTCTTTGGTTAAGTCTAATTCTATACAACTATTTATTTATGTTTCGTTAACCGTCATACATTTTTTTTCTTCTGTTTTTTTTTTTATTTGCGTTACTCACTTTACAAAGTGGGAAACTTGAAATATCACGTTATTTACAAAAGTGCATAAATAGCAATAGTTCATACTTTGAATTAATAAATACATTATATTATATTTTACATTCGACTTTTTGTTCCTCCCATATCAACCGCCAATTTCATATGTAAGGACCTAACATTATAACCAATTTTCATCATATTATTCTATATGATTTTTCCAGCTCTACTCTGATATCGGTGACGTACAAATAAATATTATAAGAAACAATAACATTATAATTGTGGGTTCGATTCCTACTCGGGGAAACGAAGTATTTAATAATTTAATTCACTCGTTCTGGTAACAAGGAATGCCTGCAGAATTCGAGCGAAAGTGAGGAGCTAAAGAATTTTAATAGGAACGCAGTGCATACCCTGACATGAGCGGGTTATAGCGTGCTAAAATAATAATAACATTACAATTTCACATAATATAAGGCGCAATGGAACAGCATCTTTCACATAAACGTATAAATTATAGCCTTGATCTACACTCAAGGAAATGATTAAAATTTAATTATTTTTCATTTTTCTGCTTTGTAGATAAAGGAAATGTCTCAAAAATTGTGCTGAAAGTGGTGAACGGCGTGTCTTAACACTATATTCCATCTGTCTACACAGCTATACGGGAAAAAGTGGCATATTTTAATTTTTTAAAGTGTTTTAAGTTGCGAGATTATGATTTTAATAACGTTGAGTCGCTGCAGAGATTTTCTCAGCGCCCACAAATCCTAAAGAGAAAACCTTCCTCTCAAGGTTTATTTTTGCAAAATAAAACTGGTTTTTACTGTTTACTTTCCACTATAAGCTCTTTTTATTAATATCTCGAGTTAAATATTATAAGAATAATACAGAATAACAGATATTATATCCAAAAGTAGTGTAAATACTGTTTTGAAATATACTTTTAATTTTGAAAATTATTCTAATAATCAAAGAATGTAGGGGACATGTAATTTCTTAATTTAATCATATATTTGTTTGTTGATCTTCATTTGTGAAAAATCAAAATATACTTTAAACTTACCTTAATCTAAAAACGAGGTCCAGGCCGTTCATCCGTTCAGTAACACAAACGTGCAGCGGTAAGCGTGACTGCTGTGGGTTTGATTCCAATTCAGGAAAATTAAATGCTAAATATTTGTATTTCTTGCTCTGGTAAGCAGTTACAGCGCGGCGCAGAGTTCTGCCATTCAACACGCTATGCTTCGAGAATTTGGCGGAAAATAGGGAACGAAAGTGTCTTAATCGCGAAAAGAGTGTCTTGAAACTAGGTTTCCAGTATCATTGTTCCTACCCTGCTATGTGCGGGGTAAATAAAAATCAAAAACTAAAGTTAATTCATATATAAATCAGCTTCACGCTGTATCCCGCACACAGTAGGGTAGGCAGAGGGAACCTAGTGTTAAGACACTCTGTTTCCCACTTTCTGCCGACTTCAGGAGGTACTGCGTGTTAAGTGGTAGAACTCAACGCCACGCTTTGCCTCGATACCAGAGGGAAGAAATGAAAATATAAATTTAAGTAAATATTTCATCTCCTCGGGTGGGGATCGAACCCACAACCAGTCGGTTTTACAGTCACGCTTTGTGCCCCTGCGCCACGACGGGCCTTATTCATATATATTAAATTATAAGCTTTTTCTCCAGTCTCATTTACAGCTTACAGCTTTAGAACCCGGTGACCTAGTTGCCAGCAAAAGGCGTTTGGTCAAAAACGTTGACCTAAGCCACTAACTAAATGGGTGATTGATTGACTGTGATGGAAATTAATATCGGCATTTTCGAAAAGAACGCTCTGGAGGTTCGGTTTGGTTGTGCTTGCGTTTCATAATGGATCTTTAAAAATTGTATTATAATTTGCTTTTACTAAATGTGATTTTAGAATTTTTCATTTCCTATACTCGCCTATTAATCCTACTATATGTGACAGATTGATAGCTATCATATACTTATATAGATGAATATATGTGTCAAAGCACAGCGTTGAGTTTCGAAATCCGAGAATCGGCGGAATTTGGGGAACGGAAGTGTCCTAGAGTCAGTCTATTAACACTAAGTTCTCACGTTTTCTCTACCAGCTAAGTGCGTGTAAAAAAAAATTTTAATATTCTTTTTAACAATTGTATCTTCATAAGTCTTAGCTTACTGCCAACATAACTTAGGTAACAACACAATAATATCATAGAGCGGGTCTGGAGATGGAACCAAGACCAGACAGTGGTACTCTTCAGTGGTTACTAGTAAAAGACTCGAATGTGACTCATATTCCATAGCACTTACTAAAAATACGTTTTTCACGTCATAGCACTTGGTGTAGAAATGCGTGTTATTTAGTTTTTTTATTTATTATATATATTTAACTTCACCCTATATCCCCCATGTAGCTTGGTAAGCACAGGAAACCCTTATAAATTTGAAACATTGTGTGTTGAGTAACAGAGCTCAACGCCGCGCTTGCATTGTTATAGAAGAAGAAAAAGAGATCAAGAGTAAAATAAAAAACAATCAACATATATTATTAACTAACAAACACAATCTTTTATATTCTATTGACCATTACCATATGGAAGGCTCATACATAAACAAAACAACGCTGTTTGTTTATCGTATATTGTATACCTACGGAACAGAGAGTAAAATAAATACAGTGTTGAAAGGATAGTTTGTATAAACGTTGATGAATGGATTTGTAATCCATTGGATTAGTCTGTATAAATATGTGAATTTGATGATATATTTGTATTTTATGCCTTTTTGCTAATAATTTGGACAAATTGATTATATGGCAAAAGAGCAGCGTCACTCTTTTTAACGCTTAGCAGAGTTCACTTCCCATTTACCAACCAAAATTCTAGCCATTACGTGTTGAGTGGCGCAACTGAACGCTGCTCTTTCTTTATCTCTTGTTAGCAGAGCGAGGAAATAAAATATGAATTAATTATTTCACTACCGCAGGTGAAAATCTTACCCACTTCCTGTTGGAGGTCACAGTCGCACGCTTGTACTCCTTCGCCACGACGGGCTTCAAAGGTTCTTCTGCATTTTATATATTTTTAGTTTTACGCCGTATCTCGTAGGCAGAGCAGGAAAAGAAGAATAAAGTGCCAATTTCTTGCTACTTTCGGCCTGACTTTCGAATCGTGTAGGTCTAATTAAATAAAGAATATTTTGAGTAGGTGTCTGTATAAATCTTTTAACTCGATGAGTGACTGACAGACAACACAAAGGTGAAGCTACTAGTATTAGAAACTTGACGTGTAAGTAGATTAGGTAGCGTAAAGGAGCACTAAGAAAGGATATCTTGAAATTCCTGCGAGAATTGGATAAAACAGAATTTGAAAATACGAGGTGAAAGCTTAAAGAGTAAATACTAGACTACTACTAGGCTTACTTGTATATTTTATTAAAAGTCCAAAAATGTTTAACAGATGACATAAAAGCTAAGGCATAACGGTTTCCCACATCAACTTTTACTGTGGCACCGCAGTGTCGCTCAATTTTTATGTTTCTTTTCCTCAATAGAATACTAGATAGTGATGGGTTTTCATTTTACCCAAGTACGAAGGAAACCAAAAGACTTAAGGGCGTCCTGAAGCAATTATCTAGAGTCTATGGAAATATGATAATTTTAGATTCAAATCTTTTTTTATTACATACTTAGTCTCGCAGCGTGGAGTACCGCCACTCAATACGTAATTCCCTCTTCCTACCCTGTCATATGCGGGATACAATGTAAAGCTAAAAGAGAAATTGTCTCTCATAGCAAAATTAATTACTTTGTGATAAGTGGAGATTGAATCAATAATTATCGCTTTTACAGTCAGACGTTGTGCCACTGCGCTACGACGACCTTATAACGTCAATGAGTGTTATTTTCTTCTTTTTCCTAAATTATTTTCTCATATAGCTTCCAGAGGCCAATCGTAGCATATGGGCAAAATCGAGTTTTGCTACTCAACACGAAATGCCTTCTGAATTCGGCGGAAAATGGCTTACGTAAGCGTCTTAATAAATGAATACTAGGTCTCCTACCTAACCTGCTATATGCGGGATATAGCGTGAAACATAAAAAAATTATAGCATTTAATTTCATTCTACAATCATTACCTATACAAATCACATAATCCCCACATCCTGTTCAAACAAACCTTCATCATCTTTACAAACCTCAATAAACTCAGTACATTTAAGACGTGAGCCGACACAACTACGAAAACACACAGCAGGAGCACTCCACAGCAGTCCTATGTACACTTAGACCCGGAGTTCTCTAAGAACTTGGAAATGTCTCCAGAACACAATTAGTTCAAGGGCACTCCTGTGAACACATGTGTAGGCGATGTCAACAGATAGTCTAAATAAACTCTTGGTGAGAAAGCGTTATTAAGAGAGTTTTGGCACTAGTATGTTTTGTTTAGAATTGATGTTTTATAATATCATCTATTTCTAATTTATTACTTTATTACAAATTAGTAGCCTGCTCTGCTTTTCTCCTGCCTCGTATATACGATTACTTATAGAAAATTGGTTCCTTATTTTTAGTTCCCCGTTACACTCTAAATAAATTTAAACTTCTCAAGTATACTTATTTTAGGACTTTATTACTTGTTGTTCGCCAAAGTTATCGTAATACATAAATGTTAGGTTATTTCATATCTACTTGCAGGGGCGGCTCTAGCTCGTGTAGCGCCCGTGTGCACTGAAACCCTGGCGCCCCCTGACTGACCTAACCTGATCTGACTTTTTAGCTTTACGCTATATCTCGCGCAAAACAATTTAGGCAGGTGGAACCTAGTGTTAAGACACTCCGTTCCCATTAAGACATTTCCGTTCTACACTTGCCACCAAATTCTCAAGATGGTGAGTAGTGAACTCGGCGCCGTGTCTTGCGAAAGCGAGGAATAAAAATATTAAATATTTCATTCCTCTGAGTGGGAATCGAAGATAAAAACGCTCGTGCCCCTGCGTCATGACGACCTGTATTTATATAATTATTAATTTTAATATATATGCAATATAAAATATTTATAATAATATAGTTTGTGAGGCCAGTCGTGGCGCAGGGGCACTAGGTGTGACTATAAAATCGACTGGTTGTGGGTTCGATCCTCACTCGAGAAAGTGAAATATTTATTTACATTTATATTTTCATTTCTTCGCTCTGGATAGAGGCAAAAGTGCAGTGTTGAGTTCCGACACTCAACACGCAATGTCTCCAATATTCGGCGGAAAGTGGCAAACGGAGTGTTTTAACACTAGGTTCCCTCTGCCTACTCTGCTGTGTGCGGGAAACAGCGTGAAGTTGATTTGATTTTTTTATAATAATAATATCTTTATATATATATCTCTTACCCAATGAATTTAAAACTAACACGTAAGTAGTTGATGGATCGAACTTAGATTTATAGCATTATAAGGTAGAGTTATAGAAGATAGATTTTGCAACATCTGGTTTATTAGAAACCCATCTATGAAATTTAGAGAGAAATGATTCCGTATATCCGTGGGGCTAAAAAAAATATAAAAAATATTATATAAGAATATTTTTGTTTATAATAGTATTTTTTAATAGTTTTTGATAAACTTCACGCTGTATCCTATATATACTAAGGTAGGCAGAGGAAACCACGGAACATAGTGTTAGGACTCTCTGTTCGTATTAAGACACTTCCGTTTCCAACTTTCTGTCGAATTCGTGTTGCTGTTGTAATTTCTTAAGAAGAGGACAAAAATTGCAAGTTAAATTGTAGCAATATAAACTAAACTAAGCTAGCTTCACGCTTTATATCTAGCGGGGTAGTCAGAGACAACGGAGCGCCAAACGCTACGGTCTCTACATACCTCTTTCGCCTCGTCTACTGTCATCAGCCTCTTCTTACATGCCCAAAGATTGTAGCACTATAAGAATCAATAAGGGTTGCGGCCGAGGCGGGTGTGAAAATAGAAAACTCTCTTACACCGGATAAATGCGAAGCCATTAATCTCTGGTCTTATCCTGATTGTTAAGACTGTTTCATATGATAGAGGATATTTTTGTTTTATTTTTTAAAAATATGTTGAAATTTAATTTAAAAAAACTTAAATTCATATTAATTAAGGAGGCCAGTCGTAGGGCTGTAAATGTGACAGGTTGTGGGTTCGATTAATAGTTGAGGATAATTGCCTATGATAATGTTTAATATTTTCATTTTCTCGCCCTCGTAAATGAGGCAAAGTGCAGCGTTGTGTTAAGCTCCGCAATAGGTAAGGCCTCCAGAATACGATGGAACTAGAGTAACGGAAGTGTCTTCATGGGAACGCAGAATCTTAAACAAATTTTCCAGGTCCACTCTGGCTGCTCTATATATGGGATACAGCATGAAGTAAAATAAAAATAAATACTTAGTACAAAAATGAAGCAATTTTTCAGTGTTATTATAAAATATACCGTTGTATGAAACAGCTCTAACACATGCGGTTTATATGTGATGTATGAAAGTTATTCAATATACATTCTGATTTTGATGTTGTGGAAAATAAAATATTTAATATTTCACTTGGTAGTTGCTTGTTCGTAGATTAAACATTTTTGTATGCTAATATCAAAGTAGGCATTTTTAACCACAAAATTATAGTAGGTATTTAAAAAAATCTGATTATGACAATATTTTAACGAAGTAATAGTTCGAAAGAGTTATGAGGCGAATGTGAGTGGTGAGAGGCGTATGGGAAGACCTAAGTTGACATTCGAAAACTTACTTATTTAAAAAACGTATAAAAATTTGATCGTAACGACCAGGTCTGTTTCCAGGAGGCGCGGGTTCGAGTCCTGCTACGTTACAATTTTTTTTAGTTTTCTAAAGAAGTATTTTTCTTTCTTAATTGTGGAATAATATTTAAAAAGGTTTAAAAGATATTAGAAAACTTGTTACCGATTATACTAGAGGAAGGTCAAGTAAAAAGTACAAGAAAATATTAATTTTATGTAATTAGATAACTTTTTACATTGTGCATATGAATACTAATCAGCTTAACGCTGTATCACGCACACAGCAGGGTAGGCAGAGGGAACCTAGTGTTAAGACACTCCGTTTCTGACTTTCCGCCGAGTTCTGGAAGCACTGCGTGTTGAGTGGCGGAACTCTGCGCCGCGCTTTACCTCGGCACCAGAGCGAAGAAATGAAAATATAAATGTAAATAAATATTTCATTTCCTCGACGGGATTGAACCCACAACAAGTCAATTTTACAGTCACGCTTTGTGCCTCTGCGCCAAGATTGGCCTCAGTCTAGTCTACTACTAGTCAGGAAATAATTGAATAGAAAGCAATTTTTAATTCGGAACTGGAAACTCAACGCTGCGCTTTGTCTTGTTACCAGAGCGAGAAAATGAAAATTTTTATTCCCCCCCCTTGGATATCTAACCCAAAGCCGCCGCGTTTACACTCAGATGCTGTTCCGCTGCGCCACGACGGCCTCTGTCACCTATTTACATAACAAATTATATAAATATATAACACCGCACCATATGATATTTTAAAATTAAATTAAATTTAAACAAATATTCAAACCTTATAAAGCTATTAAAGTAAGCTCGACTGGATCCGAATAAAATACGATACTCTTGGATTTTCGGAAATTATGAAAAGTATAACTCCGTTAATTAAACGTAATATGAAACTTGAAATTAATTTATGTAACGCCGCTTTTAACTGAGTGAGGATTTAAATTGAAATAAGGTTATAATTTTGTCATTGTATTGCGATTATTAAACTTTAAATAACTCGCTCATAGGTTGTCAATCTTTTATAAACAAAAGATTTTTTTTCTTTTTTAAAAGTTTCTTTTTCAACTTCACACTATATCTCATAAGAAGCAACGTAAACAATTTAGTGATATGGCACTTCGTTCCCCATTTCTATAGATTTAAAGCAACGTGTGTTGAGTCTCGGAACTCAACGGCGCGCATTTTGTCTTGGTGCAGACAGCAGACTGGCGAAATGAAAATATTAATAAATAATAATTAATTCCAGCGAGTGGAATCGAACCTACAATTGTGGCCATCCAGTCAAACGCTTGTGTCCCAACGCCACGATGATGGCCTTAGACAACATAAATATTTTATTTATCCATAATAATCAAAACGTGTTAGATTTTGATGTCACCCTAAAAGAATCCTTTTTATTTTATTACTATATTGCAATATTATTACTGTTATCAAGAAAAGTGCATAAAAAATCACAATTTTAATTGAAAAAATTATACAAATATCGAGTTCGATATTCCCAAGTCTAATATTCAGAAGTCAATTTTGTATGTATCTATCTATTGGTGATAAAATGTAAATAGTTATAGAGAACATCGTTTCGTAGTATATTCTTCTATACTAAGAGCAGCCATGTATGGTAAAAGATTTTGTGGTAAAAAAATGCTGGCATTATCAAAATAATAGTATTTAAAAGTAAGAATGAAATAAGTTCAGTAATCTAACAGAAAAAAATCAGAAAATGCTGGTGAAAATTGGAAAAAAGGCTTGACACTAGCCTCTTTCTACTTTTCCACAGGAAATAAGTCAAGAGCAAGTAAGAATAGTGCAGTGATCTACTTTCCTTAATTTATCATTTTTAAGGATACACCCAAATGGTCTAACGTCAAAACACTCCGCTCTCCTCTCCGTAGAAGCCAATGCCACATTCGTTTATACAGTGAAATGTATCATTGATAAACGTAAATATTTTTTAGTTTCACTCTATATCCTGCAAATAGTAGGATGTGCACAGGGAACCTAGTATTAGGACATTTAGTTCCCGGCGACCCACACTAATTTCCAGATATTCCATGAGTTCCAGAGTACAACTGTAGACGCTAATTTAATATTAAATATTTTTTGATATTACAAAATATTGATGAAAAACGAAAAAAAAAATCCCTCAACATCACTAAACACAGCAAACTATATAAAATAAACAAAAAACAACATAATAAAAGAAAATCTGCTTACAAAATGGCCAGTTCTAAAGGCAGCAAGCATGATTGCCGTTACGAGACCGTTGACTGTCTGCCCCGGATGTAACGTGAGAGGATACTTCTTATAAAATATATTTAAACTTAAAGTGTAGTACTTGCAACACAATAGTTTTTTACTGTCACTCTCGTAACGCAGTTTAGACAAACTCTTAAAACGCCATTGGATTTTTTATAATTTAATTCTAAGAATATAATACATACAATAGAAGGCCGTCGTCGCTCAGTGGCATAGAGTCTAACAGTAAACGCCACGGTTGTGGGTTTGGTCTATACTCGGATAAATTATTACATTTAAATCGTTACATGTTAAGTGGTAGAGCTCAACGCCGCGCTTTGTCTTAGTAATGCAACAACAAAAACGAATGCAGAAAAAAAAATTATAATCCACTTAGTCGAATAAAAATCGAAACCACAACCGTCGCGTTTACATCCATCACGGTGAACCACTTCGCCATGATGGCCTCAATACTACTACTTCCAGAATAAACATTTAGATAAAACGAGCGCCACTCCCGAAATTGTCAAAGAGAGTTTGTTGTTTACATATTATGCAAAGTGTTGCTTTTGAATTTGTTAGACACATATATTTGGGGAAGGATTTTGATGAAGATTTTAATTAGGCATTTCAGCGACGAGTGCCGTATACGTCTCTGTAAATGTCGTGCGGGGCCTCGTAATGCTGGTTTATTAAAAACTGGTACGAAACTTCAATGTTGCTGGATACGGCTACATTTTCTTTGGTAGTGGATATATAAAATATTCAACAAAAAGTATTTTTTTCATTAACGGTTATAACTTCACGCTGTATCCCGCTTATAGTAGGGAATACTGAGAAAACCTAATATTAAGACACACTTTTCTCACTTGCTGACAAAATTTAGAGGCTGAACGGCATTCAACGGAAAAAATATAAATATTTCATTCCCCCGCGTGTGAATCGAACCCCCAATTCCCTCGTGCCACCGGGCCACGACGGCCTCAATAGTAAAATTAATTAATAAAAAAATTGTTGTACTCGATAATATAAGAGTGCGTGCGATAATATCACCAGCAATGTCATTAGATGTGAAAATTGTACTTCGGTATGTTTGTTTTTTTTTTATATAAAAAAAATTACGTAACACAAACACAACACAGTCAATGAGCCCTTAAAAGATTTAAAAGAGGATAGCAAGCTGAAGCAATATATCTTAACGAATTGAAATATTCATACGTCCAAAAATCAAACAAATAAATTTAATTTTTCGATGTGGATTCTTTAAAATGTGTTGAACCATAAATTGCCATAAAACTTATATAGGGCCGGCCCCATATAAATGACCTCCGAAACCTGTGGTGATATAAAAAACAAGTAACATCACCGTCATCATCCGTAGGGAGCGGAATTGTCCTAACAGGAATGGAGTACCTTAACTCTAGTTTCCCTGGTTCCCTCTGCCTACCCTAATATATGTGGTATAGAGCGTTTATTTAAAAAAATCCTCAACAATCATTGAATATACATACATATAAAAAAGACATACATTCATCTACTCCTTCTTGAATTCGGGTAAAAGTTGTGAATATGACACAATTTTTTTCTCTTTATCTTTGATACAAAAGCAGTGTCGTTTTTCAAAGACTTACAAGTACTTAAGTTAAAGCGAGTTATGACCACTTTTTTACATCTCTTGCGGACTTAATTAAACAGTTTTGATATCTTATTTGAGAATATTACAAACATTACGGCTAAAAAAATAACTTCAAGATAGTTATTTTTCACTAGTTGATAAAAAAGGCTTATCGTGGTACGCCCCTGTACCACGATAAGTCTTTTTTATATCAATAAGCGTGCGAGCTTAAATGCACGGTTGACAGGTTGTTAGTCCGATTCCCACTCCTCGAAATAAAATATTTAATATTCTCATTTCTTCGCTCTGGTAACGGCGTTGAGTTCCGCCACTCCACGAACAACGCCTTCACACAATATATAGTGTGTGTCTTAACACCACCATAACGCAGTGTCTTAACACCAGGTTCCCAGGTCGGCTTTGACTGCTTTGCTGTATGTGGTATTCAGCGTGAAGCTAAAAAAAAAGATAACGAAACTGTATTCCAAGCTATTGACAGCACTGCCGAGACACTCTTTCTCCCACTTTTCACCCGAATTCAAATATTATGTCCAAAAATCTCATATAAATAAGAGTAAATCATATAGATTAAAATGAGGTCCACTTTCAAGTGGAGAGCAGAAACCAGAGTTTCTTATATTATTAATCACACCCCCGAGTTGGGAACGAATCTATTTATAATAATCTATCTTGTGCATTGTCAAACATGGTTTTCCAATTAACTATAGTCTCAACATAAATAATATATATATTATTTATATTTATTTTTTCATTTATTCGCTCTGGTGTCGAGGGGAAAGCGCGGATAAGTTCTGCCACTCAACACGCAATGCCTCCAGAATTCGGCAGAAAGTGGGGAACGGAGTGTCTTAACACTAGGTTCCTTCTGCCTACCCTGCTGTGTTCGGGATACAGCGTGAAGCTGAAAAAAAAAAAAAATAAAAAAATAAATAATATAAATAGTATACTAAAAACGTACAAAAAAATACACACAATTCTTGATTCCAACATTAAAAGTAATTCAGTTTCTAGTTCAGTGGCATCAAAGCTAAATCAATTACGGACAAGGAAGTATGGAGGTGGCAAAAGATATTACCTTTTATGACACCGAATTGATGATGCGTAAAAATGTTAAATTAATTTTTAAAATTGAAATGTCGTTCATGTGAAATCATTTTGTAAGAAAAACTGGCAGGGGGTTTTAAAAGATTTAAATCTTACCTGATGTTTTATAAGATTTTTTTTAATAATCTATTTCTTCTTACTTTTGAATATAAAGAAATTCAAAAATGTAGGTTATCGGTTTGACATGCATAAATATTTTTAACATTTTTAAAGTGTTATTCCACACTTAAAAAAATACGTTTTTAAAAAAGTATATTTAAATATGTTTGTATTGTTTGTATAAAAATATGTTTTTTCCGGCTTCTCATTGTGTATCCTGAACATAGTAGGGTTGGCAGATGGAACTTGTAAACCCAAAGTTAAGACACTACATTTCGTAAATGTTTCATAAATGAAAACATAAAATATGTCATTCCTTCGACTGGGAATCGAGCCCACAACCGTCACGTTTACAGTCGCACGCTAGAACGCTTGAAGTTAAGGATTGATCAAAATTTTATTAAAACTCAGTCAAATCTCTAAAATTACTGAACAGCAGTAATTTTAGAGATTTGACTGAGTCACCTCTGCCACATAGAATATATCATGTTTTGTAAACGTCCTTTTATTTGTTCTTTCGCTAGTATGGTGTTCGAAACCACAGACTATATGAATGAAGGCCCGTATTTGTAAGCCGCTCTCAAATCTGGAGTCCCTTTTGAGATGTCATTTTTATTCATAAATTATATATTTATGAGTGAAAACGGCATCTCAAGTTCGGTTTCAGATTTGAGAGCGATTTATAAATACGAGCCTTTTTTTTTTTTAGCCTTTATTGCTGATTTTATTAAGTTTTATTTAACCTAAGTTATTGTAAGTTATTATGTATTATGTAATTATGTAGAATCTACTCCAGGCTTAATGAACAGCGTGTCATTTGACACATAGGTCTCTTCCAGCTTTTTCCAATCTTCTTTTGTTATTAGCTTTCCTTGACCAGGTATTCCCTCCAATAATTTTAATATCATCCATCCACCTTTTGACTTGTCTGCCCCTTCTTCTTTTACCATCCCGTGGTTGCCATTCGGTAATTAATTTAGTCCATTTTATGGTGCTGCCCCTTGTCATGTGCCCTGTCCATCTCCATTTTAGCTGTTTAACTTTTCTTATTATATCCTCGACCTTCGTTATTGATCCAATGTTTTCTGCTCTATTATGGTCCCTCAATGTAACTCCCAACATACTTCGTTCCATTCCTCTTTGACATGTTCTTAATTTTATTAAATTTTTCCGCGATAAAGCCCAAGTTTGGCAACCGTATGTGAGACATGGCAAGATGCACAGCTCAAATACTTTTTTCTTAGATGGCATAGGAAAACTACAACTTTTGAATATTTGTTTTAAAGACCAATATCTTTTCCAAGCACATTTAACTCTTCTATCTATTTCTATGTCCGTTTGATTTTTAAAAGCAACTATCTGTCCTAAGTATATATAGTTTGTTACATATTCTACATTTTTATTGTCTATTTTTATTGCTATTTCTTCCATGTTTGTCATTATTTTTGTTTTCTCCTTATTCATTGTAAGTCCAACAATCCTGCTTGCCTCTATTAACTGCTGTAGCATATGCTGGAGTGTATTAGCATTGTCAGCTAATAGGACCAAGTCGTCCGCAAATCGTAGATGACTGAGTTGCTTACCATTAATGCCAACATTATTATTATACCAACATTGTCCCATTCAAGATCTCTGAATATGCTTTCCAAGACTGCAGAGAAAAGTTTTGGAGAAAGTGGGTCTTCTTGTCTAACACCTCTAGCTATCGGAAACACTTCACCGAGGGATTCGAGTTTTATTTGTGCTGTGCTATTAGTGTATATATTTTTTATTATGCGTATGTACTTTTTTGGCACGCCTTGCTGGATTAAAGCCCTCCAAAGTGAATTATGGTAAACTGAGTCAAATGCTTTGCTATAGTCTACGAAAGCGATGTATAGGGGTTTACTGTATTCTTGGTGTTTCTCTACTAACTGTTTTAGGGCATGCATGTGGTCCGTTGTTGAGAATCCTGCTTGCTCTATAGGTTGCTGTGCGTCCAAAATCCTTGATATTCTGTTTAGAATTAATTTAGAGAACACTTTATATATATTTGACATGAGACTTATGGGTCTATAATTTTCTATGTTGCTCCTATCACCTTTTTTATATATTAGTATAATAGTGCTTCTGGTCCATTGAGATGGTATACATTCTATATTTTCATAAATACGAGCCTTAGTCATTTATAAATACTATTGTGTAAGAATTATCTACCTATTGACTAAATTTATATATATTCCACTTTCTACCGAAAACAATGGAAACTTAGATAATAAGTATCGCTTAACTAAATTAAGGTTTCAAAAGCTTATTTGTACTAAAACGTATACAAAAACAAATAGATTTCTAATTTGGCTAATACAAGAGAGGCTAAAAGGGCAGCCCAAAGTGGTTTTATCAAAGCAAATCATTTGAACTAAGAAATGATTAATAATGACAGCGTCGGCCGCAGAACCTTTAATTAACTTCATCACACCTTTGACACGTGCCTAATTTGATTTCGAAATTATTTACACAGTGAAACAATTTAGTGATTCTATGATATAAATGATATCGAAATTTAGATGTAGCTGTTTGAGCGTAGTAGCATCTGTCTCTGTGCGACGGTTGTGGATTTGATTCCTACTCGGGAGGTTCAAATACTTTGATTTCCTCGCTCTAGTAACAAAGTAGATATGAAGTTAGTAGTTAGTACTTTAAGTTCCACTACTCAATGCAATGTCTCGAAAAATGAGCAGTGCGTAGGGAATGAACGTAACGGAACTGACAGTATCGCAATCATCTGAAAAGCAGTGCCAAGTGGAATGGCTAAAATTAAACCTTTATAATTTCGTCATGTCCGTTTGTCTGTGAGTGTCGAGTGTCGGAACTCACCGCTATTTAACACGCATTGCAGCAAAAAAGTTGATAGTTGCAGAAAAAGAGAAATGGAGTGCCTTTTAACACAAGGTACCTGCCTGCCCTGCTTTATGCGAGATACAGCGTGATAGCTTCACTGCAGAAAAATAAGTCTAACTTAGCCAACAATTTCCATGTTTCATAAAGACATAAGCTTGATTATCGTTATAGAATACATATAATATAATTATTAATATTCACATACTTTTTCGTATTAAGTAAGGACCAGTAGGCATATTACTTCCAATTACTTTTTTTTACTTTTTTACGTTACTTACTGAGATATAAGGAAACAAAACACTACGCGGCAACATGGCAAAACTTTAGAAACTATAAACTATAATAATGTTAAAGTGAAATAGTGTTTTTGAAATTATCATATGAACGGACAGCAAAAGAGAAAAGAGAATAAAATTTTGTTATCTTTTACATAATTCTAATTAAAATTTAACATATTTTGAGGCCATTCGTGGCGTAGGGGCACAAAATGTGACTGCAAGCGCGACTCGTTGTAGGTTCGATCCCTATTTGAGGACATGAAATATCTATTTAAATTTGTATTTCCATTTCTTCACTCTGGTATTGAGGGCAGAGCCCGGCGTTGAGTTCCGCCAATCAACACGCAATGCCTCCAGAATTCGAGGGAAAGTGGGAAACAGAGTGTCTTAACAATAGTGTCGCTCTGCCTACCCAGCTCCTACCGGAATACAGCGTGAAGCGTAAAAAAAATAAAGAAAAAAATTCCACTATAGAAACCCCTATATTCAATTAAGAAATAACTACACGCAATCTATTAAAAGATTTCTGATAAGTTAAGTGACAAATTAATCATGCCGCAGAAAATTGCTGCAGTAAAGCGAAGAAAACTTTTTGCAATTAAAAAGTCCCCACAAAAGGACCGCAGGAAATAAGATGAGAAATTTCTTTAAGTTGAACGTGCTCTGGAATCGCCTGAACACCTCTTCGAACGGATTTTCTTATCTCGGGAATAGCTTGTAAATTAGTATGGATTTAATACATAAATTATATATTTTTGGAGGCGTAGAGTCACAACGTAACTGAGAAACGAGTTTTTTTTTTTACCCCTTTCTTTCTATGTTAACAAGAAAAATTTCGAAAGTAGGGCCGTGCATAGGGAACGGATTTTCTTAGCACTAGGTTCCCTGCTTTGAAATTTTCACCCCACAACGGGATTAACAAACATCCATCCGGTGAATCTGTTTGAAAGCTGAGTAGCGTCGTCTCTATTAAAATAAATACATATATAGACATAAAAAAGCAAAGTTAAATCGATTTTTAATTAAGTCCATTTCTCGTTTAAAACACTCATTTTGAGATAAAAAAAATTAAATTATCGTTGCCTATTCAAAGTGAATGGCTTAACAGCGAACGGCCGCCTAAAGCCCGTTTATACCTTCCGGCTTCCCGTCGCGATAGCACCTGTCAACTTATTAATACTTTTTCACGTTGAAAAACGAGGAATCCTGACCACAACGACTTCCGTTTAGTTAGCAAGGCTGGTATCCTGCTTGGAATATTCGAGCGATGGAATGGTTTTAGATAAGACCTAAAAGGAAAGTATGATTTTTTTATTAATCTATATCTATTTTGTTTTATCTTCACGATGCATGGCAGGGATTGAGTACATTTCTATATCTAGTTAAACGTGCTTATCTCGAAAATTACTGGCAACGAATTGAAGAAATAATTTTAAATTAGTGTATAGATTTTTTACTCTAAATTCATATTTTTCATTTTCATTCATAATTATATTCGCAATTTTTCACTTCAAATTGATTTTTCTACACTTAATGTGTAGAAAAATAAATATAAACTATTTTTCATCTAAAATGTATTATTTTACACATCAAATTCGCTGTTTTTACATTAATTTTTTATTCTACCCTTTAAATTCGTCCTAGATTTAAAAAATATTGTATCCATTTGAAAATAAAAATAAGGCAAAATTAATTTGGTGTGATGCAGTGGATTAGTGTTTAAGAATGCAATGGTTACATGTTCAATCCCGATTCAAAATAAATAAATCAATCAGCTTCACGCTGTATCCCGCACACAGCAGGGAAGCTAGTGTTAAGACACTGCGTTTCCCACTTTCCGCCGAATTATGGAGGCACTGCGTGCTGAGTGGCGGAACTCAACGCCGCACTTTGCCTCGACACCAGAGCGAAGAAATGAAAATATAAATGTAAATAAATATTTCACTTCCTCGAGTGGGGATCGAACCCACAACTAGTCGATTTTATAGTCACACTTTGTGCCTCTGCGCCACGACCGGCCTCGTCCTGGTTTAGAGGAAAAAATATTTCCTTTGCCCCGCTCTAATGGAAAAAGTGTGGCATTGAGTACCGTTACTTAACGCTCAATATCTCTAATTCAAGCGAAAAAGAGAACGGAGTATCCTCTCTAATCTAACCTAACATTAGACTCTCTCTGTCAACCCTTCTATATTAAGATACAGCGTGAAGCTATATGTAAATATGTTCGGTCACCCAACATAAAAAAAATCTTAAGCATTTTTTTTTGGGTGACGGAACCCAACACCGTATTTTGAAACCATGTAAGAAATATATTCAACATATATGTATGTAACAGAAATGTTAGGTATCTAATACAAGTATAACAGCGCCGTAACGATTCGTTAGAACTATGCTCGGCGTTCGAAAATTCAATTAAATAGTTTTGATTGCCACAGAAGTAAGTTTCTTTCTATTTTCAGGTTCTACATAGATCTGTAATTAATAAAGTTTAATCAATACAAATAAAGAAATAATCCATGCTTATCACCCTCTGATACGTTATCTAATTATGCCAAAATAATTTTAATTTATAAGAAAATTTTAATATATAAGAGAGACGTACATTTTTATGTGGCAGATAAACACTGCTAACAAATGTTCAGTAACTTTTATAATAACAATACAATATATATATATATATATATATATATATATATATATATATATATATATATATATATATATATATATATATATATATATATACATAGAATAAGAACATATTATTATTTAAACATTTGGCTTCAGTAAAATAAAATATAGAGTCCTCGAATTCGCATTGTAATCTTGATTAAAAGTTAACAGAATACAATGTTCCGAAACGGCTAAAAACTTTGACTATTCTTAAGTACTATTAATCCTTAAAATAAATATTCAATATTCTTTTAAGAATTAAAAATATAAAAATGGCTGAGCTTCTAGTTGTCTGCTAGTAGGATTAAATAATAAACCGCCCGTAAAGTGATCGAACCCACAACCATCGCGTTTACGCAGAGATGATAATAGAACTCCACATGGTCATAAACCATATATTTTGTTATACTAAATACATTGAATATTAAAAAAATTAAATTAAATTAGCTTCACGCTGTATCCCGCAAGCAGGGTAGGCAGAGGGAACCTAGTGTTAAGACACTCCGTTCCCCACTTTCTGCCGAATTCTGGAGGCATTGCGTGTTGAGTGGCAGAACTCAACGCCGCGCTTAACCTCGACACCAGAGCGAAGAAATGGAAATATAAATTTAAGTAAATATTTCATCTCCTCGAGTGGGGATCGAACCCACAACCGGTCGGTTTTGCAGTCACACCTCATGCCGCTGCGCCACGACCGGCCTCGTTGAATATTGAATATTATAATTATATTAACTTATACGATATAATACAAATGTATAGTGTATCAAATCTTAATTAATTTCTGATCGTAATTAACGATGACGATAGTAAATTAACGTGCTTTCAATGGAATGTTGATAATATAGCATCTATTACATTGTTATAGATGTATGTATGTCACCAGTCAATAGTAATATTATAAATCTGAAGAGTTTATTTGGTTGATAGCTCTAATCTCAAGAACTATTGGTTCAAGTTGAAAAATATTTTTGTGTTGTATAATCAATTTGTAGAGGGAGTTGATTGTGTCAATAAACTACTAGGAAGCCCCTATTATGTTGTAAAGATTCATATAAATAAAAAAATCGATTTTGTTTTTGTTGTTTGTAATCGATTTTCAACTCAATTAAATTAATTCCTACACTTTTCGTCTTCGCTTTATTATTTGGCATCTACGTTACATGAGAAGTGTAGGGGAGCACTAATGGTACGGATAGACTAGTACAGTGTGTTTTTGTCAGCACCATTTTAAATAAAACCACAGTTTTAAGTACTCCATAAAAGCCTAATACAATTTAAAAAATATTTTTTTCACAAAAAAGACAAAGTGATGTAAAGTGATAACGATAATTTTATTATTTATTTGTTGAAACAAATAAATAATATAATTCGTTGTATAATCGAGTCATAGGTATTGGCGGCAAAGATCAAAGTTGTTTAACCTTTAGTAATATTTTTGTAGTAGTATGAGTTTACGGTATTGGTTTCTATTCGTAACTGCGTCACATAAAATACAGATATGGATAAGCATCGTGAAATGAAAAAAAAATCCTACGTCTAAACTGTCGAGGTATCTTGATTAATTTCTTTAGGTAACTCTTTAGGTAAAAAGGAACACTGACACTTCCATCCTGTATGTAGTACACTCAGTATCGTAGTTTAGTGCTTCTAATTACAATATTTATTATAACGTAAAGTTTCTGAACTACAACAAACCTTCGTCATATAGATTTAATCATGAATGTCAAAAGAGCTTTGATGTAATACTACAGGGCAGTCATCTTTACACTGGCGGAGAGAATAGAGTTGGTACTTGTGATAGGGACTCACGCGGTCCTCTGACTATAGTTTGGAATAATAAAAGGACATTGGTAAGCTTCTTGTTTATGTCTTCTTTTTATCTTTAATTTCTTCTGTGGCTTAGAGATTACGTAAATAGAACATAGTGATTGTTTCTCTACAGAGATGCTAACAACATAAATAAGTTGTACCAAACATATAAAATATTCGATCTGGTTTAATAACATATGGCTTAGTGATCTGCTGATAGGTTTCGGTTTCCAACTACTTATTTTTTATAGTTTATTTTTTTTACTACACGCTGCACGCTGCTTCACGATGTTTCCCGCAATAGCAGAGTAGACATTGTGATTCTGAGTTCTCATTAAAACACTTCCCACTTAGAAGAAATGAAAATATAGACTTCGCTAACCAAACCGGATTCACAATATTAATTTCTCATACTTCTTTAAAAATGACGTAGCTTCAATTTATCAAAAATATTTTACATTATTCCTTATAATAGTTAATTGAAAGTGTATATAAACTTTAATTTAATATTTTTTTCCCTTTATGGCTGGTATTGTATCTTTCGGATTGGACAACAGATGTCAAGCCGGCTTCCCTTCCGTTTATACCAGGGCAACAGCCTTTCTTTCATGTATTAATGTGAATTTGTGAAGAATATTATGAATAATTAAACAAAAGGAAAAGATTAGACGTAAGATTAAATAAATTTGCTGACGTAGATATTTTTTTTTTCTTCAATATGAACTTATCCATTTTAAATGAGAAGACTTGAGAGAATGAATTATTATGTATTAATATTTTTTTCGCTCTGGTGGCAAGGTAAAAACGCAGCGTGAAGTTCTGCCATTCAACACGCAAAGCCTCGAAAAATTCGGGAGAAAATGGAGAGCAGAGTGTCTTAACACTATGTAGGCAATGCTACTCTGTTATAAGCAGAATACAGCGTAAAGCCGATTTTTTTAAATATATTTCAAAGTATATCTGACTTTATATTAATATATAAAATATAAACAACACGTTCTTCTTAACACTGTGTTCGGTTTGAAATTTGAATAATGGTACGAAGCGGCATTTATATAAATGTTTGTAAACAAATTCTCCCGAAACAGACGACCGGCAAAGTATGAAAAATTGGAACACGTGATTTTCATAACACTTCGTTTAGACTAGCTACAAACGATATTAAACATTGACGTGAAATTTACGATAGTTTCACGACTTACTACTGCCATTATAGTTTATAGTAAAATATGATTATAATAGATTGAGGATATTGTGGTCCTGTGGGACAAGAGTATGACTATAGACTCGATGGTTCTGGTTTCGATTACCACTCGGTGGAATAAAATATTTAAAATTTTCCTTTTTTTGGTCTGGTAACAAAGTAAAGCGCGGCGTTAAGTTCATCCAGACCTGTCATTCAAGAGCTAACTAGAATTTACTCCTCGCTATATAACGCACATAACAATTTAGACAAAGGGAACCTGGAAACCTAGTGTTAAGATACTTCGTTTAACATTAACACTTCTGTTCTACTTTCTGTTGAATTCTTGAGGCTCGGAACTCAACGCCGCGCTTTACCTCCTTACCTGGGCGAGGATATGAAAACCACAACCGTTGTATTTACAGTCGCACGCTTAAAATGCTGCGCCACGATCCCCACTAACATTTAAAATAAAGATTTTCAATTTTATAACCAAACCTAGAATATAGATTGTATTTCTTATTTGCAAAACATATAAGTATATATTCATCCTTGTATTCTCTGAGGTGATCTCACGAACTTTGTTAAACAACTCTCAACAAGTAGTATAAAACAAAAGCATCTAGAGAGCTACTGGATCAACTTACAACTACTATTACACCAATGTATTATTTGTTAACTTCTACACTTCAAGGATAAGCAGTATTGTGTTACTTGGAAACACTTTAAATTGTTACTTTACGTAGGTATATAAATAATAATAATTGTTAACAACAAGCTAATTAAACTGTAATCGTATATTTTTACCGTTTTCACTCTTTATCACTCTTATAGCAGAGCTGCTAGTAGGTACTAGTAGGTAAAGTTAAGGTCAAGGTCGAGGCCAGTCGTGGCGCAGCGGCACAAAGTGTAACTATAAAACCGACTGGTTGTGAGTTCGATCCCCACTCGAGGAGATGAAATATTTACTTAAATTTATATTTCCATTTCTTCGCTCTGGTGTCGAGGCAAAGCGCGGCGTTGAGTTCTGCCACTCAACACGCAATCCCTCCAGAATTCGACAGAAAGTGGTGAACGGAGTGTCTTAACACTAGGTTTAATTAAACACACATAAGATACACACAAGTACAACACACACATGCACAAAAGTTGCATGGAGAAGTTAAGCGACAGCATTAGATAACATTGACTAAGGTACAGTATTCAATTCCATAACTTTAATTTTTTTAGCTTGATGCTGTATCCTGTTTATAGCAAAATAAGCAGAGGGAATCAGTTAACCTAATGTTAAGACACTCCGTTCCCCACTTTTGCCGATTATTTGAGGTTCGTTGCGAGTGAGAAGCGAAACTCAGCGCTTTACCTCCTTATCAGCTTTACGCTGTATCCCGCAAGAAGGGTAGCCAGAGGGAAGTGTTAAGACACTCCTTTCCCCACTTTCCGCAAAGTTCTGGAGGCATTGCATGTTTGCACCTGAGCGAAGAAATGAAAATAAAATGTAAATAAATATTTTATCTCCTTGAGTGGGGATCGAACCCACAACCAGTCGATTTTGCAGTCACACTTTGTGCCCTTGCGCCAAGACTGGCCGATTTTTGAAGCTGATTATTTATTTTTTTAGATTTTTGTATTCACCTCCCTTTCGATTCATCGATCGAATTGCACCCTGTCTATTATGCGTTTGAAATAACAAAGAAATTCCTTACAAACACAAGCAACTGTACACTTCAAACGAACCAACTACAGTGATTTACGCTTTCTTGCAACTTCATTTTAGAATAAATCAAGTGAACTACGAAGCAAAGCAAAAGCAATGGCTGGGAACATAAATAATAGGAATTTATATCGTTAGTACAATACGGCATCCCTAATGACCCCTAACCGTGTAATTACGGATCAAGGGTCGATACCTATGAATTGTACTATAATTAATTGGTAACGCATTTCATTGTGTTTGTTTGTATTGAAAATCTGTGGATATGTATATATACGAGGCCAGTTGAAGCGCAAGGGCACAATGTCTGACTGTAAGTTCGACAGGTTGTAGGTTCGATACCCTCTTGAAGAAATTAAATGTTTATATTTTCATTTCTTTGCTGTGGATAAGAGCGGCGTTGAATTCCATCATTTGACAAGCAATGCTTCCAGAATTCGGTGGAAAATGAGTAATGGAGTGTCTTAACACTAGGTTTCTTCTGACTACCCTGCTATGAGGGATAAGGCGTGAAACTAAAAACAAAGATACTTACAAAAAGTGTGAAGCTATATTTTTATATTTCAACAATAAATCAATTTCAATAAAAAGCTTACGCTCTATTGTACTCCATATATAGCAGAGGAAGTAGAGGGAACTTAATCATCGACACTTTGTTCCCCGCTTTTCTTCCAATTTACGAGACGAGACGATCCAGCTTAAAAATTATCGAAATTTACAAAGAAGCTAGTTGTAGCTCAGGGTCACGAGTCTGTCTGTAAACACGACGGGTTGTGGAGTCGATTCAAACTCGAAAAAATAAAAAATATTTAATATGTTTATTCGATTATCTTCGTTCTGATGTCAAGACAAAGCGCAACGTTGAGTTCTTTCACTCAAAATGCAATGCATCTAGAACTCCGCAGAAAATGAGGCACAGAGTGTCTTAACACTAGGTTCCCTCTACTTACCCTTGAACATGCTGAATAAAAGCAAACCTATAAAAAACGTCACATGTACATTAAAACTTTTTGACAATTATCCACTTTTTGATAATTAAAACTTTTAGTATACGTCAAAAAAATCCCCAAAATTCCTTCCGATCAATTTTGATTCAAGTTCAATTTTGATTAAGTTACACATACAGTTAACAGAGGCAAAGGGAGGGGACTAAATAACGATGTCTATAACTTTGAACAACTTATACAGACAGAACTATATCTATTTGGACGCATTCCAAACTGGTACATTCATCAATTAAGCTTTGCTATCTTAACGTTTAATGTGATCTCCGGATATTGCAGCATTTCAGATGAGATTAGGAGTGTTTCTCATAAGTTGTTATATTATGGCAGTTGTAAGATCGACTGTAAACTGTGGTAGGTTAGAATTCAGATCCCATTCGAGGAAAGGAAATATATTAATGTGGTTGGTTTTGAGTTCCGCCACTCAACACTAATTGACAATTATTTCCAGGATCCCTCTGCCTAAGTAAAGTCCACTGTCATCAACCTCTTCATACATGCCCTCCGGAGGGTCCTCATGCTTTTTACGTGATATTCCTCCAGTATCACATACCACTCGTATAAAAAAAGGTAAGCAGGAACGTAATGTTAATCACATTCTATTTTCCGTGACTCCTTATTAAATGACGAAATTTGACAATGCGTTAATAGTAAGGGAAGTCTAAACTGACGTGATATCAAAAAAAAAGACTTACACCCAACAAATTGAAAGTACTCTGAAAACACTGAAAATTGTAAAGTAATGTAAAAACACCAATATTTTTTTATTCCCAACAAATTCTACACAAGTATTGAGTATAATCGAACGACCATATAACTTAACCCGCTTTACTCGAAAGCACTCCGCCTATATATTTTTACTGCAGTGCGTGCTTGGTATTTGAAGTGATGTAATATCAGCATTTCAAGAATAACTATTACTCAATCAAGTTGAATGGTCGTCGTATGGGTGAGGCCGTCGTGGCCCAGAAGTACAAACGTGCGACTGTAGAGGCGACGGTTGTGGGTTGGTTCCCACTCGCGAGAATGAAACATTTATTATCTTCCTTTCCTCGCTCTAGTAACGAATTTAGTTCCATCACTCAATACGTATTTGGCAGAAAATGATTAAAAGAAGCATTGTTTTGAAAACGGTGTATGTTAACGTTACGTTTCCACTATCATCCCTATATCCCTCTGTCTATCCTACTATGTGCGGGATACAGCGGGAACATGCTTTCAAAATAACGCGGTTTCAGATGTAATCGCTTGGATTTGATATAGGTACATACATGGTTTAATTAACATTAAACAGCCACTATCAGCGCGACGGTTGTGGGTTCGATTTTCAATCGGGGGAATTTATTGCTTTCATTTCTTTGCTTTGGCAAAGCGGAGACTTGGACTTGGACTTGGAACTCAAAAAATTAGGCTGAAAGTGGGAAAATAGTGCTATCTAGCCGATTAAGATATATTAAGCATTTTCTTGTTTGTTTGTAAAAGTATTTTGTTTTTTAATATTTGTTGCCCAAAGATACATTTTAAGTTAAACACAATGCAGGATTCTGTTAACTTAAAAACAGATTTACAACGGACAGAAGATATACGAGTATATTTATTTTAACTTTCATTTAGGCGAAGGCATTTTTTAACTGGATCTTTTTTTATGCATTCTCTTATTGTGTACAATTTTTCCTTCTTCTTATAGAATAACAATAATATTCGTTATTATGTTATTTCATTGTTATCCGAATTGAAATCGCATTCTAAATTTCAGCTCAATGGAAAGTAAATCAAAATCAATTTGCAAGATTTCACATATACAACTAACACGGCAAGTTGAATAAAAGCTTGTAAAAACTGGTTATAAAGTTAAATAAAATAAGGCTATAGGTTTAATCCATAATTATTCAAGATTTTGTATATCATATCAATATCAGCTTCACGCTGTATCCCGCACACAGCAGAATAGGCAGAGGGAACCTAATGTTAAGACACTCCGTTCCCCACTTTCCACCGAGTTCTATAGGCATTGCGTGTTGAGTGGAGGAACCCACCAGTTTGCCTCGACATTAGAGTGAAGAAATGAAAATATTAATATAAGTAAATATTTTATCTCCTCCAGTGGAAATCGAACCCACAACCAGCTGATTTAATAGTCACACTATGTACCCCTGCGACATGACTGGCCTCTTAACACGCAATGCATTAAGATTTTATAATAATATTGAATTTAAAGTTGAACTAAAAAATTTTGAATTAATTCAATTTTGAATTGAATTTATTTATTTTTAGTTTACTATATATTGATTTCTTTATCTCAAGATGTACTCGTAAAATTTCAAAGAAAATATAAATTAACTATTAAAATGAATGTTTCATAAAAAAAACGTAAATGTCAAAGTAAAATTTATGTCAGCCCATAGATTCCGTATAGGTTACTTTTAGTACAAAACCAAGCATTGTACTAACAACGCAGAGATAATGCTCCGTAGTTTACGAGCGATCAGAATTAACCACTTCGTTCCGTTTATGGCCGTTGTACATTAAGACAATGTGGGTATAAATGTTGCGAATAACGGTACTATATAAAATCGGTTAAATTTGATATAAGAGATTTTGAAATAGCATGGAATTGTTAAATTTTATATAAAAATGCGTTTTTTTCTTATTTTCTCGCTCTATTCTGCATGTAGCTTGGTAGGTAGTGGGAATCTAGTATTAAAGCCTAATTTTGGGTTGTTACCATGGTGCTTTGTTTTGTTATCAGAGCCAAGTTTGAATGTTTAAATGTTAATTATTTCTCTAAGAAGAGTCAATTCTATTAAGAGTCAATATGGACAATGGGGGGAACGGAGTGTTTTTCTTAATTTCTCTTTATTTATCCGGCTAAAAGGGAAAAAGCGTGAAGCAGCTATCAATAGCTCATCAACATCACAATCGATACGTGAGCATAGAACAATGTATGTAGATAAAACCGTCTATGAGAGTGACATTTCCTACTCTACTCTCTATATAGCGCGCTTTACGTGCTTGTATGAGACTTGACAGTTTAAACGTTATCGCGCTGTAATAATGTAGAGACTAAGTATATCGAAGTAGGTATGCGTGAAGTTTATGTATGTAAGTGAAGGTTTTAGGTTCGATATCTGACTAAAGTAATTAATGAAAAATACTTTCTAGAAAATCTATACAATTTTTTAACTGTAGCGGAATTTGGACCCGCGCTTCTTGTAAAATGTCCAACAGCTCTCACCATTAAGCTATACGTTCTCATCAAGCTACGTCGAAATACTTATACGCTTAATACAAAAAGGCTCCTAAATTTGGCGGAAAGTGAGGAATGGAGTATCTTAATACTAAGTTCTCTCTGCCTACCCTGCTGTGTGTGGGATACAGCGTAAAGCTATAAAAAAATTAAAAATAATTATCTTAAGAAACTTTCTTAAAACAGTACCCAAAGTTCCAAACTTACCAAACTATTCTGATTACCTTTTTTGTATTCCGAACACGGAGTGTGTACCTATACCCTATAAACTTGTGCTTTTACAAATACTTTTATTGAAATAAAACTATGTTTTTCGAACGGAAATTGACTTCGTTTATATCGTTATTCGATATTATCAAGCAGTTATTATATTTAAGATAGATATTTTTATCTTATTACAACTGAACTTATAAGTTTTACGTATTTTTCATATTTTGTATACAGCAATAGTTTTTGGTAACAATTTATTAATGGGATGAAATATATTTACATTGGGTTCCCAGGTTCCATTTTCCTACCTAGAATGTGTGGAATACAGCGTTCAGCTATAAAAAATAAATAAACGAATAGTTACATTAGTATAGCTAGTAGAAAAAAAAGTATCTTAAAATTAGCCTCTTTCTACTTACTCAACGAAATGCGAGACAAATGCTAAGGTACAATTTCACCACCATCCATCGTCATTGGCGCTACCGATCTTTAGCTTGGCATGATAGGAAGTGGGAACCTGGAAACCTAGCATTAAAACATTCGAATTCTATTAAGATACTTCGGTTCCCCGCCGCTTTCCGCCGAGGCATTATGTATTGAGTAACGCCGTGTTTTTTTTTTCCACATATTACTATATATTTTCCACACATTAATTTTAATGTTAATTTAATAAGTTTTGTAAAACCTGCAATCAAAAAAAAATTGGATTTATTTTCTAAGCAAATGATAAAAATTAAACAAGCTCAGATAAAATTAGTTTCAAAATAGTATTTGTATAAAGAAAAGTAAATCAAAAATTTTAAAGAATTACTACCTTAAAAATATAAATATTGACCATCGAACCCAAAATTATCCTTATCAAATATATAATAAGACTCTTTTAACTTCACGCATATATCAGGAAAGATTGAGAGAAATTTGTGACGAAGCACTCCGTTCTCCGCTAAAACTGGAAACAAAAATATCCCCCCGAGGAGGAGTCGAATCCATAACCGTCGAGTCTTAGTCTTCTTTACAGTCAGATACTGCCCCACTTCGTAACGCATTCCATTTTCTAACACCATCTCTCTTTTCACTTAAAAATAAAAAAAAACTATACAAATTATTATAAACCACTAAGTAGTTGGTCGGTAGCCATTTTAAATGTATCAAAAATAATATTAATTTAGCAAATAACTGGTAATAATTTATACTTTTTTCCACATCGTAAGTTCTTAGTTTACGGTTCGTTTCGTTCACAAACCCGAGTTGCAAAACTGCGCCAATATTTAAAGAAACAAATCTGCTTTGGTACTTTCGAAGTGTACAATATTGTTGATTGCATAATACTTGTTTTAATCTCTATTAATCTGTACTTCTATTTTATTATAAAGCTGAAGAATTTGTATGAAGCTGAATTTGTTTGTTTGAATGGACTAATCTCACGAACTACTGGTCCAAATTGTAATTTCTTTTTCGCTTCACGCGGTATCCCGCATATAGGTAGGTAGTAGGTAGGCAGAGGTATCCTAAGAATCTAGTGTTAAGTCACTCTGGTCACGTCTAGTCACGTCTTCCCATTAAGGATAGTTTCGTTCATCATTTTCCCATATTCTCGAGGCATTGCGTGTTGAGTGGCTTTGCATGGTTACTAGAACGAGAAAATGAAAATATTAAATATTTCATTCTCCAGAGTGGGAATCGAACCCACATCCTGCTCCAATTAGAACGAGTTGTGGCACAGGGGCACAAAGTGTGTAAAATTGACTGGTTGTGAATTCAATCCCTACTTGGGAAAATGAAATATTTATTTAAATTTATATTTTTATTTCTTCGCACTGGTGTCGAGGCAAAGCGCGGCGTTAAGTTCCGCCACTCAATACGCAATGCCTCCCGAACTCGGCGGAAATTCATGCGGAAAATACGGATTGCATTGACTTAGAAGCTTGATATTATCTGTGTTCCAAGGGACCATAAACCGATAAACTTGACTTAATAGTTGATATTAATTTCAGCGTGATACTTGACCGGCGGTCAAAAAAGTGATCCTATAAGAGTTTCGTTTTCACCTTTTACATACGGAACCCTAAAATTAGTCATATACAGTTTTATAGGCTTTTATTTTACTAGCCGTGTTTGATGAATGATGATGATGAAGTTTGTTAGTGTTACAGCATTGCTTATAGGTATAATAAATTGACATATATAATATTGTAAATTAAATTTGCAAATTTGAAATTTTCTATTACTACAACGCAATGCTAACGTTATTTAAGTGTTTGATTTAATAAGGTTTAATAAATTAAGATTTTTTTCCTAAATACGACACAATACATGGGCCAAATCCCACATCCGACCTACTAGCGTCTAGACGAGAAAAAAACCCTACACTATATTTACTAAAATCCGATTTTTTACTGGCTAGAACATTTATTATATTGTTGTCAACATAATACTATCACAAATTACTGCAAAAAACCTGAGAATGAGAACTTGTGCCAGAAATTGTCACTGTGGCCACCCATCAATCATGTCAAGGCCACGAATGAAGAATTAAGTCATTTTGAACCTTACTAGTATTTAACTTTATATGGAATATTATCACTGAATAGAAAAGGTTTTATAAATTAGTCTTCATGCTAAAGAATATTTCTTATACAAATATTTATTTATATTTATAATATAATTATCTTTTTATACAAATATTTATTATAATGTACATATTAGATAATTTAGGCCGTCGCAGCGCAGGCCCAAGCGTAAACGCGATGGTTATGGATTTGATTCCCACTTGGGGAAAAGAAATAGCGCGCTTAAGCAGAGAAAGGAATAAAATTTAAGGCTAAGCACGTTTTTAGCTTTACGCTGTATTAGCAGTAGTAGTCCACTCATAAAAGTGTAGACAGAATACACTCCGTTCCCATTGAGACACTTTCGTTCCGCACTTTCCGTCAAAGTCTTGAGGCATTGCGTTTTAAGTGGCGGAACTCAAAGTAGCCGTATATTAAAATGTGTTTTTATTTATTAAACTAGAAATAAACAAATCTTTATTATATTTTTTATACATATTTTGTAGAGACGAACGCAAACATTATATTTCTAAACTTCTCTTGACCTTTCCATATTTTATGAGAGATAATAGATAACTGCGCCACGACAGTGACCCATATAAAGATATCATAAATAAGAATAACTTTATTTATGACTTTTATATACGACACCATTGTAGCGCAGTTAGTTGCAATGTTTAGTTGACTTTCATTTCAAATTCTACGTAATTTGTTTATATTTATCATATAAATGTTTTCTTTCGAATTATTAGAAAAAACTGATCAAGTGTGAGTCGGACTTGTCTACTGAGGGTTCCGGACCAATTTAAAACTGTAGGTCAACTGGAATTAAAACTTATACTAAGTTGAGAAACATAAGTTTGCAGTCGTATGCACTCATTTTGTATGGAGTGAACAATAATTGTCAGCTTCACGCTGTATCCCGCACACTGCAGGGTAGGAAGAGGGAACCTAGTGTTAAGACACTCCGTTCCCCACTTTCTGTCGAATTCTGGAGGCATTGCGTGTTGAGTGCCAGAACTCAACGCCGCGCTTGTCCTCGACACCAGAGCGAAGAAATGGAAATATAAATTTAAGTAAATATTCAAATATGTAATGTAATGCGAAATGGAGCCAAATTTGAAGAAAAGATTGATATAGAGATACACTTGAATTTTGATATAATTATATTTCTGTCTACCCTGCAAAAATGGAAAAATGATTTAAAATGATTAAAAACATAAATATATAATAGTAAATTAAAAGTAAATTTAAGGCCAGTCGTGGCGCAGGGGCACAAAGTGTGATTGTAAAATCGACGGGTTGTGAGTTCAATCCCCACTCCAGGAATAGAAATATTTATTTAAATTTATATGTTCATTTCTTCGCTCTGATTGCTGATTTTTTTTTATTTAAATAAAAAAACGAAGTGATATTTTACAAACTGTAATAAAAAAGATGAGAAAAATAAAAATAATATATTTTAATCCGGCCCATACATTCATATGTAACGACGTACATAAAACTGCGAGTGAATGCTAATAGAGCCGCCAAGCTGGCATCCCTCCACGATATTTACGTTTGACCTTGTGGAATAGGAAATTTCATTTTTTTAAAGTAAAAAGAGTAAAAACTTTTCTTTCTATTATATAAAAAAAATCATACCACTGATTTCTTTAATTTATATTGCAGTGTAAAATTAAAAATATCTCTATATGGCCGTCTGTATGTCCGTTTTGTAACAACCTTTTCCTTAATAACGCTTGGAGATATCACTAAACCGAGGGATCTGGGAACCTAGTGTTTCCATACCATTTCTCATAGAAAGAATTCCATTCCCCACTTATCGCCGAATTTTTGAAGCATTGTGTGTTGAGTGGCGGAACTCAACGCCGCACTTTGCCCCGATACGAGAAGGAAAATATGAAAATATGTATTAAAAATTGGTTTCCCGCTAGCAGGAATCGAAACCACAACTGAACTTTGAATTTACATATAAATGTATACATACTAAACCAATTATTATATTAAAAGACTTGTAGTCTGACAGATTTAAGTCAAGGGGCCAACAGCGTCACAACAGAAACTTATCACACTTCTTAGAGACAGTTACAAAAGATTTGTCGACGTGACTCCCTAAATCCTCTTTCTACTAACTTAAAATACAAGATAACAAGAAACAACTTATTTGAACACTTAAGCATTGTCTCAAGAGCAGTTAATTGGAGTTGTTAACTTTTATTTGTTAAATGTTTCTAACAATACATAACTTTAGTGACTAATATTACTTTTAGATAATTTAGCAAAAAAATATTGATATCTATGGGATCTTAGTGCAGTTTTTGAAGTTCTTCGTTCTCTTCTTATTTTTTTTTTAGATTCATATGGTAAACACAGGATTAGGACCTAGATAGAGCTTAAGTGGATTAATGGAGTTACCAAATTCCTTATAACTCAAAGCTTAAAATATTGGAATATAGCCGCACTGAAGAGAAGATTATCACTGACGATGATCACAATTGATATATTTACCAATTTTTTTTTCAATTTAACACTCATTTTTTTCTGGCACAACAGGATAGATAGAGAACTTAGTGTAAAGACATTTCAAATGCCATTTAACGTGCGAATTTAAGACATTGAATGGCCTTGGCGGGACTTCACATTTAGCTTTGTATTTTTCTTGGATTATTTTACATGCATTTTTATTCACACTGTATTCTGCCGAATCCTCGAGCATGTTGAGTGACGGAACTAAGCACCGCGCTTTGCGTCGTTACCAAAGCAAGGAAATGAAAATATTAAATATATCACGAACCCGAGCGAGAATCGGACCCACAACCATTGCGTTTACAGTCACACGCTTGAACCACTGCGCCACGACGGCCTCGTTTGTATATAATTTATGCACAAACGGCGCACTTAACGCTGAAAACCATTCTATTCTGAATTGTGAATTACTATTGAGTTTTGAGGCCGGTCGTGGCGCAGCGGCACGAGGTGTGACTGCAAAATCGACTGGTTGTGGGTTCGATCCCCACTCGAGGAGATGAAATATTCACTTAAATTTATATTTCATTTCTTCGCTCTGGTGTCGAGGCTAAGCGCGGCGTTGAGATTTGCCACTCAACATGCAATGCCTCCAGAATTCGGCAGAAAGTGGGGAATGGAGTGTCTTAAAACTAGGTTCCCTCTGCCTTCTCTGCTCTGTGCGGGATACAACGTGAAGCTAATTTTTTAATTTTTTTTATTGAGTTAATGAGTATTTAACAATAAGCAAATTGTATAGACACGAACAAGTGGTAATGGGGCAGAAATTAGTGGTTTGATAACACAAAATTGCACCGTACGTATTTATTTTTTTTAGCTTCACAATGTATCCTGCACATAGAAAGGTCCGTTGGTTAATCTATAACTAAGACACTCCGTTCCCATTTAGTCACTTCCGTTCCTCACATTCCGCCGAATTAGATTGGATTTGATTGGCTCGAGGCTTTGCATGTTGAGTGGCGGAACTCAAAACCGCGCTTTGCCTCAGTACCAGAGCGGTGGAATGAAAATATTAAACATTCAATTTCTTCGAGTAGAATCAAAGTCACAACCTCTCGCGTTTACAGTATCACGCTTGTGCCCCTACGCCACGACTAACACGCCATACTTAAATACATAAATTACACTATTTCATAGTGATATTAAGTATTTAATTAAAAGTTTGAGAAACTATGGATGTTTTCAATATTTTTTGTACCCTATTTGAACCCTATCGTACGCAGATGTGTTTTATTGGTCCTTTTTACTTGATTGTGTATTGTTGATATAACTTTATAGCGTTATGGGAGATTTTATGGGAGAACTTGGGTCATCATAAGCATGGCATATTTTGTTCCGGACTAAGTACCATCGTAAAAGTAGCCGATATTGTTTTAGTTTAAGTGTAAATATTATATATATATTTGTTGTTACATTGTAGTGTAAGCAGTATACATACAAGTTGAAGTAATACGATAACCAATACGAAACGCAATTCATATAATGGCCTAAGATCGCATAGAATGAGGCCAGTCGTGACGCAGGGGCACAAAGTGTGACTGTAAAATCGACTGATTATGGATTCGATCCCCACTCGAGGAAATAAAATATTTATTTACATTTATATTCTCATTTCTTCGCTCTGGTGTTGAATTCCGCCACTCAACACGCAATGCCTCCAGAACTCAGCGGAAAGTGGGGAACGGTGTGTCTTAACACTAGGTTCCCTCTGCCTACCCTGTTGTGTGTCGGATACAGTGTGAAGCTGATTTTAAGATTCCGTTGCTTAAATCTGTAGGGATCTGTTTTTCTAATGAAACTTAAGAATGATATATGGTAGTAGAATAGATTACACTAGGGTTGCCGAGGAGGTGAAGAATCCTGCCGCAACCTTTAATAATTTTTTTTCGTAATGCGTTTTTGCAGAAAATTGCACTCATATGTTTTTTATGTCACGCCCACATCATTTGAAAGAAAATCTATAACACATGGTTGCCTGGAAAATAACTGCCGCAAGCAAAGGTTTCCATTATTTGAAATATTTCATTCCCGTTCCGTTTGACTATGAGAATAGACGAAGAAATGCGCGGTCGTCTTATCTTTTAAAGTAAAATATTATATAATAGAAGGTCAATCTTAAAATCAATGTTTATTCTAACTGTTCACCTGTTAAATATACTTAATATGATTATATTATATTTTAATCATATTAAGTACATACAAAAAATTATTTAAAGATAAAATCATCCTTATTTTTCAAGTGAAGTAATGAATCCATTACATTGAGTGTTTGCTAAATCTGTTTTCTAAATACTAATACACATTTAAATTATCATTTAAAAACGACTAAATTATTTAATTTAACAAATGTTTACGTATATCAATCTACTATAAGGTATTAATTGCATTATGTTTCCTTAATATAATGAAGGGTGTCAACTATTTTTTTTTTGAATTAAGAAAATATGGAAAAGTACATTTCAATAAACTCTCCCTCTCTCTTCGTCATTAGAGAAAAATATAAAATATTAAACATTAAAGTATACTTACGTTTCGCATTAAAAAATAATTTAAAAATAAGTGATAACCGTGCATTGTTCCGCACATGCCGATCGCCTATTCTCTTAGTAAAACGGAACCGGAATAAAATATTTCAAATGATGGCAACCTTTGCTTGCGGCAGTTATTTTCTTGGCAAACATGTGTTATAGTGTTGAGAAAAAAATAAGCTTTAATTTGATATATAATTTATTAAAAAAACACATGGATGCAAATAATACCATTAAGTGACCTATTTAAATCAGGCAATTAAACAAGAGCGAGAAATGAAATTATAAATTTAAATAATTATTTTGTTTCATCAAGTGCGGATCGAATCTACCAGCCGCGTTTACAGTCAAACTTTGTAACACACCCACTGCGGGCCTCTATGTCTTGAAGTTAAAGCGGAAAGTAGAATATTAAAACGAAAAGTAGATTTCTGGCAAACTTTCAAAATTTGGAGAATTAAGTGGCGGAAACTAATGTTGTTTTTTGTTTATTAAAATCATTAATACAACCCACAGCCGTCGTATCATTACGCGCGGTCGCGTGTGGCCAAGTTCAGTAAAACAGAACTGGCGAGCAGCACCGAGGGTAATTTTACACGAACCATTTGAAGCCACTTTTTACCCCTTCATAACTCAAAAAGTATTCCACCTAAACCTGTCAAAATTGGCTTAAAAATTTAAACCCGCGATTTGTATACGTGCATCAAATTTCATAAACACAGCTTAAACGGTTATTTAGATAATGAAGTCCGAAAATCGTTAATTTTAACAGGGGGTCGACTGACCTATAGACCTTAATTCTAACCCAGTTCTAGATGACCTAGAACGGTGAAATTTGGCATCCAGTTAAGTGATTGGGTGTACATAAAGGAAAAACTCCGAAACTAGTAATTTTTTATCATTTTACTTATAAATTTTCAATAAATAGATTCTATTAGGAACATTCACTTATAGTGCCTGTAATGTAAGAATAGCAATCAAAGTTGATGACAGCCAGTATTTAGACTCAATACCTATTAAATGTTATATATTATTGCTCTTATTTAAATGTCAGGCGTTAGTAGATATTTTCTTTGTTTGTAGACTAGCTTCAATAGTGTTACGTCTCCGTCTCCGTCTAAAAGAAGATATTATCTTCAAGAATCTGTACTGTAGTCCTAAGACTTTTAACTTACACATATCAGTTTTAGTACTTATAATTAAGAGTACTTGTATTTTTTTTTTTTTTTTATGGAAAAGGACAAGGCAAACGAGCGTTCGGGTCACCTGATGGTAAGTGATTACCGCCGCCCACGGCCCCGTGCAACACCAGAGGAGCTACAGGTGCGTTGCCGGCCTTTGTATAGTCGACTATCGTATTTATTAATCTAATCAATCTAGCTTTATCGCTTTATCCATTGCGGGGTAGTTAGAGAAAACGAGGTTCCAAACGCTACGGCCTCTGCATAACTCTTTTGCCTCGTCAACAACTTTTGTTTACATAACTTCCGGAGAGTCCTCATGCTTTTTCATAACCTTCCTCCAATATCTTTGATACAGTGTTTTCGGAGGAATCATATATATTACGGTAAGGTCGTGGCGCAGCAGCACGAAGTGTGACTGTAAAATCGACTGGTTCTGGGTTCGATCCCCACTCGAGGAGGTGATATATATACTTAAATTTATATATTCATTTCTTCGCTCTGGTGTCCAGGCTAAGCGCGGCGTTGAGTTCTGCCACTCAACACGCAATGCCTTCAGAATTTGGCAGAAAGTGGGGAACGGAGTGTCTTAACACTAGGTTCTCACTGCCTACCCTGCTGTATGCGGGATACAGCGTGAAGCTGATTTTTTTAATTATTAAATTATAATTTTTGGTTGAGGTCAGTTGTGGTACATAGGACTACACTTCAAGTGACTGTCAAAACGACTGGTTGTGGATTCGATCCCTACTCGAGTAAAGGAAATATTTATTTAAATTTATGTTTTAATTTATTAGCAAAAAACGGGGAACGAAGTGTCGTAACACTAGGTTCCCTCTGCCTACCCTGTAGTGCTTACTTATTTAAGTTAATATTTAGGTAAATGAGCTTCGCTCGTATGAAGCAGAGGGAATGTAAAAGACACCAGGAAAGGAATATGTGACAATAGGTAGATCACCATACCATCCACCTTTAGCAACTCAGTCATTGCCAATAAGACTAAACCCAGGTACGGAGTAGAACGTATTTAGGTAAACAACGCTTTAACCAAGCTATAGATAACAGAATGGCATGGTTGTTAGTTCTATTGAAGCAAGCGTATCAGGATAACGAACTGGTGATCTAAAGAACATTAAAGTTTTTCAAATGATCTGAAAAACAAGAATCAATGACGACTCTTTGGGAAGCACTTGATATACTGTGGAAAGTACAGATGTACTTGATGAGTCCAATGACGTCGTAGATAAACCTGCAGACTCCAGCACTATAGCAGACCATACACAAACATCCCTTTTAACCACCAAAAGTGGCTCAGAACGCCGTGTAAAATTAGAAAAAAATACTCGGCTGCAAGGTTCACTTGCAATGGCTTTTGTGCAATTTTGAGGAGTATATGTGGCAGGAGGAAACTTCTGGAAGAGGATAGGTGGGACTGGAGGAGTTCGAACGATAGAATCCCGGTCAAAATTTATAAAGACGGTAATGTACCTTGTACAACTACTAGACTTCTTACCAATTCGGGAAAATAAGGACCACTATAAGAATGCCATGTTTGAATTTTTTGCAGTCTAGAAAGTCATCAAACAAAACAAGATCAGGACGAGCAAGAAAATTATACTTGCCTTCCCGGGTGGATTCTTAACTTTGAGAGTAAAAATTTAATGAGAAAAACATTCTTATAAGACATATTAATTGTATATAGACAGAAATGTAATTAATAAATGTGATAGATAGGGCAATTAGATATAATAATAAGATTTAAAAAAGTTACGGACCAAGTGTCTGCAATGGTATTAAATTAATAAATATCATTTGATAAAAAATGTATAATTAGAAGTATCAAATTTCAAAACGCAGCGTAATTACTTTCTTTCTTATCTGTCAACTGACAGCTGCCATTTGATAAAGCAACAAAATGTAAACTACACTCAAGATTCATACACAAATATAAACTACTCAGATATAACTAATTATAATCTTAAGAATAATAAACCTGAATTATATTTTAATAAATAAAGAAAATCTTTCTTCGGGTCACTACGATGGTTGTGTTCCAGTAAACCAGAATATTAATAATGCATCTATTTCTCCCGATAGACTTAAAGAGAAGAAGTCTTTGAAGGAAAATAAAAAGTAGTCGTAAAGGAGCCGTCCACAAAACGTAAACCAAGTCGATGAAACGTTAAAATCCAAAAAGTTTTTAAGAATCCAAAGGGTTTTTAACCGATATAAAACCTTAAAGTAAAAAAAATCCAGTTGTAGATAAAAATTCCTCGAAGTTGTACTATGCAAAGAAAAAAATATTGTATACTAATGATAAAATATCGTATGCTAAAGAAAATGACATAATTAACAAATTAACAGATGACATTGGAAAGTATTAGAAGATGAAAAAAAATAAAAATTGGTTCTTGGGTGTCGTAAAACTATACTAGATAATTACTGTAAATTTTACATCGCGTTCGAAATAAAACTACAATATGTATGGAAAAAACATTTCGTGTAACCAAGACATAACAGAAATTTGTAATACCTTTCTATTAAGTTCTTGCAGTAGAATTTTAACATGTGAATGTAATAAAGAACCATACAGTTATGAAAGTACGTATAAAATGTTGTGTTCGGATGAAACTGTACTAGTGAACGATGAGGGCCAAGCTGAGATATATAATTATTTACATATTGAACATAATAATGTATTTTAGTAGGTCTTGTAGTCTCAAACAATGTTTATTAGATGAATCAATCCAAGAAGTTCCGCCACTCAACACGCAATGCCTCCAGAACTCGGCAGAAAGTGGGGAATGGAGTGTCTTAACAATAGATTTCGTCTGGCTATCTTGATGTGTGAGGTACACAGCGTGAGGCTGATTCAATTTTTTAAATTTAAAATATATAAATTTAAAGTCAACCATATACTCGTATGTATTTAAATTAATATCTAATCAGAGTCAAGAATTTTTAGACAAAGTTAAAATACTTTATAACATTTGAGACCAGTCGTGGCGCAGGGGCACAAGGTGTGACTGTAAACGTGACTGGTAGTGGGTTCAATCCCCAATCAAGGAATTGAAATATATAATTAACTTTATATTTCCATTTCTTTACTCTGGTGTTCAAGGCAAAGCGCGGCGTTGAGTTCTGCCACCCAACATATTTCCCTTCGCCTACCCTGCTGTTTGCGGGTAACACCGTAAAGCTGATTTAATTTATCTTATAAATTAGGTAATATCATATCAAAGCACAAGAGAACTCTATGGTAGAGAAAAACCCCCTGCGAATCGTATACCACCTCGACTTAGCTAAATTAAATATAAACAAAAAACGTTTTAAAAAGTTTGGTACATTAAATGGTCAATTTACTCGAACATTTCAAAGGTTTAAGAAAGAATAGAAAAAAGCGAAAAAATGATATTACTCCCCGTAAGCGTTAGTAAGAAAAGTAACCTAAATAACATTTGGTATTGTTTCTATTATGAACCTACTGCTACTTCTAGTAATTTCTGTACAAAGAGTAATGATATCCCAACAAAAACATAAAAGTGAAATAAGAGCCAAGTTCAATATTATGATATATGCCTTGGTTGTTGACTTCAGCGACAAAAGAAGTGAGATGTAAATAAATTCAATGCTCAGTCCTGAAATCTATTATATAGGAAAAAGTATTTATAATGGCCAAATTATGAACTACTACTTAAAATTTCTGTACAAAAAGTAATGATATCCCATCAAAAACATAAATGTAAAAAGAAAGCCAAGTTCAGTAATGTGATATATGGTTGTTGACTTCAGCGATAAAAGAAGTGAGATGTAAATGTGTGCCAAGTTCAATGATCAGTCCTGAAATTTATTTTTAACAATATAAAATATTTTATAACTCCTTAAATGTCCTATCTTCTTAAAATTTATGAGACTATATTTATGTGTAAGATCTGACTTGGCTAGTTTTCAAATGAATTTACGAAAGCATCGATATAATTAAGTATATTAGAAGACCACCTAAAAATTAAAAAAAAAAAACAAATGTTATATTCATTCTAGGTAGGCATACAAGCCTACTACAAATTCACACGAAAACTAGCCAAGTCAGATCTTACACATAAATATAGACTCATAAGTTTTAAGAAGATAGGACATTTAAGGTGTTATAAAATATTTTATATTGTTAAAAATAAATTTCAGGACTGATCATTGAACTTGGCACACATTTACATCTCACTTCTTTTATCGCTGAAGTCAACAACCATATATCACATTACTGAACTTGGCTTTCTTTTTACATTTATGTTTTTGATGGGATTTACAATTACACGCTCGAGCTACTGAGCCAGGACGGCCTCAAAATAAACTATTTTAAAGTAAAATCATACCGTAATCTCTATAAATATTAAAGCAATCTAATTTGTACTGCAACAAGTAACATAAATAAGGAGACGTTTCGAAATTAAATAAACTCATCTAATACAATATTAACGCATAACTCCGCGGCACGCTGTGAATAGTCTCCGAGGGATTTGTAATGAGATTGGTTGAACATTTTTACTTTAGAATATATATTATAAGGGTTAATAACTTTAATTTCTTTGAAAGATGGTATGATAAACGTCTAACTATACTGTACAGTATAATGTATGCGACGACTATTAGTTCGATTCTCACTCTGGGGAATAATTTTATTTTATTTCTTCATTCTGGTAACAATACAAAGCGCGGTGTTGATTTTGGCAACTCAACACACAATGTCTCAATAATTTACGCAATGTTTCGCATTATCAGTGTCAAGACACTCTACTTTTCAATTTTAAAGAAATTGCATGTTGATTGCCAGAACTGAACACGCTTTAGCTCGTTAGCAGAATTAGGAAAATAAAAATATTAAATACTAGCAGCCCACTCACGGCTTCGCCCGCATATCACCTATAATTATTTTATTATACTACATTTGCCATCAGATTGATAATATAATTTATAGATTTTAACATTTTTAATAATTCTGAGAAAATGCAAGCACTACGTGGCTACATGATAGGATGTCATCGGCGGCAAGGGAGCCCCCCGCGGGACTCGAGATTAAGTTTGCGGCCGCGAACAGAGGGTTGAATTATTTTAATTTAACATTTTCTCGAAAAATATACGTCCAAAGTATTTGCTATAAAAAACAAAGCTTATATTCATTCAATTTTCTTGATGATAAAATAACTTTCGCTCGTAAGAGTCGATATTGTGGTCAAATAAAAAGCAGTTAAATATCAACTTAATTTTTTTATTAGTTTTAGTCACAAAATGCCTTATTGTGGCTTATTTATAAGATATAATAAGGTATTGCTGACTTTATTTAAGAACAAATGAAATTGAATATTTTTATAGTACAATGTACTCACATATATTTAACTATTTCTGCGGCGCGCGCGGTTGAAGTAATACGATGGCGTTCGTAATTATTTTTATTTCGTTATTTAAGGCTAACTAAGAATTAAACCGTAATATTATATAGCCTATTGTACTTCTGAAACAAAATAAAAATCAATCCGACCAGTAGTTCCAAAGATTTTGGCGTTTTAACAAACAAACAAGCTCTTCCGCTTTGTTATGTAAGTATACATTTTATTTTTTCGAGTGGGAATCTAATAACCTGTCGCGTTTGCAATCGCCCGATTGTATCCAGACGCCACGACATGGCGTCAACATTAAAAACATTTGCCTTAAAGGAAACGAAGTGTTTCAAAACTAGAATCCATGGTTCCCTCTTTCACTCTGCTGTGAGCACAATACATAAAGAGAAAACAAAAAAAACCACCACTACCTCCTAAATTTATCATTAAAATCGCTTAAAATCATTTCAACGTCTATATTCAATAAATCGTTAGAAACACGCCATTACTTGATAGAACAACACCTTTAATTTCCGTTCTTTGAAGTTTAGAAGCGCCGCCGTCGTGAACCTCTTCCGACGATATAAGCTCATTTCCTTTAGCTATCTTTCGGCCTAAAAAGTTAGGCGTAACAAATTTCTATTTTGGAGAGTACTGCTGTATTTTGTGTTAACTATTTAGGTTTTATACAAAACCTGTGATATTTTTAGTTGATGAGATTGTTTTGACGATATTCTGATAAAATTAAATTTTGAAAAGGTAGCTAAGAAGGTAAATTTATTTTTTTAGTGGGACTCGAACCCGTGCCTTTTGGAAATTGGTTATACATTCTTATCAGCCTACGTCGATATTATTTAATACCCTTGACACATCTTATTAATGTTTTTTTTTTAAGTTAGTTAAGGCTTAGTGGTTAGGGTTTCTAGAGGCTGGTTCGAGTTCTACGTTTAAATTTTTTCAGGATTTTTATAATACTTTTTTATTCTTAGTCTGGAAAAACTTTTAAGATGTTAAAATCACATAGCCTGCATATAAGAAGAATCACAATCTCTAAAAGAAGACAATATATCAAACATAGCAAGTCCAGTCGTGGAGCAGGAGTATAAGCGTACGACTGTAAACGCGACACGTTGTGGGTTCAATTCCTGCTCGAGGAATTTTTAGCTCTGGTAACGAAATCAAGCGTGGCGAGAACATTCTCAACCCAACACTCAATGCCCCCAGAATTCAATGGATGGATTCCCATTAAAATGCTTCTGATTATTATCAGAAGCATTTTAATGGAAACAGAGTGTCTTTACACTAGGGTTCCGAGGTTCCCTCTGCCTATCCTGCTATGTGCATGAATCTAAATAAAAGATAATATATCAAACACAATCGAGGTCGCATACAAGCGGCCGCACTCTACTCTCGGGACTCAATAAAGTAATAGCATACCATCCTTTGTCATTTCTACGCAGTTCCACCCCGGCTAATTGCCCATAGCCGGGCTAATATAGTTAATAGGACATAAAAGCTCATGTTTTATGCACTTATGAGTAATTGCGTCACAGGCTAGTTGTGGCGCAGGGGCATAAGTGTGTGACTGGTTGTGGGTTTGACTTCTACTCGAGGAAATTGAATATTTATTTAAATGTATATTTTCATTTCTTCGCTCTGGTTTCGAGTTGAGTTCCACCACTCAATACGCAATGCCTTCTGAGTTCGGCGGAAAGTGTGGAACAAAGTTTCTTATAACTAGATTTCCTCTGCTACTTGTAGTGTATCCAATACATCTCCTGGTTGCTGTGTGCGGGATACAGTGTGAAGCTGATAAAAATATATATATATATAGAGCTTTAAAGATATGAAAGAGTAGAGGAAAGCTTGTGATGGAAGTAATGGCGTGTTAGATTCCCAATATTCATATGTAGTGAAAACAGCATTAGAGGTCGTCGTGACCGTGGTTAATGCGATGGTTGTGAGTTCGATTCCTCCAAAATGAAAAAATGATTTAGTCAGTAAAATCTTTTGTTAAAGTAAAATTTTAGTGAAATTATAAATCTACTAACTTTATTACAAAATTTATCCTTCATGGTGAAACAAAAAATGAAACAACCAGCATGAATTCTATTGTATAACAGTTTTGAATTTATAATCATTTCGCAAACCTAAAGTCAGCCGAGATGACTTTAGTCACTCTCTCCTAATTCATTATACCAAACAAGTTATCACCCCCAAACAAAAATGCTAGTTAAGATGTAACTTGGAAAATCCAGTTTTTTCTTATTTCTGTTGGACTTTAGAACTGTCCTCTCTAAGTATTTCTCTAGATTCCTTACCCTACATATATACCAAATTTCAACATTCTAGTAGTTCCTAACAGTCTTTGCGACGCTTCACAGTGTATCCAATACATCTCCTGGTTTCACAGGGAACTCTAGTGTTATTGAGCAAGTTGTGTAATGATACTCCGTTTGAATCGGAATCGAACCCATAATCTATTGCGTCAGCCATCAAACTTTTATATATAAAAAATCTAGACGTGTCATAAGGGCAAATGAAGCTAATTCTAAAATTTAATCTAAATAAAATCGAATCCCACATTTTGTTTGTTTTATATTCACGTAACGTTTTTATCTCATCTATCCTATAATAATACTCCGCAGATATATCTTTATACGTCATATAAGAAAACGGAAGTCATTTGCTTCCTTTTCCCCGCCCGCTTTGTGCTTCCTCTGTGGATACTTTAGCTCAGTAAGTTCTGCTAGTTATAGTATAGTAGGGGAGAGTGGGGCTAGACCTAACAAATTTTATATGATAGTTTATATTTCTCATAATAATAATGCTTTTTTTGTTAGGGGCAATTAATAATTATTAACAGAGTTTAAAATTCTTACTATTAAAATAAAATGAGATATATGTACATTAATCTAAATGTTTAAGATTACACAGGTCGGTACTTTTATTATTATTTTCTTTTTTTTTTCTTTAAAATCTATAGTAAATAACAATTATTGAACGCAAAGGTATTATAATATTAATATAAATACTTTAAACTTAAATCTTAAACTAGGTAATATAAACTAAACTTTTTATTATCATTAGTCTAGGATATACTTTTTTACAGTAACCAATTAATAATTGTTAAAGTTAAAGGTATTTAATGCTACAAAAACACAGCCTTTATATGAATGTCTGAATTTATATAAATCTTAGATGACCTTAAGGTATCTTAATAAGTTAATAAGCTACAAATATCATACTCAACTTATTAAACATACTCTTTAACTTAACGTCTAAAGATATATAAACATTTTAGTCTTTGGGTCTCTTAATAAGTTAATAAGCTACAATGGGTTATCGATCCACACTCGAGGAGATGAAATATTTATTTAAATTTATATTTCCATTTCTTCGCTCTCGTGTCGGGGCAAAGCGCGGCGTTGAGCTCTGCCACTCAACACCCAATGTCTCCAGAATTCTGCAGAAAATGGGGAACGGAGTGTCTTAACACTAGGTTCTCTCTGCCTACCCTGCTGTGTGCGGGATACAGTGTGAAGCTGATTAATGATTATTAATTTATTACAATATACAGACTGTTAAGAACTTAAGTTGTAAAGACTGTTAAGAACTGAAGTCCATCGGAAGATAGGGAGAAAACTTTATTGGTGTTGACTATTCCCTTAAAGCGTCCTGTGAAATTATTCTATAAAAACGATTATTTTGCGGAAATTTTAAGGTGTTTTAGATCGAACTACCAGAGTAGCGCAGGGGCACAAGTGTATGACTGTCAACCCCATTGGTTGTGGATTGGGCTTCCACTAGAGGAAATTAAATATTTAATTTTTGGTGACATTTCTTCGCTCTAGTGTCCAACTAAAGCGCGGCGTTGAGTTTCGTCACTCAACACGCAATGTTTCGTTTATATACATTGATTCATTTATATAACGTAATTTATTTATTTTTTAAATAAAATGACGAAGCCGCGTCAAACTACCACTATCTATATTCTATAAGAAAAGGGGCTCACATAAACCTCTATAACCCTTTGATAGATGACAGTAATGCAACATTAAGAGTCACCGTTACCTGGCGGATGTGTTACCCATAATGGAAGATAAACGCCTTCTAGCCACTATTTATTCTCCGTACGTACTTAATGTATGGGGGCCAAATAGTCTGTGGACAGTATTTTTACTTAATATCCACATTTTAGATCATTTTATAGCGAAATGTGTTATTTTGTTGAGGAAAAACAACTATGGGGGTGTCGTGGCGCAGGTACATAAGCTTAGGAATAAATGCGGCGGTTTTGGGTTCGATTCCCATTTGGTGGAATGAAATGAATGTCGCTTTGGTAAGGCATTCTGTAACACGTAATGTCTCCAGAATTCGGCGGAAAGTGGGGAACGAAAGTGTCTCAATGGGAACGGAATGTCTTAATGCTAGGTTCCCAGATTTCCTCTGCCTACCCTGCTTGGTGCTGGAAATAGCGTGAATAGGAAAAAACGTTGGTTATATCTTTTTGACTTAAGAAACGTAGCCACATGTGAATGCTAGTAGCCTAAATACAAGGAAACTAATATAACATTGTTCTTTAACAAACAATTTATTTTAGGAACAGTAGTTTATTATTTTCTAACACATCTGTATCGCAAGTTCAAACTTTTCTCAACTGTATGTGCTTTCAAACTTTTAAGAAGTTTAACTTATTTCTCAACTTCTATGTAGAAGTCCCGAATTCAGTGTCGGTTTCAACAAAATATTTTTTAAATTATTTGACCGATCGCTCAAAACTGCTACAGGTTTTTTTTTAAACCACATATAGGCAAGAAGAACCATGGAGAGAGGAGAATGTCGAGATACTCCTCCATTTTCTGGACGAATTTGAACATTGTGTGTTGGGAGGTGACACTTAACGCCGCGCTTTATCTCAGATTTTTTTAAGTTTATGCTGTATCCCACACATAGCAGAGTTAAGACAATCTATTCCCATTAATACACACATACACCTCCATTCCCCGCTTTCCGCCCAATTCTCGAGGTATTTCGTACTGAGTGGCGGAACTCAACGCCGTGCTTAGCCTCGTTACCAGAGCGAGGAAATCAAAGGAAATCTCGAATCCAAAATTTGTCGCGTTTACAGTCGCAAGTTTGTGCCCCTGTCCCGCCACATGCCTCGTCAGACATAGACAGAGCCATCAAATAATTCAATCCTTTGAGAGTGAATCGAACCCATAACCACAATGTTAATTGTCAGACACTATCCCACTTTTTCAAAACGAGACAAAAAAAGATATAGATTACTTGAATGTAAAATCCTGTTACACTCCGTGTGTAACAAGATTTATAAGGTCGTTAGTGTCCTCTTTTGATTAATGAGCTCATCAAGGAATACCTACAGCATTTCTATTAAGTTAATGTCTATATATTGTGGTCATATATTTACTTGAGGCCAGTCGTGGCGCAGTGGCACAAACTGTACTGTAAAACCGACTGGCTGTGGGTTCGATCCCCACTCGAGGAGATGAAATATTTACTTAAATTTATATTTCCATTTCTTCGCTCTGGTGTCGAGGGAAAAGCGTGGCGTTGAGTTCTGCCACTCAACACACAATGCCTCCAGAATTCGGCAGAAAGTGGGGAACGGAGTGTCTTATTACACTAGGTTCCCTCTGCCTACCCTGATGTGTGCGGGATACAGTGTGAAGCTGATATATTTACTTAACAATAAGTGTATTATCAAATAATAAAATATATATCTAATGTAAAAAAGGAAATTGACCACATAAATGGATAAGAGCATAGCACACCTCAAACTGTGGGAGCAAGTTGAGCGCGAAATTAAAACGTCATGAACATTAAACATGTTTTCGCGTTTAGGCTCGGAACTTGGAGATTTTACTCCGATAATTGATTTATTTGACCTTTACTTATTTGTTTATAGTTCTTATAATCTTTTTATAGCTAGACAGAGGAAACCTAGGAATCTAGTGTCAAGACACTCTCTTAATAATCAAAACATTTCCATTTCTCGCTTTCCACTTGGAGAAAGAAGAAGTTGTCAAAACGTTGAGTTCCATCACATAACACGCAATATTTCCAGGTTTCCCCGGAAAGTGGGGAATAGAAATCTCCTAAAACTGAATGGAAGTAGAGTGTCTATCACTAGGTTCCCAGTTTCCCTCTGCGTACCCTGTTATGTGCAGAATTAAGTGTGAAGCTAAATTTGTATTAAGACAATAAAAATAAATAAAAAATCAGCTTCACGCTGTATCCCGCACGTAGCAGGGTAGGCAAAGGAAACCTAGTGTTAAGACACTCCATTCTACACTTTCTGCCGAATTCTGGAGGCATTGCGTGTTGAGTGGCAGAACTCAACGCCGTGCTTTGCCTCGATACCAGAGCGAAGAAATGGAAATATAAATTAAAGTAAATATGTCATCTCCTCGAGTGAGGATTGAACCCACAACCAGTCGGTTTTACAGTCACACTTAGTGCCGCTGCGCCACGACCGGCCTAATTAAAGACAATCTAACGTATAAATTGAACCTACAACCATCACGTGTTGCATAACTAATGTTATGTTTTTAACTACTTCAACAATCTTTTCAGCACTTCCACGAAATAAATTACCTGCCACTATACACATTCAAAATCTAATTAGGCAAGTTTATTAGAATGGCAGAAAATCTTTTTGCGACCTATTTCATGTATCGATCCACCCCGTTGGCTTTCTTCGGGACGCTAATGGTCAAATTAGTTATGTTCGCCTCTTTGCCAAGAACTTGCTTTAAAGAAATATTTCTTAACCGACCGAGAATTTCATATTTAGCGTGTGCTAATGGTTAGTGAGTGTATATGTTTTTTTTATAAATGGCTTATTAAATTTGTATAATAGAGCTAGCTGGTCCTAGGCTAATCTAGTTTTTAAATATTTTTTCAGTTTTTAATTTAGTTATATATTTAACGTTCTTTGAATATTTTTTTTTATTTTAAACCCGAATATATCAAGTATTCGACTTGATGAATAAAATAGTAGTTTGATTTTTGGTAACATAAAAATTTGAACGTGAAGTGACTCGAATCCGTGCCTCTTGGGAACTGGGTGTGTTCTTATGAAGCCATGTCGAAATGAAAAATTATATGCTTGTTTTAATATATTTATGGACGTTTTTTGAAGAAGCGGATTAAAGTCCCGTTACATTTAAATTAATACGTGTCTTCTATAAATACTTTTTTTTAGTATTCAATAACAGTTTAAAAATGGTAACAATAGTACTTGTCGGCTATCGCACATTTAATATATCTTTTTTTTTGTTTTTGTTTAGCTTCATGCTGTAACACAGAGGAATGGGAATATAGTGCACATTTCGTTGTCCATTGAGACACTTCTTGAGGTATCACCTATTAAGTGGTGATACTCAACACCCACCAAATATTTATATTTAACTTATACAAAAAAATCGCAAGAACAACACATAACAAAACAAATATTCTTTATTGCACTAAAATACATAATAGACAAAAACATTAAAACAAAATCGTGTACAAAGGTGGACTTATCTCTATAAGAGATCTCTTCCAGTCAACCAGTGGAAGTGGATGAGTGAAAAGTTGCGAGTAAAAACAAAGTACAATTTAAGAAATTTAAAGTTATATACTAGTAATTAAATGCAGCTAAAATTATATATAAGTGTATACTATTATAATATATACATACACATACTTAAATAAATATATACATATATAAATATAGATATATATAAAATATATATATATATATTTAAGATGAAAATGCGGTAATTAAGTTGGTTGTAACCACTGTTCCAAATCTACTGGTTTAAAGAAGCGACTAAGTATTTTTTTAATTTGGATTTAAAGGAGATTATGGATGGGCTTTTCTGGATGGATTTTGGGAGTTGGTTCCATAAGGATGCAGCATAGACTGAAAAGGATTTTTGCAGGAATTTACTCTTCGGAATGTCGAGCGTCGGTATGACACAAGACCTCCGAGAGCGTGAGGGAATGGGAAGTACGGTAAAGCGGGACCGTAGATAAGAAGGGAAATGTTGATAATTAAGGATTTTGAACAAGAGAGTAAGGATGTGCATATCTCGGCGAAGTCGGATTGGGAGCCAATTAAGCTGAGCTCGAAATTGGGAAACGTGATCATATTTACGTAGACCAAAGACGAAGCGTATGGCGAGATTTTGAAGTCGCTCTAGCTTGTTAAGTAGCTCCTCCGTCACATCTAAATAGCAGACGTCGGCGTAGTCTAGAATTGGCAAGAGAAGAGATTGCGCTAGCATAATTTTGGTTTTATGAGGGAGGAAATATTGGAGACGCTTAAGAGAATGGAAAGAGAAATATATGCGTTTGCTGATGTCATTGATATGCGACGCCCAGGACATATTACTGTCAATAGTTAAACCTAAATTCTTAATTTTATTACAATATTTAATTTCAACTCCCGAATAAAAAATTTTTGGTGTTGAATCCCAATTTATTTTAACTCTTAGTTTATTACTGCCAATAATAATTGCTTGTGACTTTTGAGGGTTAACTAGTAATCTAAAAGATTCAGCCCAAGATTGAATAGCGCTGAGATCTTTATTTAAGGAAGCAATAGCCTCTGACAATTCGTTTATGTTGCAATGACAATATAACTGCAAATCATCTGCATACAAATGGTAAGGAGAAGAAATGATTTTAGAGATATTATTAATGAAAATAGAAAAAAGAAGTGGAGAAAGAACGCCACCTTGAGGGACGCCAGCAGAGAGTTCTAACCACGTCGATACAACATCGTTAGCTTTTACACACTGCTGGCGTCCGAAAAGATAAGAGTGGAACCATTCAATCACTGAGGTTGAAAGGTTAACTGCCCGAAGAGTACCTAGAAGTATATCAAAATCAACAGAGTTGAACGCGCTGCTGAAATCCAGAAGTACCATAACAGTGAGCTTGGTGTTATCCATAGCACACCGTATGTCCTCCGTGATATTCAACAACGCAGTAACTGTGCTGTGGTAAGGACGAAAGCCGGATTGATAAGGACATAGTAGGTTATTGGAGGAAAGGAAAGAGTAAAGTTGATCATTTACGATGGATTCAAGGACCTTGGATAGGATTGGGAGGATAGATATGGGACGATATTCAGTAACACACGTGGGGTTGGAAGTTTTAGGTAATGGAACGACTTAGGCATTTTTCCATTGAGTAGGAAAAACATTACATGTCTGTGAAAAATGTATTATGTGGGTGACCGCTGTTGTAATGCTTTCCAACACAGGAAGGATCATGTCGAGACTTAGATGGTCACTACCGATGGCTTTAGTGGAGATAGATTTGATATACTTCCTGACATCATCCTCAGTAACAGTTTTAAATGAAAAGGGAGCAGAGTCGGGTAGGTCTATTTCAGATAGAAGTGTAAGAGTTTCAGATTTTACTTTGGGGCTTACTTTTAAAGGTGGAGTTGTAAAAAAAGAGTTTAAGTTATGTGGACTTATTGATACAGAATTAGTATCAGTGGTATTACCTACCCCAAGTGACTCTAAGAATCTCCAAACTTGCGCTTGAGAGAGATTCTGAATAGTGCTATGAATATAACGGCGTTTAGCATCCCTACACATTCGGTTGCAAATGTTTCGCAGTTTTTTGTATGCAGCTAGATGTTCTGGAGAAGGAAACTTCTTGTTTTTTGCTTTGGCTCTGTCGCGCTTACACATTGAACGTCTAATGATAGGTGTTAACCAAGGAGCGGGTGCATGTTTCATTCGAACTGGTCTCACAGGGGCGTGTTTGTTATAGATGTAAATCAATTCAGAAGTTAAAGAATCCACCATACTGTCAATATTAGTTGATGACAATATAGGCGACCAGTTGATGTTCCTTATATCCTCCCTTAAGCGTTCAAGGTCCATATGCTTAAAATTGCGCTGAAGAAATATTTTGTCTCTAATCTTAGGAGGGCGTAATTTATACGAAAGAAAAATTAAATCATGGAAAGAGAATGGAGCAGTCATTTGTCCATAGGAAGCAACGAAGTTAAGATTAGAGACAGAGATGATATCAATAAGAGATGGCTAATTGTAATTAGGAAAATGGTGGGTGGGATGCGACATAGGAAGAATGTGTAAATTATATGACTCATTTAGCGCTTTTAACGAATCAGATCTAGCATTATTTTTCAAAAGACATGTATTTAAGTCACCCATGTAGATAACATGCTCATACTTAGGTTAGGTATTTTATCATTCGGAGAGTACAGCACTCCCAGAAGAATTTTTTATGGTGTAACAAAATTTCTAAAGAGATATTCCAGGTCACCTATAGATTCGTTAGAGGAACATTTAATGATACTGGCAGGGATGTTATTGCGAAGGTAAATACAAACGCCTCCACCACCTTGCAAAGTACGATCGTTACGAAACAACTGGCAACCTGGAATAGAGTAACTAATAGAAGGAAGGGATGGTTTTAGCCAAGTTTCGGATATAAGTATACAGTCGACTACGCCGGAGCTAAAAGATGCGAGAAGATCAGTAAGATGAGCAGGAATGCTCTGAGCGTTGATATGCACTAAGGAAAGAGAAATAGACGGAGTGGTAAAAATCTTCGATAGCTTATCTTCGAGTGGTTCAGAATCAGATATTTGTGTGTTACTGCTATCGGCGCTGTCATAGTCGCTAGAAGAACAAGAGAAGTATTCATCGTCAATACACATATAATATATTAATATACAAATAAATAAATAAATTGATGCAGAAATATAAATAAATAACTAATATAACATAAATTTAAAAATTATATAAAAATAATATATATTAAAATTTTAAAATAAATCCACGTGCACAAGTTGATTACAGAAGAAATTCACACTAAAAATAATTATCTAACAGTTAAAGTATACTTTTACAAAAATCAAAGTAAAACGTAAAATGAAACGTAAAATAACCAAAGACAATAGATATTGATAGACTGTGACAAAAGTGAGAAATTTATGTAAACACATTACTGTCAGTTGTCAATAAATTAATATCAAGTCACAGTTGTATACAAAATAAAAACGTACAAAATTTTAAAAATATATCGATATAAAAGAATATAAATGTACCCTTCAAAAGATAGATTCAACTTGAAAAAAAAAAAAATACATATATTAGTTCTACTTATACAATAACCGCCAGAATTAAGATGGTAAAAGCAAATCAAAAACCAGTTTAGTTGTCTACATTGGATTTCATAGCAGGATAATCTTTTAATAACTGTTTGAGCTCGGACAGCGATGAAATTTTGCTCTTAATTTTGTTAGGTAGTAAAATTATTATCACTCGTTCAGATGTCCAGCATTTCTTTATTCCATAATGCTTGCGAGCTGCTATGAAAACCTCTTGACGCGCTTTAGTTAAAAATTCTGATATTGTTATTTTACTTCCCTTTAATGTTGTTTTAGCCCTCCACACACTCGAACGGAGCTGTAAATTAGTGAATCTTACTATAATGGGCCGGGAAGTATCCTTTTTAACACCTAATCTGTGGCAGGATTCGATTGCTGTAGATCTTACATCAGGCAACTTCATGTGGTTGGACAATATACCGATTACTTTCTGCAGCACATTTTCATCCTTGTCTTCCCCCACACCGTGAATTAGAAGAACCTTTCTGCGTGACTGTGTCTCCAAGCGATTCATGCCACTAGCAACAAGTTCAATCTGTGATTTTAATACGCCTAGAGTTTTCCAAACAAGCGTCTTGAAAGTGAAAAATTCGGCTGACAGGGTTTTTACAGTAGGTGTTGTAGCTGTAGGGCCAGACTGAGACAGGCTCTTCTCAAACTCACCCATTCTAGTGGAAAACATAGAAGAAAGTTCCTCCATATTCTTGAGAAGCTGATTCACTGGTGTTTCCATTGTTATATTGATTATTTAGTGCGGAAAGTGTGTAAGAAAGTTTAGTGATGATCAACTTAGCACAGGAATATAATTTTTAGCACATATATACACTTAATTACTATTTATTTTAAAAATAATATAGAGCTACCAAAAACACGTCTGTGCACTTTGATGTCTACCCGCGAAAAAAAAAAAAAAAAAAAAACAAAAAAAAAAAAAACAAACCCTGGAAAGTAAAACAATTCTATATAATTATACAGAAACTACAAAAAATAAGATAACTCTATTTAAATCGACATCACCACAGCTAAGTATGTGGCCACAATAGGCCGTTACTCGAAAAGGAAGCGCTGGCAACCTTTTACTTACATATCCGTTTGGCATCGTTTCGTTTGTTAAGATTTATTTTGCTTTTATTTACTTTTTGGTTTAAGATATATAAGCAACGTATCTAGATTTCGAATATATGTATAATATTATATTGATAAATGCACTGTTATCGCGACGGTTGTGGCTTCGATTTCGGAATTGTGGAATGAATTATTTTTGTTTCCTCGCTCTGGAATTACCCTTTGAATATGGAACAAACAAACGTCATAAACCCATCGTATTTACCGTGAAATGTTGATATTTCACTATACCTATAATAAAATATTTCATACAATTAAAACCACAATCTCATCCATTACTTTCCTCTGTTAAGAGACTAAAAACTTCCACAAACGGCCCGAGACCTCGTTTCATTTTGTTCGCGTATTCCGATGCGGATTCAATTTTATGTCTGTATCGCCTTTATTACTTTTTCATGTTAATTTGTTAAACTTACGGCCAAGTATTTTCGCCTGAATTATATTATTTTTGCGCCTTACTTTTCAAAGTTACAATGTCTTTTTTTATTGTATTTTTTTAAAACATTGTTTTTATTTTATCACAAGAAGCATGGAAATAACAGTGTCTGATTGTATACACGACAGCGCGCAGCGTTTAGCTCCACCACACAGCTCACAATATTTCAATAATTTGATAGTGCGTGGGGAACGGATATTATAATGAAAACCTTCAATAAATAATGAAATCATGAGAAATAATGACATCATGCAAAAGTATTGTTATAAAAATACATAATGTGTAATTATTGTTTTAAAACCGAATTTTTTTTCTAGAAATAGAAAAATGATAATTTTGTTTAATTTAAAAGCGAAACGAAAAAAAATCTTTCGTTATTAAGTCACTCAATGCAATGTCTCTAAAATTCACTGATAACTAACTAACGGAGTATCTCAACACTAGTTTCCTAGCATACATTTGAGAATCCAAAAAATTGAACCTGTACTATCCGCAAAAGTAATAAGAATTACTACAATTAATACAATCACAGTCACTAATATTGTATAATTATCATTACCGCTCTTGGCTTGATGAATCACCTCATCAGCCTTACCTCAAGTCAGACTTTTATTAACTGGCTACTTAGCGTTTTGTACTGTCAAATAATTAAACTTGTAGACGCTGTTGTGGCACAGTGCCTGATTGTAAACGTGATGGTTACGGTTTCAGTGCTCTATGGAAATATTAATATTTTTTATATTTTCGTAAAATTGGTGGAAAATATGTGTAGTCTAAAATTTACAACTTTAAATATAAATATTCTAATTCAATAATTATTCATGAACTATCCCCCATATAGCAAGGTAGACAGAGGGAACTTGTTAACCTAATGTTGAGACAGTCATTCTCAACATTAGGTTAACAAGTAAGTAAGTCAGTATTCCTTTCAAAATACTTAAGTTTGGAAAACTTAAGTATTTTGAAAACTTTCCACCGTATTCTAATTATAATTTCATAGAAAATAAATAAGTACTAGCTATCCGATCGCGGCTTCGCCCGCGAGATCACGAATGCATTCGTGTTTTTATATACATATATTATGTCTATAGCGTGCTAATAAAAATTATTAATAATATACCTTGGGTTATATAATCGTAATTTCTGTAAGAATTTTAGTTTGTTTTGAAAATATTTAAGACACTTCGGTCTCCCACTTTTGAGACTAAAGAATTAAATAGAATCAGGCAGGAGGCATTCCGCGTTGAGCACTTGAGTGGATCTCAACACCGCGCTGAAATTGCTATGGAACTTTCGGTAGGTACATTGTAAACTAATGTTCAGCCAATTCAGTAAAACAATTATTTTACAGTAATGTTGTCGAACTAAAGTTTAAATTGTTATAACTTTTTTATTTATGAACTGGTCGGAATAAAACAAAAGATACATGTTAAGGGAAGTTTAGTGAAACGGTATAGATATTTAAATTGGTTAACTATTATAATTACTTAGACTAGCCAGTACATATAATTTTCTAGTTTTACAATGAGACGTCATTAGTGTAATAACAAATTTATAAAAACTGATGATCTTTTTTTATCATTCTCTTGTTATAGCGTTCCGAACGTGCCAGTTGAGCGCTTATCATTTTTCTAAATATTTTTTATGGAAAAGACAAGACAAACATTTCATATTAATACGGAATTTAGCGCCGCGCTTTGTCTCGTCACCAGAGCGAACAAATGAAAATATTAAATACTCTTCTGAGTGTAAATCGAACCCACAATCTATCGCGTTTATAGTCACAAGCCTGTGTCTCTGTTCTACGACTGGCCTCAAATTGCATTCACTAATAAAAAAAATACCATATTTCCAGTATACATTCAGCTAATGAAACGAAAGGCGCAAGTGAAGTTGTCGCAGTAAGCAATAGTTCACCCTCAAAGATCCATTCCGGCGTGAGATATCGTACAGTGAAGTGGACTACTTTGTTAAATTGACATTTTTATACGCGATTGTACCCGCTTTGTATAGTCGGTGCTGTGATAAGCGTTTTATGTAACAGGGTCTATTTGAATGGAGATATTTTTATTAATGTATTATGTTTGCTAGAAATTGGAATAAAATAGACATGTAAAGCATTAATTAAAAAAACATTTTTAAAATAAAATTATTCTCGTTGTTTCTTTTCAAGGTGTATTTTATTTTACAAATCAATTAATTCTACCGCACACTTTATACCTATTTGTATAATTAATATTTTTTAAGCTTCACACAGTATTCCACACACACATATTTATATATATATAACACATAATAAAACTGACTCATCGTTGTTTATTCATGGAGAGTACTTATACAAAAAATCTATTATTAGGAAGCATTTATTAATATAGAAAAGACAAAAACCTAAAACAATGATGTTTAAAATTTTGTTTGTTTGTCGGTGCGTTTGTTCTAGCTAATGTCAAAAAATGCGTAAACGTTTTAAATGCAGCTATTCCTATTGTTATTTTGGCAAACTATTGTAATATTTAGTGTTATATTTCCAAAGGATTTGTAAATTAAAAAAACTCTATCCTGGACTCAGCAAGGTAGGCAGAGGAAACCTAGAGTTAAGACTCTCCGTTCCCCATTTTCCGCTTTCTGGACGCGCAGTGTCAGTGCTCAATGCCAAGCTTTGCCTCGATACCACACGGCGCTACGTTTATCATTTGTTTATTAAAAAAAATAAAGCTATAGATAATTTACTGTAAAACTGAACTTACAAACACATATAAATAAGGAATAATTATGACGGCGCTTTGCCTTGTTAGGTTGCTACCAGAGCGAACAACTAAAAACAATATAATTCGAACCCACAGCCGTCGCGTTTACAGTCACACGCTTGGGATACTGCGCCACGACGGCCTCCCAACTCAATTTTAAATGTACTTTTTCCTAAATCCCGTACACAGTGTCGCAATACTCTTAAAGCAAGTTCCAGCGGCACAGAATGTATTATATTTGCATGCAACAAGATGCATTTTATAAGCTGCCTTGGGACCTCATTTCAAGAAAATAAAGCTAAAGATAAATAGCTATTTCAAATCTTTTCATCGCGAATATTATAGGTAGTAGTATATGAAATTATAATTCGTATTTGGTTTATTTTTTAAAGATAGCAGGTTCGAATATCACTCTACGCCATCGTAGATGTTGTTTTATTACATTTCACTATAAAAATGAAGACCTAATTGATTTGTCATTATATCAGTTGATATTGTTGATAAATATAATTTTGTGGATATATTATTTTATATTTCTCCGTCCTTGTTCCCCCGACAAAATACAGTGTTAATTTAGGCAGAAAAAGAGAAGCAAAAGCACTGTGTAATAATTGTAGTTGTAATATATGTGTTGACAATTGATATCCACATCGTATCAATATTGCAAGTTATATAAATATTTCAGTCACATACTTTTCAAAATTTCCAACACCATATTTTTACTTTCCGAAGATCGCGAATTCATATTAATCATAAACCAAGCAAAAAAGAAAAAAACCCGGAATTCGTCGATAGGCGCTTTCATACGCAAAGGGTCGCTACCGGGTAAAAAATACCACATTATTCATAGTTTCCTACATTAAACACTTGGATATTAAAATGATTATTTATATTGTGTTCTATTTGTAGCATAATCTATAAATAAATAGTAAAATTCATAATAAAACATTATGTTCATTAATATATACAACAAATACAATAAAAAGATTCAAAATGTCAACTTTATTCTTCATATTTTTGTGTTCATTATTACCTTTGATAATAAGATTATCGTAATCCGCTTTCTGCTCAGCATCACTATAATGGAGAATGCTCTCCTCATTTTTGAATGTAATTTCTTTGTTTTATTTGTAATTTCTCCAAAATTATGTAGAAAAAAAGATATAAATGTTTTTGTTACCTCTGTGGTATTTTTTAGCTATTAGCGACGTACGCGGGTTAAAGGATAGACGTGATCGTATGCCAAATTTTATCTTATTTTATTATTATAATGAATCTGTTTTAGTACAGTAGGTGGCACACGACACCATTTTTTAAACATATCTTCTCCACACTATCTCGAGATAAATGCTATTGATAGACTGACAGACGGACGACAAAGTGATCCTATAAGGGTTCCGTTTTTACCTTTTGACGTACAGAACTCTAAAAAAAGAAGTCATGTAAAAGAAGGAAATATAATAGTTCAGCTTCACGCTGTATCCCGCACACAGCAGGGTAGGCAGAGGGAACCTAGTGTTAAGACACTCCGTTCCCCACTTTCTGCCGAAATCTGGAGGCATTGCGTGTTGAGTGGCAGAACTCAACGCCGCGCTTAACCTCGACACCAGAGCGAAGAAATGGAATATATAAATTTAAGTAAATATTTCATCTCCTGAGTGGGGATCGAACCCACAATCAGTCGGTTTTACAGTCACACCTCGTGCCATATTAATAATAAATAGATATAATAGTTATGTAATTGTCTAACATATAGAGGACACGGACATTTAGACATCAAATATGTCACTTTAAGTATTCACTGTGGATATTAACCAATTGCCCTTAGGCCATCAGTTGCCCTTATCAGAATTATATACGTGAGTAAATTTGACTTTGACACATTCTGCTGCCTTTAAAATGTGTAATAATTATCGTTTTAATTGGAAACATCATGGGAAATATTTAATATATAAGTTAGGGGAAAAGTACTATTTATCGTATTTTTTTTATTAAATTCATTATTTCACGGTGTGCCCAGCACGGAGCAGAGCAAGTACATGGATTATGATTTTGGTGGTATTATGTGTTGAGTAGCGGAACTCAACGCTGAAAGTGTTTTTTTTAAACCTGGTAATGAAAGGAAAAAAAAGGTAATTTGAAAATACATTTAGTAACCATAGTATACTAATGTCTCTTTACCAAATTCGCTGAAATAAGCACTAATAAAAAAAAAAGAACCAAAGTCTTAAAAAATAACACTTTTTTGGATATATTGGTGTGTGTTTATATATATAGTGAAGCCATTGTTGCACAGACGGACTGCTTGTTTCTGTAAAAGCAATGATAGAGATTTATTTTCCCCTCATATAAACTACTGTTTTGAAAGGAAATTATTATTTTAGCTTTATACTGTATCCCAAACATAGCGAGGTAGGCAGAGGAAACTTTAGAACCTAGTGTTAAATCACTTCGTTCCCCATTATGACACTTCCGTCGAATTCTATCCGCCAAAATCCTTAAAGCTTTGCATGGTGTGCGGCGGAATTCAACACCGCCCTTTGTCTGGTCTGGTAACCAGCCAACCAACCAACCACTAAGAAATGAATATGTTTAATATTTCATTCCCTTATGTGGAAATCGTAACCAACAACCATCGCATTTACAGTCCCACACTTATGCCCCTGCACCACGACGGCCTTGTAAAATAATTCTTAACCATTTTAAATGTTTGACCGAACTTAATTATTTTTTCCTTCTATCGTAAACTAAATATGGCTGTATAAATACAAATACTCATATCGAAATAAACATAGTGAGCGTTCGTTTACTCCTGTAATCCTGTAGTAGGGCAATCTGACACGGCGGACAAACTCCAATACTGGATATTGATAGTAGGGCCGAATAACCTTACTTTCTAGGGTACATTGTAAAATGAACTTGTCTGAACCTTGGAGTTATTAAAGTTAAGATTAATTATTTGTTAATTATTGTACTATAGGTTTATTAATAGAACAACAAACAACTGATATAGGTGATGCAGACTGATAAAAGTGTTCGCAATTTAAAGATTTTTTTCTTAATACCATATTTAAGCAATAATTTACTCAATATTTTTTTTTCGTTCGCAGACTGTTAGTGCCATGTATGTACTACATGCAGCCTGAACATTGTTGTGGTTTTTTAAAAAAATATATATTTTATAATTTTGTTATTACGTTGTCGCTATTTTCAATTGATGTTTTCTCAAATATTTATTACAAAAAAAAGTGTTGGATCGTGCATCTCTTTAGATTGATACAAATAAGTGTTATTTTAACTATTATTTTTAAGATACACCTAACCTTCAATTTAATGATTTTTTAACTACTAATACATGTAAAAAAATTGAGGCCAGTCATGGCGCAGTGGTACAAAGTGTGACTGTAAAACCGACTTGTTGTGGGTTCGATCCCCACTCGAGGAGATGAAGTATTTACTTAAATTTATATTTGCATTTCTTCGCTCTGGTGTCGAGGCAAAGCGCGGCGTTGAGTTCTGCCACTTAACACGCAATTCCTCCAGAATTCGGCAGAAAGTGGGGAGTGTCTTAACACTAGGTTCCCTCTGCCTACCCTGCTGTGTGCGGGATACAGCGTGAAACTGATTTAATTTTAATAAAACTGTTACTCGGCGCTGCCTGTTCATGAAAGGTAATTGAGAAAATCAATTAACTTATAGGAGGCATTTATTTATATAATAGAACATAAAACAATAATATTAAAAAAAAAAAAATTGTTTGTACCGTGTTTGTGCACGTTAATCTCAGAAATGGCTAAACCGTCTTAAATGCAACTCCTCTTAGCATTGAACGTTATATTAATTTTATTTAAATCAGTTCATAAGTTAAAAAAGTTAATCCATATACGTTTCTTAGTTGCCCGAAAGATGGACTTTATATCAAATATTCAAATGATCAACCCTTAAGCAATATATCAAACATGTGTATAACGTAACAATGTATGTAATATATAACGTAGTAATGTAATTAAGGCGTATATAACTTTAATGATTGGTCCCTTCAAAAGTGTCAGCTAACAGCAATTACTGCGGTCCTCTTCAGGGATTCAACTGTTACGCTTATTTATTACTTAAATTTATATAATTTAATTGCCAATTGAGCTTTTAATAACATGTGGCTTAGTGATCAGAGTGCTTGGACTGTTTCTAAGAGGTGCGGGTTCAAAATATTAACCGTAGATAAGTCAAAAAGATAAAAAAATCCGGACGATATCGAGTTCTGTAGATGATAGCTGCTAAATTTCATAATTCTAGGCTAACTGGAGGTGCCCTATGAATTTTGATACCCGTCAAAATAAGCGTTTCTTGTGATATAAACGGCCATATCTTTTTTCTAAGTAAATATAGAAATATATTTTTATCCGGGAATCACGATATATCCAAGTGTTCCTGAGATAAAAGGTCTTGACAGACAGACAGACGGACGGACAACAAAGTGATCTTATAAGGGTTCCTTTTTTCTTAAAAAGGTACGGAAAATAAAAAAATCATCTAACGGTAATTTAAGCCAATATCCATTTAAAAATATGTGTATATATATATATGAACCAAAAAGACACCAAAATTTGCCGTTGAAAATATTTCAACACCAATTGACAATTCATTGCACTAATAGCACCTCTAAATTTCAACCTATCAAGAGTTTTTAAACATAGTTTTTTAATCAATTTCAATTTAAAAAAAATCCTATTTCTAACGCGATACGCCAATAAAATTTTTAGCTCATTTTACCCGCATAGTAAAATAGAAAAAAGGGATCTAGTGCTGTTTCAACATTCACATGACATGACATTGCGCGTTGACAGTTACGGAACTGAACACTACTTTGTCTTATAACTGGAGACACCGACAATTAAAAATAAACCAACATTTACCAGTATTTTTCTACCCTAACCCTTCCTGTGTAAATAATGCGTTAAAAAAGTTAACAGTTAGTTCCCCCAATTGGGATCGAATCCACAAGCGATGCGTTTCCAATCAGATAGCGCTACTACATTACGGCGGCTTCGAATATAACATAAAAATATTTTTTTGAAACCTGACGTGCGTGATTAAGTCTCTTTGATTCAAACGAGTGTATCGCGATATTTATTTAAATATTTACATTTAGCTAGAACGCTTTCATAACGAATACTCGCAACTTTAGTTCTTTCAACATTTTTGATATTCTATTAAAGAATTTGGATAATATTTTTATCTTTTTTTTCTGCATCACGCTGCATCCCGTTTATACCAGGGTATATTAAGAAAAATATTGGTTTCGACAAGAAATCTTGTTCTGTTGAGTGGTAGTACTCAACGCCGCGTTTATCTTTTTTACTAGAGCGAGAAAATGAAAATATCAAGAGTGGGAATCGAACTTACAACTGTAATTTTGTGTCCGACTCACCTATTAATTTGAATGCGATTCACCACTGATTTGTGTACGCATTGTGTATAGTAGCAACTCTAATATATTACCGATTTGTCTGAGATTAAGAGAACGGTAGGTCAAGGAAATTAAATCCTTTTCAGTACTCACGGGTGCAAGAATGGAAGATGATAGTGTAAGTGAGTGTAAGGAAATGGAGATTCCAATTTAGTAAGCCATTACATAGTACACAAGGGATTCGAAGCCGCTTCATCTTTATACTATTATATTTAAAGAACGTTCGTTTAAATATTTTTAAACATTTTTAAAGTGTTATTCCACATTTAGGAAAGCAAAATACTTATCTCAATAAAGGCGCTCTGACCAACAAAGCCATACGTTCTTATCGCGCTACGTCGAAATTATTATAAGCTTACAATTTGTTTATGTTGTTAGTAACGTATAATAATTTCGATGTAGCTCGATAAGAACGTATGGCTGGCTTAGTTAGTCAGAGCGCTATTACAGTTGCGGGTTCAAATCTCGTTACGTCCAAATTTTTATACGTTTTCTTAATAAGTATTTTTCTTTGCTAAGTGTGGAATGACACTTTAAAAATGTTTAAAAATATTTTTAAAAAATAATCATCTCTGTTGCCAAACGATGCGGGATCGAGTCCCGCTACGTTAAAAAAATTTATACGTTTTCTAAATAAGTATTTTTCTTTCCTAAGTGTTGAATAACACTTTAAAAATGTTTAAACATATTTAAAAATTAGTATTCTCTTATGCCAAACGATAATTCTTAGTAATTATCTTTGGGTATCGGAAATTTGTAAAAATCTCCCTACAGAGATACTAACAACATAAATAAGTTGTAACAAGCGTAAAAAATTTCGACGTAGCTCGATAAGAATCGTATGGCTTAGTTGGTCAGAGTATTTGGACGGTTTCCAAAGAGGCGCGGGTTCAAATCCCGCTACGTCAAATACTTATACGTTTTTTTAATAAATAACGTTCATAAGATTTTTAATTTTTTACTATACCTTATTTTTAATTATTTCTATTTGACAACGGGAACGAAAGCGTAGGTAAAAGCAAAACACAAAACAAAACAATATAGCTTAACTTATATGGTCGTTTACGGTCCATCGCCCCTACGACGTGGGTCGTTTAGCATATTATTACTTAAAACGTTGTTATTTGTAAATTTATTTTTAAATTGTCGTATCTATCTATCTATGATTGTAAGGTAAACTTTTAACGTGATTTTGACTGATTTGAAACGTCAAGGAGAGTCCTACTTGCCCATTTTTTGTATAAATTTCTGGATTGGAGAACAACGGGAACTACAATTTATAAAAAAAAATAAATAATAAAATTATTGTTGTAATATGAAGCGCCATTTGTCAAGAACGACGCACGCACACATAAACCTATCAAAGCGAAACCGCCGCATACGCCTCATTCCGTCCATATCGAGTCGTAATTAAAGCAAAAGTCGTGGCAGCAAAGTTCAAAGTTGATTAACTTTTAGTAGTATTTTTGTAGTAGTATGTGTTGACGTTATTGGTATCTATGCGTCCCTGCGTCACACGTAAAAATCCATCGTCTAAACTCTTGAGGTATATTGATTAATTTCTTAAACCCATACCGGTTTAAAAAAATTTACCCTATATGTTCCCGTAAAAGAAGCGCTTCCACCCTGTATACCCTGTATATATATTATGTTTATATATTAGGATTTAGTATGATATGTATGTTTATTTACACCACCCACTCTATACTCCTTTTATCACATAAATTTCCTAACACAAAGGTTGTCTTATAGAAATCGCAGATTAGCGGTAACATCGCCTTTTGTGCGATAATTGCTTTGTTTTTTTTTCTCGTTTGTTTTTTCTAATGAAGATCTTGAATTGTTCACATTAGAGTGTAAATAAATAAATAAATACGTGTTGTGCATTGCAAGGTATTACGTGTAGAGTAGCGAGGAAGCCCTTTAAAATATACTTAAATCCCTCAAATAGGAAAAGAACCCACAATCCATCGCGTTTTCCGTCACATGCTTGTGCCCCTGCGCCACGAGATGGCTTCAACCATATAAATAACTGATAATACACCCATGATATGAATCTGACCTTTCCTCTGAATAACACCTCTTCTTACCTAATGAACCATAAAAGTTAGTTAAATTAACATAATAGTTAATAATTAACCGTAAAATATAAACTTAACGCGCCGTTACTTTAAGTTAATGGAACATTAAGTAAGTCTTTGTTACATTTAATTTTATATCGTAAGTATTAGTTATTCTCTTATATGTACTTAGATAATTAAGTATAGTGGACTCAATCTCCACATGGGTCTATGTGTTTAAAGTGTTTGGAGATGGAGCTGAGGACGTAGTGCCATTAGCTAAACGTTAGAAGTTGTTTTTACACTTCACTCTGTATCCCGTATATAAAAGGAAAGACAGAGAACACCTGGGAACTTAGTATCAATATTAAAAATATCATCAGGCCAGTCATGGCGCAGGGGCACAGAGTGTTACTTTAAAATCGACTAGTTGTGGGTTCGATCCCCTCTCGAGGAGTGGGAATATTTATTTACATTTATATTTTCATTTCTTCGCTCTGGTGTCAAGGTAAAGCTCGGCGTTGAGTTCCTCCACTCAACACGCAATGCCTCCAGAACTCGGCGGAAAGTTGGGAACAAGTCTCTTAACACTACATTCCCTCTGCCTACACTGCTGATTTAATTTGAATTAATTTATTTTTATCATTATTAAACAAATCATATCTTCGAGTGGGTATCCGCAACCTGTCGCGCTTACAGTCGCACGCTTATGCCTTTACGCCACGACGACGGCCTCTAGAGATCTTTGAAACCAAAAATTAACGATTATTCTAAATTTTCTTATTTTATTATTATATTTCCCATTATCTTTTTAATACAAAATTTCGTTTTAGTTTACTTAGTAGGTATGCTATCAACAGTTATCTGTTATAGATATTGTTATTTTTAAATAATTTTACAAGAGATGTATCTTTGAAGTAAATAGTATTCCGAGGCCATCGTGATCCAAATATCTCAAAAAGAACAAGGATAGTGGGGAACGGACTGTCTTAATTCTAGATTTAATCTGCCTACCCTGCCATGATGAGAAACAACGAAATAACCATAGTCGTGTAATCCACGAGGCATGAACAGAACTCTATTTATAAATTTATGAAAAGATAGAATATAAAATATGTTTTAATTCCTTTTAATATTATAATTTTCATATGAATTTCAAAACTGTAAAAAAAATTAAAAAAAAACCACCAAACCGGCTCTTGCTAAGCCAGCAGCACAGTAGCTGTGGACATAAATTTTAATCCTTGGTGACGCAGCCTTAGAGATAGCGAGTTTGTAGGCCGAGAAATTCGCACAGCACGGCGCACAGAAAATATTACGATTTATATTCGTATTATTATTAGGTTTATTTTTGAGAAAATATGTTGTGAAATTAGTACTGCTTTCGAATATCCTCTAAAACAATCAGAGAATATTCGAAATGAGGTTTAGTTTATAAAATATTTGAGATTAATATTAAAATTATTATAAGTTAACATAATAAAACGTATTTAAATAAATAAATAAATAAATATATATATATATATATATATATATATATATATATATATATATATATATATATATATATATATATATATATATATATATATATATATATATATATATATATATATATATATATATATATATATATATATATATATAGTGTGTAGCCTAACCCACAAGGCTTCCTGCCTTTAACAACTCCGCTCCAAATTTTCCGTCGAATTCTGGAGGCATTGCCTGTTAAATAACGGAACTCAACGCCGCGCTTTGTTTCGATACCAGAGCGAAGAAAATGATAATATTAAGGTTACTGTTGGTGGTTAGAATGTTATTTTGTTGTGTTTTAATATTATTTTGTGAGACACACTATGATGGAATATTATTTTGGTTGTTTTTTACCGCTTAGAAACCTAAGTGTTAAGACACTCTGTTCCCAAGATACTTTCGTTCCCCAATTTCCCGAATTCTTAAAGCATTGCTTGTTGTGTGGCGAAACTCAACGCCGCTTAATTTAAAATATACCATAGAATTTTTTCTATATATATTCTACAATAGAATTATTAACGTACTATTTCTTTTATACTTTGACGTTATCGTCAAAATATAAAGGAAATAGAATTCCAACACAAAGTTAAAGTATTTAAATTTAACAAAGACGCTTTAGTTCCACATGGAACATGGAAAAAGCTTAAAAACCAGAGTAAGAGATAATAATAAAGGTACTAAAACAGCTAGTGCGTAAAATTAAAATGTTAACCAAGTTTTACTTCTATTATAATTTTGATATTGTATGTAGAACGGCTGTCTTATATCACGGTTTTCGGTATTGGTGGCAATTTCTCATTTTCATAATTTAAAACTTGCAGTCAAAACTAAAGAAAAAAACAACAGAAACTAAGTTCATAGCTTCACGCTCTATCCCGCCTATAGCACTGTTAGCAGAGGTAATGAAAATTATTCATTCCCTGTAGTGGAAATCGCACCCACAACCATCGCGATTACATTTAGACAGTGTACCACTACGCCACGACTGTCTTAATAAAACATAATAATTATAGTAAGATTTGTATTAATATTTTTATTTCCTCACTCTGACAACAAGGCAACACGCGGTGTTGAGTTCCGCCACTCAGCACGCAATGCTTTCTGAATGCAGCGGAAAATAGGGACTGGAAGCGTCTTAACGGAAACGGTGTCTAAATACCAGGTTCCCAGGTTCCATCTGCCTGCTCTGTTATATGCGGGATGCTGTATTGTAAAGCTAAAAAAAAAACTATTTTATTTTTATCAGATCAGAGTAAAAAAAATTGTTTATAGTTTAAAGGCTTCGAGGCCAATTTTTATATATTCATAATATTTTGGAGTAAAAAATATCAAAACTGAACTAATAAAACGAGCACGTTCAACAAAACACTTAGAAATTATTTATTTTGTAGAAAATATTTTTAAAATAGTAAATCTAAAAATAAATTCACTTTTCAGTAGTGTTTGTTTAATATCATGCGTTTCATATAAATGTTCCATAGAGAAAATATATTTTATTTTACATTTTTTATTTGAATCTTTTCATAGCCAAAGAACGCGAGCTTTTTTTTTGTTAAATAAACATTTATTTTTTTATATTATTCTTTTAAATAGGATATAATTATTATATTATAATATAATATATATTTTACAATATATTACTGGTTTTTACTATGTTGTAATTGCAACCGTCCTATAACACTTACGTGTTATGAAATGATATAGTTATTAGTTCAAATTCTTATTAGAGAGGCGAATATATTAAAGGTGTGAAGAAATCAACATGCAAAATATCCAAAATTGGGCCGAAGGTTGGGCACGGAGTGTCTTAACACTTAATTTTCCGCTGCCTACGCGGGATACAGCGTGAGGATAAAAAAATATCCCCAATTAAGACCAGTCATGGCTTAGGGGCACAAGTGTGTGACTGTAAACGCGATTGGTTGTGGGTTCGGTTCCCACTCGAGAATATGAATGATTTAATTAAATTCGTATTTTCTTTTGTTAGTACTGGTGTCGAGGCAAAACGTGGCGTTGACTCCTGCCGCTCAACATGCAATGCCTCCAAGATTCGGCGGAAAAAGGAGAACAGCGAGTTTTAACATTACGTTTCCCTCTGCCTACCCTGCTGTGTGCGGTATACAGCGTGAAGCTGCGTCGCTGCGTGCTTTTTAGCAGCGTCAGTACCGTCTATCTAACAGCACCAACAATCACAATCGTTGGATAGAGGGAGTGTGTTATCACTAGGTTTCTTTTACCCTGTTGCCTGGTGGTTTTCTCTACCCCGCTACATGCGGGATTCAGAGTGAAGATAAAAATATAATTACCACAAATATATTATCTACAACCAACTCTGTCACTCACAATTGCAATCACTCCACATAAATAAAACACACAACAATACCGGTATCGCTGAACACTCACACAATCCGCTTCCCGTTTCCGCTGCAAGGATGAACGAGCAAGAGTAATTAGAAGTACGTGACACACGTGTTAGGTAACAGAGGGGATTTGAAAAGCTGACTTTGTAGGTCACAAGTCACCAACGTGACAAGCTGTTGTACAAATGAAATAGGCCTTTGACATTACATGCCCTAAATTCTAGTTGCTTAAGGAATATTTATTATTTTATGGAGAATAATTCTCATAGGGTTTGTCCCGTTATTGAACAAATGATAAATAAATTATTAGTCACGTCGTCTTACTGTTGCGGTTACAAATTCGATTTCCAATCGTAGGAATAAAGCACGACGTTAAGTTCTTCCATTCACAACGCAATGCTACGAATTATTGACGAAAAGTATGTACGGGTGGCAGAATTATTTATGAAGATGAATCTGAATAAAGTTTCAAAAGTTTAACTATAAAAATGACCTAAACTTTTATTAAAATTTTAAGACAATCAAAATTCCAAAATACAATAAGAAAAAGCTGTGGGCAAAGAAAATTTTCATTATTCTCTAACATTTCATTATTACTTAAATTTATATTTCCATTTCTTCGCTCTGGTGTCGAGGTTAAGCGCGGCGTTGAGTTCTGCCACTCAACACGCAACGCCTCCAGAATTCGGCAGGAAGTGGGGAACGGAGTGTCTTAACACTAGGTTTCCTCTGCCTACCCTGCTGTGTGGGGGATACAGCGTGAAGCTGATCTAACATTATAGTGTGAGAGGAGGTGTATCAATTCAACGTAAGACACTTGCAATTTCATTGGAACAAATCTAATTTCACAGCCGCGTGCGAGTGGAGGCGCAACAGCAGTCCTTAAGTTTTATTTCTCTAACGGCTTACTTCGAGATAATAACTAAACTACTAAAACATGTATGCTATATATATGCTAAACTACTAAAACATGTATATTTTATAACATGTATGCCACGAACGGAGTACGATGCAACTGTGTTAGCTTATTAGCCTGTTACATGACTGTGTCCTACATCCAATTTCCTTAGAAAATAGCTGTTCCTGGCCTCAAAAGAATTGTTTCAGTCCAATTTAAGAAAAATACTTATTAAAAATAAAATCAGCTTCACGCTGTATCCCGCACACAGCAGTTTAGACAGAGTGAACCTAGTGCTAAGACACACCCAGTAATGGGTAGACCTAAAAAGAATGTTTCTCAAGTTAGTGGTTGTCCTATGTAAAAACTTCAAATTTAATTAGGTATTATTGAGCATAATAACATTTTGGCATATTGACAAGAAAATTGGCGAAGGCGAATTGGAAACCTCCCTTTTATCAAGTGGGTTGAAAATGAGAACATCCTCTTTTTTGAAGTTGGTTGAAAAGAAATGCAACGATGAGAAATCTCACTTCTGACATCCATTTTAACAATATTTCCTTGTTTTAATTTAATTTAATTACAGTATACTCTATTTTACCAAAAAAAAAACAACTTGTTCAATTTCAATAATTGAAATAAAACACAAAAACACAAAGAGAAAATATTTTAAGCCAATATATTCAAAGGAGTGATTTTAAAGGAGTGTTTAAAAGCCTTAAGCTAAAGCAATATACTTAAAAAAAATACACAACGTAACATTTCGGTTTCGTAGCGTTACAGCCTACACTTGAAAACCGTTTAAACTATATTGACTATTTTTTTAGAGGAATATGGACTTTATATTGTATTTATAAAGTTATTTTTCCTTTGGCAATTGTCGTTGCTATTTCTGGCAGGCATCACGCAGGGAATGCTTAATTTTTAATTAGAAAACATACCACGGTTGTGTTACACCATTTTGACTTGCGTTAATACTGACGTGTATATTTGTTGTTTTTTTTTAGGTTATCTCGCATACAGCAGAGTAAGGTCAGGCAGGGGAACCTGGGAGCCTTAATCCACTTCTGTTTCTCCGAATTCTGGAGACTTTGAGTGTTGAATGGCAGAACTCAACGCCGCGATTTGCTTCTTTAAATAAAAATAAATATTTTAGTTTCTCGAGTGGTAATTGCGCGTTTGAGTGTCGCGTTTACGACTATGGTATATGATATGTGGTATAACTATGATATGTGGTCTATGATATATTTTTTTGGAAAATATTTAATGTTTACACGTGTTGGTCGTGAGTTCAATTTTCACTTACTAATTACTAGCTTTTACCTGTTTCTTTACCATGACCAATTGGTATTAACTAAGTATTGCATGTAAAAACTATTACTCAACAAATGCATTATCCAGCATAAACAAAAAAAACAATTTGAAACACTATTACATTTCTATTTTTAACATAGATCGTTCCTTCTTACTAAATCCGGCGTTGAGTTCTGCCCATTTTACAATGTTAAGGCGGTTTAGATTAAAAAATCTATATAACATTTTTTTTCAGCTTCACACCTATAGCAGGGTAGACATCGGGAACCTAGTGCTAACACACTCCTTTCCCGGAGCCTGATAAAGCTTTACGTGTTAATCGAAGGAACTCAACAATGCGCTTAGCCTTGATACCAAAGCGAGGAAATGGAAATATTAATAAGGAATAATTTTGCGCCTCGACGGCTTTTATACTTCTATATTTAACACTTAAGATACTGCAAATCTCTTTAAAAACTTAAACCCAGCAGGATTTAAGGCTTTTTAAGTTCCAAAAAAGATATCTATCCATTAAGCTGTATTCATTTTCTGTATTCTATAGAACTTTAACAATTTCTGTATATTTATAATATGAGGTCTATCATCGTCTCTCATTTCATTGCAGCGACCATTGTAGATTCGATTTCGATTCAGGAAATAAGTTATTTTCATTTTTTAAATAAATAGTGAATTTTCGATTCGGAATAATTTTAAGTATAATTAAAATATTCCCGATTTCTACCTTTGTTAGGCGAAGAAACAGAATGCCTTAACATAAAAAAATATATGCTTATTTTATTCGTAGTAAAATTAAAATCAGAACCGAAATTTCACAATTTAAATTTAAATCCCACGAATCAATAAGTTGTTATTATAGTAATTCGTGCCCAATAGTCATCTTTGCGTGAACAGAATGACTGTTGAAGCGTGAAGGACTTCCGGTGGCCAAGATAAAGCCGGTTAACGTTTTAATCAAAATAAACAAGAGTTATAGCATCGTATAAGTTTATTGGTACTTACAGTATTAATGATGATTTTTAATTGGAGCAGTTTTCACACCATCGTGCTATAATGGTTTAAAAACTCTTCTGTGTGTATCTTAGAAAAAATGACATGCTGACATTACTGACTGTGACGGCTGTGATTTTATTTAACAATCGGGAGGTCGAATTATTTTCATTTCCTCGCTCTGGTAACAAGACAAAGCGCAAGTAACACGAAGTCTTCAAAATTTGGCGAAGACTGGAAAATGGAGTGTCTTAACACTATATTCCCTATGTCTGCCATGCTGTATGTGAGATACAGCGTAAACGTAAAATAAACTTTCTTTACTTTTTTTATATGGCATTTATATATTATATCTAAAATTCTTTTTTTTTTATTATAAAACTACACATAAAAGATCATCGCAGCGCAGTTGAATATTATTTTATTGTGGGTTTCATCCATCCTTCAGCCTTTCTGAATCCACTGCTGGATATAAGCCTCCCCTAATGCTCGCCATTCTGTCCGGTCCTGGGCCCTTTCTTCCTAAGATCTTCGGTCCTCTTGGTAAACGTCTCATCAATATTAGTCAACACAATCACAGAAATATATAGAAAATACGCTACATACACATGCCATATATTTAGAAATAATCAGCTTCACGCTGTATCCCGCACACAGCAGGGTAGGCAGAGGGAACTTAGTGTAAGACACTCCGTTCCCCACTCTCTGCCGAATTTTGGAGGCATTGCGTGTTAAGTGGTAGAACTCAACGCCGCGCTATGCCTCGACACCAGAGCGAAGAAATGAAAATATAATTTAAGTAAACATTTCATCTCCTCGAGTGGGGATCGAACCCACAACCAGTCGGTTTAGTAACAGTTTGTGCCTCTGCGCCAAGACTTACCTCACTTTTAACAAGCTTTTATACAACTTGCAGTGTTATTATGTTAGTGTAAGTGAAATCTTGCAAGTTCAATTTAACCAACTTCTCAATATCCGATCTGAAATTTTGCTGAAATTTGTATTATGACTTCAGTTCTCACGAAATAGAATTACATGTAATCAATGTTGTAGTTGATTCAAAATACAATAAAGTGGTGAATTACAATTTTTTGCACAATTCATGCAATATGGTTATCAAATGAGATATATGTGAAATAATAATATCAAAAAAATAACATAAGAAAATCAAAAAATCTTTTCAACAGATTTTCTTTTATTTAATATTTTTTATTTAGTTTTGACTAGATTCCACTTAGCCTCACCTAATTACTTAACAGAGATTGAATATATTGTACTTGGCGCTGCATTCGCGAACTTTTGCGAAACTATTTGGATACGATCCAGTTCTTTGGAGGCCTCGAAGATACAAACCCGCTAAAACTTCGAAATGGCCGATGAATTTCCCACTTTGATTTAATATCTGCCAACAACGTTATAAATATATACGAGGGAAAGAGTTATTTTATACATATTAGTTGTAGCTAAACTGAAATCTATGTTAATATTATAAAGATTGAATATTTTGTTTGTTGGAACGCACTAATCTCACGAACATTTTATTTTGATCGGGACAGTTCGTTTATCGAAATAAGCTATAGGCTAAATTATATTACATCAATATAATTAATGAGGCCAGTCGTGGCGCAGTGGCACAAAGTGTGACTGTAAAATCGACTAGTTGTGGGTTCGATCTCCACTCGAGGAAACAGAAATATTTATTTTACATATATATTTTCATGTCTTCGCTCTGCTGTCGAAGTAAAGCGCGGCGTTGAGTTCCGCCACTCAACACGCAATGCCTCCAGAACTTGACGGAAATTGGGAAACGGAGTGTCTTAACACTAGGTTCCCTCTGCCTACCCTGCTATGTTCAGGATACAGCGTGAAGCTGATAAAAAAATATATAATTAATAAGATTTCGACATATCCCACTATTCTGAATATGCGGTCACAGTTACCTAGGTGCGGGTAATTTAAGGGAGCCCAATAAAAAGATACAGTCGCTTATATCGCAAATTTTCGAAATTCGCAAGGAAATCAAAATCCTCAGGACCCTGAAACTTGGTACGTAGCAACGTCTTATAGCATAGATAAAGAAAAAATATAAGCCTGTCAATTTTTATAAAGTCTATAGTGTACTTCCCGTTGACGTACCATCCTGAATTTGGTACGGAAGCCTCGATGGAGGGTCCCACTCCACGCTACACTCCGAAAATAACAAGGTAGAGGGAAACCTAGTGTTAAGATATTCCGTTACCCACGAGCCGCTAATCTTTCCGCGTTTTATTTTATTACTATAGCGAGAAAATAAAAATAATCTATTCCTCATTTTTTTACAAGATACTGACAAAAAGAAAAAAAATGTTATAAATTAGTAATATTGAGCAAAATGGCGAGACATTTCTGGGTTTCGTCGTCTAACGCTTAATGAGATTTTGTAAATAACAAGATTACATCAAGTGTTAAGAGAAATAAAATAAGTTTATATTCTGTTTTAATTGGAGCTAGCAGTTATAGAAGAAACAATTTCGTGGCAATCGTTAAAAAAAAAATGTTTCTTAGCTTTACACTGTATTCCGCACATAGAAGGGTAGGCAGAGAGCATTAGTGTTAAGACACTTCCACTCTCCAACTCTCCTCTGAATTCTGGCATTGCGTGTTGAATAGCGGAACTAAACTCCACGTTTTTCCTCGATACCAGAACGAGAAAAATAAAATATTAAATAGTTCATTCTTTCTAGGGTGAAAGAGAATGGAATCCACTTTAACTCATAGTATATAATTAAAAGAAAATATCATTATATTAGGAAGAATTAAATTAAAAATTAAATTAAATTAGCTTCACGCCATATCCCGCACACAGCAGGGTAGGCAGAGGGAACCTAGTGTTAAGACACTCCGTTCCCCACTTTCTGCCGAATTCTGGAGGCATTGCGTGTTGAGTGGCAGAACCCAACGCCGCGCTTAGCCTGGGCACCAAAGCGAAGAAATGGAAATATAAATTTAAGTAAATATTTCATTTCCTCGAGTGGGGATCGAACCCACAACCGTCGCGTTACAGTCACACCCTTGTGCCCCTGGGCCACGACGGCCTAGTTAGGAAGAAAAATATAAAAAAATAAAATTACTTGCAGAAGGAATGCTAAAATTCATAAAGTGTAAAACTTAAATAAGGCTAGATCAAAACTAAGCCAAATTTAATATAAAATGTATCAGAGGCGGAGTGGAGAATTCATATTGTGATATTACACAGCCTTATATGCGACGTGCTTTTAGTGCTTTTGGAGAAAGGTATTCAAGTTATTGTAAAGTACTGGACCAACTTTTTTTAATAATTTTAAAGTTATTAACGCACATAGCAGGGTAGAAACCTGAAAATCGTTCCCTATGTTCCCTTAAATTCTGGATGCGTTCTGTGTTGAGTGATGGAACACAACGTCGTGCTTTGCTTTGTTACATATTTAAATCTTCGAGTAGGATTCGCTTTGTGTACTCTGATGAAATGGTTGTTGTGCGTATACAGCGTGAAATTGAATAAAATATATCTATTAAGAACATTTTCTATTTTGCAGTCCGGTAGACAAGACAAGGCGTTAATATTCTACAGGTGATATCTCGGAAATTGAGAGAAAAGAGCGAAGTGTCTTAAAACTAGAAAAAATTTAACTGATTTTTACATTTTTTTAAGCCAGTCTTGGCGCAGATGCTCAAGCGTGTGAGTGATACTGCGACAGGTTGTGGATTCGATTCCCACTCAAGGAAATAAAATATTTAAAATTTTCGCTCTGGTGTCGAGGCAACGGAGTGATGTCGAGACAACGGAGTGGTGTTTGAACACAAGGTTCCCTCTGCCATCCCTGCGGATAATATAGCGTGAAGCTAAAAAAAAATAATGCATAATTTTTTAAACTTGATTAAAAGAGATAAAATGTAATAATATTGGTTATTTCATATTGAGAGTTCTAGTATGAGGCTGCAGATATATTAATATTACTTGACCTTTTTGTTGCGCATCTGAGATTATGTATGACCCATTCAAATATTTGTACCGGTTACTTCTTCAGAAAATCACAATGTTAGCTTTCATCACTAAATATTGTCTCGTAACTGATGGAAGATAAAATAAATAAATCAAAATCAGCTTCACAGTGTATCCCGCACACAGCAGGGTAGGCAGAGGGAACCTAGTGTAACACTCAGTTCCTCACTTTCTGCCAAATTCTTGAGGCATTGCGTGTTGAGTGGCGGAACTCAACGCCGCGCTTAACCTCGACACCAGAGCGAAGAAATGGAAATATAAATTTAAGTAAATATTTCATCTCCTGATGGGATCGAACCCACAACCAGTCGGTTTTACAGTCACACCTCGTGCCGCTGCGGCACGACTCACTCACGGCCTCCTGATGGAACTTGAAGGCATTATTTTTACGTTAATAACAACTGACCTAATTATAATCGAGATGGATACTGCTGAGTGGATACTGCTAATAGCTAAGTGTTTCAATGGTAAATCTAATTCTTCGGCACATTGCTAAAAGAGAAAATTTGCGACATGAAGTAATCTTCACTTAATATTTTTGTATTTTTGATTTAAAAAAAAAATAAATTTTTGATTCTTAACTATCGTGTGTCATAATGTGGTATAGAGATTCCAATCCACTACCTTACAATCCCTGAGGATGAATTAAAAAAAAAAGATAAAATATTACATATACATTATTTGACAAGGTTTGTATAAAATTTAAATAAAAAATTAAATAAATATATCAGCTTCACGCTGAATCCCGTACACAGCAGGGTAGGCAGAGGGAACCTAGTGTAAGACACTCCCTTCCCCATTTTCTGCCGAATTCTGTAGGCATTGCGTGTTAAGTGGCAGAACTCACCGCCGGGCTTTGCCTCGACACCAGAGCCAAGAAATGGAAATATAAATTTAAGTAAATATTTCATCTCCTCGAGTGGGGATCGAACCCACAACCAGTCAGTTTTACATTCACACTTTGTGCCGTTACGCCACGACTGGCCTCAATTTATTAGGTATTTTATACAGATCTTGTCAACAAATAAAGAAATATCCATTTTGGTAGTTGGTGAGTTTTTGCATTTGTTTGGAAGCTATTCGCGTACCTACATACTTATATTTCAATGATAAATTATATATATATATATATATATATATATATATATTATAAATAAAAAAGAAACCGTTATCAACGACAAATACGTAGTAAAAAAAAATATAATTGATGTAATCCCATGTTTCCGTCCAACTATAGTTCCGCTATATTTTACGGCATGAGCGTCTTAAATCCGTTTACTTGGGTCCCTACAAATAGATAACCCTCGCCTCGCCTACATACATATTTGACATCTCACTATTCCTTTTTATTATTATTGTATAAATAACTTTTAAACTTTAAATTCATACGTTTAAGCATCGATTTTTTATACATTTTAAATTCATCCTTCTTCATACATTAAATTTCTTTTTAAACTTCAAATTAAAGCTTGTCCTAATCAAATTCGCATTTGTTCGCTTCAAATTCATGCTTTTACACATGTAATTAGCATTTTTACATTTTAAATCCATACATTTTTTACCTACAACGGAACAGATAGTATATTTGGAGTAAGAGGATGTTTGTTTGTTTGTTTGTTTGTTTGCATATGCATCAATTCTACCATTTGTCTCTAAAACCTCTGGTACGATTTTAATGCGGTTTTCAGTTATGGGTTTTTCATGCTGTCATACCCATAATTTAACTAAAATGAAAAAAAAAAGAATATAACAACAAATTGCTAAGTTCTATTTGTATAATACGCAAACAAAGTTAGATAAAGTTAATATTATTAAAACAATCATTTTTAATTTTATTTATTTTGACTGTTAACGTAAACGCGACGATTGTGAATTCGATTCCCGCCCGAGAATATGAATTAATTAATATTTTAATTTTCTCATTCTGGTAAAAACCCAAAACGCGGCGTTGAGTTCCGCTTCTTACACACACAATGTCTGAAAATATCGGCCCACGGCTCATGAGGACCGGAGTATTGTAAAACTAGGCTACTCTTACTCTACTATATGCGATACAGTTAAAGATAAAAAATAAACCACACAAGAACATAATAGCCACTCACACGATAACACGACAGTGCCATTTAAGTACACGACAAAATACGTAGCGTTTTCTAAGAGTAATATTAGGAGGAAGATACATGTTTACGCGTGAAGCCATCTGCGATGCGGACGACGTAAATCACGGCTGAGACGTCGTGGATAAATCTTCAGGATTATCAGACATGGTTTTTGGTTTAGAAATGACTCATCTTTGTCAATTTCTTGTTGTATAATATTTTTATTTATATTTGGAAGGTTCGAGTATCTATTTTCTATATTTTCTAGCAATATAAAACTTTATATTGCTAGTAAATATAGAAATATTAAACTTTATTTAATAGACTGCAAAATAGAAAATATTTTTATTAAATATATTTTATTCAATTTCAGTTCAGAGTTCAAAAAGAAACGTATTAAATAGTATTATCAAAAAAAGCTGTATATATCACATTAATAGGCATGATGACAGATTTAAAAATATATATTTGAATTACAACCAATATAATATTTCTGCAGAAATATAGATTTTGTATTAAATTAAAATATATTTATAGGCTTATAAATCGCACCAAAACGCGTTGAAGTCTCATGGGGTCGATTGTGACTTCAACTCCGAGTCTGTCAATACCAATAATTACCAAGCGCTCGGCTTTGGCCAGTTTCAGCCGATAATCGTAGTTTTGGCTATAGTTTCGGTTTCTGTTTTCGGAAACTGAGTGCTTGTCAGGCATCACTGCTAATTGTTGTGATCCATGAGTACTAAAATCAGTTAATTCTAAACTATAAAAATTGAATTATTTATAATAAATGCATGTATACGTAAATCTTGCTAGGAAAGGTTTTCATAGTTAAGTATCCGTGCCCCAAAAATAGTTTAAATTTGATTTTTTTGTAGTAACAAAATAAATTATATAGCTTCTTGTCTTTTTTAAATTATTTCAGATATTAATTTGAGAGCCATATACCATTTATTTGATATGCTACACGATATACATTCATAGCTTATGTTATTATATTAACCGTTTTTAAGTGTTATTTCAAGCTTTTGATAGAAAAATATTTATACAAGACAAAATGAATTATAAATATTTGAAATGTACGCTTCTACCTACGTTCAAATATTTAAAATAAAATATATAAATACTTGAACGATTTTTATAAACTTTATTTCTAAATATTTGAACGTAGCTGTATTCGAACAAGCGTCCAAACGCTTTTACCACTAAGCCATGCGTTGTTATTAAAGGGTTCTCAAGTCCTGCAACAAATTTTTTTTATACAGTTTAAACAAAATATTTTACATGTTTTTATTTCACCCCTCCTTAATTATAAATAGACAAATAGATCAAATAATCAAAGATGTAATTGAAATTTATTAATTTGTATTATCTTAAAAACGAATAGTTGGTGGAAAGTGGGGAATGGAGAATTTTAACACTAGGTTCCCTCTGCCTACCCTGCTGTGTGCGGGATACAACGTGAAGTTGATTAAATGGTTGAAATAACACTTATTTGATATCAAATGAAAGAGGACAAAGTGAGGATGTTTTAAAAATACTTGGTCCAATTTTTTTCCTAAAATTTTAACAAAACATTCAATATCTATCTTTTTACGGAATGGTAGCTTGCATTCCATTCCGTATTCCGATTTTTAACTGTCGTTGAGTAGTTGTTCTTCTCCTAGCCAGGTTACAGACCAATGTTGATGACGCCCACATCGCAAAATTACGCCAGTCAAAGTTAATCAGTCGATGTTACAGGCTTAAAACCGATTTGATGTGGTGACTGTTTAGTGGTTTACACATATATTGGCCCAATATATTCAAAATCGACAGGTCATATTTAAATATTTATAAACATAAAATGTTGGCATCATTTACGTCATATAAAACGAGATTAATTTTAATGCTATCGTAATTTTGATTTATTATATGGAAATATCATTGAATTTATTATGCATGTATTTTGTAATACATAGTGTATAAATCAAATTAATCCTATTGCGGCGTAGTCAGTATGTAGGTGCTTAAATTTTTAATTTTAACCCGAGCAGTGACCGCTCGTCATCGGTTTCGTCAGTCAACACGCAATGCCTCCAGAGTTCGGCCAGATATAGGGTAAAATATATTAATAGAAACGAGTGTCTGAACTCTAGGTTCCAAGATTTCCTTCGTTTACCCTGTTGTGCTCAAACTGAAAAATCTACTTATGCAATAGAATTATATAAACTTTATAATTAATTTCTTATGAAATTTTTAAGTATTCAAAAACCAATAACACTACAGACATTCCGGTCATTACATTTTTCTCAATATTATTATTATTTTATTTAATTACTCTATTTAATAATATTAAATTTTATTCTAAAGCACGGATATACTTGCTTATATGCCACTCAATAGAAGGAATAGGATTAAAGCAAATCTAATCCGATTTAAAGTGATTGGAAACGATAGCGTTCATCGTATGTACAGTATGAAAAAATATATTTATATGTTTTGATATCTATTTAAATTATTTTATAAATTTATTTAGGATCTTATGGAAAATTTTATATAATAGGGGCCAACGTGTCACAGCGGGACAGTGTATGATTTTAAACGCGGTGATTGTGGATTTGGTCCTCTCTCGGGGAAATGATCACATATAAACTAGCGACCCAAAGGTGGTTCCGATCGCTTAAGCTTATTGCTGCATTATAGCCAAACTATAGATATTTTTTTTTCATAAACTGTAGCCTATGAGTTAGAATGATGTATAAGTTCTGTTGCTGTAAAGTTTCATCTTAATCCGTTCAGTAGTTTTTGTGTGAAAGTGGAACAAACTTTTATTTTCATAAACTTTCACATTTATAATCCTCTCTCTGATAGACACAACGCGGCGTTGAGTTCCGCCACTCACAACTATCTTCCCTTTGCTGAACCTGTTATGCTATGGGGAAATGTTTTCATTTCCTCATTGCAAGATTCCCTTAAATAGTAATAGAACCCACAACCTTCACATTTACCTAAATCTGTTCATTCTTCATTAATTTCAAGCGTATCGTTAGACGCGTCAGAAGCAGTACTATCCTAAAGACCCTGTTGCGACTCCAGCGGGGCACTTTTAAAAAGTAGGTTTTTCATTCCTTTCATGTCAGTTACCGTTATCCTATCATAATTACGATCTGACGTTGAAAGGGCGAGATAAAAGAGTACACCGCTTTGGTATTGTGGACCCAGCGTTTTATGACATGGTGATGCTGGCTTGGAGCGTTGCTAGATTTTTTTTAATATTTTTACTTTTTTATTACTGGAGGAGAGCAACAGGTAAAATTGTTTATTCCTAAGATGTACATAGATAAGTACCTAATAAAATGTATAATTTGGTTAATGTATTACTATAATCGATGTCTTTTTTTATATGTATAATTTACTTGTATTTTAGATGTATAATTGTCATCTTCTAAAATGTGAAAGGCACAAATCTTATATTTTTTTTCAAATCTTAATAAAAAATCTTCAAGTAAAAAATGTATTCTTGAAATGAAATTTTATAAGATTAATAATAGTGACTAGTTCCGCTCTTGACTTTTCCAGCGTAAGCTAAATATAGGGCATATAGCAGGGTAGGCAGAGTATACCTGGGAACTTAGTTCTATGACGTTGCGTTCCGTTTAAGACACTTTCGTTCCCGTCGTTCCGATGAATTCTGAAGACATTGCGTGTTGAGTAGCGGAACTTTGCCTCGTCAGTCGTCGCCAATGTGATGTCCCCCGATTGGGAATCGATCCCACAACTGTTGCGTTTACAGTCACATTCTTGTGCCCCTGCACCACAAAATCCTCACAGAACTACTACTACTAAACAATTTTGCACATCACCTGTATATGTGCAAAAATCTACCCAAGATAAAACATGTTTTTTTTATTCCTTAGTAAAACTGACGGCTGTACGACAGTTTTAGATGAGTACTCGATATGAGCGTCCCGAGTAGGTTAAGAGGCTCTTTTATATGAGGATTGAAAGGACCTAAAGTGTCCTTAGTGATAGTCAGAAACCGTTATAACTCCACGTTGCATGTAAAAACGGAATGGTATTAGGTACGGACCCTCACAAGTGCTTGACAACCTTCGTATATAATAACCTAATATTTCTGATATCATATTGGAAATCATGTGGAAAAATTGGGATTTTGTTTGTATTTGGTTTCGTATTGAACAGGAAATTGTACGTTGTGTTTCCTGAGTGTTTATAAGATTTTAAGAATATTAAATAAATCTGTACAAATATGTAAGATCTAATCATATCGAAAAATGCTCAAAGAACAACTTAGTTCTACAGATTAAGCAGATTAAAAGTTTCTAAGTACTATTTAAATTATATCAACGGACAAAAACAAATAAGCTTCTTATATATATTAGTAATAAGATACATTTTGGTATAAAAGAAATAGCTTAATATGTGTTCTTGTTTTGAATATCAGGAACAGTCACTTGAGACTAACAGAAATGCTTGCAAAGAGTTCTTTATATTACATCCCACGCCACATTCTTTTGGCGATAAGACCTATTTCACATGAGAATAACTTGGTTTTATAAGTTTCTTATCTATTTTGTGTCTCTACATATTATTTATATTTTGAATAAATAAAATAAATTCAGGCCAGTCGTGGCGCAGCGGCACGAGGTGTGGGTTGTGGGTTCGATCCCCACTCGAGGAGATGAAATATTTACTTAAATTTATATTTCCATTTCTTCGCTCTGATGTCGAGGTTAAGCGCGGCGTTGAGTTCTACCACTCAACACGCAATGCCTCCAGAATTCGGCAGAAAGTGGGGAACGGAGTGTCTTAACACTAGGTTCCCTCTGCCTACCCTGTTGTGTGCGGGATTTAGGGATTACTGATTTATTACTACGTACACTGCTGTAATTTTCACTTAGAGGTCCAAGTGCTTTATATATTGTTTACGCTCCGTTCCCCAGTTTCCGCGAAATTTTCTAGGCATTGCGTGATGATTGACGGAACTCAAGTTGCGCTTTTTGTCTCTTTACCAGAGTAAAGGAATTAATATATTAATAAATAATAATCATTTATTCCTCTGAGTGAGAATCGAACCCACAGCTGTTGCGTTACAGTGACTCGCTTATGCTATATACATATTTTATATAGAAGTGGTCCTAGTATCTAGACAATTCGTGATCTGTTTAAGCACAAATTTGAGGAATTTGAAACTCTTCTTCTTACCACAGCAGAGAAAAAGTAATTTAAATATAAATATTTCCTAAATAGAGATTGAACTCGTATCAGTCGTATTTACCGTCACACGCTGTATCAATCAAGATTATTTTAATAACACATATTAAATATCGAGTATTAGAACTAGTTACTACTAGAATAAACTTTACTTAACTAAATATATTCCATTCCATAACTATAGTTAGTTAGTAATATAAAGTACTAACTCCAAACGTCGCGGACTCCACTCTCAGTTAACTAAACACCCACAATGGTAGTTGAGAACTTAGTTTATTAGTTGTATTGTATTCATGCTTTGTAAATATTGAATATTACATTGGAAATTGAGGCGTGGCGCGGAGGCTCAATCGTGGGACTATAAACGTGACGATTGTGAGTTCGATTCCGTTGAGGGGGAATCAAAAGTAAGAAAAAAAATCTTAAAATCAAATCTGCCTTCCAAATACTTCTTTAGGGGGCTACGATTGGTCAATCGATACGATCGACGTCGTATTCGTATAAAACTCATCCATTTCTGAGTGACTGACAGACAACGTACAGACGAAATTACTGGATTTAGAAATTTGACATATATATCAATATGCAGATAGATTAAAGAGTAATAGGAACACAAAGTAAGGAGAGATCGAAATTTCTGATCGTGGAGAAAAGCGGATATAGCCGTAGGGTCTCCAAAATATATACACCTTTTTAACTTTCTTTTACTTAAAACTTTATACTATGTCTAACTTTTTTAACCTTTTAGTGTTTGAACTATCGGAAACACAATGTGAAAGTTCTAGTTCGTTTATCTAGACGAGAAAGAAGATTACTTTTAAAAACTTTTTATTGACAAGATGATATTGAAAATTGTATTTTTGGTTCATCTAAAATAATCAAAAACTTTTTTCTCACTGTATCTCGCATATAGCGGTGAAGGTAGATGGAACCTAGTAAGAAGACCACCATCTCTACTTTTCACCAATTTTTTGTGAGATGAGGAGCGGTCTTCTTATGGAGGACTTCTTATCTTGAATAACCATATCCATATAAGTTAAATTCTTTATCATTTCCGGAACTCATTTTCCGATCCTGTGTTCCATACACTTGTTCGATTTCTTCTCTTACTTTCTCTTGTATGTGCTGGATCATCGCCAGCTCAAAGAAGAGGAACTCATATCCACACATATCCACACAGGAATATTATGAACGCCTTAGCTGCTATTACCATTTCACCTGCAAAAAAAAACAGTTACACAATGTACCCCGCATGTAGCAGGATAGGTAGAAGGAGCCTAGTGTAAAAAAAAGTCAAAGTCAATTATAAATTTAATTTCTTTGAATGGGAATCGAACTCATAACCTGTTGCGTTTACACTCACACATTTGAACGCCACGACGGTTACAAATAATAGTTGTATGCAATATTTACAATATATAATTCCCATCATACTAAGAGCTATGTGAAGTATATTCAGACGGTAACATGTACATATACGGTAGTTGCCGGCGGCGACCTCGATAACAACGCGTATTAGCGCCAGCGCTCGCGGGGCTTTGTCAGAGCTACTTGTGGAAATGGAATGTGCTTCTTGTATTTCATATATAATACAATATGCTACCGGCAATCTGTGTAAACCGATATTATGTGTAATGTCTAGATAACGTATAGAATATCTAAAACTATAGATAATTTATGAAATATTAATTATTTTACATATTGCTTCGGTATTCTATATAATATGGAATTCGCTGCCGATAATGTAAGTAAAAAAAGACAGCAAGGGGGAGCGAGCACATACTTATTTGTACTTGTGTACTAACACCACCACTGCTACAGATTAAGAGATTTTTAAGTGCATAGTTAGATTGTATATACATATATTATCTAAGTAAAATATATAATGGATAATAGTATAATAATATTCATAGTATTTCCTAAATTGCCTAGCTATCCCAGCTATTTCATACATTACCTGGGTATTGTATAGAATACCTTAATTAAACAGATTACCGGTAACATATATATGTAGTATACAATTATAACAAGCGTATTAAATTTTAAGAGTCAACTAATGAGCTGTTAAGGGGGAAGAGCTTTATTTAGGGTTTCGTATCTTTTGAGGAAAAAAGGAAAGCTTATAAGGTCACTTTGTTGTCCATCTGTCTGTCTGTCTGTTGAGAGCCTTTATATCAGGGACGCTTGGAGATATCGAGTTGAAATTCAAACCATATACTCAGATCTTCTACATTTACTTAAAAAAATGGCTGTTTATATCGCAAAAAATGCGTATTTCGATACTATAAAGAGAACAAAAAATTATAGGATACTTCCAGTTGACCTAGAATTATGAAATTTGGCACCTAGCATCTACAGGTGCTAGTTCAGGAAAAGCTCGAGACCCCCAATTTCTGTACGAACCCTCGGTGGGCGAGCCCGACTCCGTCTCTTGTCCTGTTTTTTAAACATAGTCAAAACTATATGTAATGTTAATTTGGTTTAATATTAATTTTAATTTGGTTGAAGTGAAGAAATCTAATATAACTTTTCAAAAATATTAAACAGCTTACTAAAAAAGTATGTAGAAGTACTCTTCAAATGTAACTTTTATCTATAGAAAGCTCGCGGCATTCCAACTTCCAATAACTTGGTTCATAATACTTAGTGAAATTGTACTCAATGTAAGTGATACTGTTATGTCGATTTTATTTTTAAACTTAATTTTTAGCCGAACTGCCACATACGAAAGAATAAGTATTAACAGTTTTAGATGAAACTTTTTAACCTGATTAGTTGCATATATTTAGAATTGTACATTTTTTACGTCCGTGGCAACTCCCACTCTGTTAAGTAGGAAGTAGGAAGGAATCGTACCCACGACCGTCGCTTTAATAGTCGCACGCGTGTGCCGCTGCGAAACGACACCAACAAAAAGCCTTTTGCACAATTTGATTTATTTTAAATATCTGCTAATTAATATACTTACTAATTTTAACGTCATTGTTCTTATCTATAACATTATTGTTTTTTTTTCCTCCATTTGCCATCATTATGTCTAAAAATCTCCAATTTTCTCTTAGAAAAACAATTTAAAAATAATAGAAAAATAATATATTACTATTTGGAAATAATTGATATATTTTCACTGTCTCACTCTTTTAGTAGCAAAAAAAGTGGAACTGATGGAGAGATCAAAGAATAAATTATCTTAATACTTTTAATGAAGGAGTGACTGGCTCTGGCGATAAGGTAAAGCGCGGCGTAGTTATTCCGCCACTGAATACGCAATGCATCTAAAATTCGACGGAAAGTCAGGAACGAAGTGTCTCAACACTAGGTTCCGCACCGATGAACGTGGTGTGATATACGTGGTGCCTACAGTCTTTTCCAATAAATGGACTAACCATCATAAAAATACATTTTCAATTCGAACCAGCAGTTCCTAAGATTAGTGTGAACACAATAACAAACTAAACAACCTCTTCAGGTTTATAATATTAGTACTTTTATATTTCCCAATGTGTATATAATTTTATGATAAATTTAGTAAAAGGTAAAAATATAAAGGGTCCATCCCGTTAAGTTAGAAGTTTATTTTTAGAAGACGCGTTTACATAACACCTTGCGAAGTGACACCAAAATTATATATTTTATGTATAGATTACATAGCTACCTATGCTAAAAGTTACAAAAAGATTGAAATAGTAAAGTATATGTTAAAATAAATAGTAAAAACCATCAAGAGTAAGTGCAGGTGTATAATGGTAAATAAAACGACAAAAGCAATAGTTCAGCTTTCCTATGCTTATCAAGCTAGATATTTTGTATCATTTACTAAATTCAACACTTAAATCAGAATAGTCATTTAAACTTAAACATTTTTACTCTTTTATGTCTTGCAATAGGAGATATCGCTTCTCAAAGGCGCTGTTACCGCAAAATCAACCTTCTTTAAATTGTATTGTATTTTTATTGAAAGCCTGAATCTAGCTTTGACTAGACATTCAATCTAAATATTGCTTATTTGTAGGAATCGAAATAAGTATTTATTTATTTTTCTGTTCACCCACTCTGTGTTTATGTAACTACAAAATAAATATTACCGTTTATTGAGTTTGAGAGGTCGTGGCGCAGAGGCAAAACCGTGCGATTGTAAACGCGACAAGTTATGGGTTTGATTTACACTCGAGGAAAAAAATATTTCATATTTTGATTTACTTGTTCTGGTATGCTCTGGGTAAGTTTTATTTCATGTTTTAGTCGAGTTGTAAAAAGTAGAGATGTATACGTATAGGTCCTGATAGGTTCGTAAAAAATATTTGAATGTAGAGTTTTCTTTTTGAACAAACAAATTCCCAACATAATTATCTCTAAATAGAAAACTACAAACAAGTGTTTCATTTATATGTGCCTTACAAGAATCCTATAATTGGTTTTACGGAGTTACAATCTAATATACTCCAGTCCATTAGAAACTAAGACAGAAATTAAATTGGTCCACCAACAAACTTATTTAATAGAGTTATTCAAATACGACTCTATTTTTTTTATATAATTTAAGTAATTTTATTGATTTAAAGTAAGATCCCCTAGTCGTTGCGTGGAGTTCCGCAACTCAACACGCAGTGTCTGCAGAATTCGGCGGAAAGTGGGGAACGGAGGGTTTTAACACTAGGTTCTCTCTTCCTACCTACAGTGTGCACGATACAGCGTCAGATTTTGGCTGAAACTGGGGAATAGAGTGTCTTAACACTGGGTTCCCTATACTTACTCTGCTGTGTGCGGGATACAGCGTGAAGCTGATTTAATTTTGTTTATATATATAATATATAGACACAACTTGACTACATATTCCATTTCGCGTCAAAATGATAATCTTATGTTCTCAATAATTTTATTGGCTATTACGCTGTAAATTGGACAGTGTATTTGGTTACTATTAATACAAATAGTCTATTTGGCAAAATGATGTAGCAATTTAAATCACAATTTGCATTAGGATTAACATTTGTGCGTAAATTCAAGTCCTCAATAACCAGATGGAAAGTAAGTGTTTCCTCTTGGGGGCAAAAAAAATAATTATACATCTGATATTAAGTACTCAAGCAAAAAAAAAATGTCTAATATGACGATCACACTATATTTCTTCTAGTGCACTAGGTTAGGTCACTACAAGCAGTTGTTGTTTACACCGCTCAAGTTGGGACCCTACATACCTTACGAGTACGACATCTAGTCTTAAAGATATTCTGAGATCAACGGATTATTTCGGGGTGAGTACAAAACCACAGGACCATCCCTATTCCTGTACCCATACTCATTACTTAGTGCATAAAAAATGTGTGATATAATAGCCGCTTACAGAAGAATGCAAAAACCGGACATGACCTTCAAACAAAATTCAAAGCAGACCTCTAGGAGAGGATCATCTATCCAGACCTCCTGTTGGAAACCATCGATCCATTCATCTAGAATGGATTTTTCTCAAATAAAAAAAATGAACTTATCATGAATAACAATAATATTAATAACCCTTCCTTAGCAGTCGGGAATAAAAAGACACGGAAGGATAAAAGCCCGATGGCCGAAAGTCCGTGGACCGTTAAAATAAAAATATGGGCGAAAAATGTGGCTTAAAGAATAGAACTGCATCACTATCATTAAACTATCACTGTTTAGATGACAAAATATGAAAAATATAAGGAAGTTATATTTCTTTTTGCGTTATGTTGTATCTCACATATAGCATGGTACGGGCCGACAAAAGAAGACAACCGTGTTGATTGGCGAAATTCAACGCCACGCCTACCAGAACAAGGAAATAAAAAATAATCATGCCCCTCAGTGGAAATCGAACCTGCCACCGTCGCATTCAAGCCAGACTACATGTATATTTTACTAATATTTTTGTAATATTTTTAAATACCGACAATTATATTTTTAAAGTATGTATAATTATCTAGTGCAATGTACACTTTATTTTAATTAGGCGCTACAGAAGCTGAGGTATAATTATAAACAGGTCTATTTAAGAAATTAAGGTCGTTGTGGTACAATAAATTGCTCATATAAACTAATTATTTTTTTTAACTTCACGCTATATACACTGCTGTGTAGGCAGAGGGAGCTTAGTGTCAAGACACTCCGTTCCCCATTTTCCACCAAATTCTAGAGGCATTACGGGGAAAATTACTTACTAAATGAATATCTAAATAAATACATTCATTATTAATAGCAAGAAAAAGTATAGTTGATTGACGTATAGCTCAAGCTCAACTCAATTGAATACCTAAAAAATTATTATTGTATATATTTTTTTTTCATTTTTTGAATTATTCTACACTTAGGAGCTAAAATTAAAAAAAAATTATAAAAAATCTATAAAAATATTTTTGGAAACTTTCAAATCTCGCTACTATAATTTTCTTTCAATAATCTGTAAAAAGTATGATTCTGTTTTTATTATTTTCACGAGTTAGGCACTTTGAATGAAGATATTCCGTTATCTACTATTCACATTAATTTAAGCTGAAGCACGCTGAGTGGCAGAACGCGATCTTGCTAGAACGGAAAAAATATCCATTTATATTACAACGCAGTTTCGAAATATAATTACCAGTAATAAAAATTAAAATTACATTATTTTTTTTCACGCTGTATCCCGCACACAGCAGGGTAGGCAGAGGGAACCTAGTGTTAAGACACTCCGTTCCCCACTTTCTGCCGAATTCTGGAGGCATTGCGTGTTGAGTGGTAGAACTCAACGCCGCGCTCAATCTCGACACCAGAGCGAAGAAATGGAAATATAAATTTAAGTAAATATTTCATCTCCTCGAGTGGGGATCGAACCCACAACCAGTCGGTTTTGCAGTCATACCTCGTGCCGCTGCGCCACGACCGGCCTCAACCTTACCAGTACTAAATAAAAATAAAACAATTCAACACCAATGAATAGTGTGCTTTGATATAAAATGCAGTTTCCAGAACAACGGCCGCTCGGATGCACGGAACAAGGGGTCGGGCTTGATTGCGAAATGTAATTGCGTTACTCAATTATACACTCGTTGGGCCCACTCAATATCTTACTTTGTACCAAATGATACTGTTGTATGGAAAGGAAGATGGGGGTGTTTAATGATTTTTTTTTGTCTCTAGATTAAGTATTGGTACAGTATATGATTGAGGAGAGTCGTGGCTCAGGGGCACATGCGATTCCCACTCGAGGAGTTTTTTAGTTCTTCTTTCTGGTAACGAGGCACAGCGCGGCGTTGAGTTCCAGCACTCAATACGCAATGCCTCCAGACTTCGATAGAAAATTGGGAATGGAAGTGTCTTAACACTAGGTTTCCTGGTTCCCTCTGTTTACTTGGCTACGTGTGAAGCTAAAGCTAATAAAAATATATAGCTAATCAAAATAAATAAGATTTGTTGCCATGTTAATTTACTGAAAAACATAACTACTTCAGTTAAGATGATGCATAATAAGAAATTGATGAAATATGAATAATTGCAAAAAAACTGCTTACGTAATACTTGAACGGCCCCTTTCCCCGCCTTGGTTGACAAAGCTCGGCGTTAAATTTCGCCACTCAACACGTACGGACTTGATAATTGGACAGGAGTGAAATAACACAGGGAAATGAATTATAATCGTTTCCCTGCTTTGTCACAAGAAAGCGCGGCGTTGGGTTCCGTCACTTGCACTGTTACCACGAATAACTTGCACTGTTCTGAATTTGAGCGGTAAATAGAGTATGGAGTATTTTAACACTGAATTCTCTCAGCCTGCTAGATTTTGAATACAGTGAGAAGCGGTCTTTTTTTCTTTCTTTTTTTCAGCTCCACAGAGTGAATAAAAACATAAAATATTTCATTTCATCGAGTGAGGATCAAAAATCGCGAGTTTATGCTCATGAATGAGCCACAAGATTTTTCATAAATATATAAAATCCTGACTTAAAAAACAATAAGGAAAACACGAGAGGCGCCAATAATATAAAATGGACGCACTTGATTACTCTCGTTACATTCGACGTCCGCGGACCGACCTACCGGCTATTTGTTGCTCGACGCCGTTACAAATCGTGGACGATATATTTCAGCTGAAACTGAAAACACAATTGTTTTAAATTCCTATTTTTAGGATTCCGTATCTCAAAATAAATAAAACCGCACCGGTGAAATGCGTTGGAATGCAGCAAAATCGATGCAAATATGCTCGTATCTTTTGATTTTATTGACTTACGCCCAATATTAATAATCTATCTCCTACGTCAATCTTCGATTGTTCCATATTCACCAATCAAACCACCATATCCAATCTAGAGATAAGATAGATATATGGAACAATCGAAGATTGACGTAGGAGATAGATTATTAATATTGGGCGTTAGAAGCTTGAATGTTTCTGTACACCAAGGTACCATAGACCTTAATATTTGGTATTAATTTCAGCATGGCACAATTTCAAGACAAATGATTTTCACAGACGACTAGACTGACAACAAAGTGATCTTATAAGGGTTTCGTTTTTTCCTTTCAAAGTACGAAACTCTAAAATGGTACCATTATACTCGTAGAACTGCTTTATTTATCTATACTAGTATTAAATTTATCTTATATTTGAAACTAAATTTATCTGTACTACTGTACTAGTACTTCGATGGGCAAGTCCAACTCTTACTTGACAAAATTTTCTTGGCAGAATAATGATCAGTCACTGCGTTCCTTCACTTTTCATTCATTCTTGTTAAAAATATACATATATTAGGCAATGAGGAGTGACGGAGAACGGATCGCCTAAGATAGCATTAAAATTTCGAATTAAAATATAATTACAGCATTGCAACATTCTTCATTGCAATATTTAATGAAACCAATTTATTATTATCAGGGCTAAACGTATTAGAGGCCAGTCGTGGCGCAGTGGCACAAAGTGTGACTGTAAAATTGACTGGTTGTGGGTTCGATCCCCACTCGAGGAGATGAAATATTTACCTAAATTTATATTTCCATTTCGTGGCACTAATGTCGAGGCAAAGCGCGGCGTTGTATCCTGCCACTTAACACGCAATACCTCGTGAATTCTACAGAAAGTGGGGAATGGAGTGTCTTAACACTATGTTCCCTCTGCCTACTCTGCTGTGTGCGGGATACAACTTGAAGCTGATTTACTTGATTTATTTTATTTATTTTAACACTCGAACTTCCACGTTGAATTTGAAGCAATGCGTTCTGTGTGGCGAAGCCCAGAATAAAAAATAATACATTCCCCCGTATGTGAATCAAACTCAAAACAATCGCATTTACATCCAAACGCTCCCAATATTCCTCGAATAAGATAAACACTTGATAATATTGCTAAATATTCATTTCCCTAACTAAATAAGATTAATTTTCTATTCCAAAAGGACATGGGCATGGAATTAAACCAATTGTAAGTTGTTAGGACTTTACGAGGGTCCATATAAAGTCCGTATGTGTTTCTATAGAGTGATTAATGTAATAGAAGTACCTACAGCCTTTACAAAAGTATCGTAGCTTATTGTTTTGGTGATGGATTTCGTAGTGTTTTAGATACATAAACAAGTCCCAATAGGATTTTCACAGAAAATTCAAACTATGTTTTGCTTTACTATATTTGCACGAAAAAAAAAGAAAAGTGATATCTAAATTTTGTTAAAATGTATAAAAATTTGAACGTATCCTAGATTTGAGATCGCGACTTTTGGAAACCTTCCAAGGATCGTAGGAGTGTCCTTCGAAGAGCATGAAAGAATACTTCAAAAATGTTAAAGACTGATTTCAATTTTATATAGTGTACTATTATTATTTTTAAACCTAGAAAACTAGTCTTAAGACCTTTTGTTCTCATTAAACCACTTCCGTTGCTCACTTTTCGCCGAATTCTGGAGCTATTGAGTAGGTATAGAGCGAACAAATAAAAATATTAAGTATGTACTTCATTTCCTCGATTGGGAATCGAACCCATAACCTGTAACGCTTACATGCTTGTTCCCCTGCGCCACGACTGGCCTTCATAGAAATTTTAATAATATAACTAATCAATTTACGTAAAACAGGAAGTCCCACTCTTCAATTTTATCACAAACATCACAATTTACTAAAGGGTCAGAGATAAAAACCCTCCAAAATATATTCTCTCAAAAACACTGGTTAGGGTTTACGATGGGAGTAAAGAATGACAGCTGCTTGTAAAAACTTTATTCAAATGTAACAGTTTATTGAACGAAATTTACATTTATGACGCGGTCAGCTTGACGTGTAAAAGTTATATTGGCTAAACTTTTTAAAGCACCCCGTAAATTTCTTCGCTGTGAGTATAGCCTCTGAATAGAAATGAGATCGTACTGAATTTTAATTAGAAAATAACTAAAAGCAAGTTCAAAAAAATTGCCTATATTTTGTAAAGTTCACCTGTATCTCGCACATTACATTTATAATATTCTATTCCTCACTTTTTGATGAACTTTTGACGCATTGTATTTTGTGTAGTCGCCTTAGAGTAAAGAAATGGAAATATATATGTATAAATATTAATTCATTCCCCCGAGTGGGGATTGAATTGACAACCATCACACTTAGAGTAACACGCTTTTTCTTGTACTTTATTTACTTGTACTTTGATCTGTTTCAATTGTAGAATTTCTAAAGTATAAAAGGCTCTAATTTCATTATTCGTCATAGTTTTACTGCAATCTTGACATCATTTCCCAGAGGGCTCTTCATCGGGGTCGCGGTTTAATCTTGGTAAAAAAAATATGTTTAATCAAACTGTGGACAGTGGAGTTTTATGGGTAAAGAAATTTTTGAATTGTAAAAACGTCCGGTTGAGTTCCTCTTATAAATTTCAACTTTATTGAAAAAAATATGAAATAATCTAATTAACTCGAATATAACTTACTTACTAAAGTACTTACAAAAACTATGCTAAATTTATGACTTTTTTCCGTTTTTGGCAAGTTTTTACTAAGCTTAATTAAATTCTCTCAACGTGATTCCCTTTGAAAATTATCTTGCACATAGGAAGGTAGGCAGAGGGAACCTGAGAACCTATCGTTAAGACACTCCATTCTCATTTTGACATTTGCGTTCTCTTGCTACGGAAAAAATAAAAAATGAACATATTAAATATGTAACTTCTTCGAGTGGGATTCGAACCCAGAATCTGTCGAGCACATGTTGCATTAACAAGTATAGATAAATCTGAGTGACTGACCAGGTGGTCAGTAGGCAGGTGCCTAAGCTGCTATACGCGGGATACAGCGTGAAGCTGAAAAGATATCTTTATATGACGGTTTTCATAACTTTCGATAAAGCTACATTTGTTTATTAGTTTCTAAGTATTTTTCTTTCAAAAAGCGTGAGTTTCACTTAAAATGCAATATGCAAGTAAAAATCTGTGTAACATCTGAGTAAAAATGATACGATCTCAAGCGTGTAGCAAACCAGAGGAGTGTTTGAAAGAACCGTAAAATGCACATAAAACTATCATAATATGGACGTATAATATTTTCTTGCTTCCGGAGCCTTATGCATGTAACATTTATCTGAAGATAATTTAAAGGATACCGGATATTCATATCCTTTCAATGGGATCACTAACCTTAATTTAATAGTTACACCTAACAAAATGGAAGTACCATTTTGATAAATTTAATATCCTTTTTTTTTAAAGCAAAAAAAAATCTCCACCTTTCTATATTATATAATATACCTATTTGTTATTCTTTTAAAATATTACACAAAACATAAAGTGGATTTACTTGGCATTATCTTAATAAATTCATTACTAGCTAGATAAGCCTTTCTGAGATTTTTAGAGAAATTACCATGGCTTAGGTTTTAAAGCGTAAAGTGAAATTATTTTACGAGAATTTGGCAGTTTTCTGTAGTAACTAACTAGTCTACAGTGAAATTTATGGGTGGCCCCATATATTATATATTATATATTTCTATAATAAGATTTTTTTTACAGCTTCAGGCTTTATTTCGCTTATCCGAGAAGGGTGAGGAAATCTAGTGTCAAAACACTCTGTTCCCTACTTTGAGCTTTATTTTCCAAATATTCCGTGTTAAGTGACAGAACTAAACGCTGCGCTCTGTGTTGTTACCTGAGTGAGGAAATGAAAAAAAAATCCTGAGTGGAATTTAAATCCATAAAGGCTTACAATCAGGTTCTGTGACGGTGCGCCACGACATCCTCTGTAATATTCTAATATATAAGTAAATACTATTATTCAATTCAATTTCCACCGTGTATAGTTTATTATTTTCCTGCTCTAGAAAGATCATACTCACCGTGAGATTCGCTACTTAATACGCACATCTTGAATTTCAAAAACTACAAAAAACGTAGTATGAACTATCTTGACCTAAAATATCGAAGTGGGGAACGGAGTGTATTAATTCTCTACAGTAGGTTCGCTTTGCCTACCCTGTTATGCGGGGAAAAGCGAGAAGCTAGGAAGTAATGAAAAAAGTTATAGATATAACAGTAGGGTAAATTAAGTTCGTTAATAAATCATAATAAAATGTAAAAAATAACGGAATGTGAACGCAACATTCACCCAATACTCATTTTATTTTCCAAACGTAAATCAACACTTACTAATGGATACTTCACAAGGAAAAGTGCGAAAAATGAAAAAGTCTTTGCCTTGAATATTTTTTTCTCTTGATATAATGTGAGTGTATGTACGGTTTTTTTTCTAATTTCATGAAAAATAGCAAAATAGTGCCGCTTTACAGAAGTGGAGATAGATGTGACCCTGGAAAGTACAGACCGATCTCTGTTTTGCAGTCTTTAAGTAATATTTTTTATCAGCTTCACGCTGTATCCCGCACACAGCAGGGTAGGCAGAGGGAACCTAGTGTTAAGACACTCCGTTCCCCACTTTCTGCCGAATTCTGGAGGCATTGCGTGTTGAGTGGCAGAACTCAACGCCGCGCTTAACCTCGACACCAGAGCGAAGAAATGGAAATATAAATTTAAGTAAATATTTCATCTCCTCGAGTAGGAATCGAACCCAGAACCAGTCGGTTTTGCAGTCACACCTCGTATAAGTAATATATTTGAAAAAATAATATTTAACCAGCTCAAAATTTTCTTACAAATTAAGAATTATTTCCATAGTGAGCAATATGATTTTATCAAAGGCAAGTCCACTACAGATCCGGATGCTGCATTCCTAAAGCACATTTAAGACGCATGGGAGAAATCACAAAATGCCATTGGAGTGTTTTGTAATTTATCCATAGCCTTTAATTGTGTAGATAATAAAACTCTGTTATTAAAACAATATCATTATGTTGCTACTATGAGGCCAGTCGTGGCGCAGCGGCACGAACTGTGACTGTCAAACCGACTGGTTGTGGGTTCGATTCCCACTCGAGGAGATGAAATATTACCTTAAATTTATATTTCCGTTTCTTCGCTCTGGTGTCGAGGTTAAGCGCGACGTTGAGTTCTGCCACTCAACACGCAATGCCTCCAGAATTCGGCAGAAAGTGGGGAACGGAGTGTCTTAACACTAAGTTCCCTCTGCCTTTCCTGCTGTGTGCGGTATACAGCGTGAAGCTGATTTAATTTTAATTTATTATGGTATACAGGATACTGCCCTTGATTTTATTGCCTCATATCCCTATATTTATCCTCATATTTGTCACCAAAAAATTAATAAATCATTTATCTACGCGTATATAATAAAATTCCGCAGTGTGTAGTTTGCCACTACCATAATTTACATCTGTCTTTTTGTAAAAAAAATTGTGACAAGTAAAGCTTATTACACTGTTCAAGAATATTTACAGGATAAAGATGTATGGAATTAATGTCTATTGAACATTGATTTAAATTATAGAATTGACATTGAAAAGAGCAACTGTTGAGTTTCTTGCCGGCTCTTCTCAGCAGAACCTTCCGAACCAGTGGTATGGTGGTAATATGAAAGCCTTAGGTTGAATATTTATTTATTAAGCTTTATAGGGAATCAAGTGTTATGACACTCCGTTTCTCACTTTTCGCCGAAGTTCTGATGCATTGCGTACTGAGTTGCGGAAATTCGTCACCAGGGCGAGCAAATGGAAATGTTTCATTTCGTCAAGTGGTAATCGAATCCACATCCGTCGCGTTTACAGTCATTCGCTTGTACCCCTGCGCTACGATGGTTCTAAAAGGTTAAAATTTTGCTATCAATAAAACATAATATGATAATAGTAGGTGATGTGAAAGAGTAATACAGAGACCGCAGTGTTTGGTGCTTCGTTCACTCTAGCTACCCCGCTAGTGATACACTGTCAAGATAAAAATAAATGAATAACAGAATAATTTTTGTAATTTTTAGCTGCACGTATTTCCGACATTGAAAAATGAGGAACGGAGTGTCTTAACACTAGTTTACCTACTCTACAATATGCAGGATAAAGGGGAAAGCTAAAATAAAATGTTTTTTATTTTCAAAAAATATATATTTTAAATGCAAAATATGACGTTTTACAAAAAAAAATGTATTCACTGAAAGACCAAAGGAATTAATAACCAAGGAGGTCTCTGGAGGCTCACTACTGTCGGCTCAACTGTGAACGGCTAATTGTGTACTCGTATTTTATTCACAATTTTATTAATGGCATGGTTTTTTATGGAAGCACTTCCTCTTTATTAACAAACGAGCAACCTCCAACCTCGGCGCGGCTTTGCCTGCCTCTTGTTTATTTAATATTATTTAATTGTAATTAGGCAAAATTGGTTGGATATTTTAGTATGGCTATCTTATCTATGCTGTAATACACTTAAATCGTAATTTAAATCTTTTGGGATTTTATTAAGATTACGGCAAACGCAATTTTTTTCCGAGTAAATCCCTATCAAATTAGGGATAGGGATATAAATTTGCGTGTATGTTGGTCCATAAACTTCTTTATCGGTCAGTGACTCCCATAAAAATTGGTTCAGCTGTTCCGAAGATTAGCCTAGACAAACAGAAAGACAGACATTTTTTTAAATAATTCGTTTATATTTTGATATCGTATAAATTACTATATGCCCTTAAAAAACACGGTTATTTTGAACAGATAGACACTGCAATGAAACGCAAAACAGATATATTGTTGTATTTTTTTAATCGTTACGTGTAAAAATAATTTACATTCGGTTTAATTATAATTTTCATTCATTTCAAAATAATGCGCTTCTTAGTCGTATGTTTGTCTTTTTCATACAAAAAAATAACTTTATCTATATCTCTACTACTAGGAGTCAGACGCTGTCTCACTGCGCCAAGATGGTCCTAATAGGGTCATCAGGGCCATCTTGGACCTAGTAATTGCTTAATATATTATATTAGTCTAAAATGAATTCCAGGTGGCGTACAGAACACTTTCTGCCTACATAACAACTGTATATATGCACTAAATAGTTTTTTTTTTATTTTCTCGGTGTATGCCGCATATTATGAAATAAACAGAGGGAACTTTGTTTTAAAACACTCCGTTTTCCACACACCGTCCAATTTTGAGAAATCAAAGGAAGAAAATGAAAATATTAATATTAATATACCACGAGTGGGAGAGAATTGAAGCAACAACAGTCGATTTGACGTTCACCAGTTAGGTACTCTACCGTTGCGCTACGACCGTTTATTGAAAATGTATAAAAACACCTTACCCATATTTCATGACAAAACCAGGAACAAAGAAAATCAAACTTCACGTGTTACATACATTTGGAATAGTCATCAATCTTTCGAAAAACCAATTTGTTCTCTTGTAGAATTATATCCATCACTTCTAAGTATACATTGTAATATATTTTCTACGGTATTCTAATATAATATGATTTATATGATACGAGAAAAAAAAATTCTTCTATTTCTTCTGATGCTCTGATCACAATACAATTATTTTTAAAATTAAACTAAGGAAATTTAGACTAATAAATACTAAGAGTACAAGAATTTATAATTAATATAGAAAATAATAATAAAAAAAGCCGATTGGAACAAATTTTCTACAGCTATTAGAGCAAAATTACGTAACGGATAACAAAATTATTTTAATAAACAATAAAATTGACATTGATAATATAACGGAAAAATATATAATATTCTTTATTGCATTCAAATAAATCAAATCAGTTTCACGCTGTATCCCGCAACACAACAGGGTAGGCAGAGGAAATCTAGTGTTAAGACACTTCGTTAACTCCGTAACACGCAATACCTCCAGAGTTCGGCAGAAAGTGGGGAACGGAATGTCTTAACTCTAGGTTCCCTCTGCCTATCCTGTTGCGTGCGGGATACAGCGTGAAACTGTTTTTTTTATAAATATAAATATCTACTAATATTCAAAACCAATTTCTCCTTATTTGTTTGTTTATCGAGCTCCAATAGACAATGTTAAATAATCATTAGTTACTAAAACAGTTGAACAATTGGTCAACATTATCACACAATAATAATAATAGAATTTGATAAATGTATTCTCTGTGTCAATTTGTTGTTACAGATAATTAATTAAAGTGTAATTTGCTGGATTGCGTTGTTGATAGTTGTGCGTGCAAATATTAATAAATGTTTCTTTTAGTAATTATTAATCACCGGTTTAAATATTAGATAGAAAAAAATATATCAATGAAGTATTTTTTTGCTACCACTTCTGAAAGATATTGTATTTTTTTTACAATTTACGAAGAAGGATAAGTAAGAACTGTTATTATTTATTTGTCTTTGAGAATACGACCTATCCGTGGGCCTACGTGGATGGCATCATAGTCTAACCGCAGGGCAGGCAGAGGAATTAGTTTATTGCTAAGACATTCCGTTCGTCACTTTGCACCAAATATGAAATACTTTCTAGTATTAGAGAGAGAGGGAAAAAAACATAGTCTATACTAATATAATGAAGTGGATAAGTTTGTTTGTTTGTTTGTTTAAACGTTACTTTATTTTTATTTTATATGAAAAATGCATTCTTCAGAAGTACTATAGGCTATATAACATAAGTCTTAGTTAGTCGTTAAATAAAAAAATAACAATAATAAGGAACGCCTTCAAATTGCTGTTAGCGCGTGTGCTGAAAAATAGATAATTATATAATAAGTCAGTACTTTGTATGACAAAATATTCAATTTTATAAGTTCTAAAAAAAAGTCCGCGGCAACATATATCCATCTCTTATAAATAAAACAAAATAATTGTAAATAGTAAGGTGACATTTCATCGATTTTTATTTGACATGTATATTGAATTGCAAAACTTGAACAACATGCGCACAAACATGAAACTAAAGACCTCCATCAGACAATAAAATCACTAACTAAGACCTTATCCAACAGAACATGGGCCATTGAAAACTCTGATGGTGAAACGGTGACTGATATAGCGGCAATCTCAGAAACTTGGAAACAATATTGTCAGTCTCTGTTTAAAGATCCTCATTCGCGTAATTTCGTTTCTACAGAGCTAGAAGATCCTGAGCCAATTATTTTAAGAGACGAAGTTCGTGCTGCCATTTCTCGTCTGAAAAATGGGAAAGCGATAGGCAGTGATGCAATACCGATTGAGACCATCAAAGCATCTGGAGATTATGGTGTCGATATTTTTCATGCGCTTTGTAATAAAATCTGGCAGACTGGAACTTGGCTTCAGGAATGGACTCACACTGTCTTCGTCCCACTACACAAAAAAGGCTCTACTAAAGACTGTAGTAATTACCGTCTGATTGCTATTATTTCTCATGCAAGCAAAATATTACTGCACATCTTAAACGAAAGGCTCAAATCCTTCTTGTCAAAGGAAATCGCTCCAGAACAGGCAGGTTTCGTTAAGGGCAAAGGTACCCGTGAGCAGATATTAACTGTGCGTCAAATTATTGAAAAAGCTCGGGAGTTCAACAGGCCAGTATACATCTGCTTTGTTGACTTCTCTAAAGCATTTGACTCTGTTAAATGGCCAAAGCTGTGGGAAACGTTACTGCTGATGGGTACGCCTAAACACCTCGTTCACCTTCTGCGGCGCCTTTATGAGGCTGGAATAGCTTCCGTTAGGGCAGACGACCTACTGTCGAGCAATTGCCAGCTCAGCTCGGGAGTACGTCAAGGGTGCATTGTATCGTCTCTTTTATTTAACATTTATACAGAACTCATAATGAGAATCACTCTTGAAAATTGGCCTGATGGAATCAGCGTTGGAGGCTACAGAATATCAAATCTGCGGTATGCTGACGATACCACCTTATTTTCGACCAGCATAAGATATATGGAAGAACTTTTGAAAAAAATGGAACAAGTAAGTCTCAATTTTGGACTCAAGATTAATCGCAGTAAGACAAAAATTATGATTGTCGATCGTGCAAATAACAACTCGCCAGAGATTAAATTTATTGCGAATTGTGATGTCGTACAATCGTATGTCTACCTCGGGGCGCTGATTTCAAACAGTGGAGGCTGTGCAGAAAAAATCAAGCGACGCATGGCTATTTCTAGATCATCCATGAATAACTTGAGGAAAATATGGAGAAGCAGAAACATCACAAAAACAACGAAAATTCGATTAGTCAGGGCTCTAGTGTTTCCCATATTTCTATACGCTTGTGAAACATGGACGCTTAGGAAGAGCGAGGAGAAGAAGATAGACGCTCTCGAGATGTGGTGCTGGAGAAAACTGCTTGGAGTGTCTTGGACAGAATTTAGAACTAACGAGTCCATACTCCGGGAACTTGACATAAAACAACGTTTGTCCTCTATCGTTAAAGCACGCATTCTCACTTTCTTCGGACATATCTCTCGTCAAAGTGATATTTCCATGCAACGCCATGTGATTCAGGGAAAAGTTGAGGGCAGCAGGCCGCGCGGCAGATCCGCCATGCAATGGACAGACCAAGTGAAGGCTGCTCTCAATGGCCCTCTCTATGAATGTACCAGGCAGACAGTCAACCGCGTAGAATGGCGTCGGAGTGTGTGGCGCACCACCAACCTTTGAAAAGGACGACCACGACCGCTCTGCCAAGAGTGAAGCGACAAAGAAGAAAGAAGAATATTGAATTACGAAAAAAAGTTATTTCATCATCAATGACATTTAATAAAGATAATATTCGGCTTGTATAGCAAGTAATTTGGACGTATATTTTTCGAGAAAATGTAAAATTAAAATAATTCAACGCTCTGCCTACAGCAGCAAGCCTAGGCTTGAGTCCCGCGGGGAGCGCCATTGCCGCCGATGACGTCCTATCATACAGCCACGTAGTTTCTTCACATCCCTGATTGAATGTGTCTATTTGTTGGCAAATGCAGTATAATAGAAGTATTATAGATGGTATGCGGGCGAAGTCGCCTATGCCATGCCGCTAGTAATTCATAAATTACAACTAAAATATTTTATTGTTAGCAGGAAGTATAAGATTCGTTTCTTACTCGTATGTGGTTGTTTTAGTAAAGCAGTCATCCCACATATTACAAGTTTTGATATTAAAACTATTATCTTATTATCACAGTGCTACGAGAAAGTATCAGTTGTGGATTCGATTCCCATTCGGAGGAATGATTCTATTTTCATTTCATCACTATAGTGATAATGTAAAGAGAGACGATATGTTCCGCCACTAAACACGTAATATCACAAAAATTGGGTGATTTTTGTGATATTACGTGTGAATACGAATACGTATGAATGAAGTGGGAATCAAAGCTGCGCTCTTTTTTATTTTTCATTTTATCACGATCCACGTGGTGAAATGAAAACAGACAGTTTCCACGAATATGATATTTTATTATGAACATTTACTTGTTTTTTTTTTCTAAAACAATAACGTAGCCATTTAAAAGTTATCCCGTTAACATAAACTAGGCCCACGGGATAACTGCAAACTGAACCAGTACTTAGCCATCACTACTATTCAGTTCCTTAGTCAATATTAAAAATACATTATATAGCGAGACAGCAATTTCCCGCGGGATAAGAATTGTCATGAAAATTCGTTTATTCTTCTCAGTCGGGATTCAAGGAACATTAGATTGAAATGCTTGTAAAATAATAATATATTAGACGTCAATTCATAGAGTAGCTTGGTACTAACAATTCGGTACTCATGTTTTATAACAAAAGTATTACTTTTGTTATAAATCGTATTATTGCCTTATTTTCATATTCTTTTGAAAATTAAATAAATAATTACGTAAGTCTGTGTCATAGCGCATCTATTAAGAAATGGAACGTGTAGTGATTATTAAATATGTACAAGATAGAGAAGTCTTTAATTTAAATTAACATGGTAGCAGAGCATAGTTTAAAAAAAGGATTAAATAGTTTGGAAATATTTAAGAAAAAATAACACACGAAAATGGCGACTAAACTTAGTAAAATATTCGATGGACTCCATTATAATAACTGGAAGATACGAATTCTCAAGTTCCTGTAATATAAAAATTGCAAAGATGTAGTAACGAAAACTAAAATTGATACTGATGATGATACGTGGAACGATATGGATGTTCAGGCTACAAATTTTAATTATATAGAGTGCGATATCAAACAAATAATTAGAATATATATGTATGTGAATTTGAAACATCTTACAATATACAACGTCACACTTTTCTTTAATAAAAGCTATAAACGTTTATAATATATATTTCTAAATATTCTCTTTACATTCAGGGGTCACTGTAATTAAGAGATTGTATTAAGTGGCGGTAGTGTGTTGTGACTTTTTAGGTGGATTTCCAATAAAAGCACAAACGATACGGCCCACAATCTATGAAAGTTAACTCTTCCGAGCGACTCGAGGGAGCTAACGAGAAGTAGAACCCAGCTACCAACCGCCGGGCACAAACTACCATCGATACGGAAATGAAAGTAGCCGCGGACTGCGCAGACGACGATTTCGAGACCATCGTCACTAAAGCGGCTAAAATTAAGGCGAAGGGAAGGTCGTCGAGAAGACTGCCCTCAAAAGCGCCGAAAAAGTCGGCCACTGCTACACACATGTGTTGCGCGTGTGCGCAGTGGCGTGTGATCCCGGCCTAGAATAGGATTATCCTGGTACTGGTGGTGTCGTAAGAGGCGACTAAAGTACGTGTGGTAGAGTCACGTCGCCAGCAATGGCAACACGCATGGGCGCACTTGACCGGATCATTACCACCCCCGGTATTTAAAACCGGCGTTAAGTAGTGGCTTTATGCCACTGCGTTTCGCATCAGGTAATGCTGGGTTCCGGCGCCCAACCTACCCTAAAGGCCGGCAACGCGCCTGTAGCTCCTCTGGTGTTGGCGATTCCGTTTCCTCCCGCGGGTGAGGCAAATATGGCCTTAGAACGTGCCATCACTGACGGCCGCTCAGGACACCGTAACGGCGCATACACCGACGGCACCTCAGATAGTTAATCATACGTTTTCTTAATAAATATTTTTCTTAAAAAAAAGATTTTGTCTTACCAGATCTGGAATATGAAGATAATTGATTCCCCCGAGTAGGTGCTAACCCATACCCATCCCGCTTATATTCAGAGCTGTTTCACTGAGCCGCTTTGGCCTTTTACGATGGACCCAACGTGTGTTATCTGTGAAGGGCATCAACGTTTATTTAAAATATATCAAAGCGCTTTAACTAAAATAAATCAATTTAATCTCATTCACAAATAAATTGGCAATAACGTAAATCCTTTTATTTTCATTTTTATTTAAGCCTGTTTTCAATTTACGACTTAATTATGTTTCTAAATCAAGAAATTACTTTGTTTAATTGTATTTTATGTCTTATTACATACGTTATAAAAAATATTTCATGTATGAGCAATTGAGAATCGTATATACACATATTTCTTAATTTAGGGTTCCGTATCTCAAAAGAAAACATACCCTTACAGGATCACTTTGATGTCCTTCTGTCTGTATCTGTCCGTGTCCGTGCCGCGTCATCAAAACCTGCAACTTAAATAGTTCCCGTGGATCTACGATAATAAAATTTGAGAGAACATAAAAACTTACAACTGAGATAAAGAAAAGAAACAAAAAAAGAAAAAACATTGAAGCAGCATAGGTAATGTGGAGATCCAAAGGCCTAATATCTAAATATAGTTCACTAAATATATTACGACTGTCGTAGCTTGGTGGCACAAAGGTGTGACTGTAAGCGCGACGATTGTGAATTCGATTCCCACTCGGGTCAATGTTATATTTAATATTTTCATTTTCTCGCTCTTATGTCCAGTCAGAGCGTAGCGTTCTACTTCTCAATGCGCAATGCCTCAGACGTTGGTGAAAAATGGAAAATAGAAGTGATCTTTATTTACTAAGTTTTAGTAGTTCCCTCTGCCGACCCTGGTATGTAGGGTATACTAAAAAAAGCTGACTAAATCAATATATAAATACAAATATTTATCAGGTTGGATTAGAACGTTAGACTAATAATAAGAGGCTTTAGTAAACCATATTTTTATATCACAAAATACTCAATGGAGCTACCGATGATCTCTTAAGCTCTTAAGTATTATAGACTTTCTCAACAATTTCATTTTTCGATAACCCAATGAGAGAATGAAAAATAAAAGATAAAAAAGAATTGATACGGAATTATAAATAGCACAGTTTTAGATTTTTCATTCAAAGTTCAGATATCGTAAATAGACTACTGCTACGACGGCCACTATCACGGCCGTCGTAGCAGCAGCACAGTCTATGGCTGTTGCGGGGTTGCAACGGACAGTTATAGATTCGATATCTATTCGAAGAAATGAATTATTTATTAGCTGTGATAACAAAACAAAGTGCTGCGTTGGACTCTCTCGATTGCAATGTCAAAATTGGGCGGAATAAGTGGAAAGGAATGTTTTAACATTATGTTTTGCCTACCCTGCTATTTGGGGATACCATGTGAAGTTAAAAAATTAAATATTTATAAACTTCCAAATGTTTCTTAAATGTTGTTAAAAATATAGTAGTATATTGTTTAAGGCAAAATAATAATTGGAGCACAAGTAACACCACAGTAAAAAGATAGTTACAGCAATCTGGATTAGATAGAAACAATCAAGATACTCGAAAACCAAAGCACAATATATTTACGTTTGCGGTTTCTTGATTTCGTATAATAAACGGTTTATTATTCTCGAACTTTTGTAATTTAAGCAGTCTTTTGTAGACGCTATGTAACCCATATATATTTCTTTTCTTTTTCGTTATTTAATTAAAGGGGTGGAATTAAAATGAGTGTAAGACACCGGATCAGGGCTACGGCTGTCAGAATAATTTACTTGATAATGCGAATAAATTAGACGACGTCGTATAGGTGGCGTGGGCCAGACTGAATGCGATGTTTTTAAGTATTTATTTTATGTAAGGGGTCTGATAAATGTTAGTACCCTAACCGCACGCGAGACTAGTGTGCCTCATTCCAAAAATAAATCAAAGAATAATGTGTGTGTATACACATTATTCTTTGATTTATAAAAAGTCTTTTATGGGTTCCATACCTTTTAAGGAAAAAAGAAACTTTATTAGATCACTTTGTTGTCCGTCTGTCTTTTTGTCAAGAGCCTTTATCTCAGGAACGCCTTTATTTCTATATTTACTTTAAAAAAAGACATGGCCGTTTATATAGCAAAAAACGCGTATTTAATCTACAATTAGGACATTTGACAGCTAGCATCTACAGGTAGGACTTGTTCAGGACAAAATCTAAAACTATACATTTGTGGTTAAATCTTAAAATTGATATAGCCTTACAAGGGGGACAATTTTTTTTTTAAAAAGTCGCTAGTTCAATTGAGGTATCAGACGATAGAGTTCTGGCTAAGCTAAATCTGAATTTTAGGAAAGCTCGAGACCTCCAATTTTCTTACGGAACTCTCCTTTGCGAACCCGAGTCGCACTTGTCCGGTTTTTGTTTTCAAATATAACAACACAAAAAAGGTCAACATTATAATCCAACTCACTCACTTTTTTATTTTACAATATATTTATAAACTGGCAACCTTAGAAAGGCTTAGTGTAGTGGCTCTTTTGGTTAATTAAAATATTTTCATCATCACTGTGTATGTGTTAATTGTACTTTTACATATCTCAAGAATTTCCTGTTTTTATTATTTTTTTTGAGGCCAGTCGTGGCGCAGTGGCACAAAGTGTCGAGAGTGTGAGCTCGACTGGTTGTGTGTTCGATTCCCACTCGAGAAAATGAAATATTTATTTACATTTATATTATCATTTCTTCGCTCTGGTGTTGAGGCAAAAGCGCGGCGTTGAAATCCGCCACTCAACACGCAATCCCCCCAGAATTCGGCGGAAAGTGAGAGTGTGGTGGGTGACTATCTTAACAATAGGTTCCCTCTGCCCATCTTATTATAAGCGGGATACAGCGTGAAGCTGATTTGATTTTTATTACTTTTTTGTCGACAAACGTACAACTGCGACACAAACGCAGATGGAATCTGACTGGTCTATGATAATGGTTAGTTCGATGCCTTGGCATTTATACAATTAAATTGGTTAGATATATAGGCGAGACTGTAAACGCGACAGCTTGTAGATTTGATTCCCACTCAAGGGAATAAAATTTTTAATATTCTCATTTCTTCGCTCTGGTGTTGTGGCAAAGCGCAGCATTGAGTTTTGCCATTCAACACGCTGTTCCTATAGTTCGGCAGAAAATCGGGAACAGAAGTGTCTCAATGGGAACGGAGTGGCTTAACACTAGGTTCCCAGATTCCCTCTACCCACTCTGTTATATGCGGCATAAAGTGTGAAGCTAAAATAAAAGTTTCGATTTTGATAATAATAAATCTTATAAAATCATAATAAAATCGCTCTCGATCAACACGAGAACTTGACTCACTTTCTGGTATGCCACTTGTTTTTAAAACAAAAACGTGACATTTATATCACACTTTTATCTCAAATAGGCGAAACTATGTAAAATTTATATTTGCCGAAAACCAAGTTTAGTTAAATTGGATTGAATCCAGAAAGTTTTCTGTATTGTCATGCCAAAACGTCGACCGTATTTCGATTAAAACTCAAGTGATCTGTGTACCTTTATAAATACTATTTTGTTTTATAACTAAACTAGCGACCCGCTTGCGGCTTCGCCCGCTTTAAGTACTGAATTACTTAAGTAAATACATAGAATTACTTAGAATTGCAGTTCCCATAAAGATATTCGCATAAAGATTTTCGTAGTTCCCATAAAGATATTCAATTATTTTGAAAAATAAAACTTATCTATAATTTCTTAAACAAACTACACAAACAACAGAATACTTAGAAAATACATCGGCACGGCGGAACGTGTTGGACGTGAGATGGCCAATGTGTACCTCCAGGCATTCTATTTTTAGGTTGCAGTAAAGCGTGGTGTTTCTGACGTTATATTGTCTTTGTCATTCATCGAAACTTCTCGTTGATTGGTACTCGCTAACATCGTACGTAGATAAGGCCTGACGTACATTTTGTAGAGTTTCGTTCTTAGGGGTAGGCGAGATCTGATGGGTGGTCGCACCAGGAATATTGCTGCTCTCTCGCTGCTGCTCTAGAGAAGGCCTTCTGACCTTGCAGGCTGACTTGCGCAACATATTTTTTAATAGTATATATAACAATTTCAGCGAAGACTTTTTTCTTATTTCATACTTTTTATAGCGTGTTTTAGTAGGTGGTTTTTATTTTTCATAATTCTAATATCCCTAATCTAATTCACTCTCTATCTAATACAATTCTAGAGATCCAGTTCTTCACAGGTAGAAGAAAGGAATAAGTAGAAGGGAAAGTTAAACATTAGTTTATTGACATTGGAGACGATCCAATTTCACGCTATACAGCTAACCATATAAGCATAAGAAATCAAGGCATTTCCTCATTAAGATATTTCTTTCCCTTCTTTTTGCCCAATTTTCTAGACATTATATATTTGGCATAATTCAACGCCGGGCATTGCGTACCAAAGCGAGGAAATAAAATAATTAAAATCATTCCTAAGTGGAAATCGAATCCACAAGACATCCAATCCATCGCGTTCACACACTACGACGGGCTTCAGCAACAGTCATTGAGACTAGTCGTGGTGCAAGGGCAATATTCTGCAACTGTAACAGGCTGTGGGTCCGATTCCGACTCGAGGAAATAAAATATTCAATGTTTCCCCCACTCACCACGCAACGCCTCTATAATTTGGCGAAAAAAGGGGAACAGAAGTATCTTAACGGAAACGGAGTGTATTAACACTAGGTTCCCAAGTTCCCTCTATCTACCTTGTTTTAATGCGGAAAACAGAGTTCAGATAAAAAAAATAATAACCAACAGGTGTCACACACGAAAGCAAAACATTAAACACCAGAGAAATTTCCATCTCATTACGTCACTTATATAGTAGAAATGTTTAATTTAAAAGCGTCAGTAATCGAATGAGAATTACAAAGTGTATATTGTAGATATACGCGAGTCCGCGTTTCCTATTTGCTGATGCTGATTGTAATCGATTATCGACGTCGGTGTTTGTTTTAACGACTGTTTGGGTGATTATTCAAATAAACGAAATAGCTGATGTGGTTGAGAACTCAATTCTTGTTATTTAATTATTTATAAGATTTTTTTTTGTTTATGGAACTTCGTGCCTTTGACGATAAACACGGAACTCTCATAGAATCATTTTATTGTGTATTTGTCCATGTGGCAAGACCATTTATCTCGCGATCGCGTAGAGGTATCAAGCGGAAATTAATGTTAACTATATTTTTTTTATTTAATTTTAGGTCTATGGGCTCTTGGAGTACAGAAATAATCAAGCTTAACTTATTTGTCCTGAACTGAAAATATAAAACACGAGGATATTTGTTGGTCCGTCGCCTTCCGGGGCCAATGAAATCATAATTAACTGTTTAAGCCTACAGAATTGTTTAAATGAATATATTTTTGTTTATTAAATTTAACTCCAAACAATTTTGGTGATAATAAACTTGTATTGCTGACGGCTTTATATACTATAAAGTCATCAGAATAGGAGTCTCTTTAGTATCTAATGTAAGGACACAGGATACAAAATGAATGTTGATATATACTTAATGTTTATTGGCTCATTTCGAATTATTCGATATATTTCAAAATGCATTCGCTTTATTTAAAAGAAAAGAACAAAGTAAAGTGACATTAGATCTCTCTGCCTATATATTGTAATTTTTATATTTTTGTGTTTTTTTATATATATGATGCTATATATATATTTATATATATTTTTATATTTATATATATTTTTAACAGAGTGTCAAAGAGATCAACAACCACCTACGCCTAAATTTGAACCTCATCTACATCTTGCTAGGCAACGGATGAGGCTGTGGCACCGAAACTTGGCAGTTTAACCATACTGCTTTAATCTAAAATATCAAATCCAACAGCAGGCAGCATCACCAATTAGGGAAAATATTTTAGCCCCTACATTTACTCGCATGCATGGCGTGGTGACTAAAGTTATTTCCCCCCAGATAAGTAACAACCTAATAAGAAAGCCCCCAGTACCCGGTAGTCGCTATTTCTGACTACGGTACTGGCCATGTTAACGGTGGATGGTCCGAAACCCCGGGTTACGAGAACGTATGTACCTCAAACAGCAATTGAATTTGGCAACGTGTAACAGTCGTTTGAGACACGGTATTATCTGGAAGATATAATTTGAAATTAATTTATTCACTAGAGAACCAGTCACCGAAATTATGCGTAGAATCAGCGCACTGAAGTAAATCTGGGTTTTATGAACTTTACTTTTATTTGAAAAGCAAGTAAATATAACAAGGCCGCAAATATCTGTAAATGTGTCGATTGTGGGTTCGATTTCCACTCAGGGAATGAATTATTATCATTTATTAGCCCTGGTAACACGACAAAACGGGACGTCGATTTCCTCTCACACACGCCACGAAAATTGAGTTGTACGTATAGAACAGTGTCTTATCACTCAACAAGTTTCCTCTGCCTACCTTGATATATTCCGCACGTAAATATAGAAGTAAGATAAAATACTAAAACGCCCTCAAAAGTAATGAAGTCCACTGCAATAAATAATAAACAACTTTGCTTTAATAATGGAAAGTCTTCACCACCTTTAAATCATCAAAAGACTTTAGTTAATCTGTATAACCTATTTTAATAAACGATAAAAAGATTTTTGAAGCTAAAAGTTGACAGACATAATTATTTATTTATCTAGGAAAAACTTTTAATTAAAAGAATTATCGACTAGCCGTCTACATGCGGGATTCACCGGGAAGTTGATAAGAATTTTTTGACTGAAGAACCTATTGGAAAGTGTCTAACGATGTAATGACTGAACATCTCAATCCTAATTTTTTTTTTCATTCTGTTCCCTATTTTACGATTTTTTTTAAACGCTTCGTGTTGAGCAGCGCAACTCAACGCTGCACTTTGTCATGTTACCAGAGTGAATATCGCCATTATATTATTATCCTTAAAACGAATAAAAAGAAGAAAAAGTAATATCCTTAGTTACGGAAAATTATTTTTAACAATATATTTTTTTTCATTCTCATAACTTAGACCACATTAACTCCTTTTATTTTTAAGTAGCTTTAAGACAATGTAAACTCTTGTAATTAGGTACTTAAAGATTAAGGATCTTTAAGTACAGCGACATCTGATTCTTCGTCTATGTCATTAAATTTGTCCGTCAACTTATATTAGTCATAACTTTACGTAAAAATATACACATTTTTACTAGCCAGACTAGTGTTTAAGCACTCCGCTCTTTATTTATATATATATGTGAAAAAGCATATATGCGAATATCATAAAATTGCCTTTGTAGGCTATCTTTAGCTTTTAGGGTTAAAATAATAATCGAACGTGTCGTTCGATCATTATTTTCCCGCTTTGGTAAAATGAGGAGGCAAAGTGCGGCGTTGAATTCCACTCAACACACAATGCCCGGAGGATTCGGACCAAATTAAGGAACGGAAGCGTTTTTATAGGAACGGAGTGTTATAACACAAGGCTCTCAAGTTCCTTTTAACTATCCTACTACGCGCGATACAGCGTAAAGTTAAAAGAAAATACAACTTCACATAATATTAAGAGACCATCATAGTGCAACGGGACAGCATCTGTATCCGTAAATGTAAATTATATATGAGTATTTCAATTATTTTAATACAATTTTGATAGACAAAGGCAAGACAAACATTACAGAAAGTGGTGAACGGAGTGTCTAAATACTGGGTTCCTGTAAAGCTGTGTGGGTTTCTACCCACACAGCTTTACAGGAAATAGTAGCATCTTTTAATTTTTATACAACTTTTAATTTTTTAAAGTGTTCCAAGTTGTGAGATTATGATTTTAAAAACGTTGTATCGCGGCAGAGATTTTCCCGGCGCCCACAAATCCTAAAGAGAAGAGCTCCGTCTCAAGGCTTATTTCTGCAAAATAAAACTGCATTGTACTGTTTACTTTCCACTCTAAGCTCTTTTTATAAATGTCTCGAGTTAAATATTATAAGAATAATGTACAATAACAGGTATTATGATTAAAGTTAATATAAATATTGTTTTAAATAATTTTAATGTTTAAAAATATATTAAAGCACTTTCTGAATAAAATAAATGTTTGTTTGTTTCTATTTAGTTACTCGGGGAACAATATTTAAATTATTTTTAATTTCCTACCATAGTAAACATAGCGCCATGTTAAGATCCGCCACTCAATACATTATGTATTGAAAATTAGACGGAAAGTAGGAACGGAGTGTCTTAACACTAAGTTCCCTATTCCTTCCATGGCATGCGGGAAAAAAATGGAGCTTTATTTAAAAAACTACATTGTTGCGCTTCCTATAATACTCATGGTAATGCTTAAGCTGCCAATATTCAACATCCCAATTAACTTTAGTCAGTGCTATTTCTTAAGCTTCACGCTATATCCGCAAGTAGCAGAGTACGTACAGGGAACCTGGGAGCCTATTACACTTACCACCATCCCCCCACTTTCCGCCCAATTCTCGAGGCATTGCGTGTTAAATGGCGGAAGTCAACGACGCACTTTGCTTACGTTACCAGAGTGATGAAGTGAAAATATTAAGAAATTAATTTACGAATGGAAATCAAATTCACAACCAATACGCTTTCCGACGCACGCGTGCCTCTGTGCTACGATGGCCTCCTTAATCTACGACTGTTAAATTCCTCTAAGAAACAAAATATATGCAAATAAAAAAAGAACAAAACTATTCTTGCAAGACTTTTGAATGAAGCCTTAGTTGAAAGTTCAAACGTTGGCAGTTCAATAAATTGTTTTAGAACGTAAGTGCGCTCGAAGTGCAATAATAAAAGCATTTTTTTAAAGTATTTTTTTACATATAATATTTAATTTAAAGTGAGCTTGAAGAACTACGTTAATGTTTGTGTATGTATTTCCATAAACCGTTGGTCTATTTACAAAGCAAGGAGCGCCGCTAATAAGAAACGTTTTAAACCAAAAAAAGAAGATATTTATATACTCGCTAACATATTTTATTATGATTGTCTGTCGATTTCTCTGTTATTTTTTCAGTTTCACGTAGTATCCTGCAAATAGCAGGGTAGGCAAAGGGAATCTAGTATAAAAAAACTCCGTTCCCGATTGTCCGCTAATTTCTTAAGGCATTCCGTTCCGTCCGGCGGAACTCAACGCCGCGCATTTCTTGCTTACCAGAGCTGAGAAAAAGAAGAAACAATTGAAAATATAACATAATTCTCCTCCAATCCACTAAGAAACGAAACCACAACCTGCAGCATTTACATTCGTACTCTTGTGCCAATAAGCATTTGTTCCATATGTAGACCTATTATATTGGCGGCGACTTTTTCTCTCTCTCTCTCGACTCGAGGGAATCCCTTGATTTGATTCTAATATATTCATTCATTCTTATAAATAAACCCATAGCTATCGCTGCTATATCGATCTATATTAGATAATTTTATATATATGCATAAATGATAGACAAAAAAATTATTATTAAAATTGACAAAACGAAACATGTATTTTCTTAGCTAAACCTTTGTCAATTAGTTAAGTAGGTAGACCAAAAGTTGTGTTCAAACACTCCGTTCCCTACTTTCAACCTCAATTTTTGAGCCGGAAATTAAGTAACGCCGCACTTTGTCCAGATAGCAGAATGAGGAAATAAAAATAATTAATTTCTGCGTGTTCATAAATCATATCAACTGTCGCTTTTCCAACCAGACACTGTGTATATATATATAAAAACGCTTTAAACGTCCAAAATTCTAAAATTGAGGGTGAAAGCGAGTTTCTACTTGCTTTTAGTGATGAGACAAAACGCGGCAATGCGTTTCACCACTCATCACGCAATGCGTCTCGAGAATTCAGCGGAAAGTGAAGAACGGAAGTGTATTAATGTCGAATAGAGTGTCTTATAACAAGGTTCCCAAGTTCTGTTTGCATACCCTGCCACATTCGGGATACAGTGTGAAGCTAAAAGAAAATCTAAAACTAAAGCTACCCACATATGTTAAATTTTAAACTTTTTCTTCGGTCTACAACTATACATAACTGAGGTAACAAGATAATAATATGATATCACTGAGCTGGTCACTAGACCAGTTCGATTATTATAGACCATAACATATTAGGCGGATCCAGGACCAGAATAGTGCCACACTTCAGGGTTAACTAATAAAATACTCGAATTTTGGCTCAAACTTACGGCTCTACAGCACTTATAGCATCTAATATAGAAAAGTGACTTTTCTTAGTTTTTTTAAAGATATATATTTTTACAATAAGCCCCTTATTCGATGCATTGCGTGTTGAGTAACGAATCTCCACGCGCATGCTTTGTTACAAAAGAAGAAAATAGAGATCAAAGTAAAATAAAAAACAATCAACATATATTAATAACTAACAAACACAATCAATTAATAAAACCTTTTATATTCTATTGACCATTACCGTATGAAAGGCTCATGCATAAACAAAACAACGCTGTTTGTTTATCATATATTGTATATCTACGGAACAGAGAGTAAAATAAATACAGTGTTGAATGGATAGTTTGTATGGACGTTGATGAATGTATTGAAATTTGTAATCCATTGGATTAGTCTGAGTGTACAAATATATATTGTATGTAAATTATTTGATGGCATATTTGTATTTACTGCCCATTTGCTAATAGTTTGAACAATTTTTTATATGACAAAAATCAAATCACTTCATGAAGTGAAGACAAAGATGTCTTTAAGCAGGGTAGGCTGCTTCCTATTTACCCAATTTTCTAGATATTACTAGCTTAGTAGCAGAACTGATAATTGCCCTTTATCTTCCGGGGCGGGCAAACGCATTGCCACCCACAGCCACCGCGTTCGGGGGGTCCAAATGCTTTTTACGTTACCTTCATCCAGTATCTTTGATACTGTATTTTCGCTCTCTCTTACCGCTCACTTTTGTATCATACATCTTTTTTTCATTCGACGTGTTCGACGTGTCTAAACCAGCCCACTAGTTTCTGCCTTTCTGTGTATCTCTTTATTGCGGATTCGATCAGCTAAGCTGACACCGCATATTCTACGAAGTGATCGCATCTCTACAGCATTCATTGTTCTTTCAATCTTCTTCTGTAATATCTACGTTTTGCCGCCCTTTAACAGCGTCGGTACCAATATTGCAAAGTGTAAGGCCAACCAACCGTGCAGCTGTGCTGACGTTTCGCTTCTCATCAATGCAGCTATGGCACCATTAACCCTGTTACCGGTAGCAATACGCATCCATCTCGCATCTTCTGTATCTACTGAACATACTTCCCAAATATACGACTTCATTCACTTGTTCTAATATCTTACCATTTACACTGATCTTGCATTCCATCTTTTCTCCATTTATTTTAAATACCAGTACTTTAATAATATTTATTCAAAATTTATATTTGGAATAATCTGTCAAATTTGATGAGTCAATTTGCCTACAGTCAGTTGTCGGAAGAGATTAGCATGGTGACAGCTTAAAAGCTTTCGTGAAATAGATGTCAGTGAAGCAACATGATTCTAATGTCCCAAAAAAGTCACTTAAGAAAAGGTTTTGTTTTATTTAGTTAATTCTTAATAGGTTAATAGGACCCGCGGGGCCTCAACTATACGAATATTTATTAAATATATTTATGAAATTATTTTCAGCTTTCAATAGGATTAGTAAGAAATTATAAGCCTAAATAATCAAAATAAGCCGAAAAAGAGTAATAAGTAAATTCTTATTATTAGAAAAAATATGTAAGTAATTAAAATGAACAAAAATAATAAGTAAACATAACCAAAGAACACTATTGTTAAAAATAAACTAAACAAAACCAGCTATATTGTCGATATTATCAACGTAAAATAAAAGTATTAAAATTAAAAGTAACACGAAATAAAATCTAGAGTAGTAAAAAAATTAACAATTCTATCAGAAGATATATACCTACTCGTACTGTCACTGAGTTAGATTTTTTAAAAAATTACAGTATGTTCATTACAGTATATATGATTTTCGCGTAAGTTTAAAGTTCGCAAATAACCGTTCCATTCCCGTATTTTAAAAAGTTGACATCTTTTCAAATGTCCATTTCTGTGATATACTGTAAAAGCCAATTTCATTCTATATAAAGCGCACCATGTATCTAAGACAGGAATCGAATATGGAATCATACTATACTGTTGAAAATAATTTGAATGGTTGGTTATTAAATTTTTATTAATTTTGAAAATATAATTTTAATAAATAAAAAAAAATCTTACTAATTTACTAGTCAAACAAGCGAAGAGAACCAAAGAAACATACAAATATACTGCTGACACACTCCTTCTGTATTTTTGAGTACTTATAAGTACTCAGTCAGTAGGAGCGGTTCAGCGTTTGACTGCTAGAGCAATTGAGCATTCGATACCTACTCAAAAAAAACTTTAATTGCAAATAGATAGATAATTTTTATATTTCACTTATTGAGAATATCTTTCTCTGGTAAACAAAAAACAACAATGAGTTCCAACACTCAAAACGATACGTCGAGTACGTACTGACTTAATACTAGCAACACTCTATGATGTGTGGAAATACGAGAAACTACTAAAGAAATTATAGAAATAACATTACAAAATACAAAAAAAGCCATGGTCACCAAGCAATGGTCACTGTGACGTATATACACAGATATATGCACACAGACATACATACACATAAACGAACAACTGTCACAAATATCTAATGAAATCAGCACATTGTGACATAAATTGGGTTACACTATGAAACTGTCCATAGTACGTAATAGAGAAAAAAAGCTGTATAATATATTTTGTTGCCAAAAAAGTCCACTGACAAGATACCAGCCGATGCCCAAATAATTACAGCAAGCATTTGGAATGGAGCCAAACCCTTCAGAGATTTGCCTAAGCATTTACTTTGGTAAATCATTCGTACTTACGTTGATAGTGTAGTAAATATTCTTATATGTTATGCCTTCTCTAATAAAACGTTATGATTATACTCCTATATGCTGGTGAGAGCGATGGTTGCGTTGTGAAAATTTTGGAAAAAATATTATATTTGGGACAGTGTCTGTTCATTTTGTTTAAATTGTCACGATATTGGATTCCGGTTCCGTCAGCCATCGCGTAGTGTGAGAGGGGTGAATAAAGTTACTTATCCCTAAGTTTTCATTATTACATTTGTAGAATTAAATTAGTCAAAAATGAGAGGGTAGCTTCACAGTATATCCTGCAGATAGCATGTTAGGAGGCATAGGGAAACTGGGAACCTAGTGTTAAGATACATCCATCTCATAAGGATACTGGCGTTCCCCAGTTTCTGCCGAGTTCTGGTGGCATTGCATGTTGCGTAGCGGAAGTCAACGCCGTGCTTTGCGTCGACACCAGAGTTAAGAAATGGATAAATAAATTTAAATAAATATGTAATTTCCTCGAGTAGCAATCGAACCCACAACCAGTCGCGTTTACAGTCACATTTTGTGCCTCTGCACCACGACCGGCCTCGTATATTTTTTTATAAGTCTAAAAATGTTTAACAGATGACATAAAGGCTAAGGCATAACGGTTTCTCCCATCAACTTTTACTATGGCGCCGCAGTGTCGCTCACTTTTTATATTTTTTTTCAGTTACGTCGAGCCTATGAGAATATGATAGTTTTAGGTTCAAATATTTTTTTGTTACAGGCTTTGTCTCGCAAGGTAGGTAGGAAAAAGTGTAATGACATTTCTTTCATTATTTTCTATCCAAATTCGGAACTTTGAAGATTTTTCCGCCGATATGATAATTAGTTGGTAAAAAATATGGACTATTTTTAATTTTGAAAAAATAATTTATTAACTATAAAAATAAGAATGTTCCTAGTTTTTCAAAAGGTACAAGAATATAAAAATTGACTAAAATATATTTTCTTCGCATGTGTTGTAATGACTATTGGTATCCTCTAACCAAACAAGCGCGAATCGGGACAAGCAAGAGCTCTCCCACCGAGGATTCCGTACAAAAAATGGAGGTATCGAGGTTTTTCCGAAATTCAGGCACAGCTTAGCCAGAGCTTGTATCTAATACCTCACTTGAGCTAGCTGTTTTAATACCAAATTTTGCCCCCCTTTAAGCGGGCGAAGCCGCGAGCGGGTCGTTAGTCTCAAATATTTTATATTATTCAAACGGTGAAAGATCATCATCATCATCATCATCTCATTAAGTAGCTTCCTTCCCAGTTTCAGCAGAATTCTCAACGTCTTGAGTGTTGAGTAGCGGAACTTAACGCCGCGCCTTGGTACCAGAGCGAGGAAATGAAAATTCAATTTTTTTATTATATTTTCTATATTTTCAGAGTGTTCACTCTGCGCCACGGCGGTCTATAATTATATAATTACTAATTTTAATATATATTTAACAGATATTTTTATTCTTGTATATCTCTTACCCACTGAATTAAAACTAACACGTAAGTAGTTGATGGATCGGACTTAGATTTATAGCATTATAAGGTAGAGTTATAGAAGATAGATTTTGCAGCATCTGGTTTATTAGAAACCCATCTTTAAAATTTATATAGAATTAATACGTACGTCCGTGGGAACACTATATATATTAAAACTTTTATAAAAAAGAAATATAATAATAAAAAAATATTTCGATTTTTGATAATGACTGCGGTTCGATTACGGGTTCGGTCCCTACTTGATATACCAGAAGTGGGGAGCGGAAAGTTTCCTCCGTCTACCCTGCTATGCAGAAACAACTTGCTTTTTTACTGAATCGAATCACGAATCAGCTTCTCGCTGTATCCCGTACACAGCAGGATAGGCAGAGGGAACCTAGAGTTAAGACACTCCGTTCCCCTATTTCTGCCTAATTCTGGAGACATTGCGTGTTGAGTGGCAGAACTCAACGCCGCACTTTGCCTCGACACCAAAGCGAAGAAATAGAAATATAAATTTAGGTAAATATTTAATTTCCTCGAGTGGGGATCGAACCCACAACTATTCGGTTTTACAGTCACACTTTGTGCCCCTGCGCCACGACTGGCTTCTTTTTTATTATCGCACTATAAATGTATAATAATACCATTTTATCACGATGTAAACTTAAACACTGATTAAATAAAAGAAAAATTGAAACTATAATTCTTAGACGAATATTAGTACGACTACTACCTATATACGAGGAGTGTGTGTGTATTCTTATTAGCTCTCTTTTTAGCTAAGCTATACCACACGTTTGCAAATTAAAAAAGAAAACATAAATAATCATTTTAATTATATATATATTTATTTGAGGCCAGTCATAGCGCAAGGGCATAGGATGTAATTGTAAAATCAACTGGTTGTGGGTTCGATCCCCACTCAAGGAGATAAAATATTTACTTACATTTATATTTTCATTTCTTGCTCTGGTGTCGAGGCAAAGTACGGCGTCAAGTTCCGCCACTCAACAGGCAATGCCTCCAGAACTCGGTGGAAAGTGGGGAACGGTGTATCTTAACACTAAGTTCCCTCTGCCTACCCTGCTGTGTGTGGGATATAGCGTGAAGCTGATTAAATTTTGATAATTTATTTAAAATAATTTGTTTATTTTTATCTTCACGCTGTATATGCCAGCCCCATAGTAAAGGTAGGCAGAGATAACGAGAGAAAGAGATTGTTTTTTTTTTATTATAAATAAAAAAAAAACAATATACGAATTCAATACAAACCATGGAAGTGGTCATCTTTCAGCTCAAAGTATAATTATGTTGTAATCTCATAAGACGAGGACAAAAATCCAAATTAAATTGTAACAGCATTGGAATCAATAAGGGTTGCGGCCGAGGCGGGTGTGAAAACAGAAAACTCTCTTACACCGGATAAATGTGAAGCCATTAATCTCTGGTTTATCCTGATTGTTAAGACTGTTTCATATAACGGGGGTTCTTTTTTTATTTTTTAAGAAATATTTAATAAAAATTACTTAAATTCAATATTCATATTAAATAGAGAGGCCAGTCGTGGGCCACGAGTTCAAACCTGCGACTGTAAATTTGACAGGTTATGGATTCGATTTCCACTCGAGGAACTTAAATATTTAATATTCTAATTTCCCCGCTCTTGTAACCAGGCAAAGTGGCATTAAGATCTGTCACTCAATACGCAATACCTGCCTTTTAACAAAAAGAGAGGAACAGGAGTGGCTTCATGGGAACGGAGTGTCTAAACATTAATTTCCCAAGCTCCCTCTGGCTCTATTATAAATATAAATACGGGATATAGTGTGAAGAAAAAAAAAGTAGGTAGTACCAAAATTAATAATTTTTTTAATGTTATTATAAAATAAAAGGTTGTATGAAACAGCTCTAACACATGCGGTTTATATATGATGTATAAAAGTTATTCAATATACATTCTGATTTTGATGTTGTGGAAAATAAAATGTTTAATATTTCACTTGGTAGTTGTTTGTTCGTAGATTGAAAATTTTTGTACGCTAATATCAAAATAAGCATTTTTAGTCAGTAAATTATAGTAGGTACTTCAAAAAAAAATTGTGGTTATAACAATATTTTAAGGTAAAAATAGGTAATATAAGGCAACTGTGAGTAGTAAGAGGAGCAGGAAGACCTAGGTTTACATTCGAATATTCCTTATCGAAAGTACTGGGGAAGGTAAAAAGCACCACGACCCCCCATGACAGCTTATATGAAGAGGTTGATGACATTAGACAAGGCCTAAGAGTTGTGTAGAAACTGTTGGAAGTGGTGCTCTTTTCTACTTCCTTCGACTTCCAATTACAAGATTTCAAATAATAAAGGATCTTATGAGAGTGGCGGCGAAAAAAGTACGGTAGTAATGTGGGTACATAAAATATTTATTTTATGTGATTAAAAGATGTCTTATCGTCCTTTACGGTTGTGAATACAAATACATACTTAGATAATGTTTGTATAGATACGATACGATTTTTTAGATATGTGATTGAAAGTAATAAAGGCGATAAAAAAAAATATTTTGAATTCGGAACTCGGAACACAACGCGGCACTTTGGTTTGCTACTAAAGCCAGAAAATGAAAATAATTATTCCCTCAAATGGAAATCATCCGTTTATTTACAGTCCGTCAGAACCTATAAACATATCAAAGTATAAAAATACATACCAGTACGCAATATGGTATTTTAAAATTAAATTTAATTTGAACAAATATTCAAACCTTATAAAGCTATTAAAATAAGCTCGACTGGATCCGAATAAAATACGATACTCTTGGAGGCCATTTTCGGAAATTATGAAAAGTATAACTCCGTTAATTAAACGTAATATGAAACTTGAAATTAATTTATGTAACGCCGCTTTTAACTGAGTGAGTATTTAAATTGAAATAAGGTTATAATTTTATCATTGTATTGTGATTACTAAACTTTAAGTAACCCGCTCATAGGTTGCAATCTTTTATACACAAAATACTATATTCTGTTTTTCTTTCAGCTTCACATTGTATCCTGTATAAAATTGTGTAAGCAGAGGGAATCTAGTGATAAAACACTCCGTTCCTCATTTCAACTCAACCCCAGATTTTTGTCTTGGTAGCAAATCGAGAAAATGAAAATATTGATAAATAATAATTTATTCCCGCGAGTGGAAATCGAACCTGCAACTGTTGTCATACAGTCAAATGCTTGTGCCCCTGCGTCACGATGATGGCCTCAGACAACATAAACATTTTACAAATATTTTCTTTATTCATAATAATCAAAGCTTATTAGATTTTTATGTCACCCTAAAAGTATCCTTTTTATTTTATTACTACATTGCAATATTATTACTCCTATCAAGAAAAGTGCATAAAATTTCACAACTTTAGTTGGAAATTTTAAAAATTACACAAATATGGAGTTTGATACTCCCAGGTCTGATGTTCAGAAGTCCATTTTGTATGTATCTATTGGTGATAAAATGTAAATAGCTATAGAGAGCATCGTATCTTAATATATTCCTCTATAAGTCCATACTAAGAGCAGCCATGTATGGTAAAATGGCTGTTGTGGCCACAAAAAACTGATAGCATTATAAAATAATAGTCATTATAATAGTATTTAAAAGTAAGAGTGAATTAAGTGCAGTAGTCTAACAAAAAAAAAAATTGCTGGTGGAAATTGGAAAAAAGACTTGGCACCTTTCACCTCTTGACACAGCTTCTTTCTACTTTTCCAAACTGTACGAAATAAGTCAAGAGCGAGTAAGAGTGGTGCAGTGATCTACTTTCCTTAACTCATATTTTTTAAGGATACACCCAAATGGTCTAGTGTCAAGACACTCCGTTCTCCTCTCTCCACACCAACTTAATAACAAACTCAACGCCCTACGATTATGCAGTGATATTTATCATTGATAAACGTTAATATTTTATTATTTCATTTTATATCCCACAAATAGTAGGGTTTGCAGAGGGACCTAGTGTTAGGACATTTAGTTTCTAATTTCATATTAAATACCTAGTACTATTAAATATTGTGTATTGCAAAATTTAATTAAAAAGGAATAAATATCTTCCAACATCACTGAACCCAGCAAACTATATAAAATAAACAAAAAAGCAACATAATAAAAGAAAATCTACATACAAAATGGCCAGTTCTAAAGGCAGCAAACACCTTTGCCGTTACGAGACCGTTGACTGTCTGCCCCGGATATAACGTTAGAAGGTACTTCTTGCAAAATATATTTAAAATTAAAAGTGTAGTACTTGCAACACAATAGCTTTTGCTCTTACTTTCGTATCGCAGTTTTAAGTTTGAAAATTTTGAAGAATAACTTTTGAAATGTCAATTTAGTTTTTCATTATCTAAATAAATAGAATATTCTTACAATATAACATATAAAATAGAAAGCCGTCGTGGCGCAGCGGCCCAGCGTCTGGACAGTAAGAGCCACGGTTATGAGTTCGATCTGCACTCAGGTGTAATAATCCATTTCCCCACATGAAAATCGAACCCACAGCCGTCGCGTTTCCAGTCAAACAGCGTGTTACTACGTAACGATGGCCTCAATGCTACTTCCAAAATAAACATTTTGATAAAACGAGCGCCACTCCCGAAATTTTTAAAGAGTATTTACATATATATTATGTAGTGTTCTTTTGAATTTGTTAGACACATATATTTGGGGAAGGATTTTGATGAAGATTTTAATTAGGCATTTTAGCGACGAACGCCGTATACGTCTCTGTAAATGTCGTGCGGGGTCTCGTAATGCTGGTTTATTAAAAAATGTGCCTACATTTTTTTTATGGTACGTATATATACAAATAGTTATAATTTTTATTAATGCTTTATTAACCTATTATAAAACAGTGAGCCCTTAAAGAATTTAAGCAAACATAGCAAGCTTAAGCAATATACATCTCAACGAATTGAATATTGATACATTCAAAAAACCAACAAAAAAAATCCTTGTTTATTATTTTAAAATGTGCTAAACCAACTGCCCTAAAATTTATATGGGGCCATCTCTGAAATATGTGCTGACATACAAGGACAAGAAACATCACCATCATCATCCGTGGGGAACGAAATTGTTCTAACGGGAATGGAGTACTTTAACACTAGATTCCCAGGTTCCCTCTACCTACCCTAATATGTGTGTGATAGAGCGTTAGGTAAAAAAAAATCTCAGCAATCAATGCACATACATACATACATAAAAGACAAATAATTCCTTAATAATTCTGTATATCTCTTTATCTTTGATATACGAGTAAAGCAGTGTCGTTTTTAAACGACTTACAAGTACTCAACTTAAGGCGAGTTATGACCACTCAATTACATTCTTAGCGCATTTTATTAAACTGTTTTGATATTTAGGAATATTATTTTATAGCTATTTATTTTTATGTTAAACAGAAATTACGGCTAAAACAAGGCTTTTTTACTTGTTTTTTTTACAAGTGTGCAACGGGCGGAAAAACGCGGCGTTGAGTTCCACTACTCATCGCATGCATACTAGGTTCCCAGGCCGCATCTGCCTACTGCTATGTGCGGGACACAGCGTAAAGCTAAAAAAAGGCATAGAAGCTATATTCCAAGCTGCTGACAATAGCGATGTCGAGACACTCCATCTCCTGCTTTCCACCCAAACTAAATAGGAGTAACTTATATAGTTTCTTATCACTAATTTTACTCTATCTACTATACAGAACAATTTAATCACTCTTCCGAGTGGAATCGAATCTATCTAGAATAATCCGTCGTTTGACAATACAAACATGGTTTTTCGATTAACGATAGATAGTCTCAACATAAATGTAATAAAAAATATATTATATAAAATATTTATTATCATATGTTTTTAGCTAATATTAACTACAAATACGCTTCAACCTGAATAGGAATATAACAAGAACGTAGTGTCAAGACACTCCATTCCACACTTTATGCTCGAATTCGAAATATTGTGCGTTGAACCGCTGATCCTGAAGCATTTGTCTAGCCATTACATCGGAACCACAACCACCTGTTTTGCAAGCAGACACAGCTGCACTGTGTCACGATGGCGTCTATATTTATAATAATAGAGAGAATTAGAGGCCAGCGGTATCGCAGTGGCACGAGGTGTGACTGTAAAACCGACTGGTTGTGGGTTCGATCCCCACTCGAGGAGATGAAATATTTACTTAAATTTATATTTCCATTTCTTCGCTCTGGTGTCGAGGTTAAGCGCGGCGTTGAGTTCTGCCACTCAACACGCAATGCCTCCAGAATTCGGCAGAAAGTGGGGAACGGAGTTTCTTAACACTAGGTTCCCTCTGCCTACCCTGCTGTGTGCGGGATACAGCGTGAAGCTGATTTATAATAAATAAATCTTTATTTTCATCTCACAAAGCTTGGTCATAAAAAATACAATCCAAATAACATCTAAAGGTTTTAAAAACATTCAAAATTCTTGATTCCAACATTAAAAGTACTCCAGTTTCTAGTTCAGTGGCAGTTCAAAGCTGAATCAATTACGGACAAGGAAGTATGGAGGTGGCAAAAGAAAATTCACCATTTAAGTTTCCGAATTGATGATGCGTAAAAATTTTGAATTAATTTTTAAAATTGAAATATCGTTCATGTGAAATCATTTTGTTAGAAAAATTGTCAGGAAATCTTAGATCAAATATAAAGATTTGAATTATTTTTATCTGATGGCTTATAAGAATTTTCTTAACCCTTAAAAATTGTAATGAATTACACAATCCCCTGAGACTATAATAAGTATAAAAACATTTTAGGTTTTAAAAATTATGAAATTATAAATGAATTGTAAGAAAATTAAATCTGTCTGTCTGTAGGAGATCATAATATTTTCTTTTTATTACAAAATAAAATCCAATAACAAATCAAATATATACATTTTCGTTTACATATTGTACAATATATTGCCCTTGAATTGGGTAACTTATATACTTGTGTAGCGCGATCGACGGATCAACGGTTATCTATGTTTAGAGGACTTATCCCTTTTTATTATTTAGAAAAGCACTACACACGCTTAGTCCGTACCCATTTTTACTTTATTATTATATCTATTTTTCTTATCTTATATCCTAGGGCAGTAACTTACGAATTTGAGCTGAGTTTTTTTTTATTTTGAAGTCATTTACGCTAAGTTTAAAAGAAATCTATCAATTAAATCTTTTTGACTTTGGGTCACATTGTAATAGAAAAAACACATAATTTTAATACTATTACTTTACTTCCACATTGGATTAAATTTTAATTCCACTGAATTAAGTCGTGAAAGATTTTATAATAATTTCTAGAAGAACTGAAACACACATATGATATTTAATAAAATTTTATGACTTGTAACCTGAGTTTTCACCAAAATCTATTATTAAATCTAGGTATTATTAACCTTCATTATTTTTTAAGGTAACTAAGGTCTTCACCTCTGTCCTCGTACAATATGAACTCATGTTGCTTAGAGACCATTATTTAACCCAGTCGGTCTGCCACTTCTCTGTTATACTCTCTCGCCATGGCATCTACGCTTATTATTCGTGGCTCTTTTTCTATTGTTTCACCCAGTTTATTAAACAGCTCACAAGCCCGCGTGTTATAGCAACTGGAGTGTAGTGTCTAGATTTGCTTGTTGCGGGTGTATATTTGATATGTTTTGACTTATGTGTGTTTGTGCTATTGGTGTTGGTAGACTATGCGATACTCCTTTCCTTCTGGTTGTGGTCCGGCGAGATGCGATACTAATTAAAAAATTAGGATACAACTAAAATTTTATTTAATTCGTCCCCGTTCGTTAAAAGAACTCGAGGACATAGGATGTATCATATTTTTTGACCATACGGGGATAACCGCAGACAAAGTTTAATCATTTATAACTAGCAATTGCTTAGGAATTCTCTATTGATTAGATTTACATACACTCCACTAATTACGGAAAACAAAGGAAACTTAGATAATAAATATTTTTTAAGTTAAGTTATTTAACTAAATTAAGCTTTTAAAAGTTTATTTATAGTAAAATGTATACAAAAACAAGTGGATTTATAATTTGGCTAATACAAGAGAGGCTAAAAGGGCAGCCCAAAGTGGTTTTATCAAAGCAAATCATTTGAACTAAGAAATTATTAATAATGACAGCGTCGGCCGCAGGACCTTTAATTAACTTCATCACACCTTTGACACGTGCTTAATTTGATTTCGAAATTGTTCGCAGAGTGAAACAATTTAGTGATTCTGTTATATAAATGTCATCGGAATTCAGGTAAGTGGTATGAAGGTGTCTGGCCAAGTTTATAGATTATGTCAATACTTTGTAAGATATTCGCTTCTAAAGTAGTACAAAGAGATATACTTTGTAGTACTTTAAAAACGAATTCCCTCTCTCCCTCACTCTAACTATTGACCTATGCAGATGAAAATTGTAAAAAACTTGAAACTATAGAATTCAATGAAAACTTTAAATATTAAAATTGGTTTGAACAAAATTTATTTATTTATTTTTAAATATGATAATTCGAATCGCTTTCTGTTTTAAGTCGGTTACAAATTGCATATAGCATAATAGCATACTAGCGTTGAGTTTAGCCCGCAATTCCTCCAGAATTCGGTAGAAAGTGCGGGGCGAAGTGCTCCGTTCCCCACTTTCTGCCGAATTCTGGAGGCATTGCGTGTTCGACACCAGAGTGAAGAAATGGAAATATAAATTTAAGTAAATATTTCATCTCCTCGAGTGGGGATCGAACCCACAACCAGTCGATTTTACAGTCACATTTTGTGCCGCTGCGCCATGACTGGCCTCATATAATTACAATATTAAAATCAGTTCAATTAATCATTCTGGAAACGGATATAAGTGCGAAAAATAGTTTTAGAACCTTAATCGATATAAATAATCGATTACACTAACTACTACGAAATAAAATATTTGTTAATTATGATTAAGTCTAAGTATTTTAACGCACTGTAGGATAATTACAATTATATACTGTATTATCCTTGTATAATATTTATCCTGTAGGATAAATAAAGAAAACATCAATTAATTTCTGAAGAAACTAAAAAGAAATCCATTTGAATCGATTAAAATCAATCTTATTTTAAATGACAGATGTGACAACTGATTGATATTGACATCTTGTGTAGAGCTTGATTGTGCTGTGAACTTGACCACACTTTTATCAAATCTCTTATAAATAACCTTTCATATTGCCAAAACTGACAGAATTTTTAGGGAGGGAAAGATGTACCTGAACCTTTTAAGCCATACTATTTTCATCGTTATATGTTCTGGGCCCAAGACTGTATGCAATCGTTTCAGTCTCCTTTACTTTCTTAGATTTTATTACAAACATTGATTCGATGCCCTCATGGCACATAGCGGCACAACCCATTACTGTAAATGTGGCTGTTGTGCGTTCCATTTCCACTTGAAGAGAGGAATTCTTTAATATTTTTATTGCCCCGCTCTGGTAACATGACAGAATCCGGTATTGTGTTCCGCCACTCAATACATATATGATAAATGCAGGATAGAGCGTGAAGCTATTACATACAAATTAACATAGTAAAAGCATCTTAAAGACCTTGCAAATCAAAATTATATTATTGAGTTCAATATTGTTTGTAATAGTAGTCAAAAATTGAAAATTTACACAGTTTGTTTTTTAGGATAGTAAAAAATAACGACAAACCATTTTCTTCTACATAATTTCAATTTCTTATAATTTTATATTCCATTACTTCGTTTGCTTAGTAAGCCATGTTCAACAAATTCTTCGTTGTAATCAAATAATAAAAACTATCCTTTTTTTTACAAATACCATAATGAAATCATCGTATAAAAATATATAGCGCCAGTCACCCTATAAAACCAGGGATGGGGTCAAAATAGTCTGTCCCTTTTTCACCATAAAATGCCCTACAGAAATCTTTCCTATTATGTGTGAATACAATAGAATTTTTATGCGAACCCGAACATGAGAAGTTTTTTGTCGCGGCGTTCTTTGAAAATTTAATTTTTGATACCCATATCCAATAAAAATATTTGTAATTTTTTTAAATTAAATTTGCTTTGTAAATTCGCCATTTACGTTAATAAACAATAATTTCACTGTCAAATTCAAAAACTTATATTGTACGCTTAATTCACTTTAAAGCATTCAATGAATTGTTAAACGCTAAATGATATCTCTGTGTGAAGTATTTTTAAAGGTACTATTTGCGTTGATTTAACAAGTGTTAAAGGATCAATCAAGTTTTGTTAAGTGTTAAGTATTTGTTTTATCAAAAATAAAATAAATTATAAAAACAATACTCAAATGTTGATTGATTAAAAGTGATGCTTTGAGTTGGATTTTTTGGGGTTTAAGTATGCCGAAGTATACTAGTGTTTAAATAGTCTCATTTTCTTAAAAAATACGGTGGGAACAAATCCACAACCGTTGTATTCATCGTCAGATGCTTCTCTACTGTACCACAATGGCCTCAGAAGTTTTAATAATTAAATTTTACTGTATTTACGTTTCGCGAGGCGTAAGTAAATGTTAACTTTTCATTCATGTGAATAATACTTTTATAAAATTGAGCCAGAATATTACTTTTATAAAATAAGTATTTTATTAGAAATCTGTATAAAAAGTTCTTATATAAAAACCAATATTTTCTTTACGCCGGACATCTTCAATATATTTACTAGTAGTGCCAACTTTATCTTTCACTTTTAATAAATTGAACACAAAGTCAAAATTCAGCTTCACGCTGTATCCCGCACACATCAGGGTAGGCAGACGAAACCTAGTGTTAAGACACTCCGTTCCCCACTTTCTCCCAAATTCTGGAGGCATTGCGTGTTGAGTAGCAGAACTCAACGCCGCGCTTAGCCTCGACACCAGAGCGAAGAAATGGAAATATAAATTTTAGTAAATATTTCATCTCTCGAGTGGGGATCGAACCCAGAATCAGTCGGTTTTACAGTTACTTTTCGTGCCGCTGCGCCACAACTGGCCTCAATTGACAATTTATATTTGGTGTCGATATCAATGTGAATTTGGATGCCGATACGGAATATACTTTTGTGGTAACACAAAAAATCTAACCGAAAAAATCGTGTGATTCCTTTGAATTGAATGTGGAGGAATAAGAGGCGTGATTGTGGTTCCATCAGATATTTTCCCTTTAGGTCACGTACACAGAATAGTCAACTCAATTATATTGGAATTGGTATCGTTTAAAGAAAAAAATACTACTTTACTGTTTACCAAATAGCAGAGTATTTTAAATGAAACTATTTTAACCGGATTAATGGCGCATATTTAAGATAATACATTTTTGAAACACGCCCTGGAAATCAGAGTCTAGGGGAACATGTTGTAATGGAACTCGTAGAACCGTTTTGGAATAAAGAAAAAACACTACGACTGATAAAAAAAATTGTTACTTCTCAGCACATTGCATGACACTATTACCTAAGGTTCAAGCATCAAAATACCACAAAAAAGAAATCTGTGACCGTTACATTTTATAATACATCGAAATAATGTTTTTGGTAAATAACCATAAAATATAGCGTCAAAGCTTCGCCAAGAAGATGGCCAGATCAAGTTTTTTATAACATTTTAAATTTTGCTGTAATAAATGCATTGAGGAGGTGACAAACAGTAATACGTCGCAGGAATCTAATATCACACAGCCATCAACATCGAGGCAGTTTACAGCTTCAAGAAAAAGGAGTCACTGTTCTACTTCTAATTGAAAAATAAATCAAATAAAATATGTAATATTTGCAAAAAACCATTATGTGGATCATTCAATTAGTCAAAAATATGTATTTGTAAAAATCGAAAATAATATTTGAATCAAAAATAAATGCAGAAATGAAATGTTTGATTGTTAATTCCATAATTTTTATAGTCTTTCTAATGTTTGTACTAAAACACTCCATTCCCCACTTTCAACCCATTTTTTATGTATTTTAGAGCAAAGAAATTAAAATAGTTTAAATATAATCCTTCCGAGTGAGAATAGAAGCTATAACCATCGTGTTGAGAGACCGATACTGTCCCACGGCCTTTAATATAATTAAAATAAATTATGAGGCCAGTCGTGGCGCAGGGGCGCAAAGTGTGCCTGCAAAACCGACTGGTTGTGGGTTCGATCCTCACTCGAGGAGATGAAATATTTACTCAAATTTAAATTTCCAATTCCTCGCTCTGGTGTCGAGGCAAAGCGCGGCGTTGAGTTCTGCCACTCAACACGCAATGCCTCCAGAATTCGGCAGCAAGTGGGGAACGGAGTGATTTAACACTAGGTTCCATCTGTCTACCTTGCTGTGTGTGGGATACAGCGTGAAGCTGTTTTATTTGTATTTTATAATAAATGATGATTTATTTTACAATAATACGAGGAGCACATATATTTAAACATTTACAAAATAAACAACACTGTGTCAATGTTATCGTGAATTATTTCCTTCGTTGTTTGTTAAAGTAATATTTACTGAAAATCGTTTGTTTTTCATTATATTAATATATACTTATATTGTGTCCTAGCTTTACCTAAAATAAATTATACTTATATTTTTGTACTCATTTTTAGTAATAGCTCGCAATTTTTTAGTTTTTTTTTCACTTATCTCTGTATACCGGGTAGGTTGATAGAACCTAATGTTTAAAGTCTAAATATTTATTTATACTAACATCTACCTATTCCCCATGCATCGCCCTATTTCCGACATTGCCTGTTGAGTGACGGAACTGAACGCTGTGACAGGACCCGACTGTAAATATGATAGTTTTTTAACGAAACTATCGAACCAGCAGCGAAGTACGTTTTGCAGCGTTTAATTCAGTAACTCAACATGCCTTATGTATTCAGTCGAAAGTGGAGAACGTTAGAGTTTTCATAAGAACAGACGGAACTGAACCCTGTGACAGGACTCGACTGTAAATATGATAGTTTTTTTTTTTTAGCAAAACTATCGTAACCAGCAGCGAGGTACGTTTTGCAGCGTTTAATTCAGTAACTCAACACGCCTTATGTATTCAGTCGAAAGTGGAGAACGATAGAGTTTTCCTAAGAACAGAGTGTCAATCTAGTGTGTCTGACACTAGATTGCCAGGTTTCTTCTTCCTATTCTATTACATGCCGGAAACAGTGAAAGTTAAAATAAAAAATAATGTTATTTGAAATCTGTCATGTTATATTCTATCATGTTATATTCATTTGACGACGCTAACGCTAAGTCGCAGGAAGTGCCTCTATTTTTTAGTTAAAGTAAGTGCCTCTATAGGGGTGCGAAGTCGGATAACCCCCACGTGTGTGCGCTTACTGTTGGCCCTTTTCGAATGCTTGTCATTCGGGAAGGACGAGCAGTATAGCGTACCGGTGCGCCCTGGGCGACGAGTAATTATTACCCACAGGATCCGTCCTTGGGTAATGATTGCTCGTCGGCGAATAATCCGACGCGACGGTGTTCTTCCGCGTGTTCCTCTGATTAGCAGAGGACACAGTGCGAGGAACTGGGAGGGCGCGCGTGGTGTGTACTCACACTACCGCCACGCAGGCGCAGTGATATGTGCCAGCGCCGATTATATCGGAACTCCACTCGTGGTTGCGGTCATGTCTCGTAATCAGGAGTGGAACCGAGGGTCTTGCCTTAACCGGCCGGGCTGCGAGGAAGAAAACCTCTATAAAAAATTACCCCAACCCAAGCGGCGAAGCAGCGTGAGGGGTGCGTGGCTGATGGGATGATCAGTCGCTACTGCTGGTCCCGCCAGAGTACCGGCCGACACCCGTGGCGTATTAGGCTTATCCAAGGACAGGGGGCACTGCTTGGATGGACCGTTTTTCCCCCATACTCGTGGGATCAGATATGGAGAAAAATTTAAACTTAAACTTGAATAAAAAAGATGATGAGGGGTTTGTTGTGCCCGTAGCGGGCGGGAGCGCAAACGAAGGGAGAGTTGTGGAACGGGTGAACCTGGAGGAGATCGCCTCCGCTATCGGCGGGAAGCCCAGGTCGTGTTCCGCGTCATCACGAGGTCGTCTTCGGGCGGCCTCTGAATCCGAGGCGGAAAGCTGTGTCTCGATAGAGTCACAGAACACAGCGATGCAAACGGAGAGAGGTAAATATCGGAAGAGAACGAGGAGCAAAAACATCAACTCCGGCTCTTCCGATGTCGAGGAGAAGGAGAAGCCAAAAAAGTTGACCACCGCCAAAAGAAGGGAGCTTCGGCTTCAAGCGGAGGAGGAAGTATTAAGTTTGGCTGAGACGGTCCAACTGAGAGCAAACTCCAGGCTCTCAGATTTGGAGATACCTAAGGTGGATGGCCCCCTGGTGCAAGATCTGCAGCTCCAGGTCACGGACAGCTTGGCCATAATAAACAAAGTCGCCTGCAGATCCGGCAACCTTAAGGGCACCTTTACAAAAGCCCTTAAGGAGGCCGCTGGTGCCATTAATACGGCCGTGGCGATATTGGTGAACAAAACGGCCACCGAGGAGGTTACGCAGTTGCAGGAGGCCAATAACCGCTTGTCACAGGAGTTGTCGGAGCTGCGCAAGGAGATGTCGGCGATGAGGGCCGAACTCGAGCAATCCCGGGTCGCGCGACAAACTCCTCAGCAAAAAGGAAAAGAGGACGACGTGGCGCGGTCAGTAATGGTGCAGGTAGGCACGTTACTACTATTGGCGGCGGACAAAAGGCGCCAGGCGGCTGTCCCAAGGGTCGACCAAGAGTCTCCCGTGACGAGCCTTGTAGCGCCTGCCAACCCAGGCCCGTCTCGAAAGCAGGGCACCAAGAAGGCTAAAGGACAGAAAGCCCTTCAAGCTGCATCAGCGGAGCCTCGTCCGCTGCCTCCAGCTCCGGCATCCGTAACCGAAGGCTGGAACGTAGTAGTGCGCAAGGGGAAAAAGAAGGCGGAAGCAGCCCAGGCTAAACAGCCAACGCAGAAGGCGAAGGCGAAGCCAAAGACTGCTAAACAGCCGATTCTTCGTCCTCCTCGATCGGCGGCGGTGACGCTGACTCTGCAGCCGGCCGCAGCTAGCAAGGAGCTAACGTACCGCGATGTGATGACACAAATAAAGGAGGCAGTCAAGCTGGAGGACCTGGGTATCACCGACTTGCGTCTCAGAGTCGCCTCTACTGGTGCCAGGGTTCTGGAGTTACCTGGTGCCGGTAGCAGCGAAAAGGCGGATGTCCTTGCGCAGCGGCTGCGCGGAGTCCTGGATGCTAGCGAGGTCTTGGTTGCAAGACCGGTGAAGTGTGCCGAGTTACGGGTGAGTGGCTTGGATGACTCGGCCACTTCGGAGGAGGTGGCGCAGGCCATTAGCAAAGTTGGTGGCTGTGATGTCGGGTCGATCAAGGTGGGAGTGATCCGGCAGAACAGCAGCGGACTGGGCACTGCGTGGGTACGCTGCCCTATTATGGCAGCGAAAAAGGTAAGTGGTTCGCGGCTTCTGGTCGGCTTCGTCTCAGCGCGAGTGCAACTGCTGCGACAACGAGCCCTACAATGTTTCCGCTGCCACGACATGGGCCACGTGGCAGCAAAGTGCAGCAGCACACTGGACAGGAGCATGCAGTGCTTCAGGTGCGGCCAAGACGGGCACAAACAACACCAGTGCTCGGCCGCACCTCACTGCCCGGTCTGCGAGGCGGCAGGTCAGCCTGCAGACCACTCGGTAGGTAGCACTGTATGCGCCAGAGCCGGATCCTCCAGCAAGAGGAGGAGCGGCCGAAAAGGAGGGAGCAGGCCGACCGAGGTCCAAATAAATGCCCCAGCCGGGCGGGAGGAGGTGCAACACATGGAGGTCAAATAATGGCTCTCCGTGTGTTGCAGGCGAACATAAACCACTGTGCCAGGGCTCAGGACTTATTGGCCCAGAGCCTGGCGCAATGGTCTATTCAGGTGGCGGTTGTTGCGGAGCCTTACATCGTTCCCGACAGAGACAATTGGGTCGCCGACAACACCGGGGTGGTAGCATTGATCACTCAGGTCGCTGCAGGCTCTCCGCCTTTCTCACGAGTAGAGAAAGGTGCGGGATGCGTTGCGGCACTTGTCGGCGACGTCGTTGTCGTCGGGGTCTACTTTTCCCCCAATCGAATTCTCGCGGAGTTTCTCATTCGATTGGGGGAAATGGTAGAACGAGCTCGTCCGGCGGAGGTGTTGGTCGCGGGCGATCTCAACGCGAAGTCCAGCGTGTGGGGCTCCGCAACGACGGATGCACGTGGTGAGACATTGTCGGAGTGGGTACTTGACACCGGTTTGTCTGTCCTCAACCAGGGGACGAAGAACACGTGTGTGCGAAGTCTGGGCGGGTCCGTCGTGGACATTACGTTCGCGAGTCCGGCCCTAGCGCGTCGTGTTCGGGGTTGGCGAGTGCTGGATGATGTGGAGACTCTCTCGGATCACCTCTACATCTTGTACGAGATCTCCACTCATTCAGCGGTGCAACCAACCCCCAGTTCGTCCTCGCGAGAGTACGGACCGCGGTGACAATTGAGTCGTCTCGACAGGGAGTTGTTGGAGGAGGCCGCGATAGTGGAATCCTGGCTGCCCCAGAGCTTGGCGTCTGCAGAAGACGCCGCATCCTGGGCGCGCGCTTTGACGCGTATCTGTGACGCGTCAATGCCCCGTTCCAGGCGCCGTCCTCAGCGGCGGCAAGTGTACTGGTGGTCGTGGGAGATCGCTCAACTGCGAAACATCTGCGTTGACGCGAGACGCCAGTACAGCCACTATCGCAGACGGGTACAGAAGGTGCAGGAGGAGGAAGACACAGACGGTCTTCCACGTCTATGTCGAGGTGAGAACGCGGCTGCAGGAGGAAATCGGTCGTGCGAGAGGCGAGTCGCACGACCAGATGATTGCGGGGATAGACCAAGACCCGTACGGCACACCTTACCGAATGGTGCTCGGTAGGTTACGTGCTTGGTCACCACCACTGACGCAGACACTCCAACCGGATGTTCTCCGAGGGGTTCTATCGTCGCTATTCCCGCAGCGGGTCAACTTTACACCACCCAATATGGCCCGCCCTGCAGCGCGTGAAGAGGAGGAAGACAATGTCCCACCACCGGTGGAGGAGGAGGAGCTCGAGGAGGCTGTACGCCGATCGGACCAACAGTATGGCTTCCGCAGGGGGCGTTCGACGGTGGATGCCATACTGGAGGTGAAGTCCCATGCGCAGGATGCAGTGGCCCGGGGCGACGGAGTCTTGGCGGTGTCTTTGGACATCGCCAACGCCTTCAACTCCCTGCCTTAAGGCCCTGCATTAAGGAGGCACTCATATATCACCGGGTGCCTCCATACCTGCGCCGCGTCATCGGGGCTTACCTGTCCGGGAGGTCTGTGATCTTTCCGGCTCCTGGAGGAGGATGGCAGGAGTTTGTGGTGTCGGCCAGTGTTCCACAAGGATCGGTGCTGGGTCCGATCCTCTGGAACATCGGTTACGACTGGGTGCTGCGGGGTGGCACCATGGCTGGGATCAAGGTCCTCTGTTACGCCGACGATACGCTGGTCTTGGCGCAACAGAGGACCTACCAGGAGGCCGCGGTCCTGGCGACGGCCGGAGTGGCTGAGGTCGTCGGTCGCATTAGGCGGCTAGGGTTGGAAGTCGCCCTAAGTCGCCCAAGTCCGAGGCATTATACTTCCATGCTCCTCGAAAGGGCCCACCACCAGATGCACACATCATCGTCGGTGGCGTCAATATTGACGTCAGCAGGAGCATGAAGTACCTCGGACTTGTTCTGGACGGCCGGTGGAGTTTTCGGGGCCACTTCACATCTTTGGCCCCGAAACTGTTGAAGACGGCGGCGGCCTTGGCGCGCCTTTTGCCCAACGTGGGTGGGCCGAGCGCCTCGAGCCGTCGTCTGTACACCGGAGTGGTCAGGTCGATGGCCCTGTACGGTGCCCCCGTATGGGCGGACGCCCTGGATCGGCACAACGTCACCCTGCTGCGACGTGCGCAGAGGGTGATGGCCATCCGGGCGATACGGGGGTATCGGACCATCTCCGGTGAGGTGGCGTGCGTGCTGGCTGGAGTCATGCCGTGGGACCTAGACGCGCTTTCTCTGGCGTCGGTATATTGCCGGCGTCGGGGCCTAGCGTCTAGGGATCCGGCTAGCCAAGCACGCGTCGAGGAGGAGCGGGAAGCCGCTATGGAAGTGTGGGAATCCCGGCTGGCGACACCATCTGCCGGCCGGTTGACGATCGAGGCTGTTCGTCCAGTGTTCCGCCAGTGGTTAGCGAGGCGTCACGGCGTCCTAACCTTCCGCACGACACAGGTGCTCACGGGGCATGGCTGCTTCGGGGGTTACCTGTGTCGGATCGCCGGGAGGGAGCCCGACGCTCGCTGCCACCACTGCGACGACTGCCTCGATGAGACGGCCCAGCACACGTTGGAGGTGTGCTCAGCCTGGGCGTCTCAACGTCGCGCTCTGCGCGACCTCATAGCGGACGATCTTTCCCTGCCGGCCGTGGTCAAGGCCATGGCCGGCAGCGAGACGTCGTGGGATGCGGTCTCCTCCTTCTGCGAGGCAGTGGTGCTCGAGAAGGAGGCGGCGGAGCGGGCGAGGGAGGCTTCGGCCGAACTCGCCATCCGCCGCAAGAGACCGGGTCGCCGGAGGGCGGCACACGATCGCCGCCTTCCGCCCTAACGAGCCAGAGGGCGGTCAGCTTGGGGAAGCTGGCCGCCTACTAACCTGGCCCGAGTAGTCGCGCGCAGGATGCTCCCGCGCGCTACTCCGAGCAGGCCGTCGAGGGTGACCACACACCCTTGACTCCGCGACGTGTCTTGCAGGCTCCCGCCGCCGCGTTTCGCGGACGACTAATGTCCCCGCGTCTCGCGGCCAATGGCGGTCGAGGAGGAGCACCGTGAGGTTTTAGTGGGTATTCGGACGGCCTACCATCTGCCGGTCCGTGAGCCCCACATAACCCGCTCGAGTCCCCACTCGGGCTGGTATCCGTAAAGGGATTTCCTCACGAAAAAAAAAAAAAAAAAAAAAGTGCCTCTATATTTTAACATTATAATAAAAAGGTCAAAGAAAAATGTAAAAAAAAGTATAACAAATTAATTCAAAAAGAAATATAATTTTCCATTTTTTATTTCCTGTCCTCAAATCTATACCATTTCCACACAATACTCTAAAATCTTGTACGTGACTTTTTTGTTTGCTTCATCACGTTTGTAATGAAGGATCTTATTTCCCGATATTAAAGTCTAATTTTGTGTACTAGCTATATATATCATACGAGTATATGGTTATTGCATACCTACAAAATATTATGTCCAACTTTTCGCAACTTCAGTTCATTTCATCTTGTATGTGTAGTTTTTTTTAATAAAATACTAGTTTGTGAGAAATATCAACCCTAACTTCATTAGCTTCACGCTGTATCCCGCAAACAGCAGGGTAGGCAGAGGGAACCTAGTGTCAACACACTCGGTTCCCCACTTTCTGCCGAATTTTGAGGCATTGCGTATTGAGTGGCAGAACTCAACGCGCTTTGCCTCGTCACCAGAGCGAAGAAATGAAAATATAAATTTAAGTAAATATTTCATCTCCTCGAGTGGGGATCGAACCCACAACCCGTCGGTTTTACAGCCAATCTTTGTGTCACTGCGCCACGACTGGCCCTAACTTCATAGTATGCCAAAATACTTACAATTTTTCCTAGTGTCAAGAAACTTCTGCGACTTTTGTTCGAATTCGGTACATTGGGTGTTCGTTCTGCGATGGAACCAAACACCGCCCTTTATCGCTGATAACTAGGAAATGAAAATATTTGTTCGCTCTGTTGTGGTAAGATAACTATCTACAGCCCCTCAAGAGTTTAAAAATATTGGTCTAATCTGTTAATGTAAGGGTCAGTAGCGTAATATCATAGATCTGTCTTGTCTTCTTAACTTTTTTTTTACAATTTTATATTTTTTTAATAACCCAAAAGGTGTTTTAATACTTATCAAAAACAGACTATATCGTACCATATCAATAATTTATAAATTCCTTTCCACTTTCTATAAACGACGAAAAAGATAAAATAGTTTTGGTAAAATATATGTATGTAGCCATTAATTTTAAGTGCAGTTTCAGTAAGTAGCTTTTAAAAGATAATTTTGTTCAAAAGACACCTGATAAAGAGATATACGAGGTGGACGTGTGCACTCTACTTGTATAATAGTTGTAGGCTAGTAAACCAGCGATTTTTTTAAACAAATTTAATAAAACTTCGATTTTTAAACGTTATGATTACGATTTATTGATTGATATGAATGTTTGTGATATTCAAATGTATAGTATTAAAAAATATATTTCATTGAATAGGCAAAGTCTAGTATTTCATTGTAAAAAAATTAATCATGTCGGACGAACCAACAAATCAGACACAAAATCCAACTTTTAAAATAAATGTATTTACATTTGTTATATACACATATACATTAATAGATCATAAATAATAAATTATAATAATTATGTACTAACATAGGTTAAGCAAATATATAATAACAAAATAATATGGATTTAAAAGTCTGAAATAAAGATTTATTATTATTATTATGTTTCTCTTTTATAATTCACGGGTTCAAAAGAACCCGGTCCTTTGCAAGGCTTGCGTGGGGACACAGGTCCAACACGTAGAGGCCCCTTAGAGAATATAAAAATGTTTTACTGTGACGCAATAGCCGGGATCCATCTCTGGGTAACCACAGGTAATTGCCCAGAGATGGTCGCCGGTTAATGCGTAGGAACTATGGAAAATGTGGAAATCTAAACTAGGACTATGGAATGGAATTTGGATGGACTGGCTACTGGGCTATTGAGTGAGACTAACGGACGTCCGCCTTTGCAATAGTCTCAAATTGAATAGTTGGCGGACGGTGACTCGCCTCCCACTAGATGGGCCCCCACAAAGCGGCGTAGTGCCTTGGGCGCAACATCGGCGTGGTCGGCTAAGGGTGTAGAGAGGTGTGCACCGGTTTCACCATCACGAGGAGCTCGTGAGCGGGTTTCCCCGCTATTACGCAGATTGAGCACTTCCACCCTTTATAGAGCATATAGCTCTTGCGCTCCACTCTGCCGGGCAATAAAGGCAAGCCAGAGGCGGGGGATAGATACAATTCCCCTCCGGAGGACTCAGGTCCGTGGGGTCGCCACTCCCCAACAGCTCGCCACAAGCTGCCCTGCGGGTTTATTATTATTATTATATACTCTCGTAGTCACAATATTTAAATATGAATTCTAATGACAAGTTGTCTTGACAATATTTTAGAACGTAAGAAATACGAGTGTTCGTTCCTGTCGTTTGTGCTTATATTGGAAATCCACCGGAAAAGACGTAGCACACTACCGCCACTTAATACAATCGATAATGAAAACAATATCAAATGACGTACTCGTAATTACAGTGGCATCTATTACTACACTATACGTAACTTATGATAACAATCAACAGTTTTTTAACGTCTAAAAATGCATTTTCTGATTAATACGCCTTTTCGTCTTAGGGCTAGCGGTTTCTGCTTACAGTTGGAGCTTTATAGATTTGATTCTCATAATTTTATCTGAGTTCCGCCATTTAATACTCAATATTTCCAGAATTAAAAATATTTCCAGAATTAAAAATGAAAAGTGGGAACGGAAGCTCTTTAATGTAAACGGAATGTTTTAACACTAGGTTCGTAGGTGTTAGTAAGATATCATACTTGACAATTAAAATTTGCAAGAACTTCAAACGAAAACTAAAACATAATATATCGTTATATTATATAATAAATACAAAAAGTTTCATGGCCATACCTAAAGTCGAACGCCTGGAACTAATTGGCGGGTAGAATTGACAGCCGGTAATGGCGATAAACGTCCAACATATCCTTCCTGGAACTGATGAACATTGTCAATAACTTTGATAATAATTTTTGGAAGTTATTTATTGTTTTATGATAAGATATATTATATATGTGTATGCTAAGAATATGTATATGATGATATATACTAATTTTATATTGAGGCCAGTCGTGGCGTAGGGGCACAAAGTGTGACTGTAAAACCGACTGGTTGTGGGTTCGATCCCCACTTAAGGAGATGAAATGTTTACTTAAATTTATATTTCCATTTTTTCACTCTGGTGTCGAGGACAAGCGCGGCGTTGAGTTCTGCCACTCAACACGCAATGCCTCCAGAATTCGGCAGAAAGTGGGGAACGGAGTGTCTTAACACTAGGTTCCCTCTGCCTACCCTGCTATGTGCGGGAACTCTATATCTATCTATATATATAAAAGGACTTGTGCTGACTGACTGAGGTAAGACGCACGCAGAGCCGTAACCGCTGATGGTAGAAACGTGAAATTTGGGCAGACGTTTATTTTCATATTCTGGACATCCACTAAGAAGGGAATTTCAAAAATTTTAACCCTAAAGGGATGAAATAGGGGTTGAAAGTTTGTATGGAAAAAAAATTTAATCTGTACCGATTTTTATAAAATTTGAAATTCAGACTCTTAAGAATATTTCATTGAACACGTATTTCATGGTTTTTAAGAATTCACCCCTCTAAGGGTTCAAATAAGGGGTTGAAAGTTTATATGGAAAAGTCTTTAAATTGCCACCGATTTTTATAAAAATTTTAATTCAGACTGTTAAAAATATTTTATTGAACGTGGTTTTGTTAGAATTCATTCCTAAGAAGCGGGCGAAGCCGCGCGCGCCCTCTAGTTCTGTATAATAATATATTAATAAATAATTGTATAAATAATAATTGTATTTTTTTATAATATAAGTGAAGTTACATTGAAAAATGCAGCAAATACTTCTGATGAGTGGTAAATGAATTGGGAATTGAACCCACAACCTGCCGCGTTTGCAATCAGACGCTTACCCCTGTACTACGACTGGCCTCTAAAGTCATGTATCACTTCGTAACTATTACGATTCTTATATGGGCGGAAAGTTTGGAAATATATGTCCAAGAGCTAGATTTTCTTTTTCCATAAATTTTCGGAATTAAATAGGGTACTTTATTCCAAAAATGCGTCGAAGTAAAAAAAAAACAAATTTCAAATAACAAAGAGTGTGAAATTTCCAAATATTGTTTAAACAACAGCTGTATACGTAATTATAATTTCCAGAAAGGCTTGTTAAACAGAATGCGTCGTTGAGCTTACAAATTTGTTCTAACTCGTGAACCTCAAATATTTACTTTATAGATAAAGTATAATATGTTATATTGATAACTGACATGCTCAATTTAAATAAATTATAATTTATTTATTATTATAATTATTAATTTATATAGAAAATTAAGTTACCTCTGCCCACCCAGCTATGTGCAAACCTAGTGTTAAAAGTGTAACTCTCACCTTTCGCCGAATTTTAGAGGCATTACATGATGAGTGGAGCTCAACACCGCGCTTTGCCTTGTTACCAAAGCGAAGAAATGAAAATGTTGTTAATAATTCATTCACTCAAGTGGGGACCCAACCCACAATCGGTATAAGCCTCAAGGAATTATAATGTTTCTATAGTACCTGATGTAAAATTAAAAAAAAATGCATTTTTTGTAATTAAGTGGGTACTGTGGGCTATCCTTACGATAATATAGATAAGATAATCACAATATGCAGTCGTGGGTTTATTTTTTAATTTTTATACAGGAACAATTTTTAATCTCAAACTGTGTTTCATAAATTTTTTTTATTGAATTGGCTGAAACTTTAATTCTTGATATGTTAAATGACAATATTATCAGAAAACAAGATTAATTTAGATTAACACATAAATAATTGTGTAGTTCTAGCGGGCGAAGCCGCAAGCGCGTCGCTAGTAAGTAATATATTCCCGTGAATCGATTTAAGCTATTATGTTAATGAAGCTTGCATTCCGCTACATAATGTTTCGTCCGCATCGAGGTCATCGCGGATGACTGCGTTTGACCATCGACTATTATGTCAAGTGTCTTACGTAAGCTCTAATGATAAATACCCTTTGACATTACACATAATATATGACCAGCGACCCGCCGCGGCTTTGCCCGCATGAACTATACAACGATTTATTTACTAAACTGTATTCTTGACGTGTTTTAACAATATTTACATTTCAACGTCAATATCTATACATTAATTAATACCTATAATAATTAATATTGATATATTTACTTTTAATTTATGAAGGTATTAAAATAAAGCAAATATTAAATTTAAAGGTAATTTGCCAAAATACAGTAGAGCATTTAAATCGGTTTATCCGTTTCTGAGATTTTTTTAAACATATCTTTTTTTGGGGTTCTATTACATTGTTAAATGCAATAATAAATAAATAATTCAGCAGAAAATGGGGATCGGAAATGTCTTGGAACGGAGTATGACCTTTCTCTATAGTTGAAACATAAAAATGACACTTTCATCCCACTGAGGAAAATCCCGTTGTACTGCTGCATCACGATAGCCTCAAGGACTTTAGTAGTGCAGTTTATTAATTAGGAAGAAACTACTAAGCCTTCCGTAGATTCACCGGGTGACCGCGATGCTGTGTGGCGGGCTTTGAACAGTGCCTTGGACTTGCGACTTAAGCATAAAGAAAAAAAGAAGATTTTTATTTCAGCTTTACGCTGTATCCCGCAAATAGCAAGGTGGACAGACCTAGTGTTAAGATACTCAGTTTCACAATTTTCGCCGATTTCTTGAGCCATTGCACATTGAGTAGCTCCCTACAACGCCGTGCGTTACCTTGGTACAAAAGCGAAGAAATTAAAATATTAATAAATATTAATTCATTCTCCTAAATGGGAATCTTAGCCACAACCGTCATGTTTACATTCACACGCTTGTCCCACTGCGCCACGACGGCATCTGAAATATTCCCAAAAAAAAATATCCAAAAAACTCATTTTCTAATTTTGAATACATATGTATATATGTATTTGAATCAAAGTGTTACTTAATAATTTCACATTCTATATCGGATAGCACTATTACCGAAGCAGATTCTTTTACCTAAGTATAAAGATAAATTTGAACGCTATTAACCTAGTAAGGTAAGATTTATTCTTATAATTTTACGCTCAATAAAACACAGACTTTACTTTAGATAATTGTATGGGAAAATATTTGTTTTATAAATTGCTTTGTAAGTTTCGAGTTTCGCAGTTAAAGTTAAAAATTATAATTGGATTCGAAGACTTTGTTTTCTTTTTTATGTCTGAATTCGAGACACTGTATATATTGTGTCGCGACTAAACGCCGCACTACGTTTAATGAAAAGCAAGGAATGGATCATTTTCATATGTGGTGAATGGACAGCAAATCGACAGTCATCACCGTGATCTCTAGATTTTCCAGAATATTTATTATTCTAAAGTAATCATTTCATTTGTTATTTTATTTCAATTCAATACAAATTGAGGCCAATCCTGGCGCAGGGGTACAAAGTGTGACTATAAAAGCGACGCAATGCCTCCAAATTCTCTGGTGGAACTCAACACCGAGCTTTGCCTCGACACTAGATCAATGAAATGGAAATATAAATTTAAACAAATATTTCATTTCATCGAATGGGGATCGAACCCACAACCAGTCGTGTTTACAGTCACATTTTGTGCCCCTGCACCACGACCGGCCTCAGATGATTTATTAATTTATAATTTATTTAATTTTCCGTTGGGTTACACAAAAATTACACCATAAATTACCGTTGCGCAAGCAAAATGTACACGAAATAAAGTTTCAGATCCAGGCAACTGTGAAAGTTGAGAACTATTTGGAAACTTGCTAAGCTGTTGAAAGTTTGGCATGCGCCAAGTTCGACCGGACCGCCCGCGCCGAGAGACACTTACATTACAAGTTTTGTACTGTATATCATAAGCAGTTAGGACATTTTGTAAGGTACCAAATGGTTATCTTAGTGCTTATAATTTGGGTTGTTCTTTGTGGTTTTTTTTAGGTTCCTGCTTTTGGAAATTTTAACCTGTTTGAATATAAGTTTAGAAATTGATTGAATTAAAAATTGAGACTATCGTAGCTCAGCGGCATAGATTTATAATGCGACGGTTGAACGTTCGATTCCTATTCACAGTAATGAATTGCTTTTACGTACCCCTTCTCAACGTCACACTTTGTGCCTCTGCACCACGACCGTCCTGACCGGCCGGATTTTTATCTTTATTTGTATTTAAAGTTCTCACTTCGTGGCAAATTTTACAACTGTGGGTCCTTCCCGTGGAGCTACAGTACCCTATAGGTTTTGCTTACGCGGCGAATTTCTTAAAAAATACGGCAAAAACGACGCATAAACGCTTGTCATTTTTATGATGACTTAGAAGCTTGATTTTTTGTGCTTCAAGGGACAATAGACCTGAATGTTTAATATCAATATCAGCTTGATATATCTAACCGACCTCGGGATAAATGGTCTTGACGGACGTTCAGATGAACAAAAAATTTAATCTATAAGGATTCCGTTTTTACCTTATGAGGTACGGAACGGTAAAAAATTAAAAACCATTGTTTTGAGTTCTATTACATTGATAAACAACCTCCATTAATAGATTTCTCATATATCTACTATGTACAGACAGATATCATTTACAATGTATAGATAAATCAGCTAAATATCCTAGCCACTAGTCAACTAATGTGGGTACAAAGGGATGAGTGGGCGTGTGGTTATACCATTCACAGTTATCTGATTTCAAATAAGCTTTATTGTGATTAAATTGATGAAACATTTATTAAATGTATATATGTATGTATATTTAAGACCAGTCGTGGCGCAGAGGCACAAAGTGTGATAGTAAAATCGACTGGTTGTGGGTTCGATCCCCACTCGAAAAATGCAATATTTATATACATTTATATTTTCATTTCTTCGCTCTTGGGGAACAGAGTGTCTTAACACTAGGTTCCCTCTGCCTACCCTGCTGTGTGCGGGATACAGGGATACAAAAAAATACATTATTCTTTTATTTAGTCGTCGTCGTCAAGGGTCACCAGTGTGCGTCTGAATGCGAATTTGTCGCACTTTAATGTGCGTCTGATTGTTTGTGCGTTGTCGTTCGATTCGATCGAATAAATATTTTCACTTTTTTTGCGTTGCGTTGAGTTCCACTACTCAACGAGAATTCGGCTGAAAATGGAGAACTTTGTGTCTTACCACCAGATTTCCATAATTCCTCTGTAAACTCTGCTATGTGCGGGATACAGTGTGAAGCTCGAACTGAAACCGAGACATTGCATATGGAAGAATGACAAAACTGAACGCCGTACTTTTTACTACTAGATTCGAAAAATGAAAAAGTAAATATTATCATTAACCAAATGAGAATGGAACACGCAACCATTGCTTTTACTACAAGACACTATAATCTAATGTATTATGTACATAACTCAATCCATAATAACTCCATATGTTTACTCCAAAAATGGGTTGACGCAAACACCAAATTGAATGAACAAAATAGGCAGAATATTTACTGAGGATATCACAAAGTCACTACAACAAAACCCCCAAATCAAATAAGTCCAAAGGTCTCAGGTCATGGCGGCCGAATCGAATTTCCTTTTTAGTTTTCTGTAAGCAAATTTCCCGAACAACCAACTGCGATCGCCTTCAATAAATCAGCCCAACAAGATTAAATTCGTCGCGGTTTGTGCCCGTAGTTTTACTTTTATAAGGTCAAAGGTCGACTAATATACGGGTTTTGTATATTGCGCTGTTAGATATTAAAAAAAAAATAGACTTGGAAAATTATGATTGGTTGATGTGTTGGTGTTCAATTCTCGTGTGTTGTAAAAGGTGAATTTTATCTACGGTACTAGGTAGGTAAGCAAAGGAAACCAAGTGTCTTTCTGCTCAATTTTACATCCCATCGCCGCTCAGGTGAAAATCAATGTCACTTTTTGTCTATCAGAGCAGAGAAATGAAAACAAATGAATTATAAACAAAACAAAAAATCAGACAACATAAACTAAACAAATAGCCAACAGCATTCGCGCCATTAAGTCATATTCAAAGACGTATCTTCATAAAAATTGGTTCACTAGTTTAACAGTGAGAAGGGAACAAAAGAACGGACACACATAAATACACAGATACGCGCTAAAAACATAACCTTCCTTCCGAACTTGGACGCAGTCGGGTAATAATTTATCCATTCTTCATTCATTGTTTACAGTCAAACGATGTTCCAATGTGTTATGACGGTCTGTCTCTCGATGTTGATATTTCATATATTTTTAACATTTTTAAAGTGTCATTCCACGTTTAGGAAAGAAAAATATTTATTTAGAAAACGTATAAAAATTTGAACGTAGCGGGACTCGAAGCCGCGCCTCCTGGAAACCGACCAGGCGCTCTGACCACTAAGCCTTAAGTTCTCATCAAGCTTCGTCGAAATTTTTATACGCTTGTTACAACTTATTTATGTTGTTAGCATCTCTCATTTTTTGACGTTTTAGTTTTAGTTTTGACGTTGAAGTTTTTTAATTTCTCCGAGTCGACATGGAATCCACAACCATTGAATTCTAATTTTGTAGTCCTTAATCCTTTAAAAAAATCTAACATTAATAAAGAAATTGAGCATCATAAAAAATGTATTATTCCATACATAAATTATGGTAAGAGAACATTTTAAATGTTATATTCAAATCATACTTTAAATCTTTAATTAAAATATATAATACTTTAATATCTTTTAAAGTACCTAGCTATTCAAATTTATCTTAAATTTGCTGAATTGAAAAGGTTTTTATATATTTAAATAATATTTATTGTATTATATTAAGAAATTGGAGGAACGAAAGTGAATTATGTTATGATTCCCTCTACCTACCCTACTTTGTGCGGGATACAGCGTGAAGCTAAAAAAGAACTAACACTACAGTTTTGAGTTCTTTTTCCACTCAGAGGAAGAATTTTTTTTCATCTAAAGCGATATTTTTTATATTTTAAATAATCGGATGTAATGTAAGTCTGTTTGTTACGCTTTCACGTCAAAACTACTCAACCAATTAAAGTAAAATTTTGTACACATATACTCAGAGATATTAGAAAGACCATACAAAATATTTAAAAAAAATGCGGCTCTATTGTGTAATATTGAAAATATTTTTTAATAATAACATGGTATTTATATTCTGATAAAATAAAGTGAAACTAGTTATTTATAATCGCTTAATTAAAAATGAGAGGTCGTTGTCGCACAGGGACACAAGAGTGTGACTGTAAGTACGACGGTTGTGGAAGAATAAAATATTAAATTATTTAATATTGGCGTTAAGTTACAGAATTCAGGAATATCTTAGCACTAAGTTCCTACGTTTCTCTGCCTATCCTGCTTTGTGATATGTGCGAGTCGGGCTCGCTTACCGAGGGTTCCATACAAGAATTGAAGGTTTGAGCTTTTTCTGAAACTCAAACTTAGCTTAGCCATGTATAGTTTTCAGATTTGTTCCTAGACTAGTACTACTTGTAGATGCATGCTGCTAAATTTCAGAATTCTAGCTCAACCAGAAGTAATTTTATTTACTTTTTGATTCCCTTTATAGTGTCGAAATACGTTTTTTGCAATATAAATGGCCATATTTTTTAAAAGTAAATGAAAAATACAGTTTTTCAGAAAAACATGAGGCTGTAGATCTGAGTATATAGACACACAGACAAACAGACGGACGGACAACAAAGTGATCTTAAAAAACTTCCTTTTTTACTCAAACGGTACGGAACCCCAAAAAAAAGAAAAAAAGAACTAAATTAAATAATTGTAGGGAAGATGCCCTTTTTCATTACTCTCGAACGATCTTGTTCCAGAATATTGTCTTAATATTTAATTAATATCAGCGACAATCAACCTTCAGACCCTCGTCAAAGAGAAATAAATCTGACAATAAATTATAATAAGTAAAAGACATTTGAATGACAAACGAAAATATTATCTTATTATATTAGACAAACAGCTGTTAGCGTTTATTTTTGTTTGTTATTCTTTTTTTCTATATTTTTCAAGGTACAGCATCTTTACAACTTTTCCTAGTGGATCCACTAGGTTCAATATATTTCTCTTAGTAGCTTCTCAAGTATTCATTTATACCACGCGGCGTTAAGTTATGGCAATCAATATGTATATTGATCGGAAATTCGATGGTGGGTAGGGAACAATAAGTCTTAACGAGTAATAAGACATAACATCACATGGCGTAGAATAATATTTGCTTAGTTTTTGTGATTATTATTTCTTTTTTTTTATAGTGGTGTATTGGATACAGGCATAAACTTAAAATGCAAATTACAAATATATGTTATTCAGAGTTAAAGTCAGTCAAACTCAGCAGTCACTTTTTTTTAAGAGTAATTCTTGAGCTGTAGTAGTAGCGCAAGGGCACGAGCGTACGATTGTAAACGTGAGAGGTTGTGGGTTTTCAATCGGCGAAATAAAATACTTAAAATTTAATTTCCTCACTTTGGTAAAGAGACAAAATCGCGTTGAGTTTCACAGCTCAACACGCAATGCCTCGAGAATTCAGCGGAAATTGGTAAATATAGCACAAGGTTCCAAGGTTCCCTCTGCCTACCCTACCTATAAGCGAGATACAGCGTGAAGCTAAAAAAAACACAAACTAAAATTTCATATTATTTTGTAAAAACTTCAACATCGATACATCTGCTCAACGAAACTTATAACAAATGCAAGACGTGGAAGGGTTCGTATCTATACGGGTCATCCATCATTATTATAGTGTTTGTGTGCATAATGTAACACACCGACATACACACAGTGTTGGGTTACCCAAAAGTATGGTAAAGATGTATTCGAACCCTTTTAACCCTTGTTTATTTAAATGAGTACCGCAAGTTTACTTTAAGCGGTGTAATAACGTCAATCTGTTGTCAGACCTAATAGAAAATCTCAACATATCCCTTAGTTACAGTGAATTTTCATTAAATGAATGAAATATATATTTAAAAAAAAATTATCAGCTTCATGCTGTATCCCGCACACAGTAGAGTAGGCAGAGGGAACCAAAGACACTCCGTTCCCCACTTTCCGCCGAGTTCTGGAGGCGTTGCGTGTTGAGTGGCGGAACTTAACGCCGACACTTCCGGACTTTTGGATCGACACCAGGGCGAAGAAGAAGAAGAAGAAGAATATTTCATTGGTGTGAATGAAAGAAAGAAGTAAAGAAATCATTTCATCACTCAATTGGGGATTGAACCCACAACCAGTTTTAAAACATTTTTAAATTTTAATTTAAATATGGCAGTTTTAAACGTACAACTAAAAGAAAGTTAGTTATAGGAAACTTTGCATTTATCGTTTGTAAAAATAAGCGCTGAATTTTAAAGATTATGAATGCTGAATTTATTCCTTCAACTACAACGAATCCACGTAGATATTTCAGTGATATAAAACGAATTACATCTGTTCAGAATGTTAAGGTGGTTTGAAATGAAAACTGTAATAAGTTTTCACGTTCACGAAATGCCTCCAGAATTCGGCAGAAAGTGGGGAACAGAGTGTCTTAACACTAGGTTCCTTCTGCCTACCCTGCCTCCAGAATTTGTGAATGTCTTAACACCAAGTTCCTAGGTTCCTCGCTATGTGTGGAATACAATGTGAACCTAATAAATTAAAAGTAGAAAACAGAAATAGTACTTATTTAGAAAACGTAAAAAAAATTAACGTAGCGGGACTCGAACCCGCGCCTCCTGGAAACCGACCAGGTTAGGTAATAAGTATTTTTCTTTCCTAAGTGTGGAATAACATTTTATAAATATTAAATAGAACAGAAATAGTATTTTCACAAATCGATTTTGACATATTTAACTAATTTTGAAACCTAAGCGCGAATAATAGACTTGCCTATGCTTTCTCTGCCTAGCTTTAAGAAAAAAAAACCAGCCAAGTATGTGTTGGACTCGCGCACGAAATGTTCTGTGCTATATCGATAAAAACGACAAGATCACATTTGTTTTATGGGAACTCCCCTAAATATTTATTTATTAGTATATGCGGTTATAGAGGCAACAGAAGTACATCATCTGAAAAGAAATAATTGTACTATTACTGTTTATGAGATAGAGCCTGCTGACAGACGGACAGACAAAGAGATAGTGAAATCTTAGTAATAGCGTCCCGTTTTAACCTTTAGGTACGGAATCCTAAAAGCTAGACAAATTCTATACTGATATATCTATACAAATATTTTTTTCGATAACTAAACATAATCGACTTAACGATTTAAATTCCGCCTAGTGGGTCTTGAACTCACAATCATTGCGTTACAAACACCCTGGTGCCCCTTCGCCACGACGCCCTCAAATAGCATATAGGTCATGGGTTAGGTTTCCACTCAGGGGAATCAATTATTTTATTCCCAAGTTTATAACACTACTAACAAGCTAAGCCTTAAGTTCCACCACTTAAATCGCAGTCTTAAAATTTAGACGGAAAGTGAGGAACGGAAGTATCTGAATACTAGGTTCCTTCTGCCTACCTTTTTTAAGTCGGTTACAAGGTACAAAATAACTATAGTTGTAAAATTCTCGTAACAGCCAGTCTATAATGAGAATATAAATCAAGATAATGGGTGATAGGTTGTCGCTACGGTACAGTCTACTCTGCTAGTAACTACCAACACTCTTTCCAGTAAATAAGCCTTAATTAAGTTTCAAAACATTAAGTAAATTAACAGTAGATCTTTTTATTCTTATTAAAGCAACGTTAGCGTCTCTGTTCACAGTTTTATTGGGATTCATTACTAAATGAGATGATATTTTTACGTGAATCAGCGAAAATATTTCTGGATTCGGGCCATTGTGAATTCTCTACTTAGAAAAATATTAAAATTGGTTGATGTAATATGTAACTTTTTTATATTTAAAGTTTACTCTTGACTTACTCTGTTAATTTTTCGTGGAATACACTTTTTCCCAACTGCAATGTTTTTCGCGCGTATCTTGTATGTATGTACTTGTATGTATGCATGTATGTAATATTCTTTATTACCTCATATCTCCGGAACCCCTGACGGATTTACATAATTGAAGTATCGTTAGGTTCGTCTTAGCAGCTCAAGTGTTCTTAGATAAGTGATGTTCAGCAAATAATCATAGCGGCTGTCGGACGCTATTGGAATAATGAAAAAAAAATTTGGTTTCGAATACCATAATATGGGTATCAAATTCAAGAGCTCGACAAAAAGGTATACCATGATTATCATAACCATAACGAATCCTAACAAAAAAGTGAAAAATAAAAAAAATATTTATAAAACCAAAAACCTACCTACTTAGGTACTAACCGACCGACTGCATAAAACTAAATAGAAAATAAACATACCCAATAGTTTATTAGGATTAACTAGTCGGGACCTCTTCAAATTATGCGGGGTTCCTGGTAAATATTTTATTGACTGAAGAATTACTTATAGGTCCCGAAGAGCGAAGAAATGAATTTATTAATATATAATAATTTATATCCTCGAGTGGGGATCGAACCCACAACCGTCGCGTATAGTCACACCTTTGTGCTCTTGCGCCAAGACCATTAGTTTTATTTTAAACTATGTACTACAAATCAGCCCTACAGCAGAGGCCGGTCGTGGCGCTGCGGCACGAGGTGTGACTGTAAAACCGACTGGTTATGGGTTCGATCCCCACTCGAGGAGATGAAATATTTACTTAAATTTATATTTCCATTTTTTCGCTCTGGTGTCGAGGTTAAGCGCGGCGTTAAGTTCTGCCACTCAACACGCTATGCCTCCAGAATTCGGCAGAAAGTGGGGAACGGGTGTGTCTTAACACTAGGTTCCCTCTGCCTACCCTGTTGTGTGCGGGATACAGCGTGAAGCTGATTTATTTACTACAAATCAATTATTTTTCTTAGTTTACTTAAGCAGTTATTTGTTTCTTTTTTTTTATAAATTTTTAACGTTAAATCTCTTGAAACAGAAGCCTCATTATTAAAACAAATTTTACAACTCTAATTGAGGAAAATCCCTGAAACTCAATAAGATAATTGGTATTGAATTTTTAAAACCCCCATCTTCGTCTTACGAAATGAAGATAATTTAAAATTTCTTTTGATCCCAAGAGTGTCTGTGTTTTTATATTTTTCGTGGATTTTTTTTTGTAGTTTAATTACAATTTTATTTTTATCGCACAAACGGAAGACTGCCATAACGCGGGTTAGAGATAAAGTTTTTTTTAAGGTTTTTAAAAAGCCACTACGTTGTTTACTTTCTGTATACTAAAATATAATTTGTTACTCTAATCATTACTTATTATTCTTTTTCGCCTCTGATTGGGAATTGTCTCTTCGACAAAGAATCAGTCACTTTGTGATCCACGATTGCCTCGATTTAAAAATATTTCAAATATATTGTATTCTTGTAACTCTTGAGGCCAGTCGTGGCGCAGCAGCACGAAGTGTGACTGTAAAATCGACTGGTTTTGGGTTCGATCCCCACTCGAGGAGATGAAATATTTACTTAAATTTATATTTCCATTTCTTCGCTCTGGTGTCGAGGCTAAGCGCGGTGTTGAGTTCTGCCACTCAACACGCAATACCTCCAGAATTCGGCAGAAAGTGTGCTCTAGGTTCCCTCTGCCTACCCTGCTATGTGCGGGATACAGCGTGAAGCTGATTTATTTTATTTATTTTATGTCAGTTAATAATTTAATTTAATCTTTCAGAAACAGTCTTAACTGTTAAATGATTTGAATAAGGATTCATAATATTCCTCGTAAAATAACTGTAATGATTGCCCCTGTACAGTTTTTAAATTAGTTACATATATTATTAATTAAATCTCCAAGGAGTGATGAGGAGTGCATTATCAGAATGCGAGTTGCAGCCATTGGTCACCACTCTGAAAGAATGGTGTGAAAATAATGGTCTAAGCCTCAATGCGAATAAGACAAAGGTGACAGTGGACGAGGCGAAAGAGGTATGAAGGGACCGTAGCGTTTGAAAGAAATAGAAATTTAACATAACTTAGCTTCACGCTTTACCCCTAGCGGGGTAGTCAGAGAGAACGGAGCGAAAAACGCTACGGTGGAGGACGGAGCTACAAATTGAAATATAAATATAAATAAATATTTATTTTACCCGACTGGGAATCCAACCCACAACCTGTCGCGTTTAAAGTCACACTTTGTGCCCCTGTGCCACGACTGGACTCAACAATAAGATAATTGCGGCCTATAAATAATAAGATAATATATTGATTATTATATCTAATTATATAAATTGTGGTTTGTGGTGAAGGCGAATGACAGTATTCTCGCCATTTCAGTACGTATTATGTATATGACGGTAAGTATTACATTTCTGAGGTTCAGTATGACAACTAAAGGGAATACAAATCTTTATTTTATTTAACTATATATGATTTACTAAAGAGAAATATTTATTTACATTTATATTTCCATTTCTTCGCTCTGGTGTCGAGGCAAAGCGCGGCGCTGAGTTCCGCCACTCAACACGCAATGCCTCCAGAACTTGAAAATCATAGCATCTATTAACAAACCTTATTGCAAATAAAATATTGAATATTATGCATATATTATGACTTGATATTTACAAGATTATTGAAATAATTGCAGCACATTAAGAAGTTTTTATGAGTGCACTTTTAAACTGCTCTGTAATACACTGAAATACGCCGTTTTCTTTGAGTTTTTTTTTATAATTTTAATTTAGTTATATTAATGTTTCATTTAAAAAAAAAAACACTGGATAGCGTGATTCTTAATAACAAATTTCAAATAGCCACGAGTCCTACGGGGACCACAACTTCTTCTATAATATTGGCAGTTTTGGCTTAACGTCCGATTGTAAACGTGATAGCTATAGGTTCGCTTTTCACTTTGGGGAATTAATTTATATTCGTCCATTTGTCGTGCGTACATCTAATGTAAATTTAAGACTTATATGCTTCTCTCATAGATTCTCACGTTGTCAGAAATGGACCAAAAAAAAATGTGACCACGCGGGAAGCACTAGCTAGTGCTATAAAAAACATCAAAATCGGTTCACCCAGTCTAAAGTTCTAAAAGGTAACAAAATTAAAAAAAAAAACAGTCGAATTGATAACCTCCTTATCTTGCAGGAGTCGGTTAAAAATATAATATATTTCCATTTTTAATATCAATTACTAAGTTTACGTGAAAAAGTCATTTAGCTGTTCATAAAACATAAAATTTTTTCATTGCTTATATAAGAAATTAAGGAAAACGAGCAGAAATGCTTGGTTTCAATATCTTTTTCTAAAATAATATGTAAAAATAAAAGTTACCCATTGATATTAGGGTAGTCTATTTATATTAACTTCCATTTTTCTATTAAAATGTCTTTATTGTATTTATTTCCGTACGTGAAACTATAAATTATTATAATATATTTTGCTTCACAATCCATTTATTATGGCCTCGTATCGTATCTTTTATAAGTACCTATAAAACGTGATGTTTTGTTACTACTCTCGTCTCCGTTAACTCCGGCAGTGTAGTATAGCTATAGCTTATAGTTAAAACATTCCGTTCTTCTCGTTGAATTTGGGGCACCGTATAGTGACAGAACTTAACGCCGCATTTTGTCTTAAGAAGAATATTTTTTCTAACTTCACTCTGTAGGTTCCCGATCATAGCAGGGTAGGCAGAGGGAACCTAGGAACCTAGTGTTGAGACACTCAATTCCCATTTAGACACTTCCGTTCCACAATGAAAGTGGTTACCGACGAAAAACTTACCGGCGAATTCTGAAGGTATTGCGTATTGAGTGGCAAAACTCAACGCCACGCTTTGCCTCGTCATGTAAGTAAGGAAATCAAAATACCTACTATTTCACTCCCGACACAGAATCCAACTCACAATTGTCAAATAGTAAATTAACTTTAACATTTACTAATAAGTATTAAAGAGAGAGAGAGAGAGAGTGAGAGAGAGAGAGAGAGAGAGAGAGAGAGAGAAAGATCGGTAAAAATTTATTATCGATCCGCACAACACTGACACTGTTATCTCTTCAATCTAGCCTTAAGTAGACATCATAGTGTTAATTTGCTTGATCAACTACCGACTACCGGAGTGGTCTCAGTTGGCGGGACTTGTCGGGGACCATGTCGGTAAGGCTGCTGAGTCGTATGAACGGGCTCATGGGGATTTTGGACACGGTCTTCGCAACACAGAGGAAGAAAATACTCTAAGAACCTGTATTACGTCTGATCTAGCTGTCGTGAATACGTTCTTCCAAAAAGAATCCTCAGCACCTTATCACGTATAACAGTCAACCACTCGACTCAAATTCACTACTTGTTGACCAGATGATGCCGTAAGCGGGTAACTAAATGTAAGGTCATTCCAGGTAAGAACCTTAACATAGTCTTCTTGTCATGGACTTTAACGTCACTTCGAAGAATAAAGTAACCGAAAAATTTATGTCTCGGATCAAGAGATAATTGCTGAATGGACTGATTTTGTCAGAATATCTTCTCCGTTCTCTCTGACTACCCCGCTAGGGATAAAGCGTGAAGTTAGTTTAGGTTTTTTTTGTTTTAAAACCGATATTTTGAATTGAATCCCGGTTTGCGACCCCTAACGCAGTTACGATTAGATACCAATAACGTAAACACATACTACTAGAAAAATACTACTAAGCGTTGCCGATCTGCCGCTTTTCATTCACAAAAACGTAACGAGAAAAGGATATCTGTCGTTCTATTTTACGCAATTTAACATCGCTGCCATTACCTACGAGTCAATTCGTGAATGAGGCGTGTGCGGCGTTATCGCTTTGATGGATTTGTGTCTGTAGGCGTCATTCTTTACAAATGGCGTTTTTTTTACAACGATAATTTTATTAATTACTTTGTTTGAAAAAATCACTTTTTCATAATTGGAAAAATCTCTTTTGTTTTAATTGTATTAGGTTTTTATAGAGTAGGTAAAACTGTGGTTTTAGTGATGACAAAACACTCTGTATAAATATAGAAAAACAAAATAAATAGTCGATTTTTTATTTTGAAACAAGCGTATAAATTAGTATTTAATATTACGGCAAAAAGTTGTCCCGACTGAACGGCGTCGCAGTATGCTTGTAACTTTAGATCATTATGCTAATTTACTCGTAGTTCTTGAATGGACTTAATAATGCTTTAAGTAGAGTTGGAAGTTTTGTGATAGTTTTCTACTTATTGTATTTAGTTGTTTTATAGTTATAATGATGCATTAAAACTATAAGAAAAAAATCTGTTTTAACTCCATGCTATATTCACATATAGCACGATACGAAGACGGATAGCCAGATAGATCCTTTTGTCATTACGTCTGCATCCCAATTTCCGAGACATTACATATTGAGTGGTGATACTGATAATCATGTTTTATCTTATTACCAGAGCAAAGAAATGAAAATAACAAATTTCCTTGAGTGAGAGTCGAAATCACAGCCTACTTAGTCTGAAAGAACTGCGCTGATGTGTTGCGCGGCCCCACTTAACTATGTAAATTTAAAGCCTCAATTTATATTAACTTATTTTACAAATGTCTGTTAAAAATATGTATCACGTATGATAAAAAAATTAAAACAATTTAGAAAACGTATAAAAATTTGAACGTAGTGGGACTCGAACCCGCGCCTCCTGGAAACCTACCAGGCGCTCTGACCACTAGGCCATAGTTCTAATAAGCTACGTCGAAATTTTTATACGCTTGTTACAACTTATTTATGTTGTTAGCATCTCTGTAGGGAGATTTTTATTTCTTTTCTAAGTGTGGAATAACACTTTAAAAATGTTTAAAAATAATTAAAAAAATTATTTCCACTGTCAAAGTATATAGATAACGAAATTATCCAATCTTATCAATCTTCGAGCAAATGCATTCAAAGTTCATTTGAAGAACTTTCTAATGAACTGAACTGGTGATCTCGTTTTAATTGATCAAGAAATGATGAAAAGCTGCAAATTATAAGTCAGAAAGCCGGCCACCCTATCTTTACCGAGCTACGTCGAGAAGGACTAAAAATTAGAAAAGTTTCGCTCCGCTTTTCCAAAGTCAACATCTGACCTAGGAGTCGAGGCATTCAAATATTATAATTGGCCGGATGTAATTCTGTGAGATTTCACTTTTGTAGTTTATTCTTTTAGATTTTGTATTTTATGTTTATTAAAGTATCGCTTTGTTCTGCTTTTTATTTTTAAATGTATTATCTTTTGTCTCGAAAAGTCTTCAATTTTCATTTCCATCCTCTGGTATAGAGACAAATTGTGGCATTAAGTTCCTCCACACAGCAATTATTGTCCCGAAATTCGCAGAACGTTGGGAACTGAGTGTTTTAACACGAGGTTCCCTCCCTTTGCTTATCATAATCGACATTCAGCGTGCAGCTACATATAAAAGCACATCATTTCACATTATCTAATTTCAAATTAGATCAAGATATCAATCAGTGTATCAATAAATTTACAAGAGACTAGTCATGGCACAGAGGCACAAGCGTGTGGCGGTAAGCGCGACTGACTGTGAGCTAAATTTCCATTCAATGAAATAATTAAACTTTTCATTGAATTCAATGCTCTGACTCCAGATTAAGGTGGAAAGTGGGAGCGGAATGTCTTAACACTAGCCTCTCTCCGCCTACCTTGCTATATGAGGGATACAGTGTGAAATAATAAAAAAAATATAATAAAATTTAAAACTCTGTCCAAGACGTTGTATCCTGCCTGGGGTTTAAAATGCAAACCCGCAATCTTTAGCCAAAGGATATATTTCTATATAATAATAAAATGTTTATTGTTTGTAATTCTAAGAAACTCAAGAGCATTATATATATATAAGAGCATAATATTTCTCACGTTTTTATTTCAACGATCTTTTTGCCTGATTAACAATTTCTCATTCTCAAGCAATAATTAACGTTAAGTTTATTCCGAAGCAATCAATTTGTCGGGTTTGTATCGAGGATCGAGGGCGGGCTGTCGAGGACGTGCCCTGATTATGTTAAGACCGGACTAAGCCAACAAGTCGAATTGCTTTCTGTCCATTTTACGATGAATGTTTATAAATGTGTGTAGTAATAATAAATCTTTTATTTTGCCGCTTAATGTAGCGTGGATTTTTTTTGTTAAAGTTACGAAAAGGAGATAATATAATATAGTAACCTCTATCCTCCACCCCGAAAAACAGGGTTTGGATCAAACTCTCCTGTTATATATAAGTACAGTGACCTATTTGACATTAATGCCGACTCGACAAGCAAGATTCGATTAATATTGAACACCAAATTCCAATCATCCCAAAAATGTATTAATCCTAACATTCTTTAATTTTCTTTTTACTTGTTTTGTGCCTGCGCTTAGGAGTTTATTTTTTAGGAGTTTAATATAGCAAGATGTATCTACTTGCAAGTATTTGTTACATCTAGTTTTAGTTCCATATATTATGTATCTTTTTTGTATGTATTGATGTAAACAAATATTGGTGGATCAATAAATAAATAAATAAATAAAAGAAGACCTTCTTTATCTTAAGCGGATTGATTAAATCTTTGAAGCTGTCGTGATGGAAGGGCACAAGCGCGTGACTGTAACACAATGGTTGTGGTGGAAAAATTCGCCAGAAAGTGGGGAACGGGATATGGAGGGACACAGCGTAAAGCTGATTCTTTATCATCATAACACAGTGAAAAAAAGCTTTCCATTAATCAATCATTCATCAAAAGGATTTCAATTTATCATTTTACCAATAGATGGAGTAATTTGGGAGAAAGATTTATATGAATATATATATGTTATGTAAGAATGAAGCCTAGAGTATCAAGAATTTACTCACTCAACCAGGTAATACAAAATTTTCTATAGTCTTTGCCCCGAATGATTCTATTAAATAAAAATTATATTTTCGCCAAGATTTTAATTATATCGTGGCCTGATTGTATATTAATTTGAAAAAAAGTTTATAGTCTCAAATTTATAGTTGATTTAGGGAGTTGATTTGGAAGTACTATAAAGCTTTATTTTATCAGTTTATTTTTCGTCTTCAAGCTCGATATTTCATAAAGGCAGGCAAAGAGATTTTACTGTTAAAACAGTGTTTTCTCCACCTGGTGCCTGAATTACAGCCGCTGCCAAAGTGGAGAAGGGAAAATAATTACACTCATCCGATTAGTAATAGCACCCACAGTTGCATTTACAGTGAACTCTGGGAGAGTCTGAATTCACCATCATGATAAAATAGCACTGCCCCAATAAGAGATTTTACCAGATTCTTTTCTTATATGTTTATATATTCTTCCATTGATTAAAAGATACCATGAAATGACATAAAACAGTAAAGAAATACAGAATATATGGCGTGCCCAGACTGAATACAAATGAGCTGATGTCATACTAAATCCCATAAAACGGTTTATTACCGCTCCTCGGAGTTAAGATAGCAAAAAAATGTTTATAAAGTAAAATTACATTTTTGTACTGATTTAAAAAAAAAGTTACTATGTATATTCATATATGTTTTAAATTTTTCTAATGTAATTTTTTCATGTTAGTAATTTACATCTGAGCATATAGTTAGTTTAAATATTATTGTTAACTTTTTTATTTTATATGTTTTATTTATTTTTTATTATTATTATTATTTATTTATTTTACTATTTTTATTATAATTTAAATAATAATAATAAAAAATAGGAACCCGGAACGTGGAAACAGACCAGGCGCTCCGACCACTAAGCCATACTTTCTAATCAAGCCATATTTAATATATTTATTCCAGGAGGCGTGGTCGAGTCCCGCTACGGTCAAATTTTTTTATACGTTTTCTAAATAAAATGTATGTAACATTGATTTTTTTTTATCACAATAATACTATTTTACAATACTTATACCTACTGATTTATTATAAAGTATGTAGGTTCTGTTCTCCATGGGTTGTGGGTCATGAGAATATTATATATCGTATTTTTTCTTTTTAAATCAAACTCTATAATATATTAAGTTCCTCTATTCAAAATAATATCGGAAATAGATAGTCGCTTGGTTCTGTTTGCCTTCTCCGTACAAAGTAGAAAAAAATAAAATAAAATTTTAACACATCAGAGAGAGTATTTCAATTTAGTTGATTGGTTTGGTCATTTAAACTTTTATTTGGTTAGGTTACTTTTTGACAAATTAGAATAACTATCGTGACACCTGTTCGATCTAATATTTTAAATATGCCGCTAGTAGGCTGACCTACTATCACTATAACTCTCTCCATGCATGCCCTCCGAGAAGTTCTCATGATTTTCATATAACCTTTCTCGAATAGAATCGTATATATCGACACTGCATTCTCGAAGTTGATCGAGGTCTCTCCTTCTTCCACCACTTCCTCTTTTACCACTTCTCCTCTTTCACCACTCACTCCTCTTTTACCACTCACTCTTGCCAATAGCATAATATAATGAATAATTTATCTCATCCCACATTATTTTTTATGACAGAACGCTCATAAAAACGTAAGGGAAAATGTAATATAGCCTTTGAAAATCCATAAACTCAGTCTGACATCGACATAGAAAGGCATTAGGATGAACAGCCGTATCTCAGAGCAATCAATCCCAAATACCATTACAATATAAGCAAGCTAAATATTTTGTTTCTTTTTATTTGTGACGGTCGATTTGGCCGTCGTCCCATACATGCCATATTTCATGTATATATCTTGAGTTAAGTATAACCACGGCGACACTTTGTCGTGACTGTATCAGGCTTTGACATAGAATATTTATATAAACTAGTAATTTTTGTTAACGTTTTACTTGAGGTTGTCGTGGCTCAGTGGGGCAGCCTTTAATTGTAAAAACGTGGGTTGTGGATTCGATCCATATTCGGGGGTATGATTATATTTAAATTATTTTGTTTTTCAGTTCTGATAGACAAAGTGAAACGTTGATTTCAACTTAATGCTCCATAAATATATATGTAAGATAAATGTTGGCTAAAGTTAATAATTAATCGTACTTATATATCATACTTAAGTGTGCTACTTAGGAATTACTTTTCAAAATCATGAACAGCGGAAATGCTTAAGTTTAGCTTAGCTTAAAATTAAAAAAATCAGTAAAAATATAAAATTAAAATTAAAAGAACCATAATTGATGGGTAAAATAATCGAGTTTACTTGAATCATTCAAAAATATTTTAAATAATCCAACAAATGACATTAATAATATATTGCACTCCACAAATCGTAATATTCATATAATATTTTAACTTATAAAGATATCATTGTTCCTAGAAATGCATTCAAAACCTAATTTATACTCACTACTGGCCAGAGCTGAAACTATGCTACACAGACAGACAGTTTTAAAGCTAGAGATACATTGAGCAAGGTTTGTAATTTATTTATTTATTTTTTTACTTACGTGTTCAACAATTGTTATTATTCGTGTTAGGTCACATTCACATAATTTTTAGAAAAATATAATTTAAATATTTCCTTTTCTCGAATTGTAATCGAATCCACAACATTCATCACGTTTACAATCGTACGTTCGTATCCCTACGCCACGGCGAGCTCCAAAATCTGTATAAATAAATAAATTATACCTCTCGGATTTAAAGCGTCTTTGTTTCGTTTAAGCATACTCGTACATTCAAATATGCTTATGAAGTTAAAAACAAAAATCGCATTAACAGTCAGAAATTGTTCCACTGGACCAAATATCCTTTGGATATACATTTTATGGATATATTTTGGGTTACGCCACTCAACACGCAATGCTTCCAGAATTCGGCGAAAAATAAGAAATGGAGTGTCTTAACACTACGTTTCCTCTGTCTACCCTGCTACAGCTAAAAAAACATATCTAATTTTCCACCATGTAAGGTAAACTGCCCTGCATTAGTAATGGATAGGATAGTAATCCTCAATGTACCCTGACCTTAACCTTCGCTCGTTGCTGAAATCCATAGGGAATTAAGCGCGTGAATAGTGTATTTGGTATGTATGGACATGTTGCCATAGTATTATATATCAAATTTACGTACGGTATTGAGATTAACAGTGTATGATAATAGCAAAATGAATGTGGATTCGAATCTTACTAGGGGGAATTATCCCAGTCACTATGGAAAAGTAAAAATATAAGGTCGGGGCAAAAGTATTTTTGTATTGTTCATACAAATAAAAATATATTTTTTAGTTTATATAATTATTTATTTATTTATAATATGTATGTGCCGTTTTGATCAATGACTTGTTGCCATCTCATGGGTAGTGCCATGACAGGTATTGTTTACAGTGTTCTTTGAGGCTAGCTTTATGCTTCCTAAAAAGTTCTGCAATGACCGAAACAGGTGGAAATATGATGGAACAGGGCTGTACGGAGGATGTATCAACACATCCTAGCCAAGCTCAAAAAGGGTTGATTACTAATAATACATTCAAAATACGAAAATACTTTTGCCATGACCTATTATATTGTACTAATCTCTATCTCTATATATAATAAGACAGTAAAAATATTTTGTCTGTACATTTAGTAATTTTGACTGAAATGGATAGAGGGATACTTAAAAAGACTAATAGAAAGCAAAAAGATTTTTTTTGAATTTCTTGTCTGTCTGTCTGTCTGTCTGTCTGTCTGTCTGTCTGTCGACATATTGTTGTCCGCATTTTTCTCTGAAACTACTGAACCGATTTACTTGAAAATTTCACCAATTGCTTTGTTTTAACTCAATTTAGGTTCTAAAGTTTGGTTCATCAAAATCGGTTCATTACAAAAAAAGTTATCGTCATTTGAATGAACTCAAGGCATTAGCTTGCCTGGCTAAAGAATGACATTCGAAACGTCTTGATTATATGACTGTTGATAAAAATATATATTTTATACAATAAAGTAAACAAGGCCAGTTGTGGCGCAGCGGCAAGAAGTGTGACTGTAAAACCAGCTGGTTGTGGGTTCGATCCCCACTCGAGGAGATGAAATATTAACTTAAATTTATATTTCCATTTCTTCGTTCTGGTGGCGAGGTTAAGCGCGGCGTTGAGTTCTGCCACTCAACAAGCAATGCCTCCAGAATTCGGCAGAAAGTGGGGAACGGAGTGTCTTAACACTAGGTTCCCTCTGCCTACCCTGCTATGTGCGGGATACAGCGTGAAGCTGATTTATTTATTTTAAGTAAACAAAATTGAATTGTTAGTAGAGATTACCTTCATAAATCGTAACAGTAAAGTTTAAATCGTAATTAATTCAACACAGAGATAAAGAACGATTTGATCTTCAAAGAAATATCAAGTAAATACATAGATTTTTTGGTTCGTTCGTTCGTTTGAAATAAATCTATATAAAAATGCCTAAAAACATCCTTTCTACGTGTACTCTGTAATAACTACATATTTACCAATTATTCATTTATCTAATAATATGCAAACAGGAGTTAATATGCAAACATTACAGTTATTTTACAAAGAATATTATGAATCCATAACCAAATTAATAATTATACATTTAAGACTGTTTCTGAAGCAGTACAATTATTAAGTGACATCAGCACATTTAACAGAGCTTTAAAAAACATAACATAGTTAAAAAGAACGTAATGTTACAAATATATATATATATATATATATATATATATATATATATATATATATATATATATATATATATATATATATATATATATATATATATATAATAATTAGCTTTATGTATATTTTATGAATATCAAATATCGACATTGGTCATATTTTTTAGTTCGAAACAATCAAAAATTCTTACAGAAGTTACGATAATGTCGTAAAAAAATCATAATAGAATATTACAGATTAAAGTAACAAAAAATCATATTAGAAGTCATTATAGTTGTCTTTATATTATATATGTTGTTGTATGTTGTCTTTATATTTGTTTGTCATTCTATTATAGGGTGTGAGGCCAGTCGTGGCGCAGCGGCACGAGGTGTGACTGCAAAACCGACTGGTTGTGGGTTCGATTCCCACTCGAGGAGATGAAATATTTACTTAAATTTATATTTCCATTTCTTCGCTCTGATGTCGAGGTTAAGCGCGGCGTTGAGTTCTGCCACTCAACACGCAATGCCTCCAGAATTCGGCAGAAAGTGGGGAACGGAGTGTCTTAACACTAGGTTCCCTCTGCCTACCCTGCTGTGTGCGGGATACAGCGTGAAGCTGATTTATTTATTTAATTTATTTTATTATAGTTGTCAATCAATTCTGCTTAAATCAATAATCATGTATTTTAAGCGGGCGAAGCCGTGGGCGGGCCGCTAGTACTAAATATATCTAGTGATTTAACACTCCATTCTATTAGAATCAAGGATATGTTTTGTTATCTAGCAAAACCGAAAAACAGTCATTCATATTAGTAAATATAAACACTCCAAAATCACGTTTATATACTTTTCGAGTGGGCTAAATCAAGTGCATATATTTTATAAATATATTTTTCTAATTTTATGCTTTTTCCCACATATCAGCGTGGGCAGAAGGAAAATTGATTTAAAATACTCTGTTCCCCACATACTTACGTAAATTTATTATTTGTTTTCATTTATTTCTCCGCTGAGCAGAGCCCAAAATTTATGAAAGTAAAATATTTTGAATATAACCAGTTCTCACAGTGGGCATCAAACTCACAACCATTGTGTTTACAAATAGACTGAGTGTCTCAGTAAACATGAAGGTTTTGTAAGAACAAAATTTCTTAGAATATCTAACCTCCTGTAACCAATAATCATATTTTTAAACGAAATCCGTTTTTATGTTGAACGGTGACATTTTTTGAATTTTATTATCCTGTACAGATGGGCTCATTCGTATTCACGTCGAGTGGCCTTATCGGAAATACTTTTTACCGAACACCCTGTAACCTCTATTGAGTTATAAAAATTGGTAAAAAGATCATTGTTTGGGGTTTTTAATGCTTTTTGGTTGCTTAGAAAAATGATGTAAATTTAGAAACATTAGGAAATACATTGCATTGAGATTTTGGGTGGCTATTTCCTTTTTCTTTAACTTTTTTTTTTATAAAACGAGGTTGCTTACTTACTTGATAGACTAATTGACTCAAATTTACTCTGTAAATATCACGCCAGCATTCTTAATTTTCTCCTAACGCCTCGCTGAAGAAACGCACTCAAAGAAATGTTTGAAAATAAATTTGAGTAAATAATCAACAAGTACGGTGTCATTTTGCTTTAGTGGGACTCAAACCCGCATCGATTCTCCCGCATGTAGCAGGGTAGTAAGATACTTCGCTCTCTACTTTTCACCGAATTATGGAGGCATGGCATTTTAGTGGCGGGATTCAACGTGAAACCAGTGCGAAAAAAATAAAATAATAAATATTTAATTTCCTCGATTGGTAATCGAACCCACAACCTGTCGTGATGTAAAGTCGCACGCCTGTACCCCTGAGCCACGGCTCACATAAAAGTGATAAAACAACAAAAACATAAAAGTGATAAAACTCACACACCATGATATGGTCAGCAGTTTATATTTCGCAAATAAATGAAAAAGCAACGTAAAATATCAAACAATGAAACTTTTTTCATTCAATTTAAGCTTTATAAATAACATTTTAATCAGTTTTTCGTGGAGTAAATTTATTATGCGTATCAAAAATTAAAAGGGTGGTTTTATTTTCTTTCAACTATGGGGTAGTGTTTTATTTTAAATGTGTTTTAGTAATTAGTTATTTATATATTTTATTTTTTAGCTTCACGCTGTTTTTCTCATAGTTGGCAGGCAGAGGAAATTTACTAAAATAAGACAATCTGTTATCCACTCTCCACTTAATTTTTGAGCCATTGCGTCTTGAGTGACGGAACTTCTTGGTACAGCGAAGAAATGAAAACATTAGTAAATATTATTTCATTTCTCCGACTGGGAATCGAACTCACAATTGTAGTGTTAACAATCACATCCTTGTGACTAAAGGACAAATCTGTCTGTTAGTGTTTACTAGGCAACAAACTGGCCACACACTGACGAAACTATTAAAAGATTTTTGTTTTGCATGGAAGTATTTTAGGGAGTATAAGGGAACACTAACATAAAAATTTCTACGGGAACGGAAAAAAACAGAAGTTTATATTTTATGTCTTTTAACATGTAAGCTTTCTAGACTTTATACTTTAGTTTAAGCGAATAAAATTAAGGTTGATGAATGGTATACATATATAGGTAAAAATATATGGTTACAGGTTTGATATTAAAGTGTCGTAGATACTAGTTACTACTACTACCGTTGACTCATAATCCAAAAAACCAATCCTCATTATGCATGCTAAATCTCCATTTTTTATGCGTATTTCAAGAAAAATCATAACATAGGTCAACAACCCGGGAGGCAAGCGTGGGTTAAAAATTGTGCGTGCGAATGTCCACTTGCCCCGCGCATTTAGGTGCTACACACAATTTAGGAGGACACACAAAAGTGCGAAGCGCTATGACAAAAATTAAAGAGTGAAGCGAAGCGAAGCCAAAAACCCAATATACATGGATATTTTTACACCCATATAGCCTTTTAGGGTTAAGAGTAGCTGTCGGTGGAAATGTTATTAGTATTACACAGACTTCTGATATGGCCGAAGGCTGCAAGTTAATGTTAGAAAATTAAGTTATCATGTTATATATTATCTGCATATATATAATAAGTTCTTCATTTTCCGGCGAATTCTGGAGGCACTGCGTGCAGATTAGGGGAAATCAACACCGCACTTTGCTTTGACACCAGAACGAAAAATAAATATATTAAATATTTCATCTTCTCGAGGATCGAATCCATAACCTGTCGCGTTCACAATCACACGCTTGAGATTTTTTGGGATATAGCTACTGAAATACTGAGTTTTACGCTTTTTCTTGCATATTAGAGAAGGCCGAGATAATCTTGTGCATCATGTATATTAAGTGGAGGAAATTCACACCGCATTTTGTCCACCTGAGCAGAGAATAATAAATTAAATATATATTCCTCCTATCACCTAGCATGGTTTCTCAATTTTTTATGCCATATAAATATAAGTAATCTAATTTCAGAGCACCCTTTCTCCACTTTTTTTATTTTATAGACCAAAAGCTTGCGACACTCAACGCCGCACTTTAAATATTCAGACAGCAAAACCAAAAACATTTTAAGCATATTATTCTTTCAATCATGGTTTGAACCCATGACCATCATATAAACTAAGATACTTGCATTCTCTATCCGTAACCAAATATTAGTAAATGCACCACCATTTGTAGCCTATTAAGCAATCTTCCTCCAGTTCAGGGTAAGTTGGACGTTGATCGGTGCCAGTGGACTTCACCAAAACTCCGTCAGTTTAGAACAACAGTGTGTTTAACTATTGCAAATTGTTTGTAAGTTCCTGCATTGTTGTCTCCTTGAATCCGGAGTATCTGCTTTCATCGTGATTTTGGTATTGTGATTAATATTTGAGGCAATGAGTTAAATAGATATACATTTTATGAATAAAATTATAATATACAAGCTTAGGTGGTTCGGTTGGTTGGTTGGTGCGGTGTCGGACTAGCCGTTGGTTGTTGTGGGTTCAAGTTCATTTTAGGGTATCTTTGTATTTAAAATACAGATTTTATTATGGACCACCACTCAGCACGCATTGTCTGGAAAAAAGTGTTCAAAGTAGGGAATGAAGTATTATAACACTAGGTTCTATCTGCCTTTCTTGCTATAAACTATTGCGATAGACAGCGCGAAGCATTTTTTTCTTTTTATTTTGTTGTTGTCATTATAAATGCTTTTTCAGTCTTTATGTTAGACTAGAGGGCGCGCGCGGCTTCGCCCGCTTATTAGGAGTGAATTCTAAAAAAATCACGAAACACGTGTTCAATAAAAAATTTTTAACAGTCTGAATTTAAATTTTTATAAAAATCGGTGGCAATTTAAAGATTTTTCCATATAAACTTTCAACCCCTTATTTGAACCCTTAGGGGGTGAATTCTTAAAAACCATGAAACACGTGTTCAATACAATATTTTTAAGAGTCTGAATTTCAAATTTTATAAAAATCGGTACAGATTAATTTTTTTTCCATACAAACTTTCAACCCCTATTTCATCCCTTTAGGGTTAAAATTTTTCTAATTCCCTTCTTAGTGGATGTCCAGAATATGAAAATAAACATCTGCCCAAATTTCACGTTTCTACCATCAGCGGTTACGGCTCTGCGTGCGTCTTACCTCAGTCAGTCAGCACAAGTCCTTTTATATATATAGTTTTATGCGAGAAAAAGCACATCTTATGTTTATATTTAGATTATATAATATAATGTAAGCAATGCCTCCAGAATTCAACGGAAAGTTGGGCACGGAAATGTCTTAATGGGAACGAAGTATCTTAACACTAAGTTCCCACCACCTTGCTATGTGCGGCATACAGCGTGAAACTTAGAAAAAAATATATTTGGCAAAAAATGTATATAAGAAATTAAATCGCAGCAAAATCAATATCTTACAAAAAGTAAATATTTATTTATAAAATATAACGTAGACAATGTATCATAATAATAAGAACGAAAACAAGAAACAAATAAAGAAGGTTAGACTCGGCTATATTTCAGGTTGCACCTGCTTCCGCTTGCTTAAAGGGTTAATGCCTTCATTTTAAATGGCAAACATAAAATTGTAAGCCTACAAAATTATTAATTATTGTAGACCCTTTGCCATAACCAAAATAGGCTTTATTTACTTTATTTAATTTATTTTGTTGCCTACCCTGCTTTATCCAGGATAACAGATAATTAAAAAAATAAATCTTTACCAATATACTAAGCAGAAGAGTTTGTTTGCTTAAAGGCTAAGATTTCTGGATACTGGTCCGATTTACTTTTATTTTGTTTTGTATGAAAATTACATTTTCCAGGAATGCTATAGGCTATATACTATTACTGCGTAAATCTTATGAAAAAATAGCGCGTGCGCTGCAAAAATACTTAAATAAATTTATTTTAGAAAACGTATAAAAATTTTGAACGGGTGACTCGAACCCATGCTTCCTGGATCGATCAATTTTTTTGTAAAAAAATGAAATCAAAAATTTTGTACGTTTTATAAAATAAGTATTTTTCTTTTCTAAGTGTAACACTTTAAAAAATGTAGTAAATATTTAATACTTCAATATATGTCAGTACATTGTATGGAAAAAAATCTATTTTGTTAGTTCTAAAAATAATTCTGTTACATCGTATATCTCTTGTCTTATAAATAACTCACAATAAAGCATTTTGTGATAAAAAATAATTTGAAAATTGCAAGGTGATATTTCCTCGATTTTTATTTGATATGGATATTGAAACTTACGAGCGAAAGTTATTCTATCATCAACGAAATTTTATGAAGATAAGCTTTGGATGTATACGTTTTAAAAAAAAGTTAAAATAAAATAATTCAACGCTCTGCTTACGGCCGCCTAGGGTAGACTCGCACGAGGGACGACTTTGCCGTCGATGATCCGAATGATCTGAAGCAGACCCATAGTGCTTGCACTTTCTTAAAATTATAAAAACAAGTTGTTCATGATTAAATATATCAATCTCTATAGATATTTCTATCTATAGATATTCTTATCTATAGACGGTATGGGAGCAAAGCCACGAGTGAGCCACTAGTGCGTAATACAATGGCTGTAAATATTTGAAGAAAGCAGAGATTTTTTCAAGTAACCCTTTTTTGGGTGCCTTAAAGATAAATTTTACGACTCGCGCGCAGACCGTCACGAAAAACCGAATGGAAATAGCTTGTAATTTTTTTTTTAATTATGCACAATAAATATTTTAATACATATAAACTAAGATCTGCCACATGCACATGGCGAGTGGAGAGCTGAGCGAAGCTAGGTTGCGCAATGTAATAAAAAAAAACTAAGTGCTACTTAAAATAAAATAATTCTTTAAAACTGACATAAAGAAATTCAGAACGATCCACAGTTTAACTCTATGGGACATTTACCCACAAACTACAATTACAATTATCACCGAACTACTTCGGTAGGATCACTGTGTCGTCCACAACGTTCGTGCAAAATTTCAGAGCTGTAGGTTTAACGGTCTAGGTCTAGCATTACAATGAAACACACTTTTGATCAATAAGAGCTTCGCTCGGCTCAATAAAATTGAATTAACTAGATTATGCGCTATAATAAGCTTTCTTTCAATATATTTTCCGTTTTTGGACAAGTGTGTGATTCTAACGCAACGGTTGTGGATTCCATTCCCACTCGGGGGTATGAATTATTATTTCTTCATCTTTTCATTTCCTCAATCTGAAACCAAGGTAAAAGCTAGGTGTTAAATTATGACACTCAACACGAAATTCGACGGGATATGGGGCGTGAAGTGTCTTAAGAGGTCTTAACTAGGTTACCTCTGCCTACTATGTTATTTGCGGGATACAGCGTGAAGCTGAAAAAAAAACTATTCTATTGTTAAGACCACACAGATTTTCTCTACAAACAACAACGCGAAAGATAAAATTTCTAGAAACATTTTTATCTCGTTACTTTAGTAGTATATCTTTATCCATTCACCTAACACAATAATAAAAAATAAATAAATCAGCTTTACGCTGTATCCCGCACACAGCAGGGTAGGCAGAGGGAACCTAGTGTTAAGACACTCCGTTCCCCACTTTCTACCGAATTCTGGAGGCATTGCGTGTTGAGTGGCAGGACTCAACGCCGCGCTTACTCTCGACACCAGAGCGAAGAAATGGAAATATAAATTTAAGTAAATATTTCATCTCCTCGAGTGGGGATTGAACCCACAACCAGTCGGTTTTACAGTCACACCTCGTGCCACTGCACCAAGACTGGCCTCTAACACAATAATGCCGTAAAATATTTTATAACCTGTTCATTATCAATATGATGAATGTGTTTATGTTGGAGACACAAGGAAATGGATGTTAAAATAAAGTTCCTTCTATTATACTCAAGTCACTTTCATAGTAATTATTTTGTCAGTATTATGGAATGAATCCGGATTTTGATGTGAAATAATTAATGATATTTTTTTATTTTATATGTAATATAATATCGTGGCGCAGCGTTACACAATGTGACTTTAAGAGCGACTGGTTGTGGGTTCGATTCCTACCCGAGAAAATGAAATATTTATTTAAATTTATATTTCCGTTTCTTCGCTCTGGTTCCAAAGGACAACGCGGCATAGAGTTCATGCCTCCAGAATTCGGCGAAAATTGGGGAACAAAGTGTCTTAACACTAGGTTCCCTCTGCCTACCCTGTTGTGTGCGGGATACAGTGAAGCTGATTTATTTTGATTTGATATCTATATATATAAAAGGACTTGTGCTGACTGACTGAGGTAAGACGCACGCACAGCCGTAACCGCTGATGGTAGAAACGTGAAATTTGGGCAGATGTTTATTTTCATATTCTGGACATCCACTAAGAAGGGAATTTGAAAAGTTTTAACCCTAAAGGGATGAAATAGGGGTTGAAAGTTTGTATGGAAAAAAAAAATAACTGTACCGATTTTTATAAAATTTGAAATTCAGACTCTTAAAAATATTTTATTGAATACGTGTTTCATGGTTTTTAAGAATTCACTCCCTAAGGGTTCAAATAAGGGATTGAAAGTTTATATGGAAAAATCTTTAAATTGCCATCGATTTTTATAAAAATTTAAATTCAGACTGTTAAAAATATATTATTGAACACGTGTTTCGTGGTTTTTTTTAAAATTCAGTCCTAATAAGCGGGCGAAGCCGCGCGCGCCCTCTAGTTTCATATAAAAATAAAACTTCAGTTTTTTTTTATTTTTTAAAGTATGAGAAAGTTATTTTACGATCGCTCAGAGACAACTTCAGAACAGAATTCTAGGAAATCTAATGTTGTGTCACTCCATTCCCGTTAAGACACATTCCGCTGAATTCTGGAGGCATCTGCGTGTTGAGTGGTGTTTGCCTCGACACCAGGGTCAAGAAATGAAAATATTACTTATTTATTTCTCTCAAGTGGAATTTGGAACCCACAACCTGTCGCTCTTACAGACACACGCTTGTGTCTCTACATCACAACTGAAAAGAAGCCATAATTTTCCTATTAGCCTATTCCAAGACTATGTAAAATTCACTAAATTCAAATTAATATACGATTATATAAACTTAAATATGCAATCTCCGTTATAAATAATATTGCTATAATTTAAATATTCTATTCGCAAATGTGTACGTAACTTTATAAACAGCCGATAAATAAAATGGACGATACATGCATGGCTAACTGACTTGATTTATACTCTGGACAAAGAACATGAGAAGTTGGAAAGGCACTATTTAATTTTGCTTACGTTTTTTTAGCTAAAAAACGTAACATATCAAATAGGAACCTAATGTCAAGACACTCCTATCACATTCAGACACTTCCGTTCCCTATTAAGACACCTCTGTTTCTCACTTTCCACCGAATTCTCAAGACATTGTGTTGAGTGTCGTAAATCAACGTTGTGCTGTTGCCTCGCTACCAGAGCGAACAAATTAAAATACTATTATGTTGTTTTTTATTACCTCCAGTGCAAATTGAACCCACAATCATCAAAAATAATTAATACATTTATAAATGAAGTTAACAGAATATTATTAGAACAAATAAATGAAGTGGTATATTTGGGAAGTATGTTCAGTATAGATGGAAGTTACGAGATGGATGAGGTAAGGCGTATTGCTGCCGGTAATAGGGTTAGCGGAGCCTTAGCTGCATTGATGAGACAGCGAAACACAATGCAGTTTTGGTATCGACACCATTATACGGCAGCGAAAGGTGGGTATTACGGAAGAAGAATGAAAGAATGCCGTAGAGATGCGATCTCTTCGTAGGATATGCTGAATCAGCTTAGCTGATCGAATCCACAATGAAAAGATACAGAATGGCAGGTACTAATGAGGATGTCAGGGTGAGAATGAAGAAGAACGTGCTCAGCTGGTTTGGGCACGTCGAGCGAATAAGTGATCAAAGAATGGCAAAAAAGATTTATGATGGAAAAGTGAGTGGTAAGAGAGGAGAGGGAGACCTCGGTTGACCTTGGATAACACGATATCAAAGATAATGGAGGAAGGTCACGTAAAAAGCACGAGGACCTGCCGGAGGGCATGTATGAAGAGGTTGATGACAGTGGATGAGGCAAAAGAGGTATGTAGAGACCGTAGCGTTTGGAGCTCCGTTCTCTCTGACTACCCCGCTAGGGATAAAGCGTGAGGCTTTTAGTAATAGTAGTACTAGAATATAATAAAATTAGTTTTTAATGGAATTTTGCGCACGTAACATTTCCAAATACAAACTCTATCCCAAGATTTATAACGCCCGTCCGTTATTCAATAATTCATGAATCTATCTCAACGTTTATTATCTTCATTCTTTTATCGGTACTTGGTGGTTTTCGATCCTATAAAAATAATATCGTTTTTGCTAAGCCTACATAATATTTTTTTTTTGAGGCTATTGTGGTACAGTGGGGCAATGTTTCATTTTGCAATGTGCTGGTCGTGATTTGAATTCCAGTTCGAAGGATGACGATATTGGACGAGGCCGTCGTAGCAGAGGGGCACACGCGTGCCACTGTAAACGGGACTATTATGGATTCGATTACCGCTCGGAGGAGTGAAATATTTAATAATTTAATTTTTCCCTCTGGTGTCGAGGAAAAACCCGGCATTGAGGCGGCGTGTGGTGAATTGAAATGTCTAAATGGGAACGTCTCTCTCTACTCTGCTGTGTAGGATACAGTGGGAATTGTCATTCAGAATATCGGGAAGAATCCGAACACAATAAAGAGAGTGGTGTGTCTTGATACTAGCCTCTCAACTACTATTCAACTATTATACAAGATACAATTTATTCATATACAATATGTTAATTAAGTACAATATGAAAAAAAAATGTTTTACTATCTCCCTAAGATTCCATAGAATATAGACAATTTGTAGGTCAAAAATCTAGGACACTCCATGTGTATGTACAAAGAAAAAGCATAGTAGTAGCATAGTTTAATTCGCATAATAAAAGTATGTTATGAAAATAGGCTAGATCAACATTTTATAGCAAGGATACAGCATTTCTGAGTTACATATCTCATTTTTATTCTAAGTATGTCTGTCTGTCTAATGAAAAAATAGAAATACATTTTAAAAAATGAGCTTTTCACGCTCTATCCCGCACACAGCAGGGTAGGCAGAGGGTACTTAGTGTTAAGACACTCCGTTCCTCACTTTCTGCCGAATTCTGGAGGCATTGCGTGTTGAGTGGCAGAACTCAACGCCGCGTTTAAGCGCCGAGGTCGAGGTTAACCTCGACACCAGAGCGAAGAAATGAAAATATAAATTTAAGTAAATATTTCATCTCCTCGAGTGGGGATTGAACCCACAACCAGGCGATTTTACAGTCACACTTCGTGCCGCTGCGCCACGACTGGCCTCTAAAAAATAAGGTTTTCGTTATTTAAATATCCGTTTTATTATAAAATAATTTTTATAGAGAACGGAGTGTCTTGGCCTGCCTACCTTGTTTTCATAATTTAAAAAAAACCGTAGTTCACTTTCCTTTCTGGAAAAGCGAAGCGGTTTCATTTCTAACTGGGGTAACGATTTTCTGACACTGCTGGTCCATTAAAGGAATAATTTCAGAACTGGCTATTGACGTAACCGTTTCTAGGTTTAAATACAACAAGCATATTTTTATTTCGTTGGAGTAATTGAAAATGTGTTAAAACCAAATTTGTGTTAATAGTCGGAGTAGTCTCTAAGACTTTACAAAAATCACAAATAAAATAAAAAATAATATTATATCTAAATATTTTTTTTGTACACGTATCTCTCACATTTGCAGACTCGCCTGAATGATCTTCTAAAAATTATTTTAATTATTAAATGTTTCACTTTAAAACTTTAGAAAAATTAGAAAAAAAAATATTAGAAAACGTTTTTATGTGAATATTTTTTTTGTCAAAATTTTGCAGATTAGTACGAGTGATCCTGATAATAAAAATGAATTATTTGGTACTGAAAACAAAAAAATATACTCTCTAAATACTTAAGTTGCTATCAATCAAAGCATCAGATTATTAATCTTAAATTATTCTAGCACTTCTCAATATTAATAAAAAGGGAAAAGATTGACGACGGCAACAATTTAATTCCACTTTGCGACGGGTTGGATGTCAATGTAGAAGAATTCGTACGAATTCTAAAAGAAAAAAATCAACAACGACTATTTTTATTAATTGATTCCATCCATTGCTTCATTTCAAAGGTGGGAAAAACGCTGAAATAAAATTAGCTAGCAATGTAATTTGTCTAAGTACTTCTATATTGTTGATAGTTCTACTTCCATGACCTAGTAAGGCTCGGGACGCGTTTTAATATTACTCTAGGGGAAGGGAGACTCTCTAATTGCTAAAAGTTTTACACGACAGGCAAACTTGTGTCTCCGTAATTTTTGAACGTCAGTTTTGTCATTTGAATTTTTTATTATGCCTTTTAATATAGATTTATGAATTTTATTTACAAAATTTATTAAATAAAAATTATTAATTTTGATATATAATTTTGAACGGTTGTGTTTCATAAGATCGAGGATGAGAACGTTTAAAAAGTAAAATTTTTGAAAAATGACTTGAGAAAAGGGTACTATTCTTATTTATATGTAACACTACTAGGATTGAGGGTTCGATACTCACTCCAGTAAATTAAATATGTAATGTTTAAATATCCTCGGTACGGTAACAAAGCAAAAGCAAAAGCAAAGAGCGGTGGCGAATTCCACCATTCAACACGGAATACCACCAGAATTCGGTGAAAAGTGGAGATCGGAAATGTCTTAATATAACCTAAATCGAATAAAACTATCGAGGCTCAAACCAATTCTACTATACCCAACTTAAAGCAATCATATACAAAATATAATACAATTAGGAATCAGGTTAGAAATTTAATAAATAAAAACACTTATCACTATCGTTACCGCTCGTACATCCTGACATATTCCTCACATATGTCGGAAGTGATAAATAACAAGAGAGTAGTCGTATCGAACTAACATTAAATGTGGACGGTAGTTGCAACTAATATTATTTACGGCCTTTAAATGATGAAAAGCATGGATGGAGCAGTGCCTGGGACTTGCGACCACAGGTGTAGGCTTCAGGGTACCCTTTCCGATGTATCAACACTCGCCTTCACTGCTCCAGCCCAGTGCAATTACAAATAGGTGTTAACCACATTCATAATTACGATAATAATTGATTAACTAAATAATCAATTATCCGAATAGTCGAGGTTAGTCAGTGGAAGAGTACTAGTAGTACTCTGAACCACACCAGAGCCAAGACTGACTGTACAACGCCCGTGCAACCTTTTATATCATCGTTCACAAATAAGTTGCAGGGTAGACTAATAATAATTGATGACGCTATCGCGTCATAGTGGCGTGATGAGTAAGTGTCGTATAGGAATCTATAAGTAACCAACATAATATTCCTAACATTAAATAACACTCCTAACTATACATTATTTAAAAGTTCCTTCAAAAACAGACTGGACAAAAAACCCATTCATAAAATATCTCAATATTACTATTTCTATCCAAGTATATACTTACGGAATAGAAACATACCGTTTTCTAATAAAGTGTAAATCTCCATTGTTATATTTTACGATCGTAATAAATCTGTCGTTTGGGAGCAAAGAATCATTACAGATTGATTTGATCACCGTTGCTGACAGAGATGTTTTAGTGAGATGAAGCTGGTGTAGAGGTGGTATGGAAGAAAACTAGCATTTTTTATTTTCATATATGTTTTTTTTTATTAGGTATTCCGCATAAAGTAGGGTAGGCAGAGAGAAACTGAGAATCTAGTATTAAGATACTCTATTCCTATTAACCTATTAAAGTGACAGAGCTCTTCGGGATTTCTTAGAGATTATGTACTATGTATTTAGCCTTTACTAAATAGAAAAACAATAAATGATATTAATTTGAAACCTCCATAGCGCAAAATCGCCTGACTGTAAACACTACAGTTGTGTGTTCGATTCCCACTCGGGGTAATGAATTATTTTCATTTTCTCGTTCTGGGAATATTCAGAATTCGGTCGTCTAAATTTGTCTAATACATGTCTAAAATCTAAAATATAAAATAATAAAAAATATATTTTCCAATCAAATTCTAAAAACCTTAAGTTTCCGGATTATAAATTTTAATAAATATCATATTTAATATAATAAATAGATTTTTTGTCCAGAAACCATTTTCATAAAATTTATTCTGTGTATTCTTCCATTCAACTTATGGATATAATTTTATTGGAACTGAGTAATGGTGCTTTTGTTTGATAAGTTTATTTGCCTAATTACTTGAATTAATAACGTGGTTCTTCACTTTAACTTTTGAATCAATTTATACAACATACCTTATGTCAATTAAATATAAGAAAAGTTTTCAACTTTTAACTAAGAATGTTAACAAAATTTTATACATATTTATAGACCACATGGAGCAGTAGAAGATATTTAAAAAAAATCAACGGGTACAGATTTCAGTCATTTGTTATGAAATATGAAGCAGTTTTCGAATTATTTTCATTTAAATGATTATTTTGTCGAATGATGGTCTTCAATTTGACCATATACTCGTAAAAGACAATATCTATTAATGGATTTCAAATAGAGAATTGATAGATTCCTTTAGCCTATTCGTTTAATTTAATTTTATTAGCTTCATGCTGTATCCTACACATAGCAGAGTAAGCAGAGGGAACCCGGGAACCTAGTGTTAAGAAACTTTGTACCATTAAGATACAACACACAACAGCTTTAACAGATAAGTTAAAGCTCTACATATATATGAACATAATCTCATTGTTGAATTGAATTCGAAAAGTGGAGATTGGACACCAGATATTACTAGGTTCTCTCTTGACTCTTAGATTTATTCTTCAAGATACTTTATTTAAGTGACTTATAGCTTGACGCTGTATCCCGCATATATCACGGTGGGCAGAAAGAACCTAGTGTTAAGATTTCGTTCTTCATTTTTCAAGATATTGCATGCGGAGTGGCGGAACTTAACACCGTGCTTTATCTTAGAACCAGAGCGAGGAAATTAACGTATTTTAGTCACACGCTTGTGATGGCCATGTTAAATTATTTCATCTCTCAAGCCTCATAAATATTATTTAATTGATATAACTCCAACTAAATATAAATATATAAAAAGTTTTACAATAAAAAAGGAAAATATTTTAGCTTAGATAATTTATGTGTGATAGTTTAAATGTAAAAATGCGTAAAATGCACGTTACGGCTTAATACCTGAAATGATTTAGCACGGCAGGTTCAGTTTAAAAGTTAAATGCAAATAGAAATTTACTGTAATTTTTATTTATTCAAATAGATTATAGTCATAAAATGGAATTTGAAAATGTTTTATATTTTATGGTTTTTATAAAGCGTGAGGTATTCGGGGCGTAGTAGAACAGTGTTGCGACGGTGTGAGTTCGATTTCCACTTAAGAGAATGATTATATTTAAGTTATTGCTTCTGCTGCATCTTCTCGCTCTGGTAGATAAAGTACGGCGTTAAGTTTCGCCACTTAATACACAGTTTTTCAAAAAAATACTTAAACTCGGATATAGATTGTCCTAAGATTATGTTATCCCTGCCTGCTTTTAAGTAGGTACCTATTTTTTTTTAAATTATTATAAAACGAAACTCAAATGATTGAATAGACACAAAATTTGATTTCGCCATTTCGCTTTTTTAGCTGAAAGAAGCGCTAGTTCACATTTTCCAATAATTGAGTTTTATTCGTATTTTTTGCGGATGTCTGAAAAGTTCAGTTGGAAAATTTAGTCATATCATATTTTATTTTCGTTTTTGCGGGAACAAAGTTCAACTCTACCTCCACGAGGGCCAGTAATTGCATGTAACCGAGTGGCGGAAGCCGCATACATTGGTCGGCCGACGTACATAGAGCTCAGTTATATGGATGTGGTATCGATATTTTACAATGTATATTTTTTTAACTTCACGCTGTATCATGGTAGGTAGAGGGAACATGTGAAGCCAGTGTTAAGACACTCCCTTCCATTAACTTAACTCAACGCCGCGCTTTTTGCCTCGTTTTCAAAACGAAGAAATTAAAATATGAAATATTTCAAACTGTCTAAAATATTTAAAAATAAACTTAAAACTTTAAGATTTAGTAAATACTAGCGACCCGCTCGCGGCTTCGCCCGCTTAAACCACAAAATTATTTAATTAACACACTGAATTATGTTCGTGTTTTGATATACCTATAATGTATGTTTGCAACGCAATGAAGATTTTTAATGAGAAATTTATTAAAACTTTAGGTCGCATTTTCGTACCTCCCATAAGAATCTTCACTTGAATTTTTGAAATAAAAACACAACTTATCGATACTTACAATAAAATCCTAACTCATCGGTGGCTGTACATGGAAGATATTACAATTATCATTGTAATAGAACTTGGTCAGTTTGTCTGTTTGTCTGTGAATTTGTTCACGATAATCTCAGAAACGGCTTAACCGATTTAAATCCTTTTTTGTTTGCATTTTGGCAATTTAATATTAGTTTTATTTTAATCAGCTTCACGCTGTATCCCTCACACAGCAGGTTAGGCAGAGGAACCCTAGTATTAAGACACTCCGTTCTCACTCCCACTTTCTGCCGAATTCTGGAGGCATTGCGTGTTCTCGTTCTTTCGTGTTCTCGTTCGCTCGACACCAGAGCGAAGAAATGGAAATATAAATTTAAGTAAATATTTCATCTCCTCGAGTGCTTGCACTTCGTGCCGCTGCGCCACGACTGGCCTCAACTGGACTGGACTTTATTTTAATCGGTTCACACAAAGTCAAAACCAGATCCACGCTTTATCCCGCCTTTAGCAGGGTAAAGATTATGCGCAAGATTATGAGATTATGTTGTAATGTAAGGATTAAGATATTGCGTATAATGTGTGACTGATGTGCGAAATTAAAATATTATTAAACGGAATGAAAATATTATTAAATTATAATTCAATCCTCCAAGTGGGGATCGGACCCACACCAGTCGCGTTGCAGCCACAACTTTGGCCTTTAACAAAGAACAGAAGAGAAGCGCGTCAGCGCTCCTTTTACGGAAATAGCATATAGGTAAAATATTTTAATTCCATACCTAAAGAATTTAAGCAACAGTGTAGACGTAAGTTTTTTTTTTTCATTTCACGATGTTTAATCATATCTATATTTCGTGTGAGGCAGTTACGCTTTGATACCAATAACGTAACACGTACACATACTACTACAAAAATACTACTAAAACCTTTAGATTTTAGAACTTTGCCGCCAAAACCTACAGCTCGATTTCGGAATGAGGCGTATGCGGCGGTCTCCCTTTGATAAAAAAAAAAATGTGCGTGCGTCGTTCTTGACAAATTGTATTTTATTTTACAACGATAATTTTATTATTTATTCGCGGCTTTGTCCGCTTGAATTACATGATTACTCTTTTAAGAAATATAGATATTACAAACAGCCTTAACTAATAATTAATTGATTTGGATTAGTACTCACGATATTATTTGCAAAATAACTTATCTAGCTCCTGTACAGTTTTTAAATTAGTAACATATATTATTAGTTAAATATATAATTGATATACAGAATATACGTAGAAAGCACGTTTTTGCTCCCAAAAGTTATTTTTTTATACGTTTCTTAAAAAAATATTAATAACATAAACGAACGAACGGACTGAAGAACCTATTCAAAATATTTCTTTGAATTTTAAGTCATTCTTTATCACTGTGTTAAATAATTACGAATTAAGCTAGACTGTTACGAAGGTAATCTTCACCAACAATTCAATTTAGTTTACTTTGTAGTTAGTACTATGAACAATTGTACTTTAAAAATAGGTAAATTTATCAACAGTCAAATAAATAAGACGTTTCTAAAGTCATTCTTTTGGACTTACAATTGAACTGTAACCATTCGAGCATTGTTAGAAAAATATTACAATGTTATGTTAAATTTATTATAAGTATAGATTACACTTACATGACGTAATTAACGTTAAGCAGATAATAACTCAACAATATAATATTTTATTTCTTAATAATTTCTTTTTTTTTTCAAATATAAATATCTTTAAAACTTTAAGTACATTATTTTTTGATAAAGTGTAGCGGTAACAAACTATATTTCTTTTATTTCCAAACTATATTTTCTTTTATGCACAGCGCCATCTATTAAGATCCCATCATAATTAGTGATAGCGTTACGCGTATGGAAGAGAGTATCAAGATTCGTTAGTACCTACTATTGGTCAATAGATAGCGGTCTTGTATCGATTATTTAATATGTCAAATATAAACTTCTTGAAAACTTAAATACTTATATCTTTAGTATTAAAATGATTAATATTTTTTAGTATTAAAATGATTAATATTCCTTCCGTCGTAATTAGTGTTTAACTCCACAGAACGTTTTTTGCGTTATCAAGATTCGTTAGTACCTACTATTGGTCAATAGATAGCGTTCTTGTATCGATTTTTTAATATCTCAAATATAAACTTCTTGAAAACTTAAATACTTATATCTTTAGTATTAAAATGATTAATATTCTTTAGTATTAAAATGATTAATATTCCTCCCGTCGTAATTAGTGTTTAACTCCACAGAACGTTTTTTGCGTTATCAAGATTCGTTAGTACCTACTATTGGTCAATAGATAGCGTTCTTGTATCGATTTTTTAATATGTCAAATATAAACTTCTTGAAAACTTAAATACTTATATCTTTAGTATTAAAATGTTTAATATTCTTTAGTATTAAAATGATTAATATTCCTCCTGTCGTAATTAGTGTTTAACTCCACAGAACGTTTTTTGCGTTATCAAGATTCGTTAGTACCTACTATTAGTCAATAGATAGCGTTACTTGTGTCGTTTTTTACTATCGCAAATATTAACGTCTTGAAAACTTAAATACTTATATCTTTTGATAGAGTGAAGCGATTACAATGAAATAAAGACTAAAACCTACCTTGATTTATTTGTAATTTTTATGTATAAAAGTTGCTTAAATTTATTGTGTACTTTTTACGTGATACGTGTTCACATAAACAGACAAACAGACAAACAGACAAACAGACAAACAGACAAACAGACAAACAGACAAACAGACAAACAGACAAACAGACAAAAATTCCAAAAATGTTGGAAATGGATTCTGTTAGTTATCCTTTAACACCCTGGCTAATTTTTTCTTAAATATTTTCAATGTACAGAAACGACTTTTCTACAGATTTATTATAAGTATAGATTTAAAAAAAAAATCCAAATATTTACCTAAATTTTCAAATTGCAACATTGGTTTCCAACTTCGTAAAATTTCACTGCATTACTTTAGAATATTTCATATACCTGATAGTATATGAAATATTATAAAGTAATGCATATATGTATATGTAAATTGTCTTATACTATCTAAATCACATATGCAGCAAAACGTGAAAAAAGAAAAAATAATATTTTTATTTTTTTTATATTATCAAAATAACCTCTTGACATTGACTTGATTTTCTGCCTATATTCAAACTGACATAATAATAAAATATTTAATCACTTCATATATCATATCAATTCATAGATCCTCTCAACAACGTGAGGGGGCGATAGAGGGTAATGACGTCACTTCCGCCGTATATCGCCGCAATTTGCTTTAATAAATCAACTGCATAGTAACTATGGGCCTTGTTTATGATATCAGTTTCATATTCGATGCCAATTTTAGTTAAAATCTAAAGTGGGCTTTAATTATATTGAAATTTACATGTAATTTTTGATCTAATAATATAAAGGATGGATGTAAATCCTTTTGTGCAAGAACTACTGAACGGATTTGGATGAAATTTTAAAATAATATAGCTTATATACCAAAACAATATATATGCTTCAGTTTATTAAATCAAATCAAAAACGCTGTATCCCGCACACAGCAGGGTAGGCAGAGGGAACCTAGTATTAAGACACTTCGTTTCACACTTTCTGCCGAATTCTGGAGGCATTGCGTATTGAGTGGTAGAACTCAACGCCGCGCTTAACCTCGACACCAGAGCGAAGAAATGGAAATATAAATTTAAGTAAATATTTCATCTCCTCGAGTGGGGATCGAACCCACAACCAGTCGGTTTTACAGTCACACCTCGTGCCGCTGCGCCACGACTGGCTTCTCAATTTATTAAATATTTTGTATATTTTATTTATAATATAAAAATTTTAACAATATGCTTAGGCTAAAGACCGTGTGTGAGTCGTAGTTTGACATTATATAAATGAGGCCGTCGCGTCGTGGCGCAGAGGGACAGCGTCTATCTAATATTAAACGCAACAGTCTTGGGCTCGGTTTCCGTTCGACTATAAGAATTATTTTCATTTCCACGCTCTGGTAGACAAAGCGTGGTGTTAAGTTCCGTGTGTCAACACGTGGTCTTCTCGGCCTATTCTAATACGGGTTAAAATGTGAGAGAAATAACTAATTTATAATAATATATTACCACCTTTATTAATTATCCTTTTAAATTTGTACTTATTAAATGTTTTAAGTGCAACAAAAAAATATACTTAAACTTAGTTTCACGTTGCGTACCTAGCGGGGTAGAGAATATGGAGAGCCAAACGCTACGGTCTCTACATACCTCTTTTGTCTCTCCCGATGTCATCAACCACTTCATACATACCCTCTGGGGCATACTCTTGCTTTTTACGTAACGTGAAAGAATCTCCAGTATCTTTGATACGTGTTTTTGAAGATCAACCGAGGTCTCCATCTACCTCAGTTACTGCTCATTTTTCCATCATAAATCTTTTTTGCCATTCTTTCGTCACTCATTCTTTCGACGTGCCCAAACCAGCTGAGCACGTTCTTAACAAAAATATACTCCGTTTCCATTAAGATGCTTTATTTTCACACTTTCCACTAACAGCAGCAGACAATGCGTGGGCGGAACCCAATGCCGCGTTTTGCCTTGTTGCTATGGCAAAAATTAAAATATTAAATATTCAATAGGAACCGAACCCGTCGCGTTTACATTAACAAAAATGGACCGAACGAAATTTCCACTAAGCCAGAAAGAAATTAGCCTTCCTAATAATGGGCGTGACAAGTAATAAAATAAGGCTTCGAGAATCCCTTGTACTGGAATCGCTGAAGTGGACTCTTTTGTTCAGAATCAATTCATTCAGATGTGAGAAATGGGATTAGAGTAGAGTGGGAATAATTTAAGCTTGTATCATTTCAATTAATAAAACATTAAAAGCAAGGAGAAGTGAGCCTAGCCTGAAGATACTCCGTTCCAACTTTCCTTATCGGGACTATGTTGAAACCTGACCTCGCGCTTAACCCTTAACTACTCGCACTAATAAAATCGCTTAACTGCTCGCACGGGGTCCGTGGTGACCCCAATTTGTATGGATGAAATTTGATGATTCCTTTTTTTTAATGAAACAAGCAAATAGTAATTATGAAAGTATTTCATTTAATCTATAAAACATAAAAACCACAACTTTCAATAAAATCTTCTAAGGCATAGAAATAATTAAAATATAAACTTCTACAATAAGGAACATCTTTGGCACAACATGAGATCATGCGTTAAAATTTCATGAATATTTAGGAACTATGGCAATCATCGTTGTTGCAGTTTTGGCAGTAAATAATGAAGTGCTCATTACACAAAAACTTTTTGCATTTACTGCATTTTGTGGATACTTTTCAGTCACTCTTTCTCGGGCAATTATAGCACCGCCCACGTTTAGTGGTAGGTGGAGCAGGTGGGTTTCCAAACCATGTACTTCCAATAGCCGCCTTTTTACTATTTTTTGGAGTTGCGTTGACGTTGGTTCGACTTTTTTGATGACTTTCAACAAGTTCCGTTGCAAGTTGTCGCAAGAATAGACGCCTCACGTGAGTACGTACATTTTTTGTGTTCGCTTTATGAACAACCAATGCATTTACGCATGTAACATTCAAAAAATGAAAAAATAATGCTTATGGCCAACGTTTGGTTCTCCTTCCAACATTATATGTCCCACACAATTGGTCATTAGTATCTACTCCACCCTTTGTGCTATTATAATAAGTAATTATAGTAGGCTTATTCTTATCACCAGACACTGGGTCAATGTCTGCGTCATAATGCATTGTAGACACTCACAGATTTATTTGGCTTTGGTACATAGGATACCATCGTGCATGCAAATAAGTGCCAATCATTGTTTTTTGAAATCCAAAGAGGGAACTGGTTGGAATTTTGGTCAATACGTTGTGCAATACGTTCGTCTCTTGCATCCATGTTTGATAACTGAGGAATAAAAAAAGACCTATGTAAATAACATATTTGTACGAAAAAAAAATCTAAACCAGTAAAACAATAAAAATTATCATTCATAATATTTTATTCAAAGTTATATCAATATCTAAATAAAAACAATAGAATATAAAAAGCTTACCTTTCTCAAAAAAGTTACGTAAGTACTCGCACGGGGTCACGGCTCAAGAGAGCAGCGGCGTGGCCTTCACCTGCAGCAGCCTAAACGGTACTAGAGTATGTTCTTTAGCCCATATTAAGAGACTAGCGGGCACGCGGGGAGATTCCAACTGTTGCAAGTGCATTTTTTTCGTTCGCGAAAGTGCGTTGACCCCATGCGAGCAGTTAAGGGTTAATAAATATTTGTTAATAGTAATTAATCTTTTATATAAGAACACCTCATTTTTTTAGCTTCCACACATGGCATGGTGCTTACCCAAACCTGGATATCTAGCTTCAAGACACTCCGTTTTCATCAAGATTAATTCCGTTCTCGACTTTCAACCGAATTCTGGAGGCATTGCTTGTTGAGCGAAAAACTCAATACTGCGCTTTACCTCGAAGGAATGAAAATATTAATTTAAAGGTTTCCAGGAAACGCGGGTTCGAGTCCCGCTACATTCAAAATTTTATGCGTCTTCTAAATAAGTAAGATAGACATAATTATTCTTTTTATTAATCTAGGTAACATTGATTCATGTTTTTATTATATAATTGATGTAACTGATGTAATAAAACGATAACTCCGTACTTTTGTTTTATATTACAGAAAAATGAAGATAAGTCTGGAGAATTGGCATGTGTACAAACAACTATATAATATTTTAATCAGCATCAAAAAATACTTAAAAACACGTTTAATAGAAAACTATGGTTATACTATATTTAAGCAAATTAAAAAGTAAACAAGCCAAAATAATTGAAGGAAAACAAAAAAAAAATAACTTGAGTATTAATTGTCTATTCACTATCCTTATGTAATGATGGAACATCGTGTGTTATAATTTAATCTTAAATGATATTATAAATCTATACTAATATAATAAAGCGGTTTAGGTTTGTTTGTTTGTTTGTTTAAACGCTAATATATCTGGAACTACTGGTCGGATTTACTTTTTTTTTATTTTATATGAAAGATGCATTTCCCAGAAGTGCTATAGGCTATATAATATCAGAGTCTAATTTTTAGTTAGCTTTAAATAACGAAATAACAATAATAATCAATATCATTATATAAGTACACTGTACTACTAAAACATTCAATGTCATTAGTTCTAAAATAAGGTCCGTGAGACCCTTTATCTCATCATCATCTTTATCATCTTTTATAAATAAGTCACAATAAGGCATTTTGTGACAAAAAATAATTGAAAACTCCAAGGTGATGTTTCACCGTTTCTTATTTGACAAAGATATTGAATCTTACGAGTGAAATTTATTCCATCATCAAGGAAATTTTATGAAGATAATCTTTGGTTTTTATAGCATGTAATTTGAACGTATACTTTTCGAGAAAATGTAACTCTGTTTACGGCTTCAAGCCTAGGCTCGAGTCGAGAGAGTTCTGCCGGGGGCGCCCTTGTCGCCGATGATATTCTCGTATACGTAGTATACTTTCTCAAATTTATGAAAATATTTTTTTCGTGATTAAATCTATCTATTAAACGAATTATAGGTGGCATGCGGGCGAAGCCGCGAATGGGCTGCTAGTATAATATATTTCGAATAATTGCCTTTTTATTCAACTACCAACAATAAAGGTAAAATTTCAAGTGGCTACCGCTTTGAGTAAAAACGAACAAAACAAATCACGTTTGTCCTTTAAATATTTTTTTTCTGTTTTATAGTATTTGTAACTTGTAGTATTTGTAAGATGCAGTCTTAGTAATAGGATACCGCTTTACACTTTCGGTACGGAACCATAAAAAAGCAGTTCACGTTTTTTCAAAAAGCAGATTTTTTTTTCATTAATTTTCCTTGTATAGCAGAGTAGATAAAAAGAATAGGTATTAAGATAATCAATTCCCCACTTTCCACCAAATTTTTTTAAAACAAATTTTCAGATTCTATTATTCTTTTTTTTAAACAAATTTGCAGATTCGGAATTCAATATCATATTTTGTCTATCATATCGAGAAAATGAAAAAGGAACATTTATTTACACTAATGAAAATAGAACTTACAACCACAATAATTACAATCAGACGATTTCCCACTGCGCCACACTATATATAAATTGAATGAGTCATACACACTACTACATTTGTGGGGAAAAATCAGCACAACTATAAACAAACGTACAAATACCAGCCTCTTGGCATCGCGACCTTTTTACGGCGTGTCGGAAATAAAGCCAGGAGGCACTTCCGCGCCGATGATATTGCGGGTGGTCCAAGCGTGGAAGGTTATTGATTTCTATATATTTTGCCTTTTCATTAGTTTTTATGTTTATATGAAACAAATGGTACAGGTAATGGTTTAAAGCTGTTGTAGTTTAGTTGTAAGTTTCTTAGTTGTGATAATTAAGAGTTTGATTCCCAATCTGGTAAAATGGACAACAAGGTAGGCTTTTAAATTAATATCTTACAAGTTTTTATAGGTTATCTGCGGAAAAAAATACACAAAAATATTTCTACCTATTATCCAATAAGAGAGATGTCTTTTGGAAAGCTTATAGTTTTTATAAAACTGTTAGTGGCTATAATCCACCCGTATATCTAGAGTACCGTTCCAATTTCAGACTTATATTACGGGAAGTACAAATTATACAAATTAAATTTGGATGACTCATTTTGTATAAAATGAACTAAACAAATATAAATTTGTAATTTATTTTCCATGATGTTCTAATATTTTTTTAGCTATCGGACTTAGTTAGTACTTACTTCTGCATCACGGAAAGTTTCTACCCGTAAAATTTTGAATGCGTCAACTTAGAAGTAGATTTTTCTATGCTCTAAGGTAACGTGAACCTAGAAAATATTTAATATTAATCTCAGCTCGATTAGATTCAGAAATAACTTGTTTATACATTGAATGATTTTACAGCTTCAAACTAAGTTTACGTATTTTATATATTTTTAAAATACTTCAATAACAGCAAACCAAAATTATTATACCAACATCAAATAAAAAAACTCATTTTTTAAACTTAAATTTGTGTGTATTTTATACAAGTGTTATCGTTTGCCAAGTGGGTAAATAGGTTGTAAGAGAGCGCCAAGGCTAGAGCTCCTTTGTACTAATGCCAGAATAGGCCAAAGAAGCCAATAGATAAAAAAATGAATTAGTCACATTTTGTTTTCTATTTCAAATAAAGCGTATTATACCAATTTACTTATTAAATTCAACAATAGATTATAGTGTAGAAAATTATGTTTCGTATTACACTGAGTTTTTTTTTATTTTCTTTAACTGACATAATAGATACATGAGACCAGTAGTGGTGGTAGCCAGAAGGTCCTTAACACGCAATGCCTCTGGAATTCTGTGGAGAATGGAGACCGGGACTGTTTTTACGGGAAAAGAGTTCTAATTAGATTCCCAAGTTCCTACTGCCTACTCAACCATGTGCGGGATACAGCGTGAAGCTAAAAAAACATAGTATATGTTTTTACTCGCTAATTGTCACTGACAAATAAGTCTGCTTTTTGGACGCCAAATATTGGTCCTACGTATTTTATTACAACAAACAATATTATATGTGGGGATCGAACTCACAACCAGTCGATTTTACAGACACACTTAGTGCCCCTGCGCTACGACAGCGTCAAAGAATTTACATAGTACATACATTACTTAGATATATCTTTCGGCTTATGTTTTGGACGAGACCCATGCCCTCATTTTAAATAAAAAAGCACTTCATAAAATCAGTGAGTGATTGAGTAACTACGTTGTTACTAAAATAAGCTTTAAGATTGGTAGGCGAACAGAACTTAATGTCAAAACATATTATTCGCCGCTTTCCGTCTGAATTTTAAGACATTACGTGTAGAATGGCGTAACTCAGCGACGTGCTTTGTCTTCCCAAAGCATAGAAAAGAAAATAATTCACTATGCCACTGTTCCACTGCGTTACGATAGCCTCGATAAATCTTATAACTTGCACCAACATAATATATGTACGGAATAGTCATAGAAATCACAATATATCCCTATCTATGCCAAACACCGTGATTGTTTACAGAGCTCTAAATCAGAAACGAATTCCGTACCACCGACCTTCATTATCTCATTTCTTTATGCTTCTTCTTAAAGGAAAATTGAACTGAATGGAAAATGTGGTTATTATGGCAAACATTTTATAAGGCTTTTGATATTGGAATTTGATGGAGAAATTGGATTTTTTATGTATTCTGTTAAAGCTTACTGGTATCTCGGCTAAGTTATGCGATGTGTAAAACAAAGTAATGAAAGGTGGTAATGTGCCTTTTATGCTATCTTATGTAATGTATCTTGTATAAGGAGAATATATTTTTCAAGCATAGTGTTAAGACACTTCACTTCCCATTGTAATATATCTTTGTTTATATTCATAAGTAATTAAATATTTGATTTTAAATTATATTTTACTTGATGAAGATTGTGCTTCTATATTCTCTGCCTATTATATAAGTGATACAGTGTCAAAGAATATGATTAAATTGATATTTTCTGTATTTAAATGAATCATAAAAGGATAGGATGCAGTTCGCATAATTTATTGTACTTCCCGATCACCTAGAATACTGAAAATGGTACGAAACCTCGTTGGGTAAGTCTGATTCGCACTTAACAGATTTTTTTTTATTTAGACAATCTGCGCTGATCTGATCCTGCTACTATTAGGTAGTAATAAAATTCAGGCCCTGTAATGACACGCTACGGTGAACTGATATAACCGATTCTCATTCGGCTTTCAATTTAAATTCTGACATATCGACATTGGATGAAAAACTAGTTTGTTTTGATTTAAATACAAATGTTTCTATGTTTTTTAATAACTTTTTTTTAGAGTCACGCTGCATATCGCTGCAGGGTCAATAGAAGGAACCTAGTTTTAACTACTTCGTTCCCACTCTCTGAGTAACGCAACTCAACGCCGCAACTTGTCGCATTTACATTTGTGCTTCTACGCCACGCCATGCCCCTTTCTTAATAACTTATATGTAAAAAAAAATATATTTATATATTTTTCATTTCAAAAATGGATTTCATTTTAGAATATTACTCTGAGAAAGTCGTTAGCAAAGACTAAGTCTATAACGAAAACTTTCAGCTTAACAAGAAAAATGTATAGAATTTTAAAATGGAAGATTCTAAATTGGTATGTAACAAAATGCTTGTACTTCAACCCCGACACGTACCTACACGAAAATTAGTTTTTTGCTGAATATATTTCACCAAAAGTAAAACTTAATTAACTTTCTTCACTTTGTAAAGATAATTTCATGTAATACATAGTGAATAATATATCTTACTTTCTAATTTACTCGTACTATGCGGACCCTAATTTATGTAATACTGCTGTAATACTAGCCATCGCCCGCGACTTTTGTTTGCATGGAGTTTAAGTTTTTTTTAGCTTTACGTTGTGTCTCGTACTTAGAAAAGTAGGGAACATAATGTTAAGACACTCCGTTCCTACTAAGACATTTCCGTTCCTCACTTTTTGTGGAATTGGAACCCATTGTAACGCTTTGCCTCGTTACCAGAGATAAGAATATTAAATATTTCATTTCCTCAAGTGGGAATCGAAGCCACAACTTGCCCTATAACCATTGCCACACACTGCATAACCACTGTAAACACAAGAAAGTAACTCGTTCTCTCAATTGGAAATTGCACCAACAAGCAGTTGTAGCCGTTGCATGACAACGATCTCTACATTTTAATATTATATCAATAAAACACCAAAAAATTACATGTTTTCGCACCAGTATTCATATTTTATCCAATACATCTTTATTGCAGCCATATGGGCCAGCCATATAGCCTATGAAATTTGAACTGAAACATTCAAAAGTAACTTTAATATTTCAGGTAGTCTTAAATATTAGTAAAGCTAGCGTATTCGTTCGACCTTAAAATAGAAAGTAGATATACACATATATGCTCGAAGTGAAAACTTTAAAGTATTCTCATCTTAATATAATTATTTTTCAAATACATACGAATAAAAGTTGTGTAGCACCACTTTATATATTGTCACAAATAAATTAAAATAACAAAATTTTAATATTTTTTATACAATTAGACCATAACAAGCTCCCTGCTATATACAGGTTCAATTATAAAATGTATTTATGCTATATTTTTTTCCAATTGAACTAGTTACTGATATTAAATAACACTCAATAATTGTATAACGCCTATTTGATGATTTACATGGATTTAAAATGATATTTTTATTTGCTAAATAAGCAAAAAGGTTTGGTTTTTATTTATTTCATAAATAAAAACCAAACCTTTTTGAAGGATTTTAGTAAAATCTTTTTATACCAAAGTACGAGTATACCTTTGATAGCTATTTGTAGTCCTTGCCAGCATACAGGCTAAAATAAACACTAAGCCTAGTATAAATAATACTATAAATATATATTTACAGACTACAAACCATATAAAATACGTCAACAATAAAAAAGTAAATAAATAGTCCAATTTTTTAAAAAGCTTTCACGTTAGGGCTGTGTTGTTGAAATATTTACGACACAATAAGTTGAATCGTAGAATACAGGGTTTTTCGGATATATTATGATAAGTAAAAAAATCGATTTCTTTTTGTATACTCCTTATTGGACAACAAAAAAAATTTATAGAGTAAGGTCCATAAATATGGACTTGGTGGTATAATATGGACCACCGTCCTCTCTCAATACCTTTACAAATTTGATGAAGATTTTTGGTAAGTTATCAAAGAATATTATAATGTTATTATAATTTATTTAGTTATAATTATGCATATACTTCAAACATTATAATATTATTTGAATTTAAAATTTAACTTGTAGTAGTACCTAGTTTAAAAAATTTGATAACAATATAATAACCTCAAAAATTTACCCTTTTGTAATATTGAGTAGTAAGTAATTCTAAATATGGAACATTGGTGGAGTGGAGGCCAGTGGCGCTGGGGCACATAGTGTGACTGTACCATTAACTGGTTGGGGGTTCGATCCCCACTCGGGGAAATGAAATATTTATTTACATTTATAATTTCATTCCTTCGCTCCAGTGTCGAACACACAAAATACACAAAAGATACACAATGCCTTCAGAACTTGGTGGAAAGTGGGGATGGAGTGTCTTAACACTAGGTCCCCTCTACCTACACTGGTGTGTGCGGGATCAAACTATTCTTGAACAGTTTACCTAATTATTGAAATAAAAGCACTTCAATTATCTTCATACTAAAAGAAAATGATATGGTGGTCCATATATTGGGAAATTACTCTAGCTATAACTTTACTTTCTGTCTGATTTTTGAAACATTGAGTGTTGAGTGGCAGAAATGAACACCACTCAAAGCTGTTTTGTCATGTTAGCAGAGAAAAGAATTTAAAATAATTCATTCGAGTGAGAATCGAACCTACAACTTTTACGTCTACCGCCAGACGCTGTGCCGCCACGAAGCCTGTTTCAAGTAATATTTGAGGCTTCAAATATTACTTAAAATAGGCTTCGAAAGAAACAATCTATAGATACTTATTTCAAAATATTTGTCTATGTCTATTTTATATTCAATAAACATCGGTTGAGTATTGTATTGGGTGTTGGAGCGTAATCTTATATTTCATCGCTTTTATGCTGTATCCCGCATATTGTAACGTAAAGACAAATTTTTCATCGTTTCCTCCTTAGAATTGAAATCGAACCTACAATCATCACGTTTACGATGCTACATTGCGACACAAAGATGTCATAGGGTAATAAGGACCAACATACTTTATGGTATAATGAAAATACATTTGGAACTGTGCCTAATTTTATTAGCCAATCTTTTCACTTTCGGATGTGTAGTTGACTACATGAGATACCGCCGCCGTAATGTATTTCTTTTTGTGTTTATATATAAAATTATTTTATTCTTTCAATGTTTTTGTAATCTCGTATTAAGTACCATATAAATTAAACATATTATTTAGATTATTTTACAGTGTTTTAAGTATATTTATTCATTCATTGATACATTAGAGAGGAGATAATTCTGAGTTTCTGATTCTAGCAATAATATAACTTATGAATTAAACAACAAAAATATCCATTTGCAACAGAACATATTAATAAGACGAATGTAATGAGCACAAACTCAATATGCTTAATAGGGGGCAGTGCAAGATTCCATCATCAGACCAGCTTGGTGATACCATAATATTATTGCTAGTTTCGTGACGATATAGCGTGTAATTCAGATTCTTATAATTTATTACATAGTAACTTAGTTACAGTAGAGCCTAATAATTCGGCGGCAGGTAACAGGTAAAACAGTTTCCCAGAACACTTTTCATGATAAATGCGGCGCACAGCGAGGACACATTTCAACGCCTAATGTCATGCCATTCACAGATCATTTGGTCTCCAACGATTCGGACGGCTCTATGTTGTATGCGATCAAATGGATCAAGGTTTCTGGTGTGTACCAGCCCAGAAATAAGAACAATACTCCATATAAGGCCGAATCTAGGCCATATACAGGGCCAATCGGTGTTTTGGTGTGAAGTACTTTCCTCTGCTGATCACCCCTATCTTATTTGAGGCCAAGTTGGCCTTGCTTTCCAAATGATCAGTCACTCGAAACCCTAAGGTCCAATGTGCTGATACTGGGCGCGGCTATAAAGACGTGTTTTGGAAGACTGACGATATGACAAATGGGGTTCTTTTAATGGTTAACGCGCAAACTTGTGTCTTCCTGGAATTGAATTGAACAAGTTTTTTTCCCTCCATAAGAAAACATTCCCTAGGGATTCAACTGAAGACACAAGTTTATTTCAGCACTTGTCGGCGTTTTTCCAAGAAAGAATTAAGCGGCCATGAATGCTAAAATCCTCTAAACCGTCGACAACGACCTTGATGCTGCGCCCAGTTAAAAAGCTGGCGATCCACTTGCGTGAATTGTCGGGAAGCCCATAAAATGAAAGCTTAGCAAGGAGCGCCACATGCCACACACGATCAAAGGCCTTGATTATGACCAAACTTATTGCCAGGCCCTCTCCCTTGCTTTCGATAGCCTCATCTCAGCGATAGGTTTGGTAAACCAGAAGATCACCGGTTGAGTGACCATGGCGGAAGCCATATTGACAGTCATTAATCAATCGGTGGTCCTCTAGAAAAACCAAGAGCTGGCTATTGATGATGCTCTCTATGACTTTTGATAACAGCGAGCAATAAGCTTGTAGTCAGATGGATGGGAACCACCTTTGCACCTTAAACTGAGAGGAATTCTTGGAGGCTTTCACATTTGGATCATTAGTAATCAGTGCCTTTCACTGGGACTAAAATGATTTATTATCATTTTATCATTCTAAAAGACAAAGTTGGGTGTTAACGTCAGTTATTAACCTCGAAATTGTGAAGAACGAAGTGTCTGAACGCTAGATTTCCCTTTGCTTACCTTGCTATAAAAAGAAATGAAATCTTCATTCATTCTATATAGATATGTACATTTTAAACACTTTTTTATATTTACGCTTTGCACACTCGCTCGAATGAACTTGCTCTTTTTTAGGGTCACATATTCCAGCACGTAACCGTCCTGTTAGGCTCTTAATAAAATACCTAACATTTTTATTATTATTGGAATACTCTAACTCTAGATTTCTTTCCTGAGATTTTACGTAACACTTTTTACTTTTTCATGTGAATTTATTGTGTTATATATTGGTATGTGTGTCAGTCTCCCTAAGACATGAAGTCCAGCATTTAGCCTTAATGGCTATTTATTTATTATTTAATATGAAAGCCTTCGCGGCGCAGCAATACATCATCTGACTAAGTGTCACAGCTTGGGTTGGATTCACACTCGATGGAATTAATTATTTTCTTTTTGCTAAAAAAAATCAGCTTCACGCTGTATCCCGGACACAGCAGGGTAGGCAGAGGAAGCCTCGTGTTAAGACACTCCGTTCCCCACTTTCTGCCGAATTCTGGAGGCATTGCGTGTTGAGTGGCAGAACTCAACGCCGCGCTTAACCTCAACACCAGAGCGAAGAAATGGAAATATAAATTTAAGTAAATATTTCATCTCTTTGAGTGGGAATCGAACCCACAACCAGTCAGTTTTACAGTCACACTTCGTGCCGCTGCGCCACGACTGGCCTGGTAGTTTTTTTTTTCCTGTTCTAATGAAATTAAAATATACGTATCCTGCCTGAAGCAGGGTAGGCGTATTTCAAATACTCGAGTGGGAATCGAACCCACACCCTGTCGATTATACAGTCACATGCTTTGGCCCCTGCACTACGACTGACGTAAGTTGAACGTTAAGTATTTTTATTATTAACGTATTAATGAATGTATGTTATTCATATTTTTAGTTTAATTCGGTTTTCTGTTGTAAATTCAATCTATTTTATTTCCATTACTAAAGTAAAACTAAGAGTTCTCCAAGGAAATGGATACTGAATATAAAGACTAATATACTGAATATAAAGAGAATGAAATTCTTAAATGATTCATAATTGATTATTATAGAATTCACGACCATCGCATGTCAGTTGCTGTCACACTGCGCCAGAATGATTTATTATTTCATTTGCTCACTCTTCAATTATTCAATTTAATACAACTTTAATTCACCAAAAATCCCAAAAATATATAAATTAAAATGTTCAACATTTAGGTTAGGTAAGATTTCGGTAGTAAGTGAGGAGCCAAGTATCTTAATACTAGTCTCCCTCTGCCTACTCTGCTACATGCGAGATATAACGTTAACCTAAATAAAAACAAGAAAAATAATGTCTAACAAAAAAAATGGCAATCATTTGAACCGTTAAACAAACAGTATAATTTAACAAAGAAAAATGTATTAGAACGAAATCATTTCATTAATTATTCAGTGGTTACACAGAGAGGCCTTGTCGCATTCGAAATGAGTATATTTAACATCCCTTAAAAATAAGTAAATAAATCACACTTTAGGTGAAACGGGGGTGGGATTAGGCATCCCTTATCATTCTGCAATCCCGCGATTAAACACAGACGTATGAATATATTGTACGAGTATATTATATATACAAATGTAACGTGGCAGGTACGTGCTTATGAATTTTACGTTTTTTGTAGGTTTGAATTTGTCGCTTTGTGGTATTCTGTGCTAATGTTATAAAGCTAAAGTTTGGTTGAACGCGTCAATCTCAGGAACTTTTCTTATTGAATTGTAAATTCCGTGGCGGTAGTTCTTTTTTTTGGATTGTTTTATGGAAAAAGACAAGGCAAACGAGCGTACGGGTCAACTTTGAGTCCCCAATGATTCGAACAGATTTACTTGTATGCGATAAAATGGATCAAGCTGAAACTGGGGTGCACCAGTCCAGGGATGAGAACAGTACTCCATATGAAGTCGAATATCGGCTCTGTAGAGTTGATCACGATGCGCGATAACCCACAACCAGCCGGTTTCACAGTCACACTTCGTGCCGCTGCGCCACGACTGGCCTCCAATATATTACATATTTAAAACTAAAAATAGCTTAAAACTTTCATTTATCAAGGCAAACAGCAAATAACAAAGAACTTAATAATTAGTAACTTGAACTTTAGCAGAAAATTTAACTTTACATTATCTTTCATGTTAAACGCAATGAATATTCATAGTAGTATAAAACAGTCGTTTTTCAATCATTGAGGTCCTCGTGGCGCAGCGGAATAAAGGTGTGACTAAACGCCATGGTTACGAGTTTTGATTCTCATTCGGAGGAATTAACTATTGAATATTTTCATTGACTCGCTCTGGCAACAAGAGAAAACTCGGCGTTGAATTCCGCCACACTACACACAATGACTCGGAAATTCGGAAAATTAAATGATAAGTGGAGAGCCACCACCTGTCTTCCATTTTATATTGCTGATACAACATGAAACTAATACAAAAACAAAAAATATAATGTACTTTACATAAATATCAAAATCATTTATTTTGATGAAATAAATCAAAATAGACGTTAAGTTATCTATTCAGTGTCAAATTCAAAACTTTAGCAAAGCGTCCATAGTTTGGTCCTTAAAGACCTCATTCATTCACAAATAGGTTATTAATTTTGCTATAATCGCTTCCGGAAGTTAGGCAACATTATCTAAGTGTCCGACAAGTTTGAAGGTCTTTATAAAGTGGTGCTATACTTCGTACAATATTATCCTATATACATAATTTAGATAGATTTAGTCAATATGGAAATAATTTTTTTTTTAATATTATTATTTCATTTACTTTTGTAATTTATTTTGGAAAAAAAGAAATATACATTCATTATTTGCGCATCTAGATTTTTTTGGAAAACTCTGGATAATAACAGTAATAATACACAATCAACAGTAATAGCTGTACTGAATAATACTTAGCACACAGCACTGTTAATAGCCGGGTAGGAAGAAATAATATAGTGTTGGAACTCTCTGTTCTCCACATACCTTTGCTACTTGTATATATATATAAGTCAAAAATTCATATAATAATGATTATTAAATTTTGTTTTGGCCCATCGTGGCGAAACGGCACAGCTCGTAACTGTAAAAGTGACATTTGTGGGCTTAATTCCCATTCGGGGAAATGAATTGTTTTAATTTAAAGAAGTTTTTAGTAAACGAGGCATTTGCTGTATCCTGCACATAGTAGAATGGGTAGAAGGAACCTAGAAAGCTAATGCTAAGATACTCCGCTCCCCACTTTGTACTAAATTCTTGAGGCATTGCGTGTTAAGTAGCGGAATTTAATACCGCGCTTTGTCTCGTTAACAGAACAAAACGAATGAAATATTTCTTTCGTCCGAATGTGAATCAAACCCACAACCTTCAAGCTTACATTTGCGCACTTGAGCGTCTGTGCCAGGAGGGCCTCAAATTTAAGTACAAGTAAAAGCTTGAAATCTAACCATCTCAATCAACTAAGAAATAAAAAGAAACAAGATAATAAAAACAAACCAACAATTTCTTATTTAATGTCTTCGCATAAAAATACAGTACAATATTGTTAGAAGCCATAAGTAAAATAGTTTGCACCCAAAGGAATTTGTCTGTTCATTCTGACGTATAATTAAGCGGGCCCTAAGGGCTTGAGGGAATAATTGTACCAAACTTATAGACTCCTTTGAATTTATGAATGGTAGGTGATTTGCAATAATGTTAGGTTTTTATATTATTTTAGACTGTCTGATTTTTTTTGTTATTTTATTATGTGGGTTTGACCTTGGTTGACCTTCGAAAACGTAGTATCAAAGAGACTGGAGGTCACGTAAAAAGTATGAAGGCCTCCCGGAGGGCGTGTATGAAGAGGTTAAATGACAATGGACGAGGTGGAAGAGATATGCAGAGATATGTTTAGCGCTTCGTTCTCTCTGGTTATCGCACTAGAGATAAGGCTTGGAGCTAAGTTTGTTAGTAATGTTAAAAATGTTATTTTATTTTGTACTTTTCGAATATTTGAGGCCAGTCGTAGCGCAGCGGCACCAAGTGTGACTGTAAAATCGACTGGTTGTGGGTTCGATCCCCACTCGAGGAGATGAAATATTTACTTAAATTTATATTTCCATTTCTCCGCTCTGGTGTCGAGGCTAAGCGCGGCGTTGAGTTCTGCCACTCAACACGCAATGCCTCCAGAAAGTGGGGAACGGAGTGTTTTAACACTAGGTTCCCTCTGCCTACCCTGCTGTGTGCGGGATACAGCGTGAAGCTGATTTAATTTTTGATTTCATTTTTTAATATTTAGAGATATTGCATTAGGACGTAAAATAAATGGTTCGAACTGAGATTAAAGTAGTCGTCAGACTCTTTTGGATTTACCCTTTAAGGGATAAAATAGAAAACACGGTAATCTTCTGAAAATGTCAATATTATATATTTGGAATATTTGAAACTTCGAATCGAATGATAATTCGATACCAGACATAATAAAAAATAATTTTACATAGAGTACCATGTACTATGATTTTGTTAAACCAAAATAATAAAAAAAAGATTTTATAATTTTAAAGTCGTTGCCAAGTAAAACAAACAGGCTTAGTAATCCGATATTGTAGTAAGCCTGTTGTAGCATTAGCTTGACACCGACTTCAAAATTTTATTTCAAAGTTATTTTTGTTCACATATACCTAATGCCAATTAAAGATTTATGTGATTTTCTCATAAATATCATTGTCGGAAATGTACCATAAAAAAGATACCACACGGGAAGCACTAGCTTTCAAATAAAAAAAAATCATTAAAATCACTTTACCCAGTCTTTTGACTGGAATTGATAACCTACTTTTCTTACAGAAGTCGGTTAAAGACTTTTTTTTAGTTTATCATTTTTGTCCTCTAGAGGACGCCGCATTTAATTTAATATTATGACGGCAAATACAGCCAGAGGCCATTGAGACAATTCCAACGATACCACTATTGTCAAACTGTGATGAATACTTTAGAAGATACAGTCGAATATATTATGAACATATGTATACATACGGGTCAAATCACAACCCTCGTTTTTGCTTCGCCGTAGTCGGGTAAAAAAATCGTATTAAAAACGAAACAAAAGTGACAATAGGCGGTACAAGTTGCTTTCACGATGCCTTTATAACATTTAAATATGTCTGTTGGGCACAAATTTAGCCTTTAAAATGCAATCGCAACGAAATTGGAACCGCCAGCTGCTGCACTGCTGTAAGGGTGCCCATGTTTTTTTTTTAAATAATAATCTCTTAAATATATCTTAAGTTACTAATCATTTTTGTAATAATTTTAAAGTACGACGACGAGGTTAAAATAAAAGAAATAAAAATTTTCAAAAACAATAAAAAATATAGATAAGTACAAAAACTTAACAATATATCCTTCGGCCACTTTTTTTCTCTTAAATAATTTATTAGCTCTAACTTTGTTGAAATAGATTGCGGACTTTTTTATTTAAATAAAAAACTTAAAACTTTTTTATTTTTAGTCGATTGTATCCTTTAAGAAACAATTAAAAATAAAAAAATCTATCAAAATGTTAATACATTTATTCCCTTTTAAATTTACCATTTTAAAGATAAATTATAAGAAACAAACTTTTTAAAAGATATTTAAAGATTAAAACGTGCTCAAATTCAATGTAAACGCTTGGTAACCCTCAAAGTACAACGCCACGTTTCGTTTTAGATGATACAGCTTATTTCTGAAATATTCACGGTAAAAGCCCCTAAGCCAAAAGGAAAGCTGGTTGAATGAAGTTCAAAGAGGTATGAAACATAGTCTTATTATAAGTGTTAAATATTGATATTTCATATTGAATTCTTATTATTTTCATATTGAATTCTTACTATTTCTTATTATTTTTTTTATTTTTTAGACCATTGTGGCCCAGTGAGAAAAAGATAGTTGGAAGCAATGATTGTGGGTTAGATTTGTACCTTACTAAAAATGAATTATTTCCACTTTCCCGCTATGACAAGACCACAAGCGTTTTTAAGTCCCGCTCCTCAGAGGAATTTGGACAACAAGCGGAGAATCGAGTGCCTTGATCCTTTTAAATACATATTAATAAATGTAATTCTGAGAGGCTAGTCGTGGCGCTGGGGTAAGCTTGTAACTATAAACTTGATAGGTAGTGGATTCGAACCCACTCGAGAAAATAAAATATTTAATCTTTTCATTTCTTTGCTCTAGTGTAGAGGCAAGGCATTGCGTTGAGTTCAGCGACTCATCACGCAATGCCTTCAGTATCTGGCGGAAAATGGAGAATAAAGTGCAGTGTTTGCAGTGAACAGGATACGGTGTGAAGATAAAAAAAATAAAATCAAAAAATTTATTCAACAGAAATTATGTTATAAAAATAGATTATTAATTATGAACTAAGCAAATTATATAATTTTTACTGTTTCATTCATTTGAACGTTATCTTTCAGTATTTGCAATGCTTATTTTTAATTATTTATCGAGATCTCGCGCTTGAAATTAATGGTTTCCTTTGGCTGTTTCTTCTTCCGTTTATGTTATAATAATTATTAGGGAGTGTTATATTTATATTATAAAAGATTTATGTACTATTTTAACTTCAATTTTTGGAAAAGCTATGTATTCAAACTCTACATATATAGAACGTTGATATTATAGAGATTATCGTCGCCCATAGGCACCAGCGTGTGACAGTTAACACGAAAGTCGTGAGTTCGATTCAAATTCGGGGGAATGAATTATTGCTTATTAATATTTTTATCTTTTCACTCTGGTGCCAAGGCGAAAGCGCAGCGTGGAGTTTTGCCACTAAACACGCAATACCCAAAAAAATCAGCGGAAAGTGGAGAACAGACTGTCATACTAGCGCGATTTAGAAAAGATGCTTTATGCACAGCGCCATCTATTGGACTTGAAATTTAACTGTAACTGTTTGGACAGATAAAAATGCCGTTTTTATGTAAAATTTCACTTAACGTTTAATTATAATAATCGAACACGACGTTATAAAAATGTATCATACAGTTAAAAATACAGTTTAATTATAAGTATAAGTATAGATTGCTCTATATCTGCAGGCATGCTCATGCCTTGAGTTCATTCAAATGACAAAATATTTTTTTTAATGAACCGATTTTGATAAAACAAATTGTAAATATTTGCCGAGTTAAAACGAACAATTGGTAAAAAAATGAAGCATGAAGCTGATTAACATTATCAAAGTTGATTAATTTAAGCCATTTTAACCGACGGTGTGAAGTAAAGGAGGGTATTAACATTATTATTCACCTTTTTATAAAAATCAAGTCTTGGTTGGATGGTTCATCATACTTTGCTGCTCATCATTGGTCCATCTATTTTTAGAATCTTTTTAAATAGTGAGATTTTTGTAATTATAATTAAATATTTACGTTTTATAAGATTTAATTATTTATAGTAGGGAACGAAATGTATTAACATTAGGTTCCTTCTGCCTACCCTGCTATATGGGATATACAGCGTGAAGCTGATAAAAAAGTATATTTTTTTAGTACTTGGCCTTACTTGCTCGGCACAGCTCAAACTAACTTTCGTGCAAAAAAAATCCTACGAACTACCTATTTGTATTATTCAAAACATTTCTGCGTTTTCGCGTAAACAAGTTTTTCCTTAAAACATAAACGATTTTGGAAACATTAGGGTTGCGAATTCCGTTATCAACAACTTTAAGGATAAATAACGATAAGTATTAATAAATCTACTTTACGTTTTCCGCTGTCCTCGTAACATGATTTTCTCTCTACATTTAATATAACACGAAAGAAAAAGTGCGTAGCAATCTAAAAAAAACTTATGTTAAACTTTCTACAAAGAAAAGACAATTAAGCGAGGATGCCTTTATAATTGGACCGTTTTTCATCCCTACGAAAAGTTTCCCTTAAAAATATTAGCGGGTCTAGTTTCTTGAAAATTTGTGTTAAAGCGATTTGTTTTGCTTGTGAATCGCGATATTTTAAATTAAATAAGAAAAAAAATACTTACGACTATTTAATTCCAATTTAATTGCAAATTAGGCAATAATATCTAAGACCTCAGTTGATCTTATCATACCACACACACACACACACACGCACATACACACACGCACGCACACACGCTGGTTCTAGGTTCGATCCCCACTCGGGGAAAGGAAATATTTATGTAAATTTCTATTTTCATTTTTTTACTCTGTTATCGGGGCAAAGCGCGGCATTGAGTTTCGCCCACTCAACATGCAATGCCTTCAGAATTCGGCAGAAATTGGAGAACGGGGTGTCTTAAGACTACGTTCCCTCTGCCTACCCTGCTGTGTGCGGAGTACAGCAAAAAGCCGATTTATTTATTTTATTTAGTCAAATGTTTATTTATTACATATTGAAACAAAATACGTATATGAATGTGACAAAATTTTGAGTTTTACACAGATCAAGTAAGCCATTGGTAGTTTGGACTTGCGCGTTTCGTAGACTGGCGTAGCAGTCAGACGTGCTACACCGAACGCTACGCACGTTACGTTCGAACGCTACGACGGCTCTACGAAATAACTTTGTCAGTATCGGAATATAAGTGAGTGAAGGTAGTGCTTAAAAAAATAGTGTAAAAATTCTCAGTGATTATGTTGTGTTTGTGTTTTAATCTAAAACAAGTAACTGGGTTCGAATTCGTCGATTTGCGAAATTCAGCGATGACCTTCACATTTAACAGGTTAGTTGTGTATTTTTAATTAGGACCTCACTTCGGCGGCTTATTTTAGCCTGGAGTTTACGTGGAATATACAGTTTTGTTGGTTTAGTGAAAAATATTTTAGATTATCTTTATATAAGGTAATATTATATATCGTAAAAAAATATATTTTTTTTCGTTATATATACTTAAAAAGAAGATTAAATTTCAAAAAAATTAAACAGAGTATATATTGTATTTTTAGGTGATTATTTATTTATATAATATATCCAACCCAATTTTGACTATAAAAAAACCTTATAAAACTTAACTAAATATAAAATACCAGCGAAATATTTTTAATAAGCCGCTCATATATAGCTAAAATAAAATCCAGAACGAAATTTAGCTCACAGCTTGGAGCTTAAGTGGATATTTTAAAATTTCATCCATTTCTGGATAAGCCGGTATCGCCCGAAGTCTAACCCGAGCGGGCTCAACTAAGCTTACTAACGCGGAAAGAATCTTGCAAATCGCTTTACTTGTGAAACTGGTGATAATACTAAAACTTTGCCTAAAATAAAGAAAGATTTTCGGTATTTTCGATGTAGGTTTATATCCTTGAGGTATTATATGAGCGAATATATATTAGATATACATAATAGACACATATTTTTACTCTATATATATATATATATATATATAGAGTAAAAATATGTGTATATATATATATATATATATATATATATATATATATATATATATATATATATATATATATATATATATATATATATATATATGGCAAAGACATATCAAGTTAAGTATTGCGTCATCACTCTTGGGACGGAAAGGCCGTTCGTACTATATGATACATGAAAAGAATCACGCTATTATATTATATTGTAGCAGCATTGAAGACAGCGTGACAACGTTATTTGTTTATTTTTTGCAAGCTTCATGCTGTATGTCACTCACAGCAGAGTAGGCAGAGGAAACCTAGTGTTAAGACACTCTGTTTTTTATATATCGCCGACTTCTGGAGATATTGCGTGTTGACCTAAATGCAACACCCATTATTTGCTTATAATATAAGCATTATTATTAAAAAAATAAAATAATTGTGACTCAGTTAGGTTTATAATTATTTTCGTTATTAAAACAAGTACTAAAATACTGAATTTTTCGTTATCACATTTAAAGTAAAGTATGCTTTGATAACACGGCAAATTTCATATAAGAACGATACATAAATGCTCGTATCTTTTGGCCCTCTAAGGAACCTAGACCTACACATTTGATATTCATTTGATCTAGAGACCTCTACTCCGTCTTGACGTCTTGACAGACAACAAAGTGATACTATTAAGGATTCCCTTCTTATTTCTTTTGAGATACGGAGCCCTAAAACAAACTTAAATTATTTATTCATAACATTTATTAAAAATAAATTAGCTTCACGCTATATTCCGCATATAGTAGGGTAGGCAAAAGGGAAATAGTGGCAAGAAACTGCTTTTACCACATTTCGCCGAATTTCTTGATGCATGGCGTGTTAAGTGGTGAAATTCAACGAGGGCATTTTGTATTGGTATCAGAGCGAAGAAATTAAAATATTACTGAATAATCATTTATTCTCTTGAATGGGGATCGAATCCACAACCATTGCGTTACAGTCACACTTTTGTGCCTCTGCGCCGCGACGGCCTCAATCACTCAATTATTTGTTTAATAATAAAACTTAGGAAACTAAAGTAAGTGAGAAATCGAAAACCACTCATAACACTTTAACGTGCGGAAGTTAGCCAACTATATTTTATTAAGCAAAGTATAGATTGTATTTTTTATTGTTAGTCGCTACCTATTATTAGGCTAGCAGAAGAATTAACTGAAAGAAAAATTAATAATCTTAGAAGTTATATAGTGTGTGTGTGCTTTTACCTACATGATAGGCACAGGGAACCTAGTATTAAGATAATCTATTCCCCATTTTTCACCCGATTTTCGTCTTATTACCTGAGCGATAAGGGAAAATTATTCAGTACCTTGAGTAGAAATCAAACTCACAACCGTCATGTTTACAGTCTGATGTTGTGTCGCTGCGCCATGATGGCCACAATCTAAGCTTATATATTAAAATACCACTGACTAAAATATTCATTTCAAAAGAGTGTTCTGCATATTGCTGTATACGCGTGAACCTGAAACAAACTATCCCAAAAAGCCGTAAAAATCTTTTAGTGTGTCTAAGTTTTAACGTTTATTTCATTGTTCTATATGTATGTATAATTTTATTGCTAACTAGCTTTTAACTGTGGTTTAACGGGTATAAATGCGACTTTTGTTTTTTTTAGCTTCACCCTGTATCCCGCACATAGCAAGGTAGGCAGAGGGAACCTGGTAACCTAGTGTTAAGACACTCTGTTTCCATTAATATACTTCTGTTTCTCACTTTCCGCCGAATTCAGGAGGCATTGCGAGTTGAGAAGCAGAACTAAACGCCGCGTTTTGGCTCGTTACAAGAACGAGAATTGAACCCATAACTTCATGTAAGATTAAGACTTATGTAAAAAACATATTATAATATAAGTATCCGAAGTTACTCTGACCGCTGATACTGTGGGTTATAACAAACATTAGCAAAGCCTTAATAGACTATGAAAAATATTATAATAATAATATTTTTTTCAGTTCTTTCTGAGGTTTTAACTTTATAACATTAAAATAGAAAAGTATAGATATAAATACTAATAAGATTTAGCGAACAAAATATTTTTCATTATCAGAATCAGAAAATGTCGTTACCATTTTTAAGGTGATTCATAAAATGGCATTTAATTTGTAAATTTTTGAAGACCGCTCCATCCTATAAAGGTACTTAAATAAACAACATTTGAGCAGCAAATTTATTATTTAATAAACTCGTAACATTTGATCCAATCGTTTGTGAATTTGTTTCGTTTGAACGGTTTTTCTTAATTGAATTACTCAAATTTTATTATGGTGAAGATGGTGTGGATAATAAGTTGTTATTTTTGAGCTTTACTCTGTATCCTGTACGTAGCAGGATAGGTAAAAGAAACTTGGAATCACTAGTGTTAAGACACTCCGCTTCCATTAAAAACTTCCGTTCGCAACTTTGCGTGTTGAGTGCGAATCTCAACGTCGCTTATCTTTTCACTAAAGTGAGGAAATGGAAATATTAATTTTAATCATTAATCAATAATCAGCTTCACGGTTTTAGCTGCACACAGCAGGGTAGGCAGAGGGAACCTTGTGTTAAGACACTCCGTTCCTCACTTTCCGCCGAGTTCTGGAGGCATTGCGTGTTGAGTGGCGAAACTCAACGCCTCGTTTTGCCTCGACATCAAAGCGAAGAAAAAAATAGATGTATATATAAATAAATATTTCATTTCCTCGAGTGGGGATCGCATCCACAACCAGTCAATTTTACAGTCACACTATGTGCCCCTGCGCCATGATTGGCCTCCTTAATTTCTGATTACAATATTACTATTTTCGTCTAATGGCAATAGAACCCACAGCCTGTCGTGTTTATAGTCGGACGTTTGTGACTGCGCCACGACATGCCTCAATATTAAGTTACTAATTTAAATATTATGTGTATTTACGGATACTTAACTTGCCTCGATAATTATTTTTTCCTTGAAAATTAATTATTTAATTGATTAATCGATTATTGGTTTTATAATAAAATCTAAGAAACTGAATTACATGGGAAATCGAAAACCACCAAGTAGGAAAGCGGAGAACGTAGTATCTCGACACTAAGTTTTCCCTGCCTACCCTTTTATTTGCGGATCTTATCATATGTATCTCTTTGATTCTGTTTTGTGTAATTTTTTTTGCGGCTGTCGTTTTGCAATTGAAGAGCGGAACCGTAATAGTGATGGTTGTGGGTTTGATCCGGGTTCGAGGCAATGATGGAACAAAAATTTATATAATATTTCAATTATTTTCATTTCCCCGTTCTTGATAAAAATGCGTTCTTGAGTTTCGCAGCCCAAGATGCAATATTTCGAAAAAAGGGCGAAAAGTAGAGAACGGAGTGTCTTAACAATAGGTTCCGTTTGCTCTTTTGTGTTATTGAATGACTAAAAAATTAAAATTTTGCAGTAATATTTTGTAACTGTCATACAAATTCAGGGTGAACAGTTAGTATAATAAGAATATTATTTTTACATATTTTTAAATATTAGAGGCCGTCGTTGCACAGGGGCACAAGCGTGTGAACGTAACGCAACGACTGTGGGCTCGATGTCCATTCGGATTAAATGAATTATTATTTATTAAGATTTTTTTCTTAGCTCTGGTACTATAGCAAATATCCGTGATGAGTTTCTTTACTCGACACGTAATTCCGGAAATCGACGGGAAGTGGGAAATGGAGTGTCTAAACACTAGGTTCCCTCTGCCTACACTGCTATAAACGGAATACAGCGTAAAATTTAAAAATAAATATAATAAGAAAAGAATAGAATCTCCTCTCAAACCGACGTAATCTGTAAGCATTGTTGAGTGCCATTCGTATTTAAAGCCAAGCGTTGTCACTTTGCATGTTTCCGTTTTTTATCTTTTTCTTTAGTTTCACGATGTATCCTGTATATAAAGTTAAGTTAAGTTTAAGTAAAAGGAACCTAGTGTTAATATATATCGTATCACATTTTCCACCCAATATTCGGGACATTACGATATAGGTTAATTCTAATTTTGAAAACTGGCACACGTTATGTGGAACCTTATTAGTCCAGTTACAATATAAAATATATTTTTTCCCCTAATCAGAATTCGAACATTTATTTTTTTTCCATCAGAAACGTGAGAAGCGAGGACTTCATAACGTATTTATAATAAGAATTTTTTGATGTTTCTTGGATTATATCTGTAGCTTTTTGAGTTAATCCGTAAAGAGTGGTGAAAGTACAAACAGCATATGTAGTCAAGAGATCAGAAGATTTATTAATATTGAATTAATAATACAGATTGCGGCCAGTCGTGGCGCATGGGCACATGCATGTAAATAAACGCGACGGGTTGTGGGTTCGATTTCCGTCCGAGGTATTTAATGAAAATATTTTTTTTTTCGCTTTGGTGTCGAGGCAGAGTACAGTGCTGAGTTCTACCACTCAACACGCAATGTCTCCAGAATTCAGTGGAAAGTGGGGAAAGCAGTGTATTAGCCCTAGTTACCTTTGACTACCTTGCTATATGCAGGATACACCAAAAAAAAATAAACTATCACCAATTTTTGAGATGAGTTAAATGGCGAAACTCAACACCGTGCTTTGTCTTGTTACCAGAGCGAATAAATAATAATAAATAATCACACAAGTAGGAACAGCGACCTTGAAAATATATTTCGAAAAAATAATCTGTGGTCATATATTTATGTAAATTTCATGAAGAAGTGCTCAACAAATCTCAGCTAGCTATTTTCATAGTATAATAGATTTGCAATTGGAGTTGAAAATAGAAATAGAATATTGACTTGTTCGTACTCGTCTTTCTGCCGGACAAAGATTTATGACCAACATTCGTTTCTTACAACAACTGCGGAAAATCGAGTAGCTCTCAGTGATGTGTTTTTGAAATATCAAGTAAGAATAAAATTAATAAAATGAGTTAGATGATATCGATTTTTTAAAGAAAGCACGCAAAACTGGTGGTGACAGGTGGAACCTAGTGTTAAGACATTTCTTTACCCCTTTTCCAGGATATTTTTGAGATATCGCGTCGCTTAACGCTACGCTTTGTGTATAACAGAGCAGAAAAATTAAAACAATTTATATATAATCATTTCCCAATTTGAAATTGAACCCGCAACCTGAACATTTACATTCAAACGCTTTTCAGTGGACTACAAGGGTCCTAAAAACTATGATTTATCAACAAATATATTAGGTATTTTTTTTAAGTATATATATGTATATTGAATTTTACCTTTAGAAGTTTATAGTCGTTCATCCTATATTATTTTTAGAGTTCCGTATCTTAAAAGAAAAAATGACATTGACATATATGACATATATACTATTTTCCGTTAATATTAAATTTACAACAATTTTAAATTTAACAATACTGTTAAATTTAAAATTGTAGACCAACTATAAAGAATTGTAGACAACTTAAAATATAAGAACTTACAGTATAAACGAAAATGACGACGAAGTGAAAAAACGAAAAATAAAAATGATTTTTTTTTAGTGGAAATAAAATCGTTAGAAAATTTATAAATTATAGTTAATTTCACACAAAATGAGTGCATATGCTCGCAAATTTAAGTTTGTTAACATGTATAAATTTTAATTTACGTGTCAGGTCAGGTCGACGGGACCTGTATAAATTTTAATCTTTCGGTGGACGAGTCCGACTCACGCTTGACCACCTTTATTTACATATTTTTATTTATAAAAAGTGATGTTTCAATCTGTTATCTAGTTTTTCGATTATTAAAAAGAAATTATCATTTAAATATGCCTCTTATTTGCTTAAATAAATTTTACCACTAAAATGCCAATGTATGTAAAAGAGAATGGAGAGAAAAAACAAAAGTAACTCTGGCATGACCTATTTCTAAAAAATACACAAATAAAAAAACTTTATAATAAAGTTCCATTAAAAGAGACAAAAGTCCATTTCCCCGAAACAAATATTGTTATAAAATGTTTGATATCTGTTTGCCTTTAGCTATAGAATTACGGTGGCTTTCAAAATTCACCTCTGTGAAATAATTTAACAATGAATTTGGTCCAGCATGAGATGTTGCTTGTAAATAAATTCCGTATTTTTTATGATTAAGTAAGTAGAGAGAACCTAATTTTAAGACACTCACTCGGACTCGGACGGACGGCTCACTCTCCGTCCAATTTTTTGAGACATTACGTATTGAATGGCGAACGATTCAACGTCGCATTTTATCTAGATTTTTGTTATTTTTTTTTGGGTCCATGTTGCCCGTATGATAGAAACCTATTTAAAACATTTCGTCCTCCACTTTTCATTCAAATTAGTAAAAAAGCGTTGTGTATTCAAAGCAATACTCAATTGCGTCATAATTAGTACAAATATTGTGATACAGAAATAACAGAATTGCTGAATAGATTTAAATCTTTCTCTGAATTGGAATCGAACCACCTACCATTGCGATTACAGCCAGACGACGTTTGCTATACCAATACAAATTAACATTAGCAATCCATTCATAATTAGATTTTACTTCATAGAAGAAAGGAATATATCCTAAATCAAAGAACATAACTAATATTGCCAACCTTTGACTTTATTTACAAAGATTATATGAAAGACGGTGTGGCTTCAAATAATTTATTCGTTTTAGAGAAAAAAATGCCCAGAGGTTGCAGTTCTTATAGTTGAAAGTAGCATTTTAAAATATATTCATGCATCAGCTTGCTCTTAATTTCCACAAGGTAATTTTATGATTAAGTTCTTATATTAAAAATGGAATATATATATTTTTTGTCATTTAAATTTATCGAAAATCAAATTAAAATAAATCAATAGTAGAGTAGAGTAGCAGAACTCAACGCCGCGCTTTGCCTTGACACCAGAGCGAAGAAATGAAAATATAAATTTAAGTAAATATTTCATCTCGAGTGGGAATCCAATCCACATCCAGTCGGTTTTACAGTCACACTTTGTGCCGCTGGGCCACGACTGGCTTCTATAAATTTATCTGAGGCCTCTTATTTTGAGGCCAATCGTGGCACAGGGGTACAACCTTGCAACTGTAAACGCGACAGGTTGCGGGTTCAATTCCCACTTAAGGAAACTAAATGTTTAATATTTCATTTTTTCTCTCTGGTAACGAAACATAGCTCAGACATGAGTTCTGTCACTTCATACGCAATACGTCGAAAAGTGGAGAACGGAGCGTTTATACACTAGGTTTCTAGGCCTCCCTATGTGTAGAATATAGCGTAAAGCTGAAATGAAGTAGTATGTACGTGAAGATTATCAAACAAAATTTGACACAAATACGTCTTTTGTTTCTAAATAGACAAATTCAGTCCTAGTTGACACCGAGTTCAAAAATAATGGACTTCACGCATAGTTCTGCATATAGCGCAGAGTAGACAAAAAACCTTATGGCAGGACACATTGATTTTGATTCCCAAATTTGAGACATAGTGTCTTTAGTGGCGGAAGTTGGAATTTTACTCGGGCAAGATCCTTGGTTTTCCAATCTTTTCAGATTAAAACAGGGGTTCCCCAGAACTCGGCCGAAAAGGGGTCCGTTCTTATTCAGTGTAGTTCTCGATATTGTCTCGGCTCACATCCAGGACCAGCCTCCATAGCTGATCTTGTATGCCGATAATATAGCACTTATTGACGAGAACCGATTGATACTGGAGTCTAAAGTGAACCTTTTGAAATATACGTTTAAGAACGGTGGTCTTAAACAAAATGTGTTGAAGGCCTGTGGGACCGATCGTCTTAAGCACTATCCATATATGTTGGTTGAACCAGCTCGAATCTTGCAGTCGAAGAAGTTCAGATACCTTGAGTCCGTTGCGCACAACGAGAGAGGGAGAGACAGGGACCATGATACTTATGGCCGGGTAAGCGTTGCCTGGATAAAATAGCGGGAAGTCATTGGTGTGGTCTGCGATCGCGGAATACTGCCTAGAGCTCCATTTGACCGGTTCTTTTATACGGCAGCGAATGCTGGCCAATACTATCTCGGCACACTGAGGATCTTCACGTCACAGAAATGAAGATGCTGAGGTGGATGTGCGGGATAACACGGTCTAACCACATACGTAACAGATACCTTTCCGGACGCCCAAGGAACCGCTGGTTGGATGTCGTTATGCAGGATATGAGATCCAATGTTCTAACCACCGAGGACGTTAAAGATCGTCTAAATTGGAGTACGTTGAACCGAAAGGCAGGCCCTTTCAAACGCTGGGATTAATTCCATCCAGGAGGAAGGAACACTCTTGGTTTTGCCAGAGCGGCTAAGCGAAAATAATTTATTCCCCTGAATAGATGTTTGTAGTCAGACATTGTGTCATTGCGCTACGATGGCCTAAACAAATTTAAGTTATACTGAGAAACCCATATATGTAATTATTGTACCCAAAACATATTACTATATTAATAATGGCCAGATTTAGAATTTTCATTAGAATCATATTACATTAACATCTAACCAAGGGTACAGTTTACTTAACTCCACCCTTAACTTTGCAATTAATTTCCTAAGCACATACAAGTTAGCAGCTTAATGTAATTGCGTTATAACTTCAATGTGTTACTTAATTATTACGATTTCTAAAGCGTATGCATGTCTGTTTGTGTTTATATTGAAACTTTGAGTTGTTCATTTGAGTACGTTTGCTTTAGCTATTAAATAAATTATAAGGAGGCCGTAGGAGGGTTTTAACTCAGGCTCTAAGGTTCGGGATACAGCACGAAGCTAAAAAAAGTTATAAATAAATTAATTATTGTTCAGTCCACGGTGGCGCAGCAATAGCATCTGACTTTAAACGCAGTGGTTGTAGATTCTATCTAATGGTGAACCAAGGAGAAAAACATGGCCTTTTTTTAGATTCAATATGTGCGAGACAGCGTAAAGCTGAAAAATAAAGTAAAACAAACCAATAATAAACAATAAAATTATATTTTATCAAATTCTCCTATCAGATTTTTAGGTTAAGGGAAAGACAAGTTTGTATACATATCAAAGTTAAATAGCCTTACAAATAAAGCAAGATGCCAACTCGTTAGTAATGCGTGTGGTGAATTGCCAACTGTTTGTACCTCTGTAACTGGCCCCTAAGGCTTAGCAGCTATAACTATAGTGCATAATCCTATCTTTATTTTTATTAATTTATTTTTTTCAATTTCACGTTCTATCACGTAAATAGCAGGAAGACATATCATAAATCAGCTTCACGCTCTATCCTGCACACAGCGGGGTAGGCAGAGGGAACCTAATGTTAAGACACTCCGTTCCCCACTTTCTGCCGAATTCTGGAGGCATTGCGTGTTGAGTGGCAGAACTCAACGCCGCGCTGAACGTTGACACCAGAGCGAAGAAATGAAAATATAAATTTAAGTAAATATTTCATCTCCTCGAGGGGGGATCGAACCCACAACCAGTCGGTTTTACAGTCACACCTCGTGCCGCTGCGCCACGACTGGCCAGCTGGTTTTTATTTTATTTTTTACATATCATAAAGACACCTGCTACCTACCTGCTGAATACTGAGGCATGAAATATTGATTCTAATCCGCGCTTTGATTCGTTACCAGAGTGAAGAAATAAAATTATGAAATATTTCATTTACTCGAATGAAAATTGAACCCACAACCTGTTGTTGTATTTCTGCACCAAGTCTCAAAGAACAATTATGAAACAATCGGTCTTTCAAGATAAATGGATTATCCGACACAAATATTTCTTCAATACAAATCAGTAGTTTCTGAGAATAGTGCGTTCAAACAAACACGTTTTATAATATTTTTGATAATATTTTGTATAAAAAAAAATTATACGTATATTATAACAAAGGTATTTCAATATAAATTTACATTTACTACTAGAATAGCTGGTAAATTCGATTCCTTAAGCATCACGTCCTATCTTATATTAGGAATATCGGGACATGGCATACGATACGGGAGCTACTATCTGCATCTGAAAATGGATTAAAACCTTAGTAGTATATATTATATAAAATATACATAGAATTTAAATGTTTGAGGCAGTCACGTTGCAGCGGCATCAGTATCTGACTATAAATAAAGCGATTGAGAGTTCAATTTCATTTCCTTGCTCTGATAAGCACTTATTAACATATAATATCACAAAAATTGTGTGGAAAATATAGAACGGAGTGTTTGAACACTAGGCTCCCCCTATCTACCCTACTATTGGCGGGATATAGTATAATGCTAAAAATATATTCTTCAATATAAGATACAAGTATATTGCTAAATATCACTGCCATATACAATAACTCTATAGACTTTGAATTAAACCGTTTATTAAGGTATACCAAGTACCTTTCCTAGTAACAAAAAATAAAAACACACCATTTTTAATAAGATAAAACTAAAAATGGTAACGATTGTAATATGAATAAAGTGCTAATTCATACGAGTACGTACTTTAAAATCATCATAGCAGTTAGTATAACAATTTAAACTTAAATTTCAAAACTAAAACTTTAATTTAATAAAGAACTTGAACTGAAACAAAAGCCTGTGCATTATTCTACTTCCTACTGTAATTATAAATGTGAAAGTTTGTAAGGATGAATGGATGTTTGTTCTACTTTTACGTAAAATCTACTGAACGATTTTATATGAAAATTTACAATAATATTAATTATATATCAAATTTACTTATAGGCTATAATTTATGTAAATATTTTGTATAATTTGTCTACAATATAACAATAACCTGAAACAAGCTAAGCCGCGGAATCGTTAGTATTTATACAAACGAGTATTTATATGAGATCAAAAGTTATTCGATATAACGTAAATTAAAAGTTAAGAAAAAGCAAGCCTTCTTCTTATATCTTCTTTCTTTTTCTGCTTTCTTTCCCTTAACTTCTATTAATTTAATCATTAAAATGCTACATTAGCTTAATTTGGACTAATATAACCATGTATAAATTTTTAAAGATATTTATTTACATTAACAAAACTTAAGATAAATTATGAAATACCAAACTTATTCTTAACCTATTAATCTCTGATAATATAGAATTACTGAAGAAATTTCATATTTTGCCCTTTCCAAGATATCAAAGACATGTAGAAGTACATGAAAGAAAATTCCAGTTCACTTAAAAAAGCCAGACTAAGCCCCTTTAACTTTAATTTAGAATGTTCTCGGCATATACTTAGCCCCAAAAGTTTAATCTCACGTAAGTATAACTTTAATGGAGGCAGCGCATTTTGGAGCCGGATAACGGCTATGAATACAAATTCTTGTGGAATTTTCTGTTATTTTTGGCGGTTTTCAAGGTGAAAATATTTCTGGGATGAATTTAGAGCGTGTCTGCAAAATTTTGGGGTGTAATCTACGTAATGTTTAACGTTTACTGTGTTTAGTAGGAAGGTGATAAGCGATGATATGAGTGACTTTTACTACTGTATTGACGGTACCGCATTTCATCTTTTGTTGTTTGTTTTTTGATATATGCTGTATCACGCACATAGCATAGGTAGAAGAGCCTGGGAACTTAGCGTTAAGATACTCTGTTCCCATTAAGACACTTCCGTTCCCCAATATCCTCCGAATTGTAGGCATTGCGTGTTGAGTGGCAGAACTCAACGCCGCATTTTGCTTTATTTCCAGAGAGGGGAAAGGAACATACTAAAAAAAATTCATACTCTTGAGTGGGAATTAAGCCCACAACCCATCACATTTACAGTTACACTTCGTGCCTCTGCGCCATGACTGGCCTCGAATTTAATAAATAATTATAAACAAAATTATAATTAAGTGAAAGGACTGTGTTAATACACAATTCATTTAATATATAAAATTATAATTTTCAATGTAATTTATTAGTGAAATAACACCAAATGTGTTTTCACAAACAAATTAATTTATTCCTCCCAAATTACATTTTACGTGGTTCAACAAATATATTCACAAAATAATATTATTAAAATTCGTTATATTGATCAATATGCTACAATTTGCGTATAGATACATTGTAAAGTCATTTCGTATTGAATAGCGGTACTAAACGCCGCATTACCTTTTGTAAAATCTGAAATTTAAATTAAGATTTCGAATCGTTTGGGGGCTAGTCAGTAATAAAATTGTCAATATAACTATTTTGACGCGTTACCAGAACGAAGAAATGAAATTACTATAAAGCTTTAATTTAGAATCGAATCGCGTCAAGTGGGAATCAAACCCACAACCTGCCGCAGTCAGTCAGTTACAGTCGCAATCCTGTACCCCTGCGCCACGTCTGACCTCAAACTGGCCGAAATTCTAAAATATATAAACTGAGGCCGGTCGTGGCGCAGCGGCACGAGGTGTGACTGCAAAATCGACTGGTTGTGGGTTCGATCCCCACTCGAGGAGATTGAAATATTTACTTAAATTTATATTTCCATTTCTTCGCTCTGGTGTCGAGGTTAAGCGCGGCGTTGAGTTCTGCCACTCAACACGCAATGCCTCCAGAATTTGGCAGAAAGTGGAGGACGGAGTATCTTAGCACTAGGTTCCCTCTGCCTACCCTGCTGTGTGCAGGATACAGCGTGAAGCTAATTTAATTTTAATTTATAAACATAATCCACAATATCAGAAGGTATAACAACAACATCAACATCAACATTTACAAAATTCCAATAGTAATTCTACCACAATTTTGTTTTACTTCGTTTCAAGAAACATAAAACTCCGTAGACGATATGTTCTGTAATTTAGTTTTACTGAAACGTATACGAGTGTATACTGTATCCAACCCTAAATTAAGGATTATCCCACACCAACCGCTGTCCACGGGCTAAATCAACAAAATTCCTTGTAACGAATTTACCATCGGGAAAGGAGTATATAATTTTTTTTTTGTTAGCTTCACGCTATATCCTGCATATAGCAGATTAAGTGGAGAGAATTTAGGGTTAAGACACTCTGATGGAGACATTGCGTGTTAAATGGTGGAATTCTACGCCGTGCCCTGTATTGTTTTAGTGATTTAACTAACTGCCGTCATGCCTATTATGGTTAAACGACATCATTTCTAATAGTCAAAGAGAGAGAATCGAACCCATATCCAACTTCAGTTTCTACACATCATAAAATATTGTACTCGATCTCTTAAGAATAGTGTTCAAGGAACCCATACATACATAAATACATGAAAATTCACTAGAATGCTTATTGGAAACGACGACGTTGACGCCTAGCAATTCCTTGAATATCAATAGAATACGAACATTGAATAGAATTTTTATTACTTACTTCTGTAAGTTTAAATTGAAGATCTGTATTGCTGTATGATATTGCGTTAAAATTGGCGGACCAAGTCATGATTTGGTTTAAAATTATGATGATGTGGATTTCATAATTTAAAATTTTACCTTTACGCTGTATTCCATTCGTAGCAGGGAACGAAGAGGGAATTTGGGAAAACGACCGAGGAAATGAAAATATTAAATATTTTTTTTCTCGAATGGAAATCGAACCTTCAACCTGAACAACGTGGCCCTAATTAAGACACTTTATACATAAAAACATAAATATGGTCAGTCCTGCAAGAAGTCACCACTTCTCGAGAGGTTGCTGCTGAAAAGAGCCGATGAGGAACTCATAAGAAGTAACTATGAAATATGCAGGTGATTAGAGGGTTCTGGTCTTCAAGAATAAGCAATAGCTTATTCTTTAATCTATGCCTTTGTATACAACTTCCAGTACTGAGTGACGGATTGACTGACGCACATAAAAAATAATTGGTCCCTGAGAGTTGAACTTTAACACGTAGGTATAAAATAGATAGGCTTTTCAATTTCGCAAAAAATGGAAATTTCTATTTTATGTCCTCAAGTTCACGCAAACAAAGTTGCGGACGATTACTACTTTCATAGAAATGAGACAATTTGTAAATTATCAAAAATATCAACATTTTTGTAAAATCAAGCTATAAAGTAATGTTTTACAAAAAGTTATCGTAGTGCAGGTGCACGAGAGTGTGACTGTAATGCGGCGGTTGTGGGCTCGATCCCCACTTTAGAGAAAATAATATATTGTTTATTGATATTTTCATTTTTTCACACGGGCATGAAATCCGGCGTTGAGTTCTGTCACTCAATACGCAACGCCTCGAAAAATTCAGCGGAAAGTGAGGAACGCAGTGTCTTAACACTATTGTTTTTCTATGCACCGTATTCACGGCGTATGCGGGATACGCCGTGAATCTGATTTAATAGATTTTTTTTTATTGCCAATCATTTGACAGCCTACCAACACCTTCACAGGTGGCTCTCATTTGAATGACGTGGTTTCAACGAGCTTGTCTTTATTTGAATATATAGAATGAGCGAATGTACGAAGAATATGCTTACACTACTGCCATTATGATAAAATATATTTACAAAAATATATATATGTAAAAAGATTTTTCGTCCCATTTATTATTCACAAAGACATCAAAATTTAAATATATTTTATTTGTTGAAGACTATCTAAGGAATAACAAAGAAATTTATCAAGAAAATTTGTGTTTTTTATTAAAATATATAAAGGTTTCCTATTAAAATCTTTTCTTGTAACAGTGGTATCGAAGCAAATATTCTGAGAATTTTTAAATTTTGCGTATTATTTTTATACTTTAGCTTGTACTATAATTCAATTTACTGTAGTAACAAAAGAAGATTCCTTTTATTCTTCTCCATCATACGATGTACGTTGGAGAATAAATTAAAGGAAAATTTTGATTTTTTATATATACACGTACACGTACACCTACAATTTTGTTTATGTGGACTTTATGACGTAAAAAAGTCCCATCTTTTCCCGTTCCAATTGGAATTTCGAGCTCCCGTTTTCTTTTTCTGGATTATTATGTCCGATTTATTTTGGATTAATTTCAACTTTCTAAGTTCAGTGGTTTCGTCTGTGCGTTGACTGTCAGTTACTACGTATCCTAATAATTTTATAGAGGAAGAGAAAATATATGCATAAGCTCTGTATGTACATTTTGAAATTATATGCCATCATGGCGAAGTAGCGTAGTAGCATAATATGAAAGTTATAATTGTGAGTTTATTCAACTATCACAACCACTTTAGAAACAGGCTTTTTAGGTATTTTTATCATCATGGTATAATATTTTAGAGTAGCATATGGCGCTCCGTTCTCTTTAGCGTGAAGCTAAGTTAAGTTAAGTATATTTTACAAATCAGTGATATCCATAGTACCAAAATTTTATAATCTGTAATTTTGTTCATTTTGCATTAACAACAATATTAATCTGGTGACCAGAATTAGAGTTGTAATCCAAATTTCAGCTTAATCAGACACTGATAAATGGACCTTGAGCTTGCAAGATTTCAGATGCATTAACACACAGCAAATTGAATAAAAGCATGTATAATAGGCATGTAGGGAACTATTATTTACATTAATAGTTTATTTAATGTGTCATTTATATATTACAATATTGTAATTTATTTATTTATCACTTACTATAAAATACATATATAATCTGCGGCACGAAGTGTGACTGTAAAACCGACTGGTTGTGGGTTCGATCCCCACTCGAGGAGATGAAATATTTACTTTAATTTATATTTTCACTTCTTCGCTCTGGTGTCGAGGTTAAACGCGGCGTATAGTTCTGCCACTCAACATGCAATGCCTCGAGAATTCGGCAGAAAGTGGGGAACGGAGTGTCTCAACACTAGTTCCCCCTGCCTACCCTGCTGTGTGCGGCATATATAATCTACAAAAATTATAACTACACAATTAAAAACAAATATACTTATAGATTTCAACCGAAATTCGAACCCACAACTATCACTTCATTATAAAAATTTAATATTAATTTAACATAATATCTTTGTTTCATAAAGCTATAAGCTATAATACACAAACCACTTTGTTCTAAAGTGTTAAGCTCCATCATCGTCATATTATCATACTTCAAACGGATTAACGAGCAAATATTTAGACTGCTAGTCTGCTTAGGAATTTCAAATAATGCTGTAATTTTGACTAAAGTTATTATTAATAGTGACTTTGTGACGTCACAAGCTTAGTTTGTATAAAATATTTAATGATATTGCGGATCTTTGTATGGAGATGGTTTTTTTTAATGGAAAAACTAAGTAAGTGATAATCATCGCTCACAACCCCGTGCAACACCAGAGGAGCTACAGGTGCGTTGCCAATCTTTCAGGAGAAGATAGACGAGCTTTTTGAAGGTACCTTTGGCTTTCTGTGAAACATGGTAGGAAGCTTCTACGAAGCCGCACAGTATTGTAGTGCCACGTATCCAGGTGGTGTGTCGGTGGTCTAGCTCTACGTTGTATGTGAACAAAGGTGTCAAGTATCAGCTGGGGTGCATCAGATAAGAGATGAGAACAGCAGGGTACTCCATATAAGGCCGGGCCCTATACAGAGCAAATCGGTGTATTGGCGTGAAGTACTGTCTCGCTCTGCTATAATAACCGCCAATTTCTTCGAGGCCAACTTGGCCTTGCAGTCAGTCACTCGAAACATTAAGGTCCAATATTCTGATACCGGGCGCGGCTATAAGAAGAGTGTTTTAAAAGATTGGCGATAAAACAAACGGAGTTTTTTAGTGGTTAACTTGTGTCTTCAGGGTGTTGAAATGAACCAATTTTCTTTCACCCTATGAGGATACAATCTTGAGGAATGACTCAATACAAGACAAAAGTTTATTTCGGCACTGTTCAGCGTTTTCCGAAAAAAGACTTGCGCAGCCGGAATAAATAGCGCCCACTGCGCTATCATCTGCATAGCAATGCTAGAATCCTCTAATATGTTATTGACATGCAGAAGAAACAGCGAAGGTGACAGCACAGCCTTGATCACGCAAAATCGCCAAAAATCACGACCTCAGCGGAGGGGATCTGTGAGAGCATCCCTGTGGCATTCCGTTTCTGCATTACCACTAAGGGATCTGTAAAGACATGCGTAGACTCGGATACTCTTGGACTTGGGCTCTAAGCAAAATGGGCTGTGTTCTTGTTATAAGAATTCCGAGAGAAGTTACTACATGATTTTGCCAATTTCATTATTTCGCTTTCTTTGTAAATGATCCTATAAAAATATAATATCGTTGATATCAAATTGTAAATCTTTGATTTCTGATGATTCTCGACTTTCTTGCAATTTTATAAGCATTTATTATAAGTATAAATCTACACCTTTAAGCACTCTGCCTATTAGTGAAAACTGCATTAAATTCCGTTGTGTAGTTTGAAAGATCAATGTGTACATTGGTAAGAAGCTATTTATATGATTCCCTAAATGGCAGAGTTGGCAAAAAAACCTTACTTTTAAGATACTTCGTGCCCAAATTCCAACCAGTTTTGAGTCAGATGAGTTATGGAACTCAACGCCGCGAAGATAAAGAAGTCTCTTAAAGTTAAATAATGAGTTGAGGCTAGTTGTAACGCAGGGAATCTCAAGATCTAATACGTCCAGAATTCTGCAGAATGAAGAGAACGGACATATCTTAATGGGAACGGAGTGTTTTAACACTAGGTTACTATGTTCCCTCTACCTATCCTGCCATGAAAAGGATTCAGCGTGAACCAAAAAAAATTAAAGAACAGAAGAAATAATCTACATACAAAATACACTACAACCAACCCTTATTTTACAAGCTGAACATCATATACCAAATTGCTTTGTCCAAATGTGTATTGAAACTTGTCTACAAATATCGTATCGTATAACCCAACTTGTATCACTTGAGTGTCGAGACAGCGATCGATATGCCAGTGTATTCATTTCATAACTTATTCACTGTTATCATAGAGGAAGGGCATTGCTTCGCTGGGTATCAAATGAAAATTTGTATGATTCACCCAACATTTCCTGGTGATTGAGAATTGTTACCCGAAATACATATAAGCAATTTTAAAATTGAATGGAGAATGTAAATATATAATTGCAGATATGAATAAAATTCAGACACTCCCTTCTCCACTTTTCACCGTATTCTGCAGGCGTTGATTCAGATATATAGGCGCTCAACGAGATATATAAATAAATAAATAAAATAAATCAGCTTCACGCTGTATCCCGCACACTGCAGGATAGGCAGAGGGAACCTAGTGTTAAGACATTCCGTTCCACAATTTCTGCCGAATTCTGGAGGCATTGTGTGTTGAGTAGCAGAACTCAACTCTGCGCTTGTCCTCGACACCAGAGTGAAGAAATGAAAATATAAATTTTAGTAAATATTTCATCTCCTCGAGTGGGGATCGAACCCACAAGCAGTCGGTTTTACAGTCACACTTTGTGTCCCTGCACCACGACTGTCCTCATATATAAACCTCATATATATAAACTGCGGGATTGAATTGTACCGCTTCACATGCAATGTCCTTTATTCGTGTAGGGAGTAGAGATTAAAATATTTCATCACTACACTTTCACAAAAGCGTTTAAGCCTATGTTATTTTACCTGCATGTTGACGGAAATGCTTTTTACGTCATGACTACTAGGGCCAAATCTTTTCATATAAAATTTTTCTCTTAATGGCTAACTCACGGACAATACATACATACCTTTATTTTATAGTCCTTGGAATCCTGCAGCAGATTTTTAAAAGAGGATTATTAGAAATTTCTACTAGAACTACTAAAGAAACGGAAAATAAATATTTTGTATATTTATATATTTTGAAATTACACTCCACAAATTGAAATAACATTAAATCATGTGACAAATAATAAATCAAATACAACGTCAACTTATAAATTATGTTCGCTATAACAGCAATAATGAGAAATGATGACTTAAAAACATATAATGTAATTCATTACTTTCATTAAAATAATGATATCAATCATTGAGGAACACATTATCTTGTATAATCTGTTGTCAAATAATTAAATACATTATCTGAAAAATACTTACAGTTGATGTATTGTAAATTATTGATTTATGTCATATAAATTTTCTTAGTTATTCCGGGAAGCAGAACAGGCAGACGGACTTTGTGTTAAGATTTAAGAGACTGGTGCCCGTTTGCCATTGTTCGTCCTATTATTCGGCATATTGTGTGTTAAGCGGCGTAGCTCAACGCTGCGGAAAGTATATTCTTATTGAGGCCATCGCGACGCAGAGTAACATGTGATTGTTAACGTGAGATAACGCTGATATGGGTTCGATTTTCACTCAGGGAATGTAATATTTAAATCAGCTTCACGCTGTATTCCGCACACACCGGGGAGGCAGAGGGAACCTAGTGCTAAGACACTCCGTTCCCAACTTTCTGCTGAATTCTGGAGGCATTACGTGTTGAGTGGCAGAACTCAACGCCGAGAATTCGGTGGAAAGTGGGGAACAAATTATCATAACATAGATTCCCAGGTTCCCTCCGTTTACATTACTACGTGCAGGATATAGTGTGAAGCTAATAAAAAAAATATTCATATGATACGTATACGTTATAACGTTTTGCTTCTCGCGGTACTAAGAAGAGAACAGGGATCCTAACTTTGTGCCTGTTTTTGCTTACCCACAATCGTCAGCCTCATGCGTCCCTTCCTCGTGCTGTTTTAGTTCCTTTCAATATAATCAATGCAATGCATTATTCTATTTAAGATAATACTTATCCAGATATTTTTTTTACAATGGAATGAACATTTAGAAATCACCATCTTATATTTTCATCAAGATGATGATGAGACAAAGCATCCTGCTATTACGAAAAAAAATAGTTTAAAAAATTCTTGCATATAGCATAATAGTCAGAGGTAACCTAGGCTGAAAGTATTCCGTTCCCAAAGTTCCGCTCAATTTCAGAGATATCGCATTCTGAATAGTGAATGTCAACGCCGTGCTTTGTTTTGTTACCAGAGAGTGAGGACATAATAATATTTAAAAAAAAAAAAAAAAAAAAATTAGCTTCACGCTGTATCCCGCACACAGCAGGGTAGGCAGAGGGAACCTAGTGTTAAGACACTCCGTTCCCCACTTTTTGCCGAATTCTGGAGGCATTGCGTGTTGAGTGGCAGAACTCAACGCCGCGCTTAACCTCGACACCAGAGCTAATTAATAATATTTATTACATTTAAAAAAAAAAAAATCAGCTTCACGCTGTATCCCGCACATAGCAGGGTAGGCAGAGGGAACCTAGTGTTAAGACACTCAGTTCCCCATTTATATTATTTATATATTACATTTATATATCTTCCGAATAGGTATCGATGCTACTACCGTTGCAATTACTTACTATCAGTCGCTTTGGTGCCAATTTCAATAGATAATTTTATACGTCAAACATAAATGACTATTGATCAAAATTAATTAGTACCGAATTGATGTCAATACTTCCATATAATTAGACATCAACAGCATTAATTATGCAATTTTAACTAATTTTATCTATTTATGTGTATAGTAGTAAGTATACAAGTATAGAATGTATTAAGTATGGAGTTCCAATTAAATTTTGTATACTAATTAATAGAAACATTATTTTAGTCAAGTGACATTATTGTATTGTTATATTTTATCAATGTTATACCTATTTGATTGTATCAAAAAGCATAACTCAGTTTTTAATCATCCCCTTTGCACCCTTAAGGGTGAATTCTAAAAAAAACACTAAATACGTGTTCAATAAAATATTTTTAATAGTCTGAATTTATTTTTTTATAAAGATTTTTCCATACAAACTTTCAACTCCTTATTTGCACCCTTAGGAGGTGAATTCTAAAAAACCATGAAATACGTGTTCAATGAAATATTTTTAAGAGTCTGAATTTCAAATTTTATAAAAATCTGTGTTGATTTAAAAAAAAATCCATACAAACTTTTGAAAGTTGGGGTTGAACCTTTCATTCCTTTAAGGTAAAAATTTTTCAAAATCCCTTCTTAGTAGATGTCCAGATTACAAAAATAAATATTTGTCCAAATTTTACGTTTCTACGCACAGCGGTTACGGCTGTGCGTGAGTCTTACTTCTATCAGTCGGAACATATTCTTTTATTTATACGAGTATAGATAGATTGTAGTGATCGTGTTCGTCATGGTCGTCGCGCAAGCGTGTCACAGTTACAGTAACAGCGACGGGGGTGGGTTCGATTGCTATACCAGGAAATTGATTATTATTTATTAATATTTTCATTTCTTCGCTTGGGTACCAAAGGAAAAACGCGGCGTTTAGTTCTGCAACTCAACATGCAATGCCTCGAAAAATAGGCCACGAAAAATGTTGGAAACGGAGTGTTTTATCGTTACGTTTTCTATGTCAACACTGCTGTAAGCCTGACGCTGAAAAAAAAGTATTATATAACAGCATTATCCGCATAGCAGAGAAGAAAGAGGGAACATAGATTGAGACATTTTGTTCCCCACTACTGTCCATTATTCAAGACATTCGTTATTGAACTCTTCGCTGCAATTTGTTCAGAGTAGTTGAAAAATGACAAAAAAATATATAATCACTCCCCAACTCACATCCCACTGCGATTTCAACATCTAAGGTCCGTGCGTAAAAAAATAATATAATTATATTTAAATATTTAAATAATCAAGCTTAAAAATGAAATTTGTTCAAGTAATATAATTTGGTTAAACAAAAATATTCCTTTCGTGAAATTAATTCCCCGTAGATACAACTTTCGCCAAATAATATCGGACAAATATATATTTTTTCAAATATAATAATGTTCCTATAATAATTAATAAGCTTGAAAAAATATTTCGAAGAAAATTGAATAAGGTTTGTTTTTAATTTAGTTTTTTGTCTGTAAGCGATATAGGATTTCGTTTGAAAAGTATTGAATTCTAAGAAACAAAAGGGTTTTTATCTGGAACCTGGGAACCTAGTGAGACAAGTAACTCGAACTCACGCTTTGCCTCATTACCAACTTACCAGAGCGAGGAAATGAAAATATTCAATATTTCATTTCCTCTAGTGTCGCTACAACCTGTCGCATTTACAGTCACACTTTTGTGTCACCGGCCCACGATGCCCACGGAATCGAACCCGAAGGTTCTGGTTAGTTGGTAACGAGGAAAAGCGTGGGGTTGAGTTCCACCACTCTACACGCAATGCGTCCAGAATTCTGCGGAAAATGGGGATCCGAGTGTCTTACTGTTTAGGTTCCCAGGTCTCTCTTGGGAAGTGTCTTAATGGAATGTCTTAACACTAGATTCCTAGGTTCCCTATGACTGTGCGGAACACAGAGTCATACTATAATTTAAATTTCATATTACCTCAACAGAAAATCAAATCTATAATCGTAACAAATACAAACTAAAAATAAACTCAGGGACTGGGATATAAGTGAGTCTCGAATGCCAGGGGACTAATGGTGTATAAATAATTTCTCATCCCGCCGTCTGCTATATTTGTATATTTTAGCTGAATTTAGACTTAATATATTGTAGAAATTTAAAGACTTTCCTTTGATGTTAATGGATTTATAGTCTACGTTATTGTTAATTTATATACCGTTTTCTTCCCACTTTGAGAAATGGAATGTTTTATGTTTTCATTTCTTCGCTCTGGTTACAAAGTAAAGCGTGGCGTTGAGTTACGCCAATCAATACGTAATGTCTCGAGCGGCGGAAAGTGGGGTACGAAATTTCTTAACATTAGGTTCCTTTTGCCTACCCCGTTATATGCCTGAAACTGTTGCGACACTTTCATCAAGGTTTCTCTTAAATTTTTAATAATAATAAATCTTTATTTTCATCTCACAAAGCTTGGTCATAAAAAATACACATTTTACAAAGAAACCAGTGGTGAACAGTAAAAAGCTAATGTGAGAAACTGGTTTCCATACTGGGTATATACCTGTTTTACAGATCACCAGATTTATATGTAGTGTACAAACTTAGCAGAGATTACAATTATTCAAACATTTACACATTTAGTAAGATTACATAAATACTATGAAATAAATAGTTGTATATGACAAATTTTAAATAAAATAATTTTAAAGTTATAGCATCTATACAGAATTGTCGACGTGACGCAATATATACTAACTTATCGACTAGCTGCAACGCTTGGACGATATCCAAAAGATGTGAGATCAAATCTCTTAGGTCTTACTTCGCTTATTATAGAACATTTTAATATAAATGAAGGCCGTCGTGGAGCAGTGGTATTATAAACAAATCAGCTTCACGCTATATCCCGTACACTGCAGGGTAGGCAGAGGGAACCTAGTGTTAAGACACTTCGTTCCCCACTTTCTGCCGAATTCTGGAGGCATAGCGTGTTGCGAAAAAAAGCATGAACCTGCTTATATTTTCCTCTAAGTATATTTTATAGCCAAAACGCTAAATTCTTATTATTTTATTATTATCTGTACATTTTTATATAATTTAAGAGTCATTTTGGTCCAAGAAATCTCATGATAAAGAAGATCTCAACGATTTTTTTCAAGATTTAATTTTCTTACACAAAAAAGAATATAATTAAGTCGTCAAGTCAATCTTTGTAAAAACTTCGGCCGTGAGTCAGCGGAAGAAGTTGTCTAATCATCCCTCTTTTTCAATCCTGTCGACGTAGATCTTAATTTATTGTCAGGATTTTGTATCTAATGTAGTAAGAAATAAAATATTTAGATCGTCGTGGCACGGCGGCACAGCGTCTTACTGTAAAAGCGAGTTTTGGGTTAATTCCTATTCGAAGGAAGGAGCTGTTGTCATTTCCTTGTTCTGGTATTCTCCCACTCTCAACACAATGTTTTAAAAATTCAGCTGAAAATGTAGATCGTGTTCCACTAGATTACAATAGTATTAATTTCTCAATACAAAGTGTATTCCAGTATAATCCGGCAAAATATGGGCTAACATAGAAATGAAATGATGTAATCTTTTATTAAGATAAGTACACAGTAGATAAATTTTCGTTAAGTCACTTCGTTACCCACTTTTATTCCCCTTTCGTGACATTGCAGTACGGTAAAATAAATTTAAAAAAATTCTAGCGATTCGAAATCGAACTCACTACCATTGTCTGTAATATTGATAACTATTATAAAATGGTAATAATTAACTAAAATTAAGCAACTTGAGGCCGTCGTAACGCAGGGGCACAGGCGTGTGAATAAACAACAACATTCCAACTCGGGGAAATTAAATATTTAATAATTTCATTTCCTCGCTTTGATAACAACTGTGACGGTGTTAAGTTCCAACACTCAAAATGCAATGCTTCAATTCAGCGGAAAGTGGGAAACGGGGGAGTGTCTTATCCCACCTTCTCTCTGCCTACCTTGCTATGCGGGATATAGCGTGAAGCTAAAAAAAAAAACTAACAAAACAAAACAAAATTCAAAATAAATGAAGCAACTCCGTAGATATATGTTCAATCACCAAATGGCCGCAGCGCGGCGCCACTCGACAGTGTGATTGTCGGAGATACGTCTATCCAGCGTAATTATGGGGTACGTTTAGCTAAGGGATTAGATAGGCAGTGATACATGAGGGTGGATTTGCATTCATTTTTCATGTTTAATCATGATCATGATTTTGTGACGTGTTATGATACGTACTTATGATTTTTATGTGCAGATTGGGAAATATTACTAGGTTGTCAAAAAATATTTTATTGAGAAGGTGATTTATATTTTCCACGTTTTTCATAAGATTTTAGTCATCACTTAGTCTGTTAATATAAAATCTTTGATTGCGTGACTTTTTTTGACTTTAACATGGAAAATCCCGTTTTTTCCATTTCAATAATAATTGCAATAAATCGTGTCTTAATGAGTGTAGTAGTATCGTCAATGCGTTGTCTGTCTGTTATACCTAATAACGCAAGATAATTCTAAGAGTTTTTGAGCTCTTAGAGTAAACTCTACTTTAATTTCTATTACTAACGTAATAGAAACAAGACTAACTAACTGGAAGAGACATGAGCAGTAAGTTCGTTTAATCTTAAGATTAGCATTACATCTCAGACAGCGTACGTTTAAGATTTTGTGCAGCAAGGTACTCGTATATTCTTATAGGTATATATACCTAATAGATATGTCTAACATTGTAGTGAATCTGGTGTAAACCTTATTTAACAGACGTTTTTATCATTCTCTTACTAAAAAAGTAATATTTATACGTTATTTCATACCTAAAAAATAAAAAAATATATATAATCATATATAGTTTTAATTTTTTTTTTATTTTTAACTACTATTTTTAGTTTTAACTTCACGCTGTATAACAGGCAGGCGAGGGAACTTGTCAATTATTAAGACAGGCAGCTCCCATTGATACTTTAGCACTCTCCGCCAAATCCTAAAGGTATTTTATGCTGAGTGGAAGAACTCAACGCCGCGCTATGACTCATACCAGAGCGAGGAAATTAATATATAAAATATTTAATTTCCTTCTATCTTTAATTGCTTATTATTAAGCGAGAACGTGAAAAAACCAAACCGTAGTTGATGGCTGCACAACTGCTCAGTCAATGCTTGTTCAAGTGAAGAGTAGCTCTTCTCCTTCTCTTCTCCTTCTTCTTCTTAGTTAATAGGGTTACGAGCGTGCCAGTTGAGCATTTTTCACTTCGCCAATGACATGTTGTACGGAGAATACACAAAAGAGATTGTACGGTAAAAAGAGATAACATTATATAATAGGAAAACAAGCAAGTTGAAAAGAGTTTCCAGTTAAAATACTGTCTTCACCTATAAATTAAAAATCAACACTTACAAATGATATGTGACAATGGGTTAGTAATAAATACTCACATACTGTCACTAAAATTACAGAGAAAAAATATTTGTGCATTGTTTCCTTTTCCCAGAACAAAGCAAAACATTTGCGTAAATAATAAAAATATCAAATTTTATTTAAGTTACTTAATTCGAGTTCTCGTAGAATTTTCGACAGTTTTTCTCTTATTGCTTTTACACTCCTTAAAAAATCTGCACGCCTAGTCTCATATTTCTGCAGACATCTTTGTCTGTGACTTTCTCTGTAATGGAAGATATTAATATATTTTTTGGTCACGTGTGCCCCCAGCTTAAAGAGATATCGAGAGTAGTGGGCAATGACTGGTCATTTCGGTGACCACCGTAATTTGTGCCGAACGATGGGGGAAATAGGTCTGATTTAAGATACGTTCTACATTTTCCCTTATCTATTTACTTAGTTGTTACTTACGGGGTTTATATTGAAATATTTTCTTTTATAATTTTATAAATATCTTTTCGGCCACTTGTGGGACAAGTCGTGAGTTCGATTCTTTGGAGGAATGAAGTATCTAATATTTTAATTTCATCGTTCTGTTAACGAGACAAATCGAGTTCCATCACTCAACACGCTATGCCTCCAGTTTTCGGCGGAAAGTGGAGATCGAAAGTATCTTAATGGGAACTGACTGCTACATGCGGATTACAGCTGAAGCTAAAAATAGTCGTTTTATTTAATTCATGATAAATGACTGTGATTAGATGACGGCATAAATTTTGCGTCGTACATTTAAAATTAGGGGGAAAGAAACGCTATTAAGAAAAAAGGTATTAAAAAGATGGAGAAATAAATGTATTTCATAATCTTTGCCAGATATTGTACGGTCAGCATCAAAACAAATTAATATACTCGAGGACGTCACGGTACAGCGGCACAATATCTGCCTATAAATGAACAGTTATGGGTTTAATTGCCACTTGGAAAGTGAATTATTTTCATTTCCTCGGTGTTGAATTCTGCCACTCATAAATTAGACGGTTAGTAGGGTACGACGGAGTGTTGACACTAGGTTGGCACATAACAGTAGGTTCCCTATATCTAAGTATCTCATTTGGTGCGGGATACAGCGTGATTTTTTTGCGTGAAAGACTTGAAATTTACAATCACCCAAAGACATATATGCTAAAATTATTAGGTATACTAAAATTTATAACAAAAATTATTTCTTTTTTTCTTCTCTTTTACTTCAAGCTGCAACCCGCTTAAGTTAATTCTGTTGCTAATTTTCCGTAAAATAAGTAAACCCATACACGTCATGCTTCAGTCGCACACTTGTTCTTCTGTGCCACGACGGTCCCTAAAAAAAAATACCGAAATATCGTATTCCAAATATTTTCCTCAGTATGTCACCATAATTCGCCTCCATTTCGATATCATGTTAATAAAAAGAATATAATGAAGTGAATATGGTTCAATCGCTTCTCAACTTTCTATCGATATCGAAATCTAATCGGAACTTTGAGAAACTAGTAACTTGGTTATACAAGTTGTTGTTACTCGAGCTGAGCTTTGTTTTTATATGAAAATATGTATTGGTCAAACATTATTGTAAGTTTTCGTTGACTAATTGGACTTATGAATAGAATGTAATGAATTTTGTGTTTAGATTTTTATGAATGTTTAGCGTTTTTTATAGTTATCAGTTTCACACTGTATTCTGAATACAGCAGGTTAGGCAGCGGGAAGTTAAGACACTCCGTTCCCCATTTTTCGCCGTATTCTAAAAGCAATTCGTGTTGAGTGACGCAATTCAACACCGCGAAAAAATGAAAATATAATATGTAAATAAATATTTCATTTTCTCGAGTGGCGATCAAACCTACAACCAGTCGCATTTACAGTCACACACTTGTGCTTCTGCACCACCACTGGCCTCGTTTTTTATTAAGACAGAAATAATGTAGTCACATAATATCGGTTCGATCTCCACTCAATGGAATGACTTGATGTGATAACGTCTTATATGCTGATGAACGCTGGCTCCAAGCATAAGAAAGCATGATTCATTGTTACGTTCAGCCTGAGCCGATCGTGCGAGGGAGAGCGCGGAACAAAGCAAAGCGAGTATTACGATCGGTTATTTAATCAATCTGTATAATTTAAGTAGAAAATATTTAAGTAAAAAGCTTCACGCTGTATCCCGCATACAGCAGAGGTAACCTAGGCAGAGGGAACCTAGTGTTAAGACACTTCGTTCCCCACTTTCTGCCGAATTGAAATATTTAAGTTAACGAGTGCAAGTAAATGTTAATTTAGGGGAAAAAATGTAAATTTTAATTAACTGTTTCTTTTTATTGTATAGTCAGTGATAATAATTAAATTCAATTCATAAAAGTATGAAATTTTGTTCAATCTTTATTTTAACGACATCACGGAAAAGTAAAATTAAAAATACAAAAGGCGGCATTGTGCCACGATACTCAGAATAGTATGTATCAAATTCGTGCACTACGTTCTCTCTAAGAGAGACTTAAGGTTATTAACTTAAGTAAGTTGTATGTCCCGTTGACCTACAATCCTGAAATACTTGGCCAGTTTTTTGTCAAGAAGTGCTTTTGTCAACGTTGAATTTCTTAGCCAAAAAAATATAATTACATGAACAAAATAGTTAAAAGCTTAGTAAAGTAAAACTATTATATGCTCAGTTTTGAGTATTTGGTGAGTAAAGGAAATTATAACACGAGTGACATTTTTCTTTATTATATTTATTATTCACTAGCCGGCACCCGCAACTTTGTTCCTTTCAATAAATTTTTTATCCCCTTCTTTCATTAACTAACCTATAAGCCAAATTTCAACTTTCTCTAACTCCAATCAATTACTCAATAACGAAAAAGTTTTAGTTACAGATTTAAAAAGACTTGACAGCAATGCATTGCGTGTTGAGTGGCGGAACTCAACGCCGCGCTTTGCCTCGACACCAGAGTGAAGAAATGAAAATATAAATAAATAAATTAGCTTCACGCTGTATCCCGTACACAGCAGGGTAGGTAGAGGGAACCTAGTGTTAAGACACTCCGTACCCTACTTTCCGCCGAGTTCTGGAGGCATTACGTGTTGAGTGGCGGAACTCAACACCGCGCTTCGACTCGACACCAGAGCGAAAAAAATGAAAACATAAATGTAAATAAATATTTTAATTCTTCGATTGGGGATCGAACCCACAACCAGTCGATTTTACAGTTGAAATACAGTCACACTTTGTGCCCCTGCACCACAGCTGGTCTTATACACTCCCAAAAATGACTTTGCCAACGAATTTAAGGAACAAAAGCTACTCCAACGAGTCACGCCCGAACAATCACTACAATATAACTTAAAGTAAACTTCTATTTCACTTCCACTCAAAACTACTTATTGTTTTGTAGAACACTGAACTTTTCACAATAGCATACACAATTACATCTGCGTCAGCATCCGTACCTGTACCATTATAATATAATGTGCTTTGTGGTACAAGTCATGTGAGATAGAGATAGAGGTAGAGATGTGGAAGAAGCTTAAAAAGGCAATCATGTCACAGGAGGCGTGTGACTGTGAATGGGACAGGTTGTGGGTTCGTTTTCCTCTCGAGGACATAAAATATATTATAATTTCATTTCTTTGCTCTAGTTTAGATACGAGCATGATGTTGGAAAAAATATCATTTTGTTTTTGAATATAATATACCAGTGCTTTTTGTACTTTTTTTATTAATATGTTAAATTTTATTCTATGTTGGTGTTTATATTTTAAATTATATTTAAACAATATACTTACCAAACTATTTTGTGTAGAATACTGTAGTTGGCAATGTTTTAACTGCGCCACGAAGGCTTTGTTCAACACAGTACATTTGAAAACTTTGCTAAGATTCTCAGATCTCATAGTAAAAAAAAACCTTGAATTTTTAAACTTACTAAGAGTTTTTTATTTCTTTAAAAAAATCAATATCCCATACAAACTTATATAACTTAATTTACTTACTTATGAATTTTTCAAAAAAAATTTTCGTAGTGCTCACTATACATAAATATTGATTATAAGTTTAGATTATGGGCTGTATGAGCCAGTCCTATACTACGGCACACGGTGATCCGGCCTAGAATAGGATCATCCTGGTACTGGTAAGAGGCGACTAAAGTACGTGTGGTAGAGTCACGTCGCCAGCAATGGCAACACGCATGGGCAGACTCGACCGGATCATTACCACCCCCGGCATTTAAAACCGGCGTGAAATAGTGGCTTTATGTCACTGCGTTTCGCATCAAGTAATACCGGGCCCCGGTGCCCAACCCACCTTAAAGGCAGGCAACGCACCTGTAGCTCCTGTTTCTGGTGTTGCGCACAGGGTCGTGGGCGGCGGTGATCACTTACCATCAGGTGACCCGCACGCTCGTTTGCCTTGTCTTTTCCAAAAAAAAAATAGCTTCACGCTGTATTCCACTGTAAATATAGCAGAGTAAGCAGAGGAAACCCGTGTGAATGATATAATGAAAATATAATGTATCTTATTTCCTCAGGTGGGAATTGAACCCATACTCTATCGTGTTTACAGTAGCACGCTTGTACCCCAGCGCCACGACAGGCCTCAGTACACAACAACTCTATAAAGCATAGCTATAGAAGATGTCCGTCACTATTGTAAGATTAAAATGTTTACTATTCTTGTATGTTATTTAAAATACTACTATCCAAGTACTTCTGAATAAATTTTGTTCCCTCTGGCAATTTAATTCCCTTAATGAAGAAACAGAGCCACAATTTCGTGAAAACTGAAAATAGTTCGTTCCAAGTTAAGTAACAAGAAGAATTATTTATAGTTTTGTTTCATCAATCTCTGAATTGTTGAGTCCAAAAGGAATGCATTTGTTTTCTTTTTAATTCTTTTAATGATGTAACGGTCAACTTCTACTCTGGAACTCAACACTGCATTATGTTCTGATAACGATAAAAAATATCATGTAACGTGGGATGACGCATTCGAAATGAGAAAAGAAAATTATACTTTTTATATAATCTAAAATACACTTTATCAACCATTAAAAATGTATAAATTTTTAATGATAAATTTTCAAGGCAAGACGAGGCCTTAAAAATCAACGTGGCCTATAAATACTTTAAGGAGGAGAGAGAAAAATTATGAAACTTCAACTAGTCAGTGTCTGTAAAACCGACTGGTTGTGGGTTCGATCCCCGCTCGAGGAGACGAAATATTTGCTTAAATTTATATTTCCATTTTCTTCGCTCTGGTGTCGAGGGAAAAGCGCGGCGTTGAGTTCTGCCACTCAACACGCAATGCCTCCAGAATTCGGCAAAAAGTGGGGAACGGAGTGTCTTATGATGCTAGGTTCGTGAAGCGTGAAGCTGATTGATTGATTGATAAAACTTCAAAAAGTAGGAGATTCTCAATTAAATGCTTTTTTTTCTACTTTCTATCCTACAGCTTCTAACTTAGACCATCCACTTTCATTCCCATTTGCTTATCAACTGCGTTCGCTGGCGTTTCATTGGATGGCATTTAGTATCGTATGTCACTGCCGTCGTTATGTCTGGCAAAGGTTAGATTGCTTTGTAAATAACATAGATTTAACTTCGCTGTGACATTTAGTTTTCTATTTTAAACTTTTGTAATTATATTTATTATTTAAGTGTAGTATGAGAGAAGCTGAGTTTGCTTCTGGTCGAATTGTAAACGAATTTAAGAAATGTTAAACTATATGTATGTTCGTTTTTGCTTATTTCTTTTAGCGGAGTAGGCAGAGTGAACCTGGAAGCTAGTGTTAAAATACTTCGTTCCCATTAAGACACTTCTCTCGCCGCTCCGCTGAATTCTGGAGGTAGTGTTGAGTGGCGAAACTCAACACCGCATTTTGCCTCGTTGTCAAAGCGAGGAAATGAAAATATTAAATACTTAATTTCTTCCAGTGAAAATCGAATTCAAAACCTTCTTACGAGAAAAAGAAAATGGAAATAATTAATTACTAAGAGTGGGAATCGAATCAACAACCATCGCACTTATAGTCAAACACTGTGTCACGATGGTTATTGTTCTATTTATATAAACAAAAAAATATCTTTCACGTGCATATTATCATTCAACTCAACTCGATATTAACACAGAATATACTTTAAGATTTCTTAAGTTATTCTGAGTGGAAACTTAGCGCCTGCATCAAGGCCTATCTGTTTTAATTACATAATTTGAACTAAAATATGCTAAGATTAGAAAGCTTCTTCTCCCTCACTGTTTAGTGGTACGTAGGTATAAACATTTTAAGGTTATAGGTTCAATATTTTGTCGATGTTATATGTATATGAGAGGTTTATAATAATTTGAAAATAGTTAAATTCTTAAGCTAAAGCTTGAATTTGTATTGAAAAACACATTATATAAGAAATAATATATTATCATAAAGTTGAAACCGTTGTGACTCAGCGGCTCAACGGCTGCATGTAAATGACATGATTGTGAATGCGATCCTCGAAGGGGAATACATTTTTAAGGTCAACAACGTCTTTCTTTTAGCTCCACGCTCCTGCACATAGCAGGTTAGGTAAAGGGAACCTGGGAACCTAATTTTAAGGTCAACACAGACAAAGTTGCGAGTGACTAACTGTATTTCCATAAAAACTTACATAACTAACTCGTTTTGACAAATTAAAAAAAATCCTGTACATTCGATATTTTTACTAGAAACTAGCATCTCAAGCAAAAAAGGTTATATTTTTATAGTTTTCCTTATAGACAATTGTAATTGACCTCACGTTTCTGATCTCATTTTTTGACGATTCGACAGCCTTTCAACAAGATTAAGGTATCACTCCTTCATGTATTTTATACAGAATAAAAATGTCATTTGAGAACAAGGAAAGCTTTTGCGGAATATAAATATTTTTTTATATCTTCATGCTATTCTACTTATAAATCAAGATAGATAAAAGAAACGTAGTGGTAAGACACTCCCGATATTCTGCCCAAATTTAGCGACATTTCGTCTTAAGGGACGGAAATATGTATTTTTTTTATTGTTTTTATAATTTAACGCTATATCCCACATAAATCAAAGTAGGCATAGGATAATTCTAAATATAAGTTAAGATAAATCTAGTGTCAAAATACTTCCGTTTCCCACTTTCTGTCGGTTTCTGGAGGTATTGCGCGTGACACATTACCAGAGCCGAGTCCCGAACCCACACCCCCTACGCCTGCGCACCGATATATATATATATATATATATATATATATATATATATATATATATATATATATATATATATATATATATATATATATATATGAAAAAATAATCCATAACCTTCGTCTTTAGTCATATAATTATATAACATGTCATATCATTTACTGTGATAGCTTATCACAATACATGATAGGTTCATTAGTAACAAAGACAATTATTTATGGAACACAGAATTTCATTCACAGATAGATAAGTATCTACAGAACCTCCATTCAATTGTCTTTCATCCATTATTGGGATTTAATTACACAAATCGAACATCAAACCCTGATCTTCTTGATAAGATATCAGGGTACTAGGCCTAGAGTCATGTGGCTATATTAGGAACGTGGCCTTATCTGTTATAAAGGGAAACATTTGTTCTCGTATTATTACATTTATTTTCTTTTTTACATTAATATGAAGCTTCTCCAGTATCTAGCTGAACAGATAGAGTGAACCTATCACGTGTGCTCCGCCAGGCTCCGGAGCCCAAACCACCTTACAGGCAGGCAACGCACCTGCAGCTCCTCTGGTGTTGCACTGGGTCGTGGGCGGCGGTGATCACTTACCATCAGGTGACCCGAACGCTCGTTTGCCTTGTCTTTTCCATAAAAAAAAAAAGTGTATGAGACACTTTGTTCTCCGCTTTCTACCTTGATTAGAAACAACCTTAACGTTGCCCAAATTAAAATAAATTTTATTATATATACGAGTCGAAAGTATATGTATTAGCAGGTACTGTTTATTTCTAAATAGAAATATTAGCTTCTTGAATGATAAATAAGAGCTTTTAATTCCATACATTACATGCTTCTCTCAGATGGAATATTAAATCGCAAAAGTAAGCTTTAGTCTAATAATATGTTAAGCAATGTGGATATTTAGGAACGTGGCTTCGTTGGCTTCGTAGAGAAACACGTGTTGTTGGAATATTGTATTTGGAATTAAATTTATTATATTTGTAGAGTAACAATATGTTCGAGCTTATTTAAAACTAGCGGCCTGCTCGTGGCTTTGCCCGCTTGAATTACAGGATTATTCATTTAAGAAATATATATATTACAAACAGCCTTAATTATTAATTAATTCATTTGGATAAGTACTCACGATATTATTTGTAAAATAACTTATCTAGCTCCTGTACAGTTTTTAAATTAGTTACATATATTATTAGTTAAATATATAATTGGTATACAGAATATACATAGAAAGCACGTATGACGAATGGAGATACACCAAAAGAATAACTAATTAAGTTTTTTTTTTTAAACATTTTGTGTTATTCCACACTTAGGAAAGAAAAATACTTATTTAGAAAACATGATGAATGCATGGCTTAGTGGGAGCGCCTGGTCGGTTTCCAGGAGGCGCGGGTTCGAGTCCCGCTGCGTTCAAATTTTTATACGTTTTCTAAATAAGTTGTCATTTTGTATCAAATGAAGTACAGATTAAAATTTGTACCTAATGGTTTTTTTTCTATGACACAAATACAATAAATATTCAATTTTTGAAAAATAATTTTGGAATTTTCCTTTATACGTGCCGTAAATTTTAACTTCTTAACAAATTTCGTAATTGTATATCAACGGGAATTATCCTATAGTTATGATAGAAAATGCGCCAAAAAACGAAGCATAAACCCTCATATTTCATCGTCATTTGATTGCGATGATTTAGAAGATAGATTTTTTGTGCTCTAAGGGAATATAGACTTGAACATTGAGGTATCTAACCTTTAACTGATCTTGTACAAAATAGTCTTGACAAACGGACAGATGGACAAACAACAAAGTTATCTTATAAGTATTTTGAAGTACATACATGCAACATACAGGTGCAAAAGCAATGTCGGTACGTGACGCTTGTAAGTTATGAAATAATACTGCGGGATATTTTTATAAACAGTGTCAGAGCATTTTTTTCTTGAGACACAATTTTTTAGAGGTTGCTCCCAAAAGTTAAATATTTTATACGTTTCTTAAAAAAATATAAATAACATAAACGAACGAACGGACTGAAGAACCTATTCAAAATATTTCTTTGAAAATTAAGTCATTCTTTATCACTGTTATTTAACATAATTACGAATTAAGCTAGACTGTTACGAACCTTACCTACTATTTTTGTCAATAGATAGCATTACTTGTATCGATTTTTTACTATCTCAAATATTAACTTCTTGAAAACTTAAATACTTATATCTTTTGATAGAGTGAAGCGATTACAATGAAATAAACACTAAAAGCTACTTTGATTTATTTGTAATTTTTATGTATAAAAGTTGCTTAAATTTATTGTGTATTTTTTACGTGATACGTGTTTACATAAACAGACAAACAGACAAACAGACAAAAATTCCAAAAATGTTGGAAATGGATTCTGTTAATTATCCTTTAACACCCTGTCTAATTTTTTTTAAAATATTTTCAATGTACAGAAACGACTTTTCTACAGATTTATTATAAGTATAGATAACCAGGCCAGGCTCAGGCAGATTGTGGCGCAGGAGCACAGTGTGACTGTAAATGCGACTGGTTGTGGGTTTGATCCCCAGTCGAGGAAATGAAATATTTATTTAAATTAATATATCTATTTCTTCGCTCTGGTTTCGAGGCAAAGTGCGGCGTTGACTTCCACTACTCAACACGCAATGCCTCCAGAATTTGGCGGAAAACAGAGAACATAGTGTCTAAACACTAGATTCTCTCTACCCACTCTGCTGTGACTAAAATTTAAGGAATAAAGATTTGCTTTAAGCTCTATCTCGCACATTGCTGGGTAGGCAGAAAGACTTTAAGAACATAGTGTTAAGACATTCCGTCCTTGAAAAATATTTATATAATACCAATATTACGACTTTTTAAGACAGTATCTTGATATCAAAGAGACTGTATGCAAGACATTTAATGTTGGATTGCAGGTATTCAAATCTACATATGTAACGAACTTGAAGTAATACATATTTGACTTCCCAATTATGCTACAGTAAGAGATACAATATCTCATGAGTTCTGTTGTGTGTCACGGTATATTATGTCTCAAACAAATACTGAAAAACTGGCTGATTTTTTTAGCAACATCCTGTATTCGTCGCATATGGTACGGTAGGTAAAGGGAATCTAATGTTAAGATACTGTCGTTTTACTTGTCTGGCAAGTGTCTTAATGGGAACAAGGTGTCTTAACACTATGTTCTTAAAGTTCTTCTGCCTACCCAGCAATGTTCGAGATAGAGCGTAAAGCAAAAAATCTTTATTCCCTATATTTCAATCATATAGGGTGTGGATTGAATTTTTCAATACTACTTTTCACACTTTGTGCCGCTGCGCCACCAGTCGTGCCGCAGCGGCACAAAGTGTGAGTGTAAAACCGAGTGATTGTTGGTTCGATCCCCACTCGAGGTGATATATTTAATTAAATTTATATTTCTATTTCTTCGCTCTGGTGTCGAGGCAAAGCGCGGCGTTGAGTTCTTCCACTCAACACGCAATGCCTCCAGAATTCGGCAGAAAGTGGGGAACGGAGTGTCTTAACACCAGGTTCCCTCTGCCTACCCTGCAGTGTGCGGGGATAAAGCATGAAGCTGAAAAAAAAAATAATAACATTTCATACTACTTTAATACTAAACTGGTTCGTACAATGTTACGCCCTAGAGACGTGTGTGACCTCGCATGGCAAGGTAACATCAAGATACATAAATGTATGTCAAGAATTCACAAAATCTTGATATTTAAGATATTTTTGATATTATTTTTAAATAGTAACTTTTGTATTATATTAATATTTTAATTATTTAATGCATTGTGTTGGTTGTGTGAAGTTACAGGTTTTTTGTTTAAATTAGTAATAGTTCAATTTAATATAAGAATTTATCTTCACCCTGTTTCTTGCATATAGGAGAGGCTATGTTGCCAAGTTTTACTATGGAAACAAAGTGTCTTAAACCTTTAAGATACTCTGTCCCATATGGACACTTTTGCTTTCTACTTTTGTACTTTGTAAGAATTGAAACTTCTCTTTAATTATGGTTTTATGGTCCTTTTTTGAAAATTTACAATTACTATTTATGTCCTATAATATCGATATTTTTCTATTCAATATATTATGTGCACCTGGTTTTAAAATTTAAATTGGAAATTTATCATTACTGCTATAGGAATCAGTTATGGTGTATGGGCATAAGCGTGCCACTGTCAACCCGACAAGTTGTGGGTTCGATTTTTTTACACTCGAGGAAATGAATATTTAATATTTTTATTTCTTCGTTTTAGTAACAAGGCTAAGGGCAGCATAGAGTTCCACTACTCAGCATGCAGTGCCTATAATCTGTAACTGTGGTAAACGAATAAATTAATAACTAAACTCTCACATAAAAACACGTGAAAATCAACCACCAAAGTAAGAAAAAATATATTTGTCAAAAAAGAAAAAACAACTTTATAACATTTGGTGTTATCAAATGAACGATTTATCACACATTTGTAAATCCGATTTTCTTTCACACATTTCGTATATGGGAAACATTGTTAGATTTATATTCCACGCTGAGATCTCAAGTGGTACAAAATTATTCATGCATGATGAAGCTTTTAAAAATATACGCGTTATTAAATATTATATAAGTAATTTTTTATATGAAGCTGTCGTAAAGTGTGGTTGTTATTGTAGTGGTTATGGATTCGAGTCCAATTTGGGGTGATGAACCATTTTTGTTATTATGGCTTTGGTAGCAAAACAAACAGCGGCGTTGAGATCCGCCATGTAAGTCACAATTGAAATTTGGGCAGAAAGCGAGAGACGGAGTATCTTAGCACTAGGTTACTTCTGCCTACTCTGTCATATTCGGGTACAGCGTGAAGTTAAAAATATATATTTTAAAGTCCTCGTATTTAAAATTATATAATTAATATATTAATAAAATAATATAATTTACCTATAGACCTAGAAATTATAAAATTCTGTAATGTTTATTGTTTGCATCATCCAAATCTGGAATCCATTACGTTTATTCTTAAAAGTAAATAATAATAATTTAATGTATCCCGCACACAGCAGAGTAGGCAGAGGGAACCTAGTGTTGACACTCCGTCCCCCACTTTCCGCCAATTCCTGGGGGCATTGCGTGTTGAGTGGCGGAACTCAACGCCGCGCTTTCCCCTCGAAACCAGAGCGAAGAAATGAAAATATAAACGTAAATAAATATTTAATCTCCTCGAGTGGGGATTGAACCCTTAACCAATCGATTTACAGGCACACTTTGTGCTCCTGCGCCACGACTGGCCTTCTTAATATTCTCCAGCATTATTTATATTTCCACATAATATCTCTAAGGGAGGCTCTCGTATAAAGTCATGGGAATAAGCACGTGCGTGGGACGGTTGTCAACGCGTGGTATTGAATGGTAATTTGAGACAATTTGTGAATTCTGTATTATTTTTGTATATTCTGTTGTTTTACGTTCGAATTCTTTGGTATGTTTTGCTAATAATTTAAATATTTTGTTTTTTTAGGCTAAAGATGGTTATGATATGATATGTATTTTATCTTTATTTTTTATGTAATGTTGAGGCCAATCGTGGCGCAGGGGCACAAGCGTGGCTTATGACTGTAGATGACACGTTGTGTATTCGATTCCCTCTCGAAGGAATTACATATTCAATATTTTCATAGCTTCGCTTTGGTATCGGGGCAGAATGCGTTGTTGAGTTCCGCCCCTCAACACACAATGTCTCGAGAATTAGGTGGAGAGCGGGGAACGGAATGTCTTAACACAAGGTTCCCTCTGCCTACCCTGCTGTTTGCGGGATAAAATATGAAGCTGATTTTTACCCAAAAACAAATAAATTAAAATCTTTGATAAAATCACAAAGCTTCAATATCATCATTTTCAAAATATAAAACCGAGCATTGCGACCTCGAGTCAAATGATCTGTAAACGCGATGGGAAAATGAATCGACCTAATGTTGTGTTTTAAATTATTATTCCATATAAAATATTAATATTTTTTTTGCAATAATGCAAATACTAAATGCTGAATCTATAGCTGAGACTGTAAAACCGACTCGTTGTGGGTTCGATCCCAGTCGAGGAGATGAAATATTTCCTTAAATTTATATTTCCATTTCTTCGCTCTGGTGTCCAAGACAAGCGCGGCGTTGAGTTCTGCCACTCAACACGCAATGCCTCCAGATTCGGCAGAAAGTGGGGAACGGAGTGTTTTAACACTAGGTTCCCTTTGCCTACCCTGCAGTGTGTGGGATACAGCGTGAAGCTGATTTATCTTTTTATTTACTATCTATATGGTTTTTTCAATTTCACATGTTTCTATTTTGGAACGAACAAGTTAGACAGAGAATACTCAGTGTCAAGACACTCCTTTCTCGACTTTATATCTGAAGTCTTGTCATTGCATGTTGAGTGGCGTGGAGCTACCTGAAGATCCATTTACTACGTATGTACAAATATATAGCAAATATACAAGCCTTCTCAACAGTGGTGAAACGTCTGACTGCAGCCGCGATGATTGTGGATTTGAATACTATTACGGGGAGTAATTAAAATAAAATTTTATTTATTTCCTCCTTTGATAGGATAAATCGCAACGTTAAGTTCCACGAATTAACAAGTAACATATAATTGTATCCCGCACACAGCAGCGTAGGCAAAGAAACCTAGTGTTAAGACACTCCGTTCCCTACTTTCCGCCGAAGTAACATGTACACAATATATAACAGGATCTTCAACGCTATTTATGATTGCCTTAGAATTTTTTTATTTGAAATTACCAATTTGCAAGCAACAATTGTGTTTCATAAATAATTGTTCTATAACTTCAAAGAACTTCACTACAATAGTACCTAAGTAGATGTCAGTTATTTGAACTGACTGACACGCCCGATTTATTTTTAGAAAATCAATATGCATATATTGTTAAAAGCTTGTGGTATGTAAGTGATCTAAATATACAATTTAAATATCGAATACACAAGATTATTCTTTTTCAAATTGTATTTATGTTTACATATGTATAAAAATATGATATATTACGTTTTCAGATATCTTTTGCATTAGTAAATCTCGAGCCTATATTCCACACTTGATTCCGCTTGCAACGTAGGCAGAAAACAACGAGTGTCAAGACACTTCGTTCTATTTTTGTAATAAAATTGACATATATATATATTGGTATTAGATAAAATTGTAAAATAGTTTTTTTAGCTTCACGCTGTAACCAGCACATAGCAAGGCACTGAACGTAGTGTTAAGACAATCTGTTCTCATTCAGACAATTACTTTCCCCCCTTTACACCAACTAGTGTATTTTTTAGTAACGTTGATTTAAAAGTGTAACATAACGGCATATATTAGCCGTTACATTATAATTTTTAATTTTTAACTTAACTTTGCATAAAAAAGTTAAATATTGATAATTTTTCGTCTGCATGGTTTGGGCTTATCTTTAAAAGGAAAGCTCTGACAAGCTTTTTACGAGGAGCGTAAGCTTTATAGCGGATGGAACAGAATTGATGAAAAACACGCTGGGATTATTTCTGGCTAAGATCGTGATCGATGTAAGTCACAAAATGTGGTGAAGAAAAATACAAAGTAAAATAAAAAAAAGGTACATTTAAAAATATGAAAAAAATACTCTTCTGACGGTGGGAATAGGATCCAGGCCATCGTTGTCTAGGGCTCCAGAAAGGATAACCTCATAATACTGTCTTGTGCATCCGGTTCTTGATTAAACAGCTAAGCGAAAACATCTTATTATGTATTTATATGTTATTATTTTGTTTCTCTTTCATTGTAGAGGCAGCTTAGATGATACAATAACGTTTTACTGTGACGCATCAGCTGCGATCTATCTATAGGTAGCAACTATAGAAATTATGGAAAACGAAATTGAGACTTCGACCATCCAAACTCCATACAATAGATACCATACCAAATGAAGTTTGGATAATCTGGCAACTTGACTATTAAGCAAGATTAAAAGCATCTCTTTCAAACCTCAAATGGAATACTTGATGGACGTACCAACTACTAGCTAGCTCTCCACAAAATGGCGTATTGTCCCAGGTACAACATTAGTGTGATCAGCAAGGATTTCTAGAGTTGTGCACCGATTTCTCCATCACGAGAAGTTCGTTAGTGATCCTCATTATTACAAAGATTGAGCACTTCCACTCTTCAGAGGACAGGTTTGGCTATATTCTGCTAGCGATATAGGCAAGCCAGAGGCAATGAATAGATTTTAATTCTTCTCTGCATATTTCGGACTCGTAGGACTCGAATTGTACTCCTTTTTATTATTATGTGTATCTTTACTTGAGGATATCCGGTTCTAAAGAACTCTGTGTTTGGTCTGCTTAAGGGCACAGGACCGACACGTAGCGGCCGCTTAGAGAATTAAAAAATATTTTGCTATGATGCATTAGCCGGGATCAATCTCTGAGTAATCTTTAAATATCCAGAGGTGGTCGTCGGAGAAACTGAACTGGGACTCTGAATGGAGCTCGTGTGGACTGAGAAACTAAATTATTCCTTACAAATCGGCCTAATATCTTGACCGTTTCCATCGTGGTTGGTTTTATAAATATATAGTAAAATTGTATATACGTGTACCCATCTCCTTTCTTTCTCCGGCCATTAAGTCCTAAACTTCCTTTATATATTATATACATTTATAATAATTTCACCCGGTTATTCAACTTTCTTACACGCACTATCCTAAGCTTTATAGACTAAGTTCGTATGCTTCTGTACCAGGCACAGTTTATATGGCCTTAAATCATACGATTTTGATCGCGTCACGCAGAAAAAATCAACCTAAAGTATGAGAATATGCTTCTATGATATCTATTTTTCGTTTTTTATTAGTATATTGATTGACTTATGATTTATTGGATACTCTGACAGTCGACGATATTGTGGCTCATTTTATTTAAGGATGGATGTACATTTTAAATGTCCGTATTTTTATTTATTTATTTTATATTAGTCTACATAGCTAAAAGAAAAATATTTTAAATAACGCATGAAAAATTGATCATAGCGAGACTATAACCCTCTTCAAAGTCTCGGGGTTAAAAGTCTCGGGGGAATGATAATATGTATTTATGTAAGTTTCCCTGTTCTGGTAAATAAAACGCGCCGTTGAAATATATAGCTTGTTAAAAAATCCTCAAAAATCGAGCGGTAAAATTAGCAAGCAAGCGGGAAAAAGCGTAAAACAGTTTTTTTTTTACCATATTACTTAAAAGTATATTGTGTTAGAGAAAAGTATATTTTGTGAGAGGCTAATCGTGGCGCAGGGGCCCAAAGTGTGACTATAAAACCAACTGGTTGTGGGTTCGATCCCCACTCGAGGAGATGAAATATTTTCTTAAATTTATATTTCTATTTCTTCGTTCTGATGTCGAGGACAAGCGCGGCGTTGAGTTCTGTAACTCAACATGCAATGCCTCCGGAATTCGGCAGAACGTGGGGAACGGAGTGCCTTAACACTAGGTTCCTCTATAGTGTTAGACTTAAAAGTGTACTGTAAATCTATAATGCTCTTCAATCTACAAAACCTTAATAACTCTTCTTCTCATAATAATTGTATATAAAACTCGTATAACACATAAAATAATAATAACCCATAAAGTACACATAAAGGCGGCGTTAAAGAATAACGATCAAAGTTTAATTACCTCCTTATACCCATAAGGTAATATAAGGGTATTACAAAATATTAATAAGGGAAAGTTAGAAAATAATTTCATATGAACTTTTATAAGAAAGTATTTTCTAATTTTCCCTTATTTTTTTTTCAGCTTCACGCTGTTTCCCGCATGTAGCTGGGTAGGCAGAAGCAGCCTAGTGTTAAGAAACTCTGCTTCTCACCTTTCGCCCTTTCGCTTTCGGCATCGAACCCGCAAAAACGTGAAGCTGTCACGTTGTATCCCGCACGTTCTCCACTTTCCATCGCATTTTGTTTTGAGTATCGGAACAAAACGTTTTTGCCTCGGTACCCGACCGAAGAAAGAAATATACTAATAAATAATAACTCATTCCCCTGAGTAAAAAATCGAATCTACAACCGCCGCGCTACAGCCAAACGCTTGTGCCGCTGCGCCACGACGACTTCATGATTGTATTTCTAAGAAAACATATCCTTTATAGGATAACAGTGCTCTAGGCGCGATTATTATGTCAGTCAACTTGGAATTTCGGATTTAATACGTCACGAAAATAGCTGGAGCTTCCACGTGGGAAGTCCGTGTACCTATTGAATGCGAGGAATTTACTATGAGTTGAGAAACAAAGTTACTTTGATATAGTATGTGGGTATATGAAAGTGCTCTAGTTAATAATTTTACCTTAAATAACTATGTTTTTTAGCTTCATGCAATATCATGCACAAAGAGTGGTTAGAGGGTATCTGGGAACCTAATTTTATGACACTTCCGTTCCGGGGGAACGGAAGTGTCATAATTTTTGCCTAATTTTCGGGATATTGCGTTTTCAGTGGCGGAACTCATTGGTGACTATTTAATAAGTGTATTATTTTTCACAGCTAATAATTAATGCATTTTTTTTGTATTAATAATTGAAAAGGGTCTATATATCAGGAAAAATATCCTATTGTAGTATTTTACTTATGTTATTTGTAAAAAAACTTTTATGGCAATAAAATGAAGACATTGCTCGATTAGGGACATTTTCAGTCCTGCTAGTCACAATGACTTAAAACCGGATGGAAAGTGGGAAACATAGTGTCTTGACACTAAATTTTATCTGCTTTCCTTGCTATGTGGGAAAAAGTAGTACTTAAACCTCTCATTATCCTGATAGTATCCATTTCCATATCTCAATTAATCAAATAAAAAAATATGCTGTAACTTTAATAAAGCATTTTCCAGTTAAAATATTAATATAAACGAGGATAAATATAAACAAGGAGAGTGACTCCGGGATATTGATAAATATAAACAAGGAGAGTGACTCCTTCGTGGCTTCGTGGCTTCGTGCGTGATTGTAAACGCTAGGGTTGTGTGTTCGATTCACATTAATGCAACTTAATTAGTTCCATTTTCCTCGCTCTGGTAATAAAGAGTGCCGTTGAGTTCCTGCATTCTATATGCAATATCTCTAAAATTAGACGGAAAGAAGCTTACTAATTCTATACTAACACTACTACACCTTTGCCCTACCCTGTACCCTTCGCGTACCCTGTTATACAGGAAAAGATATGAAGAATCGTTTTTATAAGCAAATTCAATTCCCCACTCGTCATTGGGGAATTTGGGAACAAACAATGATATTATGAGGGGAAATCGTAAACAAAATCGACAGTCAATAAAAGGATCACCTGTCGCAATAAAAAACAATTTCACTTTGACAAAACAAAGGCTAGTGATATATATATATATATATATATATATATATATATATATATATATATATATATATATATATATATATATATATATATATATATATATATATATATATATATATATATATATATATATAATTTCCCCAGGGGTGCCAACAAAATTAATCATTCGTGTCAAGGGAAATCGACTATTCAAACGTGGAACGGAAACTTTTAGCGGAAATATTTTCAAGGTTGCTCTCTATATATGTTTATATGGATACTAATATTATATGGATACTAATATTATAAAGCTGAAGAGATCGTTTGGTTGTTCGGCTGTTCTTGCTAATCTCAGGAACTACTGATTCGAATTGAAATATGTCGAGATTTTGTGTTAAGAAAATCTTTCTTTTTTTATCTTTACTCTGTATCCCACTTACAGGTAGGCAGGAACAGACTTGTATTGAGACGAAGCGAAGACAGACTGACAGACAGAGTGAAGAAATGAAAATATTCATTACTAGTGGGCGCGCGCCGCTTCGCCCGCTTATTTGCACTCTTAGGTGTGAATTAAAAAAAACACGAACGAACACGAAAAACGTGTTCAATAAAAAAAAATTAACAGTTTGAATTTAATTTTATATAAAAATCGGTGGCGATTTAAAGACTTTTCCATATAAACTTTCAATCCCTTATTAGAACCCCTAGGGGGTGAATTTTAAAAAACCATGAAACAGTGAAATATTTTTCAGTCTGAATTTCAAATTTTATAAAAATCGGCGCCGATTTAAAAAAAAAATCCATACAAACTTTCAACCCCTATTTCATCCCTTTAGGTTAAAATATTTCAAAATCCCTTCTTAGTGGATGTCCAGATTACGAAAGTAAACATCTGTCCAAATTTTACGTTTCTACGGACAGCGGTTACGGCTGTGCGTGTCTTACCTCAGTTAGTTGGAACATGACCTTTTATATATATAGATTTAATTTCTTTGAATGAAAGTCGAACCTACAACCTGTCGTGTTTACAGTCACATGCTTGTGCCTCTGCGTCAAGACAGGCCTTATATCTTAAAATGAATAAAATAAGTAAACGAATGTTAAATATTATCTCCATGCTTTGACTGTGTAAATTTGAAGAAATAAAAAGTAATAGGCACAGTTATACATGCTCCAAATAAAATATAACGTTAACTTTATCAAGAAAATTATGTATCTTCCTACAATTCCGTCCCTAAAATGTATTGTTGATTATAAACGTTATACGTGAGTAACATAAGTAAGACAGCACACACAATATAAGGATTGTAATAATATAATATTATTATTCAAAATACGTGCTTACGCTGTATCCCGCAAACAACAGGGTAGGCCAAGGGAACCTAGTTTTAAGACATTCCGTTCCCCACTAAGCACCGAATTTTTTGAGGCATTGTGTGTTGCGTGGCGGAACTCAACGCCGGGTGGTTGGTGCCAGAGCAAAGAAATGAAAATATTAATACTTACATCATTTACTTGAGTAGGGATCGAAGGGGCAACCATCGCGTTACATTGTGGCCCTGCGCCACGACGGCTACACGCAATATGAGGACAGAAATAATATATTATTATTCAAAATACGTGTTCTATCTCCCATCGTTTCTATTTTGCGGATCGTAATATGACAGAGCATGACCTAAGGAGTTTTGAATTTGCACATAAATTTGACGAACGCTACTTTACCTGCGTACTGTGTCCTACTTTATTTATGAATGAGAGGATCGATGGGACAAAATTATTTATATAGATTTAAACACGTGTTTTAGGTGTGACTATAAATGTGTGACTGTAAACGTTACAGGTTGTGGGTTCTATTTCCACTCTAGGAAATTAAATATTTAATAATTTAATTTTCTTGGTCTTGCTTACGAGTCAAAGCGTGATGTGAAAGTTTAGCTACTCAACGCGCGATGTCTTCAGAATTTGGCGGAGTGTCTTATTAGAACGTTCCCACGTTCCTTTTGCCTACCTTGCTATGTGCGGGATACAGCGTGAAGCTAAAAAAATAAAATAAAGGTAATATATATAATACTATCGTGGGGTTTGAAGTGAGTGGGTGTTATCTCACATGGGTAGGTGTTATTTCAAACATGTTATTTTGGGAAATTACCCTTTTACATAAAATTTTATATTTTGATTATTTTGGTCTAGCTACTCAAATTGCAGCAAAGTAGGCAGAAAAAACTTTTCGTATTGACTGGCTGACCTCAAATCAACGCTTTGCATAATTACCAGAGCGAAAAAAAAAATAATTCATACCCTCGAAAAGAAATCGAACCGACAACCATCGTGTGCCGCTGCGCGCCGGCTATTCTAGTGATATATATTTTATATAAAAAATCAGAAATCTAGTAATAATGTAGGAAAGCATAATTTTTTATTTTAAATGTCATTGTTTTATACATACATACATAATGAACACAAGACACGAGTGTCTCGTGTTATAACAATGAGATATAATATCTCGCGTCACGTACAGTCTCTTTGAACCATAACCCAGTGGTACGATACACTAGACTAACTAGGTTGAGTATTATATATTTCTGTACTAATATGACAAAGCTTAAGAGTTGGTTTACTGGAACGCGCTAATCTTGGGAACTTTGTTTTTTTAGCTTAAACTGTTACCCGCACGTAACAGGGTGTACTGAGGTAACTTAGTGTTAGGAACTCTGTTCCCATTATAACACTTCCGTTCCCCACTTTCCGTTAAATTCTAGAGGAAATCGCAAGTTGAGTGTGGCTAAACTCAACATCGCGCTTTGCCTCCTAACCAGAGCGAAAAAATAAAAATATTAAATATTTTATTCCCACGAGTGGGAATCGAGCCCACAGCTTGTCGCGGTTGCTATCCCACACTTATACCCATGATATTGATGCCAGTCGTAGCGACGACGACAAAGCTACCGCCTTTAAGAGCTTTACCGATTTGGAATATGTTGTATGATAACACTACCTGGTCTAATGGAGAAACCACTAGACCAGGTAGGACTAAGTCGCTTGTAAATGCTATTCTACTACTGTGTTTTTTTTAAACTTTATAGTATAAAAAAATAAATCAGCTTCACGCTGTATCTCGCACACTGCCGGGTAGGCAGACGGAACCTAGTGTTAAGACACTCCGTTCCCCACTTTCTGCCGAATTCTGGAGGCATTGCGTGTTGAGTGGCCAAACTCTACGCCGCGCTTGTCCTCGACACCAGAGCGAAGAAATGGAAATATAAAGGAGACTGAAACTATTCCATACATTTTTGGGCCCAGAATGTAAAGATATGAAAATGGTACGATTTAATAGATTTAGGTACATCATTCCCTCCCTGAAAACTATATAAATTTTGGCAATCTGAGAGCTGAGTTATTAGAGATTTGATAAAAGTGAGGTTAAGTTCGCAGCACAATTTCTTGAATATCAACTTCTATAAAATGTGTGATTACTGAGTTGTTTAAGCATTAATGTTTATTATTTATAAATAAAACACATTTTAATGAATATTTTATTCTTCTTCTATTATCTATTATTAAAATGTCATCTAAGAAGTATGCAGGTGGAACTAAATTATTTTGGTATCTAGCCCAACTAAGGTATGGTACCTTATATATATCATACTCATAACATGAGCACAGCAGCCTACCATTCATCTTCCTACAATACAATTGTAGTATTTCATAGCAATAGCTTCCCTTCCTCTACGAAAGCTGTCAACTAAAATGTAACAGAAATATATTTTCCTGCTTATATGTCGGGATTATATCACACCTCTAAGTAACCAGGTTGTGGTGGTTTTCATCGTCTAAAGGTCGTCGGACTAGGGTATTGCAGTATCCATTGAATCCGAAAAAACAAAACAGTATTCGTTGAAAATATCAAACAAACGGGAAAACATTCAAAACGTCGATGCGTTATGACACGGACGTAATGACAGAAGCAAATGTTTTTTTTTAATGTTTTTTATTTAATGGCCTGATTTTGCGATGACAAACAGAAGCAAAAATGCAAAAAATCATTAGACAAGGTGTGATTGTCAATCAGCTGTCACATCTATGATTTTAATCGATTAAGGAACTAAATCTTATTTTTTTTCATTTTTCTCCACTTCCAGAATGTCAATTAATTTATTATTTGCTATTCTAAAAATAAAAAAAAAAATGTAATTTTTTAGATCACATCTCAATTCTTTACGTGACGGCCCAAAAGTTTCATTCTCCTTTATGTAAATATTTCATCTCCTCGAGTGGGGATCGAACCCACAACCAGTTGGTTTTACAGTCACATTTTGTGCCCCTGCGCCTCGACTGGCCTCAACTTTTTATGTTATTATGCCTCGAATATTTGAAAATGATCAAGAAATATTTATATTATAATACGCAATTATCTATTGATATTTTTATATTGATCCAAATATGGCTTCGCCTGTTTAAATTATTTGTTATATTATATCCAATCTTTTTTGTATAGCATTTTCTGACTTTGTGCCAAATTTCATAAATTTAAATGCATTAAAATCGATGCGTATATGCTCGCATTTTTCGATTGCTTTGATTTAGAAGCTTGATTTTTACTGTGCTTCTAAGGACTATATTTGCAGATAGAGAAATATTTTATATTAATTTCATCTATGTATGTACCTCCACGCGATCTCGAGATAAATGATCCTGACAGAGGGATAGACGGACAACAAAGTAATCCTATAAGGTTCCTTTTTTAACCTTTTGAAGTACAGAACACTAAAAACTTGTCATTTAAAACATTTTTTATAATATATAAAACTGGTACCAAAGCTTCGTTCCAACTAGCATTTTTCAAAGGATATTCCTAATATTCTTACCTTTTCAACGATTTCTCACTGAAAGGACTTAACTTAAATCAAGACGTATAGCTTCTTATATGGAGACTAAATATGAAAAACTGCTATCACTGGAACAAATGAGTTTTCTCGCTTCAGTATATAGAACTTTGTTTTATATTTGGAAAAGTTTGTTTTAGTTCACTGTAGGTTGTTAGATTTATTTATTTTTTTAGTTCGCTTGCATGCTGTATCCCGCACACGTAGAAGGATAGACAGAGGGAATCTAGTGTTAAGACACTCTATTACGCACTTTCCACCTAATTCTAGAAGCATTGCGTGTTGACTGGCGGAACTCAACGCCGCGCTTTGCCTCAATACCTGAGCGAATAAATAAAAATACAAATTTAAATAAATATTTGATTTTCTCGAATGGGTTCGAACCCACAACCAGTCGATTTACAGTCACACTTTGTGCCTCTTCGCCACGACTGGCCTCAATTTTTCATTCAAATCTAAATTAATAATTTAAAACAATAAATACATATAATATGTATTAAGTAATATAAGCTACCTTTTGTACTTTTTAACCTTAAAATTATAATAAAAGAACATTCATATCACGAGTCTACGTAAAATTAATATTTAAATAATATATTTATGTTTAAATGAAGTATATATTTTGGCTTCATCACATTTAAAAACGGCGAACTCTTGTATAAGGCTGATTACTTTAACATAAGCTTCACTCATGTTCAGAATATCAAATTTTTCATGAAATTAAAACTTGGAGCTTTTGGATACAAAAAATTAAAACTACACATTTTATATTCGAAAACGTGCTAAATTATAATTATTGTATTCTGAATTAAGTACTAAAGTATCTACAAGTTTTATTAAAGTTAAAAGATATAGGAATTAATTTATTAATTATAGAAATAATATAATATATTTCTAGTGTAGTGGGACAGTAATAGTTCTCAAGGAGTACTAAGTCACTCCGACTTAGTACTCTTTGAGTACTCTGGCTATACAGTAAGCCTACTGTGTGAAGATAAAAAAATATTTTTCTTTATATCTACAGAAAAATTATGTTGTTAACATCGTTGCGTCTTTAAGTGTCTGGAGCAAGAAAATGATTATAATTCATTGCCCCGAATGCGAATCGAACCCACAACGTTAGCCTTTTTTATATATACTTTTAAAATTCAAAATATTAACAAAACTTATCCAAGTGTCACATAATACGCAGCGTTCATTTTCTCCACTCAACGTGCAACGCCCTCAAAATTCAACGGAAAGTTGGAAACGGAAGTGTCTAAATGGGAACGGAATACCCTAACATTAGGTTCCCAATTCCCCACTGCCACCGCACACAGCTAAACGTAAAGCTAAATAAAAAAATGTCAACAAATTACAAATACAACACATTCAGAATTTTGAATCTCACTACATCCAACTATTCCACAGGGGGTGGTAAATTTTCTGTCGAGCTTTGGTTTCCAAGCTTTCTGGCCTATTTCGAGTGACCTACTTGCATAAGGCGACTGCATTGTAAGGATATGGCTGTGATAAGCATAGAAATGACTTTTTATGTGACATCTTAGATCCAAGGTTAGCAGAAATCCATATTTGTGAGTATAAGTTTGGGATTTGTTCGTGTTATGCGATTTTGTGGAGCTTTTGTTGTATTGTAGTATATTTGTAAGATAATATATATGTAGGTTTATATTTAACGAAATAATCAAGACTATCTTAGTTCTATCTTAGTTTCCATTGCCTAAAACATAAAAGAAATACGTAAAAATATCTGTTTTAAGGGAAAAAAAAACCCTTACAACCCTTTGTTGTCCGCCCGTCTGTCTGTCCGTTCGTCCGTTCGTCGGTCTGTCTGTCAGGATTCTGGAGGCCTCTACTTTTAAATAAATATTTCATTTCTTCGAATGGGGGTCGAACCCACACCCAGTCGCGTTTTTAGTCACATTTTGTGCCCCTGCGCCACGACTGGCCTCAGTCATTATTAGACCCAGGGAAGTGAACCCACAACTGCCGCATTTACAGTCAGATTCTCGGTTTATGATACGACGGCAAGAAAATTTAAGCATTTCTTTTAATTTCCAACGTGTGATGACGTCATATCACATGTAAACATGAAAGCGCAATTCCGTTTAAATTTGAAACACGAAAGTATAATTCCGTTGATATTCATCTATGCTTCAACAGAACTATTGTTCTTTACACGAGCTCTAAAGAACAATCAGAATATTTGAAAATCGTTGGTTTCAAAGATATTTTTGAATCGAGTATTTCGTTAAACATTATAAATATATATTTTCTTCATTGTTATAATTAAAACAGCAAGGAGTACAAAAAGAAATATAAAAAAAAACGTTTAAAAATAATGAATATAGCGGGTTTTAAACATTTCATATAATTTTATTAAAATTACGGGAGACTAGGCTGTAATTAAGGACGCAGGAAGTTATAATCAAAAGATATTTATTTTAGTTTTTTAGAAAAAACAAAAATAATTTATTATATTTACCACAAAAAGAAGCCACGAATTAAGGACAAGGAAATTGTAAACAAAATCAACCCTTACAAACAAACTATAACGACTTGTGAAATTGGATTATAAAACCATAAACTTATATATTCGATTCCGTACAATAAAATCTCTTTTTGATCAATTCTGCCTAATATACCTAATATCAGCAGAAAGGAGTATTTTTTATTTGTCTTTGTTTCCAGAATTCCATACAGAAGATGAAACGGAACTATTTCTAAGACTCTGTCTATCTGTCTGTCTGTTACTCGGTTGTATCTCATAAAACGTAGGCAGTTGAAATTTTCACTCATGATTTATTTGTGTTGTAGATATAACAACAAATACAAAAAAAAAAATTAAAGGAAGTGTTACATAGTTATGAACGATGTCACAGGTGGAACTATTATTTTAGCGTCCGTCTGATAGGCGGCCGATCGCAACAAAATTATGAATAAGAAGATCGGGTGGAAGACGATGGGAATGGAATTTTTCCTATTCGCGTTGTTTAACCTCTTACTGCAACCCTCGTAACTGAAGTTCTCAAGCAAAAAAATGTGCGTTTTTATGAAATTAATGTATAATGTATGAGCCATTCGAGGTCGTCTCTGACTTGTACCTGCGCTACGACTGCGGCCTCAATGATATTTAATTTTCCTTATCACCCTCCACTATAAATAAATCAGCTTCACTCTGTACCCCACGAATAGCAGGGTAGGCAGAGGGAACCTAGTGTTAAAACACTCCGTTGCCCACTTTCCGCCGAATTCTGGAGGCATTGCGTGTTAAGTAGTGGAACTCAACGCCGCGCATTACCCCGACACCAGCGCGAAGAAATGGAAATATAAATTTAATAAAATATTTCATCTCCTCGAGTAGGGATAGAACCTACAACCAGTCGAAGTTACAGTCACACTATGTGCCCCTGTGCCGAGACTGACCTCCACTATATCTATAATATTTTTATTTGGTTCGCACTGCAACGATCCATACCAAAACTAAATTGTGTAAGTAAATAAAATAATTAATTAAAAAATATTATCATTTATTAAAAAATATTATAAACATAATTTATAATATTATTTAATTTATAGGTTAAAATAAATACAATCTTATAAATAATAATTTAGTTCAGTTCTTTATTTACGCGTTCCGTTCACAAGTAATATTAAAGTGACGTAGGTAAAACACGAAGATATAAAATATTTTAAAAATAATTTAATAATTATAAGTAATCATTGTGTATTATAATTTAAAATAAATAATAACATAATTAATATTTTAATTATTGTAAAATATCATGTTGGCTGAATAAGCTACTGTCCACGTCAAAGTCAAGGAAAGAGAAAGGAAAGAGAAAAGAAAGAGAAGGGAGATGGCGGACGCGTCTGAGGAAGGATGCATGTTTTAAATGTTTAGAGAAGTTTTAATTTATAATTAATATATATTTAGTTACATGTTATATGTAGAAGGCATGTGAGTTAGTACATGTAATAGAGATATATGTATTCGAGGCTGGTAAGATAAGTTATAAGTGCTTATTACGCGAATTCGGTGACGGGAATTCGGTAAGTTTTTAATAGCTTATTATTAAAACAAAGAAGAGTGATATTAATGCATATAATGCCGTCAATATCCAGAGTTAATTATTATTTATTTAGTAAATGAAAATAAATACATGAAGATGTTTTTATGAGGTATGTAAAATTACAATTATATTAATGTACGCAGAATGCCTGCCGCCATCTTCGTTAGATGAAGTATGGGAATTGTGAAATGAGAGTTAAATAGGTTTGGTGAATTATAATAACTTATAAATGTAATGTATATATATTATATTAGTAAATATTTAACATGTTACTATAAAAGGAAATATAAGTAAAATTAGTATCATTTATAATATGATATAAAAATATTATATCAAAATACGTATTTACAATTTATAAATATGAGTCTATTTAATGTCCTACAATAAAGGTAATCTGTCAATATATTTAATTAATTATCATAAAGATATTAGACCGTGACAAAATATTTAACTTTCATTGAACCTATATTTTACAAATAACTGATATTGGAGTCACAACCGACTGCTGCTTAGCTTCGCTGTTACTAATATGCTTGGCTAGGCAAATTGCTATGGCCTTTTATTCTTAAACTGCGATCGACATTGTCTCGCGGTGTGCTTACGATGCTCGTATGGTATTGGACATACATCTATGTATAACGGTTTCTACAGTTGTTCTATAACTCGTTTTATGACGAGTAGGTGTGTGGTGCTATTTTATGTCCTGGATCTCCGGTGTATGTAGTTGTGTTTATTAAACATTATTTATCGTAATATGTTTTACTTGTACATATCAAATTTATGGTAGGTACATTTCATATTAATACTGATACCTCTGAATCTCTAAAAGATCTTGGATTATTTAAAATCATTACAAAAGGGTTCTATCTATATTAGACGTATCACGAGCCATACTAAAATATTAAAATTATTATTTAGATAATTTTATTTAAATATTTTATTGAGTAGAGTGGGGAGTCAGTTACAGCACTATTTTACATATAGCAAGAAAAGCAGAGGTAAATTAGTGTTAAGACACATCACAATATTTTGTTTTCGTCTATTTTTTAAATTTCATCCCTAAGACACTGTGGTGAAAAAAATGCGAAAAATACAATTTTTTTTCCAAATCTGAATCGAACCCACAATCGTCGCATTCACAGTTAAGCCCTATGCAAATGCGCTATTGTGACCGAGATTTCTCGGAGGGAATTAATTCATTCCCCGAGTATGAATCGCACCCACATCCTCCACATTTACAACAAGACGCTGTGCCACTGTGTCACGACGGACCTATAACATAATAAATATTCTTTGCCTATAAATAAAAAAAAACCAGAGGGCATCAAAGTGAATAAATTACAAGCTATTTTTCATCTGAAACAAAAATCACAGTGTTTGGTGTCGAATTTAAAATTCAGTAGGCGGCGAATCAAGATTCATGCCCTGGAATAATGATGACTTTGAACGACACGACGACGTTTTATTTGTTATACGTTGTCTGATTTCCAGAATTAAGATTTACTGCTTGACTCTAAATTAAACATTTAAATATGTATAATTGAAATATTGAAATTATAAATGTTTAAATATTTATTAAAAATCTTAGATTTTTGTGGCGTTGAGCTCCGGCAGAGAATTGGAAACGAAAGTGTCTTAATGGCAACGGAGTGTCAAAGTGAAAAAAATTAAGCCTATGCAAATTTTCCTACTTTTATAGATGTTTCATCACTAATAGATAACGCAGGGTTGCCTGACCGTAGAACATATATTTTACAGCCCTGTGCACCCTGTCAGGACAAGGCGCGGTGTTATAATCCGCCACTTAACTCAATGTCTTGAATATTGGACGCACGGAAGGGAACGGAGTGTCTTAACAATAAATTTCTCTTATCGAATATAACGAAATTGTTATTGATTTATTATTGAGTTCTTTTACCTATCCAAAAGCCTTACTTCCAAAATATTAAATAAAGGAGGATATAACGAAATTATTATTATCGTTTTAAGTACATGTAATAAAATGTCATATCCATATACTCGTATAAATGTTGTAAACGGATGAAACGATTTCCTCTTAGACCCGCCTATCTCACGTCAGATTAGCAATGGTCTCTTTGTGTCAGGAAGGGGATGTTACCTTGAAGATTTTATTTTCTTGTCAATTTAACGTATAAGGAATTGAGTGTTGTAGAGTTTGTAATAGTGTGGGTGCTTAATACATTTTGTATATTTTGGTTGGCTACCACTATGGTTGTGGTTTCGATTCCTACTTGAGTGCGAGAATAAATTATTTCAATTTATTCGCTCTTGTAATGTGGATCTGGTAAAATGGGGAACGGAGTGTCTTAACCCTAGGTTTCCTCTGTCTACTCTGCTGTACAGGATACAGCGTGAAGCTAAAAAAGCGAAGCGTGGTGCATTAAAATAACATTTGTTTTGTCATATTATTGGTCGAATGCGCTTGTTTCGCTTGGGGTAGAGTATTCGTTTAGCTAATCACACAATTAGACAAACGAACACTCTACCCCGAGCGTCGAGATTTTGAGATACAGACGGTGCGAAAGAGAGAAGAAAGTACAGATTTATCCTGAGAGACCATATGCGGGATACAGCGTGCTCGTGAGCGTGAAACTAAAAAGAAGTTTTATTGATAAATAATAATTTTCCTGGGCTGTAATCTGTGATACATAATTATACTTAACTACGACTATTATTTCTTGTCAGTCCCTTCTCGTCACTAATGAATGTAAATTAAATATAATATTTTAAATTTCTTCATGAAGACCACAATTTACTCGTATAATTGCAGAAAACATTTTACGTAGCTCTAGTTTTTGTCAAGCACACTTCCAGTTTCAGGGTCCATTTTAATGAAGTAAATAAATAAATTAGTGGCAAAATACTCTTTTATCTATGTTTAAGAAGTCATTTGCTGATGTGTAAATGTAGATGTAGATACGGACTGACTATAAGTCAGATCAGTCGTGCAGGGGCATAAGCATGCGACTGTAAGCGTGATAGGATGTGGGTTTGATTTACATTTGGGAAAATGAAATATGATTACTATATATACTTAGTTTTTTTCACTTCCTCGCTATGGTAGGATTTTTGATATTTTCACTCAACACACGAGTCAAGTGTCTAAATGGAAACGGATTGTCTTACCAAAAGCCTGCTAGGTTCAGTCTACCTTCCCTGCTACCACGTGCGGGATACTGCGTGAAGCAAAACAAAAGAAAAGCAGTTCCCAGAATTGGGAATAAAAGAGTTGTTTGTTCATTGTTTGACATCCAAAAAATGATAATAAGTAAAAACTAAGCATAAATAATAAAATTTAATACTTTTATTAAAAATTATTTACTGTGCTACTATACTTACTATTGTAGAACATTAAAGATAATGTAACATTTCCAAGAAAGTAACTAAAAGTCAAAACACTTAAAGTGTTTCTGATAAGATTAGACGTTTTATACTAAAACAGTTTTAGATTTTAGCTTTAGCTTATCTAAGAATTCCTAGGATTGCTAGGAGTAAAGTTGTTTTGTTTATCTTTGTTTTGTTTTAGTTAATAAAAAAAAACATTTAAACTCCATTTGGCGAATGATGAAAATAAATTAATTTAATATCGAGGCCAGTAGTGCCACAAGGGCACAAGTGTGTGACTTTAAATGCGACTGGTTGTGGGTTAGATCCCCACTCGAGAAAATGAAATGATTATTTAAATTTATATTTTAATTTCTTCGCCCTGGTGCCGAGGTAAAGCGCAGCTTTAAGTTTCGCCGTTCAACACGCAATGCCTTCAGAATTCATCGAAAAATAGGAAACGAAGTGTTTTAACACTAGGTTCTGTCTGCCCTGCCCTAAAAGGGGCATCCCTGTGTGGGATACAGAGTAAGCCTGATTTTCAAATTATTTTTATCGCTCTTGTATACAAAGTGCGGCTGAATCTTAGTAAAATGCACACAATGTCTGCATAATTAAAAGTAACAACTTAATCCTCTGGACCGAAACTTAATATGTAGATTGCATTGTTCAAAAAAGTATATTTATTAGGTAAAACATACGTGAATATCTCATGTACATACAGATATTCATGTAAGACAGTTTTATGTTTTATTTCATTCATCGTTGAACCTTAAGACGATCAGTAAATTTAAGTATAATTAACATGAAAATCCAAAACTCCAATTTATTTTTTTGATAAAAAAAATACGGTATATATTTTAAAACGAGTGGTTTTGCATTCGACGCTTCGCTCATCAATCTTCGCCTGCTGTAATGATAAAGATAATTTCTCTCAGCTAAAACAAAGAATTGTGAATCAATACAGTTACAGCGTCTAATAGTCGCGATAGTTGTGGGTTCGATTACCTCTCGGAGAAATAAAGTATTTTCATTTCATATAAAAAACACACATACGCAATTTTTGTCACATAATAGAACGAAATAGCCATGTTTTACCTTATGATAAATTATATAACTATATTCCAAAAGGCAGTATTACTTTTTTATTTATTTCGCTCGTCGTTGAGCCCTTAGTTTGCCAGTCAATTTAAGAGATATATCAATATAGGAAGTATTAAGTTCAACCGACCATTTCAACCTAATGGGGGTCTAATAGCCGTGTGTACGTGATCGAAATCGGTAAACTGTTTTAGTTAGCAGTTTGCTTTAAAGTAGTAAAAATGTATTATTTATTTATCATTTTCCTTTTATATATTTTATTTTGTTAAAGTTGTTTTTTACCATCACGCTGTATCCCGCATATAGCAGGCTAGGCAGCAGGCAAAGAGAACCTAATGTTAAAACTCTCCGTTCTCTACTTGCTGCCGCTCGAGGCCTTGAATGTTGAGTGACGAAATTCAAGGCCACGCTTCGCCTTGTTACCAAAAAGAAGAAATAAAATTAAATATTTCTTTTCCTCGAGTGGAAAAAAACCTGTATTCGTTACGTTGTGATTTTTTTTGTGTTTGTGTAATTAATATTATTGCAATTGTTTAAATTTTCTCGTCAAAATTTAGACCTTCATGGCGCAGAAGCACAAGCGTGCAACTGTAAACCTGACGATTATGGGTTTGATTGCCACTCGGGCGAATTTAATGTTTTCATTTCCTCGCCTTAGTAACATTAGGTTCCCAGGTTCCCTCTACCTACCCTGTTATGTGCGGAATCAATATACATTGTCTTGAATTCAGTCGAAAAATTGATATTTGAATATACAATGCAGTGTACAAATCTAAAGGTTTTCTCTAAGTGTTTCTACACTTAAGCATTTTCCAAATGACTAGAATGTTCCAAATGTGCCTTGGATGGTTTGAAATGAGCGCCTCGCGTGATTACAGGAGATGCGGTGGTTGAAATCTGCAGGCTTTTAGCCCAGAAACGTTATACTACAATATACATATTTTAAGAAAATTTTATACATACATTATTCTATTCTCTCCTTTTTCATGTTTTTTTGTAAATTTTTAGTAAATTAGTACTACTTTTAATATATGACTGGAATATAGTGTTACTAAGTGTTAAAAGTGCTTGAAACTTATCACGTACAATTTAACTTTTATTAATGTAGACGCATACGTACGGTAGGTATTTAGGTAAAAAAATACAAGAAATATTCTTATCCTAAATTAAATGAAATATTTTTTAATATAATTAAAATTATATTGTAAGTTAAGTGGTGGATCTCAACATAGTAATTAAAAAAATGCAAGAAATATAGTATTTAAATGTAAAACTCTTGGAACGGCACAGTGGCATTGCTATAATCTGGGTACTAAATTTAGGGGTTAAACATTTTTAATACATTTAAACTGAAATATTAAAAACCATAATAAATTTTGATTCACTCGTAATTTTTGTGATTGCCATTCTAGGCTTATCTTTGAGATTTTGTGTCTATAAAAAAATCTATATCTGTAAAAAAAGCTATAACTTATGTCTTATTTTTTTTTTGTTTATACACAGCTTCGCGCCGCATTCTGCATGAAGTAGGGTAGGCAGAGGAAGCCTAGTATTAAGACACTCCGCTCCTAACTTTTCGCTGAAATCTGCAAGCATTGCGTGTTTAGTGGCGGAAATCAACGCCGTGGTTTCCCTCTACGCCAGAGCAAAGAAATCAAAATATTAAATATTTCATTTCCTCGAATGAGAATCGAATCCACAACCTGTCGTGCTGAAAGTCACCCTTGTAACCCTGTCCCACGACTGGCCTCGTAAATTATTACTTTGAGATTATGTAATATTATATTTTTTTGCAAATGTAAGAGATATTTATTGCAGAAAATTAAAATTAAAACTACCTCGCTCATTAACATTTAGATGATTTTTTTCCAACAACATTATAATCTAGATTCATTTTATATTTCATTAAAATTACATTACATATTCTAACTGACTGCCATCGAAGTGTAGCGGGAGAGCGTTTCACTGTAAACGAGAAGATAGTGGGTTTGATTCGAAGTCGAAGTTATATTTATTTTCATGTTAAATTGGAATTAGTTATCGTTTTCCAATTGCCTATTATATGCTTTAAAATTTAAAATATTGATATTTTGGCGGTGTTAGTTTTAGGCACCCAACACACCAATTTAGGCAGAAAGTTAAGTGTTTCGACACTAGGTTTTCTGTGATATTCTTATGCGGGAAAAAGCGAGAATTTAAAAAACAAATAGAAAAATATATTTAAATTACTAAAATGTTATCAAACCTGACCTTGCAAGATATTTCGGCCTTGAACAAACTTCAGTTCTCCAAATAGTTTAAGTTCTACACTTCCAACTTTACTAAGCACTTCTGGAAACGTAGATCTAAATTTATAAGGAGCTTTATAAGTGTAGTGTTTGAGGCTATTTATTTTAGGAGTTGTTGTTTGTAGTTGGAAATCAAATTTATTAAAGTTTTTTTAATTTTCGTTCATATTTATACAATTTTTATACATAAAACATAAATATAATGTATATTATAAAAAAATAGGTCATCATGGCACAGCTGAAGACCGTAGGACTGTGAGCGAGTTGGTTCTTTGATCTGCACTCAGGTGACTATTAAATATATTATTTAAATTACTTATATTTCACCCCCTCCCTCCCTTCTCCCCTGGGGAGACAAAGTATTAATTTACGTCATTGAACTTGCGATACACTCATATAACAAGAATTTTAGTAAAGTTTTTAAAGGCTGATTTTTCTAAAAAAGAAAAAAACATTTTGACATGTTTTCTGTTATTTAAGCAGTAAGTTCTCACTTCTTGTCAAATTTAATAATTAAAGATCCACAGTATCCTACCTCTTTCGATTATTCGGCGATTGAAATGACATATGTATTTTTTTTCTTTTAGGCACAGAACTCTAAAAAGGACAGTAAATATTGTTATATTTTAATATAAATATTCTAATCTCTATATATAAAAAGACAGTAAAAATATTTTGTCTGTACATTTAGTAATTTTGACTGAAATGGATAGAGGAACACTTAAAAAGAATAATAGAAAGCAAAAAGATTTTTTTTTGAATTTCTTGTCTGTCTGTCTGTCTGTCTGTCGACATATTTCTGTCCGCATTTTTCTCTGAAAGTACTGAACCGATTTACTTGAAAATTTCACCAATTGCTTTGTTTTAACTCAACTTGAGTACTAAAGTTTAGTTCATCAAAATTGGTTCATTAAAAAAAAAGTTATCGTCATTTGAATGAACTCAAGGCATTACTTTGCCTGCGAATATTATATAGCAATCGCGCTGGTATGACCCTGGAATGACTAAAGAATGACATTCGAAACGTCTGGTTGATATGATTGTTGATAAAAATATATATTTTTGAAGCACTATTATATAATATTTTATACAATAAAGTAAGCAAAGTTGAATTGTTAGTGGAGATTACTTTCATAAATCATAACAGTTAAGTTTAAGTCGCAATTAATTCAACCGGCCGGTCGTGGCGCAGCGGCACGAGGCGTGACTGCAAAACCGACTGGTTGTGGGTTCGATCCCCACTCGAGGAGATGAAATATTTACTTAAATTTGTATTTCCATTTCTTCGCTCTGGTGTCGAGGTTAAGCGCGGCGTTGAGTTCTGCGACTCAACACGCAATGCCTCTAGAATTCGGCAGAAAGTGGGGAACGGAGTGTCTTAACACTAGGTTCCCTCTGCCTACCCTGCTATGTGGGGGATACAGCGTGAAGCTAATTTTAATTTATTTTAATTCAACACAGAGATAAAGAACGATCTTGAAAGAAATATCAAGTAAATACAAATATATTTTGGTTGGTTCGTTCATATAATATATGTAACTAATTTAAAAACTGTACAGGAGTTAATATGCAATCAATACAGTTATTTTACAAAGAATATTATGAATCCTACAACCTAAATTAAATTATTCACTGACATCAGCACATTTAACAGAGTTTTAGAATTATGATGAGACGTATATTATATAGGTAAAAAGAACATAAAGTTACAAAAATATATACGTGTAATACATAATTAGCTTTATGTATATTTTATAAATATCAAATATCAACAATGGTCGTATTTTTTTATTTAAAACAATCAAAAATTCTTTGACGATAATGTCGTAAAAAAAATCATATTAGAAGTCATTATAGTTGTCAATCGATTGTGCTTATTAAATCAGTAATCATGTATTTTAAGCGGGCGAAGCCGTGTGCGAGCCGCTAGTTTATTATAATATAGGACTCACATACATTTCACGTACATTCATTTCATCTTCTTTTCTTTCATCATTTATATCAACAACTAAAGCCAAAAAGAAACTAAAAAACAGATTTCCAAGTCTTAATACCAAGGAGAACGAAAATTCTTTTAGAATTCACTTGTTCTGGACATGAAAAAGTAATGGAGATTGGCATTGCCTTTTAGTCGACGACAAAATGAAAAGTACAGAAGTGCCAATAAAGATAGCTGACACGAAGAGCGACGGGACACGACACTGTCAAATTACAATAGAGTTCTATTTCATTTATGTTTGTATGTATTCGCTTGGAGGGTATTTTTATATTGAAGTAGGTATATAGGTTCCATTCTTTGACCTGAAAAGGGTAGTCTAGTGTTTTTTTATAAAGGATTCCAACAAAACTAGAAAAAAAAACAGATTAAATTGTGAGCTATAAATAAATACGTATAAATTAAGGCTGTCGTGGCGAAACAGCTTAGTCTGATTAGAAACGCGGCGGTAGGTTGTAGGTCTAATTTCCACTCGGGAGAGTCAACTATTTTCGATTTCTCACTCTGGTAACAAGACAAAGCGAGGCCTTGAGTTCTGCTTCTCAACACGCAATATATCGAAAATTGGGCAAAAGGTGAGGTACGGATTATTTTAATATTATGACTATTATGAAACCAATCAAAGATAAAAAGTAAAAACAAAGAAATAAAATAAGTTAAAATATGAGTATAATTTTACTTCTTAATTTTCTCAAGCTTGAGTGACATTATTAAGTTTGGGAAAGTCACAAAATGAAATTATAGGAAAAGGAAAAGTTATTTTACATATATATAACACTTTGTTACATGTCAAGTCTTTGTCAATTAAGTGTGAACTATTATCACTTTCAGAGTAATCAGAAAAAAACAGAGTACTAAAAGCTGCGATCCCTGCCCACCTCTATCGCCTTGTCCACTGCCATCACCCTCTTCTTACATGTTCTCAGATTCCTCATGCTTTTTAATTGACCTTCGAGTATCAAATTTTTTGACAATTTTTGACATTTGAAGGTCAACCGAGATCCCTCTTATCCATCAGGTTATTACACCTTAAATCAAACTTTGCAGCGAAATACTTGAACTCGCTTATTCTTTCCCGTTTTTGAGTACTTTTAACGACAACAATTATTACTTTTCATAGAAATTTTGTATTTTAAAACTTTTACAAATCATTTTAACATTTAAATTTCAAATATTTTTAAAACACGGTCGAGTGACACTTGAATGACGACTTCGCCGGCTCACAGCGGACTGGAACTACGGAAAAAGTAAAACAAAATATTGAGTACCTACTTCAATTATGTGCAAAAAATTTGGCAGAAACGCTCGATTTCTTTCGTTTACAAAAAGAATAAAACTTATTTAGCCTAAATATTTTTTTAGTATTTAAAAACCGATTGGTTGTGGGTTCGATCCCCGCTCGAGGAGATGAAATATTTACTTAAATTTATATATCCATTTCTTCGCTCTGGTGTCGAGGCAAAGCGCGGCGTTGAGTTCTGCCACTCGACACGCAATGCCTCCAGAATTCGGCAGAAAGTGGGGAACGGAGTGTCTTAACACTAGGTTCCCTCGGTCTACCTTGCTGTATGCGGGATACTGCGTGAAGCTAATTTAATTTATTTTTTTAATAACAAGAATAATGTTGTTTTATAATATTTTTCTTCTGTATTATTATTTAAAAGACACGAATCATATCTAGAAGTCGTCGTGGCGCAGTAGCGTAAGGTTGTGACTGTAAACGGGACGGTTGTGGGATCGATTCCCACTGAAGGGAATAAATTATTAAATATTGTCGATGTTAAAGAACTAGGTTTTGCGACCGAGAACGCAATGCCTCGAAAACTCGGAGGAATGCGGAAAATTGTTTTAACAGGAACAGAGTGTCTGGTCTAGGTTCATAGGTTCTCAGGTTCCCTATGCCTACCCTGCTACGACAATTCATAGGATAAGGAGTTCCGTCATTTAACACGCAATGCCTCTAGAATTTAGCGGAAACTGGGGAACGGAGTGTCTTAACACCGTTGATGTGTGCGGGATACAGAGTGACATTATAAGATGAAATAATATTGGTATTAATTGTATAAATAGTATTGGTATAAATATATTTAAATTCTGGAAGAAGAAGAGCCAGGGCAATTTGCTAGTATACAAACGAGTATATTACGGATCCACCATTTGGCAAACTTTACAGAACAGCAGTTCAAAAACTTTTTTAATACCAAAGTTGACGTCGAAAATATACATACGTGCCTAATGGAACAACATTTTTCTTTCAATTTTTGTATAAAGTGTAAATACTCACGTGGTAAATATTTATAGAGGTATATGGTATTTTAAAATATTAGTTATTTTTATTTGAGGCCAGTGGCGCAGCGGCACAAAGTGTGACTGTAAAACCGGCTGGTTGTGGGTTCAATCCCCACTCAAGGAGATGAAATATTTACTTAAGTTTATATTTTCATTTCTTCGCTCTGGTGTCGAGGCAAAGCGCGGCGTTGAGTTCTGCCACTCAACACGCAATGCCTCCAGAATTTGGCAGAAAATGGGGAACGAAGTGTCTTACACTAGGTTCCCTCTGCCTACCCTGTTGTGTGCGGAATACAGCGTGAAGCTGAGTAAAATATATTTTTTATTTAATTGTAGTTAATAAGAGATTTTCCTACTTTTAAGTTTTTTTCTCTGTGTTTGATAGAGGCGTCTGACTACGTTGGCAGTTGTGGGTTCGATTAATCACAAGAAAAAGTACGGCGTTGAGTTCCGCCACTAAAAACACAAAAGCTACAAAAACACTCACTAACCTACTTAAGTAACTGTACCATTACGGTATCTAACAAATAAAACGTAAATGTGTTAACCGTTACCACGTACCCTGCGATTAATGGCCTCTAAATTACTTATACAAGTATCCTTGGGTGGTACTAATTTCCTTAACAAATTATATATTGACTAATGCTAATATGATAAATATGTTGAGAGGGTTTCATTAAAAGGAGGCTTCGATTATAATTTATTTTAATTATTTGTGTGTGAGGTCGGTTGTGGCGCAGGGGCACAGTGTCTGACTGTAAAACCGACTGGTTGTGGGTTCGATCCCCACTCGATGAAATGAAATATTTTTTAAATTTACATTTTTGTTTTTTCGCTCTGGTGTCGAGGCAAAGCGTGGCGTTGAGTTCCGCCACTCAACACGCAATGGCACTTGGCGGAAAGTGAGCAACGAAGTGTGTTAACACTAGGTTCCTTCTGCCTACTCTGCTATGTGCGGGATACAGCGTGAAGCTGATTTAATTTCTGATTTATTTTAATTTAATTTGTTTTCTACTACACGTAGACTGTGACTGTAAACGCGACAGATTGTGGGTTCGATTTCCACTCCAGAAAATAAAATACTTATTATTTTTTTTAATTGGTCTGGTGTCGAAGCAAAGCGCGGCGTTGAGTTCCGCTCACTCAACACGAAATGCCCTCAGAATTTTGCGGAAAATGGGCAGCGGATTGTCTTAACGTTAATCTTCCTGTGCCTGTCCTGCTACATGCGGTATATACTCATGTCCCGCTTAATGATGTAGGGAACTATTATTTACATTTATAGTTTATTTAATATGTGTAATTTATATATTTTAATATTGTTATTTATTTATTTGTCATTTATATACATACATAAAATCATACATACATTTAATAGAATTTATATATTTTATAGTAAGTATTCGTTTTTAGTATATTGAGTTGTCGTTTTCACATCTACCCTCTTGTCGACGGCATATTTTATTTATAACAGTCGATGCTTGCCACTCGATGCGCTTTCCATACGTTCCATTGTTTTCTTTATTATTTTCTTCGAAAACAGTATTTATTGTGTTGTGTTTTATGTACACGTTAGTGGTTGACTTTTGTATAAACTGTGTCGTGATTTACTATTTGTGTTCAAACTATATGTACTTTAAAAGGGTGTTGAATACACTCAGTGTTAACCGTGAGTAGACTTTTTTTTCGTCTCCATCAACGCTACATTGGTGACCCCGACGTGATGTCACATATCAGCGCTCGTCAGCGCTCGAAGGTACACAGACATGTTAACTCACATTTAGGTGCTCACACATTACCTTCGGCGCGCTTCAAGCACGTCCATGTAGACCTGATCGGCCCATTGCCACCATCAAACGACGTATATCGGTACTGCTTCACAGCCGTCGTTCGCTTCACCTAATGGCCGGAAGCTGTCGCCATTGCCTATACCACTGCTGAAACAGTGGTCAAAGCGTGCATATCTTGCTGGGTATCCCGGTTTGGTTGTCCTACCGACATTGTTACGGACAGAGGCTGGGAGTTCGAATCCGCTCTGATCGAACAATTGTCTAAATCCATTGGATTCGTACATCGTAGGACAACCGCGTAACGCCCACAGTGGAGCGCTTTCACAGGTAATTGAAAGCCGCTATCTGCTTATCTTCCCCTTAGTCCTTCTCGGCATTAGAAGCACTAGAGTAGACTTTTTATTTGTCTCCATCAACACTACAATCTCGACACCAAAGCGATGAAAATGAAAATATTAAATATTTCATTTCCGCGAGTGAGAATCGAACCCACAACCAGTCACGCTTATATCCCTGTCCCACGATTGGCCTCGCAGAGCAATATACGCTGGCTAAATCGCTTAAATACGCTATTTAAAACAATTAAAATATTCATATTTTACCTTAAGTTTAAATTTTTATTAATATTTAATTTCAAATATACTTACAGTTGAATAAATATTTACTTCTACGAGTATACTGTTCAAATTCAAAGCAAACTATTTTATATAAATTGGAAACCACTTGACGGTGGTAGTTTAACTGCGGTTAGCGGTGACACTGCAGAATTTAGATTTACTTCTGGAACAACTACACAGAGCTGAATGTTTGTCTAAGAGAAAAGCCGATTCCGTTCCAATGTACTGAATTTGTGAAATTTCACTTTGGTTATTACGTAGAAATATTATTTTATATCTGGTCATCGCCATCACTAGATTTCCTTCGGTCCCCTTAGGTTCCTAGGTTCCCTATGCCTACCATGCTACGTGCAGAATACAGTGTGAAGATAAGAAAAAAAAGATTTATTTTAAGAAAGCCTTCAATATATATTTAAGCATTTCTTTAATAAACTACAAACCCACACTCTTCATTCCACTTATTACCATAGAACTTTTAAGCATCTTACACCTTTTCCAGCATATAGTAGTGTAGTAGACAGAGGGAAAGTAGTATAAGGACGTTTCGCATTTCGACCTCAACGCGCTTTAACCAGCGCGCTTTGACGCGCAAGAGCCAGAAAATTAAAATAAATATAATCACTCCTATTAGAAATCGAACCCACAACCATAGCATTTACAGTCAGACGCTGTCATGGCCTTAATAAAAATTAGAACTTAATTTTCATGAGAAACTCAGGAAATACCAGTATGACCTTATTATGTAAAAAAATCGGCTGTCATTTAAAATTCAAATTGACTTTGCACTTCTATCCAGAGAGCCTCAGTTATGAAGTTACGGAAAGTCTTCGATATTCTCGTGGGGATTCTTCAAATGAATTCTCGATCCAGTATAGCTATTCGTTAAGATCTTGATGTATGTAGCTGTTTGTAACAAATATCTTATATTTTGTATCAATATTACAAATAAAGAGAGAGAGAGAGAAGAAGCCGTTGTGGTTCAGAGGCACAAGATTGTGATTGTCGTTTGTGGGTTCGAACCCCACTCGAGAGAATAAAATACTTAATTTTTTATTTGAAACCACGCAATGCCTCAATAGTTTAGTAGAAAATGGGGAACAGAAGTGACTTAAAAAGGAACGGAGTATTTTAACACTATCTTCCTATTAATCACTAGCTTTCCCCCAAATACTTTGCTGTTTGCAGACAGCAAAGTATTTATACCTAGTAAATTCTGTTTTTTGTTTTCTGAAATGATAAAAAAAATACATAAATTCTATATTGGATTTTATATAAAAAATGTATATTTTAAGAAATAATAAGGTATTGTTCTCAAAAGAGAACAGATTTTGTATATGAAATTACAGAAATATAATTGAAGTACATGAAAGTTACAAGCGGAAGCGATTAAGGGAAAGTAGTGTGAATATTTTATTTTATACTATTCTATACGAAAATTCATTTTTAGTTCTTAAAATGTGGTATAATGTAATAGCAGATTTTTTGTATTTTTTTCAGCTTCTTTTTTTCTTTACATACCAGAGTGGGGTAGAGGATCGAGGAAGTGAAATCATTTTAATGTAATAATTCCGTTGAGTGGGGATCAAGCCAACAACATCCAAACTATCAATTGAACTTTTTGTGTGGGATAAACTTAAGTATAAATAAATAATATAATAAAAAATGTTGAGCTGTTTAAGCCTATTTGACTTTTTACATAATGGCCGTGAGTTTTTAAGGATTAAAAGGGTTTGTGAAATATGCATATTTAAAAAGTAGACAGTATTCAGTTGAGTAGACAAAACGGTGTATTTGGCTGCTTATTTTGTGTATATTTTTTGTTTGGACGAAAATTATAAAACAGTAGAACTGTCATGATTAGTTAAATTCTTTACCTACTCTCTAAAACATTGAAAATACACAAAAGATAAAAAGGAAAAAATATATACACAAAAACGCTACCAAAAAATATTTTTCTAAATAACCATTTCGCTTATAACTTAACCAAATCAGGTCACCTGACAAGACCATCGCCTTTACGGCCGAAAAGGAGTTGCAATTAAACGCGTAATCCGTGATACTCGTGTTCTACCCATTAATTCCTACCGACGATCTTAACCCTCGACGACAGAACCCTAAAAAGTGGTCGGGGTAGGAATAAATTTGCATAAATACATACATAATTAATTCAAAGTCGCAGGTAGCTGAATAAAAATAAACTAAACAAATAATTGAGGCCGTCTTGGCGTAGGGGCACAAGCGTGCGATTGTTAACGCGATGGTTGTGGTTCGAGTCCTATTCGGGGGAAAACGATATTTAATATTTTCATTTCTTCGCTCTGGTATCGAGATAAAATGCGGCCAATGTTTTAAGAATTTGGCGGAAGGTGGAGAACGGAGGTGTCTTAATAGAAAACGGAGTATCTTACCACAAGGTTCCCATGTTCCCTCTGCTTACCGATTTATGTGCGGATTACAGCGTGAAGTTAAAAAAAAATGAGGCAAGCATTAAGCTTACCCTTAATCCATTATAATATATTACTCTAGACGTCACTAATGTCTTCTGTATACGTATAGGTTTCTAATTATAGCAATTAACCTGAATTGGCAATAATTTAACATTAATGTTAGGTACAAATGAAGAGGTCAAATGAGGTCAAGTATTACATATAAATATTTTTATACTGCATATATTAAATAAAAATACCAATTTATACAAGAATTTTGTCCATCTGTCATCCTGGTATTGAGCTAAGTAACCCGCCCACCTCCATTTTGCCTTCAGCGAAAAAGTCAGAACATCGCATAAGTTCGTCCTTTTTAGAATGTCGACGTTTTTAACTTTATCTTTTAGTTTTAGACCTAGGCAACTTCTTTCCATTCTTCTCTGAGTAGTCTGAATTTTATTTCTGGTTCAAAACCAGAAATAAAATTCAGACTACTTTCGTCATAGATCCAAGTTTAACGCCCGTATTTGAGGCATGGTAATATTGCTGTATCCATCGCTATTTTTTTGGTTGGCAGAGGAAGTTGGGATTGATTTTTATTTCCTTATGGTTCCAGAACTCGTTCCAGGTAATTGCTACTCTTCGGTTTATTTCATTACTATTTCTTACTTTACTGAAAAACATCTGTTTGCCTTGATATTTTTAAAATTATATAGGTTCAAAATTATATAGGTAAATTAAATCTTACTCGATGATATTATGTTTACAATTCATTTGATACAATGTCAGGCGAAAAGAAAGAGAAAACACTATGTTCCCTCTGCCTATCCTACTGTGTGTGGGATACAACGTGAAGCTGATTTATTTATTTATTTTTACTATACATATTAATTAAAGGCATAGTTTATAATTTACTTACTTTTTATATTGTATAAATTTAACATATAAAACTTCATTAATTTGAATGTATCTTCCGATACAAAATAGTACTTTTGTATTGTTAAGAGAATTCAATATAATAATAATTGAAATGCGACGTTGTTCATTTTATTATTTCCATTTTTAAACCACTATTGGAAGAATAATTAAGCTTATAAAAGATTTTTATTTCAGAAATGATAACTCGGCTTTAAATTACTATAGGTAACACGACATTTATAATTTCCGTCAAACATAAATTGAAAATGATCAAACAATATGAAAGTTTTTGAATTTTTCAATTCCACGCTGTATCCCGCATGTTGCAGGGCTGGCTGGAGGATCTTAAAGTTAAGACACTCCGTTCCCTACTTTCCGTCGAATTATTGAAGCATTGCCTGTTAAATGGCGGAACTCTTTGCCTTGTTACGAGAACGAAAAAAAATTAAGTGAAAATTAAATAAAATAAAAATAAATTAGCTTCACGCTGTATCCCGCACACAGCATTATAGGCAGAGGGAACTTAGTGTTAAAACACTCCGTTCCCCACTTTCTGCCGAATTCTGGAGGCATTGCGTGTTGAGGGGCAGAACTCGACGCCGCGCTTAACCTCGACACCAGAGCGAAGAAATGGAAATATAAATTTAAGTAAATATTTCATCTCCTCGAGTGGGGATCGAACCCGCAACCAGTCGATTTTGCAGTCACACCTCGTGCCGCTGCGCCACGACTGGCCTCACTTAAGTGAAAATGTTAATAAATATTATTTCATTCTCCTAAATTTAAGGATCGAACCAACAACTGTCGCGTTTACTTACTGCTGCTACTTGTGCCACTGCGCCACGACGCCTCAAGTTATCATTCTCAAGTTGCCCTCTAAGTTGACATAATAATTAGTTACATAATAACTTTTGTTACAGATTATGAAGGCCCTTGACGCAGCCTCGTTCAGGCGCTATGTGGAGTGTAGGAGTATTCCTCTTCACTCAGATAGCTGTTTGTCAATTTACTACAGGTTTGTAAATGGTGTTGTCTTGATTGCTAGGAATTCTGTGACTGATATTTTAAGACTTTTTTTTTGTTTTATTAGAACATTATTATGGATAGAAATTGGAAACGATATATGTTAATATGGTAAACTACTTTAGGACTGTAGGATTTTGTTTAAAAAAAAAACTCAAGCATAACAACTTATTTTTTCAAATTCCTAAAAACTTATTTTTTTACATTTACTATTTGATCTTTAACTCTTTAATTTGATGTTGTCTTCTTTTTTCACACAGAAAACACAACATCAACAACAGAAGAAGACCAAACGGTAACACCGTTCTACGCGCTTAGCACAGGCATTGTTCCTGCGCCTGTAATGCTTCGCCTCGGCAATTCTACTATAGACAGCACCAAGTCATTTAAAGTTCCACAACCCTCCCAAGAACCTGTTGAACATTCAGGGACACGTACTGCTCCAGCTAATGTTAACCTGGAGATGGTACCACACGTTGTAGCTGTAAAAAATATATACTTCGACCATGACAGAAAATATGGGCCAACTTTCGAAGACAGTGATGGAAATTTAACTAAGATAACTGTACAGTTGGGTGAAGATGCTCACCTAAATTGTAGAATAAGCCTTCTTCAAGATAAAACAGTAAGTTCAAAATCAAAACCTTATGTTATTTTTTTATGTTTTCCATTTTGAAGACCTAAAATCATACGTCTCATCAGCACGATTGGATGACGGTCATATCCTAAGCTCAGTCCACATGTGGACAAACAGTAAATTTATGGCTTTGTTTTTTTTTTGTATTTAAAAAGACAAAATAAATTTCAAAGTTTTAAATATACATTTTAAAGAATATAATTATGTTAAGATTACAATATATTGTTATATATAAGGGCTTGAGAACAATATGCACTGAACTCTAACTGAAAACCAAATATATTTTGCATATTAACTAAAACTACAAGTCAATAATAAAAAAAAAGAATTCAAAAATGTTGCCCTCCATATTTTAAATTTAAATCACATTTGCAAAAAATATGGAAAAATATCTTTGAATAAGAAAAGCTTTGGAATTATTTAAATCGCAGCACTATCTATGATAAGTAGATTATGAGAACGAAGTGGCAGAAATGTATTTGTTCCCAACTAAAAAGTTTACTGAATATTTTCATTTGAAGCGTATAGCTAAATTTTTCGAAAATTGAGCCTTTTTATAAGAAATGACTTCGGCTGCAAAACGTTAACAATAGGCACCCTCTGCCTACCCTGCTTCATGCGTGATGCAGCGTGAAGCTGAATTTTTTTTTTATTGTTTTTCATCCAGAAATGCCTCCGAATTCCGGTGGCGTGTCGAGTGGTGGAACTCAGCGCCGCGCTTTGCCTAGCTTCCAGAGCCAGGAAATTAAATATTAAATGTTTCATTCGTCAAGAGTTTTCATAAGTTCTATACAAAAAATACACAGAAATAAATAAGAAAAAAATGCAACATTAGTCCTGTTGAAACGTTAAAACAAAAACAAGATACGTTTTAAACGCTACTGAGCAGCACTTGTACGCGAATCCGACTTACTCTTGACCGGTTTCTTTTGTTACACAATAACACTGGCTGACTCTATTTATAAAACAACACTTAGAGTGGTGGCTTGTCTGGATTTTTAGTTGTGTACTTAATTTTGTGGACCAAGAAAAAGGAAATATTTTTTATATAAAGGCCGTCGTGGCTCAGCGGTACAGCTTATGATTACAACATACGCGCCGCGGATGTTGCAGGTTTCGTGTCCTATTTAGGGGAATTTATTATTTTCTTTTCCTTGCTCTGGTAACAGTCTTGAAAATTGGAAGGTGTCAGTGTCAATATTTTCTCTGCCTCCGCTGCAATACGGGACACAGCGCGGAGCTATAATAAGAAAAAATCGACCGACTTTATATTATCAATTAATATTAGAAATTTTCTACCAAAATTTCAAAAGCACTTAATTATAATAGTATTCATAATTTAGACATCAAAGCTGCCGGTCTAGTGTACTTTGACAAAATAAGTTTCAATTTGAATTTTCCTTTCTCTTAATGAAAACGTGGATAAAGAGAAATGCTCGAGAACGCTTCAGTCTGATTTATGGCTTGTTAAATTTGTAAATAGTATGAAGATTACAGTCACCTGATTAAAAAATCGGGGCTGGAGTATCTGTAAACGCTATCGTAGGTTCGATGTTTACTCAAGGGATTGATTATATTTGAACTTTTTCGATTTCTCCACTGTTGTAGATAAAACGCGGTGTTGAGTTTCTCTTAACGCTATTTACAAAGCGAAGAAATAGGAAATGAAATGTTTAAGACATCTCACTAGATTACCTTTGTTTACTCTGCTGTGAGGGAAAAACATGAAGCTACTGTGTTCTTTATGAATTTACGATTTAAATTTTCAAAAGAATTTGAAACCTACATTTTTTGTACAAAATATTTAAATAATATATTTAAAATACTAAATTGAATATTATTTATTTGTACAGGAATAATAATAACCGTTTTAAAAGAATATAAAATAACATATTTTGGAATGGAATACTACCGTCACAAAATCTCTCATTACATTTTACAAAAAGGAAAATGACTTTGAATCATTACTTTTTAAGTTTAAAGTCTATAGCTATTTAACTGAGCTTAAGCCATCATTGGTTATTACGATAAGCAGAATAACCAAAAGGCAATCTTCGTTTTAAAGCAACCCTAACCAACTTAAAGCTACATTACAAACGCAATACAATCCTGTTTCACTCCATTATTGTTATTATTAGTAGAAATGCGAACATTTAGACATTGAAATGACGATAAAACCCTCATTGTCTGATATTAGCCGACAATTATTGTAGGTTGAATGTCTGTTTTATATAGACATTGGGGAACCCAAATCTCTCGAGGGCAATTATAAGGAACCCTAAAAATTTATTTTCGTACTGCTTGTAGATAAGATGTTATTTAAAATCACAACAGTCTCCTCACTCGAGCTTTGTAACGAACTGAATAATTCCAATCCAGATTTATTAGGGTAGAGTAAAAGAAACTGAAAAGACGACCAAATTGAAGTGAAGTTGGTAATAATTAATGAATTTCATTTCTTTTCCTGTTTTCAATCACAAAGAATATGTATGAGCCATTTGGTTCTTTTCAATTACATGAATATATATAACTGACCCTACTAACGTGACTCTTCTTTCCATGTTTAGTGCATTTACTGTCAGTTTGTATTGGAAGGAGCTTGTATTGAATGCATTTATTCTCAAGTTAGATGTGAACCTACAATCACCGTGTTCATCTAGTTGTTACGCCACTTTAACACTATTAATCAATACTTATATATAGTTTAAAGGTTCATCGACGTGCAAAGTGATGTGTTCGATGGTACTTAAATTGTATCTTTGCAAAATTCCATTTATTAATATAGCAAATACTGCATGTAGCTTCGTCACATATAAAAATATCAGAATGAACTAAATATGCACACATTTTTAGGTATCCTGGGTCCGTCGGAGAGGTCGTGATGAAATTCCAGAACTGCTCACAGTGGGTGCAGTTACGTATGCAGCGGACAATAGGGTGTCTGTTGGGAAACGTTACCCTGGCAATTGGAGGCTGCTCATCAGGGAAGTCAAGCCTGATGATGAAGGCGTTTATGAATGTCAGATATCTACACACCCACCTAGAGTCAGCAGGACTTATCTGCATGTGAATAGTAAGTAAATATATTTTTTTGTTTTTTTAAATTTCACTCTGTGTTTTGCTTATAGCAGGGTAGGCAGAAGGAATTTAGTTTTAAGATATTCCGTTACCTACTGAATTTTTGAGGCATTACGTATTGAAAATTGGATTCCCTGTTTTCCTCTAATCCTGTTATGTGTTGGATACAAAGTGAAGTTACAAAAAATATTTAAAGATCATACAGTTCTTTACTTCGATTTTTTTTACATAAATACATAAATAGTGTACAGTGCAATGCCAAATAATGTTTCAAATATAGTGAAATTAATAAAACAATTCAGTTAAAATAAAATAAAACACTGTCACCACCAACCACTAGCACCACAAGTATGGGTGGTCGACGAAGCGGGTGGTCCTCTTCAAGAGAAATACTACGAGGCTGAGTCTACTCTCGCTCTGGTGTGCAGAGCTCGTCATGTGGAGACGCCAGCTGTGCTCACGTGGCTGCACGAGGAAAGAGCCCTCAATGCTGATACTACTAGAGGAGGAATAAGGTAAATGGAGGAATGGTACCAGCACATTTTTATTAAATTATTAACGGTAACAGTTTAATTACTATTTATTTTTATATTAATTATATTTATTTTTACTACTCTTATACAGAGGCCAGTCGTGACGCAGGGGCACAATGTGTGGCTGACCGACTGGTTTCGGGTTCGATCCCCACTCGAGAAGATGAAATATTTACTTAAATTTATATTTCCATTTCTTCTCTGACGTATCGAGGCAAAGCGCGGCGTTAAGTTCTGCCACTCAACACACAATCCCTCCAGAATTCCTCAGAAAGTGGGGAACGGAGTGTCTTAACACTAGGTTCCCTCTGCCTACCCTGCTGTGTGCGGGATACAGCGTGAAGCTATAATTATTATTATACTATTATATACTCTTATACAAGTACAAAATACATTAAATTGAATACATAGAATTAATTTTATTTATGATCATCATATTTCTGTCTGTTGATCTTCTGTCGTCATGCTAGCCAAATATGCTAATTATATTATAGCGGTTTGTGAGATACAACGCTATTTGGTATTATTTTTTTTTTTGCGCTTTTGTGCCGTGGGATCCCGGCCTAGAATAGGATCATCCTGGTACTGGTGGTGTCGTAAGAGGCGACTAAAGTATGTGTGGTATAGTCACGTCGCCAGCAATGGCAACACGCATGGGCAGACTCGACCGGATCATTACCACCCCCGGCATTTAAAACCGGCGTGAAGTAGTGGCTTTTTGCCGCTGCGTTTCGCATCAGGTAATGCCGGGCTCCGGAGCCCAAACCACCTTACAGGCAGGCAACGCACCTGCAGCTCCTCTGGTGTTGCACGGGGTCGTGGGCGGCGGTGATCACTTACCATCAGGTGACCCGAACGCTCGTTTGCCTTGTCTTTTCCATAAAAAAAAAATATATATTTATTTTTAAAAGATAATATAACATATTCACGACAATATTATAGATCTATCATTTAATAAAATCATCTAAAAACAAATTAAGTATAAAAAGTAGAGTTCCGCCACTCACCATGCGATGCCTCGAAAAATAAGCGGAAAATGGTAAATGGAGAGTTTTAACACTAAATTCCCTAGCCTATCCTGCTGATTTCAGTATTCTTTCTAAAACTTCAATTAAAAAAATCAAACCATCATACTGAAATAAAATTGAATGAACACAAACCAAACATTCTAATCTCAACAGTTAACCTATTTTGTAAAAGGAAAATATGCTTATACCGGATTTCTGTTCAATGTGTTTTAACGTTGATAAATGATCCTTCTCTTCTCACCCTTCAAAAGAAGCTAAAGTATATATATATAAATATACCTGGCACTTTTGGGACGCGATATGACGTTGTTAAACCTTTTAGTACGTGTACAGAATAGATGACATTATAAATAAATAATGGTTTCCATACATTACGTGTCTACGCAAAAGTTATATAAATTAGCCTTTGATTATGATAAGACATAAAAAAGATGATGTAAAAATGGTTTTGCATTTTTTTTATGTTTTTTAGGGTTCCCTTTCTTAAAAGAAAAAAAAAATCCTTATAGGATCACTTTGTTATCCTTCTGTTCGTCAATACAATTTTTTCTCGGGATCACGTAAATGTATCAGGTTAAAATTCATATCATATATTTTGTTAAATATCAAGCTTTTAAGTCAACACTATCAAAAGACACGAGTATTTATGCATCGTTTTTGCTGCGTTTTGTATGAAATTCGCTTGGAAATTAAAACTTATAGAGTACTTGTAGAGTATAGACTAAGAGGTCGCGGGATTTTTCGTAACGATCACGGATACGGCCAGATTGAATTCTATGGGGTGTAGAGCAGTCCCCTCATGTGAATGGTCCCGGTCTGCCTGCTCTCAGTGGTTGCAACTCCGAGATATAGAGCTTAGAAGAGGCTTCTTTGTTACGAAAAAAAAACGATCAGGGAAATGGTCAGTTTTGGTGCACACTCAAAGTATGGCGTCTCCTTATTTGAAATAAGTTGGTCTGCCGGCTCTCAGTGGTTGCATTTCCAAGATATGATGCTCGCAAGTCACAATATCGTTGCGAAAAAAAAACGATAATGGAAATGGTCAGTTTTAGTATCAATTCGAAGTGTAGAGTTCCCACAAGTAAAATGAGTTGGTCTGCCAGCCCTCAGTGGTTGCATTTCAGAGCTATCATAATTTAAAAACTATATATAATTTGTAAAGAAAGTCTAAAAAACATCTAAAACTTGCATAATGCACGAGTTTTTCAAGTGGATGCGAGCCGCTGTAGTATGTGTCTATTTTTTGTTCATTTGTAGAAAACGATGGTCAGGAATATCTAATGTGAAGCTCTAATAGACCAGCTAAAGTATAAGAATTAAAGATATGGTGTCTTAACAAAAAATGTTCAGTCGGATAAGTATTATTGATAGACCTATGAAGCTCGAGAGGTCAGGGACATCTGATGTGGAACTCTTATAGCACAGCTAAACTATGAAAATGAGGTATATGGTTCTTTAACAAAAACTGCTCAGTCTGATAAATATTATTGATTGACATATCAACTTCGATGGTCAGGATAATAGAACTCTCATAGACCAACAAAACTATAAAAATTAGGAATATGGTTCCTTAGCAATTTTTTTTGAGTTTGATGAATATTATTGATCCTTGAGCTGAATATGTATTCAGCGTGGCCTATTAAGCTCGAGGATCAGGAACATCTAATGGGAAACTCTAAAATGTCACCTGAAAAAATAAGATATGTTATTATGCCTTAGCAGTGTTGCCTTAGCAGTTTTGGGTATTTTTAAAATAGAAAGTCACGAACATATCTTATACTTTGCAACGATCCATGTTAAAAAAATCAGTTTATCAGTATAAGTTGTTAGTGATTTACTTAGATTGCACATAAGAAAGGTGCCAGGGTTTCCGTACGCGTTCGATTTCTTATATGTAAACTAAGCGCGCGGCTTTGCCCGCTTATTTGCACCCTTAGGGGTGAATTCAAAAAACCACGAAACACGTGTTCAATAAAATATTTTTAACAGTCTGAATTAATTTTTTTATAAAAATCGGTGGTGATTTTGTTGTTTTTTTTTTATGGAAAAATAAAAAATTCGGCGGCAAGTAACAGGTCAAACTGTTCTTCAGAACACTCTCTATGATAAATGCGGTAGAGAACGCACAGCGAGGATACATATCTACGCAAAGACAATGTGTCAAGCCCTGCACGGATCATTGGTCCCCAACGATTCGAACAGTTCTATGTTGCATGCGATCAAATGGATCGAGCTGATACTGGGGTGCACCGGCCCAGAGATAAGAACAGTATTCCATATTAAGCCGAACCTGGGCCCTACACAGAGCCAATCGATGTTTTGGCGTGAAGTACTGTCTCGCTCTGTTGATGGAAGACTGGCGATACGACAAATGGGATTTTTTTAGTGGTTGAATCAAGTTCACCCCATGAGGAAACATTCCCGATGGATGCCTAAACAGAAGACACAAGTTTACTTCGGCACTGGTCGACGTTTTCCTGAGAAAGACTTGCGCGGCTGGAGTAAACAGCGTCCACTGTGCTATCATCTGCATAGCAATGAATGCTAGAATCTTCTTACATGTTGTTGATATTGAGATGAAACAGCGTAGGGGACAGCATGCAGCCTTGGGGAAAACCAGCGTTCACGGGCATATATTCGGAGCAAAAATTTGATGCTGCGCCCAGTGAGAAAGCTGGCGATCCACTTGCATAAATTCTCGGGAAGCCCATAAGACGGAAGTTTATCAATGAGCGCCTCATGCCACACTCGATCTGCTACTCCCCTACTGCCAGGCCCCTTTCCATTGCTTACAATAGCCGCAGCCCAGCGGTGGGTTAGGTAAGATCACCGATTAAGCGACCATGGCGGAAGCCATATTGATGGTGATTAATCAATCGGTGATCCTCTAAGATAAACCAAGAGCTGGCTATTAATGATGCTCTCTATGACTTTTGAGAGTAGGGAGGCAATAGACCTTTAGTTAGATGGATCGGAGCCATCGCCTTTCTTCGGGATCGGATAGATGAGAGCGCTCTTCCATGAGTCTGGGACTACGCCGACTGAGTAAGAGTGCCGAAACAAACGCGTTAGCACCTGTGTCAGCTCAGGAGTACAAGAACGGAGCACTAAGGGAGAGATGCCATATGGCCCGCACGACTTGTGGCTGTCCAAAGAGGACAGAGCTCGCCAACAGATGTTTGGTTGAACTTAACTTCAGGCAATGAGCTCTGGCACCGCGGGATGGTCGGTGGCGTTGTTTCTTGGTGGAGTTCGAGGCAAAGAGAGCGCTCAAGAGATCGGCTTCTCTTTTGCCGTGTGGACCAAGATGTCATTTCCTGTGCGTAGCGGCGGAAGCGAAAGCTGGCTAAGTTGCCAAGTGCAGCCTTTGAGCGCGTCCAAAACTGATGAGCTCCTGACGGATAGCTTCACGCCGATTTTGTATGTTCACGAGCGTTCGAGTTTCACGGATCATTCTAGGAATATATTTGTTCTTTCTAGCGATGATTTAGGGCTTCTCAAGCGCATGGCCATACTTGACATTGGAGATTTGTCCATTGACGGTAACACTAAAACTTGCTGATGAGATGCGATGCTTCTAAATGACTTATGTTTACTACATGTATCTTTCTTTTATACTTCTTCTGTACTAGTACATTAGATATTCCTGACCATCGTTTTCTACAAATGAACAAAAAATAGACACATACTACAGCGGCTCACATCCACTTGAAAAACTCGTGCATTATGCAAGTTTTAGATGTTTTTTAGACTTTCTTTACAAATTATATATAGTTTTTAAATTATGATAGCTCTGAAATGCAACCACTGAGGGCTGGCAGACCAACTCATTTTACTTGTGGGAACTCTATACTTCGAATTGATACTAAAACTGACCATTTCCATTATCTTTTTTTTTCGCAACGATATTGTGACTTGCGAGCATCATATCTTGGAAATGCAACCACTGAGAGCCGGCAGACCAACTTATTTCAAATAAGGAGAAGCCATACTTTGAGTGTGCACCAAAACTGACCATTTCCCTGATCGTTTTTTTTTCGTAACAATGAAGCCTCTTCTAAGCTCTATATCTCGGAGTTGCAACCACTGAGAGCAGGCAGACCGGGACCATTCACATGAGGGGACTGCTCTACAACCCATAGAACTCAATCTGGCCGTATCCGTGATCGTTACGAAAAATCCCGCGACCTCTTAGTCTAGTAGACCTACAGTTATGAAATTTGACACGAATACTGCGGGATACAACGTGAAGCTGGCTTAATTTAATTTACAAGTTTATATCTGTAGTTAGTTTCATAAAAAATAAGTGCATGCACCTACAAACTTAAGTTTATCAATTTTTGTAAGTTATACTTCCTGTTGATCTGAAGTCCTGAAATTGGTACGAAACCCCCCACCAAATTACTCTATAGGCGAGTCCAACTCGCTCTTAACCTTTTTTTTAATTGAGTGATTAACAAAATAATGAAATAATTAAATAGATTTGCTTGAAATACAAGCATTTATTAGTTTTAAATATGATGTTTGTAATTTTGAGAATCCACTGGTGACTCAATCTTATTGAATCTTATGTACAATTACAGCTTTTTCTTTGTTCTCAGTAATAGTTTTATGTTATTTTTACGTTAAAGACAAAAAATACGACTAACTCAATATGCTTGCTGATCTAACTTAACGAAAAAAACAAATATTTACAACAAAAATATATAATAATAATTTAAAAATTTGAATCAAGTAAAAAATCAATTGAAAAGCGATTCACAGAATTCATGATAGTTTTAGAATAAAATTGCTGTAGCATACAGATGCATAGATTGAAATAACTAATCTATATACAGGAAATCCTACATTATACAGGATGGAAGTGTAAGCACCACATTAAATGAAACCACAGTTTTAACTACTCTATAAAAGCCTAATATAAATCAGAAAAAAATAAATTCCCAAAAATGAAAAAGTATTTTTTTCCAACAAAATAAATAATAAAATTGTCGGTTTAAAATAAAACGCCATTTGTAAGGACGACGCACGCACACATAAACCTATCAAAGGAACACCGCCGCACACGCCTCATTCCGAAATCGAGTCGTAGGTATTGGCGATAAAGTTCAAAGTTGTTTAACCTTTAGTAGTATTTTTGTAGTAGTAAGTTTTTACGTTATTGGGATCTATACGTAATCGCGTCACACGAAATACAGGTATGGATAAAAATCGTAAAATGAAAAAAAAATCCTACGTCCAAACAGTTGAGGCATCTTGATTAATTTCTTTAGGTATGGGTTTGAAATATTTTGCCCTATATGCTGTTTCCGTAAAAGGAGCGCTGCCTCTTCCATCCTGTATAACGCTATATAATAAAGGGATTCCTTTAGTGTCATTGGTCTACGGAAACCTAAAAAATATAAATAAGCTTCACGCTTTTATCTGCAAAGCAGGTTAGGAGGAGATCTTAATGTTAAGTCATTCAATGCCAATTCCCTTTTCGAGGTCTAATTTTCGAGATATCGCATGTTGAGCAGCGGAACTTAACGCCATGATTTGTCATAGTATAAGATTTATAACTAACGTTATTATCGACAGCGTGAAAACAGAACAAGTGCCTGGCGGTGCGGACAGCGTGTTAAGACTGGCGCGCGTCAACAGTAGCGATGCCGGTAACTACACCTGTGCTGTGCGCGGCGCGAGGCCTCACACTGTAGCTGTTCATGTATTGAATGGTAATCATTTTATATTTTTTTTATTATTTTTAGTTTCATGATGTATTCCGCATACATCAGGGTTGGCAGAGAGAACCTGGCAATCTAGTATTACGACAATCCGTTTTCCACTTATCGTCGCATTCTTGAGGCAATCAAGGTTCAATAATAATACTTTCTGAAAGATTTTTTTATGTGGTGCAGGACCGAGACCGAGAGGACCCAGTGTTAAGAAATTTCTTTCTCCGTGATTATTCAATCACCAGTTTAGAAGTTCTGTGATCTCAATAATTTTAAAATTCAAAAAAAATGTTTACCTGATGCCACATGATGATGATATGACTCTATATACGTTAGTTATAGATTCGATTTCCACTCTAAAGATTGATTATATTTTGATTATTCTTATTTTCCGCACTCATAAAAACACGTAGCATTAAGGTTCACTACTAAAAACACTATGTAACTATTAGATGGAAAGTGGAGAACGGAGTGTAACAATATAAAATTCTTTCCGTCTGCCCTACTATACTCGGGAAATGCTCGCAACTGAATAAATATGAATCTTGAACAAACATTAATATATTTTGTGGCTGTCGTAACATAGCGCCACAGTGAAGCCCACTACTTTACAAACGTGATCGCGATATAAGTGGATTCGATTTCCACTCGTGGAGAATTCTGTCACTCAATACTAAGTTCTGCATTAAGCTCCTTTAAAAATTAAGTTTATCTCTGCCTGCTATACGCAAGTTATAGTTTGAAGCTAAAAAAGTATAATAAAAGAATAACATATTTAAAAAAATATATTATTTATTTATATATTATAATATATAAATAAATAAAAGTTTAAATATTCAAATGTTCTAGTTACTTAAGCTATTCGCTATAGAAGAGAGCCAAAATGCATTTATTTAATTATTGCTACGTTAGCCAATTTATACAAAAATTGGATTATTAATAAATGCTTACTATTAGTTTGTATATGAAACTAATAAATAAATTTAATGCCAATATTTTGTCTACAGTTTTATAATATTCAAAACAAAATTTAGACTGAAAGTAGAGAATAGAGTGTTTTGAGATTGAGCAAGAGTGAGTGGTAAGAGCTACTGGGGGAGACATTTGAGGACACAGTATCGATCGACAAATTACCAGGCATATATGTGCAGTTTGATGACAGTGAGGCCACACGTGGCGCAGAGGCAAAAGTATGACTGCAAAATCGACTGGTTGTGGACTCGATTTCCACTCAAGGAAATGGAATATTTCCTTGAATATTCCATTTCCTTTCCATATATTGATGTGAAGCTGATATTTCTTTGAGTTCCTTCTTATTTAAATTTACATTTACATTTGTTTGCTCTGGTTTAGAGGCAAAGCGCGGCGTTGAATTCCGCCACTCAACTCGCAATGCCTCCAGATTTCAGTGGAAAGTGGGGAATGGAGTGTCTTAACACAAGGTTCCCTCTACCTACACTACTGTGTGCAGGATACTGATAGCTGATAATAATAATGATAATTAATTATAGTAGTTGAGGTATAAATAGTATTACTGTAGTTGCTAGAAACTCCCTTTTCTCTGGCTATCTCCCAAAGCATATTTTATACGAAAAAAACTACGGTTACTAGACTAATCCTTTTAAAAGTTTGCAAATCCGAAAGGATCTTATTAGTAATAGAACTGAACGCCGCGCCTTGACTTAGTAACAATATGAGAAATTGAATATGATTCAATCTCCGAATGAAAATCAACCATCGTGTCGCCAGTCAGTCGCTGTGCCACTGCGCCACGACGACTTAATTTATTTTTGTTTTATTTTTTAAATTTAGAATAGCAGGCTTAACAGAGAGATCCGAGGAAACTAGTGTTTAGACATTCCGTTCCCGTTAATACACTTACGTTCCCCGCTTGCCTTCAAATTCTGGAAGCATTGCGTGTTGAGTTACGTTCAACGCTGCTTTGCCTCGTTACCAGAGCAAGAAAATGAAAAATATTTAATGTTCCCGAATGAAAATCGAACCCACAAGCTGCCCGTTTACAGTCGTGCACTTGTGCCACAGTGTCACGACTGGCCTCATTTTATTATACCATAAAATATGACTTTCACATACAATTTGTAACTTTCATCACTTCTGATAAAACTCCAAGTCAAATCTGAAGCCACGGGGAAGAATAATCATAAATTCTGTTTCGCAAGACAACCAAAATTTTTCTTTAGATTGTTCTTGAAGTTTTATATATTTTTCACCATTACGCGTTTACCTCGTGGGATAGATAGGCTTTGAGAAATCACAACTGAGAGACATATTACTTCTTTTTATTATTTAGTTATTTATTTGTCTTATTTTAAATCATATTGATTAAGTTGGCAAGTTGGTTACTATTTTTTAAGGTTCACGCTGTATCCCGCGTGTAATGCGGTAGGCAGAGGGAACCTACTGTTAAGACATTCTGTTTCCATTAAGACATTTCCGTACTCATTTTTATTTCCTTGAGCGGGAATCGAACCAGTGGCCTGTCGCGGTTGCACCAATTGCTTGCTTGGGCCCCTGTGCTACGGCTAGCCTCAATTTGGATACTTGACGCTAGTGATACGTTTGATCTGTATCCAAGGTGATTTTTTTATTATTATATATTATATTTATATCGCTTTACCATTTACTGAATAGGGGTTACCTACGTAGAAAATGTTTGTGACTTTCATTAAATGAAACGTCAGGATTTTTATTTAAATATTTATATATTATGATATTTGATTTAAATTGACCCTTTATTTAACATATTGAACGTGTTTATGTTGTACGAAATCAAAGTATTTCAACTTTTTTTTGTTATTTGGTTTTTGCCGCTTTTATTTAAAAGTATTTATTTGTTGACAAATTTGATGTACGATTGTAATAAGTGTGCGAAGTAGGAATTTCTGTTTTTAATAAATTTTTGGTTTGCTGCATGTTTCGGATCACTTAAATTATTCGTTTTCTATCGCAATGGCATCAAGATGAACAAACTTTGAATTTTCTTTTGGAGGCGTATAATGCGTCAAAAAGTGGAGGCGTATTAAGTTTTTGTTCCTTCTATTTATATTTCAAAAATATCGTGGGAATCAATTCCATAATATTGTTGCACTAATAAAATCCTGCTAATAAGCAAGAATTCAATACTGAACTCTTTGCCAACAACTCTACGAATAAGCATTGGAGATTAAATTAAAATTAAATCAGCTTCACGCTGTATCCCGACACAGCAGGGTAGGCAGAGGGAACCTTGTGTTAAGATACTCCGTTTTCTACTTTCCCCCGAATAACGTCGTACTTTAACTGACCGTACTCGACACTAGAGCGAAGAAATAGATATATAAATTTAAGTAAATATTTCATCTCCTCGAGTGAGGATCGAACCCACAACCAGTCGGTTTTACAGTCACACTTTATGCCCCTGGCCTTAAGAGATATTTTTGTAAAAAATAGAAAATGGCCAATAACCACTACTATTTTAAAATCCAGAAGGTGGTCTTAAAGGTGAAGAAAAGGAAGGAAGGTGGTGGTTAATTCTGGAGGCATTGCGTGTTGAGTGGCAGCTCAACGCCACGCTTTGCCTCGACGCCAGAGCGAAGAAGTGGAAATATAAATTAATTAAAAAAGCATGATGAATTATATTAATAAGACTGAAATTAATGTTAAAAAAAACTATCTAGTTACTTTTTAATAAATGTTTATTATCTTTTTGTAATCACGTTTTTTACATTAGGGTCCTCATACTCCAGGGTACCGTAAAACAATTTTTTATAAGGTACGCAGGGAGAATGCAAAGGTCTTTACTCAAGGTAAAGACATTTACTCAAGGTAAAGACCTTTGCATTCTCAAGAATTCGAGATAAATTGTATTCAATGGTGGTACTCAACGCCACGTTTTATAAAAATGGTGAAATATAATTTCCTGCCCCGGTGGAAATAAAATCCACAATTATCGCTAGAAAAATCGTATTAGAATCAGATGCTGCCCCACTCTGCCATGAAGGTCTTTCGACCAGCTCGGATTCTTATTTTTTATTGATAAAGATTTTTTTAATATATTTTTTAACGCTACCTTTTCATCTTAAAAATCAGTGCATTTAAATGAATGATGATTTTCAACGAGTAAAATAAATATAAATTTTATGGCAGTTCTGTCAAATTAATAGCTTAAAATTTTTAATAAATATAAAAATTAATTTTGATATATAATTCTCATTTCACTTTAAAGTTTCAATTTAAGGCAATCACTTGCAATATTTATTAAAAATGATAAAATAATATACTTCTGTGGCCAGCTGTGGTACAGGAGCAGGAACTGGTTGTGGGTTCGATCCCCACTCGAGGAAATGAAATGTTTAATATTTTCATAACTTCTCTCTGGTGTCGAGGCAAACCGTGGCGCTGAGTTGGGGGACGGAGGGTCTTTACACTAGGTTCCCAGTGCCTACACTGATGCTATGCGGGATACAGCGTGAAGCTGATTTTTAATATTTAAGATACTTCTACATTGACCTCAATACTTGCTGATACTTATAGCGAGCGAAACTTTATTTCTTTAGTGTTTCTAAAGTAAAACACCTTTTTTGATTTTTTGCCAGAGTATATCTTAACGTCGCAAATGGACATAAAAAAAATTATTCCTAAAGTAAACAAAAAGTAATAGAAAGTATAAGCAGCACCTACGTGTACTGAAAAGCTAATATTATGAAGCTGAAAAGTTCGAGCTTACAACAACAGAAAAGTTTCAGTTGGAGTTTTAATACGTACAGGAAGCAACTTTAAATTGAGCTGCTATACAAAGTCTCGAAAACGGTATATTAATCATATATTATACATATATGTTTCTCACACATTATAAGACTTAGTAAAAACAAAAAACTACTTAGGATTCCATGGTGTCTTCCACCGTGTGGGCGCCGGATCCATTGCGTTTCAGAGTGAGGAGCTCCGAGCAGTTTTTGGGGCTTGGAAACCAAGTCTAGGTTTAAGATGACATTTAAGGTGCGCATTGGGTTTTGCCTCCACGAATTGAGCTCCTGTCACTGTACGCCGTCGAAGTACTCTCTAAAAAATAATTGAAAACTTAAACTTAAGTTTTATTATTCGAGACAGGCCATGCGAGATTTATTACAACCACAAAGAAAATTATTATAAGTAAGCATTTACTTATATACAGGGTGGAAGCGTCAGCGTTCCTTTTACGAAAACAGCATATAGGGTAAAGTATTTTAAACCCATACGTAAAGAAATTAATCAAGATACCTCAACAGTTTAGACGTAGGATTTTTCTGTATTTCGTGTGACGCAGTTACGCAGAGATACCAATAACGTAAACACATACTACTACAAAAATACTACTAAAGGTTAAACAACTTTGCTGCCAATACCTACGACTCCATTTCGGAATGAGGGGTACGCAGCGATTTCTCTTTGATAGGTTAATGTCTTCATGCGTCGTTCTTGACAATAGGGATTTTATTTTACACAGATACTTTTATTATTTATTTTGTTTGAAAGAAAACACTTGAAAAAAATGTTTCTTAAAAGATTTTCTTATTTCATATATATAAGTAAATACCTATTTTTTCCCAAATCGTCGCTAAGGAAAATAGATATATTCCTAGAATGGTTCACGAGGCTATTGAAATTCAAAAATATCCTTTCCATAGAGAGGACGGCTGGTAGCTTTCTACCACCAGGGTCCCTGGTGGTAGAAAGCTCATAAAATTTATGAAGTCAACTCAACTCATAAAATTTATGAAGTCTCAAACCCAACATACCAGAGGGCAAGATACACTCAGCTCATTCTGCAGGAATCCAGGGCAGTACACGAGGCAATTAAGAAATCGTTGGCGGTAGTTTGATATAATAATTATGTCAACTGACACACGAATGCCACCTCGGTCTACCTGTAACCACGGACTACTGCAAAGTGTTCGAAACGCCGGGTTTCCAAAAATGTTTAATATTAAATATACGTGATTAACCCAGTTAGACAGTTTTAGTTAAAATTTTTTATAATGGTGAAAATCAAAAACTTATAAAATGCCTACTTTTTTTGACTGAAAATATCGCGAGTAAAAAAAAAATGAGTTTTCATATAAATTTGCATCACTGCTTGATTATAAGTTATGATTTATATAAATATATTCAGAAATATTCTGAATGAGTTACAAATATTGACGTATTGTTCTTGAAACTAACCATCTAGCGAATTAAATTAAATTTTTCTTTTTCTTATCTAACGACAAAAGCTCTTTTAAATAATTTTCTTTCTACAAATTGCGCATTTTTAGAGTTATATCATTTTACATCCATGTAAAAACTGATCACAATTATAATTGGCACAAACATTTAACAACAAATACACACAATAAAACAATTAAAAAAGATTAATATAAACGACAAAGAATAACATTTTAAACTTTCGCCATAAAAGCTCATCTAAATGTCTGAAATACGGTTATTTCTTCTTCTGTACCGAGTATAATGTATTTGTATAATATTCTAAATGTAAAAAGTTCTTTACAAATTGTATCCATTATGTGTTGGGAGGCTGTCAAGTGGCACGTCTCATGATAACGTATGAAGACGCATACGTGACTTTATGAAAGGAATTTCTTATTCAGTTAGGTAGTTGATCTGGTGATATTTTGACCATTTGGTGACAAAATTCTATTGCTTAGCGATAAATCACTTACTATAGGTAAATGTCGTTGGTATTAAGAATGAGTTGATTTCTGCAGAAACGCTTGTGTGGACTTTAAAGTATTAAATCCTGTTTTTCAGTTTTCGTTGGAGTTTTGTTTTTTAGTTCTGGTTGTTGTGGCCCAGAGGCACAAGAGTGTAACTGTAGCACGACGGTTGTGGGTTCGATCTCCAATCGAGGAAATAAATGAATATTTATAAATATTTTCATTCCGAATTGAGGCTTTTCATGGTTGAGTGGAGCACTCAACCATGAAAAGCATCAAAGATTCGGCGTAAAGTGGGGAACGGAGTGTCTTAACAACTATCCTCCTTCCCTACCCTACTGTGTGCGAGAAACAGCGTGAAGCTGATTTTTTAAAATAATTTCTTAGTTACTCTCCAAAACTCCTCAAGGATCTATTTGTCAAACTTTATTTTTATATGCTCCGTATTTTTGGTTACTCGTTATCTTTCATTCGCTCTGTTATTGAGAAAAAGAATTTGTTTATACTCTTATGTATACAGGGTTTGGATTCAAAAAAAATATTATGGAATATGGATGGAACCTATTGATAATAACAAAATATTTTTTTAAAGCAAAATAAATAATCCATTCAAAATAACTAAAATATTTTTCTAACCATTGTTATATATTTCGATAGTGCAAGAAAAACTAAATGTGAAGCTGAAAAATGAATGGATTTTTCAATCATATAAATGTTATCGACTGATTCAATTTATATAATTTCAAAACGCGTCGGTGCAGTTGCGATTATTACTTAAGTGCATATTATGTTTGAGGGTTCAAAGGAGAGGATATTTATAAATTATAAATTTTGAATCACAGTTCTTTCTGAGGTCTAATTAGAAAAAGTACTGTTGGTTTTATCTTTTGGATTTACAATATTGGCTTAGTGGCTATATCTCGAATTTCACTCGAAGAAAAACTAGGTATATTAGTGATAGATTTATTCATAGTAATAATAATACAGCTTACACTACACTCGCGAGTTATTGCCGTATTCAAGAGATATCTTTTTTTTCAAACTGTATCCTTTAGGTACATAGCAGTAGTATTGGGTAGACAGAAAGAACCTGGGAACTAGTGTCGGGACACTCCGTTCCAAACGTTGCACATCCATTTCCACCAAATTTTTGAGGCATTGCGTATTGAGTGGCGAATCGAAAAGTGAAGAAATGAAAATATACAGTATTTAATTTTTCACTCCCCCGAATTGAAATCAAACCTACAACCGTCACGTTTACAATCGCACGCTTGTGCAACCCACGACAGCCTCAACTTAATTTATATTCGATTGGATAATCTAATATATTATGTACATAAAGAATTTTTAATTACTATCAGCTTTAATATTAAAACCAAACTGATATTATTTGCTCTATTCTAGAACAGGATGAAGGAAATTGAACTACCGCTTTTGTTAGCTTCGACAGATTTTAATGAAAAGTTACAGCGTTCATACAAAATTAATATCACACTTTGTTGTTTCCATATTGGAGCAAATGAAATTCCAATTTTGCAAATAATTTCATTAAAATAAAATATATTTTTTAATTATGCGTGATTAATTCTTAACGACGGTCACCGTCGTGGACTAGTGGCGCTGTGGCACTGTGGCACTGATATAAGAGGGAAGACGTGGAGAAGAGAGTATCTTACAACTAGGTTCACTTTTCCTACCATGCTTCGCGAGATACAACGTGAAGTTAAAAAAAAACTTAAGTGTACTAGTACTTATATTACGTATATTTGGTTTTTAAGGAAAAAAGGAACTCTTATAAGATCATTAAAATATTGCTACATTTACTTAAAAAAAGATATGGCCGTTTATATAGCAAAAACTCGTATTTCGACAATATAAAGGGAATAAAAATTAATACAGGTATTGCTAGTTTAGGTTTAGGTTTAAAAGGCGGACAAAAATTGGTATTGAAATGAAAGGGCTCTCTCTAGCTAAGCTAAGCCTGAATTTTAGAAAAAAACTCGAGACTTCCAATTTTTGTACGGAACATTCGGTGGGTGAGCCTGACTCGCGCTTGTGCGGTTTTTTTAAAGATATTAATATATAAGTATGCATTTTGCTACTTTTTATAGATTATGACGTATTGCTTTGTTTATCAACATAAACATAAAAAATCGGACAAACGCGAGTCCAGCTCGCCCACCTAGAGGTAGATAGATATATTCCAAGCCTTATTGGTAGCAAGATATGTTTCAAGTATAAGCATTACTTCAAGTAGTATTTATTTGAAATTATTTAATAGATTATTTATATTTTCCTATTCTGGTAGACAAAGCGCAGAGTTGGATTTTGGCGATGCATGAGGAACGTCTTAACAGATAATCTCTTTCTACTCTGCTATGCAGTAAAAACCACGAAGCTGCTAAAACTAACGACTCTGAATTACAAATAATATTGTAAAATTTTATCAAATGTATGTATGCATATTATTTTGTTCCAGAGAGTCTCGCCGAACTCCATGCTGGGGCCTCATCGTGTCAAGCGTCGTTAAAAACTATAACAACTATAGTAATTTTGACGCTAATTACTACACAGTCTACGTTGTTACGTGATGCGATATCGTTTTTAGTGTTAGTACTTAAGTTAAAAGTTCCAAATAAAATGCGCGATCACCGACCCATCATATTGTTACCAACGTGATAAATATATGTATGTAAATAAAAAAAACGATTTTAAAATGTAATTATTATATTATATTAATATTATATAAATAGATACTTGGAAATAAAATTTCATTATAAATTGGTTGTTTTATTTTTTTACATCCATACTAATATTTTAAATCATAATAGTTTGTTCGATTGAATGCGCTAATCTCAGGAAATACTAAAAAATAAATAAATCAGCTTCACGATGTATCCCGCACACAGCAGGGTACGCAAAGGGAACCTAGTGTTAAGACACTCCGTTCCCCATTTTCTACCGAATTCTGGAGGCATTGCGTGTTGAGTGGTAGAACTCAACGCCGTGCTTAACCTAACCTCGACACCAGAGCGAAGAAATGGAAATATAAATTTAAGTAAATATTTCATCTACTCGAATGGGGATCGAACCCACAACCAGTCGATTTTACAGTCACACCTCGTACCGCTGCGCTACAACTGGCCTCTACTAAGTTGAACAAAAAAATATTTTTGTATTGGATAACACATCATCACAGCATCTAGAATGCTTAGATCCTAATGTTGCTGAGATTTTAGTTACCGTGGGTGCTTAGAATGTGTTAAAGCTAATTGTTTTGTAAGGGTGCATGACTTCCATCTCACTGAAAATAATAAATTAAATGTTTTTATCAGATTTTTTTAGATAAAACATTAAAAAAAAACAATTGAATTAATTATTTAATCAGTACTATCAGTCTAGAAATAATACTTTAGACAAAAGATCATATTAAGCAAAACTACAAAATTCTACAGTTGCTCTTTCAGAACAAAATGTAGAATATTTTTATACAAATAAATTCAGTTTCTACGCCCTAATTTAAATAGTATTTAACTTCATTGTTCTCATAAAATTGCAAATTGAAATGAACCAGAGATCAAATATAAAGTTTGAACTTAAGTACATAATATGCTGATAACTTCGTAGGAAAAAGATTAACGTATACGAAAAAGTAGAATTAAATTCATATTCTGTGCGCTGTATTAATATAGATGCTTTTAGCATGATTTCCAAATCTAAAAAAAAAATAAATAAATCTTTATCCTCTTCTCCATTAGTAAACCACTTTAAAGAACCACGTAAAGATTTTGTGATTAATGAGTAGGTAGGTTAATTTCAAGAAAAAAAATCTTTACGTTGAATCTCGCATATAACAGAGTAGGCAGAGAGAATATAGTGCTAAGTTCCACTTTCCGCAATCACTCCGCAATAATAAAATCATATTGCAATGTGATTAAAAATGCTCTTTTATTAATTAATTCTTATTAAATGGGTAAGCTTAAGATTGAGTTTCTTGACGGCTCTTCTCAGCGGAATCTTTCCAGCTGACAGTAGAAACGTATTCGTTCGACGATTCAGTAGGACAAAGTACTTGTAAAAGTCTCCTTAAATCATATATATTTTGAGTTTTAATTTATCAAAAGGTCGCTAAAAAGTTGTTTTACAATTTGCAGAAGAATCTAAGACATTTAAATGAATACATAATTTATTATTTCATAGTTTCCTTTTATTTTTACTTGAAGTAAAAAATAAATAGTTGCTGTATTTCCTCAAATTCTCGTTTACTACTCGGGCCTAATAAAATTCAAAAAAAGAATTAACATTATTTCTAAGTAATTTCATTAGTGCAACAAATATTTCAGAACTATTTATAGGGTTGCCAGATATAATTGTTAAGTCATTGGTTTTGGTAATGTTTTTATAGGCCTATGTTTTTATAATAAACGAGACGGTTGAGGGTTAGATTCCCACTCAATGAATTTCTACTCTGTTGACAGTGCGGCTTTTCATATATAGGATTATATAGTTATAAAGTTGAGCCTTTTAAGCACAACACCAGTTCACTCTAGTTGCGGATAATCGTTTTGCTAGAGTTTTATATAAATTAAAAACAAAGATTTTAAACTACGTGAACAATGATGCCAAGGTAACGAAAGCGCTCGAGTTCTCAGTCAAGATCAAGTTTAAACAGGTAGCGAAATTGTACTACATATTTGGAATGTTTTAAATTAAGAATTGGGGCTGGATACTGTGGTGGAGTAGAGCAGCGTCTGAATGTAAAAGAGATGATTGAGGGTTTGAATTTGATTAAGGAGAATAAATTATTTTCATTTCTCCACTCTAATAATTCAAAGAGTGGCATTAAGTTTCTCAACGCCATATAACGTCTTGGAATTATACAAAAAACTGAGTATATTGAAACTTAGCAGGGTAGGCACCCTGCCGATTGCAGAGTATAGGTGAAATCAAATCAGAGTCACGCTCTATCTCGCCCACGGCAGTATAGCAGACAGAGGGAACATAGGGAACCTATTATCCGCGTCACGACTGGCTTCAAGTAGGGGAGAGGGGGGTAGCTTTGAACAGGGGCACCTTTGAAAATATGTGTTAACAGAGCTATTTTAAAAAGAAATTTTGTTAGATTTTTATTGAGTAGTGGCAGCACTAACCTGCACACGTGTCACTTGTCACCGCTGATATATGAGAGCCCGTGGTTGAGTTACGAGGAGTGTTTGATTTTGAGTAAAATTTTATACATTTTTAAATAAGCGCGTAAGGATCGCAGGGATCCAATTCATGGTATATGGTTTTATTTTTTCCTCTTTTAGTTAGAATTTTTCATATATCATGCAATAAACTAGAAATTAATACAATTTTTAAACTTTTACTTGAAAAAAAAACGTTTTTAATTTTTCAAATACCACTGAGGCAGCTTTGAACAAAATAAGGGGGGCAGTTTTGAATATCTCTATCTCTATATCTTATAAAACAAGAACGATTTTTTTCTCTGTCTGGCCTTTCTACGCTATCTTCTTCTAAACCACCCAACGGATTTTGATGCGGTTTTCACCATTATGTAGAGTATTTCTCAGGGAAGGATCATATATGGTTTATTATATGTATATTTTATTGTAATTTGACATAAATATGATAAATGTGTATAAAGTCCTACCCGTTGAGACACTTTCACGCATGCGCTGCTTTAATGGTAAGTCCTACATGAAAACAATGTACTAGAGTATTATTCCTCTTAATAAGATCTACAAAAAAGTCAGCGACAGCATATTCGTATCTTCTAAGGATAACATACAGTGAGCATATTTCTGTCTAAAAATAGTAATTTGAATATATTTTTTATTTTGAGGGATGTTTGTCCATAATGGTATCAATCCTTATCCTTTTAAATACTTTATTAATTTTCTACGTTAAACGAAGATAAAATTTGCTCTTTACACTAATTTGAAATTACGAATAGTTTTAGAGAAAAACGCATTTAATAATTGACACATCACGCCGGCTATAAACCGCAGTTTTGGTGCAAGTTTTATTTATTACCTTACTCTCAGCATATAAATAAGTATATTAGTTACGTTGGCCATTTAATTTAGATCAAAACTGTCTTTTACTGTTTTTCATTTTAATAAGTACTTTAGAAGTTGTTACAATATCAAAAAATCCTTGCTTTGAAACGGCTCGCCACGCGCCATGCGTCCCCCCGCGTCCCGCGACGTTTTGCTTATCGAAGCGCGTCCGCCGCGCCCGCCTGCCTCTGTACTGTAGAAAAGTAGATGTAGATGCGATTGTACGTATTGGATTATTGGAGTTCAATATATTTAGTTTCGTCTATTTTGATTAACAGAATAGTAGGTAGTCTTTTGTTCATAATTTCTTCCGTATAAGTATTTTAGTTTAAGAGAACAGTAGGTAGGCTTTTGTCAATAATGATATTAATTCTTACCCTTTTAAATAAGTTATTAGTTTTCTATGTTAAACAAAGATTAATTTTGCTTTTTACAATATTTCGAAATTACAAATAGTTTTAGAAAAAAGCTATATCGACTCATATTATCCCTTACTCTCAGTGTATAAATAAGTATATTAGTTATCTTGGCCATTTAATGTAGATCAAAATGTTGATTAGTAGCACAGATTTGAAATTACGATACTAAAAAATTCTTGCTGTGTAACGGCTCGCCGACTTCCACGCTTCCCCCCGCGCCCTCGACATTTTGTTTATAAAAATGGATCCGCCGCACCCGCCTAGCTTCCCCCGGGCATGGAAGGAGGGCCTGCTCATCATGTTGCCCAAGGCTGGGAAGAGCCCATAGCAGCCTGAGGGGTACCGATCTATAACCCTCCTTTGCGCGGTCTCCAAGCTGTCCGAGAAGTTATTCCTCTCACTTCTCCAGGCGCACATCCACCCATGAAGCGAGCAGTTTGGCGAGCGGGTATACTACTCTGGTTACACTACGCCGTAACAGCGATCAACCGAAAGGAGAGAGCAATAGCAGTCTTCTTCGACGTAGTACGCGTATTCGACCACGTCTGGCACCCGGACCTACTTCATTAAGTGCTCAGAGCCGGCACCCCCCAGCACGTCGCGCATATCTTTGCCTCCCTGCCTCAGTAACAGGACATTTTTCCTTGAGAGTTAAGAGTTCGAGGTATAGCAGCGACTCGATCGTTGCCGTTGTTCCCCAGGGCAGCATTTTGTCACCTGCTCTCTACGCACTATACACTGATGACATCACATCGCCCTAGCGAGTATCACTCAAAGAGAAATCCTGCAGGTGGTCCAGAACCTCATCCTCCGTCGAGTGACGCAGGCGCCATACTACGTGAGAAACACCTCGCATCACCGCAACCTAAAAATAGAAAGCCTGGAGGTACACATTGGTCGTCTCGCGTCCAACGCATTCCGCTGCGCCAATGTATCGGGTCACCTGCACCTAAGGAGCAGCACTCCGTGGCATATCCGGCCGCCCGCGGTCAGACGTCAGATGACTTCCGAGGAACTTTCTATCCTCCTCCAAATGCGACTCATGAGCCTTGCATTGATCTTTGGTCGTTTAAGCTGGGCCTCCCTCAGGAAACCGAGGGTCTCACCTGACTGAGTTGACCGCCTAGATGGCATTTGATAATCTTTCCAATCCCGTCCCGCACGCCTCTCTCTGTGTCTGCTCTAGAGCAGGTTATCGCTTGAGACCACGGCCATGGAACCAACGCCCAAATGTCGTTCAGAACTACTGCGGAGATGGACGAGAGAATGCTTCAATTCTGCGCCTGGCTCTATAGCAAAGTAAATTTAGAAGCGATTGCACGTATTTTGGAGTTATCCAATAATTATAATGTATTTCGTCGCAGCATTGTTGGTTACATCTTTCGTTTAAGTATTTTTGGGTAAGAGAATAGTAGGTAGTCTGTTGTTTATAATTTCTTTCGTTTAAGTTTTCTGTTGTTTGTGTCATTTGTTCAGGTGTGTTTTTTTAAACAACTGGAACATCCTTATTGGAGCTACGAAAATGTGGGTTGCATTAAGGCTTAAATAATTTTCACATTAGTAATCTTAAGTGTTTTGCAAACATAGGTACATTACATGAATAATTCAGTAGTTAAAGCGGGCGAAGCCGCGAGCGGGTCGCTAGTATCTTATAAAATAAGAACGATTTTTTTCTCTGTCTGGCCTTTCTACGTTATCTTCTTCTAAACCACCCAACGGATTTTGATGCGGTTTTCACCATTATGTAGAGTATTTCTCAGGGAAGGATCATATATGGTTAATATATGTATATTTTATTGTAATTTGACATAAATATGATAAATGTGTATAAAGTCCTACCCGTTCAGACACTTTCACGCATGCGCTGCTTTAATGGTAAGTCCTACATGAAAACAATGTAATAGAGTATTATTCCTCTTAATAAGATTCACAAAAAAGTCAGCGACAGCATATTCGTATCTTCTAAGGATAACATACAGTAAGCATATTTCTGTCTAAAAATAGTAATTTGAATATATTTTTTATTTTGAGGGATGTTTGTCCATAATGGTATCAATCCTTATCCCTTTAAATACTTTATTAATTTTCTACGTTAAACGAAGACAAAATTTGCTCTTAACACTAATTTGAAATTACGAATAGTTTTAGAGAAAAACGCATTTAATTGTTGACACATCACGCCGGCTATAAACCACAGTTATGGCGCAAGTTTTATTTATTACCTTACCCTCAGCATATAAATAAGTATATTAGTTACATTGGCCATTTAATGTAGATCAAAACTGTCTTTTACTGTTTTTCATTTTAATAAGTACTTTAGAAGTTGTTACAATATCAAAAAATCCTTGCTTTGAAACGGCTCGCCACACGCCATGCGTCCCCCCGCGCCCCGCGACGTTTTGCTTATAGAAGCGCGTCCGCCGCGTCCGCCGCGCCCGCCTGCCTCTGTACTGTAGAAAAATAGATGTAGATGCGATTGTACGTATTGGATAATTGGAGTTTAATATATTTAGTTTCGTCTATTTTGATTAATAGAATAGTAGATAGTCTTTTGTTCATAATTTCTTTCGTAGAAGTATTTTAGTTTAAGAGAAGAGTAGGTAGGCTTTTGTTTATCATTTCTTGCGTTTAAGTATCCTGTTGTTTATTTTGTTTACTCTTCTTCTGTTCTTTTATTATTTTCTTTACCTTTTAAACATAGGAAATGTTTTTAATTTAATTATACCACGACAAAGTCGTTCAAATATAGGTCGTAGAACAAGAAATGCAAATAAAAATCGTTTAAATCTTAGTAATGAAAGCGTATATGAGACGGAAATTAGATAGTAATTTAAATATATTTACTTATTGAGAGGGATGTGTGTCAATAATGATATTAATCCTTAACCTTTTACATAAGTTATTAATTTTCTACGTTAAACAAAGATAAATTTTGCTTTTTACAATATTTCGAAATTATAAATAGTTTTAGAGAAAAGCTATATCGACTCATGTTATCCCTTATACTCTCAGTGCGTATAAATAAGTATATTAGTTATCTTGGCCATATAATGTAGATCAAAATGTTGATTAGTAGCACAGATTTGAAATTACGATACTAAAAAATTCTTGCTGTGTCACGGCTCGCCGACCTCCACGCTTCCCCCCGCGCCCTCGACATTTTGCTTATAAAAATGGATCCGCCGCACCCGCCTAGCTTCCCCCGGGCATGGAAGGAGGGCCTGCTCATCATGTTGCCCAAGGCTGGGAAGAGACCATAGCAGCCTGAGGGGTACCGATCTATAATCCTCCTTTGCGCGGTCTTCAAGCTGTCCGAGAAGTTACTCCTCTCACTTCTCCAGGCGCACATCCACCCATGAAGCGAGCAGTTTGGCGAGCGGGTATACTACTCTGGTAACTCATCCTCCGTCGAGTGACGCAGGCGCCATACTACGTGAGAAACACCTCGCATCACCGCAACCTAAAAATAGAAAGCTTGGAGGTACACATTGGTCGTCTCACGTCCAACGCATTCCGCTGCGCCAATGTATCGGGTCACCTGCACCTAAGGAGCAGCACTCCGTGGCATATCCGGCCGCCCGAGGTCAGACGTCTCTGACCGAGGGACTTTCTATCCTCCTCCAAATGCGACTCATGAGCCTTGCATTGATCCTTGGTCGTTTAAGCTGGGCCTCCCTCAGGAAACCGAGGGTCTCACCTGACTGAGTTGACCGCCTAGATAGCATTTGATAATCTTTCCAATCCTGTCCCGCACGCCTTTCTCTCTGTGTCTGCTCTAGAGCAGGTTATCGCTTGAGACCACGGCCAGGGAACCAACGCCCAAATGTCGTTCGGAGCTACTACGGAGATGGACGAGAGAATGCTTCAATTCTGCGCCTGGCTCTATAGCAAAGTAAATTTAGAAGCGATTGCACGTATTTTGGAGTTATCCAATAATTATAATGTATTTCGTCGCGGCATTGTTGGTTACATCTTTCGTTTAAGTATTTTTGGGTAAGAGAATAGTAGGTAGTCTGTTGTTTATAATTTCTTTCGTTTAAGTTTTCTGTTGTTTGTGTCATTTGTTCAGGTGTGTGTTTTTTTAAACAATTGGAACATCCTTATTGGAGCTACGAAAATGTGGGTTGCATTAAGGTTTCAATAATTTTCACATTAGTAATCTTAAGTGCTTTGCAAACATAGGTACATTATATGAATAATTCAGTAGTTAAAGCGGGCGAAGCCGCGAGCGGGTCGCTAGTTATTATATATAACAAAATACCGCGAAAGAAAAACAAAACTAAACTAAACTTTTCTTTACAAGAAACTGACGTATGAAGACTACGTAATGGAATTTGACTACCACTTAATAAATATTGGAGACTCCATTTTAGCGAATGTTTCATCATCTATGAATAGTAAAAAAGTAGCTTGTACAATTTTTTTCCTTACGTCACTATACTACATCCATGTTCCTTTAAATTTAATTTCTCTAAGTTCAAATTAGGGTAATAAGCTGTTTATTAAAAAATATTTTGTTTTATTTTCATAATATTAGGTTTATTCTATGATTGATCCTGACTGGTTGTGGGTTCGATCCCCGCTCGAGGAGATGAAATATTTACTTAAATTTATATTTCCATTTCTTCGCTTTGGTGTCGAGGTTAAGCGCGGCGTTGAGTTCTGCCACTCAAGACGCAATGCCTCCAGAATTCGGCAGAAAGTGGGGAACGGAGTGTCTTAACACTAGGTTCCCTCTGCCTGCCGTGCTGTGTGTGGGATAAAACGTGAAGCTAATTTTTATTTCTTACGTAGACTACTTCCCCCAATTTCAGTTGCTGGTTACGTCACGTACTACATTCATGTTTTCCTTTAAATTTAATTTTTCTAAGTTCAAATTAAGGTAGTAAGCTGTTTATTTAAAAAATATTATGTTTTATTTTTATAATATTAGATTTATTTTATGATTGATCCCATAATGTTAATTACTTCTACGAAGCCAAAGCTACTTTTTTGTTTTTTTAAAGTCTATTAATAATATTAAAGTTATTTAACATTAGTACTAGTACAATCGCAATATTAAACTAGGTATATTATTTTTTTCAGTTAACATGGTACTGATATTTGATCTCCATCGTTTCTAATGTTAAGTTTATTGATAAAATTATTTAAAAGCTTTTTAATTTCATTGAATTCGATGATAGTTCAAAACTGCCCCATATATGTTCAAAGCTACCCCGCAAGGGGGGCAGCTTTGAACATTTGACTACTGCTACTAAAGTTGATATTGCCTTTACCTTATATATTTTTCTACATACGATGCTACGATTGTGTGGCACAATAGTTGGACTAAGCCTTGTGAAACAGTAAAGAAGTTAAAAACTGTAGAATTTTTAGATATGACACAAAGTTTAAAAATCGTTCGAATGTGCCCCCCTCTCCCCTATATATGTACATACTATGTCATCTGATACTATATATTTTTGTCTAGGGTTAGGCCTAGGTTGATTTGTATTGCCGCATATTTAAAAAACCAGACAAGCGTGAGTCGAAAAAAGTAATAAAATATGTATTAGAATATACACACTAAGCCTTTTCATCTAAACCTCATTTAATAGGATATTATTTTTTACAATTTAACTACAAATTCAAATTCAATTCAAGTAGTACTATTTTAATTTTGATTTCATTCATAGTGTCGAAATACGCGTTTTTTGCGATATAATAGGTATTGAAATAGGAACATTTTCTTATTCATCTCTTTGGCATGTAAAATCAACAATAAATCGTTTTGTTTTGGTTGATTGATGATCGTACCGTTAAAGATACACTGACTATATACGAAACTATCTACACCACCTTTAATTGAATTATAAAACTCAATTATCTATGGTTTTTGGTGACCTCATCTTCATAACAGGACCATGACAAAAATTGGCCTCAACTTTAAGTCAGCTTCACGCTGTATCCCGCACATTGCAGGGTAGGCAGAGGGAACCTAGTGTTAAGAGACTCCATTCCCCACTTTCTGCCGAATTCTGAAACTTTAAGTCATATCTCTTTTTTGCGGTAAAAATAGAAATACGGTTTTTCAGGAAATCAAGAAACTAGATCTGAGTATATGGTGTGTTTATGGTGTGTTGTAAGTGTTCCTGAGATAAAGACTCTTGACATACAGACAAACGGACAAATAGAGATCTTATGAGCGTTTCTTTTTTCGGGAAAAAAAGAAAAAAAAGAAAAGAAAAGGAACCCTAAAAAAATCGAAGCGAATAACTTAGTATTCCAATAAAACATATAATCTATATTTACCTTAATGTACCAGGCGCATACGTGAACGTGAAATGCGCAATCTCTTAATTATCATGCAATCATTTGAAAAATACATGAGTAAAACCAGAATCCGTATTTAATTTAACCATAAATATATTTGTAATGAATTTATATGTAACAAAAATCATATTGGAGCCCAGTCGTGGCGCAAACGCACAAACATGACTGGAAACGCGACAGGTTGTGGGTTCGATTTCTACTCGGAAAACAGGAAATGAAAATATTAAATAATTTATTACCTCGCTCTAGTAACAAGGCAAAGGGCGACGTTAAGTTCCGCAAGTCAACACGCAATGCTCCAAGAATTTGGCGATAAGTTCGGGTAGTACTGACAGGTAGGTGTGGCAAACATGAAGCCAAAATAAAGAAAAATATTATTTTGGAAATGATGTTTTGATCCAATTAGTGTGAAATAGTTTACTTTTCATTTTTTGACCTTCAAAAAATAACGTTTCAGAATGAAAAATATAATTGGTAAACTTTGAGCAATAATTGTTTTTTTAAAGTGTTATTCCAAATATAAAATAATCTAGTTTCACGCTGTATCCCTAGCGGGGTAGTCAGAGATTATATTTCCATATTTAAGAAAAACCAAGAATACTTCCTTTAAATCTAGATAGCTAACCCTCATGTGTAATCTGTTTAATCTAACCATACGTCGAAACGACGGGTATTATAATTTTTCTTTTTTGTATTAAGTATATAAAAAAATCTACTTCATTTTTAAAATTTCGTTTATTGATATGGTTAATAAAAACGTAATTTCTGTATTGAATTTATTTATATTATTAAAAATCCCTTAAATTTTTCAAAATCCCTTCTTAGTGGATGTCCAGAATATGAAAATAACTAAATAACATCTGCCCAAATTTCACGTTCCTACCATCAGCGGCACAGAACACATATACCCAAAGTGAAGAATGTTCACTTCATACAAAAAAATGGGGGACCAAACGCCACTGCTGCCATCTCTTGTGTGCCCACCAGAAACAATATTTAAAATTTACCGCCTCAGATATGGGCGGGAAATTCAAAATTTGGCTAATATTTGGGTAATAAATCGATTTATATTGGTAGGGTTTTTCTGGTGGGTAGGGTTTTTTTGGTGGTAGGGTTTTTTTGGTGGGTAGGCGTTAAAGTGCGAACACGCGATTTTTGTGCTCTCGTCCACATGTTGTTAATTTATTAAATATAAATAATATTTGTAAATTGATGTAAATAAAAAACCATCCTATCCACCAGCATAACTATATTTTATTTAAAGCACAGTATATTTACACAAAATTTTACTTCAATAACAGTTACATCATATTTAATAGTATCTCTGCACTATGGAGTCTATGAAGCACACTATAAGTGAGTTAAGTGAACTTTTTAGCAAAAGAATGGCAGAGTTTGAAAATAATCTTCATAGTTCTTCCATCCCATCTGTGAGCCCAGCGTCTAACCTAGCGGCACAATTTACAGAGTTTAAAACTTTTGTTATGTCAGCATTAGAAAGTCTTCACAAGCAACTCATGTTGCTGACTAGCAAAATTGATGCTCTTGAAATGAAATCCAGAAGGAAGATCATATTGATTCATGGAATTCCTGAAAAAAATAATGAACATGCCTCCTCTACAGCTGTTAAGGTAATCTCTGAACATCTTAGTATGCCTGATTTTAACACTACTCTAATAAGCCGGTGTCATCGCTTAGGTCACAATAGTAAAGACAAGCCGAGGCCCATTTTAATTAAATTTCATGACCATGCATTAAAAAATAAAGTATGGTTTGCTAAAACTCATTTAAAAAATACAGGCATAACAATGTCAGAGTTTCTTACTAAGGAAAGACATAAGGCATTCCTCTTAGCTCGCCAAAGTTTTGGAATTGCTAAATGCTGGACCAAGGACGGCCAAATAGTTGTTATGGGCAATGACAAATCTCTTCAACGGGTCACTTCTGTGGCTGAAGTAAACACATTGCAAAAATATTGCTCTCAAGCCGCCCCATCAGTCACCAGCCCTCATTCTGGTCAGCAAAATCCAGGTTACAAGGAAACTAAGGCATCACAAATTAGGTCAAAGCGGATTGTGAAAAAGTAATCAGAGTGTACTGTACACTTTGTGAGTATTTATTTTTCAGTCCATAAATGTTGATTACCTTGGTAGTTATCTAATTTTTATCTTTTATTGTTTTCTTGGCATTTTTTTTTTTTGGTGCTGGTCTTTCTTTCTTTTTTTTTGTATTTTTATGTAATATTGTATTATTTATTAATTATAAGTTACATATCTTTGTATCTTTTTTTTTTTTTTGTTTTCTGATTATGGTAACTTTAAGTTATATTTAATTATTTAACAAAACACTAGTACTTTTATGTAATTGTTGCTCGCTTAGTTTGTGGTTAATTGTTTACTTGGTTTGACAGTTGCAGTTTTTAATGTTATTTATTTCCTTTTATGTCACTGTGACTTAGACTGTAATGACAAATACAGGTTATTTTATTATTTGCATTCATAGACAATATTACATTTACATAGACAGTATTTCTATTTTGTTTTGCTGCTTAAATAATTAATAGTAGATATATTGTTCACTTACTTATATAGATATATAATGCTTAAATCACTTTTTAGTTAGCTTAAACAAAGTAGACAGTTTAGTTTCTTTTTTTTTTTACAATGTATTTAATTTTTCTTTTATTTATGTTTGTATTTACATATATTATTACTTTTTTTTAGTATATTAATAATTAAGTAGCAATACTTTATCGTTTGCTTATTCTGAGTGGAGTGTGAGTGTGAATTTTGCCTTTTATATTTTATTTTTAATATTTTAATATATTTTTTTTATTTTTATTTCGCTGCTGTGCTTTTGTAGGCATCATTCAATCTCTTTCTTATTTCTTATTGCTGGTGGTCAAGGATGAATAATGTTATATTCATATATTATATTAGTAATAGCAGTAGTAGCAGTCTTATTTATATATTAATATCTGTACATATATTTATGTATATATATTTATTGTATTTATTATAGTATTTGTTATGTCTGACAATAGCATTTATAATATAAAAGACGATTCTTTTTACTCCCTATCATCTTCCACTGATAGCAGTTTTCACAGTACTTCCTTACCCATTTCTACCTTCCTTGACAACACCTTTTCAAATTTCCAAAAAAACTTCAATGTTGTCCACATTAATGCCCAAAGCATCACTGCTCATCATCCTGATCTTTTAACTTCCTTTGATTGTGAAAATATCCACGCAATTTTAATTTCCGAAACATTCCTTAAACCCTATCTACCTTCTGCTTCCTTCTCCATACCTAACTTTCATCTCATACGGAATGACCGCATTGTTAAGGGCGGTGGTGGTGTAGCCATTTACATTCGCGACCATATACCGTTTACGATTGTTGCTAAATCTCCATCACAATACTCTGAAGCTGCTGAATATATTTTTATTGAAATTTTACTCGGGCGATCCAAGTTGTTACTTGGAGTCTTTTATAGTCCGTCAATGCATATAAATTATTTTCACACTTTAGAATCTTTATTAGAAAAATACGTACCTACTGCTGACCACACTGTGATTCTTGGTGATTTTAATACATGCATTATAAAAAATGACTCGCGTACGAAACAACTTAATAATATCATTAATAGTTCAAATTTGAAATTACTCCCATCGAACCCTACACATTTCTTCCCTAATTGTGCGCCGTCCCAACTAGATCTTATAATTGTTTCCTCGGTCGATTATGTAAAGCACCATGGACAATTTCCTGCCGAAGCCTTTTCCTACCATGATTTGATGTATTTGTCTTATGATGTTCGCCCCCCAAAGGTAAAGCCGACCGTTGTTATGAGACGCAGTTTTAAAAATTTTAAGCATGATGAGTTTATGCGCGACCTTAATAACATCAACTGGGAATCCATCTTTAATGCGGCAACTATTGATGCAAAATTAGAGATATTTAACTCAATTATAACTGAACTCTATGATAAACATGCTCCTTTGCGGCCTATAAAGTTAAAGCACTTACCTGCGCCTTGGATTACGCAAAATATTAGATCGTTAATGGCCAAACGTAATTCTGCTAAATCTAAGTATAAAAAAAATCCTACTGACCAAAATCTTTTAAAATACAAGTCATTGCGTAATCGGTGTAGTAGAGTTTGCAGAGATGCTCAAAGAAATTATATTGACACGAATTTGAAAACTTTAAATGCCCGCAAATCATGGAAGTTTCTGCAATCACTAGGGATCGGCCGCCAACGTCAGGAAACGATTCGGGACATCGATGTAGATGCCTTGAATATACATTTTGCATCAATTACTCCCATGGACGATACAGTTAAGGCAAATACATTAAATATTATCCGTTCCTTGCCCTCTCCTTCAACGACCCCTTTCCTTTTTGAATTAATTACACCCGCTCAGGTTAAAAAAAATATTTTGGCGATAAAATCGGATGCTGCTGGTATTGATGGTATCAACCGTAAGCTATTACTTTTACCCTTAAAAGTGCTAGCCCCGGTAATTACACATATTTTTAATTTTTCCCTTTCCACTAACTCCTTTCCAAGTGCATGGCGTATAGCCCGCATTATTCCTATACCAAAATCCAAAGATCCAAAATCCTTTTCCCAATACCGTCCAATCTCAATACTTCCTTTCCTGTCTAAGGTCTTGGAACGTATTGTCTCGGAACAGTTAAATCAATACCTTTTAGAAAACCGTATTTTGTCTCAGTTCCAATCTGGTTTTCGAAGTGGACATAGCACAGTTACTGCTTTAATCAAAGTGTGCGATGATATACGGTTTAATATGGAGAAGCAAAATTTAACTATTATTGCATTGCTTGATTTCAGTAACGCTTTTAATACGGTTGACACTGATTTATTGATTGCGGTCTTACAATCAATAAACATCTCCTCTGAAGCTACTGAATGGTTCCGAAACTATCTATCTAACCGGCGACAGTACGTACAAGCCAATGACAAATCATCTTCCTCATGCTCACTGTCCGCGGGTGTTCCCCAAGGCGGTGTCCTTTCCCCACTGCTGTTCTCTATTTTTATTAATACTGTTTCCCAAACCCTATCCTCTTCCTTCCATCTATATGCTGACGATTTACAAATTTACTTAGCGGCGCTGTCCAGTGATATGGATAAAACCATTTGTAAATTTAACGAGGATTTACATAATATTTCTGTGTGGAGTAAATCTTATGGACTTACTATTAACCCTAGCAAGTCCCAGGTAAGCATTATAGGCAGCAGTAAGCAATTAAAAAAACTTGATTTGAAAAGACTTCCTTCAATACAGCTTAGTGGTGTCGATTTAAGTCTTAGTGCGTCTATAAGGAATCTGGGGATTATTTTAGACAACTCGCTATCTTGGTCAGCGCAGATAGCGGAGATCAGCCGAAGATTATTTGCTAGCATTGGATCCCTCAAACGATATAAACATTTCCTACCAGTTAAAACCAAACCTACTCTAGCTCACTCACTACTGCTACCGATTTTAGATTATGCTGACTCATGTTACCCAGATTTATCTGAGAAACAATTAAACAAACTAGAGCGGTTACAAAACTTATGTATTCGATTTATCTATGGTCTTCGTAAATTTGATCATGTCTCAGACCATCGTCGTCAGCTTGGATGGCTTCCTATCAGACATCGGCGTAACTTCCGGATGCTTACCCTCCTCTATTCAATTCTTTATAATCCTCTCTCTCCTGCTTATTTAAGAGATCGTTTCTGCTTCCTTGGATCCGATTCTATCTCACGCCTAGAACTTAGGTCCAGGAGCGATAATCTTCTTAAATTACCTACTTGTCATACCCAATTCTATTCCAATTCCTTTACTGTGAAATCTGCGATTCTTTGGAATGAACTTCCTTTTGAAATACGACATTCTAAATCTCTTAATATTTTTAAAAATCGTCTTAAAGAGTATCTTCTCAACTTATAACTGTAGTTTATCTTTTGTCGTTTATGTATGTATATATGTATATTATGTAGATTAATATATATTATATATAAGTATATAGGATTATATTTAGATATAATATTAAATATATATATATATATATATATATATATATATATATATATATATATATATATATATATATCGTATCTGAAGATTGTTGAGAACTGTGCTACAATTTGCAATAATTTATATGAAACATTATCATATTCTTTAAACCTCAAAAAATTGGTAATCTGTAAATTGGAAGAAGATGTAAATTTTAGTTTTCGTGACCAGTGTGAGGATCATTTCAAAGAAAATGTTGATTTTATATGTAATAGTGTCTTCCACATTATAGTAAAAAGATTTTGTACAGTTAAAAATAGACAATTTGGAGATTATCAGAAGTCCTTAAAAAGGAAAATAGATATATTAAAAAATAAGTAATTGTATATTAATATTAGATTTAATTTAACCAACACTGTATTATGTACATTATGCCTACTTTATTATTTTTATAATTATTTGTAATAATCGGCTTCACGCAGTATCCCGCACAAAGTAGGGTAGGCAGTGGGAACTAGGGTTAAGACACTGCGTTCCCCATTTTCCGCCGAATTCTGGAGGCATTGCATGCTGAGTGGCGGAACCCAACGCCACGCTTTGCCTCGACACCAGAGCAGAGAAATGAAAATATAAACAACATATATATATATATATATATATATATATATATATATATATATATATATTTAAATGTAGTATGTATATATGTATATTATTAATTTTTATTTTATTATTGTATTTTATTTAATCAAATTGTGCACTATAACGTTATTCCCATTTCTTAGTTAAATTAAGTCCTTTATTTACCAAGGGTTGCCTGTAAGAGATTGCTTGAAGCAATAAGGCCGCCTTTGCATACATTTTATAAACATATATTGTTGTCTGTATTTTGTATTTCTTTTGTTTTTCTGTGTGCAATAAAGTATATTCTATTCTATTCTATTCTATTATATTCAAAGCCAGAATGATTCACTCTTTCAAAATCAATTGGAAGTTTACTACTTAATTTTAAAGAAAAATCTGACTATTTTAATTAAATAAATATTTTAATAAAGTGTTGCGTTACTGAATTGTTGTTTATATTTTCATTTCTCTGCTCTGGTGTCGAGGCAAAGCGTGGCGTTGGGTTCCGCCACTCAGCATGCAATGCCTCCAGAATTCGGCGGAAAATGGGGAACGCAGTGTCTTAACCCTAGTTCCCACTGCCTACCCTACTTTGTGCGGGATACTGCGTGAAGCCGATTATTACAAATAATTATAAAAATAATAAAGTAGGCATAATGTACATAATACAGTGTTGGTTAAATTAAATCTAATATTAATATACAATTACTTATTTTTTAATATATCTATTTTCCTTTTTAAGGACTTCTGATAATCTCCAAATTGTCTATTTTTAACTGTACAAAATCTTTTTACTATAATGTGGAAGACACTATTACATATAAAATCAACATTTTCTTTGAAATGATCCTCACACTGGTCACGAAAACTAAAATTTACATCTTCTTCCAATTTACAGATTACCAATTTTTTGAGGTTTAAAGAATATGATAATGTTTCATATAAATTATTGCAAATTGTAGCACAGTTCTCAACAATCTTCAGATACATAGTTTAAGTTCTTTTTAACATTATCATATTCTTTGAAGTCCATAAAAGTGTACAATAAAATATTGTCAGTATGTTTAGCTTTTAAAACTGAATCACAAAGCCTGCATTTATTGCCAAGGCTCTTTAATAAAAATCCACAGACATATGCACAGGCTTGTAATTCTTGTGCATCAGAAACACTTTCTTGAAAGGATGACTCCACCAATGAGAGCATGTCTGAAACTAGTGGACTTTCTGATTCTGTGCCTGTGGGAGAAGTTGTGGTTAAAAATTCCTTATAATCTGACATAGAACTACAATTATCTACTTTACAATTTCCTGACCCCAAATGAGCAAGATTGGATAGAATCGCTGTCTTCAGACCAGCAACAAATTCCCCAGAGGTTGGATTATAATTTGATCCACAGTTTCCTCTAATAGTACCAAACAAATTTTCTAGAGAATCTTGCTGAAGGCGGCGAGTACATAAAGCTTTTATTTTATGTTTTATTTTTAAATTATTATACAATCTTAGGATACTTTTAATTGTCCATAACCAACCTTTCTTAGATGGGGGCGAGCTATGACATCCTACAAATGTACAGTTTTCAAAAAAGTCATACATTTTCTTCAAATGTTCCAAATGGGGTGAATTGTCAGTCATGTTGGTAGAGTGCGGTTTTCCTCTCTTTCGATCTGGGGAATCACTATTTAAGCAGTCAAATAGTTTATCCATATTTGATATTAAATTTGCAGTGACTGCTGCCTCCCCAGATAGCAATCCTGAAAATTACAAGAGCTAATAAAGGTCATGTTACAGAAACTAAAATCAACATGTTATTGTTAGATAAAAAACAATGCTTCTTGTTTAACAAATTAAACAATACCTTGAGATATTTTGGCAAACATTCCTGCAGCAACTGAGTGACTTAGCACTTGAGCAGCAAGGTTCACTCTCATTTTCTGCTTGCCATTTGGACATATATGGTCTTGTTTTAATTTTGGTGCGATTTTCCATCACCAGTCTTTTTGGAAGAAATGTTCCATATATTTCCATTTGGCTCGACCTATAATGTAATAAATAGCATTTTAATTAAAAAAAAATATTTTTATTTAATTATTAGTAAATGGAAACCAGCCAAACTTGAGGCCAGCCATATTGCAGGGGCACAAAGTATGACTGTAAAATCTACTGGGTTGTGGGTTTGATCCCCACTTGTGGAAAAGAAATATTTATTTAAATTTATATTTCCATTTCTTCTCTCTGGTGTTGATGCAAAGTGCACCAAAAACAATATTTAATATTTACCTTAATAAAGTGCAGTGTAGTTCCACCACTCAAAATGTAATCCCTCCAGATTTTGGTAGAAAGTGGGGAAAGGAGTGTCTTAACACTAAGTTCCCTCTGCTTACCCTGCTGTGTGCAGGATATAGCGTGAAGCTGATTTATTTAATTTTATTTATATATAAACTTGCACATTTAACTGGACTACACATTACACGATAAAATATTACCTTTTCCTTAAATATTGTTTGAAGTAATATTTGGTTATGGTTCTTTAGTTATGGCGTTCCAAGCGTGCCAGTAGAGCACATATCACTTCGTAAATGTCATGTTGTATGGAGAAAACACGAAGGAGGTTGTACGGTAAAAGAGAAAATGTGACACAATAGGAGAATGCATGTTATAAAAAAAGATCCAGTTAAAAATTGCCTTCACCTATAAAAAACAAAAAAAAAATTAACATATACATTATATACATAACATAGAGGGTTAGTAATAAGAAATATAATACAAAGGTGTTAGCTTACAATTTAATTTTGTTATATCTAATATATTTACATAAAAAATTCCTCTATGTAAATTTTTATGTAAATATATTAACTAAACACAAACATTAAAAAACATTGAACTTTAAGGGGCCGCCCCCTTTACTGAACTTTATGAGTAAGGACATCATATAAGGGACGAATCAGCTTAGGTCAAGTGAAAAATATGTGAGGAGGGGAACCGTCGTCTAGGCCACATTCACACAGTGAGTGGTCCCTGACCCTGATCGTAGCTAGGTGCACAGGTGTACATGCATGTCCAAGGCGCAAGCGACAAATAGTTGATATAATCCTCCGTTCAGTAAATTTTTGGGAAAAAAACCAAGGTCACCTGGGAATATTAGGTTGAATGGAAGCATAAAACTTACCTTTCTGAAGTAATATTTGTATTGCATTTTATATTATATTTTAAAAACAAACTTCTGAACCATTTCAGTAAGAGGTACATCAAATATTGCAATATATATTGACACCACCCATATCACAAATTGTAGCTGCAATATTTAAGCCATTTCTGGAATCTAGAATCTGGAAATAAAAATAAAACAGCTATTATCACAAATCTTTACAAATAAGGCTTTAAGTTTAAGTTAATGTTTAACGATTACTTACCGGTGTAAATTGGTAGGACGAGGATTAGGGAACCTATAAAATGTAATTTTATTATTATCAGCTTCACACTGTATCCCGCTAAATTATTTCTTATAAACAAGTAATAAAATGCAATAGAAATTCGAATATTAAATAACAGTTTGCGTCGCCGAAAGAAACAGTAGGTTAGCCATTTGCAAATTATAATGTTACCCCATATCAAAAGATAATCCTACTATTGCGCTTAAAATACCGGTTACATAAATTGTTTCTGATTTCAATTGAAAACTTTATAGAACTAAATTACATTGCAAATTTTTGTTTTCGCTTTTTAATTATAATTTAAGATTAACTTCTATTCTTTTCGGAGTTACATTTTATCATGGTACCTTGCATACATGAAACTTTATAAAGAAAGTTATTTATTAAATATTAAATAAATATACCACAAAAATATCATGTAAATCATTCAAGTAAATACTTTTAAAAAACTACTAATTAGTAGTTTTACTTTAATATGGCAGCACTAAGTATCATAATTAATTTTTCGGGACTTATTTACAATCCCCCGTAGGTATGCCCACATGCCCCTTAGGAAGTCGACCGGGCCTGATCAGCGGTTACGGCTCTGCGTGCGTCTTACCTCAGTCAGTCAGCACAAGTCCTTTTATATATATAGATAATAACTTTTCTAAACCTCTAACAAAATAGGAACATTTTTTTATTGATTTCTTTGGCATGTAAAATCAACAATAAATTAGAACAAAACAATCAGTTCTTTTGGTTTCGAATGATAATCGTTTTGTTTTGATTGATTGATGTTCGTTCTGCTAAAGATACACTGGCCATCTACGAAACTATTTACACGACCTTCAATTGAGTTATAAAACTCAATTATCTATGGTTTTTGGTGACCTCATCTTCATAACAGGACCATGACAAAAATTGGCCTCAACTTTAAGTATCTTTAGTAAGTATTAAGTCAGCTTCAAGATGTATCCCGCACATTGCAGGGTAGGCAGAGGGAACCTAGTGTTAAGACACTCCGTTCCCCACTTTCTGCCGAATTCTGAAACTTTAAGTCTTAAGACAAAATATACACATTCAAAACATCTAAAGCATTACGTTACACAGAAAGGTAATCTCCATTTGAAACAATTTAAATCAAACACAGCGACACTAGTCGACGGTAGTTGAACCGTGAAATGAGTAGTACATGTGTTGTTTAGATATTCATCTTATTCTATTCTATTCATTAATCTACGCATATTAGATGTGGAGATAGAAATAGTAATGACTACTGTCGCTTTTGAATATTATTTTACTTGCTAATAGGTGTTTATTTTGAATCAGATATACTTGAAACACACAGAATCCGTCAAGGCGCAGCAGCATCAGATGCTCTCTGAATGCGATTACGAAGTTGGGGGGTTCGACTTCCACTCAAAGGATTGAATTATTTTCGTTTTTTTATCGGATAAAAAATGCGTCGTACAACTATGCCACAGAATACGCAGTGTCTTGAAAATTGGACGAAAAGTGATACGATATCTCTGCAGGGTATACAGACCCTGCCATGTAAGAAAAGGAGTTAAGCTTCTTTTTCTCCACTTATTTAAGACATATTCAATGACTTAATTTAGAAATTTTAAATCATTAGTAATTCTTGTTGATTTTCGTTTTCATTTATCTTAAATTATCGGTGAATCAGAATAAAATATTAAATAAATAAAAAATAATAAAAAAAACTTTATAAACATAAAAACATGAACCTTACGGTGACCATTGTAAGTTGGATTCCCACTCGGGGAATGTAATATTCAATATTTTCATTTCTTCGGTCTGACAACAAAGCGAGGCGTAGAGTTCCGCCACTAAGCACCCTATGTCTTGACAATTTGGCGGAAAAGTAGGGAACGCAAGTGTCTTAATGGGAACAGAGTGTCTTATCATTAGGTTTCCAATTGTGTGTAGCTTAAAGCTATAAATTATAGTAAAATATACACAGGTGTGACAAAGTTATAACACGTTGTGCCTGAGAGCCTAACACCGATTACTGCGAAATTGAGTATAAAATGTGTATAATATTTCCCGTGTAGAGCTAGTAGATATGGATTTTTGATGTTTAAATATATACGACTTTTTCATACAGACAGAAATTGCATAAACAATATATGTATATAATCATATAAACATTTATATGTATTTTTTTAATTATATTGTAAATTTTTCTTTTCAACTTTTTAGAAGATATATGTATATTCAATCAACTTCTTATATTTTTAACATTTTTTAAAGTGTTAATAAATATAAAAAATTTAACGTAGCGGGACTCGAACCCGCGCCTCTTGGAAACCGACCAGATCAGACAAGGACCTGGTCGGTTTCTTCTCTAAATAAGTAAACTTCTTATATATTCTCCGAGAGTTTCCTATAAGCAAGTCACGAACAAAATCCTCTTCATTGTGCTCTACTTCTGGGGTCAAACGTGAGATACACATTAGTTTTAACAACCGCAAGTAAGCTCTACAAGTGTGCTGTTACAAAAAGTAAATAGCTTAAAACTTTACCGACGTTTCATTACCAGCTTAACTTCGTTCGAAGCAGTTTCGTTCTTGTGGTCAGGTCAAAAGGACCTAAAATTGAATATTATACACTTTTTTTAGCATTTCGCTGTATCGCGAACGCAGTAGGGTAAGCAAATGGAAGATCTAGTGTTAAGATACTCCGTCCCCATTTTCTGCCGAATTTTGGAGGCATTGTGGTTTTAGTGGCGGAGCTCAACGTCGCGGCTTGCCTCCACACCAAATCGAAGAATTGTATAAATAAATCAGCTTTACGCTGTATCCCGCACATAGCAGGGTAGGCAGAGGGAACCTAGTGTTAAGACACTCCGTTCCCCACTTTCTGCCGAATTCTGGAGGCATTGCGTGTTGAGTGGCAGAACTCAACGCCGCGTTTAACCTTGACACCAGAGCGAAGAAATGGAAATATAAATTTCAGTAAATATTTCATCTCTTCAAGTGGGGATTGAACCCACAACCTGTAGGTTTTTACAGTCACACCTCGTGCCACTGTACCACAACTTAGATAATCCTAACAACAGACACAGTAGATTATATCAATACTATTAACATGATGATATATGTATCTTCCTTCATCCTTTGAACTTTTCAATAAATGAATTCCAATATTAAAATATTATTTACAATTCGAAACAGAAGTTTCAGAGATTAGCACCAACAACCAATTCTTACCCGTATCACTATTTTCAAAGCTTTGGATCTTGAAATTCGATCATCGTATTTACGATAACTAGGAACAAATGCAACCTTTTCGATATTATTTATACAAGAAAATAAAAATGTAACCTAGTCCTATATAAATAGAGTTCTAAGCCACGGAGTAAATACTCACATAGGTCGTGGAATAAAGCTTTGTTCGAATAACATTTTATAAGAATTTGCGTGTGTTAATGGTACTATTATCTATTATTATATTAATATTTGACTTTCAGGGTCGAGGAACAGGAGTGACTTACGTGTGACTGCGACTAAACGCGACAGGTTGTGGGTTCGATTTCCACTCGCGTGGGGCGTTCTCTCGGGAACACAGTGTTTTAAACCTAGGTTCCCAGGTTTCCTCTGCCTTCCCTGCTGTGCGCGGGATACAGCACAAGGCTAAAATTTAAATAATTAAATAAAATACACGGTAGTACAATAGTGTACACCATGTTACCTTTTAAGAATTAAAAATCTTCACACATTATTTCTTTTTTTTATTGCAAGAAACAGAAACTTTCAGTCAGTACTTAGCATCAATATTAAATCCAGTCTTATAACTTAAAACCATTCGTTAACTACAATAGTGCAATCAAATAAGTTAAATTCCTGAATGGGAAGCTTCAAAACTGTACGGTTCGCTTACAAAGCATATTAAAGTAAAAGGAGAACTGTTGTTTACATTCAAAAACACTTTAAGATGAATAATAATTTTAGACTGCACGTAATATTTATTTGTACTAAAGATTTTTAGTGTAAGTTTGTTTTATGCAAGTAGAGGCCCACTAATTCAGTGTCCGACTGTAATAGTGATAGTTGTGTGTTTGGTTCTCGCACGGGGGGGTAATAATATTATAACTTTTATAATTTTCGGGCTCTAATAGACAAAGCGAGGTGCTTTGTTTTGCCACTCAATCACGCAATGTCTCTGAAAATTGTGCAAAGAAATGAAGAATGGAGTACTTAACATTAGGTTCCCTAGGTGCAGTAGGGAAAAATGGGTGACATCGATAATATTTAGAATTATTACTATTTTCATCAATATATTATTAAGTAAAAAAATCACACCAAGATACTGTGCGACGTACATTTAACTCAATACACTAACACTATCTCACTTGAGATAGTAGCTAAAGATAAAAAATTTAAAATTTATCTAAAGAAAAATTATATTTCAGCTGAAACTATAAAAAGAGTTTACGAGCGATCAATCAAAGAACGGGTACACTCTATATCGGTACAAAAAGAAGAAAAATACTCTTCGTCTTTACAATATAAAAGTAGCGTAAGAAAATTCTATTTCGTAAACAGGTTCTTAGAAATACGTTATGTTTCCAATATTCTATCCCATTACTTAAAACTTTCTACCGTATTTAATTAAACAGTAGTTCCTTAGAAGTCATTTTAATTGAATTGGGAATTAACTTACATTTACAGGTTTCCTATGCTTAACCTGGTACGCGTGGATACGAGCGTGAAGCTTTTTAGCTTCACACTGTATCCCTTGTAAAAAAAATCAAAATCAGCTTCACGCTGTATCCCGCACACAGCAGGCTAGGCAAATGAAACCTAATATCCACTTCTTATTCTATTATCATGAAATTTGGCAACTATATCTATATCAGTCGACATCCAGGGGGTGTACTGACTAATATCTGTCCGATATTTGTTCTTGGGCACAAGGGTGCGCAACATCGGATTCTCGAGCCGCCACTGTTATACCCTCATCCAGTCCGTAAAAGTGATGTCTATTCCCCCTCTTTGTCTTTTACCTTTACTACTCCCTTCCCTATTTTAACTGTCCTATTCGTCTCCCCTTGGATTCTCCCATAAAATGGGTTTTGGAAATCAGATTGTAATTGCTTCACTAAAAACTTGCCACAATATGGACCGAAAAAAACAGACTGGGTACGGGTAGGGCGTCGCCGCCAAATGACGCGCAGGCACATCACCCTACACATGTGACAAGTCGGCAAGGGCTATCGTGGCAAGTACGGGCCCGGTTAAGGACGCTAGTACCCAGATGGAAACTCCGCTTTATAAGGTGGAATAATGGCTCTCTAACCGGACGATGCAGCGAACTCGTAGATGTACTCAAGAAACATCGGGTCCAGTGTTCTCCAAACTCACTGGAAGAACAATAAGTCAGTAACATCAGACAGTGTTACCGGCTTGTATACAATGAGTCACCTTCAGATAAAAACAGTGTAGTGGTAGTGCTTTGTGAAAAGATAGATAGATAGAAAACCTTTATTGCACACAAAGCTGTTACAGATAAAAATAAAAAACAATCTGAAAATAATTCCAGAGCGTGCAAAGGCGGCGTCTTATAGACAACCTTTGAAGAAAATAATTAGTCTTAAGATAAAGTAGGCTAGCGCAAATTTAAAATACTAAAAAAAAAAAAATAATTAAATATTTACTTTATAAATAAATAATACATAAAGTAATAAGAATGAAATATACATACTAATTACATAAATATACATATGTTCCTCCCCGCGAAGTGCCGGGTCAGAATAGCACTTCCCCTATTCTTCCTGTGGGTGTCGTAACGCGACTAAGGGACAAATTTGGAGGGATGGGCAGCAGCATCCCCTCTTTCTCATATAACTACAAAAAAAAAAAAAAACTGCGCTCGCCAACACGCTTGCCCAGCGCGGCGAGTATGGGCATATCCATCCCATGAGTGTGCCAAGCAAATATAGGCCCCCAGTTCTCGGCAGACCCGCTAGGCCCAACCACGGTAGCGGTTGCGGTATCGGAGGGTCAGGGGGTGCTAAGAATCCCCGGGTTACGGCAGGCTACCAAAAACGACTATATCTGGCAACGTATAATGGACGCTCGATGAGACTAGACGAACATCTTGCTGAACTAGAAGTAGAGTTAAGTCACATTAACTGGCATATTCTAGGCTTATCTGAAGTCCGAAGAAAGGGGGAGGACGCGATAACCCTGGAGTCAGGCCAAGGCGATCAAGTCTCCCAGGGAGGAGTCGGTTTTTTGGTCCACAAATCTCTCATAAGCAACGTTGTAGAAATCAGTAGTGTGTCGAACAGGGTTGCTTACCTTGTCCTTAAACTATCTAACAAGTACGCCTTGAAAATTGTACAGGTATACGCGCCGACTTCGACATACTCTGATGATGAGGCTGCAACAATGTACGAAGACATCGCTAAAGCCCTCAATAACACCTCGAAGGCTCACTACAGCGTTGTTATGGGAGATTTCAATGCCAAAATGGGAGTACAAAGTAAGGGCGGTTCATACATTGGACCCTTCGGTTTGGGTGATAGGAACCAAAGAGGGCAATTGTTAGCGAACTTCCTCGAGTCCCAGGGGCTCTTTTTAATGAACTCGTTCTTTCAAAAGAAGCCCCAAAGGAGGTGGACATGGCGAAGCCCCGATAGTGTAACAAAAAACGAGATAGACTTTATTATTGCGAATAAACGGCACATATTTAGTGATGTCTCAGTGATCAATAGGTTTAACACCGGAAGTGATCACCGACTCGTACGAGGCACACTAAATATCGATCTAAAAGCTGAAAGAACGCTAATGATAAAGTCTACTCTTCGACCATCGGCGTTACAAGTTACAAATAGTTCTGAAGCCTTCCAGACCGAACTCCAAAACCGATTGGACGCTCTGGAAACCAATGACAGCATTAACCAGAAAACCGATGACTTGGTCAAAACGCTGCACAATGTCTCAGTCAAATATTTTCCCGCAAAGCGACGAGTCAACGTAACGAAACTCTCAGCTGAGACACTCAAGCTTATGAGAAAGCGAAGAGAACTGCCACCACCGTCTTCGGCAGAGATGAGTGCCTTAAACCTAGCAATCAGAAGGCTGACGCGTCGCGATCTCCGTCGCTCTAATACACGCGCTATTAAAGATGCGATCATGCGGAATCGGGGATCGAAAGTTTTCGCTCGCAATTTAGGAAGGCCTCATCTCACGAAACTCAAAAAAGAGGATGGTAGAATCGTTACTTCTAAGTCTGAGATACTCGATGAAGTTGAGCACTATTACGCCCAGTTGTACTCGTCGAAAACAGGAAAACCTGGCGACCCTAGCGTTAGTGACCAACGCGCTCCCTTAACGCGCCATTACACCGAAGAGCTCCCGGACGTTGACCTCAGTGAGATTAGGATGGCTTTAGAACAGCTCAAAAATAACAAAGCACCGGGCGATGACGGAATTACTATAGAACATATGTTCCGTGGGTAATAATTTTTTACGACCTTTAACCTTATATTACGACTATTGTTGTTTCAACATGCAACAAGTATATGGAAAACATTTTATGTTATTCATTTTATAAAAAAATATATCTCATCTTTTAAAACTGCTGTAGATTTTTTTAGCTTCACGCTGTATCCTGCACGTAGCAGAGAATCTGCGAACTTCAAGACATTCTGTTTCCATTACGACATTTTCGTTTCACACTTTCCTACATCCGCATTCCTGATACATTGCGTGTTGAGTGGCGCAACTCAACGCCGCCCGTCGAGAAAGCCCTACGTAGTATGTACACATATTCTTTTAGAGATAGTAAAAAGCAAAACGTTTCCATCACTCTAACGAAAAATGATTCAAAATTACACTACACTTTTAAATCATTTATTAAAAATAATAAAGCAATGTGAATTGTTTCAACGCGACGGCGACAGTCGAGATGGAATTAAATTCTCACCGAAAATTTTCATTTGCTGTAAAAGTAATTTTGTGTTAATTGCTTAACCTGATACCATGGTCCCGGGAACTGTGACTGTTATTCAAGTAGTAATTCATTTCATCTATATTTATAGATGAAATATTACATAATAATATAATTATTAATAAAAACATTAATTAATATTTTATGACGAAAATAGCTGTTAATAGGTCGAGATCCCATTGCTTAAATCTGTAGGGATCTATTTTTTTAATGAAACTTATATTTAAGAATGATACATGATCAGGATAGATTACACTATAGTTGCCTAGAAGAATCCTGCCGCAATAACCTTTAATATTTTTTTTTTCCTATGTGTTTTTGCAGAAATTTGCAATAATATGTTTTTTGTGTGAATCCCATATCATGTCCCACGTCATGTGTTTTTTAATGAATTACATATCAAGTTTAAGCTTTTTTTTTTTCTAAACACTATAATACATGGTTGCTTGGAAAATAACTGCAGCAAGCAAAGGTTGCCATAATTTAAAATATTTCATTCCGGTTCCGTTTGACTATGAGAATAGACGAAGAAATGCGCAGTGGCCTTGTTTTAAAGTATTATATTATATTATTATCAGCCCTATTCAAATCTTATATGTATTATACATATAAACCTTCCGTGAAAGTAGTTTAAAACTGCATTACAAATCGATATCTCAAAGCGTTTCTGAAAAAACTTGACAAGCAGACAGACAAACAGACGGACGGATAACAAAGTGATCTTATAAAGGTTCCTTTCTTCCTTAAGAGATAAGAAACCTTAAAAAAATATTATATTTTACATAAATTACATTATTATCCTTATTTGTTCAACGCTAAAGGCACGAGTTACAAACTCGACATACTTCTGATGCTGAGATTATAATGTACGTCATTATTTTCATACACGTAATTTTTTGTAAGTATTTTTAATACGAATGTTGAGATATAAATCAGAATATACTTCTTATATTTACAAACCATCTATATTTCTCGCTAAACAGGCATAACCTAAAATATACATCGTAGTTCTACGCTTTTTTTCCTATAAGAGTCGGTGTACTAATCGTGCGTCGCTTCAAACTTTGTTTATTTTATGGAAAAGAGCGTCGGTCCTCTGGGGCACCAGCGTGTGACAACGCGACGGTTGTATATCGATCCTCACTAGGGAAAGAAACTATTGTTTAATAATATTTGTTATTTATTATAATTTGTTCGCTGTCGTAACAACGACGATTGTGGATTGGATTTCCACTCAGGGAATGTAATATTTTTATTACTTCGCTGTAATAAAAAGGCAAAGCGTGGCGTTCAATTCCGCCACTCAACATCGGAAAGTGGAAAATGCAGTATCTTAACACAAGGTTCCTTCTGGCTACCCCGTTATATGTAGGATACAGCATAAAGCTGAAAAAAAGAAAAGACAAGTCAAACGAGCGCACGATGCACCTGGCATTTTCCTTTCGAGTTCGCCCAAGTGCGTTCCCAGCCTTTGAGGTAGAGATAGACGCATTTTTTGAAAATCTTTAATGCCAAGCCGTTCCACAGTTGCGTAGTGCTTGTTGTTGGAAGGAATTTTCTCCGAAAGAACACAGTAGTTGAAATCCACATGGTGATGTCAAGGAATAAAAAGGCTCTATAGAGACTATTACTTATTCAAGTTATCAAAGCATTGGTTCTGATATTAAACAGCTTCACATTTTTTCCCGCATATATATTTTAACCGTTCCACACTCTCTGTTTAATTTTGTAAACATTGTGTGTAGAGTTACAGAACTCCAAATGCCGCTGTTTTTCTACCAGAGTGAAATATATATAATTTAAATATAATTACGACCCGAACTGAGGAATCGAACCACAACCGTCGCGATAACAACCAGACGTTGTCCCACTATGCTACACACTAAACTCCAATAAAAGACTTATAATATTAGAAGAGAAGAAATCTTGAAATATAATATACATTAAGCCTGCAAATTCTCTCGGTCGTAACTCGTTAAAATACAAACTGAAGAACAATGTAGTGTGAGCTTATATAATTTTCATTACAAAGTTTCTGATGCTTTCCGAGAACAATGTGTCATATCAAAAATATAATTTCACAGGAGATTGACAACGTGACATTTATATTATATGAATAAAATATGTTGATATCAATCGCAATTTTACTGATATAGAAACTTCTTTAATGTACCTTATGCCTAGAGAGAATCTAGTGTTAAGACACTCCTTGTGCTTATTTTCCGTTCAATTTTCGCTATTTTTCATGTTAGGTCTCGAAGCTCGACGCCACGTTTTGTCTTATATTTTACTCGCTCTTGTAGAGCGAGTAAAATAATTCATTACCCTGAATGGTGATTGAACCCAGAACCATCACGCGTACAATCAGACCTCGATTTAAAAATGCAAATGTTAAAAATTAACAAAATTAGCATTTTTTTTTAAATATGACATTTAATTTATTAAAAAAATTATACAATCTGTTAAATGTGATAAATATTAAATATTTTAATTATTACTAGAGGCCGCCCGCACTTTGATTTTGTGGACGTTACGGCCCATGCTATGCTACTTCCGTATATCGTCCGTTGTGATTGAAACTTGTAGCAAGAACATAACAACAAGTTTCGTAAAAAAATTATAAATTGCTTAACTTATTAGTTGTAACGTGTTTCGTTACTATTATTTTTTTTTATCAGCTTCTCGCTGTATCCCGCACACAGCAGGGTATTACACACAACCTAGTATTAAGATACTTCATTCCCCACTTTCTACCGAATTCTGGAGGTATTGCGTGTTGAGTGGACTCAGAGCTCAACGCCGCGCTTTGCCTCGATACCAGAGCGAAGCAATGGAAATATAAATTAAAGTAAATATTTTCATCTCCTCGAGTATGGATCGAACCCACAACCAGTTAATTTACAGTCACACTTTGTGCCCCTGCGCCAAAACTGGCCTCAATTCGTTACTATTATATTATACTAGCGACCCGCTCGCGGCTTCGCCCGCTTATACCACAGAATTATTTACTTAACACACTGAAATATGTTCGTGTTTTGATATACCTATTATGTATGTTTGCAGCGCAATGAAGATTTTTTATGAGAAAGTTATTAAAACTTTAGGTCGCATTTTTGTATCTCCTATAAGAATGTTCAATTGAATGTTTGAAATAAAAACATAACTTATCGATACTTATAATAAAATCCTAACTCATCAGTGTCTGTACATAGAAGATATTACAATTAACAATGTAATAAGACTTGGTCAGTTGGTCTGTTTGTCTGTGCGTTTTTCACGATTATCTCAGAAACTGCTTAACCGATTTAAATACTTTTTTGTTTGTATTTTGGCAAACTGCCCTTAAATATCGAGTATTAGTTTTATTTTAATCAGCTTCACGGTGTATCCCGCACACAGCAGGCAAAGGGAACCTAGTGTTAAGACACTCCATTCCTCACTTTCTGCCGAATTCTGGAGGCATTGCGTGTTGAGTGGCAGAACTCAACGCCGTGCTTAACCTCGACACCAGTGCGACGAAATGGAAATATAAATTTAAGTAAATATTTCATCTCCTCGAGTAGGGGTCGAACCCACAAACAGTCAGTTTCACAGTCACACTTCGTGCCGCTGCGCCACGACTGGCCTCAACTGGACTGGACTTTATTTTAATCGGCACACACAAAGTTAAAACCAGATACACGCTTTATCCCACCTTTAGCAGGGCAACTTAGTGTTAAGATATTGCGTGTAATGTGTCATGATGTGCGAACTGAAAATATTATTAAACGAAATGAAAATATTATTAAATAATAATTCAATCCTCCAAGTGGGGATCGGACCCACACCCGTCGCGTTACAGTTACAATTTTGTGCCCCTGTGCCGCAACGGCCTTTAACAAAGAAGAGATGAGAAGCGTCAGCGCTCCTTTTACGGAAACAGCATATAGGGTAACATATTTTAAAGAAATTAAGCAATATACATCAACAGTGAAGACGTAGGTAGGTATTTTTGTTCATTTCACGATGTTTATTCATATCTATATTTCGTGTGACGCGGTTACGCATAGATACCAATAACGTAAACACATGCTACTACAAAAACACTACTAAAATCTTTAGAACTTTAAACTTTGCCGCCAATATCTACGACTCGATTTCGGAATGAGGCGTATTCGGCGGTTTCCCTTTGATAGGTTTATGTGTGCGTGCGTCGTTCTCGACAAATTATATTTTATTTTACAACGATAATTTTATTATTTATTTTGTTTGAAAACATAACTCTTTTATTATTGGGTTTTTTATAGAGTAGTTAAAACTGTGGTCTCATTTAAAGTGGTGCTGACAAAAAAACTTTGATTAATAAAAAGATAATTGAGCATATTTAATATTTATAGTATTTTTTTGGTTATTATTTTTGGTTATATTTTGGGTATTAATACCAATAGTTATTACAACACTTGCGAAGGAAGCATATTTTAGGCAATTTTTAATGCTTATTATACCTTTTGAAAAACTACCAATATTGTTATAGTTAATAAATTATTTTTTCAAAAAATAATCTATGTTTTTCATTATAATGACGGGAAAATATTCAAAATGTTCAAAATTACACCATAATACCAAATAGTATTGACATTGTAGTGTTGATAGTAATTAAAAATAGTTATACTACAAGAGGATACCTTCATATGCACTGTTTAAACCTGTTTTTATGATATAATGTAGAATAATATATTCTATAGAGGAATCACACATTCTTTTTATTCTTTAACTATAACACGTAAATACATTTTTTAGAGGTTACTCTGTACTAATATGGCATGGCTCTGTTCCTGCATTTACGTCCCTGATATATTGATATAAATAATAGAAATATAAAATATTAGGAAAAAAAGGAGAAGAAACGCAATGATGTCGTATTTTTTTTTCAAACTCGAAACGTATTAATAAATTTACATACAATTCATTTGTTTTGAATATAGCATTAAGTTCTGTCAGCTTCACGTTATTTTAACAGATGACATTAATATATTTGATACTTCCTTAACATGATTATTTAATGTATTTTTTATATATAAAGTCTTGAGAAAGTTCTCTTGAGAAATATATCTACTGTAAATGAATGCTACTTTATATATATAACGCCAATGATTAAAATGTATTGACATTACCTCTTCATCTAAACACAATATAAAGTTTTATAAACTATGAACTGACAATCAGAATTTACTTTCCAAATACATATACAGTAATACCCCGGACTTACGCGGTAGGTGGGACCGAGCGATTGCCGTGTAAGTCGAATTCGCGTAAGTCGGTGTTCAACTTTGCATATAAAGTTTCTTTAATCAGGACCAGAGTTTAAAAAAAAACATAATTTAGAAGAAAAATGTTTAATAAAGTATAGGATAATAAAAAAAAATACATTGTTATGAATAAAGTAACCTAAACCGGAATTATTTTGAGCTGGAAGGCTTCATATATTCTAACAATGTTGCCTGCCGAGTTAAATTTTTCTTCTTTTCCAATTCACAAATTTTCATTTTTACTTCAAAGTCTTTAATTATATTTAGTTTTCACTCCAAAGACAGTGTTTTCTTTTCTTGTTATGCTCAAATGACTCATTTTTCGTTCTTTTAGACGTTATAATTAGAGATTATAAGTAAAACGCACTGCGTACGTAAAACAATTTCACGCGGAACATGTTTAAACCTGTCGCAAACTGAACACTGAGTGGGCAGAGCGAGAGAGCCGATGCGCGGCAATCAAAATGAAAAACCGCGTATCTCTGAATTCGCGTAAAACGGGGTAGCGTAAGTCGGGTCGGTATTACTGTACTTTTTATTGCAGATATCGCCATTTGAGCTAGTCCCGAAAAATATACCTACTTTATTATTTTTGTTAATGTCACCAACGTTGACGTTTAAAATAATAATTATGGTAGACTAAACAACTATTAATTGTACTTCTTTTTTCAGCTTCACGCTGTATCCCGCACGCAGCAGGGTAGGCAGAGGGAACCTAGTGTTAAGACACTACTTCCTGTTTCCTACTTTCCGCGGAATTCTGTAGGCATAGCGTGCTGAGTAGTGAAACTCAACGCCGCACTTTGCCTCGACACAAGAGTGATGAAATGGAAATATATATTTAAATAAATATTTAATTTCCTCAAGTGGGAATAGAACCCACAACCAGTTTATGCTTTGTGCCCCTGTGCCACGAACGGCCTCAATTTACTTTCTTCTTTTAAATTGTGGTTAAATACAATAATCGTAATTTATTATGTCAAATTTCTATTAACCGACTTCTTAAAAGAGGAGGTCATCAATTCGACTGTATTTTTTATCCTTGTTACCTCAGAACTTTTGACTGTGTGAACCGATTTTGATGATTCTTTTTTTATTTGGAAGCTAGTGCGTCCCGTGTAGTCCTATTTTAATTTAGTTCATTTCCGACAATGGTATCCATGTAAAAATCATATAAATCTCAAATTTACATTATGTATGTGCGCGACAAATGGACTAATATCTCAATATCAACTCAACCGATTTTAATGATTCTTTTTTTATTAGAAAGGGTACATATAGAGGGTAGTTTGGTGAAAGTTTGGTTAAGTTCAGAGTATGAAATCCGGTTGAAATTGAAGAAGTTGATTTTTTTTATAAAAAAATAGAATTATGATATTTTTTCTGGTAAAATTTCTTTGTACTCTATTATAAAAACTATTCTATAAGTTGCATTAGTTTTTGAACTATTACCATGCTAAAAATAAATTAATTTCATACAGTAGTTATCGGTATTTTAAGTAATTTACATTTTTCAGTTTTTATTTTTTTTAAATAAAACTATAATGAAATTCGGAATGAAACCAAAAAAAAATGTATCTTGAGACTCTAGGCTAATACCATGCAAAAATTCATCAATTTTTGTCCAGTAGTTTTTGCGTGATTGACGAACAAACAAACAGACAGACAGACAGACAGACAGACAGACAAGAATTCTGTTGAGTGGTTTTTTAGGTTCTATAATCGACATATAAACCGACCTAATTTTTTTTTTTTTTATATCTTTCATGTACAGAATTGACTTTTCTATCCTCTTATTATATATAGAGATATATTGTTTTTCACTGTTTTATTATAGTATGGATAAGGCAGAGCTTCAAGTAATCTGAACTTAAGAGTAAATCTCAATCGTTGGCATACCTGAAACTCCTTTCCTTTGATTACTACAGTGATAGCAAAGCGTTCAAAGTTAGCAAGTGGATTTCAGGAATTACAGTCTTGATTCAGCTTTAGCATGGAATAGTTTCATAATATTTATTAGTAGGTATTCTTTAAGGAATTTCTACACAAAATAAATACTTTATCTAAATATATAGCAGAATAGACCCTGGCGGCGCAGTGGGAAAGTATAAGACTGTAAGGGATTGTGGCGTGGACTTGATATTTGATATGAATTTTATGTTAATTGACAATAAAGTAATCCTATAAAGGTTCCGTTTTTACTTTTTGAGGTACAGAACCCAAAACAAACAATTTAAAAATTAATCATTTACTATCTGCCTGAAAACCATTAATTTATACAATAAATATATAATATTACTAATCCTCCATTATGACTAAAAATTTAAATAAAGGTTTTCGTTAAACACCAAGAGAATTCCGATTTCCAGTGTTACGTTCATGACACAGCCCGGTACCCGTCAAACGCACTTTGTGGCCGCAATTTTTGAAAATTATTTTTAAATTTCTACTGAATACCTGCAAAAGTCAGTTGAGCGGAGTTTTATATGATAATCCGTGAAAACATTTATTATTTGGAATATACACTTTTCTAAATAATTTTATTTCGGTTTTAGAGCTTTGATGCTTATGGGGGCAGCGGCACAGCGTCGGACTGTAAACACGATGATTGTGGCTTCGAAAGTGGAATACAATGTGAAACTAATAAACTATTTTTTAATTTCACGCTGCATTCATATAGCACGTTTAAATAGGGGTAATTATAAAGGAATTTTTAGCCCTCCTAAATCCTATAATAATTTTCGTTTTTTACCTGGACTATTACTACCTGTAGATGCCAGCTGCCAAATTTCATAATTCTATGTTAACTGGAAATTCCCTATTAATTTTGATTTCTTTTATAGTGTCGAAATACGCGTGTTTTGCTATTTAAGACTATTTTTTTTAGGATTTAACCACAAATGTATGATTTATAATTAAATTCAGGGAACATGTGTCTAAGTATATGCTTTGAATTTCAAATCGATGTCTCCAAGCATTCCTGAGATTTTATCTTAGCCTTTAGGCTCATGACAGACAGACAGACGTTCAACAAAGTGATCTTCTGCTTCGTTTTTGCCTAACCAGCAGGGGATGAAGACTCCCAATTTCTAATATAATTTACTTACCGTTTTTTTACACTAACCAAATAACCACATATCCTATCCTTCAATATTGAGTAGAAAAATAACAATAGGCTTAGGTGCACCTCTTTTATCTCATTTGCTTGAATTAAAAATAAATGAAAATGAAATTACAGTATTATAACACCGATCAAAGTGTTGATAACACTTCCCTGAGCACAATTGAATAATTAAGAATATCTGTTGAGTAAGTTTATTTTATTTAGATATGATTATGCAACATAAACACAATTTTCATATTTTGAAAAATTGTAAAAATATATATAAATCTAAGGCCAGCCTCAGCGCAGTGGCACAAAGAGTGACTATAAACATGATGGGTTGTGGATTCGATTCCCACTCGAGGAAACAAAATATTTGATTTTCATTTCTTCGCTCTGGTGTCGAGGCTAAGTGCGGCATTCAGTTCTGCCAATCAACACGACACGCAAAATAGAGAGAGTCTCTCAACACTAGGTTCCTTCTAGTGGTATACAGTGTTGTTATATTAAACAAAATAAAATTTAAATAAATTCTTAACAAAAGTTTATGTAAATACGAGTATACTTAATCTATCGCGTTTTGGTTGGATTTTGTAACATAATACAAATATTGGTAATTAAGCAGACAGAGGAGAAAGCAATGGCATTTCTCTAGATTTGTTTTTGAAAAAAAAAGTTAAATAATTCCATAGAGGAAATATAATCATTTATACCTCATATTGCATACTCACATCCTATTTATAAAGTGACATTGAGAACAACTTAAGATAAGTTTCACAAAATCAACCTGTCATCCTTTACATTGAATGGTTTACAATAGCTGAATATATAAATTAATTTTATTTTAAATTAACACGTTAAACGCCGATAGAAAAAAATAAAAATCGTAAAAATACTTTTGGTCGTAATTTGTTTATTATGTTACGATACGCATAGAAAATAAGTTTTATTTAATTCTGAACGTGGGTTACATAGTTACAGTCAAATACATAGCTGAGGTCACCGGTGCACCCCATGGCGCACAAATACAGAAAATATATTTTCCGGTACCCGGCGCCGCGCCGGCCACCCCGCCGGCCACCCGCTACACCAGTAGTGCGCTCGCGCTTACGGTGATAGAACATGTGTTACTAGATCAATTACGTTCCTACTATCTTAGCCGTCATCATTTTCTTATTGAATAGTTAATGTGCGAGCCTTTAGATATGGATTTAGCTATGGAGGACTTCTTTTATATATCCTGAATTTTTATTTTGGTTACTTTTTTCGCTATCTTTCATTTTTTCAATTCCTTACAAGGTATGTTTGTCCCACTGCGCAGTATAGTTCTACAGCGCCGTGCCGGTCACGGAGTACGAATAAAGTAACAGTCAGTATGGCCGACGGCGAGAAAAAGTAGTTTGAATATGACTATACGTTGAGGTCACCGGTGACCCCCATGGCGCTATGATAGAGGAAGGGTGAGGTCACCGGTGACCCCCATGGCGTTTAGCGTGTTAATTGTCTTTCTTGATTTTTAAATGGACGTGCAAATGTGGTTTTATAGAGGAATTAACAGACCGTCGTGGCACAGCGCCTGACTGTAAGCACGACGATTGTTCGACTTTCATCAAACGAAATTAAATATTTAACATTTTCTAATTCATTTCCTATTCATTTTCTATAACTCTAGTAATGAGGCAAAGTGCGGGGTTAAGTTCCGCCACACAACACGTAACGTCTCACAGCGTTAAGCTAAAAATAAAACAATAGTAATAAAAACAAAAGTCTGAATAAACATATCCTTCGCGTTTATACCAACTGAAAAAGGTCTTCACGTTTCGCTATCGCAACTTGAAGTACAAGAACTATAGTAATATACTTCCAAATTGCTCCCAGAACGCGCATTGTGTAGTTGCAATGAAATATATTTTACTATTACGATTAAGGTTTTTTTGCAATGTTTACGTTATGTTATCAGCTAGATAAGAAAAAGGGCAGGGAAATGCGTCATATTAGGTTCCTTTTTGTTGCTTGCATTAATTTTAAGTAAATAATAAAATAAAATAAATAAATCAGCTTCACGCTGTGTCCCGCACTCTGCAGGGTAGGCAGAGGGAACCTAGTGTTAAGACACTCCGTTTCCCACTTTCTGCCGAATTCATTGCGTGTTGAGTGTTGAGTGGCAGAACTCAACATCGCGCTTGTCCCCAACACCAGAGCGAAGAAATGGACATATAAATTTAAGTAAATATTTCATCTCCTCGAGTGGGGATCGATCCCACGACCAGTCGATTTTGCAGTCACACCTTGTGCCGCTGCGCCACGACTGGCGTTAGGTAAATAATTAAATTATAAATATAAAACGAAGTTTAGTCGTGGCGCAGAGATATGCGATAGTTTGTGGGTTCGATTTCCACTCGAGGAAATAAAATATTTTTACATTTGAACAGCGTCTGACCGTAAACGTAATGGTTGTGAATTTTTGATCCCGACTGGGAGAAATGAATATTTTTTTTCCTCACTCCGGTAACAAGATAATGTGGCGTTGTGTTCCTTAACTCAACATACAGTGTCTTGAGTTCAGACGAAAAGCGGAGAACAAAGTGTCCTGACACTTGTGAATCTATAAAAGTATGTATACTAAGTATAATTTACTTTACCATTTCAAACAGGTTTTAAATTCAAACACCGCGTATATCTTATAAAAGTAAATTTGTGAATTGACAATGTAACGAACGAAGCATATTCTGAGCTAGAAAGCAAATAGAGTAAGTTCTTATCAAATATATGCCATATCTTTTTAGCCACAGCTTATATAAATGTGATAGCATAATCAATTAGAAATTGTATTTTAAACGTATGATAAATTCTAATTATAAATCATAAAAAAATATAGTGTCGTGGCGCAGGAGCACAAGCAAGCAAGCGGTAAATATGACGAATGTGGGTTCGATTACTATTTGAAGCAATGAAATAATTAATATTTTAATTTTCAATTCGATTTCGACAACGGCCTCAATATTATTTATGCCTTTACTTATATAGATAGTATTAATATAACTTATATTCATTTTATATAAGAGTACTGAAATACAACATTAGACTAGATTTATTGCTAATAACTTTCATTAAAACATCGTAACATTGTTTCTTAATTATAAGAAAATTAAGCCTAGAAATTAAATTTTCAATTTCAACGATTTATATTCTCAAACAATAATATGTGCTTATATTAGAAGTAGAGAATTGGCGTCTCTAATAAAAACGAAGTCATTTAGTATCGTTAGAAGAAATATTATTCAATATTTATAGCATTTATAAAGTGTTATGTTAGTTATTCAATACTTAGGAAAGTAAAATACTTTTTAAGAAACGTATAAAAATTTGAAAACTACTAAATATGCGCAATGAATCCAATCAAAAAAATATCTTAAAATATATTTTCTTATTCTCCATAGCATTTGTAATACAATAGTCGTCGTATATTTAAACGTTCTACTCCAATCAATAAAGTGTCGAGCAAATAAAACTGCTACAATAGACTAAGTTTGTAATTTTGCAATAATACGGGAAAATTTTATGACAAAGGCCACTGTATACAAAAGCATATGAGTGAAGTTTACTTCAGCACATTCCTTTTACATGCACGCGTTATGAAAACACACGGTAGCAAATTGGAATGTAAAAACTTCGCGTCTACTTACTTCTTTAGAAACGTTGAAAAATTTAAACGTAGCGGGATTTGAACGCCTGTCTCTTGGAAGCCGTCGGTGGACATAGCGATGGACGATCACCAAGTGGGTTTAAAGATTGTTTCTAAAAAAATATTTTTCTTTCCTAAGTGTAGAATAATTCTCTAAAAATGTACAAAAAAACACTTTTGCTTATTGTATAATTATAATTTTTCTAAATTATAACACTTATTTTTCTATTTAAAAAAAAATATTTAAGATTATTAGATTTTTTTTAGTTTCACGTTGTAGAATACAAGCTTTCGCATATAGTAGAGTAGGCAGATACGCCAGGTAGGCCCATATATTTATTTTAACGCTCTCAATTCTGAGATCCTTTTTGAGAACAATTTTGAGATGTAGTTTTTATTTATAGATTATTACAACGGCATCTCAAGATCGTTCCCGATCGGTCTCTTATCGAGATTGAGAGCGGATTATAAATACGACCAAAGTCTCGAGACATTGCATGTCGAATGTCAATACAACACCATGTGTCATTGTCTTCATACCAAAGCGGGAAAACGAAAGTTATTCGTTCCCCCCGATTGACAATCGAATCCATAACTATAGCACGATGGCATCAGATAAAATAAAATTGTTATAGAAATAAAATTAATTTTGCACCTTTAACACGTGTGTTAATAAAGAATTTCTAAAACAATCAAATCAAAGTTTCTAATTGTAATATAATGCATTATGTTTTCAATAAGCGGCGTGTTTGGCGTGCCTCACGTGAATACTTAGCTGTATTGAAGTGGCACAATATTGTACTTAAATCCCAGTCCGCGATATTCGGGCTCGTTGATATGCCAAGTTTGTGGATGCTATTTAATATAAGGCCATTGTGGCGCAGTGAGATTCGATGTTCGACGATTTTACTTATAAAATTTTGGGGAACCTAAGAACTTCCGTTCCTCACTTTTCACCGAATTTCGGAGACATTGTGTTTTCAGTAGCGGAACTCAACGTCGGGCTTTGCCTTGTAACTATAGCGAAGAAAGGAAATATCAATGTAATATTTCTTTTTCTCGAGTGCGTTTACACGCTTGTACCCCTGCGCCACGACTGGCCTCAAAATTTTAAATTTAAATCTTTGTTGAAACTATCTATTACAATTATTATGTAGCTTTACGATGTATATCGCATATAGCAGGGTTGGCAAAGATAATTGAATGTTAAGACACTCAGCTCGCCATGCACTGCCCAATTTTAAACACCAACAACCGTGTTGAGTGGCGAAGCTCAAAGCCTGGAAATAAATTATGTTGCCAAGCTGGAATCGAACTCACAATCGCGTTTACATAAATCATCATACAAATGGTTACTATGATCCAATAGTGGTTCCATCATCACTAGGTTACATCATCAGCCAATTAACTAAGCCATGAAACTGGAAATACCAAAAAATGTAAAGACATGAATCACTCATAGTAGTGGAAAAGCAAATCGACCACAGCGATGAATCCGCACTTACCCGGACCACGAACGAAAACTTAACATGTCCTCAAACAAATTCACATTTCGAATACAATGTTGACTAAAAAGCAAAAATTTCAGTTTCAAAATTGTGTAATATGGGGAAAAGTAATTGTTAATTAAAAAAACACTAAATTATGCTTTATTTTCTTTCTGGTAAAGTCTAAAACCGATTGTAGAATAAATATACAGTTTTTAAGCTCCAATGCCGGCTTTGATAAAGCTAATTAGCGGCGGTATATTCTACGTCTGTCATTTTGTAAGCACTATATAGAGCGTGCATATTGAGATGTGACGGAAGTGTGACTTAAAATAGGTCATTATTTTCGGCAGCGGTATAATTCCTTATTACTTCGTGTGCCAGTGAGCACATTATATTGTTTTTATTTTTAAGTATTTCTTACTAATATGCATCTATTTATACAAAATCCATATTTTTGTACGAAAAATGACAAAGCAAGTTACGTATGGGACCTGACGATAAGTGATCACTACCCCGTGTAAGACCAGAGGAGATACAGGTGGGTTCAGCCTTTGAGATTGGAGATAGAAGAAATTTTTAAAGGTACCAATGACGGATCTACCTGGAAACACTACGCACGTAGAACATTCCACAGTTGAGTGGCGCGTGGAAACTTCACAATACCTACAAAATTACACAGTAGTGGAGTTCCACATGTCCAGATGGTGTGGATGATAAATGCAGTAGATAATGCACAGCGAGGAGACGTAAAGCCAAAGTGTCAAGTGTATCACTATCATTGGGTCACCAACGAACGATTCGAACGGCACTACGTTCCAGTACCGCTCAATACATTATATCTTTTAACGGATTGGAAAGTAAGACCCGGAATATCGCAACATCAGGACACCCTCGGCATATAAACGGGTATAAGCATTAAACAGAAAAAAAAACATATATACATAGAAAACCAAAAAAAACCTCAATAATAACAATTTGCCAATGGATTTACTGAAATCACTGAAAACTCCCCTACGTGTCTCGCATACCTTATAACAAATATGAATGCGTGCGTTGGAATGTTTACATCACAAACAAAAAAATACTTTTAGCAAATTCTAAATTCACCACAAATATTAGAGGCACGTACAACTAATTCTATGTTCGTTATTTGTATGAATAATGTATGTATGTATGTAGTTTATATCAGGTATCGATCGTTCTTTTATTGAGGTCGTCGTAGCGCAGCAGCACAAGCGTTTGACTATAAACGCGACGGTTTTGGGTTCGATTCTCACTCGGAGAAATTAAAATAATTAATATATTCATTTTCTCGCTCTGAGCAGTAACCAGAGAAAGCTGAGTGACTGACTGACTTGTGTTCTGCTATGAGTAGCGTGAACAGAGTGTCTTAACACTAAATTCCGAGGTTCCTTCTGCATACCCTGCTTTCTGCAGGATATAGCATGAAACTAAAAGAAAAATAATTGTATCGGTTGATTTTTATTAACAATATTGAATCTTATCTTGCCTATGCCTACCCTGCCCAATACGAAATACAGCATGAAACTTTTCAATTTTTATTTATTTTTACATTTAAATTTTATTCAAGAAAATATCACAAAAATTGATCATCAAATCGTGGTATGAAGGTTCACCTAGTCTTGTCTAGTGTCAAGTTATCCTTTTTCTGCCAGAATTTGAGGCACTGTTAGCGCAATTCTTACTGTAAAGGCACTATAAAGGCAATTTGTGATGGTCTCCAATTTAAAATTCAAAAAGAATTAAATATACGAAAAAAATCGTACAAATTTTACAATATTTTTAGCTGGTTGCCATGCAATTTAAAACAAAATTAAATTAAGCAATAAATATCTATAATGATTCTCCCACAAATTGTATGAATTTTTCAAATTTATTTCGATTTAATCTTAATAAAACAGTGTTTAATTTGGATACTATTTATTATTGGAAGTATTTATTTATGGAAAATGGAAACGGTATTACTATTGCTTAACTAATACTGTCTCATTTTAATAGGAAGCAGTAATTTATGATTGTATTACAGTCAGAGACATTAATTTATTGACGTTGAGTCCCGCCCCTCTACACGCATTCCGAAAACCGCAGAAAGGTGTCTCGTAAATTTCACTAAATTCTCTCTGCCAATCCAATCTGCTAAAAAGAGGTAAAGCGTAAAATTAAAAACAATTAAACTTACATATATTCTGCGTATGTAAATCAAAACCAAGACGAATGGTATGCATCTAACGGATTGATAGATTGGAATAAAAAAAGGTCACCTCGACTATGTGTTTCGGAGAAATTAACGATGGACAAACATACAAGCAAACATACACACTTACGAAAATTAGCACACTTGCTTAAAAAAACAACCTGTTAATAATCTACACTTGTCAAAATAATAACCTCTTTTTTTTAAATTAGTAAAAAAAAAACACTAAGCCACTCTACGTTTTCGTAGTCATACGGTAAATAACTGAATATCGCCCAACATTAGGTTAAGCCGCGTTGATTTTCTCTCTTTTTACGAATGAAACTCGCGCGTGAACTCTTTTATTAGACATTTCTTTCCTTTCACATGAACTCGTTCCCTGTAACAGTATCGTCGGCTGAATGTTTGTGGAATGTTTAATTTAGTCGTACCTGAAAGTTAGTCAGGTTTTTTGGTTTTATGTAAAGGTTTATATAAAAAAAAGTATCGCAGAACTGTGACTAGTTTTCAACGTCAAATAATTTCATTAAAAATAAGAAGTTACGCATAAATTCTAATTCAGTTGATGATGTCTACCACATATTGATGGAATGTGTCCAGAATGAAGCGCTTAGAAAAGAAATAAGCTATAGATCTCAAGAAATAGATAATGCTCTTTTGGGTTCACCTCTTTCAGATGAAGCCAAAAATACTATATGAGTTAGCAATAACCCGCTTTACTTAAGTTATGTTATATTATAATTATATTGTATTTATATAAAATTTACCAGGGTAACATATTCGCATAAGCGACAGAGACACTTAAATCAGAATAATAAAAAAAGAAGTTACGCATAACTTTGTGAAAATCAATTAATTTACCACCAGTTCACTAAAGTTACTACCGCAGACCTGAGAAGCACCGGCGCAAGAAACTCAGCGGAACTTATTTTTGTTTTGTTTGACTTTGACTGTAAACACGATGAATGTGGGTTCAATTATTTCACGTTTACTTTGAAATTAATTTTATTTCCCCGATCTGACGCTGATGTTGACGTTCTCTGGAACAGACGGACATTCGGACAGACACAGGACGAAGTGATCTTATACGGGTTCTGTTTTTCTTCTAACGTATAGACACTGAACACTGAAAATGAAATAATATACAACCAAAATAATATATAAAGTATATTGAACTATCATATCAAAGAAAAAAAATAATGAATTTAATCCAAAAATGTGCACTTGTCATATTTCGTACAAGCAATTGTTCTAAGACATTTAAATATAATTTGGCATCGGATCTGAAGCGTTAAAAGAGAAAAGAAGATGGAAAGTCGTATGGAAAGTTGCCAAAACCTTCAACTTGGAATTGGCAACAAAATATAAGTTTGTTATACAATTCATCTACTTAACAATGAATTTACAAAAATCTAATTTCGTAAGATTTCTTCATATTACCCGACTACGTCGAAGCAAAAAGGAGGGTTATGATTTTGATGTGTATGTATGTGGGTATGGGTGTACATCTGTCCCTCATAACTTCTAAACTAATTATCATAATTACACAGATGAGGTGTCGTGAGAAGCATCTTGTTTGAAGCTGGATGTACGCTACATGACGTCTCGTTAAATTGACTACACAGCCCTCTAAGGGTCTTAAAGTAAAGAACTAAAAAATAAATTTCTTTACAATATCGTGTGGGGTATCAAATGGAAGAGCTTTCTTAGCACGTTTCAAATATGTAAACATTATTAGCTATTGGTGACGGCTTGGCTTTGAAATACCTGATAATTACAAGAATTTATAAAATCACTTCTAAACTAGTTAAATATAATGTAAAACAGTAAATACTTAACTGCTATATTTTTAAGTCTGCTCTGCATAATAAGTAAACTTAGTACGAATTCACATAACTCCAAAATAAGTTATAAAAAAAGAAAGTTTAAGAACTAAAATCCGGCAAATAGTCTCTGCTGTAATTATTATGTACAAAGTATTAAAAACTTACCGACTATTAAATAAACAACTTACTTACACTATTATATTTTAACGTATTTTATACGTCATACTGTTAGATATATGTTTAAAGTATAGTCGTGGTCGTATGCCTACTGTTGCAAAATAGATTCACTATAATGTGTAGGTGTAGGACGGAGCTACAAATAGCTACGTGGAACGTAAGACGAGAGATGGAAAAAAGATGAATGAATTATTTGTTGTAATGGATTATAGAGATTTGGATGTCGATTGTGTGACTGAGATCAAGCAAAAGGGCATTGCATTGGAAGTTATGGACACGCGAGTGTTTAGGGGTTCTAAGTGCGCAGGTTGGCGTAGCTACACGAGGTGTCAGGCTTGGCTTTAGGTTTTATTTATGTTAATACAATCTGATTTTAAAATAACACAAAATAATACAAAAACACAGGTGGTAGTCTAGTAGACACTTACCTTAACGGTTACATCGTAGTCTCTTGGATACTTTCTTGCCTAAATTTCGACGTAGCTTGGCGAGAACGTATGGCTTAGTGGTCAGAGCGCCTGGTCGGTTTCCAGGAGGCGCGGGTTCGAGTCCCGCTACGTTCAATTTTTTATACGTTTTCTAAATAAGTACTTTCTTGCCTGTTTGTACCCGTGGGCTACCTGCGACTATCTGTTACACACTATCTAATACGTAAGGTTATTACAGTAAATGCTTAAATTTGAAATTTTGTGGTAATAAAACGAATTTGTACTTCGCAGCTATGGGACTATCATCTCAATCGCAGAGGGTGAAACGTGTTTTTTTTTTCAATAAATAAAATAATAAAATTATCCTTAAAAAATAAGTAGTAATACGTGTTTACGTTATTGATATTCATATCTGCCTCATACGTAATATATCATAGTATGGAAAAAATTATAAAATGAAAATAAAAATTCTACTTCTAAGCTCTTGAGGAATCTTGATTTTTTTTAGATATGGGCTTGCGTGTTGAGCTCCGCTACTCAAAATGCAATGCTAAAATTCTGCGGAAAGTAGGGAACGGAGTGTCTTAACTCTGGGTCCGTCATCTATCTGTAATGTGCGGGATACAGCGTGAAGCTAATTTTTATTTATATTTTACCCCATTTGATGCTCCCGTAAAATGAGCGCAGTCAGTTTCACCTGTATATATGTACTTATAAATCCTATAAAATAAAACATAAATGTGAAATAAGAACCAAGAAAAATATTAAATAGTGAGTGCATCGTTTTTGAATGGGATATCACCATGGGTGCTAGAGTTGTAAAATAAAATTAATAAAATTCGAGTCCTAAATTTCATTTGATTTTATTTTTTCCCGACTGCTAAGGAAGGGTTATGTTTTTCGCGCGTATCTTGTATGTATGTAATATTCTTTATTACCTCATATCTCCACAACCTCTGAACGGATTTACACAATTGAGGTATCGTTAGATTCGTATTAGCAGCCCAAGTGTCCGACTGTTAATCCTAAGAAACTATTGGGCTTGCTTATTTTCTTTTTAGTTCTATGCAGTCGGGGTTTTTGTTTTTACAAATATTTTTTTATTTACCTATTGGCTTTATTATATTTGTAAGTTAATGTTCTGCCAGCTTATACTGGACTATGGGCTACTATTTGGCTTGGTGCCTGGTGGTACAAAAGAGCCAAGTCAAATTTAAAGCTTAAATTTTTTCCCGATCGAACACAGAACTGGTGCGTGTCTTAATCCAAGCTACTTGGTTAGCCTTCTAAGAAACTTAAGATAGTAGTATAAAAAAATAGTCACAATGAAAAATATGACTGAATGTAAATATCGTGTATGTATATATAAATATATAATACCTATGTATTCGCGCGATAAGAGCATTTGGATCTAGTGCTATGACACTCCATTCTCTTCTGATTCGTTTTCAGAGGGAGGAAATGAAAAGAATTATTTCCCCTCAGCGGGAACCGAACCCAGAGATATCGCCCTTATAGTCAATGCCAACGACTTAACATTTAAAAATAATGAACTATATACCGCTACATTATACATAAGTATGTAGACATGTTAAGATCACAAAAAATATTAGGAAGAAACTACTGAATTAACTTTATTTCAAATGAGACGAACCCTATAACAACTTAATTACAAAACATTAGGTCTCATAACGTTTATAGTAACTACAGTTAATAGCAACATTATGTACAGTGCACACTATAGTAAGGTCAACGAATCGTGGCCGCTGGTGGAGATGCCTTTTATATTTTTTCTCGAGTGAACTAAAAAGCAAGAACTTCAAACCTTATTTCAAGGCGGCCACGACTCTTCCATCGTACTGTACATTGCGGCCGTTGCGCTAAAACAAAAGCCGTTAAGTCTTCCACAGTTTAATGCTTCAAGCGGAAACTGTACATAAAATGTATTTTACTTTTTTTGCACTACATTTGGAAGGAAACGAAGAACCATCTATCCATTCAAAGCCATTGCGTTTTGGATGACGGAACTGAATGGGACCTTTTGCGACAAATCAGTAATTTTAAGATACGGGTCTAGTAGAAGGAATACATGACTGCGTATTGAACCCATACCATCTTATCTACAGGTAGATGAAATAGTTTCGTTAGAAAGGTATTTTTTTCATAAGATAAGACTAAGATTTTTAAAATCTTTTTCCTGCGTAAGAGCTCTTCTTGCCAAATCTCAGGGTTACGCTACTCGTCAAGGAACTGATTTCGTAATAATAAATAGAAATAACTCAAAATATTTTACTTGTTTAGAAAACGTATAAAAAAATTAACGTAGCGGGACTCGAACCCGCGTCTCCTGTAAACTGACTAGTCGCTCTGACCGTATGGTGAATGAACGTATGGCTTAGTGGTTCAAGATATTATTTCTTTTTTTTATTTTCAAATATGTTTTATATCATCATAATATACCATAGATTAAGAATTTTATTGTACTGTTTTCACCTTTCTCAAATTTAATTTAAGTTGGTGGAGCTCAACGCCGCGCTTATTCAAACCAAACAAAAGCAACCATTTCCTCGAGCGAGACCGAATCCGAAAGTTGTCTCAGACACATCTCAACTGCGTCATAACGACATCAATCCATTTACTAAATTGATTTTGTTTTTTTTAATTAAAAATCTAATAATTAATACCCGGAGCGCAGCGACATCGATATAACCAACCACCGGCAATTTTTCCAACTTACATTAACGAAATTGACGTCGCATTGCAATACATTTTTAATACTATTGAAGATATTTTAATTCTCTAATGGTTTTTCATAAAATGTTAATATCTTTTTAAGAAAACTGAAAGTTTTAGGATAATTCGCTTGTAACACCTGCTACGTTATATAATTTGTATATTTTTTAATTTTCGCCGAATTTTTAGACATTGCGTGTTGAGTGGCGGAACTTTTTTTAACCAAAGCGAGGAAATATAACATGACCCAGTAAGTGACGAAAGAACGCGTAACCACTGCTCATATATTCCGACGCAGTAGTACTACGACAACCTGTATGAACGCAATGTAGTTAAAAAGACAAATATAAAAATATTTCAAATAACCCAGAATATACCGATTACAAACAAATTGTAGTAAAAGTTAATTTAGAATGTACAAAAAAGAACAATAAAGGGGATATTCGATTTCAAAAGTAATCATCCAAATGTTTGCGTATCACGCGTCCACGCAATAACCCTCTATCAAGGTAGATATATGTACGTACTTATTTTATATTTGAGTACATTATATGAGAGCATATTGTCATGTCAGTATACGGATATTTACCTATATTAACCTTTTAATATGAACGTTTAAATATTGTAACATATTGATGGACATGAGGTCTAATGGACCGCTATTATTCTGGTAATTTTAGTTTTGATATCCAAGGGACAATAAATAAAATATATGTATATATGTATTGATTTTATAATTATTTATTTTATTATATATTTAAGAAAATAACAATATAAGGTACTTTTCATTCTTTAATGCCTGATATCAAAAAAGGAAACAAAATAAAAAAAAGTTAATATAGAATATTTTTATTTTATATTCAATATGATTAATTAAACAAAACATTATAATCACAAGTACTCTTCTCAACTTATGTCATTTAAAGACATTCAAAATACGTACGTACGTCATACGTACGTCAGTGGCAGTGTCACGAATTTTCACATTAGATATCTTAATGCTTTGCAAACATAAATTTTGTATATGACACACGAACATAATTGAATATATTAAATAAATAATTCATTAGTTTAAGCGGGCGAAGCCGCGAACTCGTCGCTAGTTAATGATATATTTATATATATTTCGACAGTGACTACAATAATGGAAGTCACAAGCTTACCCACCGCAGGCACTTTATTGTATAACTTCGAAAGTATTTTAAAACGTAAGAATTTTAATGTAATGAAAAATTCATGTGGAAATGGAAACTTTAAATAGGCGTAACGTTTGTCAAATTATAGAGGCCTCTTTGTGAAAAGCACAAATATTTAAATATACGAGTACATATATTGTTTAAAAGCTCTTAAAAGCTTATATTAACATCACACTTAAATTTTAAATCTAAATAAGATATTAAAGAATAAAAAGACAAAGGAAAATAGAAGTTGAATTTTCATTTATAATTTTGCTGTAGAATTTTTATTATTGTATCATGTTTATGAAGTATTTCTGTTCTGGTTGATTTTGTTTTATTTATAATACAGCATTTGCTGGCTTGTAATAGAATGAAAGTTTGTTTTTTATTAGTCTAGAATTTACTTATATTTATGTTTCTTTTGTTATCGTATATATAAAATTAAAAATTGAATTAGTTACGTAGGCTGCAATTGGAGGGTTAAGAAAATACGATTTTTACATCTTAAACTTATATTAATAAAATTAATAATTAAAGTACAAATTTTAATCTAAAACTAAACTATATCTAAGACTACTGCCTTCAATGTTGGAAGAACAGTAATCTGTTTAAACCTAAATTAATCTAACTTATATATAATTGTTATATAATATTGAACCTAAACCTAACTAAATCTAACTTAACCTACGACTTAATTACTCCACGATGGAATAATAAGTGTGGGAACGGAAGAAATTCCTTTCCCACCGGCGCTGTTCACCCGATCTCTCCTTTGTCAGCGTTTTCGGGCGCTCGGCCGCCTATCAGACGGACATATTATAATATTTAATAAATTTTCCGCCTGTGACACCGAGCGCTATATAACATCTCCCTCCGCAGATCAGCAACTATTCTTGGAGAGAGAGTTGCTGAGATTTTCTTGATATCAACTATAACTTCATGGGGGAATTAACTGCAGTATCCATTTCGTGATCATTATTTGTGTCCGTTGCTTCGTGTGGTGTGATATTTTTTTAGATTTGGAGCTGAAATCGTTTATAAGCAATTCCAATACCAAGTACACTTGCAATAATTAGTATTAAGTAAATTGGAATCGTGGTATGATATATTATATTGTCGTTGACTTTATTTAATTCAACTGGTATCTGCAGGGCCAATCTTAAATTAATTAAGTGAAGTTTCCGGAGGTTGATAGAGTTTAATACTATTGCTGATGTTTTTTTTCCTCTCTTTAGTCTGGTTTATCTTGAATTATGTACGTAATTGATACATTTTTACAGAGGTATTTTTTAAAAATTTTCTTATGAAATGATCTTCGGGCATTCAGCCTCCATGTACAAAGAATTCTTACTAGATATTGCTTAAAGGGATAATTTGGAATTTATTACGAGATAATTATAGTGGTCAAAGGACTAAGGATAGGAGAACGGCGATATTACTTTTAAAATAAAAATTATTTAATTTTTTTTAGAGAACAATAACAAGCTGCACACGACATTAATTTCTAATACATCTCAAAAAAATATGCTTGCGCATATTTAGCGAGTGTTCCAGTTAAAATTAAGAATTTATACATTTCTTTATTGTTAAGCAAATATAAATGTAATTTTAGGTTTAATACATGGAAGTACAATTTGAAAATGTGCCTAGCTAATTTCAATGATATTTAACCTGATAGCCATATTGCAATCGTTAACATACTTAGTTATATGTTCTCTCATTCTGTTACCGAATTTTAACCAAATTAAAGTATAGTTGTAAGATTGGAATAGATGGGAAACGTGGAATAATTAATTTAAACTAACTTAATAACTACTACTAATTAAATTTTAATTAAAAGAACTGATTTAAAATAAAATTTACTTAAAGGATTTACTTAAAGATAAAAAGGAAAGCAACTCCAGAAAAATTCTAAAGTACTTTAAAAAAAAAATCGTACCTCTTTTGTATCTATGTCTTGATACGCCTCCCGCTGCACCACGATGTAGATCCGAGATAGCCGATGTCCTTGAGCAATTCAGTGACTTATATTTCGACTATCCTACCGACTGCGCCAGTTACGTAGGCTGCAATTGGAGGGTTAAGAAAATACGATTTTTACATCTTAAACTTATATTAATAAAATTAATAATTAAAGTACAAATTTTAATCTAAAACTAAACTATATCTAAGACTACTGCCTTCAATGTTGGAAGAACAGTAATCTGTTTAAACCTAAATTAATCTAACTTATATATAATTGTTATATAATATTGAACCTAAACCTAACTAAATCTAACTTAACCTACGACTTAATTACTCCACGATGGAATAATAAGTGTGGGAACGGAAGAAATTCCTTTCCCACCGGCGCTGTTCACCCGATCTCTCCTTTGTCAGCGTTTTCGGGCGCTCGGCCGCCTATCAGACGGACATATTATAATATTTAATAAATTTTCCGCCTGTGACACCGAGCGCTATATAACAAATTGAGTGAATATTTTTATTTTTAAAAGCTTATTTTAGTTTATATTTTGTCTTACATATAGCAAAATAGGCGGGAAAGAATATTTGAAAAAAGGAGTGGTTTATTTTTTTTAGCTTCACACTGTGCAGGATGCGCATAGCAGAGCGTGCAGTGGGAATCTGGTAACCTAAGGTAATAAGATTTCGTTCCCCTTAAAAGACTGGGTATATATATATGGGTACTTTCAAAAAGCGTCTATCTCCACCTTAAAGGCCGGCAACGCACCTGTAGCTCCTCTGGTGTTGCACTGGGTCGTGGGCGGCGGTAATCACTTACCATCAGGTGACCCGAACGCTCGTTTGCCTTGTCCCTTTCTATAAAAAAAAGACTTCCGTAGTCCGTTCGTAGTTCCCCTGACTGCAGACGTGACAGATTTGGGTTCGATTCCTATTGTTACTGGAGTGAGCGAATGAATTATTTTCATTTTCTCACTCTGGTAACAAGACCAAGCGCGGAGTTGAGCGCCATTTAACACTCAACGTCACGAAAGTTGGCATATGGGGAACAAAATGTCCTTGCTCTATATTTCTTCTGACTAACCTGTTATATGTGGAATATAACAAGGTGTGGAATATACCAATTAAGTTAATTTTTATGAAACTACTAAGCCCGCAACAAAAAATAGCTATAATAACCCTTTTTTTCCTCAAAATGCATAAGATCTTTACATCAAATTTATGTCAAATCACGACTAATTCTTAACAATAACCCTCTAAACGTGCACAGTCGAGGAGAGAATGACATATGATACCATCAAGTTTTTATCTCGCGAGATAAAAAGGTGTTACTCTAAACGGTGGGGGAGCGAGATTTATGTTTGCTAAAGGAATTTGTTTTATATTATGAAAACTGAAGCGCATTGCGTAATTGTGGTATGCTCAGTATAGAATCATAGGCACAAGAGCGGTACATTTTGGTGATTGTTTTGTGAGGAAATGTTAGTTTTTTGTTTGTAAATTTTAATTTTATTAATGATAAAAATAATAGTAGTTGGCACCTAATGTTGCGACAGAAGGTTCCATACGCATAGCTTAATTTTAAAGACATAGCGTCTTTGGTGGTGGATATCAATATCAGACTTTATCAACCAGAGCGTATATAATCAGCCCTTAAATAGATATCGAACCCACGGCCGTCGTGTTTAAAGACAAAAGCTTTAAGAGTGCGCTACAACAATATTGAGTAAGTTTATATAAAGTAAATATGTTATGTCATTCTATAATAAAGATAATCTTGTGTCTTTATAAAATATTCATTTAAATCTAATAGTAATTGTGTTTTTAAAGTGTCTTTCAATGTTCCGTTTTAAATATTAATATAATTGATTTTTCACTTTTACTATTTGGTCTTTTTTACTTTACTTCTTACTTTCAACTATTTGTCTAAATAAATATGTAATAAAAACGTATTAGATAGAAAACGTAGTAGATAATTTACAATTAAATTTGTAAGGTATACGTACATTAACATTTACTAGCGTTCCCATATCCACAAACTTAATTATACTATACTTACTAACAATATATATATAATCATAATCATAATCATAATCATAATTTATTGGTAACAGCAATTACAAGTCAAACAATAAACAGAATACACATTTAGGTTATATGATAATTACACTATATTACATTGCATTATTTTATAGTAATTCCACTTTTATATTTTATTTAAATTATTCGAAAAAATTAAATATATAAATTAAAATTGTTGTTCTATCTAATATCTTATAATATTAATTTCTAAAAATTCTTTATAGCTATAAAACGACTTCTCGATTAACCATTTCTTTAATTTGTATTTAAAAACGTTGACACTAGGAGCATTTCTGATATCACAAGGTAGTCTATTATATACCTCTGGACCCATCACTCCAACAGCTTTAGCCATTTTTGATAAAATTCGACTAGTTGAGATTAGACGATAGAGAACTACATCACTGCGTTTAGAAAATTTTTCGTAGTTTGTTACCACATATACCGCGACGCTGTATATTAACAACGATGGTAATGTCAATATACCTAGTTGTGAGAAATATGGTCGGGCGGAAGTGTCTTGGCCTACTTTAGCGATAATTCGTATCGCTCGTTTTTGAATTCGAAAGAGACGTTCCCAGTCTGCAGCACGACCCCATATGTCTATACCATACTGCAAGGAGGATTGAACCGACGCAAAATAGCAATCTCGAACCGCGCCAGTGGCTATGGTTGACGCTACGCGACTTAATGCAAAACAAGCCGAGGATAGCTTTATAGTTAACTGCTGTATGTGTTCATCCCATTTTAGACTATGGTCCACATGAAAACCGAAAAATTTCGCAACATTAACTTGCTTAATTGAGTTTCCTCTTATTTTTACATTTAATGGCTTATCGACTCGACCCCCAAGATTAAATTTTATAAACTGAGTTTTTTCAGTGTTAAGGACTAAGCCATTAATAGAAAACCACTCATGCAAACAGGTTGCTATATTATTTAAGCCTTGCTCCAAGTTGCTAACGGATGACTCAGCAACTACTACCGCGACATCATCTGCATACATAAATACTTCTCCTTTTTTTATATAAGGAGGTAAATCATTCAATAAAATAGTGAATGCAATATTTGAGAGGGAAGATCCTTGCCATGGGGTCCCCCCATTATCAGATGTGAGTTTAATTGATTCTAGACAAGATTCTTCGTCAACTATCGCCTGACGTCTTTGAGACATAAAGTCTACTAGCAATCTAAACGCTGGACCATCAATTCCATAATGTCTAAATTTCATTTTTAAGATCAAATGCCTTGGAGAGGTCGCAGGGAAGTAGCGCTACTTGCTTTTTTTGTTCGCGTGCCTCTAATATTTTTAAAAGAACCTCTCGAACCATTAAAGTGGTTGATCGACCACTCCGGTACGCATATTGGCGGTCTGATAGTGCATCTATGTCTAACAAAAAGTTCGTTAGACGGGAAGCTACACCATGTTCTAACACTTTAGCAATAGCAGGGATTATAGCAATTGGTCTGTAGCATCCGGGATCGCTTTTGTCACCTTTTCCTTTATACAGAGGGCATATTTTTACTTCCTTTAGAGGTTGAGGATATGTTCCATTCTTCAAACCAGTGGCGTAGCTGGGGGGGTGCGAGCGGTGCGGTCGCACCGGGCAACAAATGGAAAGGGGCAACAAAATCTACGATCAATTCTTCTAATTTTTTTTCAATCAAGAATCAAGGAATGTACAAGAAAAATAAGAGAATGAAAATGAAAAATACAATCTCGCTATCATGTCAATTGAACATGAACTAGTCGATACTATTGATTTTGAAAATGTGATTAATGACTTTGCTAGTCAAAAAGCGCGTAATCTCCTTTTTAAATTTTTGCAATATTTTTTACCAAAATCTAATGTTATAACTTATAACTTAACTTAGCTTCACGCTTTATCCCTAGCGAGGTAGTCAGAGAGAACGGAACGCCAAACGCCGTAGCGAGACCGTAGTCTCAACATACCTCTTTCACCTTGTCCACTGTTATCAACCTCTTCATACATGCCCTCCGGGGAGTCCTCATGCTTTTTATATGACTTTCCTCCAGTATCTTTGATACTGTGTTTTCGAAGGTCAACCGAGGTCTCCCTCTATCTCTCTTACCACTCACTTGTCCATCATAATCACTCATTCGTTCGACGTGCCCAAACCAGCTGAGCGTGTTCTTCTTCACTCTCACCGTGACATCCTCGCTAATACCTGCCATTCTGTGTATCGCTTCATTACGGATTCAATCGGCTAAGCTGACTCCGCATATCCTACGAAGAGATTCTCCACGGCATTCATCTTTCTTTCATTCTTCTTCTGTAATACCCACGTTTTGCTGTCGTTTAACAGCGTCGGTACCAACACTGCATTGTGTATGGCCAAACGCGCAGGTGCTGACGTTTCGCCGTCACATCAAAGCAGCTAAGGCTCCATTAACCCTGTTACCGGCAGCAATACGCCTTTCCACGTCCATCCCGTATTTTCCATCTCTACTGAACAATCTTCCCAAATATACCACTTCATTCACCTATTCTAATATTTTACCATTTACACTGATTTTGCGTCCGTTCTTCATTTCTTTCAAAAATTACCTTGAGATGAATTTCAGAACCTTTGTCTTATTCGCATGGAGGCTTAGACCATTATTTTCACACCCTTCTTTCAGAGTGGTGACCAATGCCCGCAACTCGCAATCTGATGATGCAATAAGCACTGCATCATCTGCGTACAGCAGGCAATTCACATTCAGGTCACCTTTCACTTCAGGCCAACTTTCACTCCCATATTACTTTGTTTCACTCCATGGAGACAGCTTTTTTTTTTTTTATGGAAAAGGACAAGGCAAACGAGCGTTCGGGTCACCTGATGGTAAGTGATTACCGCCGCCCACGGCCCCGTGCAACACCAGAGGAGCTACAGGTGCGTTGCCGGCCTTTAAGGTGGAGATAGACGCGCTTTTTGGAGGTACTCATGTCATATCGACCTGGAAACACTGCCGCGGGTAGGCCATTCCACAGTTCCGTGGTGCGTGGAAGGAAGTTCCTACGAAACCGCACAGTAGTGGATTGCCACGTATCCAGGTGGTGTGGATGATATTTCAGCTTATATCGTACTTTGCGGCTAGATACGATAAATGGGATTTTTTTTGTGGTTAACGCGCAAACTTGTGTCTTCAGGGGGTTAAACTGAACTAGGTTCCTTTCACCCCATGAGGAGACATTGTTGAGGGATGCCTCAACGGAAGACACAAGTTTATTTCGGCACTGTTCGGCGTTTTCCCGAGAAAGACTTGCTCGGCCGGAGTAAACAGCGTTCACCGTGCTATCATCTGCATAGCAATGAATGCTAGAATCCTCTAACATGTCATTGATATGCAGAAGAAACAGCGTAGGGGACAGCACGCAGCCTTGGGGAACGCCAGCGTTCACGGGCATATGATTAGAGCAAAAACCGTCGACAGCGACCTTGATGCTGCGCCCAGTGAGAAAGCTGGCGATCCACTTGCATAAATTCTCGGGAAGCCCATAGGATGGAAGTTTAGCCAGGAGCGCTTCATGCCACACTCGATCAAAGGCCTTCGCCATGTCCAAACTAACTGATAGGCCCTCTCCCTTGCTTTCAATAGCCGCAGCCCAGCGATGGGTAAGGTAAACTAGAAGATCACCGGTTGAGCGACCATGGCGAAAGCCATATTGTCGGTCACTAATCAATCGGTGATCCTCTAGATAAACTAAAAGCTGGCTATTGATAATGCTCTCCATGACTTTTGAGAGCAGGGAGGTGATAGCAATAGGCCTGTAGTTAGATGGATCGGAACCATCGCCTTTCTTTGAGATCGGGTGGATAAGAGCGCTCTTCCATGAGTCTGGGACAACGCCGACTGAGTAAGAGTGCCGAAACAAACGCGTTAGCACCGGTGTCAGCTCAGGAGCACAGGAACGGAGCACTAAGGGAGAGATGCCATCTGGCCCGCTCGACTTGTGGATGTCCAAAGAGGACAGAGCTCGCCTAACAGCTGTTTGGTTAAACTTAACCTCAGGCTATCCAAATACAAATTGACATTTTTTTTTCGTGAGGAAATCCTGTTACGGATACCGGCCCGAGTGGGGACTCGAGCGGGTTATGTGGGACTTGCGGACTGGCAGATGTAGGCCGTCCGAATACCCACTAAAATCTCACGGTGCTCCTCCTCGACCGCCACTGGCCGCGAGACGCGGGGACAATAGTCTTCCGCTAAGCGCGGCGGCGGGAGCCTGCAAGGCACGTCGCGGAGTCAAGGGTGTGTGGTCACCCTCGACGGCCTGCTCGGAGTAGCGCGCGGGAGGAACCTGCGCGCGACTACTGGAGCCAGGTTAGTAGGCGGCCAGCTTCCCCAAGCTGACCGCCCTCTGGCTCATTAGGGCGGAAGGCGGCGATGGTGTGCTGCCCTCCGGAACCAAGCTGACATGGCACCCTTGTTTAACACCCGATCGGATGTCAAACCAGGGCGACACGCCAGCTCCTACTCGCACGCAGGCTGAGTGATCTCTGTAAAGAGACTTTACGGCCTGCAGCAAGGGTCCCGCTCACATTGTACCGGGGTAGTATCTTCCATAATTTCGCTCTTACAACTCTGTCAAACGCCTTTTCCAAGTCTACAAAAGCACAGAAAACTTTTTGGTTAACGGCTATAATTTTTTCCGTGATCATGCGGAGGGAAAAGATCTGATCGATACACCCTCTTCCAGGTCTAAAGCCTCCTTGGGCCTCCTACAACGGCCTTTCAGATCTCTCTTGCATTCTTCTCGCTAATATTTTAGCATAAACTTTACTACTTGAGGCCGGTCGTGGCGCAGCGGCACGAGGTGTGACTGCAAAACCGACTGGTGCGTTCATCGTGCCTTTATACAAAGGCACGATGAACGCACCTCGCCAATCATCTGGGATCTCCCCTGATTTCCAGCATAAATTGCACAAAAACCAGAACAAGTCCAAAATGCGTGGCCCACCATATTCGATCATCTCGGCAATAACTCCATCTGCTCTCGCTGCCTTACCACATTTCAGACTTCGTATTGCATTCTCAACTTCTTTTATACTGATTTCGCCATCAGCTACATCAACATTTAACATTTCGCTGTTACTTGAGACTGAGGACTCAATCACATTCATACATCTCCTTGTAAAATTCCGCCCATCGCTGCAAAATGTGTGGTTCTTTCGTGAAAATTTCATCGTCCTTCGAAAGCAACCTCGAGAAACACTAACTTCTCGTCAGAAAAGCTACGTGTTTTCTCTGAAGTTGTTCGTTAACCTTTCGTCTCTTTTATTCTCTGCCTTTTCACGCTTCATCTTCATGAGTACTTTCGTTTGGTGATTTTGTAGCTTATACTGTTTCTTTTTAATTTCTCTCATACTTTTATCCTTAGCTGAGGCTTTATAATCCTGCCATGCTTTCTTTTTTCTTTTTATAGCAGTTTCCACTTCATCATCCCACCATTCGTCGCGGTTTTTGGTAAAGCCTTCCTTCTTTCCCTTTACCACATACCTCTATTGCTGCTTCTTTCATGCAATCGCTAAGGTTCTACCAGCATACTCCAATACTTTCATTTCCAGATTCGCTGCTGTCTAGCTTCTTGGAAACTCTTTCTTGATATTCCTCTCTAATCGGTGGATCTTGAAGCTTCTAGTTTCTTATACGATAATTCGACTCCAAGTTTGGACACCTTGTGTAGTTGCGCCAACCTGCAAACAGACCCCTTATTCTAGCAACGACTAGATAATGGTCTGTTCCCAGCTCAGAACCACTAAACACTCGCGTGTCTATAACTTGGCTTCGAATACGCAGATCCACTAGGAATAAATCAATCATACTTTTCCCTTCCGCTCGCTCCCATGTATACATGTGAATTTATTTGTGTTCAAACGTCGTGTTTGCCACAAACAAATTCCTTTTCTTGCAAATTTCCAATATAAGCTTTCCAGTCTCATTTATTTTCTTGTCATCATACTGACCACTCCCACCCCCTCCCTCGTAACCGCTTCGCGCAGTTCCGATTCAAATCGCCACATATTATTAATTTTTCATTCCCTCTAACGCTACCTATAACATCCCTGACACTCTCCCAAAACTCCTCGAGTTCGCTTAATAGAGCTGTGGATACTGGCGCATACGCCACTAACAAGAATACTCTTGTTAACCCCAGCTTGAAGCGAACCCAAAGCAGTCTCGGGTTGATCGCCTTGTATTCAACTGCTGCACTAACCAATCGAGAGGACAATAACACCTACACCTTGACAGCCCCGCTCGCTCTCTGGTACGCCGGCCCAGAAAGCGACCTGACTGCCCGGCAAATCGGTCGTGTCATTGCCCTTTCGCTTGGTCTCTGTCACACAAACGACATCCAAATCTCTATCATCCATCGCATCTAATAATTCATTCATCTTTTCTTCCATCCCTCCTCTTACATTCCACGTAGCTATTTGTAGCTCCGTCCTCCACCTCGTGGCGTGTTGGGTGGCGGTCTCCAACGCCGCATTCGTCGCCACTTGACACACCATTGTACCCCCATTACAACTTATATATAGTTATTATAGTTTTGAAGCAATAAAAAATTATATATCTACTCTACTGTGGTTTGAAATTTGAAATTATTTTGACCATTTTAAAGGGCAACAAGTCCTAAGCCGCACCAGGCAGCAAATACCCTAGCTACGCCACTGCTTCAAACATCTATTAAATAAACTTTCAAGAGGATAACACATAGTATTACTAATGTTACGCAATAGTTTTATAGAAATACCATAAATGTCTTTAGTAGGTTTATTGGCAATTTTTTTAGTTATGAGTAAAAAAATCTCTTTAATTGTAAAAGGTTGAAATCTGATACATTTGTTAGAACAGTTGGAAACTTCATTCAAAATCTTATGTGAAATATTTATATCCGCAAAATTTTGTCCGTTTAATGCCGAAACGTTCGTAAATTGTACATTTAAATAATTCATTACTACTAATTTATTGGAAAAAAGTTGTCCATTTACTTTTTTAATGTCTTCAGTAAATCGAAGGCGAGGTTTGTTATTTTTGCCCGATTCACATTTTAATATATGCCACATAGTTTTAGTTGTATTGTCGCTTATATTTATTAAGTTACTATAGTAAGAAGTTTTCTCTGATGTCAATTTGTTTGCATAAGTTTTTTTAAAATCTTCAATCATATATTGTAAATGTAAATTAGTTGAAAATTTATTAGCAAGATCTGTCATTAAATCTAAAATATACTTTAAATTTAGAATGTCATTTGTAATCCAGGTTGTTTTTTTAACTCTCATTATATTGCATGTTGAGTGACGGAACTCAAGGCCGCGTTGGCTTCGTTACCATATTGCCTCGAACAATCTGACGCTCTGCCGCTGTCATCATCATTTCAACTTCTAAATGAACTTTAAATTATTTATATATATATATATATATATATATATATATATATATATATATATATATATATATATATATATATATATGAAAATAATTTAAAGTCGCCGCTGTCATCATCATTTCAACTTCTAAATGAACTTTAATTTAAAATGTATATGTGATGTTAATATAAGCTTTTGAGAGCATTTAAGACATATTGTATATATAATATTAGAAATTTACAAATAAGACTGATTAAGTTCTTAGTTAGTAAAACTGTTAAGAAAAAACGCAATAAAGATTATGATAGGCTTTTTCATGCTTGCAAAATATATTTTTTTTTATGGAAAAGGACAAGGCAAACGAGCGGTCGGGTCACCTGATGGTAAGTGACTACCGCCGCTTACGACCCCGTGCAACACCAGAGGAGCTACAGGTGCGTTGCCGGCCAACAAGGTACCGCAGTAAGGTAACGCAGTAATAGCATAAAGCCACTACTTAACGCCGGTTTTAAATGCCGGGGGTGGTAATGATCCGGTCGAGTCTGCCCATGCGTGTTGCCATTGCTGGCGACGTGACTCTACCACACGTACTTTAGTCGCCTCTTACGACACCACCAGTACCAGGATGATCCTATTCTAGGCCGGGATCATACGGCACCTTATATTACAAATAGATTATATATTATATTACCAATAGGCACCGGCGTATTATCAATAGATAAAAAGATTGAATATATATTAGGATTAGAATCCTATTCCAAAATAAATATAATAGCGAAGAGTAATTGACAAAAAAATACATTAGGCGAAGACAAACAATTACTATGGGAAAATACGTTAAAATACATGATACCAAAATTATTTAATAGAATTGTTATACTAAGATAGATATATGAAATAGGTAGAAAACTTTTACATATTTGTTATTGTTGAAGTACTCTCCCCAGTTTTTTTGAGGCCAACTTGACCTTGCTTACCAGATGATTGTTTTTGGCTTCACTCTCTATCTTGCATATTATAGAAGGGTAGACAAAGGACCTAGTGCTATGTGATATCTTTCCCTATTTTTCAACCAATTCTGGAGGCTTTGAATGTTGACTGGCAAAGAAAAACAAAAATATAAGTTATTTAATTTCCTCGACTGGGAATCAAATCTGTTCCAAATAGCTTATTGTCGCCTATAGACCAATATAGATATTGTGTATATTGAAATATAACAAAAAATATTTCTAATTAAATTCGAACTTGCAATCTCTTTAATGTAACAGTAACTTAAAAATCGTTACAAATCGTTATAAAACAAAGCTTTCGTAAATTTTGTCCGTATTGTTTTTTGATGTATTGTTCAAACTACGGATCAAAATCAGATGCTGTTAACGTAAATTGTTCTACTTGATGTGTTTCTTCTAAACGTTCTATAAGTCATGTGATATTATTTATCAACTTCATTTCATAATTGAGGCCAGTCGTGGCGCAGGGGTACAAAGTGTGACTGTAAAAACGACTGGTTGTGGGTTCGATCCCCACTCGTGGAGATGAAATATTTACTTAAATTTATGTTTCCATTTTTTCGCTCTGGTGTCGAGGACAAGCGCGGCGTTAAGTTCTGCCACTCAACACGCAATGCCTCCACAATTCGGCCGAAAGTGGGGACGGAGTGTCTTAACATTAGATTCTCTCTGCCTACCCTGCAGACAACGGCATCCCGCGTGAAGCTGATTTTTATTTTTTTTTAATTTCATAATTTTAAAGTATTCCCAAAATTGTTTTAGAAAATATTATTATACTAGGAATTAATTAAACATTTTAATGTTAGTCGTGACGCAGGTGCTCAAGCGTCCCTCTGCTGATACGTGACAAGTAATAAATAAAAAAAAAAATAAAAAAAAAAAAAATCTTTTATTTCCAAGCAACACAGGCTCATAGTTGGTTAGTACAATGAGTTACTTAAGAACTATGTTAGTAAACTATGTTAGTAATGGATTCTAAATGAAATATTTAATGTTCTCATTTCCTCGATCTGATAATGAGGTAAAGCGCGGCGTTGATTTCCGCCATTTAATACGCCTTCAAAATTTTGGTGTGTAGGGAAAAGTGGGAAAGAAAAGTATCTTAATAGTAACGGAGTGTCTTAACAGTAAGTGCCCATGTTTCCTCTACATACTCTGCTATGTGCGGCATACAGCCTAAATCTAAAAAAGAAAAAAAACTATTAAATATAATATTATATATATTATTCTCGGACTAAGAAGAAAATTTTCTATTTTTTAAGAAAAAAGTCTTTACTTTTATGTTTTTTGAAAAACTAGAAAGAATCTTGAGGTGCGAGCTACTCTCTACACCTGTTGACGCTATCCTGAAAAAAAAAACATCATGTTACCTTAACTTAGTAGTTATAAACTAAGAGGTCGCGAGATTTTTAGTAACGATCATTGATACGGTCAGATTGAATTGTCTATGGGTTGTGGAGCAGTCCCTTCAGAGTCCCTTACAGAATTTAAACCCATCATTAACGGCATCAACTAATTTCAGATCAAGTCTAATTTATGTCGACAAAAGATAATATCGCGAGCAGAAACATTTTACATCAACTAAGGCAAGAGAGTCTTCGTAAATGCAGATTATTGCTTTTCCGGCGACACTTAATCCCTCCGATCCTGATGTCTATCTCATTAGCCGCTTGTAATCTCTCCAAATTACAATTAAAATACTATTTTAAGTTAATTTGGAACAGAGTGAGTTTTGACGTTTTTTTTTTTTTACGTATTGTTTCTCAAAGCCTTCGTAGCGCAGCAAGCATTGCGTCTGCGTGAATAACGGTTGTAATTTTAATTCCAACTTGGGGGAATGACTATATTTATAGAGTTTTTATAGAGTTTTGCTCAACCTGCATGTCTTGAAAACTGGACAAAAAGTAAGGAACGGAGTATAGAATTTTTCAGTCTAATCTATGCGGAAAAAACGTGAAGCTATAACGTAACTAAATTTAAATGAATATATGTATATATATTGTCAGGAATCGGAAGCGGTTAACGTTTTTAAAAAAAATATTCGGAAAGAGATTCTACGTAATCGAAATAATTAAATTAATTGTTATATTTTTAAGATTTAAGTGATAGTATTTTGAAAAGAATCCTACCATTTAAATCTTTGAAAAGAGCCACCTCGTACCTATCTTAAGCACGGATTTATACTGGTCTTTTTCAGGTCACTCTGACTCTCAAAGTTTAGAGACTAATATAGATCTTTTTCTAATCACCCCGTACCGTGAGCTACATGGAGTAGATTTATAAAGACGGTGTTGTATCCAAGTTACCCCGACGCTCGTTATTTAACGAGACTAAGACTAAGATATTTTCTAGGTCACCCTTTAACACACAATAACTTAATTTTAAACATTTAAAACTGAAATACAATCAGGATTAAAAAATTATAAAAATTTGAAGTGTGGTTAACTTACTCACAAAGATTCTGCATAGGCCTGTAATTTAACTCAGCCTGACCTGACTGACAGTTGCTTATTATTCGTCCTCGATCCGACCCATTATTCGAGTTTTTATGAAATGACGATAGAGTTAGAGTGACTAAAGTATTTTCGATAATATTTTATTGATGTTTATAAAGATGATGTGACTCTAATTCTAATTTATTTGGAAAGAGATTCTACGTAATTGCAATAAGTGATATGTATCACCCAATAACAATACTTCACACGAGTTTCTCTACAAACAACTGCCTCCGATTGACACAATTCCACTGCTTTATATAATTATATTCTTTTTTGCATAGCAGAATTATCCAAAACATTGATGTAGACAAAGAAATAAAAGCAACATTACATTTTAGACCGTAACACGAAGAACCCATTTTATTTTTATTACCCGATATCTTACCAATATGTTGCAGTATATATCTGGATTTACGAAATGGAATTTGGTGAGTACAGCGTCGAAGTACCGCATCCACAGCCGCTAAGGCCACAATGTGACACTGCAAATCTTTGTAATTTATGCGAATCCACGGCCATAAACTTACCATTTCATTTGTATGATGATACGTTGTAAACATTTAATTTTTCGTTGGTAGTGTTTTACTTTTCGAGCTTGCCTGATTTTGTCTACATTCTATAGGTAACTTGAATGTTCGTTCGTACCACATATAGCAGAACTAAAAGGCTACCCACTGTGCAATAAACTGATTCAATCTTGTAACATTTGATAACTTATCAACACTCTCGCTTCTCGCTCTGCCTGGTAACAAGACAACCCATAATACCTTTAGTTTTCGGCGGAATATGGGGAACGAAAGTGTCTTAATGGGAATGTAGAAGTTCTACCCTACTATAAGCAGGCGGGATACAGAGATATGAATTATTTTAAGAAACCCTTCTTGCGTTTTTAAAATGGTTTTTATTTTATTAAAATTTATCGTATAATATTTGAAAAAAGTCTGAATTACCTTATTATAAACAGCCTAGAAGCTTAACATTTAATTAAAAAACCCCCAGGCCTTTGTCCAATTTGTAACCAAAAAAAAATCAAAGCAAATACACAAAAGTAACTTGCCCTTTGAACATGATTTAAAATTATCGTCCTCTCAGTAAAAATCGTAAAATCTTATAGAATACATCAATAACAAAATGCTTAACCCGGCGTTCATCCCTACCGGGTAAAAATACCACAGATATAACAAAAACATATATGTCTATTTTTGTTACATAATTTAGAAACTAGTCGTTTTAGGTATATTTCTGCATAGAAACAAGAGACGTGGTCCACACCTGGCTGACAGTTGACACCACGCCATGTGTTACACATGTGAAGTAAGAATAGGAGAAAATTATCCGGTAGCGACCGTTTATGTAACGACTTTTTGATAAATATGTTTTGTATTATCACATAGAATAGATTTTGCAACAAGATAATCACAATGAAATTACATCAGAAACAGAAGATTATGAGTACTGCAGAATCCATGATAGTGACGCTGAGCAGAAAGCTGATTCCAATAAAATTTTCAACATTTCTGTATATTTGAAGATAGGGAGGTGCTTAACAATACGTGTGCAATTGCGAGAAGATTATTAAGATGATGAGAATATTTTATGGACTTATCAAAGTTAGGGGTATCAATGGGTATTATTAAAGGTAATAAGAAATACTCAGGGGGTTCGTTTGGACTAAGGCGGGACGAGTTAAAAGAATTGTCCAAATGCCTAATTATGCCATTACGTCTATATTGAACTTTGTTCATTTGCCACAGTCCACAAAGACTAAAATATTTTTTTTACACAAAATAACAAAGACAATATGCTAGGTCCTTAAGGTGCCGATCAAATCCATACATGTTTCATGTAGACTAGTTATTATTATTTTTTTAAATGATTTTTCATCGTAATTTGTTTTATTGAAACACTCTTTTTAGTAGTTTAAGGCAGTGTAGTGTCTTATTATATTATCTATTTTCAGTTTGCATGTTTCCAAAGAAAAAAATATACTAATTCTGAAATTTTTAATAATATGAATAATAAAGTCGATTTTCTTAATCTCTTTATTGTATTTGTTATATATACAAATATTAATAAATATTATGTTTTATTATGAATTTTATTATTTATTTATTTATAAATTATGGTACAAAATAAATAGAGCATCATTAAAAAAAACACTATAATATCCGGATTTTTAACATAGGAAACTATAATAATGTGATATTTTTTACCCAGTAGCGAACGTTTGTGTATGAAAATGCTTATCAACGAACCCCGAGCTAACGGGTCAACTTTGTTATATATCTTGCAATATCGATAGCTCAGTTTTGTTCTCGATTAGTTGTGGTGTTGGAAATTTAATACTGTAATAACTGTAACAGGGCGAGTTGTATCGAGGTATTTTATAATTCCCGCTATTACAAGATAAAATGCAGTTGACGTTGAGTTCAATGTTCACTCAACGTAATATAATATCCTACATATTCGGTTAGAAATTTGTAAACGGAATATATTGACACAAGGTTCTCCTTTTCTTACCTTGCTTTATGTGGAATACAACGTAAAACTGAAACTGACTGTATTGAATTGAAAATTTAAATAAAAATAATTTATAAAAAATACAATCAATTTCTCGCATGAGGATCAAACCTAAGACTCATTTATAATTATTGGTCAGATACGTTCACGGCAAAGTTCGATGCTATCGTCAAATACTATCGTGGTATATTCTAAGCTTATTAGTATTGGTATTTAAAATAATTATTTTTCAATATTTTTAGGGATTCTGTAAATCAAAAGGAAAATACAGAACCCTTATCATCACTCTATTGTCCGTCTTTCCGTCTGACAAAACTATAAAGAAATTAATATCAAATATTCAGGTCGACAGGTCTACAAATCATCAAAGTCAACGCAATCAATAGATAAGAGAATTTATGCATTGTTTTTGTTGCTTTTTGCGTAACGGTATAGGGTGCTTCCCGAGGACCTACAGTTAACTCGAAGTAAAAGCTACAATTCAAATAAAACTAAAAAAAAATATTCCGAAAAGTGGAAATTTATTGCTATTTTTTAGAAAAAAAATCATTACAAATTTATACAAATGTACGTAATTTTATACAAAATGAGTGCATATGCAAATGCAGGCAAACTTAAGTTTGTCAACGTTCATAAGTTATACAACCCTTTGACCTACGATAAGATTGGTACGGAAACCTCGGTGGGTCACTCCGACTCGTACTTGACTGGTTTTTTAGCTTAATGCGTAATTTGATTCCACAAATACATTTTATTTGAAATCATTATTTCTTTTATTAGTATCTGGAGTTGTCATGTAATAATAGAACAATAGAAACAAAAGATCTTTACAAATCGTTAGTATCGACGGGGCCAGTTACTCTCTTTCAGGCTTTTTTTTGTTTTGGGCGTCAAAGAAATACGATAAGTTTATTAATGTTATTTCTGACGGAAAATTGGGCTTTGTTTTTATACATTATTTTGGGCTTGGGTAAACAGTGATATGAGAAACTGGCTGGAGTTGGCAGCGAGTGCAGAATACACGCTGTCCAAGACATAGATGGTTGGAGTGCTATGAGTGAGGCCTATTTTAGGCTAAAAAATCTACTACTTAGAGCGGAATAAAAAAGTTTCTGGTAATAGTATATTGAACTATTGGTTATAACAGTAAGTTAATAATCAAAAGGAAACACAGAAAGAGGAATTATTTTTATTTCTTCGCTCTAGTAACAAAACAAAGCGCGATATTGAGTTCGTTGAACACGAAATCTAAAATTGGCCGGATCGGATAACATGTAGAATAGATTATCTTAACGATAGATTCCCTATTTCTAATATAGTAGTTAAAAAAAACAACAAAAAGATGATGCTGTGATGGCAGCTAGTCCAACGGCAACGTTAGATAGCGTTCTGATAGCATCAAATAAAATATTAAATTTAAAATTCTACTTAATCGACGTTATAGTTGGATAATATATGTATATTCCGGTTATGAGTTTGATTATCATTACAGGGAATAATTATTTATTATAGTAAATACAGCGCAATATTTGAAGCCAGTCGTAGTGCACATGTGTGCGACTATAAATGCGACAGGTTGTGGGTTCGATTCCTACTCGGAGTAATATAATAATAATTATTTTTAGTTCCTTTTGGTAACGCGCGGCGTTCAGTTCATTAAAAGTGGGGGACGGAAGTGACTTAATCGAAACGGAGTATTAAGTCTGCGTTCCCAGGGTCCCTCTGTCTACCCTGCTATATATCGCGAAACAAAAAAATGGTCAGAGTGCTTGTTCGGTTTCCAGGAGGCGCGGGTTCGAGTCCCGCTAAGTTTAAATTTTTATACGTTTCCTAAATAAGTAATATGTACATTATTTATATTTCACTTCTTCCATTGATTTTTTTTACAAAAAGTTTTCGTATTTATTTTGGTTATAATTACATATCATATCATCAATACATTACAACCCATTTATATGGCGGCCAGCGGACACTCAGGGCTTCGCCCGCTTGAACTAAACTAATATTTATTTAATATGTTTATGAAATTATTTTCAATTTTCAATGCTATTATCTCTATATATAATAAGACAGTAAAAATATTTTGTCTGTACATTTAGTAATTTTGACTGAAATGGATAGAGGGACACTTAAAAAGACTAATAGAAAGCAAAAAGATTTTTTTTGAATTTCTTGTCTGTCTGTCTGTCTGTCTGTCTGTCTGTCTGTCTGTCTGTCTGTCTGTCGACATATTGTTGTCCGCATTTTTCTCTGAAACTACTGAACCGATTTACTTGAAAATTTCACCAATTGCTTTGTTTTAACTCAACTTAGGTTCTAAAGTTTGGTTCATCAAAATCGGTTCATTAAAAAAAAAGTTATCGTCATTTGAATGAACTCAAGGCATTAGCTTGCCTGCGAATATTATATAGCAATCGCGCTGGTATGACCCTGGCTAAAGAATGACGTTCGAAACGTCTGGGTTATATGATTGTTGATAAAAATATATATTTTTGAAGCACTATTATATAATATTTTATACAATAAAGTAAACAAAATTGAATTGTTAGTGGAGATTACCTTATTTAATCATAACAGTTAAGTTCAAGTCGTAATTAATTCAACACAGAGATAAAGAACGATCTTGAAAGAAATATCAAGTAAATACAAAGATTTTTTGGTTGGTTCGTTCATATAATATATGTAACTAATTTAAAAACTGTACAGGAGTTAATATGCAATTATTACAGTTATTTTATAAAGAATATTATGAATCCTTCAAATCAATAATTTAACATTTAAGGCTGTTTCTGAATGAGTAAATTAAATTATTCACTGACATCAGCACATTTAACAGAGAATATTATATAGGTAAAAAGAACATAAAGTTACAAAAATATATATGTGTAATAAATAATTAGCTTTATGTATATTTTATAAATATCAAATATCAACAATGGTCGTATTTTTTATTTAAAACAATTAAAAATTATTTGACGATAATGTCGTTAAAAAAATCATATTAGAAGTCATTATAGTTATCAATCAATTCTGCTTCTTAAATCAATAATCATATATTTTAAGCGGGCGAAGCCGTGGGCGAGCCGCTAGTTAAGAATAATAAAACTTAAATAATTAAAATTAGCGGACAAAGAGTAATAAGAGCCAAACATAAAATACAGTTAATAGATCGATAATGTATGAAAATTTATAAAATCGTCAACGTCGTCTGCCTGGTCGGGTCAGTCAATCCGTAACCAAGTCCCGAACGCACATCGTGCATCTTTTTGGCACATTCCTATCATAAGTCACTCATTTTTTATCACTCGTAACCAACTAACAACTAACGTTTAAGGAATGGTTTGGAATTGTTACGTTATAACAAAAAATCGCAATTGGAAACACGTTGCATTAGGTTGCTCTCAGTGAGACCACGTGGTACCCAAATGTCAAGTTTTTTCTAGAATTTCGTAACTTACGTAAAACTGTTTTGTGATCAATATCCAGTTCTTGATTGCATCTTCAGAATGTCACATTTAATGGTATTAAAACCAGCCAGTTACATTCAGTATAGCCAAAGAGGTTTGATTACTAATAATAAATTCAAAATACGAAAATACTTTTTTGCTTTTGCCCCGACCTATTATATAGATATCGAGTGAATAGCTGAAATGCAACCTAGATTATTTCCGAAAGAAATACTACAAATATCTAGACTACATACAGATCTAAAACAAATCTAATACGAACCACCTTATCGTAATGAAGCCCAGTGGTGTGAGAGTTGGATATCCAATATGGTAGAAATATTCTTTATCTATTGTTAAAATAAGAAATAAAAGAAAGGGCCGATGAAAATGTTTATTGACAGTAGTGGCAGTTGTGTATTCTAGAAAAACTGGAACAGATACAGTTTTTAGTTTACTTTTCTTTATCGTCGTAGTGTAGCGGCACAGTGTATGATTTTAAGCGTAGGGGTTGTGGGATCAAATCCCATGAGAGGTAATGAATTATTACAATTTTCTGGCTATAACAAGAAAAATGCGAAGTTAAATTAGTTACAAATGGATGCCAGAAGCCACTATGCACCATAGTGCTTCTGTCGTAGATAGTATAGAAATACTTTTAAGATAGAATTAAACCCAACCACTATTATGAGTAAAGATAAGCAGTTGGTACCTGCTGTCTCTCTTATATCAATAATAACAATATGAATAAGTGGTAGAGGCCGGTCGTGGCGCAGAGGCACGAGGTGTGACTGCAAAACCGACTGGTTGTGGGTTCGATCCACACTCGAGGAGATGAAATATTTACTTAAATTTATATTTCCATTTCTTCGCTCTGGTATCGAGGTTAAGTGCGGCGTTGAGTTCTGCCACTTAACACGCAATGCCTCCAGAATTCGGCAGAAAGTGGGGAACGGAGTGTCTTAACACTAGGTTCCCTCTGCCTACCCTGCTGTGTACGGGATACAGCGTGAAGCAATTTTTTTGTTTATGTGGTACAACATATTATTAAATTTAAGTTATGTTACTTATTTGAAAGAGGCACAAGTGTACAAATGAAAGCCCGATAAGTTGTGGTCTCGATTTCCACTCGACGAAATGAAATAACTTGAATTGCAGAACGATGTCCAAATGGGAATCGAGTGTCTCAATACTAGGTTTCCTCTACCCCACTATGCCTGAGAGGGCTGCGTGAAGCTAAAAAAAGGTAAATAACTTTTTTAAGCGCTTGCAAAAAATTGGCTTGCAATAAATTGCAATAAAGAGGCCAGTCGTGGCGCAGCGGCACGAGGTGTGACTGCAAAACCGACTAGTTGTGGGTTCGATCCCCACTCGAGGAAATGAAATATTTACTTAAATTTATATTTCCATTTCTTCGCTCTGGTGTCGAGGTTAAGCGCGGCGTTGAGTTCTGCCACTCAACAAGCAATGCCTCCAGAATCCGGCAGAAAGTGGGGAACGGAGTGTCTTAACACTAGGTTCCCTCTGCCTACCCTGCTGTGTGCGGCATTACAGCGTGAAGCTAAATAAATTGGACTGTATCGTTAACCGCCCTGCGGCCTAACAATACCCAAGGGTCACACCCTTTGTACGTAATAACCTGGAAACAAAACAAAAGTAACCCCATCCAAATAAATGTAGGTCACTTGAAATTATACGGTAATTGCTTTTTTAAATTATTAATATTGCTTACGATTCGTTTTATTAATTGGACAGTAAAAATTCGAATACTATCAGAATTAAATCAGTGCGTTAAATCAATTCGCTTTAGAGAGAAAATATATGGCAAAAATCGCTACAGTTTGATAACACAACGCGCGTCGGCATTTTAACACTACTTTACATGAACATATCTTAGGTGGAATAAATATAGATAGATTAAATTTTGACCTTAGAACATTTAACGTAACGTAAAGTTAAGGTTTTAAAGTCATAGTTAAGTCAAAAGCATTGCAAGTGATATCCGAAAAAAAATTCACAACTTAATTTAGTTTAACACTGTATCCCTAGCGGGGTAGTCAGAGTGCACGGAGCGCCAAAAGCTACGGTCTCTACATAGAGACCGCTCCGTGTTAAAACATGATTATGGTGGACGAGGCAGAATAGGTACATATCTATTTTCATGCTTTTTACGTGACCTTCCTCCATTATCTTTGATTTTGAAGGTCAACTGAGGTTATTAGGTTCATTCTTTACCATATAGGTATATTATAGCATAATAAATAGAACCTGGTGCCGAGACACTCTTCTACTCATTGTGCCCGAACTGAAGACATTGTGTTGAGTAGTGGAACTGGACGCTGCTCGTTAGAGTTTTTTCAGCTTCGCCCTGTGTCCTGTACATTGCAAGCTAGGCAGAGGAAACCTGGGAACCTATAGTTAAGTTCTGCTCCCATTAAAATCTTCCTTTCCCCACTTTTCGAAGTATTCTGGAGGCAATGTGTGTCAAGTGGCGGAACTCAATCCTGCGCTTTTTGCCTCTTTACCAAGGGGAAGAAAATAAAACATTAAATAACTTATTTCCTCTAGTTGGAATCAAACCCACAACATGTCGCGCTTACAATCGCATATGCTTCTGCACCAGGATTGGCCCTTGTAAGATTAATCAATCTATCTATTAGATTAAATCCATGCAAATTATGAAATAATTTAATGCAATTATGGTCGTAACATAATATAAATCTATATACAAGAAGCTCATTAAAATCAAATAATTATTAACATGAACACTATTATAACAACATCCTATTTAAATTGGTAAAGTTCCATTCAGTTCGATGAAATGCCGACTGTCGATTCCGAAACTTTTAATGAAAAACAAAACATGGACATTTATGACGCTATTGTGAATAAATTGACGATAATACTAGGTTCAAAACCCAATCGTGTAATGGCACAGCGTCTAACTGGAAAAGCGACGTATATGAGTTCGATTTCCACTCAGAGAAATTAAATATTTTCATTTCCTGCGGCTCCATTTCTAGTCGTAATAAAAGGAACGAGGCGTTGCGTTGGCGAAAAGGGCAGGTCGGAGGGTCTTAGCACTAGGTTCCTCATACTTATCCTGCTACATACAGTACGAAACTAAAAAACTGAGTAATTTATCGACAAAATTTGACTACTTGTAATATTACTATTAAATTTTATAAACGTTTTCTCTTTTACTAACTCAATAAAGAATACATTATTACTTAACTGAATGAAATTTACATTTTATTACATTCAATTAAAAACTTTTCGGCAGTAATTTAATGTTGTGAGTTAAAACTTTGTAATATAATTGCTATTAATGGTAATTTTCAAATAACAGAATCAAGAGAATCTATGTCATCAAATTTTATCTCAATAGAACATTGCAAATTTTATCTCAATAGAACATTGCAAAGAATAAAACATTGCAAGAGGCCAGTCGTAAAACCGACTGGTCATGGGTTCGATCCCCATACGAGGAGATGAAATATTTACTTGAATTTATATTTCCATTTCTTCGCTCTGGTGTCGAGGATAAGCGCGGCGTTGGGTGCTGCCAGTCAACACGCAATGCCTTCACAATTCGGTAGAAAGTGGGGAACGGAGTGTCTTAACACTAGGTTTCCTCTGCCTACCCTGCTGTGTGCGGGATACAGCGTGAAGCTGATTTAATTTGATTGAATTTAATTTTAATTGTAAATAATTCTTAAGTATCGAACCTCGCTCATCGAATAGCGCAATCATCGCGTGTACAGACCAATTTCTGCACTAAAGCAACGCACTTAAAGAAGTTATTTTTACCTGTTTAATAAAGCTATTAGGTATATGTGCGTACTATCGATGTCCATAAATATAAGTATGTATTCAGCTCGCAGACATTGCTTAATGTGTGGTGTAACTTAACGCCACTCGCAGACATTGCTTAATTTGTGGCGTAACTTAACGCCACTCACAGACATTGCTTAATGTGTGGCGAAACTTAACGCCGCTTTATTTATTTGTTTTCCCCTTTCTTTTATATTCCTAATGGAAATGTTGAATTCTGCACAATAAAGTTTAAATAAATAGTTAAGACAAGCAATTTAAGCAATTTAATTATTAAGAAAAGATAAAAGATACCAGCATCTTTTATAAGAGATTTTCTAAGAATTCATTAGTCCACACATCTAGAATGGGCTATTATCACACATTGTTAAGACTAATTGGACACGGCTCAATTTAATCTTTTCATTTAGACTATGACAATGCCATATTATTATGCATAACAGCTTTCATTATAGCAATGATTAATTTATTATTTAATTGTATAAGCTTTTCAGTGTGTGGTGTTATTAATTAATTATAATTAGTTTTTAAAATTAAATTTAAATGAAATCAGCTTCACTCTGTATCCCGCACACAGCAGGATAGGATAGAGTGTACCTAGTGAGCCACGCCGTTCCTCACTTTCCGCCGAGTTCTGGAGGCATAGCGTGTTGAGTGGCGGAGCTCAACGCTGCATATAATTATTTATATAATATGATGTTGTTTGAATATGTTAGATAGTTTTTAATAGTTGCAGTTTCAAATCTTATAGTAGCTATTTTTACCTCATAAATTTATGAAGCACGAGAGTTAATATAAACAATAAGCTTCTATAAAATTAAAAAAATAAATATAAAAGAAGATATAAGAGCAAATCGGAAACCCACTTTAATCCCAATTTTCGAGACATTAACTGTTAAGTGGCGGAGTTCAACGCCGCCTTATTACTAGAGCACATACCCACAACTGTCGCTTTTAAAGTCACACGTGGTGCTTTTTCTTGATTGTCTCGAAATTGATCGGCGAACGGAGTGTCTTAACATTAGGTTCCCTCTGCCTACCCTGTTATGTGCGGTATAAAGCATGAAGCCAGAAAAAGCACACAAGAATTTAAAAAAGAGGTTTAATAAAGAATTTTACATTTCGAATGTGGATTTATTTCCCATTTGATGCAATAAACCAGATAGAGTATGTAGGGCACTGCGCTCGCACGTGCATCTCCATCTTCCGTCCCCAGTACGTGCATGTTGCAGAACGAATTAGAATTTTATCTGATATATAACATAACGTGTATGTTACATAACGTGTATTATTAAATAAATTATACAAAAATATAGGAAATTCATATTTGAACTAATCGACATTACGACAGATTGATAAACCGCGGCGTTGAGATCCGCCACTCAGCACGCAATGCCTCCAGAAATTGGCGGAAAAAGGGGAACGGAATGTCTTAGCACTAGGTTCCCTCTGCCTACCCTGCTGTATGCGGGATACAGTGTGAAGCTGATTAACTAATCGAATTGTTTATGAAATAAAAATTATATCTATTTTCTCTACATTAGCTGATTGTAATTAATAATAAATAATTCTTGTTGAAACTTTGCTATTATTTTATTCATTCAATAAGTTACTTTAGTTAGTACCTAATTTAGTTCGACTGCCTCAAAATTTTGCCACGTATCAGCTTTATCTTATAGCCTACAGTTTTGTATCGTAATTTATTAAAATAATCAATATTTTTATTTTAAGGCCAGTGCGCCCAATCCCAGCGCCACCAGAGGCACAAAGTGTGACTGTATACTCGACTGGTTAAGGGTTCAATCCCAACTCGAGAAAAAGAAATATTTTTAAGCATTTTTTTTGTTTAAAAGTATAATTACTAAGAATTATCATCTGGCAAGTGAGAATGCTATTTATTATTTTCTTTTTTGTAAAGTGCTATTCCACACTTAGGAAAGAATAATACTTGTTTAGAAAACGTATAAAAATTTCGACGTAGCTTGATGAGAACGTATGGCTTAGTGGTCAGAGCGCCTGGTCGTTGTCCAGGAGGCGCCACTTGACACAACAGCGGGGACGCACTGGTGCGCGTCCCCTTGGGCGACGCCCTATCAGTGCGCTCTCTCGAGGTGCACTTGTCGGATGGAACGTTTATTAATTTTATCCACAAAACTCCATATCTATGCACCAGGATTTCATTACTTCAAACAAATATTCAATGCAAGTTCTATGGATTTCCCAAGCAAATGGAAAAGAAAACAACGATATGTACAAGAAAAAGACGATCTAATACCGTCTCGCTTTGCTGAGCACCCCCAGTTTCTTTGAGACCATCTAGGCCTTACTTTCCAGATGATCGCGACAGTATAACGTATTTTACCCCAATTTTAAATAATTTTTAAGACATCTGGCAGTAGTAAAGGCCCACGTAAAGGTTCTGGTAATAATAAATATTCATTTTATACAAGTGCCTTGCTATATCAGTCCGTGGAGTGAGACCTCCCTGACGCCCATGGAAGCGTTAGTTGGATGTAGTGAAGCAGGACGCTAAACACCAGACTAAGTGGAATAGGTTGAGTAGGAAGGCAGACCCTGGGAAAAAGCCGGGAGTATTGTCAAGAAGAATAAGATCAAAGAGTGCCACGATTCATGCTGGGGCCACAATACCACCTACCTTCTCCTATATAATATACTGACTCCGTCATTACATAGATAGAAAGTCTTTTAAGTTCGATTTCCACTTAATTAACACATATGTATATTTAAATTATATTAGATTAGATCACGTTTAAGTTCCACCTGACGCCATACCACTACCACTAAAATCGGCAGAAGATGGAGAGAGAAGAGTCGTAACACCATATTTTCTCTAATAGCACTACATAAAAATAGAAGGTTGAAGCCCTCGTGGTGTGGGGGCACAAGAGTTTGACTGTAACGCGACGGTTGTGGCTTCGATCCCCAGTCGGGGAAATGAATTATTATTTCTTAATATTTTAATTTTTTTGCTCTGGCACCATGACAAAAGCCCGACATTGAGTTCCGACACTCAACACACAATACCTCGAAAAAATCTACGGGAAATGAGGAACGGAGTGTCTTAATATAGGTTCCCTTTGCCTACTCTGCTGTGTGCGGCGTGTATAAATTAAAAAAATTATGCGCTACAATTACAGTACTGATTCAATGAATCAGTGTTGCAGCAATTTGAGCACCAATCAGTAAAATTATCCACACCTCATAAACGCCCAACTAATAATGCCTTTGATATTGAATTTCTACGTGAAATATAGCGGAACGTGCTAGGTTTATAATTATAACATTTACATTTGAGGCCGTCGTATGTAGTGATGTAGCGAAAGTGTCTAACTGTAAACACGAGGGTTGTGGATTCGATTCCTATTCGGCGAAACAAAACATTTTCTTTTAATTACAAGACAAAGAGCAACGTTGAGTTTTGTCTCTAAGCACGCAATTTCTTGAAAATATGGCGGCATCTGGGGAATCGAGAGTCTGCTTATTCAGCTAATGTGGGATATATCTCTATCTATAGCTATCTTCTCTGCTAAGAATATTTGAATATTTATTTGTCTAAAAAAAGTAAATAAATAATTTGGCCTAAATTGAATAAAAAAATAATAAAATGTTGATACACATAAAAATAGGGAAGACTATTAATAATTACCGAAAAAAAAACCGATTTCTAACAACAAACTAAAAAGTATAAAATTTGCTTTAAGTATAAAACTAGTTAGCAATTATTTTTGTTTATCACAATCAAAGTACGTTTTATTTTAAAAATTAAAATTACATTAAATCAGCTTCATGCTGTATCCCGCATAAAGCAGGGTAGGCAGAGGGAATCTAGTCTTAAGATACTCCGTTCCCCACTTTCTGCCGAATTCTTACTCTACGGAGGCATTGCGTGTTGAGTACCAGAACTCAACGCTGCGCTTTGCCTCGACACCAGAGCGAGAAAATGCAAATATAAATTTAAATAAATATTTCATCTCTTCGAGTGGGTATCGAACCCACAACCAGTCGGTTTTGCAGTCGCACTTTGTGCCTCTGCGCCACGACTACGACGCCTCAAATTATTATAAATATGTCTATAATATTATAGAATAGAAATATGATGTCAACATTTCTGAAGTATAAAAAATAAAGATACTTATTTGTTCAGTCGACTGTACCTTTAGGTACTCGAGCTACTTAGCTACTACATTTATCTTAGAACAAAGGATTAAGCAAGAAAATTACTGTTTCACACTAAAATAATACTATTAATTTAAAATTCCAATTACTGTACAAATTTTCTTTTTCTTAGATTCACGCTGTATACCGCAGATAAATGGGTTGGCAGAAGAAACCCAGTGTTCCGTCCCTCATGTACCGTCTAAATTTTCTAGACATAACATGTTGACTGGCGTAACTTAACGTTGCACTTTGTATTGTTACCGGAACGAAGTCGTAAAAGTAACGAATCTTCCCGAATGAGAATCAAATTCATAATCGTCGCGCTTATTGTCAGATCCTTGTCGCTGCGCCACGACGGCCTCTATTTTACTTTTGCGAAAATTTATTCAGCTCAAAAACTATTAATTGAAACATTTCAAAGACGACGAAACCAAATATTTATAGAGTCGGGCTCACTTTCGCGAGAACCTTGAAACACTTTCCCTTCTGCCTTCTGAACACTGCCCCTTCCCTTGTAAATAGGGGTAATGAAGCTAAGCCGCCACTGGTGTGGCATCTTTCCAGTGTTCAAGATATGGTTAAAAAGGACAGTAAGCATGAGCACACCAAGAGAGCCCAACGATTTCCACGCTTCGATCGGAATGTCGTCAGGTCCCACCGCTTTTCCGTTCTTCATGCGTCGAAGGCAATTGCGAGTTTCGTCAAGGGTTATCGGGGCAATAAGTCCAAGGTTAGGCGGTGGGTCGTGATGAAGACTGCATGGGTGCTGAGTATTCAGCAACTCCTGGAAGTAGCTCCTCCATCTCTCCTTCACAGAGGCATGACTACAGAGCAGCGTGCCCTGGGAATCTCTGACGCAAAGACATTTTGCGATATCTTGCGTCGCTTTATCCCGGGAACGTGCCAGCTTGTAAATGAACTTCTGCCCCTCCACAGTTTCAAGTTTATCATACAATGGTGACAAACTCTCACTGCGGGCTCTGGCTACAGCTCTTTTACTGGCACGTTTAGCTACTATGTACTCCAGTCTGTCTTCAGGAGAGTTGGATTGCTGCCACTTCTTAAAGGCATCCTTCTTTTCACGAGTCACCTCCTGCACCTTGTCATTCCACCACCATGTCTCCTTGTCGATGACACGTCCTCCCCTAGAAAGGCCAAGAACTCGCCTGCCCGCCGCAATGATTGCCGACTGAGCTCGATCCCAAGCATCCTGAGCAGTCTCGGTGTTAGTAGAAAGGTTATGACTTTTCACCTCTGCCAGGAAGTCGGTCTGCATCGGTCCATTCAGCAACCACCACTTGATCCGAGGCTTACGTTTCTCGGTTATTTTCTTCTTCGGAGTGACGTTAAAGTCCATGACAAGAAGACGATGTTGGGCCGTAAGGCTTTCGCCTGGAATGACCTTACAGTTAGTTACCCTGCCCATATTACACCGTCTGGTCAATAAGTAGTCTATTTGAGTTGAGTGGGACCCGCTCTTATACGTGATAAGGTGCTGAGGATTCTTTTGGAAGAACGTATTCACGACGGCCAGATCTGACGCAATACAGGTTCTGAGAATATTTTCTCCCTCTGTATTGCGAAGACCGTGCCCAAAACCCCCGTGAACACGTTCATACGGCTCAGCAGCCTTACCGACGTGACCGTTCAAGTCCCCCCCAACTAAGACCACTTCGGTAGACGGTATAGTAAGTAGCACCTCTTCATACTGCTCCCAGAATGTCTCCTTTTCGGACGCGCTACATCCCGCCTGGGGAGCATAGGCACTGATTAAGTTTGTGGTAACGCCCTCAATCAGTACCTTTACTCGCATCAAGCGGTCGCAGCGACGGTCAACTTCAAGGAGCCCATTCTGAAGCTCTTCAGAAAGCACTACCGCCACACCGTTTCTACCGGAAGGTGACCCAGTGTATATAAGCCGGTAACCCTGTCCGATGTTACGGGACTTATTACCCTTCCAGCGAGTTTCCTGGAGGAAAGCACACTGGACCCGACGTCTCATTAGTACATCTGCGAGTTCCCTGTATCGTCCGGTTAGAGAGCCAATATTCCACGTTGCAAAGCGGAGTTTCCGTCTGGGTACTAGCGTCTTTAGCCGTGCCCGTACTTGACACGGTAGCCCTTGCCCACTTGTCGCAGGTGTAGGGCGATGTGCCTGCGCGTCGTTTTGCGGCGACGCCCTAGTCGTACCCAGTCTCATCTTTGTTCGTTCCATGTTATGGCGAGTTATGGTTTTTAGTGGAGCGATTGCCATCTGACCTCCAAAACCCCTTTGTGGGGAGAAACCAGGGGGAGAAAGATAGGACAGATAGAAAAAGTGGAAGGATGGGTAGAGGGAGAGGGTAGGAAAAAGGAGAGGATTAAAAGAAGGGGACACCACTTTTATGGACTGGACGGAGGTTATAACAAGTGGTGGCTCGAGGATCCGGGGTCGCGTACCCGTATACCCAAGAACAAATATCGGACAGATATTAGTCAGGACACCCTCTGAACACCATGTATAGTATTACCAATATATTCGTTTTTTATAATTTAGAAATAAATGTTGAATAAACTTATTTTTTAATTTTTCAGTTATTTCAGTTTTTGAGGATGAATTATTATCAAATTTCTTTATATAGTCAAAAGACAAATTTAAGGGTTGAGTTCTAGGATTCAACATAAAATGTCTCGAAAATTGGACGATATATAGAAACAGAGTGCCTTGACGCTAGGTTTTCTTTGTCTCCCCTGCTGTATACAGGATACAAAGTGAAGCTAAAAAAATCATAAATTGCTGCTAAAGGAGAAATGAATTCAGTAAATAAAATATTTTTTCAACATTTATATTATTGAATTATTGCGCATGCCATACAATTAAAAAAAATCTGAAGAATCTATGTTACTTCAACTATACTACAGTGACAATTACCTTCTATCATACACATTCAACAAAAACTAAAATTCCACTTTAACAAAATTAAATTATCCTTTTATAGTTCAAAGATTTTAATTTAGAAACACAGCAAAATGAGTACAAAAATCAGTAGATTACGATCAGTGCTAGTATTGTTCTCGCTTCGGGAAACACGATAAAACGATTCCGAGCTAAATGAACCACACTCAAGTAAGTGAGGCTCATTGCGCAACACTGCAGGTAGGTGCTGTTGAAGTGCGGTGTTTTAGAAAATGGTTTTTGAGGTCGATTAATGTGTGTTTTTATATTTGCTTTCTTTAGAGACCACGCGTGGCACAGGGGCACGAGTAAACGCGTCATGTTGTGAGTTCAATTGTCATTTTGGGAAATTATGTACATAATATATGAATGTCTTCACTCTAGTGTCGAGGCAAAGGGAGGCGTTGAGTTCCGCCATATATCACGCCTTCAGAAATCAACGGAAAGTGAGGAGCTAAAGGTCTCACGTCGCATATCGCTAGCAATGCCGTCGCCGTAAAGTATTCCAGCCAATTTTTGAATCATTTCGTGTCGAGTGACGTAACTCAACGCCGCACTTTGTTAACTGTGAACGGATAAGCTAGCATGAAAATCATTGATTACCTGCGCGGAAATGAAACCCACAACCATCATGTTACAATCAAACCGTCACGTTATGCCACTACACCACGACGGCCTTGGTTTTAGTTACAAAAATGCATAGAGATTAAAAAATACTTAGTTTTATATTAAAATCAAAAGAAGACGACAAAGCATTTACTTTAGGTGGTAGCTGGAACTGGTTCCATGGTGTAATGGTTAGCACTCTGGACTCTGAATCCAGCGATCCGAGTTCAAGTCTCGGTGGGACCTAATGGCTTTTTTTTGTTTTTAAATATAAATCAATTATATATTTATTAAATTTAAATGTTTAATATTTCATATCATCCAACCAAACCAACTTCATTGAAAATGAACATACTTTTAGACGAAAGTTGTTTTTAAGTTACCTAGAAATAGTTCTCATATTTAAAGCAAATAATTAGAATTTATTTTAAAATAGTTAGAATGTTGCTTGTTACATATCTTACACGGGTCGTAAAATAATGTTTATGAAGTTGGTATCTTCATTTTGAATAAAAATTGCTTCATTGTCACAATTTTTTTTTTCAGCTTCACGCTGTATCCCGCACCAAGTAGGGTAGCGTTAAAGGCACTTCCGTTCCCTATCTTCCACCGAATTCTGGCGGTATTGCGTGTTAAGTGAATCCACGTGTCCTGGAAACCATCCAAGAGGCACGTTAACTAGGCAACTAATTCTTTATAGACTAATAGATACTAAAAAGCCCATTCAAATACGCGAAGGACATTTTATCTTCTTTGATAAAAAATAGAAGATATTTCTCTTTATAACGGTGTATTGAATGGAAATAATTTTTCAACCCATTCATTCACTTCAGTAAATACATTACGGTGCCGATGAGGAAACTAGAAAGGTTCTACAGAAATCAGAAATTGTTTTACATATAAAAAGTCCTGATCAAGAAAAGAAATGTTTCTAGAGATCTTTTCTTGTATAATTTTATAGAAGAAAATTGTTCAGTTGTTTAATTATACATTTTTATACTGACTAAAGATATATTCATTGAAGCTGTCGTAGCGCAAAGGCATAACGACGGGCTGGAATTACAACAGTCAATGAGGTCGTGGTGGCGCAGGGGCACAAAAGTGTGATTGTAACGCGAAGTTTGTGGGTTCGATTCCCACTGGAAGGAATAAATTATTATTTCTTAATATTTTTATTTCTTGGCTTTGGTACCAATGTATTGTGTGTTGAGCTTCGTCACTCAACACACAATACCTTGGAAAATTCAGCGAAAAGTGTGGTTCCTTCTGCCTACCCTGCTGTATGCGGAATACAGCGTGAAGCTGTTTTTTTTTTATTTTCATTACCGCGCTCTGGTAGACAAAGCACACCAGATAGAAATCTGTCCCTAAACGCATAATGACTCGAAAATCGAGGGACGCTTAGAGAATGAAGTGTCTTAGCATTAAGTTTCCTCAGCCCACCCTAAAATATATAGTATACAAACGTTCTAGCTAGACAGATTACCCTTTTTTGTGTAATATAAGACAAAACTACAAAATGATTCTTTTACTATATCAGTTACATACATTACTTAATAATAACATGAACCAATGTTACCTAGATTAATAAGAACAATAATTATGGCTATCTTTTTATGAATCGTTATTTATGTGTCAAAATTGACCAATTGATAGAGGTTACTTTGACAAACTACATAATTCTGATTTTCTTCTAAACTGATGTATTTTAAAAGGCTTATGTAAATGTCTATGGGTGGAAAGGCACTAATAAAACAAAAACACATGCAGTTTGCTCGCTCGCTCGTATCTCTCGAAGTTGCCCATGTTGACTCTATTGCATTGCGTGAAACTTAAGTATCTATTCAATATATGAAAATTGATCTTAAAATTAAGTTCTAATAACATAAAATAATAATCTGAATAATTTTTTATGTTATTAGAACATAAAAAATAATTCAGATTAGTGCGCAAATACACGGGCGAAGTCGCGAGCAGGTCGCTAGTATAACGCTCCAATTTTAGTCCTAAAGTAAAAAATAAATCGAAAATGTATTTACACTTGGTCTAATAAGAAAAAATGTAGAGCTTTTAAATATTTTGGAAGAAACTGGCGAGCCCTACACAATTTATATTAGTGAGAGAAGACAAACAATTCGCTTCTTTCGAGTTTATTTTAGACACCGTCAAGGTAAGCCGGCTATCATCTGGCAATTCAATTTGTTACCATGTAAACATTGTAGGTTTGTAGCGTCAGCAAAAATATTTTATACCTCTCTTCTTCTCATCTTTTTTTTCTTTTCAACTCCGGACGAAAACAGATGAGTGCTATAAGGTGGACGTCTGTTTAGTGTCTATGGGTGCATGTATGTAACTGTGTGTTTATCTATGGCATCGTAGCTCTTAAACGGATGACCCAATTTTGATTTAGCTTTTTTTGTTTGAAAGGTGACTTAAGCGAAAATATTTTTAGCCATGGTTCAAAAATATATAGTGATTTGAAGATTATCAGTTCTTTTTATATTCCCTGATACTACTTAGCAGTGTTGGGTAACTTTTATGTTTTAAAACAGAAGATAGGACTGGCTGGCTAGAGAATACTTTTTTAAATATTATGTTAAGTGGAGCTAGTAACAAATTGCTGAATTATATATATTAAAAACTTGTTTTATTTGAAAGTCAAAGTTTTCTAATTTAGATATTTTTTTTCGAATTTACATTAGCCTATCTAATTTGCATATATAAAAAAACTGCTATTTAGTAGTTTACATATATTTTTCAACAATAAATGTAATGTAAATAAAAAAGTTATTTATTTCTTTTATATTGTTAATATTATTTATTTTGTTAACAAAGCGTGTCTGCACTTACAATCATTAACAGTCCAACTAAAAGCCAAGATATAAAAAAACACAGTCCTAGTCCTATCCACTTACGTATTTCCTTAGCTTCGTCTTATTTTCTTTACACTCAACTACTAAGTTACTACACCGCCACTAGACTCATCTCAACCGTTAAAGGAGCAAGGAACAGTTACAAGACACGATAAACATAAAAACGACATAATAAAATAATATACAAACACTATATTTTGATAGAGGAGAACATTAATTCCTACTCGAGCAAATTAAATATTTAATATTTCAATTTTTCGCTCTGAATTCAGCGAAAAGTAGGGAAAGATACTGTTTAAATGGGAATAGAGTGTCTTAGCATTAGATTCCTAGGGTCTCTCTCTGCCTGTCTTGCTTTGTACTGGATTATAGGATATAAATAGCGCCAAACAAAAAAAAATAGCGTACAGCTAAAAAAAATAAAGCGTAAAAGAAAAAACAAGAAAAATTAAGTTCTGCCACTCACGACGTAATATCTTGAAATAATTAAATATAAATACATAATAGAATTTCTATTAAATATCATTATTGTAAACAAAAAAATATTCTAAACATATCGTGTCGCATACAGTAAATATTTTTTACAGCAACCCGACGAGTTTCTCTTTAAGGAAGCTGCCAGTGGCTACGGTCTACTCCACGCGCTAACAAACGTTTGTATATATTTCAAAAATGAACACAAAAATTTAAAGTACTGAGACTTACTATAGTATTGTTATACTACTATAGTACCATACTACTCTACTACCATCACATAGTAGTAGTAGTAGCTTCACACTTTATCCCGGACATAGCAGAGTAGGCAGAGGCAACCTGGAACCTAGTACTTAGGACTCTCTAAAGTCAATAGTCAAATAAAATAATTGCATGTTGAGTGGTGGAATCCAACGCAGTGTGTTGCCTTATTACCAGAGTGAAGAAGTGAGAATATTAATAAATAATTATTCATTCCTCTCAAATGCGAATTGAACCTACAACCGTCGCGTTTACAAGCACGCGCTTACACCACTGCTCCAAGACGGCCTCAAATTAATATCTGTTTTTGATATATAATAGAATTTCAATAAAATATATTCACATTTCACATTGTTTGAGGCGTTCATAGCGTAAAGGTCCTTTTATTTTCTTATCTTGGGCCTAAAGCAAACAGTAATCTTATACAAGAGCAAGACAGATGAAAGCTGAGTGGAAAGGAAAATAGTGGAAGCAAATAAATATTTCCGAGACCACTTAGTTGTAACATAGTATTATAATACAAACGTGCAACTGTAAACGCAATAGGCTGTGGGTTCGATTCCCACTCGAAGAATGACATTTAATATTTTCATATTCTCGCTCTAGGAACGAGGTAAAGCACGGCGTTATGTTCTGCCACTTAACACGCAATATCGTCAGAATTCAGCGCAAAAGTAGGGAATGAACAGAGTATCTTAACACTAAGTTCCCTGGTCACCTCTGCTTACAACGCTAAATGCGGGATACAACGTAAAGCAAAAACAAAAGTTGATAAAAAAAACCTACAAACAATATATTTTATATATAGATATGTTATCAAGCAAATATTTGTTGCGGGGTAATATGTGGCTGTATGCAATGTAAATACGACGAGTATTCGTATTATTTACAGAAGCCATTCACTACTTAATAGCTGTGTTTCGGTCTAGTGCCTAAGTTATTGCGAGATTCAGTTTCTATTATATATATTTTTGGGCAAAAATTTGAAAGTGCTACTTAATTTGCATTAATATTCCTTGCTTAGAATGTTTGTTTTTTTTCCTCATGGATCACGAGTTTAAAGAAACCCAGTCATTTGGAAGGCTTGTGTGAGGACACAGGTCTAAGGTAGAGGTCAATATTTAACTGTCACACTTCAATATAAAAACATTTTAGTGTGAGTTGAAGCCATCTCAGACTAAGCCCAGAGAAAGTAAACTATACTGGGACTATGGAAAGGAGTTTGGATGGATCGATTACTGGGCTATTAGATCATACAAACGGGGATACCTGTTATTATCCAATCTTTTTAATAGTCACAAACGAGAGGTTAGTGAATGATGACTTGCCTCCAACTAGATGCGCCCCCATACAGCGTAGTGCTTCAGGCGCAACATCAGCTCAGTCGGGTAAGGGTTTAGTGAGATGTGCACCGGTTTCACCATCACAAGGAGCTCTTGAGCGGGTTTCTCCTTTATTACGCATACTGAGCGCTCCACTCGCGCGGCCATTAAATCCAAGTCAGAGATGGATAACTAGCAACGAGTCATATTACAAAGCAATCTAGATTACATTTGCTCAAGGACTAAATAAACAAATTTACATTATATAGCCTGGGTGGCCAAATAGACACTGTAGTGGTGTTTGTAATTGTAGATGCCATAATAGATTTTACACGTAGCTATTAAAATTTGTATGGAGGTTAATTCTTTTTAATGAGAAGCGAAAATTATGTGTCAGATAAATACAACATTTTATATAAAAAAGGAAAGAATAGAAAAGAAAACAATAAGCCAGATAAAAATATTATACAAATTATGTTAAGGTACATTAAGTAACTGATTTTCAAATATATTTTTTCCATGCAATTTTAATAATAAAGTCTGTAAAGTACTACGCAGTAAAGTTTTAACCATTCAAAATGACGTATCGTATCCATAAATTCTCGCTGAGCACATTCTCTGCGTTTTTCAAAGGAAGTTTAAGCTGTAAATTAAGCGCTCATAAAAAGATAGCTGGAGGCGTATTTGTGATTTTTTTTTTACTTTCATTTTAAAATCTTTGTATTTAAGCATGCAAATGGTTATTTGGCTGGTGTTGTACGTTTTTATTTGATTTTTTAATGTTTTTTTAGCTTATCGCACATCAGCAGAAGGGGGAACATGGAAACCTAATATTTACGATACCCCGTTCGCATTGAAACACTTCTGTTCCCTATTTTTCACTGCATTCTTGAGGCATTGTGTGTGGCGGAATTCAACGCCGAGCTCTGCCTGGTTACCAAAGCGAGGAAATTAAACTGTTAAATATTTAATTTTACGATTGGGAACCACACACACTAAACTGCGGCGCTTGCACGCTTGTTCCCCGCGTCAATTATTTTAGTCTTGTGAAGAAATTAAAAGGAAATTGTAATATTATAAATACTTAATTTCTACTATCAATGTTAAAAAAACTATTATAAATAAATAAATCAGCTTCCCGCTGTATCCCGCACACAGCAGAGTAGGCAGAGTGAACCCAGTTTTAAGACATAAGAAATGGAAATATAAATTTAAGTAAATATTTCATCTATTCGAGTGGGGATCGAACCCACAACCAGCCGGTTTTACAGTCACACTTTGTGCCCCTGCCACAACTGGCCTCTAACTATTATAAGAAGTCATTTTTAATTTTAGGATTATCTCTTTGTTTGTATAAGTTCTCACTTCGTGCATCTTGTAGATCACAATATATTTTATTAACGCTGCTCACCCAAAATGCAAAAACGATGCATAAATGCTTGTATTTTTTGACTAAGACGCTTTTATTTTTTTTGTATTCTAAGAGATCGTAGACCAGAATATTCATATTTTGGATATTAATTTTCGCTTGATACTTTTACGCTATCTTGGAACTTTTTTTAAAGTTTTTATGGTAAAACCTAGAGTTGAGCACCCCGCTCAACACGAAATGACTCGAAAATTGGGCAGAAAGTGACGAACGGATGATCTTGACAGTAAGTTTCTCTGCCTCCCCAACTGTGCCGATAGCTAAAAAAATATTAAGTCCGTTGTAATATTACCATAGACATATATACAAATAATAGTATATATTTCTATTTAATAAAACAATCTTATTTTCATTGACTCAGCGAAATCTTTGCATTTTTTTCGACAGCTTCAATTTCTTCGGTAAATATACGTAGAGCTATCGTCGTCTAATTGATTGCCTATTTGCCGACCGTTCATTTGAAAACTCGCTATAGGCTTTTGAGGAAAATGTTCTCGAATAAATCTAATGCAATAATAAAAATGTCACGACACTCTTAGTGTCGGAGGTCGTTTCAATTTTATAAAAGAAATTAGGTAATTGAGATGCTAATGTTCCGTAATTTAGATATGTGGATGATTATTGTTTTTTACTGACATCTGTAAAAGGTTATCAATTCGTCTGTACTTTTTTGGTTTTCACATCAGAACTTTTGACTGGGTGATACAATTTTGATGGATATTATGTTCCATTTGATTTGGTCCATTTTTGACAATGATATAGATGTTAAAATCATATTAGTCTTAAATTTGCATTAAGTATGTGCGCGACAAAGGAAAAATAACTCAATATCCCACCAGAATATCGATTTTTTTTATTCTTTTTTTAGGGTACCGTATTTTTTAAGGAAAAAGTTAACCCTTATAAGATCACTCTGTTCTCCGCCCGTCTGTCTGCTTGTCTGTCAAGGCCCTTTATCTCAGGCACGCTTGGAAATATCGAATTGAAATTCATACCATATACTCAAATCTACGGCGTTATGATTTCCTGATAAAAACAACAACAACATTTGGTATTAAAGCGGCTATTTCAAGTGAGATATGAGATGATGAGAGCTAAATATTTGTAATTTTTGTACGGAACACTCGGTGGAGAAGCCTGACTCGCACTTGTCCGGGTTTTTTATTGGAAAGGATATACTTCATAAGTAGTTTGATGAAAGTTTGGATAGGTTCTAATTTTGGGATGCGGTTGAAATTGAAGAAGACTTTTTTACCTAATAAGAAAACATATAAAAATTTGACCAAGCCATACGTTTTACAACTTATCTATGTATCTCTAAGTAAGAGATTTTTACAAATTTCCGCTACCCAAAAATAATTACTTAGAATTATCGTTTGGCAAGCGAGAATTTTTTTTTTAAATGTTTTTTAACATTTTTGAAGTTTTATTCCAATTGTAACAAGTGAATTCCACGTCCACAAGCTGTGGCATCGAGCTCTGACACTATACACATAATTTTGAATTCTGATGGAAGTGAGATGGAGTGGAAAATGGAGTCTGGACACTAATTTCACTAAACCATGCTAGTATAAAGCGAAGAACAAAATTACCCAAAACAAAACTTTATACACATTTATCATATTTATGTCAAATTATATTAAAATATACATATAATAAACTATATATAAACCTTCTCTGAGAAATACTCTACATAATGGTAAAAACCGCATGAAAATCCGTTGGATGGTTTAGAAGAAAAAGAGTTGGAAAGGCCAGACAGAGGCGGAGGGCGACTTTATTTTATAATATTTATATAGAGATATAATATTATAATATAATATTATCTTTTACAACAGCAGACAAAAGTTTAATTTCTATATTTCTTCTTATATAGATAAAGCTCGTACCTCAACTTTCCACACTCACTAGTAGACTAAGTTGATAGAAGGGACTCTTTGTTCGAAAGCTCCGTTAAGTCGTTAAAATAACCATATTCCACAGAAATTTAGCTGCAATAGTTTTCAAACATCTCTGTTGAAAAGTACTGGAATAAGCTCAATATCTAAGCATATACCTAGTACATTAATACAAAAATTAATAAAAATATAAAAACACTTAAAAACGTACTAAAACTAAACAATTAAAAAAATGCTAAGCAAAGCTTCATGCTTTGTCCTACTGATAGAGTAATAGAACGACACTGTTCACCTCTTCTCGTCCAATTTTCGCGACATTGTGGGTTGAATGGCGGTTTTTTGTGGCCTCAAAAATTTAAGATTAAATAATATATCATCATATTTTCGTTTAAATAAGCATATATACTTAAATATGTATAAACATTAATATAATTTAATCGAGAAAAATAAAAAAGCAGTCAAAAATACATTTTTGAAACTCTATTTGGCTGCTTTTATATTTGCTTAGAAGTTAAATTGATAAACGGTACAATAACAAAAATTGATAAAGATTTTAGTTTTATGTTTTTCAAATTGTATTGACGTGACGCGACGTCTGTGTATCACAAACAGGCAAGGCAAGGGATTGATTTCAATAAATAACCAACCATATGTATCTATAGGGGTGAAAAAAAATTGAATGATTTTTCACAATTTTTTCTTTTTTAGTCCCTAAATGCAGCAAAACCAATGTATATTTCTATGTTCCAAGGGACCGCCTACCTGCGTGAGGCCACAGTATTTAGTTTATGATTTTCTTTCCATTGACATTTTTAAATTCGTTATTCCTTTTGATTGGAATGACAGATTTTAATAATTTAAGAAGTTTTTTATAGCATTGAAATTCTCTTTAATAAAATACCATTTAATTGTATTAGGATTAATACAGAGGTATGAATAATATGATTTGATAATTATCGGCACTTTTATCAACTTTTAAAATGTAAAAAAAGTGGTTATATTGGCACAACTACAGTAGTTGGACATATGGTACGGACAGAGTTTTTTTTATAGATATTAATGAGTTGTTTTGTTATTGTTGTTGTTGTCATTGATACTGTAGAACATTGTTCTATGATCAATTGTCTTTGCAGCGCATGCGATGACAGATTTTTTATGATTAGTTTTTTACACCTTGGATTATATTATTGCATTTTTGCCTCAAGGTTTAAATTTTAGAGAAAAAAATATATAATCACACCATATTCATTTTAATACTTCAATGGAAAATCCTGCATCTTAGCTTTGCAGTTTATCGCTATCTACTACTACGTGTACTACTTTTTTGTCAACCTGTAATCACAAAGGATTACAGGTTGAAAGAAGTACATTTTTTTACAAGTTCTTACTTCATATAAATACGTACATAGAGACTTGGACAGATTCTTTTTAGATTGTGACAACAATTAGTAAATTATTCTAAATATTATTTTTATACATTCTTTTATCAAGGCTAGACACCGATTTTTTTTTCTTTTCAGCTTCACGCTGTATCCCGCACTCAGCAGAGTAGGTAGAGTTAACTATTGTAAGGACACTCCGTTACACATTTTCCACCGAATTCAGAAACAGCGTGTTGAGAGGCAGAATTCAATGCCGCGTTTTGCCGCGCCAACAGAGAGAAAAAATGAAAAAATACGTTTAAATAAATATTTCATTTTCTCGAGTAGGGATCGAACCCACACACGCATTTACACACACTTGTGCCCCTGCGCCACGACTGGCCTCGACCTATTATTAGTTTATGTAGGTAAAACAGAATGAAATTATTAGCTTTTATTTTTTGAATTATGAAAGAGTGAAAAAGTATAATATTTATTTACTGTGTACTTTAATTATTGTTCATGAAAGAAGTCTTTTGTGTTGGTTGAAAGTTTTCATTGGTTTTTGTAGGTTAAACTTTGTTGAAAAATATTATTATAATAATATTTTTCGAACATTATTGTGTTGTCTTATGTAAAATATGATTATTGGATAAATTTTGACATAAATATTTCTAGCGGAATTCTAACCCAAGACTATTCCAATTATTAAAGACCTGTCACAACTGAACCACTATGAACTACAACTATAACTTCACCTTGAGTCGTAAAAAAGGTTTAAATTCAATGAACTTTATGTACTTTCTCTATAAACTTGTCTTCACTTTTTCGTATTCTTTTCTAACTATAGAGCAATCAACGACTAATTGATTGCCTATTTTCCGACCGTCCAATTACTAAACTGGGTTTTAGGACTTAATCAAACGCCTTTGAAATAAAATTTTATTATTAGAATACTTAGCAGAATTGTAAGCAATTTTACGTTGTAAATTGAAAGTAAATATTGTTTATATTGTGTTTAAATTTAGTACAAGAGCACAGTCTCGGTAGTCTCACTTTGTTGTACAGTAAAATATTAAAATCATGTAAAAAGGTTAAAATAGGTCTGGAAAATCGTATTTTCTAGCTTCTTTACAGAAACTAGCATTATAGGCAATTAATAGCGTAATAATACATATACGAGTGTGCCTGTAAGTCGACTGGTTGTGGGTTCGATCCCCACTCGAGATGAAATATTAATTTACAGTTATATTTTCATATCTTCGCTCTGGTGTCGAGGGGAAAGCGCGGCGTTGAGCTCCGCCACTCAACACTTCCAGAAATTGGCGGAAAGTGGGAAACGGGGTGTTTTAACACTAGGTTCCCTCTGCCTACCCTGCGGAATACAGCGTGAAGCTGAAAAAAATTATAATAATATATTGATTTAAAAACTATGTTTAAAACTTTTGCGCGGTAATTTCTGGAATTATTATGGTGAAGCCGTAAAGTAAAAGCTAAAAATCTATATATATAAAAGGACTTGTGCTGACTGACTGAGGCAAGACACACGCAGAGCCGTAACCGCTTATGGTAGAAACGTGAAATTTTGGCAGATGTTTATTTTCATATTCTGGACATCCACTAAGAAGGGAATTTGAAAAATGTTAACCCTAAAGGGATGAAAGAGGGGTTGAAAGTTTGTATGGAAAAAAAAAATAATCTGTACCGATTTTTATAAAATTTGAAATTCAGACTCTTAAAAATATTTCATTGAACACGTGTTTCATGGTTTTTAAGAATTCACCGCCTAAGGGTTCAAATAAGGGATTGAAAGTTTATATGGAAAAATCTTTAAATTGCCACCGATTTTTATAAAACTTTAAATTCAGACTGTTAAAAATATTTTATTGAACACGTGTTTCGTGGTTTTTTTAGAATTCACTCCTAATAAGCGGGCGAAGCCGCGCGCGCTCTCTAGTCGATTATAAAATGATTTCAATAGTGTAGTTGTTCAGACTTTTGTCACCAAAATCTGGACTATTACGTTTTTTTAGTTCTATATGCGTTCGGGTTTTATATTTCATTCACGTATACACATTGGCGAAGTGATTTGTGCTCTACCGGCACGTTTGTAACATCATAATAAAAAACTGAACTGAATTGACTAAAAATTAACGTAAAACTTGGTAATCAGAACAAATATCAACAATGAGAAATATCATACTCTTGGTGTTTTGTTTTTATATACAAAACCGTCACTGTACAAATATTTTGAAATCCTTTTAGCAGTAAAATTTACACAATAAATATTTTTTACTATGGCAATGTAGTGGAGTAAAAGAGCGCGAAGCTGTTTCTTTATAGCTACCGCACACAGTATGTTAGGGAATCTGGGAACCTAGTGATAAGACACTTCCGTTCCCCATTTCCGCCGAATTCTTGAGGTATTGCTGGTTGAGTGGCAGAATTTAACAGTGCGCTTTGCCTCGCTAACAAGAGAATAAAAAGCTAACAAGAGAATAAAGTGAAAATATGAAATATTTCATTCCTAAAGTGAGAATCGAAGCCACAACCATCGCGGTGACAGTCGGACGCTTGTGCCTCTATTGTCGGGTGGTCTGTTGTTTTCTTATAAATATTTTTATACTTTCCAAGTGTGAACATAACGAAAACGAAATTAACATAACAATCATATCGCGCACCTAATTTTGTGTCGAGTTTCTTAATTCCAAATAATTCCAAAGCATAATGTATATAAGTATTCACGGGCAGGAAGGATACTAAGTCGCTAAGTGGCAGAGGCTGTTTTTGTTTTCGAAAAATAGCAGGCAGACGAAGTTTCCTTTAATAAAATTATAGCACAAAGTAAAGTATTCATATGCATAATAATATACTGTGAGAAATGTTTCGCTTTCAGTGGTTTACCTACTTGTAATAGCTCAAAGTTTTCTGTTCTTCTCTTATTTTCATACTTCTTGGAAATTAATATTAATTCTATTTAGTTGTAAACGCGACAAGTTGTAGGTTCGATTCGGAAGTTTTAATGTTTTAATTTTCTCCGGTAAATAAGCAAAGTGTGGCGTTTGTGGATTTGAGTTCCGCCACACCACACGCAATGCCTCAAGAATTGTGGAAAATTGGGAACGAAAGTGTTAAGACATTAAATCTTCAGTTTCCTGCTATGTGTGGAATACAACGTGAAGCTAAAACAATTTTTAGTAATTTAAAATAATAAAAATAATTTAAAAGTTACTTTGTACATACGACACGAGATTGTGTAACGAAACATACATATTATATATCTACACACCTCAACCAGCTTCACGCTTTATCCTGCATACAGCAGGGTAGGCAGAGAGAACCTAGTGTTAAGTCACTCAGCTCCCCACTTTCCGCCGAATTTTGGAGGCACTGTGTATTGAGTAAGCGAACTCAATGCAGGGCTTTGCCTCGGCACCAGAGCTAAGAAATAAAAATAGAAATTTAAATAAACATAATATTTCTTCGAGTGGAGTAGGAACCTACAACCGGGCGTCGAAAAGTGGCGTCTACAACCACACACTTGTGCCCCTGCGCCACGACTGGCCTCAACCTACATACCTTTACATAATATATAAGCATATTGCAATATTAATATTTCACCTGGACTCCTTGTAATTTCATTTACGCCACAAAATAAACCGCAAATTCGTTCAACGATAAATTAATACGCGGTTGTAAATATGAATTTATATTAATCCAACGACTATTTTTATATCCATAGGTTTACTGGTAAATATATTTTCTTATTTACTACACATTTTATAAAAAAATATATTTAGATCGTACTCTTACTGGGGATTTAGTATAGAATATAATAGCAGACAATTTTCGCCGAATTTTACGAAGCATTGCGTGATGAGTGGCGGAACTCAAACCCAGGCTTTTGCCTTGTTGCCAGAGCGAAGAAATAAAGCTATCAATCAATAATTACAATAATAACATTACCTCGAGTGGAAATTGAACCCACAACCGCGTTACAGTCATACCTTTGCCCCTGCGCCACGGAGAAGAAAAAAGCTCCTATGGAATGTGTTTATTAAGTATGTAGCATAATTTTTATATTTAAATAATATTGAAGTTTATACAAAAAGTAGACGTAGAAATAGATATTTTGTTGTGGTAAATCTTAATTGATGTCAGTTGTGGCGCTGGGAATATGCATATGAATGCAAATAAGACAGGTCGATTAGATTCCCACGATAATTCTTAGTAATTATCTTTGGGTAGAGGAAATTTGTAAAAATCTCGCTACAGAGATACTAACAACATAAAATAAGTTGTAACTAGCGTATAAAAATTTCGACGCAGCTTGGCGAGAACGCATGGCTTAGTGGTCAGAGCGCCTGGTCGGTTTCCAGGAGGCGCGGGTTCGAGTCCCCCTGCGTTCAAATTTTTATACGTTTTCTAAATAAGTATTTTTCTTTCCTAAGTGTGGAATAACACTTTAAAAATGTTTAAAAAATATCTTATCTTTCTTTTTTGAAAGATTACCTTTTTCATAAAATAACGGTAAAAAACTATTATACCATTATCCTCCTCTATTTTAATTTAACTCATCGAAAACATTTCATGTTAAATGAAATAAAACGCCGATAAACATTTTTTTTTCATATTATCAACTATTAACAACTATTTTCCTGGTATGAAAAAAAAATAAATGAAACCAGTCGTAGCGTAGCACAAGCGTACGATTGTAAATGCGTCAGATTGTCGGTTCAACACCAACTAGACGAAATAAAATATTTAATATTTTTATTTTCTCGCTATGGAAACGAAGCATATCGCGGCATTGAGTTCCGCCAATCAACACGCAATGCCTCGACAATTTGGTAAACGGAAGTGTCTTAATGGGAACTGAGTGTTAAGACGAACAGTAGATTTCCAGGTTCTCTCTGCCTACTCTACTATGTACGGGATACTGCGATAGCTAAGAAAAGGAAAAATAAAAAATATCAAAGAAAACAAATTCACTACGGTCAGTACACAGCATCTCCAAGAGATAAATCTTTTCTTCCAAACGATTGACCATTTTATTACTTTTGGAATTACGCATGACATACTCGCACGCTGATTCACTGAATACGGCAATCATGCTTACGAGTTTATAAGTGCCTTAGCATATTTTTTCATATATCTTTTGCCTTAGCTTAATATGAATATTTTTTTTCTTTAAATTTTTTATAAAAATTGGCTGTCTGTCTGTTTAGTTGTTGTTCGGATTCCTTTTAAAGCGAATACATACTCGATTTTTGTGATTTTTGTGTATGGTAATGTATTAAATAATTTATCAATGTCTTAAATCAGATATAAAATGGAGAAAAGAGTGTCTTGTTACTATGTTCTCTCTGCCTTCCGAGCTAGAATAGGAGTAATAGATTTTTTTTTAAGAAGATGAACATTAGGCGGTCCAATTTAAAAATCATATTTTATATTACGCTATGTTCCACATATAGCAAGATAGGGAACAGCATTAAGACACTCCGTTTATGGCAAAATACCATAATACTCTTTGTCATGTTACCAGAGACCAGAAATTAAAATTATTAAATCACTCACGTGAGATTCGAACCCACAAACTCTGCCGCTTACAGTCAAAAGCTGTGTTACTGCGCTATGACGGTCTCAATTATAGTTATATACTCTATATTACAATATCGTATAATCTATAAACTAAATTGTCCAATTACTTGTGATTTATAAGATGATATATTTTGTCGTTCAGATGATAAATTCAAAACAAACTTATATAACTTATAAACTATCGTTTGTTAATTAACAGAGTTCTACTAATACGTGAATATATTGTATGTGGATAGACCAAGACCAAGACAATACATCGCTGTTGTGGATAGATTGAGGTAATTTTTTTTCTTGTTTAATTATTTCATTCTTTTATTTAAAACTTTTGTTTACATTCTGGCAGACAAAGGCAGCGTTGAGTTCCGCCACTCACCGCCTAAAGTGTGCTGTAAGACGGAATATCTTAACACTTAGGAGCTCTTTGTTTGTTTTGTCTATTTTTATTTTAGCTTACTTAGCATTGCAACGTTAATATTTTACGTTGCATTATAAAAATGTTATCTTAATTTTTTTTTTCACGCTGTATCCCGCACATAGCAATGGAGGCAGAGAGAACCTGGGAACTTAGAGTCAGTCCGTGCGTACCCATTTACTTACGTTTATTTTTCGTCCAATTCTGGAGACATTGTGTGTACCATACCAGAGCGAAGAAATTAGGATAATAAATACTTAATTTCCTCTAGTGGAAAACAAAACTTCAACCTGTCACGTTTACAGTCCACCGCTTGTGCTCCTCCTCTACGACAGCCCCACAAAAACAACCAAAAACAACTTCCTTGTCCATTTTTCCCCTGAATGCAGTTCAGTACAATTTTATCATGTCATGATTTTAAATAACATTATGTGACAGAACAGCCATTATTCATTTCGCCGGTGCCGGTACTAAAGTAAATGTTTGACTTTATAACTAATTTGCTCAAATCGTTGATTTTAACTATTACAAGTTTGAAACGTCTATGTTACGTATGTATGTAAACTGTGAGGAATTCACCAAATATACTTTACAAGTATTATTATTATTAAGCTTCAGTTTTGATGTTCTATTTTGATTAATTATCTTCTAAAATGATAATTATGTTATCTTAATCGTGTGGGTCCACGATGGAAGGTTTGCAGCGACCAGTGTGCACGCGTCCTTGTTGGTGTGTCAAATGGCAAAGAGTGGCGAAATGTGGAGGACGGAGCTACCAATAGCTACGTGGAATGTAAGAGGAGGGATGGAAGAAAAGATGAATGAATTATTAGATGTGATTGTTGACAGAGATTTAGATTGATTACTACGGAATTAAATATACTACGGAATTTCACACACTTGTTTAATCCTGATGACAGTGTATGAAGTTCAACTGTGATAGTCAATAATAAAGTTAACCATGACAAGGGAACTGCGTGAGGAGTTGGCTCCAGTAAGCAGATCTCCTCAACGGTGAACACCATAAACATGCAATTTTGTACATGCGTTCAACAATCACATTTAACTTTTAACTGCTGGCCACGCCTACGTTGCATTAAGTAAAGTAAAATATGTAGAAAGTTTATCAATCGAAGAATTGGACTGTAACGAATTAACCGGCAAGTGACTCGTGCAATATCATGCCTTCTAAATATGGTCAATAGTAAATACAATTAAAAATAAGAAAATAATAGTCAAAAAAATTAAACAAGCTTTTAGTACTTATTTCCTAAGTGTCTAATCCTATCATTTTGTAATGTAGCGTTTCTTATTACAATTTAATATGATATAATAGTTTGTCTTGTTTGTTCATAAAATGTTTATCTATATAACTCCTTGCCTCAAATATTCATCATAATACCAAAATCACGATAGAAGCAGATAATTTGAATTCAAGGAGACAACAATGCAGGAACTTGCAAATAATTTGCAATAGTTAAACACACTGTTGTTTTGAACTGACAGAGTTTTGGTGAAGTCCACTGGCACCGATCAACGTCCAACTTACCCTGAACTGAGGAAGACTGCATTTACTGTGTGCTTAAAGTTTTTTTTTATTTTCCCAGTTTGAATATTTCAAGTGTGGTGTTGAGTGTCGCAAGTTTTTAATCTATAAAATAGAAAAAAAAGTGGAGAAGGAATGGTCTAAAATTTGATTTCTTATCTATATAGCATAAAAAATTAAGAAACTATGCACGGTGATAAATGGAATACAAAAGATTAACTTACAAATGAAAAGAATGAAGGATGAAAGTTTTGGTAATTTTAACGCTTAGAGCATTAGAGCTTTTCTCTGTTGAGTTCGAATTTCCATAAGTATTCATTGTGGATGTATGAAAATAACGGCTTAATATCAATAATAGTACAAAACATGGCAATATGGGCACACATTGCCTTAATCTGTGATATGAAGTCATAATTATTATACTGATTGTACTGTATTTAATTAAATTTTCCAGCTGTGGTGATAACGCAGTACGAAATTAATTCCGCCACCTAGTAAGCAGTGGTCTCGAAAACTGGGCAATGCGTGAGAAACTGAGTGTTTATCTCCAGTGTCGAAGCAAAGCTTGGCGTTGCGTTCTGCTGCTCTAGAAGCAATGCTTGCAAAATTCGGCGGATAATGAGAAACGGAGTGTCTTAATATTACTCTCTATTTAATACTCTCTGCTAATGTAGTTGTGTACACAGCGTGTACACAACTACAAAAATAACCTAAATAAGACTTTTGCTGTGTACTTGTTCTATTAGCTCCAGATTTTAATTACATTATATACACATAAATTATATCACGTTAACTTCAGTTTCTAACATTAACTTGCAGCCTTAGGCTACGTCAGAAGCCTGTGTAATTCTAATAACATTTCCACTGACAAGGTTACAGCTACTCTTAATAGTGCCTTAGTTCTTATAAGATCCTTGTAAATTGACAGTGACTGTAATGGAAAATAGCCGAAACAGCAAAATTGCAGAAATGAAATTGAATTGAAATAAGACGCCCTCTGAAATAATTATTTATAAATATTTTGTTTAAATTTTGAATAAAAAGTAATATGCAAAAAAAGCCTTATCGTAGTTTTGATTCGTCTAACTTAATTTGTTTTGCTTAACATTTAAAATCTAAAAAGATTATATCTATTTACGTCTTGAGAGACAAAATGTATCATCAGTGTTGTCTATTTGTAACTCAATAAGGACTAACAGACAGATTTGTCCTTACTGAGGGATGCAGGGTCACAAGGTACCAATACCACTCCAACCGTTTCCAATGATTATTTTTTATTTGAAAGAATTCTCTTCAACGATAGTTTGGAGAAAGTTTGGTTAGGTTCTGATTATGGAATCCGGTTGAAATTGAACAAGTTTGTTTTTTTTTTGGTAAAAAAAATAATGTAGTAGTTACAGGGAAAACATTGTTCGAATTGTCAGAAGTGAGATTCCTCATCGTTGCATTTCAACCAACTTCAAAAAGAGGATGCTCTCATTTTTAACCTGACTGGTTATTGGTTCGATGCCCACTCGAGGAAATGAAATACTTATTTAAATTCATAATTTCATTTCTTCGCTCTGGTCGCGGCGCTGAGTTCCACCACTTGACTCGCAATACCTCCTGCCTGCCTACAGCGTGCGGGATAAAGCACGAAGATTATTTTTTAAAATTAATTAATTAACAACTGTTAAAATAAAACACTATCCCGTAATTGAAAGAAAATAAAATCACCCTTTTAATTAATAATACACAGAATAAGTTTATTCCCCGAAAAAGTAATTAAAATATTATTAATAAAGCTTAAACTGAATGGAAAAAGTCTCGTTGTTTGATATTTTACTTTACTTTTCCATTTATTTGCGAATTAAAAAAATACTGACTATATCATGGTGCATGAGTTTTATCACTTTTGTGTTTTTGTTTCTACACTGCATTTTTTTTATATTCACAATAAATAAATATATAAAAAATAATAAAATAACCATAAATATAATTTGAAAGAAAAAATATTTTAAAGTGGCAGGTATGAGGGGCCAGGTGTGGCACAGAGTCATACTGTAGAAGTGACAGTTTCTAGGTTTGTTTCCCAATGAAGGAAATGACACCACATATCCTCTCTATGACCGGTTCCTTCATGTCTGAACATTAGTCCATACTTCATACTACGTGTGTTAATAGGAACTGTTTTTAACAATTTCTTCCAGTTGCAAGGCGATAGTGCGAGATGTTAATGTAGACACATTAACATTTTGAGTCAGTCAAAGACAGTGCAAAATGTTAATATGTCTATAAATTTGAGTCAGTCAAACCATCATGTGGGTGAACGACCTCATTTCATCAGAAAAAAATATACATAATATACATCAGGACAAGAAACAGCTACCAAAATCTTTATGTAATACATTCCCCAATGTTTCCAAATTTACATCAATTTGCTCCAGAATCACTGAAATCTTCTTGAAAACAAACAAAAAGCATTAAAAAACCCATACAATGGTCTTTTTACCAATTTTTGTAACTCAATGGAGGTTACAGGTTGTTCGGTAAAAAGTATGTTTGATGAGGCCATCCAACGTGAATACGAATGAGCTTCATCTGTATAGGATAATAAAATTGAAATAAAAACGGATTTCCTTTAAAAATATGATTATCTTTTAGAGGAGGTTAGATTTTGTAAAAAGGTGTTGGTTTGTAAAAAGGTGAACTGAGTAATCTGAAAAATGTTGTTCCTACAAAGGCTTGCTAGATCTTTATGTTTACAGTTAGACAACCAGTCTGCCTGTAAACAAGATGGCTGCCCACTTGGAGAATGATTAACCCATATAGACCCGCCGTGCCCAAATGGGGACATTTATAAAAGTACCCTCGTTGTTTTTATATTTTTATATTTATGCAGTTTATGTCTACAATTGTGTCGATAAATAATGTATCTTTATGTTGTGGCCGTAAAAGTCATTTAAAAAACATTTATAATTGTTCATTTTGCGCATTTTGTGGAGCTGTTGCATAAATTAGTGAAGGCACAAAGTATGTATTTTTTATTTTTAACTTTTTCTTCTAGTTACATTTGTTTTAGTACAAAACATACTCAATTACATACTATATTATATAATATAATTACTTTTAATTAGAAATGAAGAGTTGTAATAAGATAAATTAAGCTTTTACTATGCTGTCCCCAATTAGGGCCAATGGACACATCAGAAGTATAAAAATATTTTTTTATTGGTAGGTCCATCTCAAATTCATAATGACATGTAGGACATTTATCGGTTGCAATAAATATCAGAGTCTTCAAGAAGCAATTGAAGCTGTAATTATTGAAGAAGAAGACGTCGGAGAGGTAGATTTAGTTGGGCTGCCTCCAGAACCAAGTGTGGTTACCGATGAAAAAGAAGGAGATGATGACAACATACAAAGCACTGCTATTCCACGAGACATACCAGACAGGGTGGCAGTGTTTACTAATAGAGACAATCGACAAACTGTGGAAAAACTCTAGCAGCCAATCCTACAGAGCTTTTGGGTACAAGAGTAGTCAAACAACTACTTAACAAACTGGATACTCATTGCTTAGAGATTTACGACAGGCTGGTTATCAAACAAGTGGTACTGTTCACGAAAGTGGAAAGAAGTAGAAGCTTTCACAGCAGTAAAGGATATGAAATTGAATGACAACCGCTTTGACCAAGTCAACCAAATTTTATTTGTGCGATGGATTGACAACAGCGTCTGCACAATGGGAATCTGGGTAAAGTAGAGATGGAATGCTGTAGAAAAGAAAAAGATGGCCGTTGGCATTCCGCACGTTTTTCAAAGCTGTAACAAGGGTGTGGGCGGGGTAGATCAGGCAGATCAATCTATTTCCATGTATCCTACTGCTGTACGTGGTAAAAAATGGTGGTGGGTTTTATTCACATACCTGTTGCAAATTTATGGCGCCTACACTTACAAACCAATACAAACAAGATAGATCAGCTCGATTTTCGTCGTTACATCACTCGTCACTATTTGAGAGACAGTAATAGCAGCGTATCTATGGGCCCAGCAGCTTCTGCAGTGCCAAGTGTGCAGTAAAATGGGGTGGGCCACTACCCCCAAAAACTTTCCCAGCAACTAAGATGTGCAGTGTGCCATAAAAAGGCAACGTTGGCAATGCGAAAATTGTTGTAAAACACTTTGCGTCGAAAAAAATATTTTGAAAGTTTTCATATCACTTAAGCCCAGTGGCCCCATTTGAGGACGACTTTTTTTAATATTAAAATAAAGTAAAATTATATATTTTTTAACATTTTTTATTTTATTACATCGGTATCTATCAATTATTACTTAAAAATCCTTTTATTTACTGCTAGTTAAGGTCTAAATGGGTTAAGTTTAATATTTCTTCGTTTAAAGTTTAAAATTTTTGGTTAAATAAAAGACTGTTTTAAAATATTTTTGTACTATTCTTTTATTTTACAAGCTTTTATTTAACTTGCAAGCTAAAGTTTAAGTCAAATCTTGCAAGCTAAATTAGAAGCACTTCCTCTCATTTAGTTCTGATGACAATGCATGAATGTAAAAAGCATAACCTAATCTGACATCCAGGAACGGCTCCATTCAACAGATCACCTCAGCGTTAGACAACATAAACGCGCAATTCTGTACATGCGTTCGACGATGACACTCAATATCAAAGTCAGCCGTGACGAGGTTGCTGCGCCAGTAATTGCCTACATTCAATAGATCTCCCCAACAGTACACAGCTTATGGCGTGTCAGAGCTTTATACTGAAATTGAGTTTATACACACTGTAAAACCGACTGGTTGTGGGTTGGATCCCTACTCGAGGAGATGAAATATTTAATTAAATTTATATTTCCATTTTCTTCGCTCTGGTGTCGAGGTTAAGCGCGGCGTTGAGTTCTGCCACTCAACACGCAATGTCTCCAGAATTTGGCAGAAAGTGGGGAACGGAGTGTCTTAACACTAGGTTCCCTGCTGTGTGAGAGATATAGCGTGAAGCTGAGTTTATACACACACTGACTTGTATATTTTGGCGAGATTAGCGTTAATAGCAACGGGTTGCAACTTGTCTAGGAGCTTCCCGAGGGCAAATATACGAAACGGGTATACCATCCGTACATTTGTGTTCTCTGGAAGCTACCGTCCGTATAGACTACGGTAAAGATGGAATTGACGTTATTCAGCCCAAATAAGTGCAGTTTCTAACCAAATGTAGCCGTGGCACAGCTGAACGAAGTTCATTGGATTTTTTTTATTTAAGCGTATTTAATAAAAATTTGCTTTTAAAAAATTTTTTATATGGCTCAATTTTCTCCTCCTGTTTTCTATACAACGTAACATTGGAGAAGTGACTTATGCTTATCTGGTATGTGCGAAACACCACAAATGAAGAACTGAACTGAACTAACTTTATAACTTAACTTAGCTTCACGCTTTATCCCTTGCGGGGTAGTCAGAGAGAACGGAGCGCCAAACGCTACGGTCTCTACATACCTCTTTCGCCTCGTCCACTGTCATCAACCTCTTCATACATGCCCTTCGGGGGGTCCTCATGCTTTTTACGTGACCTTCCTCCAGTATCTTTGATACTGTGTTTTCGAAGGTCAACCGAGGTCTCCCCCTACCTCTCTTACCGCTCACTTTTCCATCATAAATCTTTTTTGCCATTCTTTCATCACTCATTCGTTCGACGTGCCCAAACCAGCTGAGCACGTTCTTCTTCATTCTCACCGTGACATCCTCGTTAGTACCTGCCATTCTGTGTACCTCTTCATTGCGGATTCGATCAGCTAAACTGACTCCGCATATCCTACGAAGAGATCGCATCTCCACAGCATTCATCTTTCTTTCATTCTTCTTCTGTAATACCCACGTTTCGCTGCCGTATAACAGAGTCGGTACCAAAACTGCATTGTGTACGGCCAAACGCGCAGCTGTGCTGACGTTTCGCCGTCTCATCAATGCAGCTAAGGCTCCGTTAACCTTGTTACCGGCAGCAATACGCCTTTCCACATCCATCTCGTATCTTCCATCTCTACTGAACATACTTCCCAAGTATACCACTTCATTCACTTGTTCTAATATCTTACTATTTACACTGATATTGCATTCCGTCCTTTCTTCATCTCTTTCAAAAATCAGAACCTTTGTCTTATACACATTGAGGCTTAGACCATTATATTCACACCCTTCTTTCAGAGTGGTCACCAATGCCTGCAACTCGCATTCTGATGATGCAATAAGCACTGCATCATCTGCGTACAGCAGGCAATTCACATTCAGGTCACCTACTTTCACTCCCATATCACTTTGTTTCACTCCTTGGAGACAGCTATCCAAATACAAATTGAACAACCAAGCTGACATGGCGCAACCTTGTTTAACACCCGATCGGATGTCAAACCAGGGCGACATGCCAGCTCCTACTCGCACGCAGGCTGAGTGATCTCTGTAAAGAGACTTTACAGCCTGCAGCAAGGGTCCGCTCACATTGTCACAATTTCGCTCTTACAACTCTGTCAAACGCCTTTTCCAAGTCCACAAAAGCACAGAAAACTTTTTGGTTAACGGCCAAAAATTTTTCCGTGATCATGCGGAGGGAAAAGATCTGATCCATACACCCTCTTCCAGGTCTAAAGCCCCCTTGGGCCTCCCACAACAACCTTTCAGATCTCTCCTGCATTCTTCTCGCTAAAACTTTAGCATAAACTTTACTACCTAAGCTAATCAAACTGATAGCCCTATGGCTTGCGCAGTCTATCTGTGAACCTTTGCCTTTATACAAAGGCACGATGACCGCACCTCGCCAATCGTCTGGGACCTCCCCTGATTTCCAGCACAAATTGCACAAAAACCAGAACAAGTCCAAGACGCGTGGCCCACCATATTTGATCATCTCGGCAGTAACTCCATCTGCTCCCGCTGACTTACCACATTTCAGACTTCGTATTGCACTCTCAACTTCTTTTACACTGATTTCGCCATCAGCTACATCAGACTCAGCGTTTCGCTGCTACTTGAGACTGAGGCGTCATCACATTCATACATTTCCTTGTAAAATTCCGCCCATCGCTGCAAAACGTGTGGTTGTTCTGTTAGAATTTCACCGTCCTTCGAAAGCACCCCTTTCATTCTACAGGCTAACGAGCAACCTCGAGAAACATTAACTTCTCTCCAGAAAAGCTTCGTATTTTCCTTGAAGTTGTTCGTTAACCTTTCATCTCTTTCATTCTCTGCCTTTTCACGCTTTATCTTGATCAGTACTTTCGTCTGGTGCTTTTGCAGCTTATACTCTTTCTTTTTTATCTCTCTCATACTTTTATCTTTACCAGAGGCTTTATAGTCCTGCCATGCCTTCTTCTTTCTTTCTACTGCATCTTGCACTTCATCATCCCACCATTCATCACGCTTTTTACTAAAGCCCCTTTTACCTTTACCACATACCTCTATCGCTGCTTCCTTCATACAATCCCTAAGGTTCTGCCAGCATACTTCAATATTTCCATTTCCAGATTCACTGCTGTCTAGCTTTTTGGAAACTCTTTCTTGATATTCCCTTCTAGTCGGTGGGTCTTGAAGCTTCCAGCTTCTTATGCGGTAATTCGACTCCAAGTCTGGACACCCCGTGTAGCTGCGCCAACCCGCGAACAGACCCCTTATTCTAGCAACGACTAGATAGTGGTCTGTTCCCAGATCAGAACCCCTAAACACTCGTGTGTCCATGACTTGGCTTCGAATACGCTGATCCACTAGGAATAAATCAATCATACTTTTCCCTTCCGTTCGCTCCCATGTATACATGTGAATTTGTTTGTGGTCAAACATAGTGTTTGCCGCAAACAAATTCCTTTCCTTGCAAATTTCCAATATAAGCTTTCCAGTCTCATTTATTTTCTTGTCATCATACTGACCACTCCCACCCCCTCCCTCGTAACCGCTTCGCGCAGTTCCGATTCAAATCGCCACATATTATTAATTTTTCATTCCCTCTAACGCTACCTAGAACATCCCTGACACTCTCCCAAAACTCCTCGAGTTCGCTTAATAGAGCTGAGGATACTGGCGCATACGCCACTAACAAGAATACTCTTGTTAACCCCAGCTTGAAGCGAACCCAAAGCAGTCTCGGGTTGATCGCCTTGTATTCAACCGCTGCACTAACCAATCGAGAGGACAATAACACACCAACACCTTGACAGCCCCGCTCACTCTCTGGTACGCCGGCCCAGAAAGCGACCCGACTGCCCGGCAAATCGGTCGTGTCATTGCTCTTTCGCTTGGTCTCTGTCACACAAACGACATCCAAATCTCTATCATCCATCACATCTAATAATTCATTCATCTTTTCTTCCATCCCTCCTCTTACATTCCACGTAGCTATTTGTAGCTCCGTCCTCCACCTCCCGCCGTTCCGGACATGGCGTGTTGGGTGGCGGTCCCCAACGCCGCATTCGTCGCCACTTGACACACCAGCGGGGACGCACTGGTGCGCGTCGCCTTGGGGGGACGCCCTATCAGTGCGCTCTCTCGAGGTGCACGTGGCGGATGGAACGTTGCAGCCCTCGTAAGGGCTGGCAGGGGTCGCTGCGAGCAAGCCTTCCATCTTGGACCCCCAACTTTATCAATTGTGATAATTGTTTAATAAATTTTAGTGCAGTCAATGAAAGTAAATGCTAAATAATTTTTCAAAACATTTTTTTTTCACATTGTTATAAATGTGAAAAAAAATGGTTTGGGCAATATTAATGTCAAAAATGTATATTTACATTTTCATTTACATTTTTTTGTTACATTACTTTGTTATGAAAATTAATTAAAAGTTTAATTTATAACGTACAAATATACCTGTGCCTCTGTAGGAACTTTTATATAACAATTCGCCCAACTCGTCACAACGACGGTTGTAGTTATAAACTTTGAAAGCTTGATTAAAACTGCTTGTAATTAAATAAAGTTATCTCTTAATAAATGAAACGAAGAAAGTCTCTAGTACCTATGTAATTATAATATATATAATACTGTGATGCGATTTCCTTTAGAGTATAGTAGTTTATATAAGAAAAAAAAATATTTCAAATATTTCATAGTCATTTAGTTTTTGCATTCATAGTCCCTTTTAGCTATTTCTATTAATTTATATTTGAGTGTATTTCAGAAAAAATGACCCTAGCAAAATTAGACTGTCCCACAACTTTAAGCACTTTTATTTCTAATTTATTATATGGATCATGTGGAAATAAGATTTTATATGGTTAAAGTAAATGTTTTAATGTTGACTTAAATTAAAAAGTACCATAAAAAGCGGATATCTATTTTTATATTTAAAAGAAAGCAAAATATGAGGTAAAGATTTCGACTGTCCCACGGTGCTCTTGCCGATTTCAAATACGTCTTACTTTTAATATATTCGACTTTAAATATGTTTAAGTGTTTAAATATATTCACAGGTATTTTTTTAAGTATTTTTTCAACTCTTATGTGATAAATTTACAATAATTTTAAATAATATCAATATTTTAATCTTGTCCTACGAAAACTATAGTACCGGAAAATCCAGAGTAGTCACGGTGAGTTTGATAACTTACACAAGTAAAATCTACTAATTTGTATTGTTTTTGTCTTCATGGCACCACTATAATTGTATTTGTAAAATTGCCATTATTATACTAAAGTTAGTTTCGACAAAAACTGTGACGGAAGTTTCTGTATCTTCGGGGTACAGAAAAAGTATTCCGAGTAGTGACGATGTTTTAAACACAAATTAATTCGTTTTCTTTTATTTATCACGTAGTAATTCAACAAAAATCTAACCTATATTACATTACTACAGCTAAAAACAAGATAATTTAATTAAATGCTAGTTATTTTTAACTTGAAAAGTTTTTTGGGATGAAAACGTCACTTCCTGTGCGTTACGTGACATATTACCGGAACAAAACTGTGACTATTAGGAATTGTAAAGCTTAGTGCACAAGGAATGTTTAAAAATTTTAATTTATAACTCATGTGTAACACTTGGAAATTACGGAGAGATCAAAAGTATCATTTGTATAATTTAAAATTAATTCGCGCAGCCATAGGGAATGTCAAGGTTTATGGGTAAATATTCATTTATTAATCGGAGATCCTCCAGATAACCAGCAAGAGCTGGCTATTTATATATATGCTCTGCATAATTTTAGAAAGCAAAGCCGTGATAGTGATTGAGCCTGCAGTTATTTGATGATCTGACTCATCGCCTTCCTTCGGGAATGAGCGCATTACATCGATCTTCCACGAGTCTGGGATTACATCAACTGAGTAAAGACGCCGAAACAAATAAAAAAGCGTTGGAGCCTGACATTACGTAATGTGAAATATTGTGAGAAAAATCCAATACTTAAATCTGGTTGTAAATACCGAAATTTGCAATAATCTGGTTGAATCTGCCCACAAATTTTTAAATTTCTGGCAATGCAATTTCCACTTCACTTCCGATGGTGAAGTTGACATACCACCAAGTTAAGAGTATTCTGAAATGTGGTTAAGCAGCGAAAGCAGATGGAGTTACTGCAGAGATGGTCAAATATTCACGGCGAAATATTACGTGACTTGGATTTGTAATTGTATCTGTGCAATTTATGCTGGAAATCAGATTGAGGATACTAGATGAATGGAACGAATGACGAATATGCACCATCATTTCATTAGCTTGCCAAAATATTGAGGAGAAGAATGCAAGAAAGAGCCGATAGGCTATAGTGGGATGTCTAATTAAACTTTTGAATTTTAAGAGTATATGAATTCAAGAAAGACCCAATATTGGCAGTAACGTAAACAGTTTTTTATGGTTTCGTGTACTTAATAATGCAATTTCCTGGATTGTAAGAATTAAATTATGCGAAATACTATCCCGGTACAAGGTGAGTGGCCTCTTGCTCCAAGCTATAAAGTCTCTTTAAGGAGATCACTCAGCCTGTATGGGTCTGGCATATCACCTTGGTTTGACATCAAATCGAGAGTTAAACAAGGCTGCGTTATGTCATGTTGGTTGTTCTATCTGTGTGTGGATAGGTCTCTCCAAGGCGTATAAACAGTATCATGAGAGCTAAAGCCTTAGCTGCGTTGATGATAACGAAACGTAAGCATAGCTCCACACATTGCAGTTCTGATATCGATTATGTATACGGTTCTAAAACGTGGATATTACAGGAGAAGAATAAAAGAAAGCTAAATGCTGTAGAGATGTGATCTTTTGGTTCGACATGCCTGTCGTGTCGAGCCGTTTTGTTGACCGAATCTGCATATCAAACAAAGTAGTATATTACCGTGTCCAAACCGAGCACGTCGAGAGGACGAGTGATGACAGAATGGTAAAAAAAATGAGAAAGGAAGAGCAGCAGTTGGTAAGACAGGCAGGCGAAAACCTCGATTGACCTTTTTTAAAAAGTGAGGAAATCCTGTTACGGATACCGGCCCGAGTGGGGACTCGAGCGCGGTTATGTGGGACTCGCGGACTGGCAGATGTTAGGCCGTCCGAATACCCACTAAAACCTCACGGTGCTCCTCCTCGACCGCCACTGGCCGTGAGACGCGGGGACAATAGTCGTCCGCGAAACGCGGCGGCGGGAGCCTGCAAGGCACGTCGCGGAGTCAAGGGTGTGTGGTCACCCTCGACGGCCTGCTCGGAGTAGCGCGCGGGAGCATCCTGCGCGCGACTACTCGGGCCAGGTTAGTAGGCGGCCAGATTCCCCAAGCTGACCGCCCTCTGGCTCATTAGGGCGGAAGACGGCGATCGTGTGCCGCCCTCCGGCGACCCGGTCTCTTACGGCGGATGGCGAGTTCGGCAATAGCCTCCCTCGCCCTTTCCGCAGACTCCTTCTCGAGCACCACTGCCTCGCAGAAGGAGGAGGACCGCATCCCACGACGTCTCGCTGCCGGCCATGGCCTTGACCACGGCCGGCAGGGAGAGGTCGTCCCCTATGACGTCGCGCCGAGCGCGACGTTGAGACGCCCAGGCTGTGCACACCTCCAACGTGTGCTGGGCCGTCTCATCGAGGCAGTCGTCGCAGTGGTGGCAGCGAGCGTCGGGCTCCCTCCCGGCGATCCGACACAGGTAACCCCCGAAGCAACCATGCCCCGTGAGTACCTGTGTCGTGCGGAAGGTTAGGACGCCGTGACGCCGCGCTAACCACTGGCGGAACACTGGACGAACAGCCTCGATCGTCAACCGGCCGGCAGTTGGTGTCGCCAGCCGGGATTCCCACATATTTATTGCGGCTTCCCGCTCCTCCTCGGTGCGCGCTGGGCTTGCCGGTTCCCCGGACGCGAGGCCCCGACGCCGGCAATAGGCCGACGCCAGAGACGTCGCGTCCAGGTCCCACGGCACGACTCCGGCCAGCACGCACGCTGCCTCACCGGAGATGGTCCGATACCCCCGTATCGCCCGGATGGCCATCACCCTCTGCGCACGTCGCAGCAGGGCGATGTTTTGCCGATTCAGGGCGTCCGCCCTTACGGGGGCGCCGTAGAGGGCCATAAACCTCGATTGACCTACGAAAACACAGCATCGATGATACTGGAAAAATTTTACGTAAAAAGTACGAGGACCCCCGGGAGAGCATATGTAAAGAAGGTGATGTCAGTGGACAACGTAAAAGATGTAAAAAAATATATGCTTTATTTTATTTTCAAACTGACAGTGTGGATATTGCTTAAAGTTTCCTTTTAATCACGAAGGTTTCAAATTAGTCACTGTCCTACATAAAGAACTGTACAAAATTTAGTTTTTTAATATCTATTTAGCGTTTTTTAGTATTTATTTTATGATTATTAATATTTTGTTATTGTCAAGAATTGCTCACGTTGAATGTTTTTTTGATTTTGTAATACGTTTAATCAGCAATGAATACTTTTCTACTGTGAATTGTCCAAGAAGTGACTATATATGCATGAAAAATATATTTATTAAATATATTTTTCATGCATATTTTTTATACGCTTGAAAAATACATATTTTTATGCTAAATTATTTATTTGAAGTCAATAAAAGTTTTAAATTCAAGTTAAAATATTTTTTAATTCCAATTTATCTTTTGCTAATTTACTATACTGATATATGAATAACCTTCCAATTTTTTATTTTCCGAATTCACAATTCTTTTAATAAGAAAATGGAACAGACACTCGCAAATTTGCGGCTCAATGGCTTCCGAAAATATACATATTGAATTGGTAATTATTGAAGCTCTCGGAGATCCAATCGAAGAGACAATCAGCGTCTACAGATAATAATACATAAGAATGTTATGAACTATGGTAACATGTTTTATTTTATACATTTTAAATTAATTGATTTTAATTAATTTAAAATTCATAAATATCGTATTTTTTTTGTATTATATAGTTTTAAAAACCCTATGTTCTAATATTTGGAAAAAAACGTCCTGCTGAGTTCTTTGCTATGGTTCTTCTCATGTCTGATGCATTAACTTTAGTAAACTGATGGTAAATTAATTGACGTAAAAAAAATCAAACATGTATCTTCTTATTTTCAATAAAATTTGACTTTTTAATAATCTGTATTAGTCCATGGCCATCGGCAGAATCGTGAACACGTGATCACGAACTACTAAGCAATTTTACAAAGAAATCGAAAAATCTGGAAGTTTTAAAGACAGACTAAACCTACCTGAGTAAATAACTGTTCCGGAGTATTTGTCTAAGCCGGCGACACGTACAGAATATTTAAATATATTTCGTTTCGTGTTTTGTATTACTACGAGAGATATTCTAAAGCCACCTTTTAGGTTGATTTAAATAAATCTACACAAATGTTAGTAGGCCGCTATAGCGCAGTGACACCACGGTGGACTGTAAGTGCGAAGGTTGTAGGTTCAATATCCACTTTATAATTTTTATGTTCAATTCCCCATTCAGAGTAACACAAGGTACTCCTACTGTATTTTTTTTTTGGCGGAAAACAGAGGAGTGCCTTGACACTAAGTTGTTTCCACTATGTACGTGATAGAGCGTGAAAGTGGAAAAAACTTAGGTGGTTTTTAACACACAACCGTCCCGTTCTACCAAAGCCTGTTTTTAGCTACACGCTTTATTCTGCACATAAAGTATGCAGATAAAGCCTCGTTTGTAAAGTTAAAGTTAAGTTCGTAAAGAGTAATTGAACCCAAAACCACGTGTACTTCCGCCACTGCGCAATAACTAACCTCCCAAACCAAGTATTTCAAACTAGAAATAGAAATTTAAAGTTATTAACATTCAATTATCTCTATATATAATGAGACAGTAAAAATATTTTGTCTGTACATTTAGTAATTTTAAATAAAATGGATAGAGGGACACTTAAAAATAATAATAGAAAGCACAAAGATTTTTTTTGAATTTCTTGTCTATCTGTATGTCTGTCTGTCTGTCACATTTTTCTTTGAAAGGACTGAACCGATTTACTTGAATATTTCACCAATTGCTTTGTTTTAACTCAACTTAACTACTAAAGTTTAGTTCATCAAAATCGGTTCATTAAAAAAAACGTTATCGTCATTTGAAAGAAGTCGTAATTAATTCAACACAGAGATAAAGAACGATCTTGAAAGAAATATCAAGTAAATACAAAGATTTTTTGGTTGGTTCGTTCATATAATATATGTAACTAATTTAAAAACTGTACAGGAGTTAATATGCAATTATTACAGTTATTTTACAAAGAATATTATGAATCCTTCAAATCAATAATTTAACATTTAAGACTGTTTCTGAATGAGTAAATTAAATTATTCACTGACATCAGCACATTTAACAGAGTATATTATATAGGTAAAAAGAACATAAAGTTACAAAAATATATGTAATAAATAATTAGCTTTATGTATATTTTATAAATAGCAAATATCAACAATGGTCGTATTTTTTTATTTAAAACAATCAAAAATTCTTTGACGATAATGTCGTAAAAAAATCATATTAAATCAATAATCATGTATTTTAAGCGGGCGAAGCCGTGGGTGAGCCGCTAGTAGGGTTATATTTGTTCTTATCTAAAAGACTGTCACGTTCACCGCATAGAAGTTACATATGGCAGGGAAACCAGCGTTTGAATTCTCGAATGTTCCACCTCATACAATCGGTTCGGATGCTGTGGTAAAGAGATTACATTATTCGACTGTTTTAAAACTGGACTTTTATCTTTTCTTTTTAAATCCCATTTTATATGTAGAAAATAAATCTAGTTCTAGAAGATTTTTGAACGAAACAGGTGTTTTTTTTTAATATTTATTAAAAAATGTGACTGACCTCAACCTACCCTCCTATTCGCGGGATACAGAAGGGAAACTAAAAAAAATTCGAGATTCAGATACAGAGGCGCTTCAGCTTACGTTTGTCTGCAGGGAAAAATACAAAGCTGAAGCTTTTCGCTAGATACTATTATATAAAGAGATATGTACATGTATTTCAATATTATCATTATTATACAGATCCACTATAGAACACGCAATACTCTGAAAATTTGGCGGAAGGAAAATGGAGTGTCTTAGCACTAAGTTTCTTCTGCCCACCTTTCGCTTTGTATATTAGTTTAGTTTGTAGTAATTAATTTGGCTAAACCGTTGATTTATTCCATCTGTAATGTGAAACGGGGTACTGTTGTTTTGTACTGTGGAACGGAAAGAGGTAGGTACCTATAGCAGGTTTATTTGTGGTAGATTGTTGTAATTAATTTGTTGATAGCTATCCCTTGTGAATTGTATCTTTTTTTATTTTTATATAAAAATATATGTTTTTTTTTTATTATTCATATTTTATATATTTTTTGTATCTTTTATAGATAGACTGACTGTAAACGCGATGGACGTGGGTTCGATTTCCACTAAAGGGAATGAGCTATTTTCGTTTTCGCGCTCTGGACAAACGAAATGTGTGTGTGTGCGTGTGTAGATATTTTGTCATATAATTAAAAATAAAACAATAAAAATATTTCTCACTGAAAATAATATTACGTAATCTTTTTAGAGTTCCGTACCTCAAAAAGAAAAAACGGAACCCTAAAAGGATCACTTTGTCGTCTGTCTGAGCGCCCGTACATCCGTCCGTGCCAGCCAAAAGGAAAAAGATTTTCTAATTTTGATGTAATTATCAATAATTTCATTTATTATATTTAAATTTTCTTTACTTTGAAGTAATTAAAATACTATTTTCTATCGTCTTTCTCTAAGTTACAAAAATAAATGATATATAATATAGTGTTTATTTAAATTTGTCCATAAAAACATAGTTTTTAAATAGGTTTCATGTATATTTTTTTATTATAATTGGGAATATTCTAATGATTTCAAACGTCTGAGCCGTTTTAGTAAAAATCATGCAAGTTCTCCAAAAAGACAGCGTGAAATTAAAGTTAATTACTTCACGAGTATTGAATTATTTTTTATTGCTTCTCTGATTCTGATGACAAGATAAGGAGAATTGAGTACCACCACTCAACGGGGAACGGAAGTGGCTTAATGCGAACAGAGTACCTTAAGGTTCCTCCCTCCCTCTGAATATCCTATCCTATGTGTGACGTGTGGAACCCTGCTATCTGCAGCGTGAAGCTGAAAATAAAGAATTCTAATATTATCCAATTCCAACTATACCTACCATACTTACATGTCTAACTCACAACCTCTTTTTTCTAAATAAATTATGAAAATCTATAAATTGAATTTTATATAGAAATATATACTTGATTTTTTGCAATACTTAAAACTACTCCAGTAAATAAATAATTTATCTTCTATTTACAGGCTGAGTAAAAAGAAAATATTAAAACCGAAGCACACGCGGTACCGTCATCATATGCGTTCCCTCGGCAGCCTTATTTTTACAATACCGCAATATTCATATTTACTGCAGAGATTTATTTTCTTTGATGACAATGTCGCTGGCAGAAGCAAATGTGCTCTATAAAAGGTTTACATATATATAAATAAATAAATAAAATAAAAAAGCCTTTATTATTCCTTGCATGTGTAATTAGTGCACTTTTATACTATATTTATATTAAGTACTAGATGTACTAGATAAATTTCATTTTATACGTATTACATTACATTTTTCTTTCTCTTGTGTACCGCCAAGTATTTTTGGCTGATATTATAAGATTGTCACTAACAATGTCATGGCCACTGACTTGGAGCCAACTATTTAATTAATTGCGTAGATTTTTTCCGCGATCAATATTTGCCTAGTTATTAAGCCTAACTATAGTGTCTACTTTAAACTAAAAAAAAAGTACAGTCTAAGCCGTGAGCGGGTTTCAGTTATAAATAAAAAATGTTTCACTAACTGTACCTTGCGTGCGTTGATACGCCACCAAATTAAATACTATACTATACTAACTTCACGCTTTATCCCTAGCGGGGTAGTCAGAGAGAACGGAGCGCCAAACGCTACGGTCTCTACATACTTCTTTCGCCTCGTTCACTGTCATCAACCTCTTCATACATGCCCTCCGGGGGGTCCTCATGCTTTTTACGTGACCATCCTCCAATATCTTTGATACTTTGTTTTCGAAGGTCAACCGAGGACTTCCCCTACCTAAATTGATTAAAATAAATTTAATAGATTTGATGAAAACACATTATACAATCCATTTTAAGTCAAAAAGTCGAAAAATAAAAATATGACATTGCAGCGTTTTATTTCAATTCGATATTTATTGAAATACTGTGGAATGTACAATTTTTTGTGTAAACGAATACATCAGAAGTTTTTCCGATGCGTGAGCATTCCTGTCACGGCAATATATGAAATTCATTGAAATGACAGTTGCGCCATCTGTCGAAAATCAGACGTACCAACTCAGGAATCTTCGTGGGCTCATACACGACAACTTGCTAAAGATCATCGCATGATCAAATGCATAGTTTACGATTCTATAAAGAACATACAGACAAATATTCATATTTATATATAAAGATTATTATGTACTATTTTTATATGTTTCCCGCAATGTAATTTTAAGGTATATATAACCTATAGCTGCTTAGTAAAGAATCACATTATATACCCATCACACAGAAAGTGTCCTATTGTCTTCAAGATGCCATCGATAATTATAATATTAAGAAGTGATAGATTGTGGTGGATGAGCAGAAGCGTGTGAATGTAAAAGCGACGATAGTGGGTTCAAGCAATCCGAGTAGGAATCTTAGATATTTTAATTTCCTCGCTCTTTTTCACCAAATTCTCCAGGCAGGGCCACTCTTAATTAAACGGAATGTTTTATCACTAGGTTCCAGGGTTCACTGCCTACCGTGCTTTTTGCTAAATACAATAAAAATATAGTATGTTTATAAAAATGCTTGTTTTTAACTAATATTGTTCTGTTATATTCTGTTTGAAAAAAAAAAAACTATTCCATACGTAAATGTAATATTCGAGAAATATTCACAACACATTAGGGGCATATATCGGGCCAGCATCATTTAAAATCGCTTAGACCTAATCATATAGAGAATGAGCATATTGAAAAATTAAATATTTGTCAATATATTGAATACTTATGTATAACATTATGATACGTATGACCTAGAACACAATGGCCCATTGTTTTTATTATTATTCAAGTATTGATACAAACTCATAACAGTTTTTTCTTTGTCTTTTCATCAAGTTGATTAGGCATTGATACTAGTAATATGTTATTATTGACGCCAGTCGTAGCGCAGCGGCAGCGGTTGTGGGTTCGATCGAGGAGATGAAATATTTACTTAAATTTATATTTCCATTTCTTCGCTCTGGTGTCGCCGCAAAGCGCGGCGTTGAGTTACTGCTGCCACTCAATACGCAATGCCTCCAGAATTCGGCAGAAAGTGGGGAACGAAATGTCTTAACACTAGGTTCGCTCTGCCTACCCTGTTGTGTGCGAGATACAGCGTGAAGCTGATTAGTTAGTGTATTTGCTGCTGCTACCTTTAGAATAATTTCTATTGTGTACATTTTGAATACTTTGAAGTTAAATTATTTTTGATTATTGCGATTTGGGTAGATATTAATATTGTAACTTTGAGCCTTACAATTTACTGGTTTAATATTTTTTTAGCTTCATACCCTATCCCGCACACAGCAGGGTGGGCAGAGGGAACTTAGGAACCTACTTAAGACACTCCGTTTTCTTTAATACACTTCCGTTCCCCATATTCGCCGAATTCTAGAGGCATTATGTGTTGAGTAGTGGAACAGAACGCCGCGCGTTACCTCGTTACCGGTATCTGGTCAGTCCAGATACCGGAAATAAAAATATAATTTATTTAATTTACTCAAGTAGGAATCGAGCCTACAACCTATCGCGTTTACATATTGACAAGAACATACATAAAAATATTCGGGCGAATTGATAACCTCTCCCTTTTTTTAATTCGGTTGAAAACGAGAACATTCTCTTTTTTGAAGTTGGTTGAAAAGATAAGAAACGTTTAGGAATTTCACTTCTGATAAAAAGTAAGCCGTGGTTCGCCAATTTTAACAATGCTTTTCCTTGTAAGTATTACAGTATAATTATTTTAAATAAAAAAAAAATGGTTAAATTTCAACCGGAACATAATCAAAATCTAACCAAACATTCACCATACTGTCATTGAAGGGTAATAACCTTTCTAATATATTGAGTTATTCCTCCATTTGCCGCGGACATACCTAATGCAAATTTAAGACTTATGTAATTTTCTCACAGATAATGGTATCTGTGAGAAAATTACACAAGTCTTAATTTTCAGGTATGGACCACACGGGAAGCATCAGCTTTCAAATAAATCGAAAGTCCTGAGATAACAAACATACAATATATTAAAAAAAACATAAAAATCAATACAATCGTTTTCGTACAGAAGTCGATTAAAAAAAATGGTTGCTACTAATAATGTATAATGTTGTAAAAATGGATGTTAGTCAGCCGCAACTCCTGCGAATAGACGACAAAATGTAATGAAGTTTAGTCTATCCATAATAAAACAATTTTTCCTTAGCCGTTTCGCAAATACAGTATAAATTTTAAGTCCATACGGCTACATTAAAAAAAAATCTCTCTAAAAAGCACTAGTTTCTCTCAAACTAAAACGATAAAATCACCAACCAATGTAATTTGTAACAAAAACTTAAGAAAAACGTTTATTTAGTTGCGTTTATGTTGAGTTCTACTTTCATTTGCGGCACAACATTTTCGAACTTTTTCGTGTTTATTTCTATACTACAGTAGCTTTTTCAACTTTTGGCTGAGAAAAGTGGCTTTATGAGACCAATTTTATGTTACTAGAAGTAGCTAATTAGTGTAAAAACTATATAAGTGAGAGAAAGTTTGCGCGTTTTTCTGCATAGCAGGGTAGTTGTGGGTTCGATCCCTCTCGGAGGAATTAAATATTTTATAGCGTTGAGTTTTGCCACCCAACTAGCAATACACAACAAATAACCAACAAGTGGGAAGAGAAACTGTCTTAATAAGAACGGAGTGTCCTAATATTAGGTTCCTAGGTTCCCTTTGCTTATTACGAGTACAGCATGAAGACGAGACAATGAATATGATAACTAGTTATTTAAATCGACCCAAAAAGGGGGAAACGTGTACGAATTCAAATTCTAAATTCAAACCTGCTATAGCCATCTATTCAAAAAAAGCTCCAATACAAATCCACTGTACGACAAACACCTTGAAGTATGTGAAAACATAAACTAGACGGCAAAAAGATTTAAAAAAGAGCTCGTCAGAAATTTGCAGCTACTTTGACCGCGACCTGATTTGTCACGATGCTTGTACAAAGAAAAGTGCACCGCAACGTAAATATCTCAGGTAACAATAGGTAACATTTGTACGTACATAGGAGTGTATTACAAAACATGTTTGTACGTGCTTTGTATTAATAATAGGTTCACGCTTTATCCCGCATGGCAGGATAGGGAGAGGGAACCTAGTATTAATCTGGTACTAAGACTCGGTTTCGCCAAATACGTAATGATGAGTTTGATGGCGGAACTTAACGCCGCGTTTGCTCTTACAAGTGAACCCACAACTATCACACTTAAATTCTTAAATTTTGTCATAATATATAAATAACCCACACACATTTTCTAGCATAAAGAGTCTACATAAAGTGTCTATTGAAAATAAATAGCTCATGAACGAACATTCCATACCGACCATTTATATATACGAGGGCACTATCGAAGACGCGAGGACCCTTTACTTGTGAATGATAAAAAAATGAAAGGTTTTTTTCCCACCCCTTTGAAAATTATTCAGTGGAAATAATTTTTCTACCGTTCACTCGCTTCACTAAGTACGATATCATTCCAGTGCTTGAGACCATTTAATGTGTAAAAAGGTGGTTAGAGTTCCCTAGTTTTTTTGTCAGTGTGCCTCTTAATAATTCTTTTTCTTTTAAAAAAAGCCAACTATTTTGTCCAATGATTGACATTTAAGTTATGGTAACTAATGCATTTTTTTAAATATTTTCTAATATATTGCAAAAAAAAAATTACATTCGAAAGCATTATTTTTTATATATTATTTTTATAGTAACTACTATTTAACCTGTCACAATATTATTTTTGTGTGGAACCCAACGAGCGTAACAACAATTCAAAGTTGATTTGAATGTCATTGCTCAGTTTTATTGGTATAAAATAAATAAAACGTTTTTTCGTTACGCATCTCTCGCATTGTTACGAGGTACATATAAATAACCTAGTGCAGAACAAACGGGAACTAATATGTTACTTTTAGTGTATACAATTTTTTTATAGATTAATTTAGATATTTTCGTTCCCCACTATTCGCTAAATTCGAGGCAATTTCCCCCGAATGGAAATCGAACCTACAACCGACACTTTTACAGTCGCACGTTGGTGCACCTGCGCAACGACGATCTCATAATATAATAATCATTTATCAATGGAGCCATACAATCAATCATTCAAATAGCTTTATTGATGCTTATGCTGTATAACTTTAATAAGTACCTACATTTTTTTTATGGAAAAGACAATATGAGCAATAATAAATAATACATTATGAGCGTATCAAGTGGTTACAATGGTTGTATTTATCTATAGATATTTTAAAATCAATTAAGACAATGGTTCTCTTTGTACAATACAATACAATACAATATATTAATAAATAAATAAAAACAAAGCGTTTTTGTTAAAAATCAAAATTTCTTATTGTGTAACTATAGCATCCATTATTATTTTGTGGTTCCGTATCCAAAAGTAAAATAAATTAAGTAGAACAGGATCTCGATAAGTAGAAAATATCTTTATTTTATTGGAGATCCCTTAAATATTTATTTTGTTCTGTTTTTTATAACAAATATAAAAAACAGAACAAAATAAATATTTAAGGGATCTCCAATAAAATAAAGATATTTTTTTTACGTTTTTATACATAGAATGGAACCTTTCGTGTGCGATACTGGACGGTTATTTTAGCCCACGCCTTATCCCAATTATGGTAGACAGAGAGAACAAAGCGCGAAACGCTAAAAATGTATATCTCATACTTTCACAAAAGTTTTTACTTTAGTAAATGATAATGATGAGCCCCTTCTATTCGCATAAAAAACGAGGATCTAGAAGAAAGAATTATTTTTGCGGCCGCTCTCCATAAGTATAATCTATTACGCTCTCTATTAGTATTAAAAATAGTAACTTTAAATGTAGCTTTTTATAAAAAAACAATTTCATATATTATTACTGTAGCATATTTATACTTTATTATTTCGCAACGTAGTGACTGGAAGTAGCATAGCAAGAGTGATCACAAAATCCTTGCATATCAAGTTGCGGGCGGAAACCTGTAATTTTTTGACAGCCATTTTTTTTTTGTTTTGTTTTAATTTGTGATTTACTTTTGTGCCTTGATAAGGATATACATATAAATATGTCAAAAATATTTTATGTTGTAAATAGCATGCACAAGCAACACAGGCGCAGGTTATCGCTTGTAACAATCTATTTCAATACTCCTACATCACGTGGCTACTCTTTTGGGATGCCAAATTTCATATTCTTTTAAGAATTCAGGTTTAAATACAAAAAAAATGTGTTGAGCATCACGTTGTTCTCTGCAAAGCGGAGACGCGACGTGTAACGCGACGGTTGTGGATTTGATCCAAACTCGAGGAAATGAAATATTTATTTATATTAACATTTCCATTTCTTCGCCCTGTTGTTGAGGCAAAGCGCGGCGTTGAGTTCCGCCACTCAACATACAATGTTTCCAGAATTTAGCAGAAAATGGGGAACGGAGTGTCTTTAACCTAGATTCCCTCTGCCTACCCTGCTGTGTGCGAGATACAGCGTGAAGCTGATTCAATTTATACTACTTATACTTACTCTTCTAAAAAAGAAGAAATGTAGATGATATTTAAATAAATTAAATTGAATTAATAATTTCACTACACGAACACATTGCCTATCTATATTGATATAGACGAACAGTGTATTGTATGGTATCTTATCAAAAATTTCACAAAGACTCGTCATTTCACTCGTTATGGGACTCTACGAAAAGTTATTTTCGTAGAGTCCCATTCTTTAGAATTTACATGAAAAGATCCCGGAGCGAGAGGAAATTAAGGAAGAAACAAGCATTTTAAGGAAAAAACAAGCATTATGAAGTTAAAAAATGTATCGCAAAATACCTTTGGATATCTATTTGTGGATTAAACTTAAAAGTTGCTCCACCAAAATTATGATGGAAATTATATTGTATTATTATTGGAAAATAGCTTCATCATAGCAATTTTTGTAACGTTTTTCCATATTTTGTGGCAACTCGAAAAATAATGTGACGTCATTTTAAATTTAATATGGCGAAATATCTATTATTTATGCATGCACTTCTGAATAATGGGTATCAAATGAAAGGGTTTGCCAAGAACAATTATTTATTTACAAAAAAAATGTGACACATTGCTTTTAATATGATATATTATATACCTAGCACTGAGTCCGGTCGTGGCGCATCGGCACAAAGTGTGACTGTAAAACCGACTGGTTGTGGGTTCGATCCACACTCGGGAAGATGAAAATTGACTTAAATTTATATTTCCATTTCTTCGCTCTGGTGTCGAGGCAAAGCGCGGCGTTGAGTTCTGCCACTTAACACGCAATGCTTCCAAAATTCGGCAGAAAGTGGGGAACGGAGTGTCTTAACATTAGGTTTCCTCTGCCTATCCTGCTGTGTGATTTTAAACCTAGCACTATTGATGTTTTTTTTGCTTTCATATAATGAAAAGGTTCGCTGAGAATAAAAATGCAGATTTAAAAAACGACTTTTCTAAGCCTGTAAGGTCGATTGATTTATTTTGACTTGTGTAATTTGGCGACATGGACGTCATCAACATTTTTCTGTAATCTGCCGAGGAGAAGGACAACTTTAAAATAAAACCGAACTCATACTTATAGCTATAGAACTTCATAAAAGTTTCAAAAACTTGTCGCTTTTATTATTATTTAATTAAATGGAAACTTAGCAACTTATACTTAGCTGATTATACATAATTAAATTAGTACTAGTTTACGCGACAAGCTTTTATGATTATATAAATCTCTACATATTGAATTGGAATTCAATTTATTTTCTCCTTTTTAGATCGTTTGAATAAAAGCTTTTTCTAAAAAAGTTTTTTTGCTTTTAATTTATTTACATTTATACTTTGTGACTGAATACGCGATGATTGAGTTTACGATCTCCGTCAGAGTTCGTCACTTTTAAATTTATAATTAAAATTTAAATGAAACATTAAAATTTAAAATCATATTAACATTTAAAATTTCCACCTAACTACATTTTGTCTATCTACCCACAATATTCGAAATACACAAAAAAAATATTGTCTGTGACAAATGTGATTTTTTTCCGTTTTTATCGATAATGGCACTAATTCCACACTTAGCCAATTATTTTAGTTTCACGATATGCAGAATACAGTGTGAAGCTGAAAATAAAAGAGATTCCTCTTTTCTTGATCTGATCCTTAGGTCTCTTAGCCTAATGTCAGTATATCCAATCCGTGGCAACAAACGACGCTATTGTCCGCGGCCGTAATAACGACAGTAGATTGCTTTGTAATGAGCTTGCGTGTCGCGCTCCTTAGCCTCTTCTAATCTTAGTGCAATTGAAAAATAATTATATTATACAAACATTAGAAAGTTTAGTGACTTTTAACTTTTATTTTTGCTTTATATTGTCTAATACTTTTGAGCTATTCGTTGAGTGCTCAAGACATGATAGCAAAATAGCTAAGCCACGAATAATGACTAAAGATGGAGCGTGTAATCTTATTACTAAACTTACTAAACTCCGTCACGTTCCTCGTTTCTGCTCACTTTTGGAGATAATTGGTGGAACTCAATGTCATTTTTTCTCTTGCGACCAAAACTAAGATATGAAAATAATTTATAATCCCTTGCTGGAATTAAACCCACTACCACCACGTACCATGGGAACATTTTTCTGATCAGCACATATATTTGGATCGGTTTTTCACTTGCTTACAATCTAGAAAAAAAAGCACAATGTATGCATAAACTAAAATAGGCTATCAAATAAACAAATTATGTAACATAAGGTAATCTTTTAAATAAGTTGTTGAAAAACCGAATCTATGCTATTTCGTATTGTATAGTATTCGTATTTCGCATATGTTTATACCTAAGCCAAGAATTTCATAATAATTGGAGAGAAATCACTTTTTTATCTAACGCTTTAATTCGCTTTGCTCGACCTAGTTGGCAATTTAAACGGTTTTCTAAGTCCAGTACAGCTTAATCGCCTAGAACAAAATAATGTTTTGTTGTATTTTTATTTCTATATGACCTCTTTATTTCTTTGCCTCGTCACGTCACCAGAGCGGAGAAATGAAAAATATTTAATATTTAATTGACTCCAGCGGGGTCGAATCCACAAACTGTCTATATCAGCCACACGTTTATGCCCCCAGAGCGAGGAAACGAAAATATAAATCTAAATAAATATTTCATTTCCTCGAGTGCGGATCGAACCCACTACCAGCCGCATTTACATTCTAACGCTCGTGCTTTTTTTTAGTTTAAACTTTTCTTATAGACTTGTATAGACAAATTATAACAAAATGATACAAGGCTAAAAGGAGAATATAAGGACAGTGATTTTATTACGATCGCTTCATAGTAAGTGACTAAGCAATATTGTGAATATACCTACATGTTTCATAGTATAGGTAGTACACCTAAAAATTCAAAGCGTGCTTTCAAAAGCCTTAATTTCCTTGAAAATGAATAGCCTGTACATCGAGGTCCTTAACCTTTTCAATTTGAACCTTACGTTATAAGCAATAGAGTACAAACTACACGTTCAAGATGTATTAATTTAGCACGAACTCCCCTGTAATCTACCATCGCCACAGACACAGGTCAGCTGACAATAAGAAATGGAGGTATCGCTTATTGTTGACCCTCGTCATTGAGGACACTATTCGTCATCAATTTCACGTCGTCATTTGTCTTTTTTGCCGCATGAATCAGCGGAAAGGGGATTTTTCCTTCGCAACTATGACATTTTTGGGATATCCCCAACATTAAAATGAGACAAGCGAGATTTGCTGTCATAATTTTTTTCTAAATTTATATTATGTCGTGTAATATTTCTACATTAAGCTAGAAAAAGGGTGACAATATGCTATTATAGCAAAGTTGGAAGTTCAATGTATAGATGATACGTGTAGGTTCAATTTTTAAATAGGGATATTAATGCATTTTAAAAATCTTTTTTATGTTGTTTAAACGTACTAGTTTAGGTTATTACCTTTTTCTCACATTATACATAGGTATACACAAGGAAAAGTGTTATGTTAAACATACAAGTGGTACATACCAAAAAGTAAAAATAAAGTATTATCGTGACGTCAATATTTTTTTATTTATTTGCTGTAACAAAATGTTGCATACAAATTTAAAATGAAATGTCAAACACTTTACATTTCACCAAGGCTAAGTTGAACTTTGCATTTGTATGAGTGTTCATATATGTAGTGTTATTGGATTTATTTTATTGATTACTAATAATAAACATAATTTTAAAATGTTATTCTTGCTTTACTTCTATAATCACTCGCACAAATGTAAGACTCAATTTAACCCTCGCGAGCCATACTTACTTTACTTTTGGATAAAATCTATTTAGGTTATATACTAAATTTCGCCGCATAAATTGAAACGTTCTCTTAAATACATTTCAAAGCAAGCTATGAGAAATGAGGAACTAAAAATTATAGGCTAGGATTTAGATTGTCAGCGGCTCTTGTACTACACGGAACGTGATCTTGAAAGCCCTGGCTTAGTTGGAGCCTATTCCAGAGCACTCGCATCAGTGCGCATTGTATACTGATTTAATTAAACATTTCTTTGCAAAATATTTCCCTAAAAATCTAAATAAACTGAATTAGTTTTTTATTTATTTATTTTATTTTATTTATTTTTAAGGGAAACATACAGTACATTAAATATATTCTAATAACACACAAATAATAGTACAAATACCAATCAAGTTTCCACAAACTACTTAATCATAAGTCTAAAGAGCAACAATTTATGCACATACAAAAAACAAAAAAACAAAAAGTGGAAAACTTTCATTCGGGACAAAAAGATACAAATAAATTACTGCTAAAAATATCGACACCTAACCAAGCACAAAAATAAAAAACAATTCATAAAAGTTTCCTCAAACAGTCCTTGAAATTGTTGAATTTTACATTGAATAAGTCTAAGTTGTTATGCTTAACATTAAAATTTTTGCATGCACGTGACACAAAGTTATTAGACGCATATTTTGTTTTAAACTTAGGAACTGCAAACAAGGGTTTAGTTCGTGCACCCAATCTATGACACGCAAAGTTTAGTTTACTCACGAGAAGGGGGGAATCGATCATATTGTTCACCAGCTTATATAACAACACTTGATCTCTGAGATCACGGCGCTTCTCCAGAGATATATCTTTTAAAGTCTTAATTAATGGTTCTGCGTTAGAATGTCTCTGTTTTAAGTGACGAAGGAACTTGTGATATAAACATTCAATTCTTCTGGTGTAAACTTTATATTGAGGATTCCAACATGCGGAACAATACTCCAAAATTGACCGAACCAGAGCATTAAACAATGTAATGAGAGTTTCAGCCCGTTTAAAATCTTTTGATATACGCAATACAAAGCCTAACATTTTGTATGCCTTTTGAGCTATAAGGTTTATATGAGAAGTAAACAACAACTTGTCATCCAAGTAAACACCAAGGTCCCGTATAACACTTTGTCTAGTGACTAAATTATTTTCTAGTTTGTAATTAAATATGATAGGGTCCTTTTTTCTAGTAAATGTGATTAGGTTACATTTATTGATATTCAAATATAGGTGATTATCGTCACAGTAGGATATTAACCTACACAAATCCTCTTGAAGTAAATTACAATCGTTTATCGTTTTAATTGACCTAAATATTTTCATATCATCGGCAAAAAGGAGGATTTTGGAATGATGAAAGCAAGTTATTATGTCATTAACAAATATATTAAATAGAAGTGGGCCAAGGTGTGAGCCCTGAGGCACCCCTGAGGAAACCGGAAGGAATGCTGAACAGTGACCCTTTATAGCAACTGCCTGACTTCGATTTCTAAGATATGAGCAAAACCATCGGAGCAAATCTCCATGCACACCGAATTGTTCCAGCTTGTGTATTAAAATATTATGACAAATTTTATCAAAAGCCTTTGAATAATCAGTGTACACAGCGTCCACCTGTAGCCTATTGTCCATAGAAGTGTAAAGATAATCCAGAAATTCGCAAAGGTTACTTTCCGTAGACTTACGAGCTACAAATCCATGTTGTTCCGGAATTATGAATGGTCGAACTATTTGTGAAAATGTGTCATAAATTATTCTCTCAAATAATTTTGGTATAGCACTCAATTTAGATATAGGACGGTAATTAGAAATATCATGCTTATTACCACTTTTGTACACAGGAGTAACGAACGACTTCTTCCAATCTAAAGGCATTATACCCAGTTTCATAGACCTAGAAAATAAAATCGCCAAAGGTTCTGCCAATTTCTGATAGCACCTTTGTAAAAACACAGGCGGTATTGCGTCAGGACCAGCACTCTTATTGACATCAAGATGTTTTAGGTACCCGGAAACTTGCTTTATGGTAAATGTGACTGAATTAATGTTCACTAATTGCGAAGAAGCATAAGTCCGAGCATTATTATTTAGGGTCATAGGTTGGAATGCTGAACAAAAAAAAGAACCAAACATATCACACATTTGCACAGGATCAGAAGTGGTGAAGTCACCCAGAAACATAATATCTGGAAGATCATTGCTTTTACGTTTAGACTTTACATAAGACCAAAAATGTTTACTGTTAATACCAATTCTGTATTCAATGTTACTAATATATCTATTATAGCAATAATCTTCCATCATTTTCTGCCTGTCTCTCAAACTAGCAAATGATCTGTAATCCTTAACCTGTTCATATACCTTCCATTTACAATGGTATTTTAGCTTCTCTTTAATAATTTTTATCAATGCACGATTATACCAAAGCGGGTACTTAATATTAAGCTTAGTGTTCTTAGTAGGAACATGCATATCGATAATGCCATGTAAAATCTTATAAAAATTTGCTACAGACACATCAATACTGTCACCATTTAATTGAGACTCCCAATCCACTCGAGAAAGACATTCATTAATTGCTTCATAATCGGCTTCCCTATATAATTTAATCGAATGTGACTGACCTCCAAATGACTTCGCTCGTAATGTTTCAACAATGAATTCAAAAGCTGGGTGGTGCATGTCCTCCTTAACGACCGGATTAGAAACTAGGCCCACTTTACATGTTATATTTGTAATTAAAAGATCTAAAATACGACTATTAACATTTTTAAACTTGTTATATTGTCTAAAGTTATTAAAAGAAAGAAAATTAGCCAGCTCATTAACAATATCAGATGAAAAATCTCCAGTCAAGGTTAAATCCCCCTGACAGGCAGTTGTCCACTCAGCGTTAGGTATATTAAAGTCACCCAGTACAAGAAAGTAATCATCAGGGTACGAAAGAACTTCATCTGAGATGTACTCGTAAAAATTTGACAAAATATCTTTATGACCAGGACATTGAGGAAAATAGCAGCAATATATATTACACCTTGAATATAGCTCAAAAGAAATAGAGACACGAATAATATCGGCTATTGAGTCTGTTGACGGGATGCATTCAACACTGGTGACTTTCAATTCCCGTTTAATGGCAATCAAAACACCTCCACCTATTGTATCTCCCCTAATTGTATAGTTACGATCGCTTCTATAAACATAATACCGCTCCTCAAACAACTCCAAATCAAATATACCCGAATGTAACCAGGTCTCTGAAAAACATAAAATATCATAATCATAACAAAGAACCTGCCTAAAAACTATGTTTGTCTTAGTTCGTAAACCTCGTACATTCTGATAATAGACTTTTAATTCAGAACCAAATTGTGAAAAATCAATTTAAAGTCATAATAATAATACATACCTAGCATTGTTGTAAAGAACATAAATTCAAAATGAGTTGAAATTAAAATAATGATTAAATTCATTCCCCCAGGAAAACTATAATAAATTATCAAGGTCAGGTGCACTATAAAACCCTTCGAAATCATATTTAAAACATGAAAGATAAAACATATTAACAAAAATAACAAATAACAAATTAATATACAAATAACAATAAAATTATAAATAAATATAGCATAAACAATAATAGCTCCTATTTTATTTTGAATAAATCTGAATTGTTATTTATATGTAAAACAGGACTAGACTCAGACTTTCTTATCATTATACAACAATTCTTAACCCAAACGAATTTATAGTTAAATTCCTTAGCTTTATTCTTAGTAAGATGTAACAAAGTTTTATTAACAGAAGTCAAGTGGTCGTTGAAAAATATCGACGATTGGACTCCAGAGATACCAAGGTCACTAGCTTTTAAGGTTCTCTGTTGCTTCGCCTTACTTAAAAAATCGTCTTTAACATATCTTGACAAGAAACGGATAATAATAGGTTTAGGTTTTTTAGAATCTTTATTATTCGGTGCGACGCGAGTTACAAAGTCAAGCTCCGACTTGTTAAAAGAAAAATTTATATGGTTGGAAATGTTCTCAATAATATTAAAAAGATTTTCATTTTTCTTCTCAGGAATTCCACAAATTTCAATATTAGACCGACGCGCCCACTGATCTCTAATATTATTTTCGTGGTCTAACTTGGAAAGTGAAGTCTTTAAAACGCACAAGTCGCTGCTTAAATTATTAACTGACACAAGACTATTATCATATAAATCAAATCGTTCTTTTATCTCATCATACTTTTTATTAATAAAGTCGATAGACGTTTTAATTTCTTGTACCTCACTCTTTATAATATTAAGCTCGGAGTTTATAAAAGTTTTAAAACTAGACTCTAAATCTTTTTTCAAATTGAACATCTCTTGTCTTATAAAGTCACGTAAGTCTGAAGATGTGTCCGCGGATTTATCACTAGCTGATGACCCTGATGAAGTAGCTGAGGAATTCTTCTTCAAGTTCTTATTACGCACCGTCACATTAAAACTGTCGTTATCACATTGCCTGCGCGCCGGCATGCGGACAGGTGTATCATCCTTTTTCATACTCTTCGGCTGCACCGATATACACTCCGGGCAAGTCCAATCTGATCCACTACGTAACGTTGGGTCAGTCCTCGGCGATGCTGCCACACATTGCGGGTGGTAATAGCCATTACAACTAATGCAAATTATAGGTACATCAGTACTAGCTACAGCCACACGACAGCATTCATATAATAAAGCCATTTGACACGACGTTATATTTTTAATTTAATACAAACGGCAAAATTGCAACGCAGCGAAAAGAATGCACCGAGAGTTCAAAGTCCGTACAGAGATCGTTGACCCTACGATGACACGGCAGTTGCACTAATAGACTAAACGACAATTTATATATAAAATATTAAGTATAAACAATGATATTCAAACACCAACAGTAGTTCAAATAATAAAACTTGACTAGCAATGATGCACACAAAGTCCACTTAGATATTTAAACACAACTAAACATTAAAATTCACTTTAATCGGTAAAAATATGGATAATACTGAGAGGGAACAAATTACGTGTTGCTCGTATAGACGTTGAACATGTTAATTTGTATAAATTGTGAGATATGGTAAAATGTCCAATTACTACTGTCATAGGTTCAAATCCCATGTGAGCATGTTTATTATACTTCCAATAAAGATGTTTCTTTGATTGTTTCTTTAAGCTTAACATTATCTCACGTATATTATTTTAAACAGAGAGATGTTAGTGTTAAGCCACTCTGTTCTTCACTTTCCGCTCGGATTCAATTTGTCTTCGCGAAACTCAATCCTTTGTCTCGCCAGGATAGGGGAATAATAATTATTATGATTCCCGAGTGAGGCTAGAACTCGCAACATTGCGTAAATTTAGACCTTATTTTACTGTGCCGCTATGGTTATATAGAAAAATAGTAAAGAATGGAGAACGCTGTAACATGTAGTTTATATAGGTGGAAGTGTCAGCACCACTTTATTTAACCACTGCTTTTACTACTCTATAAAAGTCTAAAACAATTAAATTTTATTTTTCAAAATTGAAAAAGATTTATTTTCAAACAAAATAAATAACAAAATAGTCGTTTTAATTTTTTTTGAGAAACCGCCGCATACATCTCACTTCCAAATCGAGTCGTAGGTACTGGCGTCAAAGTTCAAAGTTGTTTAACCTTTAGTAGTATTTTTGTAGTAGTATGCGTTTACGTTATTCGCATCTTTGCGTAAATGCGTAACACACGAAATACAGGTATCCATAAACATCGTGAAATGAAATAAAATCCTACGTCTGTTAATTTTTGATCTATGAGGTATCTTGAATAATTTCTTTAGGTATGTGTTTAAAATATTGTACCCTACTGTTCACGTAAAAGGAGCGCTGACACTTCCATCCTCTATAAGAACGATGAAGTGAAGATTTACAAAACACAAAAATGTGACTTGAAAAATATATTATACAGCAGTTTAAGGAAAATCACAAAGATTAATTATCAGCAACATTTTGCCTTTGAGTGCCATCTCCGTTGTAAAGGATTATTATACTTATATTGTATTCAGTGCAGCGAAAGGTTTTAAATATATAATACATGTAAATAGCTACCAAACTTTTGTGAATTTTCAGAGTTTCCATACAAGATTTATTTAATGCATCAAGTGGCGGCTTCAGCCCTTAAAATCACAGCACATCCATCTTATCTCGGCTAAATACGAGTCAGAGTACAAGCTCACTTATGATCAATTTACACTATATATATGTAGAGGTCGGTCGGTCGTGGCGCAGAGGCACAAAGTGTGACTGTAAAATCGATTAGTTGTGGGTTCGATCACCACTCGAGGGAGTGAAATATTTATTTACATTTATATTTTTATTTCTTCGCTCTGGTGTCGAGGCAAAGCACGGCGTTGAGTTGCGCTACTCATCACGCAATGCCTCCAGAATTCGGAGGAAAATGGGGAACGGTGTGTCTTAACACTAGGTTCCCTCTGCCTACCCTGCTGTGTGCGGGATACAGCTTGAAGCTGATTTATTTTACATCTATCTTAACTCGGCTAAATGCGAGTCAGAGTACAAGCTCACTTATGATCAATTTACACCATATAAGCTGGACTATCAAGTTCCACGATTGCAGTATCACTTGCTATAGGTTCGTTTGTCTATCAAACTAAATATCTTTTGATGATACGAAAATCAAATGATGAGTAACGTCGTAACTCAATTGTACTCGAAAATATACTTTTGCATGTTTTATATAAACAATGCCACGAGATCGTTGCAAAGAGGTAAAATTTTCACAATGCAAATAAAACAACTTTTTTTTGTTATAAGTTATAATCTTCCCCTCTAATATCAATACTATACATTGGCCATTAGTTTTAAAAATCGGATAAGGACGAATCGGGTTCGCCCATCGAGGGTTCCGTGAAAAATTGGAGGTCTTGAGCTTTTTCTGAAATTCAGGTTTGGCTTAGTCAGAGCCCTTTCATTTGATACCGCACTTGAACTAGCGGCTTTAATACCAGAAGGAGGCAACCCCTTTTTAAGGATGTTATTTTTTAGGTTTTAACTACAAATGTATAGGTTTCTCGAACTAGTACTATTTGTAGATACTAGCTACCAAATATCATAATTCTAGTTCAACCGTAACCGTAATCAATTTTGATTCCCTTGATAGTGTCGAAATAAGCGTTTAGTTTAGTTTTTTTGAATTTCAACTCGATATCTCCAAGCGTTCTTGAGATAAAGGGTCTTGACAGACACACAGACAGCAAACGGATGGACAACAAAGTGATTTTATAAGGGTTCCTTTTTCCTTAAAAAGGTACGGAATCCTAAAAGTAAAGGTATTTACCATCCCCTACACATCATTTATAACCACCCCCGGAATTTAAAACTGGCGTGAAGTAGTGGCTTTATGCCACTGCGTTTCGCATCAGGTAAGACCGGGCTCCGGCGCCCAACCCACCTTACAGGCAGACAACGCAGATGTAGCTCCTCTGGTGTTGCACGGGGTCGTGGGCGGCGGTAGTCACTTACCATCAGGTGACCCGAACGCTCGTTTGCCTTGTCTTTTCCATGAAAAAAAAAATATTTACGAGTTAAATTAGTATTAATGTAATAGAGTTTTTACTTCGAAATTTTCAAAATAAGCAAAAAAAAACATTAATAGTACTATTAATGTTTTTTTTTGCTTATTTTGAAAATTTCGAAGTAAAAACTCGTCACGCTTCTATAGAAACAAATAAATTTCGCAGGTACAGCCATATAGCGAATATATCACAAAACCTATTTGTTAGACGTCCGCTCGGTCAAAAAATCTTAGCCGTATATAGCGTATCGCCTCAATAAATTCCGTTGCATATTCCAGGCAGCTATAACTTTGTAAGTTGAAATCAAAAAAACGTTATGCCTGTTACAAACTATTCATACCTATAGAAATCTTTAAACAACAGATGGAGTATATAGAAAGTTTATTACAATTGAATGATTTTTTGAGCTGCAATGAAAAGAAAATTGTTTTTTCTATATACGTACATTTTATATACATAAAAGATTGAGTTTACTGAGTGACCGGCGTTAGTTAGCGAGTGTAGAGGAGCTTTTCTTGAAGAATAGACAAGACACAGTTTGTTACTGTTATTACTATGAAAAATTTAAAACCATTTTGCTCAGAAAATAGACAGGTATTGATAATTATGATTTTTGATTATACTCAATAATATAATACACATATAAATGAACAAATTTGTTCCAAGTGTGGTTGGTTCAATAGTGAGGATAGGGGCACAAATTGTGGCTGCCAACGCGACTGATTGTGGATTCGATCCTATCTCGAGGAAATGAAATATTTATTTAAATTAATATTTCCATTTCTTCGCCCTGTTGTTGTGGAAAACTGCGGCGTTGAGTTCCGCCACTCAACAAACAATGCTTCCAGAATTTAGATTTTAGAAAATGGGGAACGGAGTGTCTTAACACTAACCTTTGACTACCCTGCTGTATGCGGGATACAGAGTGAAGCTAATTTTAATAATAGGAAGTATTATTTTTCTTAATAGAAAACAATCTGATTGTACACGTGACGGCTGTGTGTCCGATTCTCACTCGACAAAGGACAATAAAGTATTTCTATTTATTCGGTCTGGTAAAAAGACAATAGAATCGCAGTGTTGAGTCCCGAAATTTCTGGATAATTGTAAAGTGGAGAACGGAATGTCTTAACACTATGTACACCATTACAAACTTGGAAGACTTTTAACTTGACGCAACGTTACGTAAAAAAATATAGTATTTATTGAAGTGAAATTAGTAGATACCTTTTTTCATTTTTTCTAAAGCAAATTGAAACTAAACTAACCTATTTTTAACTTTTTATTCATCTTGCTTACCTGAATTAGAATTTCAATCCACTTACGCAAAAAGGCAAAAAAAAAGCAATCAAAATTGCGTCACAGCTATCTTAACTCAATTATTTATGAAAATGTTGTTATCTGTGAACTGCCAGTTCTGACAGAGATAAATGTACTGGGCGTAATCGCTGAAGGGCTGAATACAGCCTCCTGCCTTTAATGAACATATTTTTGATCTAACATGTGTGTATAAAAATTAATCACATTAGTGGATTCAGATTTAGGATATTGTATATTTATTATGAGGCCGTCATGGTGCAGGGGTAGAAAAGTGCGACTGAAAACGCTTAGAACAAGAAAACCGATTGTGGGTTAGGTTCCCACTTAAAATATAATATTCTCTAACTTTTTCGCACTAATAACGAGGCATAGAGCGGCGTTAAGTTCCACTATAGTTTATTTCAATTATTATTCAAGGTCATCGTGGTGCAGCGGCATACCATCTGACTGCAAGCTGGGGAAACGATTTATTCTTATTTTCTCACTACTGTAACAGGATAAAGTGCGATGTTGAACTCTAAATGTCTCGGTAATAGAGCGGCAAGGAGGCAATTGACTACTAAAGTTAACGCCACTATTTTGCATTGTGAACGCTATAGTTTATGGATTCTTATTCCACCAAGATCTGGCACAAAGTGAATAATTTGTAGTAAAGAGAAGTTAAAATAAAAGAAATTTTGTAAACATACATATACGAATACATACACATACGACACAGGAAAAATTGGAGAAATTGGATCAATTTTTTTTTTCTTGCAAGTTTAGCCAGAAAACCTAGTCTTAACACGCTCATTCTAATTTCCACCTTAATTTATCCATGATAGAGGATTGAGTGGCGGAACAAAACGCCACGCTCTGTAACTGATATCCCAAACACCTTTGAAAATATTATTCAATAAATAATGCCTTGACTCGTGATGTGTCTAGTGGTTAGAACCGTTTATAGTTGTGATCGTGAAGAACCCAAAAACTTTTAGAGATTCAGAGGTAACAGTGTTAAGAATTTTATATTATGCCATTAGAAGGTATCGCTTTAATAAGATATTTGCCATCAGAAGTAGTTCTTGTGTCAGTTATTTAGATAACTGGAAACTCGACAATATGACATTGTCATAACTCGAAGCTCGTCCGAAGATAAGCCAAGAGCGCGTCCTATCTTTCTCTCCACTATAACTGCGAACTAGTTATAATAAAAGGAACAAAGAGTACGGGCACCGCCTCGCCCATACACCGTGAATTCCGACCAGACCGCGGCTTTACAGTCATCGTTGAACCCTCCGAGACGTTTTAGATTTCGTTAATGACGTTTTAATTTTAGTATGATTTAGAGGTGTTTAGTGACGCAAAAAATGTATCACTTTATGATAAGATTCTGTAAATGGTTGGTACAAAAACTTTCTAAAATATTTAAAATTTTAATTTGTTTTACGCTATATCCAACACGTCACACAGTAGATGGAGAGTATCCCAGTGTTATGACACTCCATTCTTCACTTTCTGTCTCAATTTTCGAGGTATAATGTATTGAGGAAAAGAAAACAATTCATATCATTCAATTACACTTAGTAGAAGTCGAACTCACGATGCGCTTCGATAGCCCTAATAGGAAGTTGCTCAAAAATACTGAATCATAGATAGGTATTATCAAATAAATAACTAAATAAAATTTACTTGTATTAATTCTAAAACAACTAACTCAAAATGAAATCAAAATTTACTTTAAAAATCCAGCAAAAATCTCTTTATAATTTAAAGAGATTGTAATTGAAAAAGTACGTCGCGTCGTTAACAAAATCATTTTCTTTAACGAGGTGCCGCACTAATCGCCGTCAGCTTTCTTTGCTTAATTTGACTTTTATCATAGTTTAAAGTCAGAAACTAGGAATAGAGGAACGAGCCCTTTCATTATATTAATTTTTACGATATTTTTAATTAACAGTTTAAGATATTAAAATGAAAAATGACAATGGCAAATTAATCTAATATATAAGTTACTTAATGTTTTTGCTTTGTACGTACAAATTTTGTAAAATGAACCGTATATATATTATGTCTGTAATTGTAATATGTATTGTATTTTAACATATGTATGTATATTTGTACACATGTACAGAAAAAAATATAAAAAAATATATATTTCTATTTTATTTTAGAGAGAATGAGTTTTTTTTACTGTATAACTACAGTAAAACATTTGTCCGCTATTTCATCTGGTGGTAAGTGACGATGCGAATGATGGTGGAGCATGCTTACCTAGATCATGCCTACTCTTGCCTTGAAAAGGGCCAAGTTATACTTGTCGGGGAACAGTTCAGCAGGCAGGAGGTGTCTCTCCTTAGCAGTTCGCATTAAGAAAGTGGAACCGAAGCGATGCGTGCGAAAAGGTGGTATATCGACGACATATGGGTGAAATCTCTGCCTACCTCTAGTGCCCCGTAGATGGAAAGGAGAAGAGGGTACTAAGTCATGCAGCGCTGCTGCACACTCTCCGAAATATATCCTATAAAATATCGATGGACAGGCTACTTTTCGACGATGTTCAAGGCTTTGCAGCTTTGCCTCAACAATCGCTGTCTGGCCAATGATCTTCTTGGCGCGATTTTCACATGAGTATGTGGACTATGGCAGCGTGGCGATGTTAGTGAGACGAGATCTTATATTCAACTCATTTATTATATATTTAATTTGGTTATTTATACGCTACACAACAATAGATGAAAATAATTGCACAATTGTATTTGTAGCGAATAAATGTAGGAAGCTGATTTAGTGTGTTTACAAATGTTGTTTATGAACAATATTAATGAATGTGTAATACTCAATACAAGTGCATTGGCCCGCAAACTACAATCTGTCAACTTTTATATAAATTGTACTTCTCGTGGACCTCCAATCATGAAAGTGCTTGAAATAACGTTAAAACTATGGTATCGTACTCTAGGTATCGATACTTGATAAAGTATCGATAAATATTTACCTTTATATTTAGATACTTTTATCGTTAAGCACAAGTATAGTTAAATCTATGGTATCGCTAGGTATCGTTAAAATGGTATCGTTAAGATAGTTTCGCTACCGTCGCTCTCGTCCAATCACAAAAATATGTAAGTAAGACTGCGTCGACGCTAGGTGTGTGTGTGTGTGTGTGTGTGTGTGTGTGTGTGTGTGTGTGTATGTGTGTGTGCGTACTATTATTACCGCGATCTCTTTGCTATTTCGAGTTATTGTTCTTGTTGAATATACATCCATACATATGAAAATAATTAAGCGCCTGTGATTTCAAAATCATTTTATATTATACAGTTACTTACATACTACTAAAATAATTCATCATCAATTTTTTCCCAAAATAAAAAAAAAATATATATAAATAAATATTCCTATAATTTAAGCGGGAGCTGTTAGTAATAATAATAATATTTATAAACTATAACAGTATTTACTTTATAATGGTTATTCATGTTATGGAAAGGTATAGAAATAAACTGCCTTGCTAGTGAAGTGGTTGAAGCGATTCCTGAGCAAGGGATCTTGCGTTCGATTCCCGAATCGGGCAAAGTATTATTAATTATTGTCAGTTTTCGAAAAATCTCAATAGTATCAATAAAAAAGCGTGATGTTATGAATAGTATAGTGTCAGAATAAGTAAATCAACGACAATTTTAAATACAAAAAATATTATTTTGGACTTTAATGAGATGAGGATATTATTGAGGCCAGAAGCGCAAAAGTCGTGGCGCAGAAGCACAAGCGTGTTATTGTAAATGCGAGACAGGTTGTGGGTTCGATTCCCATTCGGGGAAATAGAAGATTATTTTTTTAACATTTTTAATATTTTTTCGTCGATATGACTATCATTTATGCTATTAAAAAATAACAATGAACATTCTTACAGCCAATAAATTATTTTCTCAAATTAAAAAAATTGAGAAAATAATTTATTGGCTGTAAGAATGTTCATTGTTATTTAAAAGATATTCTTATTTACATTCTAAACTTAAGAATCAAGAAACTGCTTAAAATATGCTTTCTTCGCATGCGTTGTAATGACTACATAAAAAATATTATAAAAAAATATTTGAAGCCGCAGCGGCATGAAGTGTGACTGTAAAACCGACTGGTTGTGGGTTCATCCTCCTTGAGGAGATGAAATATTTACTTAAATTTATATTTCCATTTCTTCACTCGTATCGACGATACGCGCGGCGTTGAGTTCTACCACTCAACACGCAATGCCTCCAGAATTCGGCAGAAAGTGGGGAACGGAATATCTTAACACTAGGTTCCCTCTGCCTACCCTGCTGTGTGCGGGATACAGCGTGAAGCTGATTTTGATTTCATTTTGATAAAAATAAAAGTTAAGGATATGTGATTGTAATTATTATGTTACTAGCGACCAGCTCACGGCTTCGCCCGCTTAAATTTGTTAATTTTTAAGTTTTTTTTAGATTTTTTAAGATTTCTAAAATGAAAATTATTAAAACCATATGCGGTATTTTCAATTTTAATAAAAAAATAGTATTGGAGGCATTTAACAAAGTAATAGAACCAGAAACAATAAAATATTTAAAAATTTTGTGTTTGTTGGTTTTTCTGTTTGTCGACGTTTATCTCAGAAACGGCTTAACCGATTTAAGAAGCGAAGACGCGAGCGCGGTGCGGGGGCGGTAAAATCGATTTAATTGTTTTTATTTAGTGGTGTAATGATTAAATAACTGACCTTTATAACTATTTATTTATATTCTCATAGAGAAATTATAGCTTTAATGGGCACTTTTTTTTAAATAATTTTATCAAAATATATTTATTTCTTTTAAGATAAAAATTAAAATAACATGCCCATAATTACATATAATATATTTATATTTATATAAATAAGAATAATTTGTTTAATAGCTCCCAATAGTTATTACATGCATGCGTATGCAAGGAAAAAACATTTTAGGAAGTTGTTTAATTCTATCAGAATTATACAAACTACCAACATTTTTTTAGTTTATAAATTATTTTCTCAAATAAAAAAATGCCTTTGTTTTCCACCTGAAAAACACTAAATGGACGAAAAAATATTAAATTTATATATAAATATATAGATACCACATTAGTATCGGTACTGTACTGGTAATAATAATTAAAAAATAGATATACTACGGGATACCTTTGTATGCAAAGTTTAAAGCTATTCATTATGACACAATATAAAACAGTATATCTATAGAGGAATTACACACTCTTTGTATTTTTTCAGCTTCACGCTGTATCCTGCACACAGCAGGGTAGGCAGACGTAACAGACGACACTCCGTTCCCCACTTTGGCGATACTCAACGCCGGGCTTTTGTCTTGGTGCCAGAGCGAAGAAATGAAAATATTAAGAAATAATAATTCATTCCCTCGAGTGGGGATCGAACCCACAACCGCCGCGTTTCAGTTACACCCCTGTGCCTCTGGACCTCAACGGCATCGATTCTTTTTATTCTTTCAGAATAATATGTATATTTTTTAGATGTCCCTCTGAACTATGATAATACGAACTTTAAAAATTAGTTATTGTGGTATTTTTTAAGATTTTATAGTTTTTTGTCTTCTATAAAATTGTAGTACATTAAATTAAATTAAAAATTAAATTAGCTTCACGCTGTATCCCGCACACAGCAGGGTAGGCAGAGGGAACCTAGTGTTAAGACACTCCGTTCCCCACTTTCTGCCGAATTCTGGAGGCATTGCGTGTTGAGTGGCAGAACTCAACGCCGCGCCTAACCTCGATACCAGAGCGAAGAAATGGAAATATAAATTTAAGTAAATATTTCATCTTCTCGAGTGGGGATCGAACCCACAACCAGTCGGTTTTGCAGTCACACCTCGTGCCGCTGCGCCACGACCGGCCTCAATCGCACATCGCTTTAATATATATTTATATATTTTTATAACACGTTAATTATAAAATAATTTTTCAAATCTCGTCCCGCAGTTTCGGGGCCTATTCAATTCTAATAAAGAAACAAAAAAAAAAAATTATTGATTGTCTTCATAATTTTAGTAATATCGATGCACCGCCCCCCACCCCCGCAGAGTCACACTGCTACGGTGCGCGAGGTCACACACTTCACATTTTGTATTCTTACATGATTTTCTTTAGATTGATATTTTTAAATTCATTGTATCTTTTGAATGGAATGTCCGATTTTAATCATTTAAAAAGTATTTTACATGTATTGAAATTATCTTTAATATAATATCATTTAATGGTATAAGGATTAATGCAGATGTATGAATATATGGTTTGATTATTGTCGGCACTTTTGGCAACTTGTAAAATATAAAAAAGTAGTTATATTGGCATAACTACAGTAGTTGGACATATCGTATCACGGACTTTTTTATAGATATTGAGGTGTTCTATAACACTGTAGAACATTGTTTTGTTCTATCATCAATAGTTTTCGCAGCGCACGCGATGATAGAATTTTTAAGATCAATTTCTCCACACTTTGGGTCACATTATTGCATTTTTATTAAGAATGTCTATTTTTTTTGAAAATTTAATATAGCCTATATTAGTATAGATGATAAATACATTTTGTAGTAGTAAATTTATTAATTAATTAAATCAAATGGACGCGGGGGAATGAATTATTATTTATTAAAAAAAATATTTCTTTGGTCTGGTAACCAGGCAAAGCGCAGCCTTGACTTCCGCCACTCAACACGTAATGCCTCGAAAATTTAGCTTTAAGTGAGGAACGGAGTGTCTTAACACTAGGTTTCCTCAGCCTACCCAGCTATGTGCGGGATATATTTATTATTTATGAACTCATCGAAATAAATCTTAAAGAAAAGTCGCAAACTACATATTAAACAGACAAATGTCGGTTTGTCAGTGCGTTTGTCAGTCACGTTAATTTCAGAAACTTAACTGATAAATAGACAAAAGACGGCAACTTTAAGGTTTTTATAATTTTCGTATTAGAAATCTTAAGTGCACTGCAAACATACATTATATACGTATAAAAAAATTACGTAATTCAGTGTATTAAATAGATAATTCAATAGTTTAAGCGGGCGAAGCCGCAAGTTTGATAGTAGTTTTTTTAAAAGTGTTGCATAAAAATATTGTTAATTAATAAAAGAAACAACATGCTTAGACAAGATACACTAATGCACAAACGTGACCAGACGTCTCGTTTTGAATGAGACTGTCTCGTTTTTCCCTTGTGTGTCTCGGTAGATATGTTACTATTTAGGGTCATCGTAATATAATATAAAAATACAAAAGTCCCGTTTTTACGGAATGGCATTTAAATTTATTTCGATGATCGAAACATGTTTTTCCGCGGTTATCACGATAGTACACTATTTTGGAAAAACGGAAGTATAACATTATTAAAGTGTCAATTATATTATAAAGAAAGCACGTCACAGATGTCGAAAACCATTGAAACTATCCTAAAATAACAAAAACTATCGTAAAAAACGAAAACACTATAAAATTATTAAAAAAAAACGAAAGTCACTCATAGAAAAGGAAATCCATTCTAAGAAAACCACACCTGTAAAAAACGGAAAGCAACCCTCCAATGTCCCGTTTTGAACCGACCAAAATATGGTCACATTATGTATGCGTCAATTAGTTGAATAGGTTAAAAAATATGCAAGCGTATTCTAATGCTTCACAACAAGCGACGTGGCAACAGCGCGCGACAGTGCGAAGAGAGCCGCTGCCCGCCCGCCGACCGACGAGGCGAAAACGGCAACGTCGCATAAAGTAACTAAATAATAGGATGATTTTTACCGCTACTTTTATCGCTACTTTCGAAGTAACACTAAATTTTACGTTAAAGATTTAACGCAATATTAACCTTATTTTTACGGTATTTTTCCGTTAAGTTAGCAAGTATCGCTACCAAATAGTAACGATACTTAAGTATCTCTATGGCATTACCGGTAATTAACGTTCATTTTAAATGTGAATTGGTAACGTTAACAAGCCCTGTTTCAGAGTCCTCGGTGGGCGAAGCTGACTCACATTTACCGTTTTTTTTTTTACTTTTGAGGAACTAAACAATAAAATACAAGTTAAAGATCAAGATAAAGAAAATATCCTTCCTGATCCTTATTTAGCATTTTGTAAAATGACTCGTCTCAAAATTCTAACCTTTGAATTATTCGAATAGTTACTAATTTGTCGTCACCGTCGCAGCCATCTGTAATTAAAGTACTTTTAATTGAACTTAGAGTTCAAGAATAATTGTTACAGTGTTTCAAATATAATTTAGGCCGTCTTAGGACAGCTTCCAACTATTACTGTAAGCGCTTTGGTAGTGCGTTCCACCTCCGTTAATGAAAAGGATTATTTTTATTATTTTTTTTTATGGAAAAGGACAAGGGAAACGAGCGTTCGGGTCACCTGATAAGTGATTACCGCCGCCCACGGCCCCGTGCAACACCAGAGGAGCTACAGGTGCGTTGCCGGCCTTTAAGGTGGAGATAGACGCGCTTTTTGAAGGTACCCATGTCACATCGACCTGGAAACACTGCCGCGGGTAGGCCATTCCACAGTTCCGTGGTGCGTGGAAGGAAGTTCCTACGAAACCGCACAGTAGTGGATTGCCATGTATCCAGGTGGTGTGGATGATATTTCAAAAATTATTATTGATTATATTTAAATTATTTTCATTCCTCACTTTCACTAGATTTTTTTCTATTTCTTTACTATGTAGAAAAAAGCATAAAATTTCGCATATAAAGTATACAGTATATAAATATCATTAAAAGGATCGTTGTGGAAAGGTGTCGAAAGTTGGCCAGTGTGTGGACAACGGAGTGTCTTGACACTGTGTTGCTAACTTATAATGAACAATTAATTGATATAAAATTTATAAAAATGAATTTATCGTGCCGTCACATTCCAAAAGGTTCAAAGGACTCGAGGGGCTAGAAATAGTGCCTGGGTATCGCAATCCAAGTGTAGCTTAAGAGGCCGCCTTAAACTCACATCCACTGCCTTTAACTAACCAAATTCGAAATCATTCTCTAATAACACCATTTGAAGGACAACCCAGAACTAACGGATGACAATTCTAGACAGGCCGAGATCTTTTAGTAAACTATAAAGAGATATACTTTCTGAACTGGGATCCTAAAGTAATTAAATAGCCCTTTGCAAAGTCGTCTGCAACTTCATCATTCATTCATCAATCAATCATCAATCATTTTATGTTCTCAATTTCGATGTAATAAATGGATGAAGGTCTTTAATTCTTAATACATGTCAAGAACAAATGTATATAACAATTTATTTATTTTGTTACTTTTTTTGTCTGGCACATAGCAGCCCTGCAGAGGAAACCTAGTGTTAACATATTCTTTTCCCCATTTTCAGCCGAATTTATACTCGTGACCCACGATTAGCTTCCACGCTTCTATCGTGCACTAAAAAGTACAAATTATATAATACTAAGTTTGAATGGTATAGTAAAACTTCTGATGAGTTCCACCATTGAGGTAATTCCTCTATCATCAGAACAGGTCGATGATAGCTAGATCATCGATGATAATATAATTCAAATTCAAATTCAATTCTTTATTCAAATAAATTCTTATAAGCACTTTTGAATCGTCGAATGAACATATAAACAAAAAAAAAGCTACCACCGGTTCGGAAGGCAGTTCTGCTGGGAAGAGCCGCAAGAAACTCAACAGTTGTTGTTTTCAAAGTCAATGGTATTATTTTATATGTAATAAAATAAATATCTGGCAACTATCCTGCATCACATTCAATAGACATTAATTCCATACATGTTTATCTTCTAAATATTCTTGAACAGTGTAATAAGCTTTACTTGTTAGTATTTTTTTAAAGCTACTTTAAATTGTGGTAGTGGCAAACTTAGAATACACTGCGGAAGTTTATTATATACACGTATATTCAGACCCATAAAATATTTTAAACTTTTTGGAGGCGAAAACTTTGCGTAACAAGTTTATCTTTTTTCTCGTTTCAATAATATGGTATGGTACAATATTATTCTTTCCTAAGTGTATGTATAAATAAACGCGAGGCGTGTAGGAATTTCGATTTAGCTCAATAAAAAAGTATAGTTTTATTGGTAAAGCTAGGACTATATCCAAAGTATTTTTTTTATACGTTTCCTAAAAATGTTTAACATCGACATACCTAACCCAAGATCGAACCTTGACCTTCCTTAGGAATAATTAACACATTTTGTAATATTAATTAAGTAATTTCGTTACCAAGTCCCATGGCCTGTTCAGCCACAGGATCAACTATCCACCTTACACCTTATTACAAGAAATAAGTTTAACAGTCCTTTTAAATATTTAAAAAGAACATTAATCCTGATACTTTCGGTGGGTTATTTGGCCAAATTTTAGTTAAAACCAATTAATTTTAAACTTTATGGCATAGAAAATAGAGTTCAATTCAAATAAAAAGATTTTCCCTTGTGGAAATATATGCAAAATTGTAATTAACATATATTTTACGCAATTTTAGACTTTAAACTGAAGGTTTTAAAAGTGTTTAGATGTGATAAGACAAGAGATACCGGACCTCATCCTAAGACTTTAAATTATTCAGAACAGCCAGTGTGTGAAGTTAATGCTATTATGCCTGCATTCTATATTTTATTAACTTTATTTTTCCGTATGCCAAATTAAATTTTAATATTTATTTGTGGTAAGGTTAATCTTTTTTGTTTAATTAAAGAAAACACGGCCTCATGCATTTTTTTTGTAAATTTATTACCATTTTAAAATTTATACAAAACAACAATATATATAAACTCCAGAAAACCAAAAGATTTGTAATGATGTTAGAAATGTTCTTAAATTATAAAACTTTAATTACCAGTAATAATTTTACTGGTAAAGGTACAGTAAAAAAAAAAAAAAAATAAAGATTTAACACTATTATTCACAGTAAATTTATAGTAAAGTTAATAGCTAGCAATATCTTATCACTTTACCGCCTACCACGCAAAGTGCGGATACGTAAAGATAACTAATAACGGACCTTTCATATTTCCTTCCAGCTTTCATATTTATTCAATTTTTAAAAAGAATGGTACAATAAATTATTATAAAATACATAAAATGATACCAAAAACAAAGTTTCCATGGATTACATTAAAAAAATATTATGCCAATCATACTTTTATAAGACCTATATAGATAGATAACTAATAATTTAGATTTTTTTGACTCTTCACCAAGGATTAAATTTGTGGTCTAAATTTGACTTGGCTATTTTTTACCATCAGGCACCAAGCCAAGTATCAACCTCATATTCCAGTACAAATTGAAAGTATTAGTGTACAAATATACTTGCAAATATAATAAAGGCAGTATGTTAAAAAATCAAGTAAAGTTCAGCTACTCAGCACCTATGTAATATGTAGATCTCCCATTCTTTTTTCGGTGAATATGGTAATGAATAGTTCTCCACTTCACCGTGAAGTAGAGAACGACTCATTACCTAACATTTAACTTGGCTCTCATTTTACATTTATGTTTTTAATGGGATATAAAACACTTCCTCAACTCTTCAAGTTAACTGACAGACGAAACTACTGCACCAAGAAAATTCAATTTGTCATTAAGCTTAGTGAATCCAAGAGATCACTACGAGAGGAGTTCCCGAAATTCCTATGGGAGAGGTAAAAAAATTCCTATTTTATGTCTTGAAATCCACGTAAACATTTACTATCTAAATATAATATTAATAAACGTTCGTAGAGTCGACGGTTGTTAAAAGTCAGTTAAAGCTCTATGTCAAAAGAAATATCCGAAAAATATCCTTTTATTCTCTCTGGCGGGCACCCTACAAATTCATTAGCCACAGTTGTCACTCCACGTGTTTTTGGTCTAACAAACTAAAAATTCAGAAAATATTTACTAAAATACGTCTGTAAAGAGAAAGCCTTTGTTGAAGATATTTTAGGTTTACTTACGTATATGAATGTAAGATTTTAAAACGCAAATTGAAGTATGTTCTGTTTCTTATATTCGCTGGTCTAAACATATTTACGAGTATATATTTTTATGAAAGATAGGCATAAACAGTTTGTTCTCGATATTCTTCCTCGATTTCTTCCCTTTGGTATCGAGGCAAAAACGCTGAGTTGAGTTCTGCCACTCAACACGCAATGCCTGCTGACTTCAGTATGTAAAAATGGAAAGTAGTGAGTAACGGGTCTTAACACTAGGCCTCTGACACTATCTACCCTGCTACATGCGGAGTACGGTGCTAAGATGAAAATAGATGCTCAAGTGTGCGACTGTAAACGCGACAGGTTATGGGTTCGATTCCCATTCGAGGAAATTGAATATTCAATATTTTGATTTTTTCGCTGGAGTATCGAGGCAAAACATAGAGTTGAGTTAGGCCACTCAATGAAGTAGAGAGCTTAGTGTCTTAACACTAAGCTTCCTCTGCCTACCCTGCTACGTGCGGCAAACAGCGTAAAGTTGAAAAAAAAATAGCAAAATTATAATAATCTTATAAAAAAATATTTAGTGAAACTGTATCTACTATTTATAAATTATTCATTTTTTTTCTTTGTCTCCTACAATGAGCTTGAGCATGTTTTTCGAAGCAAACGTAATTACGTTATGTCCCACCGCTTTCTAAAGCGGAGTGACGCAACCGAATCTAAACAGTTTTCTGTTTTGAAAAAGGAAAGCTCAAAAGCACAAAGGAACTAGAGCAATTTAAAATTGTATTTACCTATTGTGATACGCAAAAGAAATTGGAAAATTAAATCAATTGTTAGGAGCTTAGTTCATGTATTACTTGCCGAATATCAAATTTTCAAATGATTTCACTTTAACAAAAATGATGTTAAAAATTTGGTATTATTAATTTTGCTCAAACTTCGTCACAGGCGTTTATGGATGTAATATTTCAATGTTACTCAACAATATTAAATCTCTTGGGGATATTAATGTTTTTTGTTTTATAAGAAGGTAATATTAATTTGAAGATCGCAGCGTTCCCACTCGAAAGAATAAATTATTTACATTTCCTCGCTCTGGTAACAAGACAAAGAAAATGAGACGAAGAGTGGGAAACAGAGTGCCTCAACACTAGGTCACCTCTGTCTATTCTGATATGTGCGGGGTACAGCATGATCTATTGTTGGAAATAATATTTTACAGATAGAAAATAGTATTTTATAAATAAGATGATTCTTTTTCGTTAAAATATTAATGTAAGAGTAAAAAAAGCAAAAGGTTTTTTTTTGAGCAGATATTTTAAGAGGCTATTAAGACAGTTATTTGTCTCAGGGTGCCTCCTACAGGACCCTTCATATATCAAACACAGAAATTGCTTCAACAGTCAAGTAATGTACCACTGTGGCGGGCGATCGCATTCTAGACCATCGACAAATCCCGTGTCTCGTGGCCAGGCTTAGTCTCACTTAAGAGAAGCTTTATTGCCCAACCATCGAGCAACCTTGGTTGTATTATCCACCCACTCATTCGGTTATCCCGAGTGGCTGAACCAACACCCAAACTGACCTTAAGGAGAAATCTGTAAGACTTAAATTTTAAAGGACGTTTGTAAGGAACAGGGAATGGGGAAGTCATTGGGCAGTCGTAATTGCCACAACGGGTGCTGGAACCCACCGGAAATACACAGAGAGCTAGGTAACAACCAAGGCGTCGGTCAATGAAGAAGCCTCTAAGAGGACCGAAAGTTACTCTTGGGAAGTATTATTTATACAGTTGAACGCGAAAAACTTTGTTAGCGCGATTCAGATCGAAGATTTTATTTGTCTTTTTCTAAGCCTTAATACAATCGTAAAATGTTGTATTTTGTACAATAGATTAAACGCAATGTTTCATCTTAGTGAAATTTTATTAATATATTTTTAAATATTTTTTTCTATAAAATTTTAGACTTTTAAAGAAACTCTCAATGCAGTTTCTGATTGGTTGAATCTACTGCGCTTTAGGTGTCGTCATTGGGATTCCCCGAACGTATTACACCATGTACGAAACATGGTGTTAATGATCATGCAACTGTGGTTTTATACTTTAGTACTATACATATAAAGTCTTAATTTGCATAAACTGTTTATAATATAGCTTTGTGGTATATAAAATATTACTAAATGAATCATAATATTAAAAACATCAATGAAGTCAACTAGCATAGAGTCTTGATATGTAATAAAAAATGTATTCAATAAAGTTATTAAAAAATATGTGTTTATTATATTTTTTAATAACTTTATTGTCCACCTAGAGAAAACTTAACCTAACAAAACATTATTATACTTACATAAAATCCATACATCCACTCTATATAATGCAAACTTAAATCGTTTCAGTTGTTTTTCAGCTTTGACATTAGTTATTTTTGTTTTCAAAGCAATAACAAAACGTATTATGTTGATGCTAACTATTCCTAAGTTATAATTATTTTGACATATAATTTCATACATCTGGTCTATATAGACCTTAATATAAGATCTTCCGTATGAAAGTAAAATTGAGTTTTGACTCAATTGAAATCCCTATCTTATGTATTTTTTTAGGTTCACGCTGTATCCCACATATACCAGGGTAGGCAGGATAGGTATTGGAAAACGCAGTGTTAAAACTCTCCGTCTCTCAGGCAATGTCCAATTTTCGAGACATTGCATGTTGATTGGCGGAACTTAACGCCGCTCCTTTTCATAGTACAAGTGCGAGGAAAAGAAAAAATGAATTACCTCAAATGGGATTCAAACCCGCATTTTGTTAATATTATATAAGAGGTTGACTCTGATGTAATAAATATATAGCAATAGAGGACGTCATAGTGTTTGACTGTAAACATGACGGAATGCGATATTTTCATTTAATCGCTCTGATAAAACGAAAAAGCGAGCGACATTCGACGTTGAGTTCCGCCACCCAACACGCGATGTCAAAAATTGGAACGTGCGAGGGGAACAGAATTTCGTGAGAGACAACGAGAAGCTAAATATGTACATACAGATCTTATTCCTTAACTAGAATTTATCTCGACAGCGTTATTTTGTGTTTCGTTGGCGTAGTCGCGGTTGGGCATTCGAAAATGAATATACAAAAGTGAAGGAAGTGTATAAAAATATCTATATATATAAAAGGACTTGTGCTGACTGACTGAGGTAAGACGCACGCAGAGCCGTAACCGCTGATGGTAGAAACGTGAAATTTGGGCAGATGTTTATTTTCATATTCTGGACATCCACTAAGAAGGGAATTTGAAAAATTTTAACCCTATAGGGATGAAATAGGGGTTGAAAGTTTGTATGGAAACATTTTTTAATCTGAACCGATTTTTATAACATTTGAAATTGAGACTCTTAAAAATATTTCTTTGAACACGTGTTTCATGGTTTTTAAGAATTCACCCCCTAAGGGTTCAAATAAGAGGTTTAAAGTTTATATGGAAAAATCTTTAAATTGCCACCGATTTTTATAAAAAATTAAATTCAGACTGTTAAAAATATTTTATTGAACACGTGTTTCGTGGTTTTTTTAGAATTCACTCCTAATAAGCGGGCGAAGCCGCGCGCGCCCTCTAGTAATGTATAATTGTAATATTGTAATGATTAATTATCAGTCGGTACCATTTATCGAAGTTGCCTTCTGAGCGTTACACATTTATATAAATACTAGCGGCTCGCCCATGGCTTCGCCCGCTTAAAGTACATGATTACTGATTTAATAAGCACAATCGATTGACAACTATAATGACTTCTAATATGATTTTTTTACGACATTATCGTCAAAGAATTTTTGATTGTTTTAAATTAATAAAATACGACCATTGTTGATATTTGATATTTATAAAATATACATAATGCTAATTACGTATTACACGTATATATTTTTGTAACTTTATGTTCTTTTTACCTATATAATATATGTCTCATCATAATTCTAAAACTCTGTTAAATGTGCTGATGTCAGTGAATAATTTAATTTAGGTTGTAGGATTCATAATATTCTTTGTAAAATAACTGTATTAATTGCATATTAACTCCTGTACAGTTTTTAAATTAGTTACATATATTATATGAACGAACCAACCAAAAAATCTTTGTATTTACTTGATATTTCTTTCAAGATCGTTCTTTATCTCTGTGTTGAATTAAAATAAATTAAAATTAGCTTCACGCTGTATCCCGCACATAGCAGGGTAGGCAGAGGGAACCTAGTGTTAAGACACTCCGTTCCCCACTTTCTGCCGAATTCTACTACTTCTACTTTATTGTATAAAATATTATATAATAGTGCTTCAAAAATATATATTTTTATCAACAATCATATAAACCAGACGTTTCGAATGTCATTCTTTAGCCAGGGTCATACCAGCGCGATTGCTATATAATATTCGCAGGCAAAGTAATGCCTTGAGTTCATTCAAATGACGATAACTTTTTTTTTAATGAACCGATTTTGATGAACTAAACTTTAGTACTCAAGTTGAGTTAAAACAAAGCAATTGGTGAAATTTTCAAGTAAATCGGTTCAGTACTTTCATAGAAAAATGCGGACAGAAATATGTCGACAGACAGACAGACAGACAAGAAATTAAAAAAAAACTGTTTTTGCTTTCTATTATCCTTTTTAAGTGTCCCTCTATCCATTTCAGTCAAAATTACTAAATGTGCAGACAAAATATTTTTACTGTCTTATATATATAGAGATTATTTTATCTTATCGTGTTAATAAATAACAATACTACAATTAAAAATGTTTTTAAGTTTATTATGCGTAAGTATTTCATTTCATTGCGCCATCTAACCAACTATTTTGCAATAAAATACCACCGTTGTCTTTATGAACTTAATATAAAGTTCATTAGTGTTAAAGTGCCTTACAACAATTTTAAATAAAATGGTGCTGCTTGCGGATTATGCTGCGCGCGCGCATATATACTTATTTTTGTCGTGGACTGTATACAGTACAACAGTTTTGCCTTTTTACAACTTATTTTACTATCTTATAAATTAAAAGCTACTTCAAACAAAATTATACTGAAATAATATATATACCAACATTTGGTCTATATCACTTTCTCATAGGGTTAGGTGAGGACTTGGTGATGTTATTTACTGTTACTACATTATTTATTCAATTTTCTTAGATATGGCAATCATTGGCCTTATTTTGATGAATGTTTCAGGAATACAAACATACCAATGAACTAATCTAATATTAAGATAATTCTAAAATCTAATATTAAGATAATCGGTCACCTTTTTTCAAATTAAATTTGTAATGGAAATAAAAATCTACAAAAAAATATTCTTAAATTGAATAAAACTAATTCTTTTAATTCAATTCTACAAGATTTATATATTTTCTAAATGCTGCTCTTAAAATAATTGTCTAGACTTGCATTTAGAGTAAATTAAATATAATAGTTTTCACTATAAAATCGAGTCAGATGACAAATTATATTAGACTAGCGACCCGCTCGCGGCTTCGCCCGCTTAAACCACAAAATTATTTAATTAACACACTGAATTATGTTCGTGTTTTGATATAATGTATGTTTGCAACGCAATGAAGATTTTTAATGAGAAATTTATTAAAACTTTTGGTCGCATTTTCGTACCTCCCATAAGAATCTTCAATTGAATTTTTGAAATGGAAACAGTGGAAAAAACAGTGGAATAAAAAATATGGGTTTGTCTATTAAAAATGTTCAAAAATAAAATTCTTATTGACTGGTAATAATGTTACTACGTAATGACCAAAGAAAAGTGAAAGCTTACTACTTATAAACATATTAATTAGTAATTCAGTATAATGGAACAAAATCGGCTTTTCTCTCAGACAAACATTCAGCTCTGTGTAGTTGTTCCAGAAGTAAATCTAAATTCTGCAGTGTCACCGCTAACCACAGTTAAACTACCGCCGTAAAGTGGTTTGTTATTTATATAAATTGGTTTGGTTTGAATTCGAATAGTATAGAAGTAAATATTAATTTAATTATAAACAGTTGTATTGATTTTAAATATTAATAAAGTTTAAAATTCAAATAATTTGAATGATTTAAATGTTTTAAATAGCATATTTGTGCAATTTAATGTAATACTCTTGCCTTGCCTGTAATACTCTTCGAGGCCGGTCGTGACGCAGGGGCACAAGCGCGACTGTTGCGACTGTAAGCGCGACTGTTTGTAAGTTCGATCCTTACTCAAGGAAACAAAATATTAAATATTTTCATTTCGACACTCTGGTGTCCAGGCAGAGCGCGGCAAACGTGTATCCCGCATGTAGCAGGGTAGGCAAAGGGAGCTGAGTGTTAAGTAATGATGTTTCGTTCCGGTCTCGTGGTTCTGTAACGCAATATGCCATACGGCTATTTCGAAACAGTTCCGACTAGACGAACTTTGCAGTTCCGGAACAGGAATGAGTCATTAGTCAGGCAAGTTCCACATCATTTTGGTTACGACTATTCACACGTGTTGTCTGTGCCTGAGCCTTTCCAATTACAACATTTAAAATTTAGTGTTTTAAACTATTCCGATCCCAACACGAGTTTAATTTCAACGACGTTAATTCTCCAAATTTTTGTTCGGTTTTTCATTCTCCCTTCATATTTTTTATTTGTTTCTGAGATTACAGAGGATATTATTTTTGTAAATCATTTCATTATTTTAATTAGGTTCACGCTGTATCCCGCACACAGCAGGATAGACAGGGGGACCCAATGTTAAGTTACTCCATTCCCCATTTTCCGCAGAATTTTGGAAGCATTGCGCTTTGCCTCGTCACCAAAGTAACGATATGAAAATATTAAATATTTCATTTACAGACTACTATACAGGAAACGTAGATCGTTGTGATTGCTTATAACGTTTTTTTAAATTTATGACAAAAATAAAAAAATATATAAAAATAACATATTCACGAAGTCAAAATGAGCTGATACTGTCCATTAACCAAACCGTAAATAGCTTTGAGGCAATCAATCAATACTGTCAGATGTATGCCGACACAGCATTGTTGACAACATGATATGGAATATCTTAAAATATATTCTATTAAATAGAATAGAAGTCAATTTTGCGACAACGCTTAACTGAACACGATGGTAGTGGATTCGATTCGCATTTGCATTTATGCTTTAAATACTTTTCTAGTAGAGGCCAGTCGTAGCGTAGGGTCACAAGTGTATGAATGTAAATGTGACTGGTTGTAAGTTCGATTCCACTTGAGGAAATGAAATATTTATTTTTTCATTTCTTTGCTGTGGTCTCGACGCAAAGTGCCGCGATGAGTTGCGTCACTCAACACGCTATGCCTCCAGAATTCAACAGAAAATGGGGAATGCAGTGTCTTAACACTAGGTTCCCTCTGCCTACCTTGCTGTGAGCGGGGTACAGTTGAGTTTAACAAAAAATATTTGTAAAAACTACACCAAATTAGTTGCTGAAAGAAAAAATAATAATAAGCTCAATATTTTTTTGAAAATACGAAAAATAAAAAGTTATTATACGAAGCCTAGGTGAGTCCCTTACAGTAGAAGATTACAAAATTGCATAATAGGTTAAAAATAATTTCAGATGAGTTCCTGCTCAGAGACACACTGTCGTGGCACAGGGACACAATCGTGTCTGTACTGCGACGGTTGTCTGTTTAATCTCCACTCTGGGGAATGAATTATCATTTTTCGTTATAACAGTAAGGAAAACAAGATTGATGGTCATATAATAACTATTGGCAAGATAAATTCACAAAAGCCAACCTGATTTTTAAAAATATCTACTCAGTTCTGTTCTTTTATTATGGCGTTCCGAGCGTGCCAGTAGAGCACAAAATCACTTCGCCAATGTAACGTTGTATAGACCACACGAATGGATTGTTTAGTAAAAAGAGAGCTATATTTATATATTTGGCACGGCCTAGCCTTTCCTTGAAAGGAAGTGAGTCACCGAGTTGGGAAGAACGAACGTAAAAAGAAGGACAAACCGAAGAATAATCCACTGCAGTATTTACATTGAATATGACACTGTAGTTGTCAAGTTTGGCAACAGAACACTAGCGCCAGCGTCATAAATAAAGTATTAAAAGTCCGACTCGCACTTAACCTGCTTTTTTATATTTATGCATAACTAATAACTACTTATGGTTAATGCTAATACCTAGCTAGATATAATTGATATGAAATGAGGTCGCATTCCAGGTCACTTATCAATAATTTCAGGGTAAATTAGATGAAAATGTGGATTAATACTATACGACTATATAGGTCAGATTGCAGCGTTCAGAAATATCAGGGTAATAACCCATACCCTCCACTTAGGATTAGTAGGGATTAAGATTTTAATTATTTAATTAAACGTAATGGTTAGTGGTTCCAATTTCATCGTGGCATATTTTTTTTGCGAAGTATATATTTTTAAGCTAGTGTCGTCAGTGCCGTAGTCTCTGACACAAACAGAACAGTGATATAAATTTAACGTTTGTTTGGTGTATCTGTATGGCATATGATAAATTAACCGATATTGATCTAGTTTGCTTTCATAAGTTCCTTGTGTCGAGGATTTTTTATTTTTTTTATTTAATTTATAAAATGATTGGATAGATAGTATTTATTCATATATTCACAAAACTAAATTTGCTTTTGCCACTCTTAAATAAAAATTTAAAAAAAATAACTAATTAAAATTGAAAAAATATAAACCAGAACGATCCCCATATTAATAACAGCAAAAAGTATTCAATTGAACGTGCTTTATTGGATATGAAATTCTCTTTCAAGCATTTTACGAGTTTCATGAATGGATATGGATTGTTCATTTTATTTGTGTTGGAAAATGGTAAAAACCCACAACCAGTCGTGTTAGCAGTCAGATACTTGTACTGTTTCTGCTCCACTACAGGTCTCAATTTGTACACAATTAAATTAGATTATTTTTATAACATTATAAAAAATATTTGTTATGGTTATGTTAATTGAGGAAAGAAAATACAACTTGCTAATGGCGATGCTATTGATTAGCTATTGTTTTTTTTTAAATAACGACATTTCTATCATATTGATAGAAAGAATTGTCGTAGCACAAAAGCACAAGTGTCTGAATAAGAAATGATAAAACTATTATTTATTAATATATTCATTTCTTCACGCTGCTAATAAAGCAAAGCGCGACGTTGAGTTCCGCCACTCAACACACAATGCCTCAGAGTGTCTCAACACTAAGTTCCCTCAGCCTACTCTTGCTGTATCTGGAATAGGTACATCGTGAACCTTATGAAGAATAAGTATGTGTATACTAATGGCATACGTATGGCACCAGTTTTTATAAAATATTCGATCTCCCCGCGATGGTTGAACACAAACGACGCGCCGTTTTAAATCACATCAGAAAAGGGCCAAGAATATTAACGATCTATCTCCTTTGAATTTATTTTGTAAATTGAAGTATCTTATTTCCTTTCACCCTTGAAACGGTTCACACTGTTGAATTTTTATTATGGAAAGTGATATATTTCACAGAAAATGTGCTTACTTTGTTGCTTAAGATCTTACTAGACGTGCAAAAATCTATTTTGTCCCCGACCACCTCGGCATTATACTTGATATAGGAGCCTAGTGATAAAACTCTTTACTTTTCGTATATTTTGCAAACCTGAATGTAAAGTGATGGAGCTCAGGCCGCACTATATTTTTAAAAATGACTAAAAAGAAAACAATTTAAAAATGTACTTTGAGAAGGAATCGATTTCACAGCCATCACATATAGGCAAACGCTTTTAGCTTTTATATATGTACGTAAGAATTTTTAAACATCTCTAAATGATCAAGAAAAAAAAAATTGGAAACGTAACCATACCTAAAATAAATCAAAAACGTTTGTATTAAAATATATTATAACTAATACTAATTTAGAAAACGTAATTTAAAAATTTTAAAGTAGTGGGACTCGAACCCGCGTCATCAAGCTACGGCGAAATTTTTATACGCTTGGTACAACATATTTATGTTGTTAGCATCTCTGGCAAGAGAGAAAGCTATTTATTAAATATTTTTTACATTTTTAAAGTGTTAATCCCCACATAGGATAGAAAAATACTTATTTAGAAAATGTATTAAAATTTGAACGTAGCGGGACTCAAACCCGCGCCTTCTGGAAACCGACCAGGCGCTCTGTTACCTACCGCCGAATTTTCTAACCGCAAAATACGTCACAAACTCAATTACCATCCACACCATCTGGATATGTGGCACTCCACTACTGTGCAGTTTAGTAGGAATTTCCTTCCTCGCGACACACAACTGTGGAATGGTCTATCTACAGCAGTGTTTCCAGGTCGACATGATGTGGATATCTTCGCATCTATCTCTACCTTAAAGGCCGGCAACACACCTGCAGCTCCTCTTGTGTTACACGGAGTTGTGGGCGGCGGTGATCACTTATCATCAGATGACCACTACGCTCGTTTGCCTTGTCTTTTTTCATAAAAAAAAGAAAGGTTCGAAATTTTCCTTTTACGAATCCAATGTTCCAATTACTTTATATAATTAAATGCAAGAGTTTTAATAAATCACAAGTTTAATTAATTAAGTTTATAATGATTCTTATCTCAAAGTATTAAGACTACTCAATTAACAAACACCGATAATGTTCCGTCGCTAGGCGCTAATGACCTACAGTTACTGTGGTCGTGGTAATTATAATAATTATTATTATAATAGTAAAATGAAGTTCAAAGAAAGTTTAGTATTGCAATAATACTTGGTATTTCCTTGTCACTAAATTATAAGTCGTGGTTTTGATTATATTATGCACGTGTTTAATTTTGTAATTTTATTTTTATTATTTACATGACTGTGAGTGTGAAGCATGAAGAATATGTTAAGTGCTTTAATCAAAAAATACATTTTTAAAGATTTTTTTTTGTTTTCTTTTTATCATTAAATCCTCCTTATCTAAACTGATATTATAAACTAATCTCATCAACTACTGGTTTGAATCTAAAAATACAGGATATATTGAGTTGCGCTACAATCATATAAGGGCAGAATAACAATAAAAAATATTAGAAAAACGGGAGAGCTTGAAAGCTTCCGTTGCGTGCGCTGCGTAAACGGTTAATGCTGTGCAAAAATCATTTATGACGGCATTGTTCTCGACGAAAAGTCGCCATTACCATAAAAGCACGAAAAATATATACAAATAAATAAACCTTTATTTTCAGAAAACGTTTCCAATTACATACTGTACACTTGTATGAGAAACACAATTCAGTTTATTAAAGAAATAAGAGGAGCGGACGAAACCGCCGGCGGGTCAATAGTCATATACGAATTTTAATGATGAACAAGTAGCAAAAATTTTATTTAATTTAAAAAAAACTACTACTACTGGTACTAATGATACAGAGTCATCAAAAAATTCCAATAAAAATCATTGCTTGCCATAACCAAAAGAATAGAAAATAGAAATAAATGAAGTTTTGCTTGAAAAGAATGCACTAATACTGAATTCACGCTAAACTAGACCAGCCAAAAGGTTAAACCGATAAACTTAGCGCGTTGCCAAGTTACAGTAAAGTTAGTTAAAGTGGAGATAAACAAATCGACTTGGAACATAAAGGAAAAGTTAGCGATTAATTTGACGTAAAATATATGTCAAGTGCAATGGTTGTGGGTTCGGTTATGTTAATGATGTCCACTAGATTGTGTTTTTGAATTTTAGATTAACCGGAAGTAGACTATTTTGAAGTAGTGTGGGAATTATAGACTCCTTTTATAGTGTCGAAATATATTTTTTTTGCGATATAAAGCGACCATATCTTTTTTTTGACTAAATGTAGAAATAGATTTTTTTCAGAAAATCAAGGATACCCAGAACCGTAGATTTGAGTGTATGGTTTGTATTACAACTCGATATCTCCAAGCGTTCCACGGACGGACGGACGGACACAAAGTGATCTTATAAGAGTTCTTTTTTTCCTTAAAAGCTACGAAACTCTGGGAATGGATTTTGCGTATCCCACATTAACGTTAACATTTTTATAAATAAAATAAATAACTAATAATGAAATAATTATCATCTATGTGTTTCTAAATTACCTTAATTGTAACCCTTATTAAATGCCGTACTTTGTCTCGTAACCAGAGTGCGGAAAAGAACATAATTCATTCTACCGAATAGAAATCGAACCCAGAACCGTCGTGATTAAAGTAAAAAGCAGTGCCGAACAGTACTTGGTACTTACTTTAAAATTTACTTGGGTTTATGAACTTATGGAAGTTGTAAAAGATATTCCTTACGTATACTTACATCATACATTTTTCATAGTGAAAAATGTAGATGTATTTAAAAAAAGTTGCCCACCGAGGGTTCTGTATCAATTTCAAAATTGTAGAACAACGTTCCGCATGCATGCATGCATTTTATATAAATATAAGTTCTAGCAAATATAAGTTTAGATGCTTTTTGATATATCTATAAATATTCACTTTTCTTGATATTTGTGTAATAAATTCTCACTTCATACTAAATTTCATAACTATAAGTCCACGGGAAGTATTCTTGTTTAATTTTGATTTTGGTTCACGCGGTCAATTTCTTGCAAAATACAGCAAAATGTACGCATAAATGATGATATATTTTGATTAACGTAATCAAAAAGACTTAGAAGCTTGATCTTTTCTGCGTTTTAAGGCACCTTTCAGCTTGATATTTCCATGAAATCTCAGGATTAATCCTGACAGACGGATAGACGGACAACCAAGTGATTCTATAAGGGTATTTTTGTTTTGATTATACAAGATATACATATATTGGGGCCTATATGTTATTCTAAATGTTGCAGAAATGAATCAGTTTAATTGTTTACGTGAAAGCAGAACAAATATTCATACTTACAAATTTTCACATTTATAATATTTTAAATAAAGATGACTGTTCTGTTACTTTGTTAAAGTTAAAATGAGTTGAGTTAAAGGTGGTATAAAAGATCAAGGGGATTTACTAAATTGCCATATGGTATTCCAAAATCTGTCAAAATGATAACCACTTTGCGTCTAACAAATTTATGAGAGGAGCCAAAATATTATGATATATTGAAAGTGTATAATATGGGGTATATATTTGAAAATATATTTTAATGAGTTTATTTTATACTAGCGGCCTGCTCGCGGCTTTGCCCGCTTGAATTACATGATTATTCATTTAAGAAATATAGATATTACAAACAGCCTTAATTATTAATTCATTGATTTGGATAAGTACTCACGATATTCTTTGTAAAATAACTTATATTAGCTCCTGTATAGTTTTTAAATTGTTAACATATATTATTAGTTAAATATATAATTGGTATACAGAATATACATAGTGTTAGCATAAGTTACTTATAATGTAGTAATAGGTGTCACTGTAATTACGAGTACGTCATTTGATATTGTTTTCATTATCGATTGTATTAAGTGGCGGTAGTGTGCTGCGTCTTTTCCGGTGGATTTCCAATATAAGCACAAACGACACGGCACTCGTGTTCATTACGTTCTAAGATATTGTCAAGACAACTTGTCATTACAATTCATATTTCAATATTGTGACTACGAGAGTATATGTGTATATAGCAAGTGTAAATAAATTTATTGTAAAAGTTGGATTTTGTGTCTGATTTGTTGGTTCGCCTAACAGTTCAGAAGCGGGATTACGAAAGGATATACAAAATTTCCTGCCACGCTCATAAAGTGTAAGTAGACCAAATATATATTGTTTTTTTTTCTTTTCTCTCATTTTTCTTACTCCTTAAAGATTAGCTGAATAATTTGTATGTAAATTGAGTTCTCTATAATTTTTAATTTTTCTATTCTGAATATAAGCAGAGTGTTGCTATTCTAATTATAGTTTTTAGTTACTCTTATTTCTTTTACATCAAACAAACAACAAACGGATAAATGAAAGATCTTCAATGGAAATTTAATAAATAGTTTTAACAGTTAAAGTTTACTGATGACGATACATAGAAATCTTGTACTTCGAACTTTTCGTTGTGTGGTGATTGATAACCTTTATAACAGCCAGAGTGTTTTTTTTTATGAAGGGAATTATTGGATAAATTTGGAAGGTTGGATAATTTGAGAATACACTGGATGATGTGCATACCTAAACATTTTCCATTTTATAGTACTTACGTAACGTTTCAGTTTTGAGGGTAGTTGATAAATTTAGAATTTGAGATTGTTTAAGATATACTTTAAAAGAAGTATACAATTGCTTATAGCATCTACGTTGGTAGACGTGATCGATAGGATATTAGTTCTTGCAATAGAGTATTTACTTATACGGGTGATAATTTAAAGATATTTGACACCATGATATTTCACACGTTTAAAGATATATGACATTCATTGGTCGTGAATAATTTCAGTTATCAAGACTTTCTGGAATACTTATTTTCGCTATCTATTGGTTAACTATAAATGATATTAGATGATATTAGAATTGTTTAGGTGATGACAATAATATTAGTGAAGTAACTATTTTGTTGTCTTAACAACGTCAATATGATTTTGTTTTATCATCATGCGGAATTGTTCTATATATATTCTTTATGTGTAGTATGTTTAGAATTGATGAATTATCTGAATTGAAATTTGTAAATATTTTCATTGGTTTTTACTTCCGGCTTTGTCACTTTAATAAGAACTGTCGTCTTGTCGTTTCCTATTTCTGTAAGAGTTATAAAGCTATTCTCGTAATGTAATAGTGTCTTTTTGAATGTATTATTTTTGAATTAGATTGTTCTATGGTATACGAATTTATTAACACGTATAATAGACACAAACATAGAAAATATATTCGTAATAGCTATGGGATCTAATATTCCATTGAAATTAAAGTACATGTGTTCTTATCTCAATTTAATAATATCTCATTTTATTTGTGTTATGACATATGGTAAAAATTATTTTCTTTTACGGGATAAATATATTGTGGTTTGATAATTATTCCTGATTTTGGATAATTGTTGTTAATGTAGAATATTACAGTGTAATTCTCTTTATCCCGTGAGGACCAGCCAGCTTAGGGAACTTTGGTGGCATTCATTATTTGTTCAATTGACTTTCTTTTCCGTTTGCTATTTGTTTGTTGTTAACATGATGTCAAAGTATTGGCCCTGTTTCACGTAATTGTAGACAAATACAGATTTTATTTGTTTATTGGTCCATTATTATCGATTGAGTGTTTTGATTTGTAATTTTCTCTGGAGCGTTAATATTCTTGGTTATTATTACTTTATAACGATTAAAAGTCGTGTAATTGTAAAGATAAAATATCATTTATGTGCATTTATGACCAGATATACAATGTCGGTTAACTTATTAATTTTTATGAATTTCGAATGTCAAAGTTATTTGAATAGATATTCAAATTCATAAATTTGAAGGAATTTTATGTTAATGTAATTAGGTTGATAAAAAAGTTATTATGATGTGTGCAAGTCTAAGCTTATATTGTTTGAGTTTCAGGAACATGGAAAATAATATTGCCCGAGGATAGGGCTTGGGATTAAATGATGCCCGAGGATAGGGCTTGAGATTGAATGATGCCCGAGGATAGGGCTTGAGAATGAATGATGCCCGAGGATAGGGTTTGGGATGATGATGCCCGAGGATAGGGTTTATGGGGCGGATGGTGCCCGAGGATAGGGTTTGGGGTTGAGTGATGCCCGAGGATATTGTTTAGGGATGATGATGCCCGAGGAAAGGGTTTGAGGATGGATGCCACCCGAGGTTAAGGAGTTAAGCATTCATCCTTCATCATTCGTCCCTTGTCATTCATCCCTCATCATTCGTCCCTCATCATTCGTCCCATATCATTCATCTTTAATCATTTTAATCTTACCCGAGGTTAAGGGTAATGGATGGATTACACCCGAGGTTAAGGGTGATGGATGGATTATACCCGAGGTTAAGGGTAATGGATGGATTATACCCGAGGTTAAGGGTGATGGATGGATTATATTTCAGGTTAAGGATAATGGATGGATGATACCCGAGGTTAAGGGCAATGGATAGATAACATTTCAGGTTAAGGATAATGGATGGATGTTACCCGTGATTAAGGGTAATGGATGGAGGATATTTCAGGTTAAGGATAATGGATGGATGTTACCCGTGGTTAATGGTAATGGACGGATAATACCAGATGTTAAGGGTAATGGATGCAAAATACTCGAGTTTAAGGATAAAGGGAGCTTAAGAATCAGGTTAGTGAAGTCATTTTTGAGCTCATTAAAGAAAATGATGAATAAGAATTGATTGATTTTTCGAAATTTGAATTGATATTAAATAATATGATATTAAAGTATTTCTTTTAACTTGCTGTAATTGAGCGGAATGGAATAAATTCATAGCGAGTCGTTCCCAAACGACGAGAATTAAGTATATTCATTTTAACAAATATGTTAGTATAAATGTGTTTACGATGAGACACGAAGCAAAATTCTTATAAAATAAAACTTTTAAATCAGTGTGAAATAATGGCTATTGGTTGGTAAATGGTGGAAATGATCACGGTGTAGCAATAGATACAAATAGAGATATACGTAGGTAGGTAGGTAGGTAGGTACAGTAGCTTAAGTTATGAATCCTAAAATAATGTTTGATATATTTTTCATCTGAAAAAAATAAAAAAAAAGATATATAATATATATAAAGGGGAAAATAATGATAATGGTAACTATAAAATCATGCAATGTATAGCTGAATGAAGTGAATCGAATTCAAATTATTCTTTTCATTTTTATTTTAGTAGCAAAATTACAAAAAAATGTCTAGTGAATCTATGGTGTAAGTCTTACCATTGGCTCATAAATAGATTTATTTTGGCTGAGAAGAGCCGGCAAAATACTCAAGAAAACAGTATTTGAAGATAAAACTTACAATAAAAGTACAACAATCGTTACTTTTCAGTTTTAACATCGACATCCTTTAAGTCCATATATTAATATCGTTACAGAAATATCAAAGAGGAGTTCTTAAGGTATTGTCTTTTCGTCCGATTCGTTATCCTACTTGCGACCTATATAATGAATTAAAACTATTAACAGTGAGAAAACTTTACTTATTAAATGTAATCTTACGAAAGCACTCTGAATTGCCATATAAAACCAATCCCAATAAACGTAGGAAAGACAGAGTCTGTACTATAGAATATTGTAGGGTGGAGATAGCCAGAAGACACTATTATTATTTCGCTTGTTCTCTATACAATAAGGTCAACAAAACATTAAACATTTATCCTTTACTACCAAGGAAATGTAAAGAAAATGTAGCACAGTGGCTACTAAGCTTAACCTATGATGAAACGGAAAATCTTATCACACGAAAGCTGTAAGCTACAAGCATTAAGTTTTTAGCTCACAGATTATGGATGCATACAAACTCACGATCATGAACACATTCCCACACCACACAAATATGGACACACACACTCTGTCTCTCTCTCACACACTCACACATACACACACACACACACACACATGCGCGCCATTGCGCGCACACATACACACATTCACACACATTCGCACACATGCACACAGGACGCACAAACACACAAACAAACTTAACTACTTATTATATTGTTATTCTAATCTTGCATGCTTTTACTTTAAATAAGATACTAAATAGTGTTCTGGAACTTTGTTATCACTTTTGTCCTATTGAGGTGGGCGTTAATGACTGCAATACAGTTCCTACTAATGCGGTCATTATCGAACATTTTTAATTTTGTAAGTTTGTTATTTTAGTTCCCAATAAAGATTATTATTATTATTATTATCTATACAGGTTTGCTGGTGCTATTTAGCAGTACTTTTTATATGTTAAGCTTATAAAGTATATACAAGTTAATGAATGAGGCCAGTCGTGGCGCAGGGGCATAAAGTGTGACTGTAAAACCGACTGGTTGTGGGTTCGATCCCCATTCGAGGAGATGAAATATTTACTTAAATTTATATTTCCATTTCTTCGCTCTGGTGTCGGTCGAAGCTAAGCGCGGCGTTGAGTTCTGCCACTCAACACGCAATGCCTCCAGAATTCGGCAGAAAGTGGGGAACGGAGTGTCTTGAACACTGGGTTCCTTCAGCCTACCCTGCAGTGTGCGGGGATACAGCGTGAAACTAATTTATTTTATTTTAAGTAAATGAATCTGCTCAGTTTACGAATTTAATAATAACATGCTTTTTTAATGTACTAAAGTAAATGTTCGATATTAAAAAGGAATATTGCATGTAGCGTTGTTGGTGTTGTTTAGCCAAATTCTTGTAATAAAAAAAAATATAAATATGTAATAATTAAATTATAACATGAATGTATATGAACACTGATGGCTCGTTGTGTTAATGAGAATTATTGAATTGTATAAAACTACATAATTATATATAATGTAATATACATAATTATATAATTGTTGTATAAATCTAAAATAAAAAAAACTAAAAATGTCTAAATCCAAAAAAATGTTTGCAATGTAAAATATAATTTATAAGTATTTTGTATAATCAATTTATGACGTAATGAATTCAGTGTAGCTAACATTTATTTTATATAATTTTAGTTAAGGAATAATAGGACTCTTTTATGGACATCACATGAGTCTTGTTTTATGTAATAATTGTTTTGATTTCAAAAAATACTAATTAAGATAATGTATTTCAAATTGTATAATTTACATATTATGACATGTGAATATCTAATTTAATAGTTTTTGTAAATATCCTCACTTGTACTAAAAATATAATTATATTTTGTAACTGTTGGCACAAAACTAAAGCTATGTAAATTAGGACATTTAAAAATTGTGAACTATTCTTAAATCGCGAGGGACTCGCGATCAGCAGGATGGCCAAGCTGTTAGCATAAGTTACTTATAATGTAGTAATAGGTGTCACTGTAATTACGAGTACGTCATTTGATGTTGTTTCCATTATCGATTGTATTAAGTGGCGGTAGTGTGCTGCGTCTTTTCCGGTGGATTTCCAATATAAGCACAAACGACACGGCACACTATGGACAATCGAGGTCTGTATCAGATCAAAAATCGATAACTTTTTTATTTGTTAAGATAAACAATTGAATTTTTGCACAAGCATAAAGTATAAAATAGCGCTTTAGGTAAAGTTCAGAAATTATACTTTTATTAGAGTATATATATATTAAAAAAATAATGAAAAAAAAATTATTTAATTTCCTTAGTCTACACTACTTATAAGTAATAAAAATGTATTATTAAATTAGTTTATTAATAAAAAATGTTTCTTAAGCTGTTATCTATTTGAATAAGAAATTAATAGTTATGATTACACATACTTATTTAATAAAATATAAAATTTACAAAAACTGATTTACAAGTAGTATAATATTAGAAATGAATTTATATTACATAATGAGTATATTATATTTGATTATACTTGGTGAACTTCGGGATCTATAATAAGTTCTTTCACTTTTAAAAGATCTAGGATATCTTCATGAAGTGCCTTCACACTTTTGCTATACTCGTATGTTTTTCTATGACTGGAAATGTACGGATCTGATGTGTAGAGAAGAGTATGAAATACATCCTCATTTGTAGATGATCGAGAGCACTTTCTGGCATGATGTAGGCGAAATTTTTGATACTCCTTATTACGGGATTCTTGTGCACCTTGTGCATTCTTGGGATCTCACTCGTTTGTTAGATTCTTAAAATACATGTATTGCGCTTTTGTTACATCCAAATCAATGAAAACACTGAATTCCTCTTGATCCGATAGTATTTTGCTCTGGCTTGCGTTTTCTATGATATTCAAAAATAGAGACATTGTATCTCGGTCAGCAAGCCTTAGTTTTTCTACGAGTTTTGCTTCTAATTCTCCTATGGAACGTAAGCCTTGAACGTACGCATTGCAGATGTGTTCAAAGCCATATTCGCTAAATAGCGCAGTATTTTCGCCTCTTCGTTGATTCTGATGAGTCCCCATAAGGACACAGAGTCTTCCGCGTTTTCCAGAAGACGTCGATGGTGAATTTTCAGGTGCACTTCTTTAATGATTGGTAAGGTTAACAAATATTCAGAATCTAACCGATTTTCACTGTTTTTTTTAAAAAAACGAATCCTTTTACCGGGACGCTTCTGTCCATCGTTTATTAAAGGAACGAATAAGATTCCTTTGAATGTTGCTGATAATAAAACACATATTGTCTACAGAATCATGACACTTTTGTTTTAGAAATAATGATAGCTAATATTGATTGCTTCAAGTTTTTTTCCTCCTTCAATGTATGGGAGTAATAATTCACGCTTGGAACACTTGAAAGTATTAGTAATTTCGAAATTTAGTGAAGATACTTAATAATCAAACGTCTGTTAGTAATTTTATTGCTAATTAGTAATAGTTTTATTAAATAAATTCACTCTTTTTATATAATTTTATAAACGAAGGTAGTGTGCATTTTATTAATGAGTAATACCGCAAAATGTGTGCAAAATGAAGATATACGCTCTTTTATCAATAATTAACAATAATTTAATTGAAATTTACCGCAATCTAATCAATTAAATAGTACAACACTAGAAATTTCAATAGATAGAGTTTTCTTGTTCCCCGACTTTTATCGTAGTTTTCGTCATAACTTCTAGAACCGCACATTTCCGCAGCTGATTTTTATAAATGTTATTTATGAATATCTGGACTATAAAACAACATTAAAAGTAACGCGTCGGTAGACGTCGGTAACTGTCAAAAGTCTCGATGAACTTTAAACACGTGCCTTTTTTCTCTTCACTTATTGTTAATATTTTTAATAGGAATATAGTCACAAGATCTACATACTATAGGCTTTTTAAAAATATATAACACTTTATACCTATTTGCACATTTTTTTAAGAAAATTAAGTTTAAAACAACGATGCGAACAACCTAAAATAAACATTCTGTCGTATTACAATTTCTCACGATAAAAAAAAATATATTCCAAATGTAATTCACGAAAAAATAATTCATTACATTAAAGGTCCACTATTATACTATATAAAAAAAAATAAAAAGTGCGTCAGGAACGACTTTAGTAAAAATGAATTTTGATCTGCCGTTGTTCTACCATTATCCATAGTGCGGCACTCGTGTTCATTACGTTCTAAGATATTGTCAAGACAACTTGTCATTACAATTCATATTTCAATATTGTGACTACGAGAGTATATGTGTATATAGCAAGTGTAAATAAATTTATTGTAAAAGTTGGATTTTGTGTCTGATTTGTTGGTTCGCCTAACAATAGAAAGCACGTTTTTAGGCATTTTTATATAATCTATAAAATAATCAACATTTTCGGTCAAGTTCAAGTCGTACTCATGCCCCGAGAGTTTCGTACCAGTTTCATGAATGAGATACACCAAAAGAATAACTAATTAAGTTGTCATTTTGTATCAAATTAAGTACAGATTAAAATTTGTACCTAATGGTTTTTTTCTATGACACAAATACAATAAATATTCAATTTTTGAAAAATAATTTTGGAGTTTTCCTTTATACGTGCCGTAAATTTTAACTTCTTAACAAATTTCGTAATTGTATATCAACGGGAATTATCCTATAGTTATGATAGAAAATGCGACAAAAAACGAAGCATAAACCCTCATATTTCATCGTCATTTGATTGCGATGATTTAGAAGATAGATTTTTTGTGCTCTAAGGGAATATGGACTTCAACATTGAGGTATCTAACCTTTAACCGATCTTGTACAAAATAGTCTTGACAGACGGACAGACGGACAAACAACAAAGTTATTTTATAAGAATTTTGAGATATGTACCCTAAAATACCCTTGGCACACACATACATGCAACATACAGGTGCAATAGTGCAATGTCGGTACGTGTCGCTTGTAAGTTATGAAATAATACTGCGGGATATTTTTAAAAACAGTGTCAGAGCATTTTTTTCTTGAGACACAAATTTTTCGAGGTTGCTCCCAAAAGTTAAATATTTTATACGTTTCTTAAAAAAATATTAATAACATAAACGAACGAACGGACTGAAGAACCTATTCAAAATATTTCTTTGAATATTAAGTCATTCTTTATCACTGTTATTTAACATAATTACGAATTAAGCTAGACTTTTACGAAGGTAATCTTCACCAACAATTCAATTTAGTTTACTTTGTAGTTAGTACTATGAACAATTGTACTTTAAAAATACGTAAATTTATCAACAGTCAAATAAATAAGAGGTTTCTAAAGTCGTTCTTTTGGACTTACAATGGAACTGTAACCATTCGAACATTGTTAGAAAAATACTACTATGTTTATGTTAAATTTATTATAAGTATAGATTACACTTACATGACGTAATTAACGTTAAGCAAATAATAACTCAACAATATAATAACATTCATTATCATATGTAGTCAATAGATATCATTGCGTATGTTTCTTTTTTTTTTCAAATATAAATATCTTTAAAACTTTAAGTACATTATTTTTTAATAGAGTGTAGCGGTAACCTTTCCAAACTATATTTTTTTTATGCACAGCGTCATCTATTTAAGATCCCATCGCAATTAGTGATAGCGTTACGTGTATGAAAGAGAGTATCAAAATTCGTTAGTACCTACTATTTTTGTCAATAGATAGCGTTACTTGTATCGATTTTTTACTATCTCAAATATTAACGTCTTGAAAACTTAAATACTTATATCTTTTGATAGAGTGAAGCGATGACAATGAAATAAACACTAAAAGCTACTTTGATTTATTTGTAATTTTTATGTATAAAAGTTGCTTAAATTTATTGTGTACTTTTTACGTGATACGTGTTTACATAAACAGACAAACAGACAAAAATTCCAAAAATGTTGGAAATGGATTCTGTTAATTATCCTTTAACACCCTGGCTAATTTTTTTTTAAATATTTTCAATGTACAGAAACGACTTTTCTACAGATTTATTATAAGTATAGATTTAATTAATATAAAGCTATGTGTATATTTAATTAATAAAGTTATGATTAATTTCTACGAAAGTGAATATATTAGAATAAGTTATGCTTTCTATATATTCTAAGTTCTTACTTTTTAGCACATTTATCTCAGCCTCTTTCGCTTCGTCGGCCTCATGCTTTGTAAGTAAAAGTAAAAAGACAATCCTCCAGTATAATAGATAATTAGTATATTTTCATTGCGGATCGCTACTCCACAATTTTATTTTTATTTATTATTACTATCGACCTAGACGCGGTTCCCAAACATACCAAAATAATATTTGCATAAATTATAGCCTATGTGTGTCTGCAAAGTTTAATCTAAATTCGTTGAGTATTTTTTTTTTTGAGAAAGGGGAACGACATCTATCCTAACAAACTTTCACATTTATAATATTTGTAGGATAGGATTTATTTAACTCAAGTTATATTTTTAAGCTTCACGTAGACCTGATTATTTCATATTAAATGTTTATATGAAGCATATGGCAGGATAGGTAGAGGGCCTAGTGCTAATTTCGGAGGTATTGCGTGTTGAGTGGCGGAATTTAACACCGCATTTTGCCTCGTTACCAGAGCGAAAAAATGAAAATGTTCATAAATAATAATTAATTCCCTCGAGTGGAAATCGACTTACAACAGTCGCGTTTACGACGACGGCCTCAGAAATCAATTAGTAGCTTTAGAAAAGTAACTTAAGCTGCTAATTCATTGCAGTTAAGATGATGTGTGTTTCGAAGACTGTGAGTTCAAAACTTGATTCTACGTAAACTGTATAAGATATTAAAAAAAGTTGTGTGAGTAACATATTATTGTTCTTCTGAGTTTCATTTTTTGTACAACATGCGAAGCGATCGATTGATAAGCGAAGTCATTAAAAAACAGTGTACTATTAAAAATTGAGTAAACAGATAATATTTTTGGAATATTAGTGTTATTTGTTGTGAATATTAGTTTTCTATTCAACGTTATATTTAAAAATACATGTAATATAAGGAGCCGTAAAAAGAGAGTATAGTTTTTTTTTATTTATTAAATTCTGAAGGGCACTTAGTAATTCAGTTATACGTATAATTAATTTAAAATGTTATGTGTTTGTTTTAAAAGTGCATACTTTTAAACCTAACACATAACATTTTTTTTAATGCCAAGTGAAAAATTTTTGATAGCTTACATTTTTTATACGAAATTAAAATTTTATTATACTTTCTTTTAATTATACTCATATGTACCGTTCATATAGAGATAGTACAGGAGCACAACAGGTTGTGGGTTGTATTCCTACTCGGGGAGATTTAATATTTTCACTCTTTCATAACCAGACAAAGCGTGGCGTTGAGTTTTTAATGAACAGAGTGTCTTAACACTAAGTTCTCTCTGCCAACCCTAAAGAAAAAAGCGTAAAGCTGTTTTTTAATATTATCAGATATCTTTTAAAGTAGAGGTCAGTTGTGGCGCAGCGGCACAAAGTGTGAGTGTAAAACCGACTGGTTGTGGGTTCGATCCCTTCTCGAAGGAGATGAAATATTTACTTAAATTTATATTTTCATTTTCTTTGCTCTGGTGTCGAGGCAAAGCGCGGCGTTGACTTCTGCCACTCAACACGCAATGCCTCCAGAATTCGGCAGAAAGTGGGGAACGGAGTGTCTTACACTAAGTTCCCTCTGCCTACGTATCTCTATCTCTTCTCTATCTCTATCTCTATATCTTATAAAATAAGAACGATTTTTTTCTCTGTCTGGCCTTTCTACGTTATCTTCTTCTAAACCACCCAACGGATTTTGATGCGGTTTTCACCATTATATAGAGTATTTCTCAGGGAAGGATTATATATGGTTTATTATATGTATATTTTATTGTAATTTGACATAAATATGATAAATGTGTATAAAGTCCTACCCGTTGAGACACTTTCACGCATGCGCTGCTTTAATGGTAAGTCCTACATGAAAACAATGTACTAGAGTATTATTCCTCTTAATAAGATCTACAAAAAAGTCAGCGACAGCATATTCGTATCTTCTAAGGATAACATACAGTGAGCATATTTCTGTCTAAAAATAGTAATTTGAATATATTTTTTATTTTGAGGGATGTCTGTCCATAATGGTATCAATCCTTATCCTTTTAAATACTTTATTAATTTTCTACGTTAAACGAAGATAAAATTTGCTCTTTACACTAATTTGAAATTACGAATAGTTTTAGAGAAAAACGCATTTAATTGTTGACACATCACGCCGGCTATAAGCCGCAGTTTTGGCGCAAGTTTTATTTATTACCTTACTCTCAGCATATAAATAAGTATATTAGTTACGTTGGCCATTTAATGTAGATCAAAACTGTCTTTTACTGTTTTTCATTTTAATAAGTACTTTAGAAGTTGTTACAATATCAAAAAATCCTTGCTTTGAAACGGCTCGCCACACGCCATGCGTCCCCCCGCGCCCCGCGACGTTTTGCTTATAGAAGCGCGTCCGCCGCGCCCGCCGCGCCCGCCTGCCTCTGTACTGTAGAAAAGTAGATGTAGATGCGATTGTACGTATTGGATAATTAGAGTTTAATATATTTAGTTTCGTCTATTTTGATTAGTATGTAGTCTTTTGTTCATAATTTCTTCCGTATAAGTATTTTAGTTTAAGAGAACAGTAGGTAGGCTTTTGTTTATCATTTCTTGCGTTTAAGTATCCTGTTGTTTATTTTGTTTACTCTTCTTCTGTTCTTTTATTATTTTCTTTACCTTTTAAACATAGGAAATGTTTTTAATTTAATTATACCACGACAAAGTCCTTCAAATATAGGTCGTAGAACAAGAAATGCAAATAAAAATCGTTTAAATCTTAGTAATGAAAGCATATATGAGACGGAAATTAGATAGTAATTTAAATATATTTACTTATTGAGAGGGATGTCTGTCAATAATGATATTAATTCTTACCCTTTTAAATAAGTTATTAATTTTCTACGTTAAACAAAGATAAATTTAGCTTTTTACAATATTTCGAAATTAAAATAGTTTTAGAGAAAAGCTATATCGACTCATGTTATCCCTTACTCTCAGTGTATAAATAAGTATATTAGTAATCTGGGCCATTTAATGTAGATCAAAATGTTGATTAGTAGCACAGATTTGAAATTACGATACTAAAAAATTCTTGCTGTGTAACGGCTCGCCGACCTCCACGCTTCCCCCCGCGCCCTCGACATTTTGCTTATAAAAATGGATCCGCCTCACCCACCTAGCTTCCCCCGGGCATGGAAGGAGGGCCTGCTCATCATATTGCCCAAGGCTGGGAAGAGCCCATAGCAGCCTGAGGGGTACCGATCTATAACCCTCCTTTGCGCGGTCTCCAAGCTGTCCGAGAAGTTATTCCTCTCACTTCTCCAGGCGCACATCCACCCATGAAGCGAGTAGTTTGGCGAGCGGGTATACTACTCTGGTTACACTACGCCGTAACAGCGATCAACCGAAAGGAGAGAGCAATAGCAGTCTTCTTCGATGTAGTACGCGTATTCGGCCGCGTCTGGCACCCGGACCTACTTCATTAAGTGCTCAGAGCCGGCACCCCCCAGCACGTCGCGCATGTCTTTGCCTCCCTGCCTCAGTAACAGGACATTTTTCCTTAAGAGTTAAGAGTTCGAGGTATAGCAGCGACTCGATCGTTGCCGTTGTTCCCCAGGGCAGCATTTTGTCACCTGCTCTCTACGCACTATACACTGATGACATCACATCGCCCTAGCGAGTATCACTCAAAGAGAAATCCTGCAGGTGGTCCAGAACCTCATTCTCCGTCGAGTGACGCAGGCGCCATACTACGTGGGAAACACCTCGCATCACCGCAACCTAAAAATAGAAAGCCTGGAGGTACACATTGGTCGTCTCGCGTCCAACGCATTCCGCTGCGCCAATGTATCGGGTCACCTGCACCTAAGGAGTAGCACTCCGTGGCATATCCGGCCGCCCGAGGTCAGACGTCAGATGACTTCCGAGGGACTTTCTATCCTCCTCCAAATGCGACTCATGAGCCTTGCATTGAGCCTTGCATTGATCGTTTAAGCTGGGCCTCCCTCAGGAAACCGAGGGTCTCACCTGACTGAGTTGACCGCCTAGATGGCATTTGATAATCTTTCCAATCCCGTCCCGCACGCCTCTCTCTGTGTCTGCTCTAGAGCAGGTTATCGCTTGAGACCACGGCTATGGCACCAACGCCCAAATGTCGTTCGGAGCTACTACGGAGATGGACGAGAGAATGCTTCAATTCTGCGCCTGGCTCTATAGCAAAGTAAATTTAGAAGCGATTGCACGTATTTTGGAGTTATCCAATAATTATAATGTATTTCGTCGCAGCATTGTTGGTTACATCTTTCGTTTAAGTATTTTTGGGTAAGAGAATAGTAGGTAGTCTGTTGTTTATAATTTCTTTCGTTTAAGTTTTCTGTTGTTTGTGTCATTTGTTCAGGTGTGTGTGTTTTTTTAAACAATTGGAACATCCTTATTGGAGCTACGAAAATGTGGGTTGCATTAAGGTTTCAATAATTTTCACATTAGTAATCTTAAGTGCTTTGCAAACATAGGTACATTATATGAATAATTCAGTAGTTAAAGCGGGCGAAGCCGCGAGCGGGTCGCTAGTATATGTATATGTATGATGTATAACGATGTATCTTTTAATATTATATAACATTAATTAAATCCATACTGGTCTGAAATACGAAGTTAGACGCATATTATTTACAAACAAATAACTTAATTTTCTGTTCAAACAAAATACTTAGGTATATAAAAGTACGCGGTTATTTGGTAAACTACACAAAAGTAAACTTACATGAAGCCTTTGGCTTTAAGCTCTACATTCGACGCATTAAAAGTCCGCAAAAGTCAAACAAAGGAAAAATTATGACGTGTCACATTTCGTTATTCATTTTTTGGTAACGTCAATAATGTAATATCAGAATAGTCATTTTGGAAGTGCTATGCTATTTTTTTTAAAAACTCCCGTAAACCAGTGAAAGTATCACTTCACGCTGTACCCTGCACATATCAAGGTATACAGAGGGACCCTCTTAATCTAATAAGATCTCTTAATGCTCCCCTAAGTTCCTTAGTCAACATACCAAGACATTATAACTGTACTGTGCGTCGTCAGTTGTATTTAACTTATAGATTAGATACTCAAAATTTTAATTTCTTTTAAAACAGTAGATAGATATTCTATTTCTATAACTTCATTGAAAAATTAAGACGGATATCGAAAAAACATTAATGAGGTCTATCAAACGGAAAGTAATTTCATGCTTTTTTTTTGTCGTTAAAATTAATAAGTTCATAAAATCTTTTTTGATTTTGATCTTAAATTACATCGTAGAATGTAAAGTCAAGGTCATTGTGGATCAATTTCGTTTTGGGTGACGAAATTCAAAACAGTCGCATTTTGTATTCTTGCCATAGAGAAAAAATAAAAATATTTCCCTGTCTATAGTGGGGATTGAATCCAAACCTATTGCGTTTATAGTCTAACTACAGGTACTTGCACTTTCTTGAGGACTTTTTTAATTGTATGTAAAATTAATCTATTGTATAAATACGAAGATAGGAGTAGCAACTCCTTTCAACAAAGACTTTCTAAGGAATAAGGTGGAACTAGCTATAAAGTACCTAAATTTCCTTATTACTAGAGCACTAAGTAAGGTTACAAAGTTATCATGGTTTCAATGAGCTTAGGAATACTGATGTGGCTAAGATAAATCTCCGAATGACTCTCTTCTTCTTCTCGTCTTAGAAAATTCATTATTTTTTTTAGCGTCACGCTGTATCTCGCACGTCGTACTTTCTACCCTTCTGGCAGAGGGAACCTGGGAACCTAGTATTAAAAGGCTCCGTTCCTATTACGACATTTCCGTTCCTCATTTACTTTTAAAATATATGTTATATAAATATCTCAAATTTCTGAATATACACCTTCATAAGGTACGTTTTAAAAATGTGCAAACATTTTACGCCTTGAGCCTAGTTGTTGCCTACATTGTATTCCGTATGTATTAAGGTAGCAAGAGGTAAATTAGTGTTAAGAAACTTAATTCACCAGCTTTGGAGATATTATATTTTGAATATTTTATTAATGTGAAAATAATGCATTGCTCTAAATTGTAAATCGACAACCACGCTTACGTTTAAATTGAGTACGATACGTGTTAATTGTATTTATGCCCCACGACGCGACGGCCTCGATCGCTTTTAATAAAATATAAATAGCTCGAAGATAGTATCAGCAGTTCATTATACTTGTAGTTAGAAAACTTTCAGGCATCTATTTAGGTGCCTTTTACCGTCCGTCAGAGGGAGCCCAAGAAGTAACTTGTTGAAACAAGTTTTATATGAAACTTTGGTTAGTCGTAAATTATACCTATAAATTTTATTAACAATAATTGAATATACGAGTTACTTAGTTCGTTTTGTCCTCTCAACGAAAGTAATTTTAACTAAAGTTGTTAATTTTGAAAGTTCTGGACTGATTCTAGACTGGAATTAATCTTTTAGCTTGAATTTAAATTTAAAAAGGCGGTGAAATGTGATGCTAGCAATCCAAGGGGCCCGTACTAAATTCAGGATGTTAAAGGGAAATATCATTTTTAAAAATTGACAAAGTTACAGTTTGCAAACGTATTCACTGTTTTTGTATAAATTGAACTCAAAATATAATTTTATAATGATTATTTTCTGTAAAATATCAAAAGAAATCATTTTTCGGTCTTTTTTGCCTTTTCTTTGTTTGCACTGTAAGTTTTCACTCAATTCTTGCCAAATTTCAAAATTATAGGTCCACGGGAAGTACATGAAGACGGCAAGTAACCGAAGGCTTTGGTTACGTGACGAATTTCATACAAAATGCAGCAAAATCTTAAGATTCTAGAGATTGTAGACCTAAATGTTTGATATTAATTTCAGATCAGCCAAAAGCAACTTATATCAAGATTGCGTGAATCTTCATATAAATGCTTTTGACAAACGGAAAGACGAACAACAAAGTGATCCATTAGGGTTCTGTTTATTCGATTTTTCACACGGAACCTTAAACAAATAAATCTTAAGTAGCATTACCAAAATACTAGTTACTTCTGTGTCAAAGAAAAGAGTGCGATTCATTGTATTCACAGTCACTGATTATTTTAGTGCAGTTTTCTATAGTATTTGGCTAATTTCCCTTAACATTTTGTGTTTGTTTTATTTAAATCGGTTCATAAATATAAAAATATATATTTAAACAAACAATTTTATTCGGCAATACAAAATAAATATTTTATTGAATTGGCTTAAACTTATGTTGCTAATGGTTAGATATTATTTGCGTGTTCTAATAACATTATCGCTATAGATAATGTTAACACGCAATTCAGTTTAGTTAAAAATAATAATATAGTTCAAGGCAAATTATATATATAGGTCATACAAAGCCGAGAGGTGATCGATATAAGTAGTATGACCGATGTCATCCCGATTCTGTTGAGATGAAGTGCAGCATTAACCACTCATTTCAATGTTTTGAATAGCAGAAAGACATCGACACTAGGTTTTCTTGGTTGTATACGCAAGGTACAGTGTGTAGTTGAAAAAAATAATAAAACTGATTTTTTTTATTAACGGACATGAACGTTTTTTAACGGACATGAACTATAAAGAACTAAAATAAATATTTTTATTTTTTTTATATATATAAAAAAAACTACTACTTTCTTTACTGTGTGCAGTATACTGCACACAGAAAAGTAAGTAAAAAGAGTCCAGTGTTAAGACACTCTGTCCATCATTTTGAGTGGCGGAATTCAACACCACGTTTTATCACGATACCAAAGCGAAGAACTTTAAAGCCACGATTCAATATCTTCAGAGGCTATCGCTTAACCGTTAAATCAAGAACTGGATGTAGAAGGCAGTATTGCTTGAGACGGCGCGTATTGTGAAGAGGTTCCTCACTCTGGATACTCAGTCACCGATGGCTTGGATCCTTACACCGCCAGCAGGAGAGTCTTTTTTGTAGTTTTAATTATATTTCTTTATATTTAGAAATATTAAAATTTAATTTCTGATAAGAAAACCATATATTGCAGCCTTAACTAAATTCATACAAATTATTTTAAGTAAACATAATTATTTCATAATGTCGACATAATGTAATTAGCTCTCCCAAAGTATGTTTCCATCAGCATCTAGAACAAAGCTCGTTCCAATCTAATGAAAGGACTTTTGTGCTTGGGCTTTACTATATTGTATGGTGGTAGTTTGTAATAATAACGGCGTCTACAGCCTAGGGCTTTCTATCTTCTATTTAGTATGTACAATATCTGATTTGTTTTGCTAGTTTAGAAGAATTTTTTAATTAGCTGTACTGTGTATACATACGTAAATAAGTACAGTGTATAATATTCTTAGGAAAAATGAAAATGGGATTTTTTTAAATATTTTTTTGTTGAAATTGTGGATATTGAAGTGCATATACCTAGTTATGTAAGCCGCGAGGCCCTAGCGTAAGCACGACAGGTTGCGTAGAGCGCGGTGTTGAATTACGCCATTCATATAATAATATTTACGAAATATATATACTAATTAAATCTACTCCAATATAATCTAACTTAGCGCTGTATCCCTAACGAAGCGCTAAACGTTACGGTCTCTGCATACCTATTTCGCCTTGTCTACTGTCATCAAACTCTTCATATATGCCCTGGGGCAGGGTCTTCATCTTTTTCACGTGACCTTCCCGTATAATTGATATTGTGTTTTCGAAGGTCAACCGAGGTCTTCTCCTACATTTCTTATTATTTACACTGCATTGTGTACGGTCAAACGCATAGCTGTGCTGACGTTTCACCGACTCATCAACACAGCTAAAGCTCCGTTAACCCTGTTACAAGCAGCAATACGCCTTTCCACATCCATCTCGTATCTTCCATCTTTACTGAAAATACTTCCCAAATATACCACTTCATATACTTGTTCTAATATCTTACTTACCATTTACACTGATCGTTCATTCCGTCCTTTTTTCATCTCTTTCAAAAACTAGAACCTTTGTCTTAACACGTGATTAGATGTCAAACCTTGTTTAACACGTAGTGCAATCCCAGGCAACGTGCCAGCTCTCGCAAGGAGGCTGAGTGACCTCTATAAAGAGACTTCACAGTCTACAGCAAGAGTCAGCTCACATTGTAACGATGTATTATTTCCCATAATTCCACTCTTACAACTCTGTCAAAATCCTTTCCTAAGTCCACAAAAACGCAGAAAACTTTACGGCAAAAAAAAATTCCCCGATCATGCAGAAGGAAAAAATCTGATCCATACACCCTCTTCGAGGTCTAAAGCCTCCATGGACCCTACAACAGCCTTTCAGATCTCTCTTGCATTCTTCTCGCTAATATTTTAGCATAAACTTTACTACCCACGCTAATCAAACTGATAGCCCTATGGCTTCCGCAGTATATCTGTGAACCTTTGCCTTTATACAAAGGCACGATGACTGCAGCATGACTCCAATCGCCAATAAAAAATAATCATCACCATCATTCTTTTCTAATGAAACATTTGTATTGGTGTCTACCAAAACTGTGTAAGAGGATAAAATAAAGCAATTTCATGGAGATATGTGTATTTTTTTCCATAAGTCTATTTAAGATGCTATTGATTTGTATTTACATTTTTTTTTTCATATCCTTTTACATACTAGTTTACATTATTTATTTATTATCTGGTCAATTTTTAACTGGTACTGTGTAATGGTAATGGTATACATAGTCCAAAACAATTGCAACTTTGAACTTGATGTATAGGTAGACGGCGTTATATACATTCATGGGTATTGTCTTTTGTGTATAATTTTGAAGCCGATTCCTTTTTTTATAATTTTTAATACAGTTTGTTATCTTAGATTGGTGTTGAGTTTCGTTTTTTATAGTTGCACACTGAATACCGCAAATAGGAGGGTAAACAATGGGAATCTAAATTGTGTTGAGACACTCCGACCACATTTTTCACCCAATTTTCGACACATAGCATGTTAAGTGTTGTAGTTGAACGCAGAACTTTGTCTTGTTAGCAGAGTAAGGAAATTAAAATATTTTTTTTTCCCCGAGAGTGACTTGAACCAAAAACCGTCACGTTTTCAGCCCGCCAGCGACGCTATGCTGCTGCGCCGACTGTCTCACTACTAGTGTTGTGTCGAGTGGCTAAAGATAATATTGTCATTGAAATAGCTGGACGCTTGGTTTTTTTTTATATCACAATGAATATACTTTTAATTAAATTCATAACAAAAAAAATCACGTGACTTTTCTCTAAAAATTTACATAAATTTGTTTTTCACAGTATCCTAGTCTTTTAAGTAGGGCTACTATTTTGCAAATGAAAATTATTCTTCTCTAATAAAGGACCCATCCGTCTCTCCTAATTGAACTAGTGGCATTTTAAGTAGAAATTCTGGTTCGTACCAAATAACTTACATTTTCACTGTCGTCCTGTTGTTTTGTTTTATTTAAAAACAGGTTACCATAGAGTTTTCCTTATTTTGGTGATAATTATGCTTTTTCTTAAAAAAGGTCAGAGCGGTGTAGGGACTGAAATCGCGCTGGTTTCACAACCAGTTTCTTCTTCTTTTCGGTTCTTCAATTTCTGTTCGGGTATGTCAAGGTACAGCGTTAAGTTTCGCCATTTACAATATCACGAATTCATTTTGGATACACCGTGAAAAGAAAAACTATGAAAATTATCTTCGTAAAATTCTATAAAATAAATATTTCATCTCCTCGAGTGGGGATCGAATCCACAACCAGTCGTTTTTGCAGTCACACATTGTGCCTCTGCGCCGCGACTGTCCTCAAAATATCTTAAGATATTATAACATAACTCTCTTTAACATAAATCTTTTAAAGAATCCTTGCTATATCAAATAGGTAACGAACTAAAATAATATAAAGAAACTTCATGAGACTTATCCGAAAACAAACTCACGAATTCAGAAAGTCAACTTGGGTTGAGTCGAGAATTCGTAAAGGCTGAAAAGTCAAAAACTCTATTTGTTGTAGGGAACTTTTGCTAGAATAAAGGAATACTACAACAAAGAAGGAATACTGTAGAAACAAAGTGTTTGCACTATCTTATAAGTAATATTGAGTTTTATAGTAAAAAAATGTAAGATGTCAGTAAATATATTTTAATTTAAAAGTGTGTCTATGCTGACTTGATAAAGCTGAATAGTTTGTTTGGGTGTTAGAATGTCTAATGTTAGAAACTACTGGTTCTAATTGTAGGTCTTTTTTCTGTGTTGGTCGCACTTAGAACATGTCATACACATTTTTGGTAATCTCCATAAGGCTACGCGTTTATGGTCCAAGGTAATTAAGTACAATAGGATTCCTTTTAGAAATTCCTTTCATTACGATATACATATATGTATAGAAAATTGAGTTCCACTACTCATCACAATTTTTTCAAATGTGTGAAATGATAACTCGTAAGTGATTCGTTTTCTTTCTATTAAGAGAGAAACGTATTGATGAAGTACATATTTAATCAATTGATTGAATAAAATGGAAAAGTGTAAAAAAATATTCCTTAAATAATTGATTTAAAGAAAAGTTTATTTAAAAAAAAATACCTTTTTTAACTTTAGGCTTTAGGAGACTAGTGTTAAGACACTCCGCTCGTTACGTTTTGCCTCGTCACCAGAGCGAAGAAATGAAAATATTAAATATTTTATTTCCTGGAATGTTCATCGAATCGAAGGCAGAGAATCTAGTCTTAAGGTACTTTGCTTTTCGCTTTGCCGCCAATTTTCGAGACAGTGCTTGTTGAGTAGTAGAACTGGATGACGTACTTTGAAATTAAACTTTATTCTACCCAGTACATTTATTCCCTCTAGAATGAGTCGAACCCACAACCGCTTGATTTTTAATATCCTCCAAGGGATTGTTGACCTGATTTTTTTATATCTTTTTATTTTTTCACTTTGATAACTCTCTGTGATTTAAATGATAGATGGGCAACAAAGTGATCCTCTAGGGGTTCCGTTCTTTGAGGTACGAGACCCTTAAAAAAGTATTAAAAAATAATATATAAAAAAAATAAATAAAATATAAGTTAATTTATTCAATAAATGTAAAAAAAAATATGTTTTCTCCTCAATCTAGTCTTTACGCTTTTTAGAAAAAATACATTTTTTTTACATAATTCGAAAATTTACCTGCTTCGTGAGCTTATATGAAAATAATGAACATTTATTGGGCACAGATTCCTTGTGGAAGCTTTTTGTGCCGGAAAATAAATGGCACATTCAAAGAACACTTAATCAAGATTTACAAACACAATTTTTTCTTTACGGGAGTTGAAATAAAATATTTAATAATGAACTGTAGAGAAAAGCAAACTTTGAACCGGCCGGTCGTGGCGCAGCGGCACGCGGTGTGACTGCAAAACCGACTGGTTGTGGGTTCGATTCCCACTCGAGGAGATGAAATATTTACTTAAATTTATATTTCCATTTCTTCGCTCTGGTGTCGAGGTTAAGCGCGGCGTTGAGTTCTGCCACTCAACACGCAATGCCTCCAGAATTCGGCAGAAAGTGGGGAACGGAGTGTCTTAACACTAGGTTCCCTCTGCTTACCCTGCTGTGTGCGGGATACAGTGTGAAGCTAATTTTAATAATAATTTAATAATAAATTTTATTATTTTATTTTCTAGATCTGGTAACGAGATAAAGCGTTGAGTTCCACACTCATCGCGCGACGCCTCCAAAATTCGGCCGAGAGTAGGGAACAGAAATGTTTTAATGTGAACTAAGTGTCTTAGCACTAGGTTCCCAGGTTCCCTTTGCCTACCCAACAAAATATAGCGTGAAACTAAAAGAAATATATCATAAGTCATACAAACCGAGCACCTATTTTTACTTGCTCGTTCAATTCACTCGGACTATGGAGTCAAGTCGTGAGTAAAAGCTAGTAGGAATACACAAATTTTTTTAGCTTCAAGTCATATACCGCACGAAGAAGGGTAGGTAGAGAGTACCTGGGAACCAGACATTTTGCTGAATGTAACTAATGCAACTTTACTCAATATTTCGCTCTATATAAAAATTTTACACTATAACACCTGTCTCATTAAATATCGCTCCAACCACTACCGAGCAAAGTTAATACCAGTTACAAACTTTGTTTGAAACAACTTTTGTTCAGGAAAGGATTTTCAATTAAAAAAAAAGTTGAGCTGTGTTATTTATAGTAGTGTGGATTTTTTTATATAAATGATTTTTAAATTTTTTTTAGCTTTACTTTGTATCCCGTATTTGCAGGGTACATTAAAGGAACCTACTGTTAAGATACTATATTCCCCACGTACGCTCAATTTTTGAGACTTAGCTGCAGTATTGAGTGACGGAACTCAACGCCGCACCATCTTTTGTTTATTTGTTACCAGAGCAATAAAATTAAACTAATTCATTCTTCAGAGTGGAATTGAACCCACAATCGTTGAGTTTATACTCTAAAACTGTGACTTTCCGCTACAACGACCTTAATAAATACATTTGACATTTCTGTTTTCTTTATCTTCACGCTGTATCCCGCACACAGGATAAGATAATAAAAGGGAATCTGGAAACGTAATGTTATGATCTATTAATAAAGAAATGAAATGATTACATTCCTTCTACTGGGAACCGAATTTAAAACCGTCACGTTACAGGCGGACGCTTGTCCCACTATGCCACTCAAGCTACACGTTTCTACTATAAAAAATAATATATGACTGAAAAACCTGAAAAAAAACCTGTGGCCATTTAAAAATTGAAAAATGTATATCAAATAGTTGCGTTGTTTTTCATTTCGCTTGTCGTGTCATTTTTATATTTTCTATTTTCTCTTGTATTTCCTTCTATATGCATACGTTTTACGAACTGTCTCTAGAATTCTTTGATACGTGATATGTATTATTTATTGTTATACGCTCGTTGTCCCTTTATTCGCCTTTTTCGCCTGAAATAGACTACGCGTCACGAAAATTTTAGTTTTATTCTTTTGTTTTTTATTGTTTTTTTTTTAATGTGGAAAGAAAATCTAACAACTGACTGGTTAAAATGACAAATTTAAATGTTTAGCAGCTACTAACAGCTCCGGGCGTATATGTCCTTAAATATATAAGTGTATAAAACGTGAAACTAAAAAAAGAAAAAAAATCTTTAGACACCATGGAATTAATCTAAAAGAATTTTATTCATACAAAAGATAATTCATGATTAAAATAGTGGAGGTTAATTTAAACCGCGATGGATAGTTCATTTTGAAATACACAACAGTTTTTACTTACAACAATAATCTAGATGCTAATTAGTAATTTGAAATATAATATTGCTTCAGTTCCCTTTTGTATAAAAGCTTATATTTAATCGTGTGTTCAAGAATGTAATTAAACCCATATTTTGTTCGAAACGTTCTTTTTACTTAGGGTTCTCGGAGCTTTGCTTGCCATATGAATCTTTTTTTCTCAGCTTCACGCTGTATCCTGGTACCAGGTAACGCAGAGAAGTCCTAGTGTGAAGACAATACGTTCCCCACTTTCCACTGAATTCTGGAAGCATTGAGTGTTGAGTGGCAGATGTCTACGCTTGGCTTTGACACCGAAGCGAAAAAATGAAAATATTTATATTTTTCGAGTGGGAATCGAACTCACAACCTGTCCTATTTACAATCACACGCTTGTGGCGTACAAGCGTGTGATGTGATCTCAAATTCTTATGAACAATAATAAATTACAATTTAAAAAATACGGTTAAATTATTTGGTATATAAATTCATTTTATATGACATTGATCTCTTAACGTAATACGTTGTAATTTTAACAAGAAACAAATGGGAAAAATAAATAGGTTTTTACAAACATCCAATGCAAAGGAGCTTATTATTTTGAAATGTATTATATGGGTTCGATTCTCACTCGACGGTACGGATTATTTGACATTTTCATTTTTTCGGTCTGGTAACCAAAAAAAACACAGCGTTGAATTCCTTCACCCAGTACACTATGCCTCGAGTATTTGGAGGAAAGTCGGCATCGGAAGAGTCTGAATGGGGAATGGAGTGTTAGTATATTTAATTGGAAATTCGTATTTCTTTTTAGCTACACTTTGTATCCCGCATACAGCAGGGTAGGCCGAGGGAACCTAGTGTTAAGACACTCTGTTCTACATTTTCCGCCGAATTTTCTCGAGTGAAGATCGAACCCACAACCTGTGGCGTTTACAGTTACACGCTTGTGCCCCTGCGCCACGACTGGCTTAAATTTAATTTAATATTAAATATTCTAATGTTTTATTTTAGATAATATTTACATTCCTCCTTCCTTCTGCTCCCCTGCTATATCACTACATGCGGATATAACGTAAAGCTAAAAAAATATAAGCTGAAAATGTGGGGTAGATAATATAGTAGGTATAGATAGAAAATCTGAAAAATTCTGCGCGTGCTTTTGCATAATGCTTGAACTCAAACGCGACTAGGGCGTGCATGGTTATATTATCTCAGAATAACTGGGGTTTTGTTAGATTATTTGTTTAACAAGTGGGAGCTGTCGCCGACCGAGAGTTTCGTAACAATTTCAGGAGAGTACGTCAACGGGAGGTACAACTTTTAGAATTTAACAAACTTAACTTTTGAAAGTTTATAGAAATGCCCGTATGCACTTATTTTGTATGAAATGAACTACGTGTATAGGTTCATAATTGATTTCATATCAGATTTTTTCCTCTTTATGTACTGCCTAGTTCTCATTTTAAATAACTTTACTTCTAATAACTTTCAATTCTACTGCTAAATTTTGTAATTGTAAGTAACCAGCAAATATCCTATAGGTTTTGACCCCCCGTACGCACTCATTTTATATGAATACAAATATAACTTTGTAATGGTTTTTCTTTATGGACTACATATAAATTTTCTTTTATTAGATTTTTCTCTAAGCGATCCTGAGATAAATGATCTTGATCAGAAGGACTAATGGACAATAAAGTGATTCGTATTTTCCGTTTGGGTTACGGCACCCTAAAAAAATACCATTTAAAATAAATATTGAATAATATATTATGATTATTATTAAAGGTGAGGCCAGTTGTAGCGCAGCCAGATCCCCACTCGAGGAGATGAAATATTTACTTAAATTTATATTTCCATTTCTTCGCTCTGGTGTCGAGGTTCGGTTCTGGTGGTGCGGTGTTGAGTTCTGCCACTCAACATGCAATCCTCCGCCTCCAGATTTCAGCAGAAAGTGGGGAACGGAGTGTCTTAACACTAGGTTCCCTCTGACTACCCTGCTGTGTGCGGGATGAAGCTGATTGATTACTATTAAAATATATAAATTTTGGTTACTCTTTGGCAACACCAAAGTACGGCGTTGAGTTCCACCATTCAAACAATTTCTGGAACATGAGCGGAAAAAAGTTGTGCCTTGACACTAGATTTTCACTGCCTACCTTGTTAATATGGAATAAAGGATAATTCTGAAAAATAAATTTATATTCTCTCAAATAAGAATCAAATCTACACCAATCAGACATTTTCCTATAACTCTAGATAGCGTCAATATGGTGTGAAAAAAAATAGAAAAAAGGTGATCAAAAACGACGTCCATCAATCAAACTGTTTGGATTGGAAAAATAGATGCTCCGACACAAATGGCACGGATAAAGACTAGAGCGGCCAGCTTGTTTTAATATTTTTATAGTGTGGGTGAAATGTATGAAAATATTTTTATACAAATAAAATTTATGAAATATATTACTTTTTTTAGCTTCACAGGCCCAGAAAATTTTGCGTTAAGACACTCCGTTTCATCTGTATCGCCCATTTTTTAGTCGAATGGCGGAGTTTAACGTCAAGCTTTTAATAAGACAATGTGCGGCGTTAAGCTCTATCGCTCAACACGCAATGTCTCGAATATTTGATAAAAAGTAGGGAACCTAAGTGTCTTTACAGAAGTTTCCCTCAATTTATATGCAGAATACAGAAACTTAACAAAATATTGAAAAAAGTTAAAAATAGCAGCTTTTTAATTACTGAGCTTACAAGTTACAAGTTTAGATTTTTCCGCGTAGCAGGGTAGATGGAGAAAACTCAGTCAAATTACGAGATAAGTCGTTCTTTACTTTCCGCTAGAGTTTGAGTTACTGCGGCGGAACTCACAAACGCCGCTGTATAAAAATAAGTTTTTTTTTTGGCTCAACTTACCGCGTGGTCACCTAATTTTTTACCATATTGAACCTTTGATCCAATACCTACTATGATAATCACTCATTCATACATCACCTTCGTATAAAGAAAACTCCTCATTTTCATATCAAAGTAACGTTTCGTATATCGTTTCGAATTGTAAACATAATGTTAGTTTAAATGTTCACGCAACATTACGCAGATGTTACGAGTTTATCGCTTTGAATAGTATTGTTATGATTCCTCTAAGGAGAATATGTTGTGAAATGGTATTAGAGCATTCAGTTATTGTTGGTTTTGCTTAAAAATGTTTAAATGTTGGATTTTTAGCTTTACACTGTATCACGCTGCAGGATAGGTAGAGAAAATCTTGTATAGTACAATTACTTTCAGTTTTTTTTTCGGAAATGCTCACTCCAGTCTCTTTTAAAGATATTATTGTCACAAATAATATGTATTTGTATAAAATTTATTAAAAAAAAGTCCCGCTGAGTTCTTGCGCCAGTTCTTCTCAGGACTGAGGTCTGAACTTCTCAGTTTTGAACTTTAGTGAACTGGTGGTAAATTATTTGACGTTCATAAAATAAAGCTTCTTATTTTGAATATAAGCTTCTTATTTTGAATAAAATTATTTGACTTTGACCTTGAATTTCCGATTTCGAGGCATACGTAATTTACTATTTTATTTATTAAGGGAAAGCGTTGGTCTTTGGAAGTAATTTTTGGGTGAAAATTAGGCAAAGTATTCCCATCCTTGTTCTATCCTTGCTAACAATATAAAAAGTTATGACAAATGGTTAATAATTTCGACGTGTTAATAAGAAATTGTTTGATATAAGTAAAAAAAATATATATTTAATTTGAAATTAGATAATATTTACATTTTAAACTAACAATTGTACTACCAGTGAGTATTGTTCCTCTCAGCTTTCTCTATGTGGACAAAAAAATGTGAAATTCTGTTTTAGTGGTAAATAAGAGTTAAAAAATAGGAGTTGTTTCATCATCACTCGTCGATTTTAATTATATGACCAAACGCATACAGAGTCACCTGATATTTTTTTTTTACTAGATATCTATGATATATCAGGAAATTGGTTACATGAAATAAGAAAAAAACATTCAACATGAAGGATTAAAAATAGGGCTTATTGAATTTAAAGCTAAGATTTACTCTCTTAGTCTTGTAGTTAGTCTAAAGTAATAAATAAAAAAAAATACTTTAAGAAAAATATTGCAATCAAATTTAAAAAAAAAGTAGAACTTAGCTATTAAGGTTATTATATAAAAATATTATAATTTTTATGAAAATAGTTTTTTTACTACTATAATCACTCAAATAAAAAAACATTCTAACAATTTCCATATCGTAACCAAACCCCGCTGGGATAATCGATTAACTGAGTACAAGCCTTTCCACTTAATTCCGTAATATATCGTACTAATAATACACTTAAAGATGATCACGCAACATAGAGCTACATATTTCTAAAGTATATGAAAATAAAAGTAAAAAATATACTCTAAGCACTAAAAGCTCGTACAGTTGATGCCAGTCGTTGCGCATGGGTACAAGCGTGTGTGTCTGAGCGCGATAAGTTATGAGTTCAATTTCCACTTGAGGACATAAATATTTTATTTGTTAATATTTTCATTTTTTTAACTCTGGTAAAGTAGGGAGTTTTAAAAGAAACGGAGCTTCATAATATTAGGTTCCCACGATTCCACTACCTACTTATCTTACTAGGTGCGGAAAGCCAAAAGTAGCTTCTCAGACGACCTAAAAATTTAATAAAAATTGAAATTTTATCGTTTTGTAGTAGGTAACTTTTATCGCAGGGGAATACAGTATAGAAAAATCAAAAATCACTTAGACAAAGCCACTAATAGAAAAAAGCTAGTTTTCTAAAGAAATTCTAATATATTATTAGTGTTATAGTAAATTTAAAGTTAATAATTTACTGACGATTCATTTTCATTTAATCGCTCTGATCAAAACACAAAGCGAAGTAAGAAATATTGAGTTTCGTCACTCAAAATGTAATGTTTCCAAAATTGTGCAAAAAATATGGAACGAAATGTTTTAACCCCACGCCTGCCTATCCCGCTATATGCGAGATACAGCGTGTAAAAAAAGAAACAAAATGTTAATATTCTCTTATGAAATATTCTTTAAACTAAACTTGGTTGGTTTTTACATGAATCTTTATAATGAATTTCAGTTATGACTCCGCTATCACACTTTACAGATAAAATATTTTCTTTGTATCTTATTTTTGAAACTTTACAGACTAATTAAAATTTACTATTATCTTAAGTACTTTGAAAAGTAAACTTTCTGTTGTATTGGGTTTTTTTAAAGGTCGTAATAACAACATCAGCCAAGTATGAGATTCACAAACAGTTTATTTGTTCAGCGTTGAGTTCCGCCACTTAACATAGTGTCTTTAATTGGATCGCATAGCGAAAAACAACGTGTCCTGTCACTTCACTTCTCTACCTACACTGCTTTGCGGGATAAATTGAAGCAGAAAAAAATCAAAGAATCTGCTTGTCTGTAAAGTCGGTTTATGAATAATAATTTTACGTGGTAACTTCAAACGAAAATATTAATAAAAATTGCATTCTTTTATGAATTGAATAGAATTCATGATCCCTAAATTATTAAATAATTAAATTGAAATTATTAAATAATATATTAAAATAACAAAGTGGCAGTTACTTGAAAATTCCTTTTTTTTATAAGTTATCATTTATTTGCACTACTTAAAAGCTGAAGCTGATAAAAAAAATCTATGAGATGAATCTATGACATTCAACTACAGAAGTAAAGCCACCACCAACCAGACTTACCGCGGGCAAATAATTAAAACTTTACATATAAGCTTTTTGTTTTATCACAACTTCAATTAAGTTATAATGAACTTATAATGAATCGCATATCAAAAATGTATTCTCGGAATTTTGCTTTAATGAAAATTTTGGACGTTGTTAAACTTAACAAAATTGAAACGATCAATCATGCTTGCATCTATATTGATTTCGGTGTTTTGTGATTTTTCATATTGTGCTATTGCATCGCGGTGGCCTCAATACAATAATAAAGCATCTAAGGATACGTGATGGTTGTAGGTTCAATAATTTCACAAATGAATGTGTTATTGCTACGGATGTTAATGCTTATATTTAAATATATCTGTTTAGTTTCACGCTGTGGGCAAGGGGGAACCTGGGAACCAGGTGTTAAGAAAATCCGTGCCCTTTAAGACACTTCTGTTCTCCACATTCCATCAGTAACATTTTAGTTTCAGTATTGTAGGCCACACACGGCGTTGACATCTCTCTTTTCTTCATCTTCAGTCTCTTAAAAAAAATAATGAAGACTGATATTTTCGACAGACGTTGACGTCGGAGACGTCGAAACTCTAAGAGTTCATTAATTGCCTATCTCACAAACCATTTATTATATAGCAAAAGTTGTTGTCCAATTATTATTGATGGCGTTATGCGATTATATGGAGATTTTATTTATCAGCTTCACGCTGTATCCCGCACACAGCCGGTAGGCAGAGGAAACATAGTGTTAAGACACTCCGTTCCCCATTTACCAGAGGCCAGACGTGGCGCAGGGGCTGGACTAGTTGTGATATCGATACCCACACGAGAAAATTAATATTTATTAAAATTTATATTTTCGATTCTATGTTCTAATGTCCGCTACTCCACACGCAATGCCTCCAGAATAAGGCTCAAAATCTAGAACGGATTATACAAAGATATAGGATAATATTCGCCTTAAATGTTGAAATTGGGAAGTTTTGTTTCAGTGCTTACTAGTCCTAGTAAGTCTGAGTTACATGTCTGTAAAGTATAACAAGTTGTGGTACATTTATATGGTATTTAACTTATTTATTTTTTAATCTGAATGGTAAAGTCTGAGATCATGGGTTGTTGGTGATCTTGGTGGTATAGAGGTGCCGCTCTCCATAAATATTAGCAGATTTCATCATTATTTCAGAATTCAGAAGTTGGCTTTAGGATGAGTTTTAAGGTGACTAAGTATGTGACCAAGATTCTCTATTTATTATAAAAAGGCTCAAGTACAAAGTATCGCCTCATTTTACTTCTGCATAAATTTTATTTCCGCATAAAAATTATCCAAACATTTTGTAAATGCACAGGTAATAACTGTTCTGAGATAGAGTTGTGGGGTGAGGTAGCGTGGCGATGTTAATGAGACGAGACTTGATATTGAACTCATTTATTATATATTTAATTTGGTTATTTATACGCTACAAAACAATAGTGGAAAATATTTACACAATTGCATTTGTAGCGAATAAATGTAGGACGCTGATTTAGTGTGTTTACAAATGTTGTTTATGAATAATATTAATACTTGTGCAATACCCCTACAGAGTATATACTACTATAATAAGTTGTCATTAAATCTTTATTGTAATTAAATTATACAAAAGTATCACTTGCTTACCTTGAAGCTTAAGAAGCTCAAGTTTAGAACAATTTAATCAATATTCTTTGTTAAAAACATTTATTTAATTTTTTATTGAGAAAGAATCCTGTAAAGAAACATGTCAATATACCTACTTAACAACGATAAACGATCTTTATTATAAAAAATCGGACAAGTGCGAGTCAGGCTCGCCCACCGAGGGTTCCGTATAAAAATTGGAGGTCACGAGCTTTATCTAAAATTCAAGCTTATCTTGCCAGAGCCCTTTTATCTGGTACTTCACTTGAACTAGCGGCCTTAATACCAAATTTTGCTCCCCTTTTAAAACTATGAATTCTTAATGTTTAACCATTAATACATACTTTTTTCTAAACTAGTACTTATATTTCTAGGTCAACCGGAAGCACCCTGTTAATTTTGAGTCACTTTATAGTAAGTGTAGGAAAAAAAATACATATTTTTACTACTTTGTACTAGTTGAAATACGCCTTTTTGGCGTTATAAGCGTCCATATATGTTTTTTAAGTGAATGTAGAAATATGATTTTTTCAGGAAATCATGGTGTCGTTCCTGAGATAAACTCTTGACAGACAGACAGACAACAAAGTGATACTATAAGGTTTCCTTTTTTCGTTAAAAGGTACGGAACGCTAAAAACGATATAATTAAAATATATAATTAAATTTATCATTTGGCTCTTTTACACTGAAAACTTTCTAATTTACTCTAAATGCATGTCTAGACAATTTAAAAGCAGCATTTAGAAAATATAATATACAATCTTGTAGACTTGAAAATATAGAATTAGTTTTATTCAATTTAATAATATTTTTTATAGAGTTTTGTTTTGTATTACATTACAAATTTAATTTTAATGTTTACGTGATTTTGTAGTATCTGTAATATACAGAAAGGTGACAGACAGGTTATCTTAATATTCGATTATTTTGCACCTGTCATCGCAAAATCAGGCCATTAATTAAAAAATATATATATTAGATTTTATAGTTCATTGGTCTGTTTTTATATCTGATATATTTATTATAATTGCAGGCTAACCAGCTGTGTTTTAAGTGAGTGGAGTGACACCTTTAAACACTAAATACGAATCGAATACTAATACAACTAAGGTTGCTCAATGGTTAGTTATTAAAGTTTCTCTTAAGTGATACCAAAGCCTGGCTACGAGATACGGGATCTGTGGATGGTCTAAAATGTACACCACTGTGGCGGACGAAGGTCCTGCTACAATGGTACAATACCAGACTGTTGTAGCAATTTCTGTGTTTGACATAGGAAAGGTCCTGTAGGCACACTAAGATAAAGAGCTGCCTCTTAAAATCTCTACTTAAAAAACTTTTTGCTTTTTTTACTAATTAGTTTCCGAGAATTATGTTGACAAACATACAAGCATACATTAGCTTCACATTGTATCCTGCACGTAGCGAGGTAAGCAGATGGAGCCCAGTGTTTAAAACACTCCGTTCCCGACTTCCCGCGCAATTTTGGAGGCGTTGTGTGTTGAGTGGCGAAACTTAACGCCGCGACAAGAATATCTACACTTATTAAATTTGACTTGACTCTGCCTAATTCTTCTATACCCGAAATACCTTTCCTTTTAGCTGAAGCTCAAATAGAAATAACAATACTATTACAATATGGCACATAGAAATTTCTTCCACGTCTCACAATAGGAAAATGCAATTTTAAGTTGCTCTAGTTCCTTTGAGCTTTTGAGCTTTCCTTTCTCAAAACAGTAAACTGTTTAGATTCGGTTGCGTCACTCCGCTTTAGAAAGCGATGGGACATAGCATAATTACGTTTGCTTCGAAAAACATGCTCAAGCTATTGTATGAGACAAAGAAAAAACTAATGAATAATTTATAAATACAGTTAGATACAGCTTTATATGTCAGTCACCAAATGTTTTTTTTATTGAATTATATTATTATAATTATGATTCTTTTATTATTACTGTTTTGTCAGATTCTAGTGTACCTCTGCCTCTATCACTCCACTAGTGATAGAGGCAGAGGTAGCGTAGTGTAAAAACTCTCAACTCCCCACTTTCCACTTTACGTGGCATGGAGGCAGTGTGTGTTAAGTGGTGGAACTCAATTCTGCGTTTTTGCCGCAACACCAGAGTGAAGAAATTAAAATATTAAATATTTAATTTCCTCGAATAGGAATCGAACCCTCAACCTGTCGCCTTTACAGTCGCATGCTTGTGCCACTGCGCCACGACTGGCCTCACTACTATTTTATTATAAGCTATACTATTTTGCGATTTAATTTGCCTATCTATGAGGAATAAATTTATTCATAAATATATTTAGACCAGCGAATAAAAGAAACAGAACATACTTCAATTTGCATCGTAACATCTAAAAATAAAGCTTAAATATCTTCAACAAAGGCTTTCTCTTTACAGACGTATTTTAGCAAATATTTTCAGAATTTTTAGTTTGTTAGACCAAAACCACGTGTAGTGGCAACTGTAGCTAATGAATTTGTAGGGTACCCGCCAGAGAGAATAAAGGCAAAATTTTTTTAGAAATTCCTTTTCACAAAGAGCTTTTATATGATTTTTAATAACCGCCAATTGTAAAGGTTTGTAACCTGAATTTATCACTGAATATTTATTATACCTTTTAGTTTTAGATAGTATTTGTGTACGTGGACGTAAGACGTGAAGAAATAGAAAATCTTGTTTATTTTTCGTTACCTTAAGAATTTTGTAAAATATTCTCATAGTGCTCCCTTTTACACCGTATCCTTCCTATTTGCCAAATTTGACAAAAAAATCTAAATCCAGAAATTATGCATGTGCTTTGTCTGTCCGTTAAATTAGAAACGGAAGGCTTATATATTCTCATTAAAATCATAAATGTGAAATAAGAACCGAGTTAAATGTTAAGAAATGAGTCATTCACGACTTCATTCGGGATTCATTTGAAGCTAAATTTTCCTTGACATTTTTTTACGTAGCCTGTACATATGTCATTATATTTGCAAGTTAGTCAAACCTCTTTAGTCCACAAAAAGCTGGAAATACACCCAGCTTTTTCTGGACTAGATTGATATATTTTGGTTTGGTGCCTGGTGGCAAGAAATAGCCAAGTCAAATTAAGACCTTAAAGTGAACAAATCTAAAAAAATACTTAAAATAAATATAAAAATCAGCTTCACACTCTATCTCACATATAGCAGGGTCTAGTGTTTAGATACTCTGTTCCCCACGAATAAAAAATCTTATTTATTAATTATTTATCTACAGAGGTAATATATCGGTACGACTGCCGTAATATTTTTTTATTGTAATCTATGGAAACTTTATTTTTGGTATTTTATATAATAATTTGTTGTACGTAGCGTTTATTTCTCTTAAAAATATTTTCTTAACAAAAAAAAACCAAATTCAAACAACTAAAAAATAAAAAATAATTTTACATAAAGTAAAACGTACTTTGATTTTGTTAACCAAAAGTAATTAAAAATAGATTTAAAAATGTTGAATATTTAAATTATAAAATCTTTTTAAAAATTCTCTTTTAAAGATTGTAATTATAAAATCATTTTACAACTGAGGCCAGTCGTGGCGCAGGGGCACAAAGTGTGACTGTAAAATCGACTAGTTGTGGGTTCGATTCCCACTCGAAGAAATGAAATATTTATGAACATTTATTTTTTATTTCTTCGCTCTGGTGTCTGGGCAAAGCGCGGCATTGACTTCTGCCACTCAACACGCAATGCCTCTAGAACTCAACGGAAATTAGGGAATGGAGTGTCTTAATACTAGGTTCCCTCTGTCTACCCTGCTGTGTGCGGGATACAGCGTAAAGCTGATTTAATTTTTTAAGTTTTTAATTAAAAAAGTCATCGCAATCGGTTGGCGTGATATAGAGTTTTTCTCACAGATACCATTACCAAAAATGGCCCAAAAAATGAGACCACACGGAAAGCACTAGCTTTCAAATAAAAAAATTATCAAAATTGGATCACCCAGTCAAAAGTTCTGAGCTAACAACAACGAACAGTTGCTCTAACAAATTTATATTAAGCAATGAAAATTTCAAAAGCACTTTATATAATAAGTTTTAAACCAAACCCATAATAAAATTGAAATATTTGACGATTTACAAAATGGCGATACAAATGACTCTCGAAACAATCTATGTGATAGATCGTGGCTCATCTGGCGTAACGACGTTACTTAGTAACAATGAAAGGGTTACCTATTTAGGATATGGCATTAATTTTACTTATATAAAATTTTGGAATAACTTTTTCAGAAAGTCATTTCAGGTTCATTTATGTATGTTTATAATATCTTTAAAATTGAGCAATAAGAACAAATTTTTTGAGATATAATTTAAAAACTTATTATTTTATTTTTTTTTATATTATCAGCCTGAACTATTTTATTTTTCATTGATAAAAATACTGAATTTAAATCACAAAAAAATAACTTCATGCTTGATCACGAATATATAGCAGAGTAGACAGACATATTCTGGTTGTAAGACACTCCGTTTCTCAGTTTCACCGTTTTCAGTTAATTTTAAAGAATTTGCATGTAGAGCTGCAGAAATCAACGCTGTATTTTACCTTCTTATCAGGGCAAATTAATTAAAATATTCAATTCCCGAGTGGAATTCAAATCCACAACCGTCACGTTAACAGTCAGACGCTGTACCGCTGCGCGACGACGGCCTCCAAGGTATTAAGAAAGAATAAATTAAAAATATTAGAACATCAAAAGTAGGGTAGAATAGCGAGTATAAAGTAAAAGTACATTATTAAATCAATTTAATAAAGCACCAGCTATTTGTTGTAGTCCCAATATTACGTAGTATTACAATAAAGACCGCCTATAGGTAGCTATATAGATTTCCTTGAGTGCCTGTGGCTGTTTTAATCTGGCCCGTAATATCAATCTTTCCAGCCATTAGATGTCACATAAACCTTGTCAACACTTTAACTAGCACTAGTTTTATCGCTTACACTTTATATATTTCTTTTTATAACTTCACGCTGTACCGGGGTAGGGTAGGAAAACTTGAGAAGCACTTAGTTCCCATTAATACACTTTCCGCAGAATTATGAAGGTGTTGCGTCGAGTGGCGGAATTCAACGCCGCGATTTGCCTTGTTGCCAGAGCGAGGAAATGAAAATATTAAATATTTCATTTCTTTGAGTGGGGTACGAACCCATAACCTGTGTGCGATTACAGTTGCACGTTTTATTTTTTTATATATATACCAAGCAAGTTCCCTAGTTAAACTTAAAATCAAGGTAGAGAACAGAGTGACTCTATGGCCAAACTACACCAAAGTAGGTATATTTAGTATGATTTTGAAAACTCGACAATTTTGAAATACTTTCCACCACCTTAGTCTACCCGTGACCACGGACTATTGCAAAAACGATTACTCTGGTTAAATAGATTCATTTAAATATGTAATAATCGTGAAAATAAAATAATTAATTGCTCCAAGGTAACATGGAACGTTCTAATTACAAAGATTCACCTGAGTGGGACTCGAATTCATAACTATTAAGTTAAATATTTTACGCTGTGACTGCTCTATAAAAAGTCATAAGAGATTATTTTTCTTAAAGAAATATTAAGTCGTGGTGCAGGGGCACAAGTGGTGAGCAAGTGCGACTGGCTGTAGGTTTGATCTAACCTACAGCCAACTAACAGGTTTGGTTAGGACCTAAGGAATTGAAATACTTACTTAAGATTTTCATTTCTTTGCTCTGGTGGCGAGGTGGCGTTGAGTTCCGCCACTTAAAATGCAATGCCTCCAGAATTTAGCGAAAAATGAGGAAATTAATGTTATTATACAAGTTTCACTCTTTCAAAATTATTAACTAACGCAAACAATTAAAAAATATATTAATATGAAATTCAAAGTTATCATTAAAAAAAACAATAACGAGACATGAAACGATGATAGAAATAATAGGAAATATTACTATCGTATTCTGATTCTGAGAAATTACGCTCAGAAATAATCCTATATCGAGATCAAGCCGGCTTAGGCGTCTTATCTAAATCCGACATAGCGTTACATTGACAGCGGACTATAAATTGTGGAATGAATGATGTGGTGATACAGAGTTTCAATTATAAAATTAAATTAAATGAAATAGAAATAAGCGAAGTTTCATATTATATTGTGATAATAATATGTATTTTTTTATTGCAGTGTTATTTATTTATATATTTTTTAAATGTATAAAACTTGAACGTAGCGGGATTTAAATTCGCTTCTCTTAGAAACGGTCCAAGTGTTTGTCTACAATGAAGCCGTTTTATTCGTGCTACAGTGAAATATTCAAATGCAGCGGATACCATGTTACAACGTTTGGTACATAACGAGTACGATAAGAAAAATAAAAAATTACTTATTATTTTTTTTAGTTTCAAGCTGTATTCCACACAAAGTAGAGTAGGCAGATGGAACCTGGGAACCTAATGTTAAAACTCTATGGAGAGTGGGGAACGGTTCCATTAAGACTTCATTTCCTCGCTCTGATAATGGGACAAAGCGCGGCATTGAGTTTCGCCACTCAACACTCAATACCTCCAAAATGCTTCTTAATTTTTTCATCTCCAATGTAGGAAACGGGAGTGTCTTAAGTTATATTTTTTTATTTCTAAAACAATCAACAATTCTTATGGAAGTTACGTAATGTGATTCAAAGTACTATAATTTTTATATTATTAGGGACGATGGTCATAAATAATTTAAAAAAATGCATGAAGGCTTGTTTTCTTGAGGTCAGTCTAGTGTGACTGTAAAATCGACTGGTTGTGGGTTCGTTTCCCATTCAAAGAAACGCAATATTTATTTAAATTTATATTTCTATTCCTTCGTTCTGGTGCCGAGGCAAAGAGCGGCGTTCAGTTCCGCCACTCAACACGCAATGCCTCCAGAATTCGGCGAAAAGTGGGGAACGTCGTATCTTAACAATTTTTATTTCCTCAAGTGGGGATCGAACCCACAACCACTTGCCCCTGCGCCAATACGGCCTCCTAAATACATTATAACTACATTCCGAAAATAAAACAAAGTAGCAAAAATAAATTTCTTGCTTTCGCGTTAACAAGCTTAACGGAGGGAAGTAAATAAGTGTATCTTACTAAAAGAGTCCCGCGTCCGCCTCATCTCGCTCTTTGTAAATACAACACATACTCAATAATCACGCGGCTGATGACTATTCGGATTTGTTTGAGCATTACTTCGCACATTGAAACTAAAACTATGAGTTACCTATTAGTTTCAATGTTACATACATTGTATTTTTTTTAGATTCACGGTGTATCCCGCGCACAGCAGGGTAGGCAAAGGGAACCTAGAGTTAAGATATTTTGATCTCCATTTTCAGCCAAACTTTCGAGGCATTGCATGTAGAGTAGTGGAACTGAACGCCGCGCCGCATTTATTAATATTTTCATATTTTCACTATATTACTTTGACAATATAGTGAAAATATTAATAAATATTCATGGGAATCGAACCAACAGACGCCGAGTTTACAGTCACTCACTTTTGTCTCTATGCCACGTCGGCCACTTTTTAGTTATATAAATTTATGTTTTCCCCTGTAGCTTCTAAAATTTTTATTATAATTTAACAAATGAGGTATCGGTGGTATAATCTCAATAGTTTGCTAGCTATAGATTTTATGACGTCATATTGACAATTGAATGTGGTCAAGAGCGCAAAAATTTTAAACTAAAAAGAAAATTTTAGAATTGTACGATGTGTCAAATGAAAGGTCTTAATTGAAAGGCCTCAAATAATGCATTTTAAAATTATGTAATTTGTTTCCTTTCGCTTGTCAGTTGCTTGCATGCACCCGATGAAATTGGAAATCATTTTTATAAAACAGTAAAATTTAACAAAGAAAATAAAAACGTATTAATGTGTACATTTAACCTCTTTTAAGTAATTGTCAAAGGAGGTGCAGATTCTAAGTCTGATAATTTAAGACTACTTTAGACCAATATGCTCGTAGAAGCTTAGTTGTTCCGTGATCGTATGGCTAAGCTTACGATGACCCGCTTACATCACGCTCTTCGTCTCTCCTATACACCGCTTGTCAGATTACAGATTAACTATGAACTGCGTCCCTATAAGTTACGTAAGTTATTAGGTGCATAGTATGCTAGTTTTGGTGCGTTATTTGGTATACGTAAGTTAGTACTGGTGCTTTCACGTAATAACGCACTAGTACTAGTGCACGCGCACTTTATGCACTTAATAATACATCAGTATATTTACTTAAATTGATATTTCCTTTTCTTCGCTCTGGTGTCGAGGTTAAGCGCGGCGTTGAGTTCTGCCACTCAACACACAGTGCCTCCGGAATTCGGCAGAAAGTGGGGAACGGAGTGTCTTAACACTAGGTTCCCTCTGCCTACCCTGCTGTGTGCGGGATACAGCGTGAAGCTGATTTATTTTATTTTAATATATCAGTTACCAGTTCACGTGTACTTAATAACGCGCCAGTACTAGTGCACGTATACTTAATAACGCGCATCTAGTGTTAGAAACTCCATTCTCAACTTTTCGCCTATTTTCGCGACCCACAACTATATTACATTTACAATCAGGCGCCGTGCCGCAGCGCAGCGACGGCTTAGCTATTATTTAGTACCATTTTAATTTATCGCGGCTGCTTTGTTTAACAAGAATGGAAATATCAGACAGACGTAATCCAAAATATAGTTTTAGTTTTAATGAAGGAACTATTCATTCAGTTAATTTATTGATTTTTGTTTATTTATCCTTTACATACATTTAATTATTTATCATATTTTATCTACGTCTAAAATCTAGAGCTCTCCCTTATATATTACACTAGCGACCCGCTCGCGGCTTCGCCCGCTTTAACTACTGAATTATTCATATAATGTACCTATGTTTGCAAAGCACTTAAGATTACTAATGTGAAAATTATTGAAGCAACCCACATTTTCGTAGCTCCAATAAGGATGTTCCAATTGTTTAAAAAAACACACACCTGAACACATGACACAAATAACAGAAAACTTAAACGAAAGAAATTATAAACAACAGACTACCTACTATTCTCTTACCCAAAAATACTTAAACGAAAGATGTAACCAACACTGCCGCGACGAAATACATTATAATTATTGGATAACTCCAATATACGTGCAATCGCTTCTAAATTTACTTTGCTATAGAGCCAGGCGCAGAATTGAAGCATTCTCTCGTCCATCTCCGTAGTAGCTCCGAACGACATCTGGGCGTTGGTTCCCTAGCCGTGGTCTCAAGCGATAACCTGCTCTAGAGCAGACACAGAGAGAGGCGTGCGGGACGGGATTGGAAAGATTATCAAATGCCACCTAGGCGGTCAACTCAGTCAGGTGAGACTCTCGGTTTCCTGAGGGAGGCCCAGCTTAAACGACCAAGGATCAATGCAAGGCTCATGAGTCGCATTTGGAGGAAGATAGAAAGTCCCTCGGAAGTCATCTGACGTCTGACCTCGGGCGGCCGGATATGCCACGGAGTGCTGCTCCTTAGGTGCAGGTGACCCGATACATTGGCGCAGCGGAATGCGTTGGACGCGAGACGACCAATGTGTACCTCCAGGCTTTCTATTTTTAGGTTGCGGTGATGCGTGGTGTTTCTCATGTAGTATGGCGCCTGCGTCACTCGACGGAGGATGAGGTTCTGAACCACCTGCAGGATTTCTCTTTGAGTGATACTCGCTAGGGCGATGTGATGTCATCAGTGTATAGTGCGTAGAGAGCAGGTGACAAAATGCTGCCCTGGGGAACAACGGGAGCGATCGAGTCGCTGCTATACCTCGAACTCTTAACTCTTAAGCAAAATGTCCTGTCACTGAGGCAGAGAGGCAAAAACATGCGCGACGTGCTGGGGGGGTGTCTTCTCTGAGCACTTAATGAAGTAGGTCCGGGTGCCAGACGTGGTCGAATACGCGTACTACGTCGAAGAAGACTGCTATTGCTCTCTCCTTTCGGTTGATCGCTGTTACGGCGTAGTGTGTGTGTGTAACCAGAGTGGTATACCCGCTCGCCAAACTGCTCGCTTCATGGGTGAATGTGCGCCTGGAGAAGTGAGAGGAATAACTTCTCGGACAGCTTGGAGACCGCGGAAAGGAGGGTTATAGATCGGTACCCCTCAGGCTGCTATGGGCTCTTCCCAGCCTTGGGCAACATGATGAGCAGGCCCTCCGGGAGGAGGGAGGAGCAGGGAAGCCAGGTGGGTGCGGCGGATCCATTTTTATAAGCAAAATGTCGAGGGGGCGGGGGGAAGCGTGGAGGTCGGCGAGCCGTTACACAGCAAGAATTTTTTAGTATCGTAATTTCAAATCTGTGCTACTAATCAACATTTTGATCAACATTAAATGGCCAAGATAACTAATATACTTATTTATACACTGAGAGTAAGGGATAACATGAGTCGATATAGCTTTTCTCTAAAACTATTTGTAATTTCGAAATATTGTAAAAAGCAAAATCTATCTTTGTTTAACGTAGAAAATTAATAACTTAATTAAAAGGGTAAAGATTAATATCATTACTGACACACATCCCTCTCAATAAGTAAATATATTTAAATTACTATCTAATTTCCGTCTCATATACGCTTTCATTACTAAGATTTAAACGATTTTTATTTGCATTTCTTGTTCTACGACCTATATTTGAACGACTTTGTCGTGGTATAATTAAATTAAAAACATTTCCTATGTTTAAAATGTAAAGAAAATAATAAAAGAACAGAAGAAGAGTAAACAAAATAAACAACAGGATACTTAAACGCAAGAAATGATAAACAAAAGCCTACCTACTGTTCTCTTAAACTAAAATACTTATACGGAAGAAATTATGAACAAAAGACTACCTACTATTCTATTAATCAAAAAGGACGAAACTAAATATATTAAACTCCAATTATCCAATACGTACAATCGCATCTACATCTACTTTTCTACAGTACAGAGGCAGGCGGGCGCGGCAGACGCGCTTCTATAAGCAAAACGTCGCGGGGCGCGGGGGGACGCATGGCGTGTGGCGAGCCGTTTCAAAGCAAGGATTTTTTGATATTGTTACAACTTCTAAAGTACTTATTAAAATGAAAAACAGTAAAAGACAGTTTTGATCTACATTAAATGGCCAACGTAACTGATATACTTATTTATAGGCTGAGAGTAAGGTAATAAATAAAACTTGCGCCAAAACTGCGGTTTATAGCCGGCGTGATGTGTCAACAATTAAATGCGTTTTTCTCTAAAACTATTCGTAATTTCAAATTAGTGTAAAGAGCAAATTTTATCTTCGTTTAACGTAAAAAATTAATAAAGTATTTAAAAGGATAAGGATTGATACTATTATGGACAAACATCCCTCAAAATAAAAAATATATTCAATATTTTTTATTTTGAGGGATGATGAGGAATTTATTTGGCTATTTTTAAACAGAAATATGCTCACTGTATGTTATCCTTAGAAGATACGAATATGCTGTCGCTGACTTTTTTGTAGACCTTATTAAGAGGAATAATACTCTAGTACATTGTTTTCATGTAGGACTTACCATTAAAGCAGCGCATGCGTGAAAGTGTCTGAACGGGTAGGACTTTATACACATTTATCATATTTATGTCAAATTACAATAAAATATACATATAATAAACCATATATAATCCTTCCCTGAGAAATACTCTACATAATGGTGAAAACCGCATCAAAATCCGTTGGGTGGTTTAGAAGAAGATAACGTAGAAAGGCCAGACAGAGAAAAAAATCGTTCTTATTTTATCTATATATATATATATATATAAAAGGACTTGTGCTGACTGACTGAGGTAAGACGCACGCAGAGCCGTAACCGCTGATGGTAGAAACGTGAAATTTGGGCAGATGTTTATTTTCATATTCTGGACATCCACTAAGAAGGGAATTTGAAAAATTTTAACCCTAAAGGGATGAAATAGGGGTTGAAAGTTTGTATGGAAAAAAAATTTAATCTGCACCGATTTTTATAAAATTTGAACTTCAGACTCTTAAAAATATTTCATTGAACACGTGTTTCATGGTTTTTAAGAATTCACCCCCTAAGGGTTCAAATAAGGGGTTGAAAGTTTATATGGAAAAATCTTTAAATTGCCGCCGATTTTTATAAAAATTTAAATTCAGACTGTTAAAAATATTTTATTGAACACGTGTTTCGTGGTTTTTTTAGAATTCACTCCTAATAAGCGGGCGAAGCCGCGCGCGCCCCCTTTAGTTGTATATATAAATTATATATACATTTTATCTTACAAGTATTTGCAATGTACAACATATTGCAGTTGCAGTTTAGCTTATATTACATTTATTTCGATCTATAAGCTTTCTAAGGGTGAAAGAAGTTAAGAATATCGATATTCTTTAAATTATTTAAAAATCTATAAAATGGGAATAAGACTATACAGGATGGTTGGTAGGTAGATACAGATAGCTATACAAACTGATATAGATGATAGAGGAGGTAATTTCCTACTGTTTTTACGCTACTATTTATACGCCTCTTAAATTTTATCGTTTTCGTGATATGGGCCATTTAAAAAAATATCTAAAACCCATATGTGGGCAATAAAATGCTTGAAAAAAATATATATTTAGCGTGTTTTTCGACCGACTGTTGGTATTTTTTTTTCTCTGATGTATGCATCATTTAATTATATAACATGAAGTCCCCTGAATATCGTAGTTTTTTTATTGGGTGCTAAAATTTGAAAACGTAAAGAATACCTTATACTTATCTCTTCTCTATATATAATAAGACAGTAAAAATATTTTGTCTGTACATTTAGTAATTTTGACTGAAATGGATAGAGGGATACTTAAAAAGACTAATAGAAAGCAAAAAGATTTTTTTTGAATTTCTTGTCTGTCTGTCTGTCTGTCTGTCTGTCTGTCGACATATTGTTGTCCGCATTTTTCTCTGAAACTACTGAACCGATTTACTTGAAAATTTCACCAATTGCTTTGATTTAACTCAATTTAGGTTCTAAAGTTTGGTTCATCAAAATCGGTTCATTACAAAAAAAGTTATCGTCATTTGAATGAACTCAAGGCATTAGCTTGCCAGCGAATGTTATATAGAAATCGCGCTGGTATGACCCTGGCTAAAGAATGACATTCGAAACGTCTTGATTATATGACTGTTGATAAAAATATATATTTTATACAATAAAGTAAACAAGGCCAGTCGTGGCGCAGCGGCAAGAAGTGTGACTGTAAAACCAGCTGGTTGTGGGTTCGATCCCCACTCGAGGAGATGAAATATTAACTTAAATTTATATTTCCATTTCTTCGTTCTGGTGGCGAGGTTAAGCGCGGCGTTGAGTTCTGCCACTCAACAAGCAATGCCTCCAGAATTCGGCAGAAAGTGGGGAACGGAGTGTCTTAACACTAGGTTCCCTCTGCCTTGCCAGCGAATGTTATATAGAAATCGCGCTGGTATGACCCTGGCTAAAAAATGACATTCGAAACGTCTTGATTATATGACTGTTGATAAAAATATATATTTTATACAATAAAGTAAACAAGGCCAGTCGTGGCGCAGCGGCAAGAAGTGTGACTGTAAAACCAGCTGGTTGTGGGTTCGATCCCCACTCGAGGAGATGAAATATTAACTTAAATTTATATTTCCATTTCTTCGTTCTGGTGGCGAGGTTAAGCGCGGCGTTGAGTTCTGCCACTCAACAAGCAATGTCTCCAGAATTCGGCAGAAAGTGGGGAACGGAGTGTCTTAACACTAGGTTCCCTCTGCCTACCCTGCTATGTGCGGGATACAGCGTGAAGCTGATTTATTTATTTTAAGTAAACAAAATTGAATTGTTAGTAGAGATTACCTTCATAAATCGTAACAGTAAAGTTTAAATCGTAATTAATTCAACACAGAGATAAAGAACGATTTGATCTTCAAAGAAATATCAAGTAAATACATAGATTTTTTGGTTCGTTCGTTCGTTTGAAATAAATCTATATAAAAATGCCTAAAAACATCCTTTCTACGTGTACTCTGTAATAACTACATATTTACCAATTATTCATTTATCTAATAATATGCAAACAGGAGTTAATATGCAAACATTACAGTTATTTTACAAAGAATATTATGAATTCTTAACCAAATTAATAATTTTACATTTAAGACTGTTTCTGAAGCAGTACAATTATTAAGTGACATCAGCACATTTAACAGAGCTTTAAAAAACATAACATAGTTAAAAAGAACGTAATGTTACAAATATATATATATATATATATATCTATATATATATATCTATATATTATATAGATATATATATATCGGATATTATATATATATATATATATCGGATCGAACCCACAACCAGCTGGTTTTACAGTCACACTTCTTGCCGCTGCGCCACGACTGGCCTTGTTTACTTTATTGTATAATATATATATTTTTATCAACAGTCATATAATCAAGACGTTTCGAATGTCATTCTTTAGCCAGGGTCATACCAGCGCGATTTCTATATAACATTCGCTGGCAAGGCAGAGGGAACCTAGTGTTAAGACACTCCGTTCCCCACTTTCTGCCGAATTCTGGAGGCATTGCTTGTTGAGTGGCAGAACTCAACGCCGCGCTTAACCTCGCCACCAGAACGAAGAAATGGAAATATAAATTTAAGTAAATATTTCATCTCCTCGAGTGGGGATCGAACCCACAACCAGCTGGTTTTGCAGTCACACCTCGTGCCGCTGCGCCACGACTGGCCTCACACCCTATAATAGAATGACAAACGAATATGAAGACACCATACAACAACATATATAATATAAAGACAACTATAATGACTTCTAATATGATTTTTTGTTACTTTAATCTGTAATATTCTATTATGATTTTTTTACGACATTATCGTAACTTCTGTAAGAATTTTTGATTGTTTCGAACTAAAAAATATGACCAATGTCGATATTTGATATTCATAAAATATACATAAAGCTAATTATTTATTATATATATACATATATATATATATTTGTAACATTACGTTCTTTTTACCTATGTTATGTTTTTTAAAGCTCTGTTAAATGTGCTGATGTCACTTAATAATTGTACTGCTTCAGAAACAGTCTTAAATGTAAAATTATTAATTTGGTTAAGGATTCATAATATTCTTTGTAAAATAACTGTAATGTTTGCATATTAACTCCTGTTTGCATATTATTAGATAAATGAATAATTGGTAAATATGTAGTTATTACAGAGTACACGTAGAAAGGATGTTTTTAGGCATTTTTATATAGATTTATTTCAAACGAACGAACGAACCAAAAAATCTATGTATTTACTTGATATTTCTTTGAAGATCAAATCGTTCTTTATCTCTGTGTTGAATTAATTACGATTTAAACTTTACTGTTAAGATTTATGAAGGTAATCATCTCTACTAACAATTCAATTTTGTTGACTTAAAATAAATAAATCAGCTTCACGCTGTATCCCGCACATAGCAGGGTAGGCAGAGGGAACCTAGTGTTAAGGCACTCCGTTCCCCACTTTCTGCCGAATTCTGGAGGCTTGTTGAGTGGCAGAACTCAACGCCGCGCTTAACCTCGCCACCAGAACGAAGAAATGGAAATATAAATTTAAGTTAATATTTCATCTCCTCGAGTGGGGATCGAACCCACAACCAGTTGGTTTTACAGTCACACTTCTTGCCGCTGCGCCACGACTGGCATTGTTTACTTTATTGTATAAAATATTGTATAATAGTGCTTCAAAAATATATATTTTTATCAACAGTCATATAATCAAGACGCGATTTTTATATAACATTCGCTGGCAAGCTAATGCCTTGAGTTCATTCAAATGACGATAACTTTTTTTTTAATGAACCGATTTTGATGAACCAAACTTTAGAACCTAAATTGAGTTAAAACAAAGCAATTGGTGAAATTTTCAAGTAAATCGGTTCAGTAGTTTCAGAGAAAAATGCGGACAACAATATGTCGACAGACAGACAGACAGACAGACAGACAGACAGACAGACAAGAAATTCAAAAAAAATCTTTTTGCTTTCTATTAGTCTTTTTAAGTGTCCCTCTATCCATTTCAGTCAAAATTACTAAATGTACAGACAAAATATTTTTACTGTCTTATTATATATAGAGATAGTTGTCAATCAATTCTGCTTAAATCAATAATCATGTATTTTAAGCGGGCGAAGCCGTGGGCGGGCCGCTAGTAATATATAGAGATACAAGACGTTGTAGCCTCTATACGTTCGTTGAGAGATTTTGTACCGCAAGCTGTCGCCTGTCACACGAACATCCTACGACACTTAAGAACACTTGGATTGCGAAAGCGACAGGAAGGCGAAAGGAAAATGCTATGGAGGCAAATAAAAATATCAAGGATTTATTTTTGCAAGGCGGATTTTTAAATGGTTTAAATTTGTTTTTATTTTGTGATTTCGTTACTTTCTTTTTTTAGCTTCACGCAGTATCCCGTATTTAAAGGGAACCTGCGAAACCGAACTTCGACACCTTGCATATTGAGTGATGTGATTGCTCAGTTTTAATTTTATATATACGGATTTTGGTGATTCTTATTTTGTCTATTAACATAATGTTTTTTATTATATTTATTTATTTTTCAAATCTTTAGTATAAATTACAAATGTATGGTTTATATTTTGGTTCGAAGATTCCACTGAAATAAAAAAATAACTAGGTTTCAGATAGACGTTACTTTTATTCATACATTCTATATATTTTTCAATGAAATGTACTTATGACAATGTGTTCATGATTAATCTTTGCTATAGAAAGTACAACAGCTGTAGGTGACATTTGAAAAATTATATTTTTTTTGTTTTTTTCGTTATGCAATTATACATAATGCAATTTTTCACCATTTTTCTTTTATTAAAAAGAGAAACGACTCAAATACAACCAGTGTTAACAAATCAGTCATATTGTTCTAGTAGTAAGGTTATTTTATTTTGTTTTTATTTTTAATTAATTATTTTAAATAATTTGAGGCCAGTCGTGGCGCAGGGGTACAAAGTGTGACTGTAATACCGACTGGTTGTGGGTTCGATCTCCACTCGAGAAGATGAAATATTTACTTAAATTTATATTTTCATTTCTTCGCTCTGGTGTAGAGAACAAGCGCGGCGTTGAGTTCTTCCACTTAACACGCAATGCCTCCAGAATGCGGCAGAAAGTGGGGAACCTTAACACTAGGTTCTCTCTGCCTACCCTGCAGCGTGCGGGATACAGCGTGAAGTTGAAAAAAAAATTGAAATAATTTACTTTATGCAGATGAAGATGGTGGATCAATGATTTTAGGTGTAGCATCTAGTCTCGCTCGCTTATAACATAACTAATGATGATTTTCAGTTTACAACTTTAATAATCACTATTTACGTTCACAAATTACTTACCTTTATAGGTCGATTAGAGAAGATTAATCATCATTTAAGAAAAACCTATTCTAGTTTTTCTTATAAAAAAAACTATTTAAAGAAAAATGATGACGATTATTTAGTTTCAAGAAATAAATAATTAAGAAGAAATAAATAATAATAAATTTAATGAAGAGCACATTGGAAATTGGTCAAAAAAAAATATAAATAGAAAGAAAAATTTTCCTTAGAGAGCGTGGAGCTAAAAACAACATACACACACAAAAACACTTCGAATTCCACTCACTCCCACCTAACATCAGTTCAAAAGAAATTTCGGAAAAACCGCATTTCCTTTAAAATTTTCGTCAGTTTTCAACACCTAATTGCGACGTTTTTCAGTAAAGCAAGTCCTACGCGCACGCAACACTCGTCTACACTCAAGTTGACATTGCTAAAGTACTTGGGGAAATGTACAAAAGAGATTTTGTTTTAACATATTTTGTTTCGCTTATATTGCTAAGTGCAACGCTTGTATTTTAAATTAGGGGCTTTCACAAGGCTTTGCTTGCTTCTTTTTTATTTTATATGATCTAACTGTATTTAGGAAAAAAATATTGATATGGTATACTGTTATACACACATATATTAACATTTATTATGATTTTCTTTCTAAAAACTACGCACGTACGGTAAACGTGTAGTTTTTTACGCGTAAGTCCTGATCCCGTGACTTTAATGTAGCACACCTGTTGTTTCACAACCCGAGGGATGTTTCAGTGAAAGTCCCATTAAAATCGATTTAGCTGTTCCAGCGACTAGGCCGAATAAACAGAAAGACAGAGAGATGGTTAGCAAAAAAAATGTTTGTTGGAGTTTCAATATCGTGTAAATAAATATATACGCTTGGAAGAACACGGGAATTTTGAAATCAAAGATATACCTACATTTTATTTATATATAAAAGAGAAAACAATTGTTACATAAGAATTATTTCTTATTAAAGACCTTTAACCATTTGTAACTTAAAACATTGAAGTTGGGACCACAAAATGATCAAACAAGTTGCAAACTACTTTGTAAAGCGCCATTTAATTACTTTAGGTACCATTTGAGACAGTATAAGTCTCTTTATAGTTTGCTAAAAGATCTCGGCCTCTCAAGAATTATCATCCGTTAGTTTGGAAATGTTCTTCGAATTTCGAATTTGGTTAGTTAAAGACAGGAGCTTGAACTGTGGATGCGAGTGTAGGCATTTTTAGGCCTGTACTTTGATGGACTAGGCACTATTTCTAGTCCCTTCGAGCCTTTGGCAACGCGATGAGCAATCGTACAATTAGTTCATTTTTATAAATTTGATATCAATTAATTGTTGACTGCGTTGACCACACACTTGTCAATTTTTGACACATTTCTACAACGATAATTTTAATGATATTGTATAATTTACATATATGCAATACTATCTGTAGTCCAAAATACATATGAAATTATCAAACAAATCATCACAACCAAAGTGTTAAAAGTAATAATTGGACGCTGTCCTACGACGGCCTGAATGAAATGAAACACTTTTACTCTTAAACTATAAGTTTAGTTACCAGTAGTATACAAATGGCTGCTACAGTGACTACAAATTAGTGAGTATTCAAAGAATTGAAAGGTTAGAACTGACAGACGAGCAACGAGCCATTTTACTAAATTCTAAGCAAATCAGGTAGAATTTTTTCTTTGTTTTGAGACTTTTTAGTATTTTATGGTTTGGTTCTACAAAAGAAAAAACCGGTCGAATGCGCGACAGCCTCACCTACCATGGGCTCTGAAATAATTTAATGGATTTGACAAGAAGTACAACGTGAAGACTCAATTGAGTTAAGCGAAGCGAAGCTCTTAAGCTCTAGTCAAATGTGTGTTACGTTTTAATGCTACTCCTCCTAGACCGTTAAAGCTACAGCTCTGAAATTATGCAGGAACGTTGTGGGCGACACGGTGATCCCAGCGAAGTATCCCAGTTTGGTGATAATTAATTATAGTTTTTGAGTAAACGGTCAAAATGTATCCCACAGAGTTAAGCTGTGGAACGTTTTGAAATTCACGCGCACAGATTGAACTTTGACTAACCTAACCCAGCGCGTGAGGACAAAACAGAAAATTTCTCAAAACTTTCGCAAAATTTTGCGCAACATAGCTTCGCCCAGGTCCACCCGCCGTGCACAGCATGTCACCACTAGTAAAAAGTTGACAAACTTTAGTTTGCGGGCCTATATACTCATGTTGTCTAAAATAAATTACAAATATAAATTTGTAATGGTTCTTTCTGTAAATGCGTTCAAATATATATGTGTAAAATTACAGTACATATTACAATAACAGGCTTAATATATTTATGGTTATTAAAATCATAAAATAATTAAATTGGCACGGAACCCTCGGTAGGAGATCCTATTCGCATTTTATTGGTTTTTTTTTGTAAGATTTTTCACCTCAATGAGTATTACGAGTATTATCATTTGGTTGATTGATATTCGCCAGTACAAAATTAAGAGATATTTATTATGTCTCTATGTTATGTATTTTTTATTTTATTTTTGATTCTCGCCTTATCCCGCAAGCTTTATCATTTATATTTACTTTATACATTTTTACTACGTAATGTTTCATATATTTTAATTTCATATAATGTAAGTACAGTTATACTATTATACTATTATATGTACAGTTATACTATTATTTAAAAGGTTATTTTAACATTATAAAATGTAGATTATTTATTTCATTTGTCAAAAACGTTCATTAAAACTCCAGAAGGTTTATAATTTAAAAAGGAAACAGTAATCTGAAAACATTCAGAATTTTTGGTTGTGCTTGTTGTGCTTTAAATGATACATTTACAAAAAATGTATTGGAATAAATATAAATAAAAAAAAATATTCAGCTTCACACTGTATCCCACGTAGTAGAGTAGGCAGAGTAAACCTCCATTCCCATCCTTCCGCTGAATTATTCGAGCCAATGCGTGTTGAGTGGCGGAACTCAACGCCTGGCATTTGCCTTGGTGCCAAAGCAAAGCATAAAAGCGAAGAAATAAAAATATTAATAAGTGATAATTTATTCACTCGAGTGATCGAACTCACAATTCACTCACAAGTCACACACTTGTGCCCCTCCGCTACGACAACCCTATTTTTTGTAACTACTGTTTTTTTTATTGCTCTTGCTCAACTGAAACTAGTGAAACCCTCAAAGGAAAATGAAACCAAAAGAAATACGCCGTTGCTACGCTTTCGTTTTATATAGAACGCAGGCACTGAATTCATAGGCCACGAAATGCCGTGTACGGTGTAACCAACTTATATAGTGGAGCTCCTTATATAGTGGAGGTAGGTATGGAGGTAGTGGCAAACTAATATGATTACGTCAAAATAAGGTTCAAAAATGCGATATTAATTTGCCTCCACCTTAAGCTTATTAAGTTTCTTGGTAACTTTCGACATAGTTTTACGGGATCCTTTTGTTTAGTTCACATGTAACTACATACATGTATGTACGTACGGTATTTCAAAGCTATTTTGGCGCAGTGCTATAGCGAGTAGGACGGGGATTGTGAGTTAGTTTCCATTCGGTATTAATATCAAATCAAATATTTCTCCTACTGTCCAAACATTAAAAACAAACAGTTTTTTAGAGTAGACGGACGGAACTTGGTAACCTAAACCTAGTGTTAAGACATAAGTATTATTAATAAAAACATTATTAATTTGCCACTGTCATTTTTCAATTTACTATATTAAACTTTTTATAACAAATTACCTTGAAAATTTATATAATGAAAGGGCTCGTCGCTCTATTCCTAGTTTCTGACTTGAAACTACGATAAAAGTTAAATTAAGCTATTTCTTAGCTGACGGCGATTAGTGCGGCACCTCGTTAAAGAAAATGATTTTGTTAACGACGCGACGTACTTTTTCACTTACAATGTTAATTTTAAGAGATTTTCTTTGTATTTTTTAAATAAGTTTTGATTTAAGTTTTAATTTTAATTTAATTAAATTTTGTTAGAATTTATATGAGTAAATGAATTATGTTTAGTTATTTTCACAATATCTATTTATAATTTTGTATTTTTGTAATATATGATTTAAGCAATTTTCTACAGCCCTGCCGAGGCGAGATCGTTTGTTTGTTTGTTTTTATTTGATTTCTACTTACAGAAATAAATTATTCTTTTTTCTCGCTATATTGAGCCTCAAAATGAGGAATGGAGTGTCTTAACACTCGGATTGAACAAGACGTTTGTCTATCCTGATATATGCTGGATATAATGTTTTGGAATTTTTATAGCAATCATCTTAATTCTTCACAACAATTATCCTCACGACTCGATTACCACGGGACTATATAATAAAATAATATTTTTTTCTACCTACCTACCCTGCTGTATGTGGGGTACAGCTGTTCTAAATCATCCCATGGTTGTTCAAACAATATAGTAATTATGGTATCTTCGCACGATCAGCTGAGAAAGCAATTTGGCTCGGTTATGGCGTGTAATGGGGAATTAAACATGGGGCTGAATGGGGCTAACGATCGTTAAAATGTTGTAAGAGCTTGTTACGTTGTATATATTTTACATGAACGAAATCCTCTATTTAGAATAACTCCTTTGAGGCCAGGCCAGGCTAGGCCATTTGTAGGCGAGATTAAAGCAGAGGCTTCTGGAACCTTATCGGTGTAATAATATATTGAAATATTAGTGTAATTATAGAATATTTTGATTTAATATGGGATGGTGTCGGTTTGATTCCTACTTGAGGGATTAATTATTATTTGAGCTTCATGCTGTATCGCAGTATCCTGCATATAGCATAACGTAGTTAGTTAGATGGAATTTAGTGTTAAGACCGTCTATTTCCGACATACCGCCTGATGTGCGAGACGTTGCGTGTTGAATTACGGAACTCACTATTAGAGCTAGGAACAAGAAAATAATTCATTAGTCGAGTGAGAATCGAACCCATAGTCTTCGCATTTATAGTCAAATGCTGAGGGTTCAGTGTCGTCCATATTCGTTAAAAATTGTTTTATTTAGTTGTTAGTTTAGATAATATCGTTATTGCATATCATACTCGCGGTCCTTTTTTATATTTGTTCTATAAAACAAAAAAAAATAATAATGGAAAGTGTGCTCATTGCTCTAAATCATTGCGGAAAAGAAACCTGGACTTGAATGTATTAAGTATAGTATATACTACAGCGATATGCTCAGGACTAACTGCTAAAGAAATAAATTCTCTGGTGAGAACAGATGAAAATTTACTCAATTTTTTTTTAAATTAGAAAATTTTCTCTAAATTTTAAAATTTGAAGTAAGTAAGATTTGTAAAATTACAAGTGATGAAGACGTGAAGAAACTATTGAAGTAAGCAAGTGATATACATCCAGAGTGTTATTGTGATCACCACTTTAAATAAAACAACAATTTTAACTATTCTCTAAAAGCCTAATAGAAATAAAACAAAAGACATTTTGCCAAAAATGAAAACATGATTTTTTCAAACAAAATAATTAATAAAATTATCATTTCGATACGGCGATCGAACCCACAACCGCATCTGCGATCATATGTTTATGCCGCTGCGCCACGACAGCTGTTGTTATAGGTATAAAGTTACAAATATACTTTTGCACATACGTGAACAATTTTAACTCGTATAACGTAAAATTGGATAATTTAATTACGAAACGATTCGTATTAAAATGGCTAGTGTAAACTCCCTGATGCCCTGAGGAAGAAACCGTGTGAAATTACCCTGGCGAATTAAATTTAATTACACAACTGAAACTTGGGTAGTATTTTGAAATTTTTAAGATAACCACCCGTAAATATAAAATACTATTCTAAATTACTTTTCTGTTCTAATAAAATGATCATTTTAAAGGCGCTGCGTAGAGTTCCACGAGTGTTCTATGTTTAAAATGATAACGTGAACATGCAAATTATTCTGATTACTAAACATATAATTGTGTAGGCCGGTCGTGGCGCAGAGGCACACAGTGTGACTGTAAAATCGACTGGATCCCCACTCGAGGAAGTTAAAATATTTATTGACATTTTTATTTTCATTTCTTCGCTCTGGTGTCGAGGCAAAGCGCGACGTTGAGTTCCGCTGAAAGTGGGGAATGGCGTGTCTTAACACGAGACAGCGTGAAGCTTTATTTTGATTTCATTGTGTAGTGTAAGCAGGCGAAGCCGCGAGCGTGTCGCCAGTTTATAATAAAATTAAACAAATTCAAATAAACAAAAAATATATAATTCTACCTTCGTATATAGATAAAACAACTTCTTTTCATTGCACTCCAAAAACTCATTCAATTGTAAGAAACTTTCTATGCACTCCGTTTTGCTCGAAGATTTCTATAGATATGAATATTTTGTAATCAGTACAACTTTTTTTCGATTTCTTGATTTATTGAGGCGATACGCTATATAAGGCTAAGATTTTTTGGCCGAGTGGATGCTTAACAAATAGGCTCTTGTGATATACTCGCTATGTGGCTGTACCGGCGAAACCTATTTGTTTCTATAGAAGCGTGACGAGTTTTTGCTTTGAAATTTTCAAAAGAATGAGAAAAACAATTGTAGAAGTTATTTCTACGATTGTTCGTTTCGTTTCGTTCGTGTTTGCGCGTTGGTGTTTTATTTTAAAGTATACCTAGTAGTAGTATATAGAGAAAAAATAAAATGCTAAATAGCTTTACTTTTTAGAAAAACATAAATGGTTAACGGATCGTACTGATGTTAAAGATCTATATTTTTTATATCTTCTATTTACACAGAATATAAATATCAAAGTCTTCAAGAAAATGTTTTTTTTATTTGCATGCATTTTTATTTGCATGGTGAAAATTCTACTTCTGTCCAACACGTCAATATTTATATATAACATGTTGAAATGATTCGAGCACTGTTGATTTATAATGACGGTCATCATGCAATCTTCATATCATCAATAGGCATTCACAGCTTATTAAGGCCGTGTTTTTATTTATTGGCCTAATTAACATAGATGTGCTGTGATTTTAAGAACTGGACCCTTCACAAGATGCACTAAATAAATCTTGAGTTTCCAACTCAATCCATAACCTCCAGTTTAGTAGTTAATTACACCAACTGCCACACCTACACCATAGTCATGTATTTTATATTAAAGAACCTTTCGCTGCACTGGATACAAGTCAGCTTACAATAATACTCTACAACGGTGACGGAACTCAAAGGAGAAATGTTGCTGTCAAATTAATCTTTGTGATTTTCCGTAAACTGCAGTATAATATATTTTTCGTATTTTTGCAATTGTATTTAGCATATAAAAGTTTCGACGTAGCTTGATGAGAACGTATGGCTTAGTGGACAGAACGCCTGGTCGGTTTCCAGGGAGCGCGGGTTCCGCTACGTTAAAAGAAAAGTTATGCGTTTTCTAAATAAATATTTTCCTTTCCTAAGTGTGGAATAACACTTCAAAAATGTTTAAAAACTAAATCTCTCTGCTTAAACTTTTTTACGTAAGATAAAAGAAAAAGAAATATTATAAGTGAAGCTGAAAGAAAAAGAAAGATTATAAGCATAATAAATATATTCGCGTGGGATTTTCTGTATCATAATTTATACAATATAATTGATTCTTATTTAGATTTTTAGAGAAATATTTTGCAATGAAAGGTTTAATTAAAACAGTATACAATGCGCACTGATGCGAGTGCACTGGAATACGTTCCAACTAAGCCAGGGCTTTCGAGATCACGTTCCGTGTAGTACAAGGGCCGTTGACAATCTAAATCCGAACCTATAATTTTTAGTTCCTCGTTTCTCTTAGCTTGCCTTGAAATTAAGTGAGCGTTTCTATTTATGGATAAAATACTCTGCATAGTCTCAATAGCCTTTATCCAAAAGTATAGTGAGTACTGCGTAAAGTAAGTTTGCATTTGTTGTAAGTGATTATAAAATTGTTTAAGTGATTATTTTTTTTAAATTATGTCAAATCTCCTCTTTATTATATATATATATATATATATATATATATATATATACATATATAACATTTTAAATCCAATAAAAAAAACAAATCGTCTACACCGGAAATTGCATCCTCATAATTTTTATTTAAGAATAGAGTATGTGATCGGTACATGAAGTGTACCGTAACACTTACTCTCAATAATAACTCTATATGAACACTCACACAAATACAAAGTTCTACTTAGACCTGGCGATATGTAAACTGTTTGAAATTTCGTAATAAATTTTTATCCAAAATTTTGTTACAACAAAAATTTGTAACATACAAATAAATTGTTAACACGATATTAGTTTATTTCTATTTTTTGGCATGTCTAACATAGGACTTTGTATTACCTATGTATAATGTGAGAAAGAGGTGGCAAAAAAAAAACTTTTAAAATGTAATAATACCGCAATTTGAGAATCGATCCTACACTTGTCACCTATAGGTATAATGAACTTCCAACTTTGCTATAATAGCATATTGTCACCCTTTTTCTAGCTTAACGTAGAAATATTACACGACATAATATAAATTTAGAAAAAAATTATGACAGCAAATCTCGCATGTCTCATATTAATGTTGGGGATATCCCAAAAATGTCATAGTTGCGAAGGAAAAATCCCCTTTCCGCTGATTCATGCAGCAGAAAAGACAAATGACGACGTGAAATTGATGACGAATAGTGTCCTCAATGACGAGGGTCAACAATATGCGATACCTCCATTTCTTATTGTCGGCTGACCTGTGTCTGTGGCGATGGTAGATTGCAGGGTAGTTCGTGCTAAATTAATACATCTTGAAGTTGGATTTTATACTCTATTACTTAAATCGTAAGGTTCAAATAGGAAACGTCGAGGAACTCAATGTTCAGGCTATTCATTTCCAAGGAAATTAAGTCTTGGACACGCTTTGAATTTTTGGGTTTACTACCTATACTATGAAACATGTAGGTTCACAATATTGCTACTCACCTACTATGAAGCGATGTGATAAAATCACTGCCCTCTTATTCTCGTTTCATTTTGTCAAAATTCGCCTATATAGGTCAATAAGAAATGTTCATATCAAAAATATAGGCCAGTTGTTGTGCAGGGGCCACACGGGGCTACAAGTATGTGACCGTAAACGCTATTGGTAGTGGATTCAATCTCCACTCGAAGAACTGTAATATTAATTTAAATGTATATTTCCATTTCTTAGCTCTGATGGCGATCTGGTGGAGTCACACTCAACACGAAATGTTCCTAGAATTTGACGGAAAATGGAGAACGGAGTGTCTCAATACTAGGCTCCTTCTGTCTACCCTGCAGTGTGCAGGGTACATCGTGAACATGATGTTTTACCAATAACGAAGACAAAATGGAACTACTAAAATAAATTTTCATTTAATTTGATTTTTAAAATGCCCGAGACGAAGACCTACGGGCATTATTTATTATTCTTTGGCTCATTATTATATGACAGTGTATTTCTTGTAGATTATTTTTCGTAAAATTTAAACATCGACCGCTCACTTCAATTTGTTTCCATAAAAGGAAAACAATGCATATTCAAAAAACATATTTTGAATATGTTATATTATATATACACTGTTCATACAACTGAAAAAGTATTCTCAAATAATATTCGCTGAATAATAATCCAACAACTTAATTTTCTTATCCCGTTTAATTTACTATTTTGCTTAAAATGTGTTTTTGTTAGATTTTTATGAAATCTTCTGAAAAGGAACTATTATACATATATACTATATAATATAAAACAGTATCATCTATATATATAAAAGGACTTGTGCTGACTGACTGAGGTAAGACGCACGCAGAGCCGTAACCGCTGATGGTAGAAACATGAAACTTGGGCAGATGTTTACTTTCATATTCTGGACATCTACTAAGAAGGAAATTTCAAAAATTTTAACCCTAAAGGGATGAAATAGGGGTTGAAAGTTTGTATGGAAAAAAAAATTATCTGCACCGATTTTTATAAAATTTGAAATTCAGACTCTTAAAAATATTTCATTGAACACGTGTTTCATGGTTTTTAAGAATTCACCCCCTAAGGATTCATATAAGGAGTTGAAAGTTTATATGGAAAAATCTTTAAATTGCCACCGATTTTTATAAAAATTTTAATTCAGACTGTTAAAAATATCTTAGTGAACACGTGTTTCGTGTTTTTTTTAGAATTCACTCCTAATAAGCGGGCGAAGCCGCGCGCGCCCTCTAGTATTAAATAGTAATTCTGCTTGCCTTACTCAGAAATAAAAATACAACAGAACATTATTTTGTTCTAGGCGATTAAGCTGTACTGGACTTAGAAAACTGTTTAAATTGCCAACTAGGTCGAGCAAAGCGACTTAAAGCGTTAGATAAAAAAGTGATTTCTTTAAAATTTACATAATTTAATGTCACATTATAAAATTTTTTTATAATGTGACATTTAAACAAAAATAAAAATAAAAATCTTTTAACTGTTTTAAATATTTACTTATTTGACAGTCTTGTAGAGCTTACCACGTTGTATTTTTTTCTAGATTATAAGCAAGTGAAATATGTATTCAAATAGATGTGTTGATGTGGAAAATATTGCTAAGGTACTAGTGCACTGTTTAAAAGTTATCAGATTTCATATAAACAACCTAAGACAATGGCGTAGTGGTACAGCGTTTGACTGTATATGTAAAGGTAGTTGGTTCGATTACCACAAACGGATATAAATTATTTTCATCTTTCTCATACTTGCAACAAGACAAAGAATGACGTTGAATTCCACTACTCAATGTCTCCTTACCTTAGTCAATTGGCCATTATGCTATTGTCTCTTGAGCCACACAATTTAACGACAAGCTTAAAAGCGTATTTGAAAATATAAAGAAAATAAAAGTTAAAAGTCACTAAAATTTTTAATGTTTGTATAATATAATTATTTTTCAATTGTACTAAGGTTAGAAGAGGCTAAGGAGCGCGACACGCAAGCTCATGACAAAGCAATCTTCTGCCGGAATTACGGCCACGGACTTTCTTCTTTGCTATAGATTGAATATACCGACATTAGACTAAGTGATCTAAGCGGTCATCTTTTAGCTTCACGCTGTATCCCGCAAGTAGCAGGATAGGTAATGTAGTGTTAAGACACTTCGCTCCGTAGTTTTGATTCAATTATCGAGACATTGAGCGTTTATCTTGTTATTACAACAAGAAAAACGGAACTAATTCATTATAATTGTGAAACAAATAAGTAAGTCATTAATTCTACATTTACGTCTTTTGGATAATACGTTAAAATACTTTAGGCAATTAAGCCTCAGCAAGCTTAAGTATATATGTTCGAGCTTCCGAGGCGAAATTTTTATACAGTTATTAAAACTTTTTACGAATTTTACAAAGTTTCGTTACCCAAAAGTGAACAAGTTTAGTGTACTTTCAAAAAAGAAATGAATGAAAATACACTTTGAATATAGTATATTCTTCCTACACTAATATTTTTTTAAAGAAAATATATTTTTTTTAATTCCATATAGGTACGTGTTTTCCGAATATTGCGGGTAGACAGGTTAAATGTAGTTTAAAAGAAAGAAATAGAAATTTTAAATATTATTAAGATTTTAAATAGTAGTTATAATTTAAAAATGTTGTCTGACGGAGACCGAAAACTCAATCATCTTAATGCGAACAGCTTAATAGTGGAACTCTTGTCCTGTCGAACTGAACCTATCTAGGTGAGTGACACCAGAGCGAAGAAACAGAAATATAAATTAAAATAAATATTTTGTTTCCTCGAGTGGGATCGAACCCACAACCAGTCCATTTGCAATCACACTTTCTGCCTCTGCGCCACTAGGCCCGCCTCTGGCACGACTAGGCCAGTCGTGGCGCAGAGGCAGAAATTGTCATCCCCTTTAGTAGGTTATAATATTTTAATTACTTCAAAGTAAAGAGAGTTGAAAAATAATAAGTAAAATTATTAATATTTACATATCTACTTACTATTTAAAATCCTCTAATATTTTATATTTTTTCTAACTGGCAAGTACGGACTGTAAACTGTACGGGCGCTCAGACGGACAACAAAGTGATCTCTGAAGGGTTTCATTTTTTCTTTTTGGGTACAGAACCCTAAAAAGTTACATAATGTTATCTTCGTTGAAAAATATTGTTATTATTTTATTTTTAAACATATGATAATAAATACCTACAGAAATTGGTAGCGGGACGCAACGTTGCACTATGTCTTACCAGAGCTCGGAAATGAAAATGAACCATTCCTCCAAGTGAAAATCGAACCCACATCCATCGCGTTTACAGTCAGTTTATTTATAAAAGATTAAAAAAATATATAGCATATGAATAATAAAAAATTAAATGTATTATTGAATTAAATGTAAAAAAGTAAAAAGAATACCAACGCGAAAATTCACAAGCAACATAGCTATCAACAAATTAATTACAACAACCTACCGCAAATAGACCTGCGTCTTTCCGTTCCACAGTACAGTACCCCGTTTCACATTACAGATGGAATAAATCAACGGTTTAGCCAAATTAGTTATCAACTCAAACATTTGCTGTGGAGACTGAAAATGAATAGCGTTGGCTGTGTGACATTACGGAGGAATGAATTTATTTACTTTATTTTTTGCTTTCACGCTGTATCCCAGATATAGAAGGGGAAGTCGGTGTTAAGACACTCCATTCGCCTTCCGCCCGTTGCGTGTTGAATCGCGGATCTATACAGAAAGTTTTTGTCAGCACGCCTAATTTTTTTTTTTTCTCAAAAATTAAAAATTGATCTTTTTAAATAAAATAAATAATAAAATTATCGTAAACTAAAACGCCACTTGTCATGAGAAGAAAAGGCGCCAGGAACTCAGCGAGGCGTTTTTTTTCCGAATATTCGAGCGTCGGGTTTCCAAAAAATGTGACAATAGTAAATATGCATTTAATACGATTAAAGACATTCATTTAAAATATACAAATATCACGAAAAATTAAATATTTTATTGTAATTCTTATTATTTTTATGTATCTGTAGATGCTGATTGTCTGTTTGATTGGATCTCCGAGAGGTCCAATAATTACCAATTCGGAATTGTGTATTCGGAAAACAAAACAAAAAAATGAGTTTATTCATATTTCAGCACAGTAACTTAGCAAAGATAATATGTTTTTTTTAGTAATAACATTTTAATACAGGTAATTTAGCCATAACCAACTATTTTTTTTTAAATGCCGTACTGTATCCCAAAAACTGTATCACAAAAATCGGGGTAGGCAGAGGCAGAGTGTTAAGACACTCCATCCCCATTAAGATACTTCCGTTCACTACTTTCCACAGAGGTATTGTGTATTGAGTGTGGCGAAATTCAAGCGGAGTGGAAATTGAATCCATAACCATTGCGCTTACAGTCACACACTTATGCTCCTGCGCCACAAAGGCTTGAAGTACGTTAATGATATAAAAACTAACGTACGTTAATGATCTTAACACTAGGTTCCCTCTGCCTACCTTGCTGTGTGCGGGAAACAGCGTGAAGCGGAAAAAAATTGATATAAAATAATAATATAATACATTTATTTTCACTTAACTCAAGGCCTTAATGTAATAATATTCATCACATGAATTACACATACACATATTACTCGCTACTTAACGATCGTTAGGTGTTTTCCATCGCCATTAAGAACCATACCCCATCTTCTATACAAAATCAGCTTAACAGTCTTTCATGGCTGAAGTTGTCATAATTAATATATGAATGCTTGAACAAATAAGTTTAATAAATAATATAATTTATTGAATTTCTGTATATATGAGATTTACCTCTATTTTTTTAGATAATGTTTATTAAATATTTAAACAAAGCAAGATTTGAATCCGCGCCTTAAATATTATAAATAAGTTATACAAAGTGCATAAAAATTTCTACGTAGTTTGATGAGAATTTATAGCTTCGTAGTCAGAGCGACGATTTCCAAGAGGCGGGAATTCAAATCACGCTACGTCCAAACTATTTTCTTTTTTGAAAATATTATGAAATAATTCTTTAATAATGCTAAAAAAGGTATTTTTATAGGATAGCGAGTTCAATTATAAACATAAATCAAAAGATTGACTTCCACGTCTTACATAAATTAAAGACAAAAGTTTTGGGTGCTTCATCTGAAGTCGTGTATACAGATAACTGCGACTTGCGCTTGGAGAGATTCTTTATTTTCATTTCCTCGCATTGATAACGAAACGTAACGTCATAAATATCTGTCGATAATGTATGAAAATTGAAACAACCATCAACGTCTACCCATTGGGGTCGGTCACTCCGTGACCAAGCCGCCCCGCATTCAGTGCGGCTCTTAGGCTAGGTATTTTTAAATATATCATATTGTAGTTATTATAGATTGAAATTATACCTTACAATGATAAGGTACAATTTCAATCTATATAAAACGACAAAGGTGATAAGTATTATATATGAGTACATATATATTTTTAGATGCACGCTGTATCACCAAACGTGCAGTTGTGCTGACGTTTCGTCGTCTTATCAATGTTGCCGAAGCATCGTTAACTCTGTCACCGGTAGCGATTCATTCTAATAATCTTTTTTGAACGTTGCAACCCTCAAAAGGGCTGGCAAGGATCGCTGCGGGCAACTCTACCAACGTGGATCCTACACATTTATTTTGTTATTTTTTGATTCAATTATATATTTATCTTGATAAGGAATAATACCCAATTATAGAAAATACATTAAGTACACGATAAATTTAAATTAAATATATTTAGGTAACTGGTTGTTGTGGCTCAATCTTCAGAGTTTAACATATATATTTAATATGTTTTTAAAGAACAATGTTTTTGTGGAACATTCAAAGAGCAATGTCTATACGAGCAACACGTAATTTGTTTCCTCTTAGTATTATCCATATTGTTAACAATTAAAATGAACTTTAAATATTTAATTGTGTTAAATATCTTAGTGAACTTTATGTGCACCATTATTAGTCAAGTTTTATCATTTCAACAAATGTTGGTGTCTTAATATCATTGTTTGAACTTAATAATTTATATAGAAATAATCGTTAGTCTACTAATGCAACCACTATGTATCATCGTCCGGTCAACGATCTCTATACGGATTTTGAACTCTCGGTGCATTCTTTTCGCTGCGTTGCAATTTTGCCGTTTGTATTAAATTAACTTAACTTCACGTTTTTTTCCTAGCGTGGTAGTCAGAGAGAACGGAGCGCCAAACACTACGGTCTCTATATACCTCTTTCGCCTCGTCCACTGTCATCAACCTCTTCATACATGCCCTCTGGGGGGTCCTCATAATTTTTACGTGATCTTCCTCCACTATCTTTGTTACTGTGTTTTGAAAGGTCAACCGAGGTCTCCCCGGTTGTATTAAATTAGTAGTAATAATATTTAACGTTGAGTAAAATGGTTTTATAATATGCATGCTGTTTTGGAATTGTAGCTAGTACTGATGTACATATAATTTGCGTTAGTTGTATGTGTGGCCGCATCGCCAAGGACTAACTCAACGTTACGTAGTGGGTCAGAATGGACTTGCCTGGAGTGCACATCGTTGCAACCAAAGAGTATCAAGAAGGATAGTATACTTGTCCGCATGCCGCATGCAGACAATGTGATAACGATACCTTTAAATTGACGGTGTGTGAAAAACTTGAAGAAGAATCACTAATTAACTTCACCAGGATACTATACCAGATATTGATAACTCTAACAGCTATTGATAAGAATGCGGACTCAACTTCAGACTTACGTGACTTTATTAGCCCTAAGAGCCCAATCATATTTAACTGGTTATAAAGCCCAATTATACGTAAAAATGATGTGCAAATATAAAATCTCTGTGTTTTCTCATTGTTTTCTGATTATGAACATTTTTTTGCATTAATTATTACCAACACAGTTTTAATTGATATCTAAGATACACACAGTTTTAATTGATAACTAAGATTTATTTATAACATTATGTATTCTTTATAAATACAATCACAGTACTACAACTTAATCATAAGAAAAACCAGCGAAAAATTAAGAACTTTTACATTTTTTCTTACAATTAGTTTATTTTTAAAAAAATCTACAAATTTTACACTTTTTTCAAAAATAACGTCTACATGTAAATAATACTTAATTAATCTCATGGAGAAAATCTGTCTTTATAGAAAGTCCTCATAAATATCAATTAATAATAACACAATCATTTTGAAAATTCCAAATAGTAAACACATAATAAAACCTTGGATCACAGAAGGTATTTTACGTTGCATAAAAAATCGCAATAAATTGCAAAAAAAATATAAAAATGATCCGCACAATGAAATAATAAGAATAACATATTTGAGGTACAGAAATCACTGCAATAATTTAATCAAAAAAATAAAAAGAAAATATGAAAGGGAATTAATTACTAAAAATATTACAAACAACAAAATACTGTGGAAAAATATTAAAAATATAACCTATACTAATCAATCTAACAATCCCAGCGTCGAATTACTCTCTATAAAATCCTCTCCCCAACAATCAGTAAATTACATTAACGAATATTTTGCAAATATTGGGAAAGAGCTTGCCCAAAAAATAAAACGTCCTCCCAATGTTTCTTGCGACGACCTTAATCTACGGTCACCGCAAGTCAATTCTTTTCTTATAATGCAAACAGATGAAGATGAGGTGAAAAGTATTCTAATGAGTCTTAAAACTCATAGCGCCCCGGGTTGGGATAATATCCCAACACTATTCCTTAAACATATATGTACGGATATCGTTCCTGTAATTACTCATCTTGCTAATCTCTGCTTCATTAGGGGAGTTTTTCCTACTCTGCTCAAACGAGCTATCATAACGCCTGTGTTCAAGGGTGGGGACAAAGAAGAAATTAGTAATTATAGACCTATATCTGTCTTACCGTCAATATCTAAAATAATTGAGAAACTCATCAATAAGAGATTATTAAATTATTTAGAACATTTCCATATACTCTCAGAATCTCAATTTGGTTTTCGCCATGGTATTTCCACTGAGGATGCAGTTGGTGCACTAACTAAGCTAGTGACGGAACACTTGGACAGGGGCGAGAAATGTCTAACTGTTTTTTTGGATATAAAAAAAGCTTTTGACACCGTGTCCGTTCCACTGCTGGTAAACAAATTAGAGCACATCGGAATTCGTGGAAAACCACTCTTATTGTTAAAAAGCTATCTTTCAAACAGGAAACAAAGAGTTAAGCTAAGTCAATATGTCAGTGATGATGTAGATGTTTCATATGGCGTTCCTCAAGGTTCCGTTTTGGGACCTACGCTCTTTCTTATCTACGTAAATCAGCTCTGTAATATACAGCTCAAAAACGCAAAAGTTTTTTCGTATGCTGATGATACAGCTGTTGTTTTTTCTGGAAACTCATGGCTTGATGTTCAACTTGCTGCTGAACACGGCTTAGCAAAATTAGCTTTATGGTTAAATGGAAATCTCTTAACCCTAAATATTACTAAAACAAACTTTATATGTTTTAGTATTAGCAATCGTACCCAACCCGCAAATGATTTTAATATTAAATTACATCTTTGTAGTGATGGAGGGAATTTAAATTGCAATTGCCTTACCATTAATAAGGTACCGTCTACTAAATATTTAGGTATTATTATTGATCAGAAACTGTCCTGGTACCTACAAATTGATCATGTTGCAAACAGGATAAGGAAATTAAGCTGGATATTTAGGACATTACGACACGTAATTCCCAAAAGCATCACTTCTAAGTCGGCTCACCCCAGAAACCCTCTAAACGAAGTATATATATCAATTGTACAGTCGGTGCTGTCTTATTGTATCACTGTTTGGGGCGGTACTACAAAATCAAAATTTCTTGAATTAGAAAGGGCACAACGAGCTCTAATCAAGTGTATGTATTTCAAAGAACTCAAATTCCCCACTGAACAATTATATAAACTCAGTTCATTGCTCTCTGTTAGGAAAATATACATAACTCAGACTATATTAAAAACTCATAATTCCGTTTATTATGATGAAATTATAGAAGAAAAAAGAAGAAAATTCAATATCATTAAAATTCCGATAACTAAAACTCGATGTGCCTCCATGCAATTCCCCAAACGATCTGCTCAATTATATAATGAGATAAATAAACATGTTTACATCTACCCTAAAAATAAACACGATTGCAAAAAAATCCTCACGGACTGGATCAAGACTCTTACTTATCATGACACTGAAACTCTCCTACTACACGTCCAATGACATACAAGCACCCACAAAATAATACACACACACGCAAACACACACACACATACACACACACACACACACACATATTTATACATGCAAACATATACACATATGCACGTTCAACCAAATGTATGTATAAAAAGTAACTTATTTTTAAATGTTTATCTATTGTGTTAAATATTGTAACAGATATCTAAGATATTGTATTGGAAGAGCGGGATCTCCTAATACAGGCATTACTTGCTTAAAAGGAGAACTCTGTAACAATTATTTCTGTGTAAAATCTGTTGAACAAATAAAGTATTTTTATATTTATTTTTATTATTTATTGTATTCTTTTAGCTTTTTCCCATTTTTATATGAAAAAAATTCTTCAATTACATTCTTTAGTTCTGGCTTATGAACAATATTTTCTGAAAAAGTCGGTAACATATTTTTTTAAATATTTTTTATTTTGTTAGGTAGAATCTTCTTCAAAGTGGTTGTCGTCAAAATGACTGATGAGTCATTTTTGATTTTTCAAGCATTCATTAATTTATTAATTCATCAGGCCGGTCGTGGCGCAGCGGCACGAGGTGTGACTATAAAACCGACTGGTTGTGGGTTCCATCCCCACTCGAGGAGATGAAATATTTACTTAAATTTATATTTCCATTTCTTCGCTCTGGTGTCGAGGTTGAGCGCGGCGTTGAGTTCTGCCGCTCAACATGCAATGCCTCCAGAATTCGGCAGAAAGTGAGGAACGGAGTGTCTTAACACTAGGTTCCCTCTGCCTACCCTGCTGCGTGCGGGATACAGCGGGAAGCTGATTTAATTTGATTTAATTTAATTTTTTCATTAATTCATTAATTAATTCTTTTCTAAAATCTATGCGACTCATTGGTTCTTCTTATTTATTTATTTTATTGAAATAGTATTAGATACAAAAGTTACCAAAAGATATGTTTGATATTAACGAGTATAGAAAAAAACTTGAGATCATGAAAACAAGATCTGATTTTTATCTTTATTTAAATTAATTTAATAATATGATATAATGTAACGATTTTATAACAAACTCAACAATACTTAGCTTAATATTAGCAGCTAATTCCTCTCATACCCAAGTTCTGTTGTAAACAAATTAATTCTACCCTCGTGAGCCCTTTCATGTTGTTTATTTTATGTGGATCTACGAGTACATCTTGTGATAGTTGGAATTTAAAGTAATATACGGAACGAATGTTTCGGGATAACGTTTTAAAATAGTAATTAAAATTAAAATAAACCAACAAACACTTATGAACCGAATTTGATGAAACTGATCTCTTTGTTGAAACATATAAAATCTACATACATATGACTATTACTTTAGGAATTTGAACATGTGCTTGGGAGCCTTAATAAATCATGACACTCAAATATACCCCAACGATACAACATACAAACAGGTCAAAGTTTTAACCGTCTTTTTTGAAGCTGGTTAAGAAAACTGCTTGCTTGAATTTTTATATTATTTATACAGAGATAAGTAGAAAGAATCGAAAAAGATTGTTATTTACAGTCAATTGGAGTGTATTTGTCCACTTCGTCGTCTTCTTTTTTAAAACTGTATATTTTTTATGTATTTTTAATAAACTTTAATTAACATTTTTTTTTATAAGGAAGATAACTTTATAAAACAAAGTGTAAATATACTAAATAGGCAGGATATGCAGAAGGAACCCATTGTTAAGACACTCCGTTCCTCAATGTATTATATTATAATATATAATTGTATTATATATTGTAAAACATTATCAGAAACTACTACGTCGTAAATTCAAGTTTAAGCTAGTAGTACGTTATCTTAAGATCAAGTTAATTCAGGGTCATAAATTAACTGGTCTAAGAAGAAATTCCTAACATTACACAGACTGATGAAGCGATATTACTTACTGAACTTCGCTGTCTAAGGATTTATGTTAGAAAAGCCATACATTTCTTTTAAAACTTTATTTCAAATGGATATTTTTTGTTATTTCAAATAAAATAATGTAATTTCTTAGTTAAATATAAAAAATATAATGTGATCTCTTAATGGAGTTCAATGTCGCACTTTGTCTTTTTACCAGCGCGAGAAAATGAAGAGAAAAAAATTCTCCCGAGTGGAAATTGAATTTACTATTAGCGTGTCAGTCAGACGCTTTTGTTGCGCCACGGTGGCCAAATATTCTCCAAGTGCACTTTAAACTTACACTAATTGGATTCGAGGAGATACTTCCCAACCACACCACAAAATTATAAAATCATATTTAAAATATAAAGAAAAAAAAATAAAAGCCAGCAAACGTTAAAATTAAAAAGAGTATCTGCATTTGTCACATTGTAGAATATCTGTTAATAAAAGTGAAACGAAACTCATTTTTCGTCCCTTCCAGCGACCGTTGTCACACTCCTGCCGTATTGGACACCATTAGTCTGTGTCAGGACAATGGCGTCAAGTTATATCGAAATCTATAGGTGAACAGTGAATTTTTTTACGCTGATATTTTACACTGTATTTCTTACTTTATTTTTATGTAGTCGAATTGGGGTCGTCTTGGTGCAATGTGGCGTTTGAGGAAAAATTTTATTACATCTAGTAACAAGATAATGTAGATGTTAATACCAGGTTCCCATCGAACGCCCTGTTACTTGCGGGATATAACATAAAGCTAAAAAAACTACACTGGTTTTTTGTACTATGCTACCTAGCAGAGTAATAAGTTACTTCGTACTTAGTTTGTAATTCATGTAAAATATAGTTATACATATATATAAGCGCAGTTCCACACTTTTTTTCTGGCTATCCCGATGCGAAAAGTTAGTGTTAAATTGCTCCGTACCCTGACTTTACGTCGTTGTTTTTAGAGTTTCGTACCCAAAGAATAAAATGGGACACTATTAATAAAACTTACTACACTATACGTCCGTGTTCCTCTCTGTCCGTCTATCACTATGCCATGAACCATGACAGTTGCACAGTAAAAATTTTGCCAAATAATATATTTTTGCTGCCGCTATAATATACAAATACTGAAAAGGGCCCGTTCCTGTGGACCCATAATTATGTAATTTGGAGCAAAGTTATTACAATTTAAAATTTATAGGTTCAGAAAATAAATGTAGGATAGACAAAATATTACAAACATATATTAGTAGTTCGGATTATACAAAGTGAGTGCATAAGCCCGCCATCCTTAATTTGTCTACTCCGTCGTTCATACTTGTCTTGCGTCATCAAAATCTATAGAGTATTTATTAATATAAATTTAAAATATGTTAAGTGTAGAGTAGCGGAACTCAACACCGCATTTTATTTCCCTATATAGAGAAAAAATATTAATCATGTTATGTTTAGATTTACGTTCATTAGTATTTTATAAGTCGTATTTCATATAATATTTATTTAGTAAGGATATATGTTATGTTACAAATTCAAACACCTGTGTTTCTCAGTATATCAAAACTTACAATGTTACAATGCCTAGGGCAATAAAGTAACAAATGTTGCATGAATGAACAGTTGTCAGTTTCACTCTATATCACGCACGCAGCAGGGTAGGCAGAGGGAACGTAATGTTAAGACACTCCGTTCCCCACTTTCCGGAGGAACTCTGGAGGCATAGCGTGTTGAGATGAGAACACCAGAGCAAATAAACAGAAATACAAATTTAAATATTTCCTTGCTTCGTGTGGTGGGTATCGAACCCACAAAAAGTCGCATTTACAGTCACACTTTGTGCTCCTGCGCTACGACTGGAACAATAAAGAGTTGTGAAATATTAAATTTCAAAACAGATTTTTTAAGTTTGACTAATACTCAGAAAAAGGTATTTAGGTGACACTCAGAAAAGTTAAATATTTCGAAATATAAAATTTTCATTTAGTGGCACAGGTGGACAGCAACTGAGGATATACTATATTTATATTTATTCCCTTTTTCTTGCAGACACAGCGCGACGTTGATTACCGCCACTAAACATGCAATGTCTTGAGACTTAAGACCTGGTTGGGAATTATCTTAGATTAAGTTGGGAGGGCTTGTTTAGCTACGTTGAAATTCTGCCAAATAAAGAAATTATTCATTTTTATTATCATAATTTTTTATACGACCATCTCTGCAGACAGATTTTAATTATCACACATAAAATTATAACCGTTGATATTTATGACATTGAAATTTGATTGAAATTTCAATCTTCTACTTGATTTTAAAATATAATGATTAGAATCCGTAACTTAATATCTACTAAATTGATAAAAAAAAATCTAATTGAAATCTCAATTTGACTCATATTAACCTAATTTTATCAAAAACAATGACAAAATCTCAAAACTTTGAACAAGTACTCATATCCACGCAGTTATAATGGTAGGTCCGAATACGTCATACAATAGACCTATCGTCAAACAATGGTCGGACACTCACTCGCCACTCCACTATCAATAGAATACATACCGCTGAGTAAAATATTTATACAAACACGAATGTAGAGTATTAGAGAATGCTTTGACAAATTCTTAATAAATATTTTTGTAGTTTTTTATTTTGGTCAATGCTTTTTTTATGTATTTGTATAGTGTCTCTTTTTCTTGCTTATTAACTGTTTTTTAGATTAATTTTATTAGTTATATTCTAATTATTTTTTTAGTTATTGCGTGTTATAAATGTTTTTATTATTTTTTTTAAATAGAATCGACTGACGACTGGCCAGTTGTGGCGCATGGGCTCAAAGTGTGACTGTAAACGCGACTGGTTGTTTTTTGAGGCCATTGATGGTTTTCTTTTAATATGATACTACACTGCATATATATCAGTATTTCGTCAAACGCAATTTTCTTGATTATAAGCTGCTATATAAAAAATACTGACAGTTTTTAGGGTTCCGTATTCATTAATTCCCCTGAGTGGCAATCGAAACCACAACCGTAACGTTTACTGTCACATATTTCAACCCCTGCGCCACAACTACGTCTCAAGTAATGTAGTTCTACACATTTGGTCATAAACGTTTTCTTTTTAATTTAGGATAATGTTTCATATTTAACGTCTCCATTTCCATCGTACATATATGTAAGTTGGAACACTCAATGTGACAGGGACGAGCAGCGATGTTTGCTTTGTTCTTTGTTCTCACACCTGTGTTCTCAACTAATTGGTAACAATTTTAATTAGAACTTACAAAAATTACTCTTTGGTACAATTCGCTTTAAGTTAGATTTTTTTTTCTCTATATATTATCTGATGTTTTTGTACGTTCGTTTAATCTTTTTTTTCTGAAAATATGGAATCTATCGGTGGAATCGGTGGCTAGATATTTTTTAAATATCCTTTGCGTTTTTTAATATTTTTTTTAGCTTCACTCTTATACACGATAAGTATATAGCATGGTAAGCACAGGGTTCCCGCTGCTAGTGTTAAAACATTATGTAGTCCACTTTCTGCCAAGGTTTCGAGACATTGCATATCATGTAGCGGAACTTAACGCTGCGCTACTTCACAAAAACCGTAAATCATCGCGTAATTTTAAAAAGAAAACCAGAAGCTTAACGGTTGAAATCTCAGTTGTTAATCAACTGAGATTTATTATTTTTAAAACTGAGAATTGTCGCAATTTTTAATATTAATTTCCAAACATATCTACCTGTATTTTAAATCAATTATAAAAAAATAATAAAAAAACATAAACGGTCATTTTGTCTATTCTATGTTTTAATTAATAAGTAAAGAAAGTAAAGCTATGTAATATCACAATAGGCATTAATAACTTTCTTAACAGCTCTTAAGTTATATATTACATCGGCGAGTATTCTCTAAAGTGTAGATTGTGTAATTGTAGAAACTCAATTTGCAGTAGCAGCTGAATAAAGTGTTAATTAATTCATTTATTTCTACGGTTTTATTCGGATTAAGTAAGGCGAAGTGAGAATTTATAATTAGTTTATATAGAAAACTTTAAATAATATTGAGGCCATCGTGGTATAGCGGCGCAGTGTTTGACTGTAAGCGCGACGCAGTTGTATGTTCGATTTCCACTGATAGGATTGAATTATTTTTATTTTTTTGCAGTGGTAAGAGTACACAGTGCGGCGCTGTGCTCCTCCACTTAACACGCAATGTCTCGAAAATTGTGCAATTCATGAATATACGGGAATACAACACGAAGAAAAAAATTAAAATATTAATAGAAATATTAATATTTTTTTGGCAATGAAATTATGTATGGTACTTTTACATAGAGAAATTAGTATCCATACACTCCGTTTTCTACTTTTCGTCCGAATTCAAAATTGTGTGTGTAGTATCGGAACTCAACGCCACAACTTGTGGACGTGCGTGGACTTGTGTGTAAAAATTTGCTGAGTAAAAATAAGCCTAACAAAATAACAATCGTCTATACAATTAAATTACGAAATTATTATATATCGGTATCTTCGGTATCTCAATTACCTAATTTCCTTTATAAAATTGAAAGTACCTCCGACACTAAGAGTGTCGTGACATTTTTATTATTGGATTAGATTTATTCGAGAACCTTTTCCTCAAAAGCCTATAGCGAGTTTTCAAATGAACGGTCGGCAAATAGGCAATCAATTAGACGACGATAGCTCTACGTACATTTACCAAAGGAATTGGAGCTGTCAAAATGAAATGCAAAGATTTCGCTGAAACGATATAAGTGATATTGTTTTATTAAAATAATTGCATATATTTCTATGGTAATATTGCATCGGACCAAATTTATCTTTTTTAGTTTTCGGCATATAGTAGGATTGCAGAGAAACTTAGTGTTATGATTCTCCGTGCGTCACTTTCAGCCCAATTCACGAGTCATTGTGTGTTGAGCGATACCCTCATTGAACTCTCAACGCAAGGCTTTATATGGGATAACGCTAGGCGTTTGGAAATAAAAATAACTCAAAGCTTTGAGTGGAAATAGAACCTACAGCCGTCGCCTTACAGTCAGGTACTGCGCAGCTATGCAATGGCAACTTTACTAGTTTTCATCTGCCTATCTGACTAAGAAGGAAAAAGCTTGAATGTGTTGTTTTTTGAATTCAGTACCTAGCAAAGAATATACGGTACCCTTTTAGCATCACTTTGTTGTCTATTTTTCTCAAAATTACGTGAAAGTATCAAGCAGTAATTAGTATATCCAGAATATAAATCGACGTTCAACGATCAAACAACTTCTTCAAATTTAACAGTATCGCATAATCAAAAATTAAAAAAATATTCGTCCATTTTTGCGCATATACTTAATGCAAATTTAAACATGTGATTTTCTCATGATACCATTGTCAGAAATGGATCAAATTAAGATGGGACCACACGGGAAGTTGAGCTTTCAAATCAAAATTCCTGATGTAACAAATATAAGAAAAACAATCGAATTGATTGAAAATAAATATTTTAAATTCCTCGCTTTGGTAACCAGGCAAAGCTCGGCGTTGAGTTCCGACAGACACATTTCTTAAAGAATTCGGTAAAAACAAGGAAACAGAAGTGTTTTAAGGTGTACAGGTCTTAATATTAGGCTCCCATGTTCCCTTTCTGCTAATGTGACACGAGCTTAAAAATGAAATAAAAACGTACAACACCAGCCAAATAACCATTTGCATGCTTAAATACAACGGCTTTAAAATGAAAATGAAAAAAAAAATCACAAATACGCCTCCAGCTATCTTTTTATGAGCGCTTAATTTACAGCTTAAACTTCCTTTGAAAAACGCAGAGAATGTGTTCAGCGAGAGTTTATTGATGCGATACGTCATTTCGAATGGTTAACTTTACTGCGAATGCGTAGTACTTCACTGACTTTATTATTAAAGTTGCATGGAAAAAATGTATTTTAATGTTTCATGTTGCTAGCTTTACTCTGAATTCTGCATGTAGTAGGGTAAGCAGAGGGAACTTAGAGTAAAGACACACCGTTCCCCATTTTCACAACGTATGTAGCGGTACTAAAACCAACATTTTTTTGGAAACCGTCTAAGCTCTTGGATAGAACTATATATTGTTGAAAGAATTGTCTGTTTCCAATTAAAAATACGACTTGTTGCCATCTGTTGTTCCCGGTCACTCAACGCCTTTTTGCTGTACGAATTTTGATCTGAGTACGAGATATTCCGGCTCTACTTCGCTTTCACCCTCGCAATTCAGCGATACTTGTGACAAATCTTTCTTCTAAAAAGTTAAACTAAAAAACATAAATAGGCAATAAAACATAAATAGATAGTATAGCATCTCGTGGAAGCTCTTCGAGCCGAGGCTGTCCGTTTTTGTATGACGTTCTGAATCAAAATGTGAGATTTTGTTACATGTTTTACAAAATATCAATAAAAATATACAAAAAGTTTATTTATTAATTGGTTCTGTAATTGGTTACATATAATACTTTAGTACATAAAAATAAAAGAACTAGGTATTTTTGCTAATTTTAGAAGTTTAAAAAAGAAAATACAAACCACCCGGTCTCAGACATACACGTCGAATTACAATGGCAGGTTAATATGTGACACTTTATTTTATTATCCCATTAAAAAGGATAAACCTTAATACAATCCTTAATAGCGCAATAGCATGTAATATCCCTTATAATATATATAATTAAAAACACTACAAGAGCATCTCTTCATATAATATAAATTTGTTTATTTAGTCCTAGAGGAAATGAGACCGTGTAATTAGACTCCTTGCTGGATGTGGTGTAATTCTTAGAAGTTAAAAAATATTTACTTCATAATATTTAAAAATATTTATTTTTTATATATATATATATATATATATATATATATATATATATATATATATATATATATATATATATATATATATATATATATATATATATATATATATATATATATATACTACAATATTGTTGGGAAGTACATGGAATATTTTAATAAATCTAGTTTTAAGAGCTTGCTAGACGCAAGTTGCAACATTGAATATATAAGATTAAATCTTATAACTTTGAATTTATACGTTCTAGATAACAACTTTGGCGCAATTTTTTTATACTTTAAGCCCAAATTAAGGCAGATCAAATAGCATTTTCAAAATAGTGCCCAAAAATATATATAATAGAAATCGAAACTCGCAATAACATATAGAAGTATAATACTTAGTCACACTTAGAAACACAGCTATTAAGTAGTGAATGGCTTCTGAAAATAATACGAATACTCGTCGTATTTACATTGCATACCGGCCACATATTACCCCGCAACAAATATTTGCGTGATAACATATCTATAAAAAAAATTGTTTGTAGGATTTTATATATTATATTTTTTAGCTTCACGATGTATCCCGCACATAGCAGGGTAGGCAAAAGGAAACCTTATGTTAAGACACTTCGTTCAGATTAGGACACCGTTCCCCATTTGTGCTGGAGCTGGAGTGCTGGAATTCTGGAGGCATTGCGTGTTAAGTAGTGGAACTCAACGCCACGTTATGCCCGTTACTGGACTTAGGATATGAAAATAGTTAATGTTTCATTTTCTCGAGTGGGAGTTGAGCCTACAATCGGTTGCGTTTGTGCTTGCACACTTGTGCCCATTCACTACGATTAGTCTCAACACTAGGTATAGATAGATATAAATGAAACGAAAGTGAAAGCAAATATAAATATAAAATAGTTTTTATCGTTATGTTTCCCTATCCGTCGCGCAGAAATAGACGAAATAATATACGATCCTAGATAGCTGAATAGTAAAGATGTACAGCGATACAAGGTCCTTTGCCTTCGCACGCAAAAGTAAACTAAAAGATAGCTTCAGCCTAAATATAGTGCTATTTATTTATTACAAAGTTAATTAAAAAATATATTTATATATTATGATCATCACTCAGCATGTCTTGATATTTAGCGATACGTGGGGAATAAAATAGCTTAACACTAAGTCTCTGTCTATCCGACAGATACTTGTAGAGATGTAAAAGAAATAAAAGATAATGAACATGAACCTAAAAGAAACTTTATATGTTTTATAGTACAGTGTAGACATTTATTTTTAAGTATTTACGTAATCAAAACGTACATACACTTTCTATTTTAGTGTCTGAGTAAAAGACCGTAAAGATTTTATTTTTAATTTATTTTTATATAACGTGTTAGACGATGGAGTTTAACACTCTATAACAGTATTTTTTGTTTTAATAATTTTAAAAAGCAAGTAACGTCATAATATAATACTATGTTACAACTAAGTGGTCTCAGTAATATTTATTTGCTTTCATTATTTTCCTTTCCACTCAGCTTTCATCTGTCTTGCTCTTGTATAAGATTATTGTGTGCTTTAGGTCCAAGATGACAAAATAAAAGAACCTTTACTCTACAAACACCTCAAACAATATGAAATCTAATCATATTTCATAAAATTTCCAGTGACTTTGTGACTGCAAACGCGACGGTTATGGATGATTTACATTCAAAAGAATAAAGCTTTGCTCTGGTAGGTAACAAGGCAAACGAGACAAGGCAAGTCCACTCAATACTCAATGCCTCGAAAATTTGTTTGATAGTGAAGAACGGGAATGTCTTAATGGGAACGGAATGTCTAAGCATGTTTTCAAGATGTGCGGCGTGAAGCTACTACTACTATATGACGATTCTAAACTAGTACAATGTTACTATAATCTCTATATATAATAAGACAGTAAAAATATTTTGTCTGTACATTTAGTAATTTTGACTGAAATGGATAGAGGGACAGTTAAAAAGACTAATAGAAAGCAAAAAGATTTTTTTTTAATTTCTTGTCTGTCTGTCTGTCTGTCTGTCTGTCTGTCTGTCTGTCTGTCTGTCTGTCTGTCTGTCGACATATTGTTGTCCGCATTTTTCTCTGAAACTACTGAACCGATTTACTTGAAAATTTCACCAATTGCTTTGTTTTAACTCAATTTAGGTTCTAAAGTTTGGTTCATCAAAATCGGTTCATTAAAAAAAAAGTTATCGTCATTTGAATGCAACTCAAGGCATTAGCTTGCCAGCGAATGTTATATAGAAATCGCGCTGGTATGACCCTGGCTAAAGAATGACGTTCGAAACGTCTGGGTTATATGGTTGTTGATAAAAATATATATTTTTGAAGCACTATTATATAATATTTTATACAATAAAGTAAACAAAATTGAATTGTTAGTGGAGATTACCTTCATTAATCATATTTCGAAATTACAAATAGTTTTAAAGAAAAGCTATATCGACTCATGTTATCCCTTACTCTCAGTGTATAAATAAGTATATTAGTTATCTTGGCCATTTAATGTAGATCAAAATGTTGATTAGTAGCACAGATTTGAAATTACGATACTAAAAAAATCTTGCTGTGTAGCGGCTCGCCGACCTCCACGCTTCCTCCCGCGCCCTCGATATTTTGCTTATAAAAATGGATCCGCCGCACCCGCCTAGCTTCCCCCGGGCATGGAAGGAGGGCCCGCTCATCATGTTGCCCAAGGCTGGGAAGAGCCCATAGCAGCCTGAGGGGTACCGATCTATAACCCTCCTTTGCGCGGTCTCCAAGCTGTCCGAGAAGTTATTCCTCTCACTTCTCCAGGCGCACATCCACCCATGAAGCGAGCAGTTTGGCGAGCGGGTATACTACTCTGGTTACACTACGCCGTAACAGCGATCAACCGAAAGGAGAGAGCAATAGCAGTCTTCTTCGACGTAGTACGCGTATTCGACCACGTCTGGCACCCGGACCTACTTCATTAAGTGCTCAGAGCCGGCACCCCCCAGCACGTCGCGCATGTCTTTGCCTCCCTGCCTCAGTGACAGGACATTTTTCCTTGAGAGTTAAGAGTTCGAGGTATAGCAGCGACTCGATCGTTGCCGTTCTTCCCCAGGGCAGCATTTTGTCACCTGCTCTCTACGCACTATACACTGATGACATCAAATCGCCCTAGCGAGTATCACTCAAAGAGAAATCCTGCAGGTGGTCCAGAACCTCATCCTCCGTCGAGTGACGCAGGCGCCATACTACGTGAGAAACACCACGCATCACCGCAACCTAAAAATAGAAAGCCTGGAGGTACACATTGGTCGTCTCGCGTACAACGCATTCCGCTGCGCCAATGTATCGGGTCACCTGCACCTCAGGAGCAGCACTCCGTGGCATATCCGGCCGCCCGAGGTCAGACGTCAGATGACTTCCGAGGGACTTTCTATCCTCCTCCAAATGCGACTCATGAGCCTTGCATTGATCCTTGGTCGTTTAAGCTGGGCCTCCCTCAGGAAACCGAGGGTCTCACCTGACTGAGTTGACCGCCTAGATGGCATTTGATAATCTTTCCAATCCCGTCCCGCACGCCTCTCTCTGTGTCTGCTCTAGAGCAGGTTATCGCTTGAGACCACGGCCATGGAACCAACGCCCAGATGTCGTTCGGAGCTACTACGGAGATGGACGAGAGAATGCTTCAATTCTGTGCCTGGGTCTATAGCAAAGTAAATTTAGAAGCGATTGCACGTATTTTGGAGTTATCCAATAATTATAATGTATTTCGTCGCGGCATTGTTGGTTACATCTTTCGTTTAAGTATTTTTAGGTAAGAGAATAGTAGGTAGTCTGTTGTTTATAATTTCTTTCGTTTAAGTTTTCTGTTGTTTGTGTCATTTGTTCAGGTGTGTATTTTTTTAAACAATTGGAACATTCTTATTGGAGCTACGAAAATGTGGGTTGCATTAAGGTTTCAATAATTTTCACATTAGTAATCTTAAGTGCTTTGCAAACATAGGTACATTATATGAATAATTCAGTAGTTAAAGCGGGCGAAGCCGCGAGCGGGTCGCTAGTTATATAATAATACTATAGCTCACATACATGAGGGAAGAGGCTAGTCGTGGCGCAGCGGCACAAAGTGTGACTGTTAAGACTGGTTGTGGATTTGATCCCCACTCAAGGAGATGAAATATTTACTTAAATTTATATTTCCATTTCTTCTTTTATAAAATTATACTCGTACAAGGAAAGAGCTCTGAGAACCTTTCTATTTTTGTCATCGGCACCGTAATGTATTTACTGAAGTGAATGAATGAGTTGAAAAATTATTTCCATTCAATACACCGTTGATAAAGAGAAATATCTTTTATTTTTTTTATCAAAGGAGACAAAATGTCCTTCGCGTATTTGAGTAGGTTTTTTAATATCTATTGGTAAAAATTGAGTTTTGTAATGAAATTGAACCCACAAGCATCTTTCCAGGACAGGGATTTACTCACTACGTCATAACTCCAGAATTCGGCAAAAGATGATTGACGGTACTGTCTTTAACGCTATGCGTTGTGCAGGATACAGAATGAAGTTGAAAAAACTTGTGCTTTATGGTTATAATGAAACATTTTTTTATTCAAAATGAATATAGTAATAAACGTCCCTTTATGATTTATGTAAGATATCATACAAACAAAATTCTATTTTAGAAGTACATTCGTCTGAAAGTTTGTTAATTTTCAATTTAATTGGTTCGGTTGGATGCTATGACATATTTAACAATTAAAATTTAATTAATATACAATTGATTTATTAAAAACAAAAAAATAAGCCATTAGGTTCTACCGAGACTTGAACTCGGATCGCTGGATTCAGAGTCCAGAGTGCTAACCATTACACCATGGAACCGGTGCCATCTACGATCTAAAGTGGAAGCGTATACTCAGATTCTTTTTGTTTTAATATAAAAAGAAAATATTTTTTCTTTTTTTTTAGTTTACTTATCTTTATGCTTTTTTTGTTAGTATAACTGAAGCTAAAGCAATCGTGTCGTATTGGCATGATGTTTGATGTAAGCGATTGCGGGTTCCATTTCCACGCAGCGTAATAAGTGATTTTCTAATTTGCTAGTCACATTACATTCTACAGAGGAAACCTAGTCTTAAGATATTCCGTTTCTCACATCAGCCAATTATAAACTGGTAAATTTAGTCACAAGCCTATAATTACATAATATGTACATCTATACTTATAATAAATCTGTAGAAAAGTCGTTTCTGTACATTGAAAATATTAAAAAAAAAATTAGCCAGGGTGTTAAAGGATAATTAACAGAATCCATTTCCAACATTTTTGGATTTTTTATCTGTTTGTCTGTTTATCTGTTTGTCTGTTTATGTAAACACGTATCACATAAAAAGTACACAATAAATTTTATTAAAAGCAACTTTTATACATAAAAATTACAAATAAATCAAAGTAGCTTTTAGTGTTTATTTCATTGTAATCGCTTCACTCTATCAAAAGATATAAGTATTTAAGTTTTCAAGAAGTTCAAGAAGAAATCAAAATTTGATTTCTAATGACGATGAAATATGAGGGTTTATGCTTCGTTTTTTGTCGCATTTTCTATCGTAACTATAGGATAATTCCCGTTGATATACAATTACGAAATTTGTTAAGAAGTTAAAATTTACAGCACGTATAAAGGAAAATTCCAAAATTATTTTTCAAAAATTGAATATTTATTGTATTTGTGTCATAGAAAAAAACCATTAGGTACAAATTTTAATCTGTACTTAATTTGATACAAAATGACAACTTAATTAGTTATTCTTTTGGTGTATCTCCATTCATGAAACTGGTACGAAACTCTCGGGGCATGAGTAGGACTTGAACTTGACCGAAAATGTTGATTATTTTATAGATTATATAAAAATGCCTAAAAACGAGCTTTCTATGTATATTCTATATACCAATTATATATTTAACTAATAGTATATGTTACCAATTTAAAAACTATACAGGAGCTAATATAAGTTATTTTACAAAGAATATCGTGAGTACTTATCCAAATCAATTAATTAATAATTAAGGCTGTTTGTAATATCTATATTTCTTAAATGAATAATCATGTCATGCAAGCGGGCAAAGCCGCGAGCAGGCCGCTAGTATAACATAAGATCTCATAACTCATATACTAAAAACATACATTTCTCAGCTCCCCAATGAATCTCCTACTGAGCTGAACAGGGTAGGCAGTGGGAGCGGAGCGCTAAGACACTCCACTCGAGACTTGCCGCTGGATTCTGGAGTTATAGCGTGATGAATGAACTCAACGTCACGCTTTGCCTCGACACCATAGGAATGAAAATATTAAATATACTGCTATGCTATGAAAATATAATTTGATGCTAACAACATAAACAAGTTGTAACAAGCGTATAAAAATTTCGACGTAGCTTTATGAGAACGTATGGCTCAGAGCGCCTGGTCGGTTTTCAGGAGGCGCGGGTTCGAGTCCCACTACGTTCAAATTTTTATACGTTTTCTAAACCAGTATTAATATTAAGTATATCATTTCGTCGAGTGGCAATCGAACCCACAACCTGACGTTTATACTCATATTTTGTGCCTCTGCGAGGTGAAAAACATACATAAAAACACACATCTATCAACTTTAAAAACCATTTTCTAAAACACCACACTTAAATAGGAGCTGTAGTATTGCAAAATGAACTTCACTTACTTGAGTGTTGTTCATTTATTTCTGAATCGTTTTATTGTTTCCCGAAGCGAGAACTATACTGGTACGGGTCGTAATCTACTGATTTTTGTGTTTAGTTTGCCATGTTCCTTAATTAAAATCTTTGAACTAAAAAAGAGTAATTTAAATTTGTGACTAGGCCAGTCGTGGTGCAGAGGCACAAAATGTGAATGTAAAACTGACTGCGGGTTCGATTCCCACTCGAGGTGATGAAATATTTGCTTAAATTTATATTTCCATTTCTTCGCTCTGGTGTCTAGGCAAAGCGCGGCGTTGATTTCTGCCACTCAACACGCAATGCCTGCAGAATTCAGCAGAAAGTAGGAAACCTAGTGTCTTAACACTACGTTCCCTCTGCCTAAAAACCTAAGGCGTGCGTAAATCCTAAGACATGGTCTAATCAAATATAACTTGGCATATATGTATTAATGGAGTGGAAATCGAACTGAAAAGACTTTCCAACTATGTAACGATAGAGCTAGACTCAGTATATTGTTTTATTTTTTTTATTGCAATTTTCTTTAAGTAGTAAAGGTATATGGATTCTAGTGTAAGCTAGATACTATGCTTTTTCACATTTCGCCCAATTTCAAAAACACTGTATGTAGAGTCAATGGTTTAATTCTTTTCAATATTTTTAGGTATTTTTAGGTCAATTATTTTTATTAATTCTGCTTTACCAGAACAGAATTAATAAAAATAATTCATGTCCTCCAAATGGTAATTGAATTCACGATCTTTGCACATATCATCATTCCAGTCCGGCTGACCCCATACGTCGTAGTAGCCTTTAAATATTGAAATATTAAAAAATAAAATAGAACTAGTAGTTTTATGTGAGATTTGCCTTGGTGTCAGAGCGACGAAATGAACATATTAATGAATAATAATACACTTACACCCTTATGCTACTATACCACGATGATTTCCATGGTAGAGGGGCACCTCAATGTTGACTGTTATAAATGTCATTTTTGTGATCGTTTGAAATATTTGAAACTTAGTGAATGCAATTATTTTATTTAAAATAACTTTCTCAATTTCAGCCTCACGCTTTACCCCGCGCATGTTAATAAGTGATAAGGCACTCCTGTACTTATTAGGACATTTCCGTTCTCAATTTTAAAATATTAAATATTTCATTTTCTCGTGTGGAAATCAAACCCACAACCAGTCACGACTGATCTCACTACACTACTAAAATTACTAAGAGTACTAAAAAATTTAAACACTAATTTAAAACTACTATAAATAAACACCCTAACTCCACAGCAACTTTGTAGATAACGTCAATTTGACGTCGAGTGTACCTACAACGTTTTTACGGTTCTTTAATTCATAATGCGAATACTCTGTAAGTTGGACAGTTTTTACGAGCCTCGTCGCCGCGATCTCGCCGAGATCGTCTATTTCCTGTAGAGATCGTTATTTTCTTTTCCATGTTCATTGATGTAATAAAATTGTATGGGAAATCCATACTTGCGTTGAATATTTGTTTGAAGTAATGAAATCCTGGTTTTTGTGGGTAAAAGTATTGATTACTATAATAAAACCCGTCGTCGCAGGGGCACAAGAGTGTGACTGTAACGCGACGGTTGTGAGTTTGATCTCCATTGGAGGGAATTAATTATTATTTGTGAATATTTTTCATTTCTTCGCTCTGGCGCCTAGACAAAAATCTCTGCGTTGAGATCCACCTCAACACGCAATGCTTCGAAAAAACCGCTTAAAAGTGGACCGGAATGTCTTAAAATTAGGTTCCCTCTGCCTCTCCTGCTATGTGCAGAATATAGCGTGTAGCTGATTTAATTTAATTTTTAATTTACTATAATGAGTTATGAATAAAAATCTAAGTAGGTTGTAAGCAAAAGCTGATACGTGGCAATGTTTTGATGTCTTGATGTCAAGAGATCAATGCAGCAATGAAAAGAGCAATTCTGTAATGCGCCATCAGTCCCCAATCACTTCACATGTTCTACTGCAGGTGTTCCAAACGAAAATGTCAAATCAAATTTACTCAAATTATAATTATAGTAACTTGTCCTTTTTAAATTTATGTAATTAGACTTTATGTATATTTTTACCAATAATTAACATAAAAACTTTTGTATACTAATCTCCAATGTTGCAAGCGGTATTCACCTTAAAAGGTGCATTTAGTGATAAAAATTTTAGAATTAAAAATATTATTGTGAAATTTATGTAATTACCACTGGTGAATCTGAATAAATAAATAAATAAAAATTAACAGCGGGGATCGTCACTGCAAACGATGGTTATCCAGTGATTTCGTTATCAACAACTGTTGGATTGTTCCATATTCGTCACACATTTCCAAAACGTTCAAGACACATTACAACGTTGAGTATTCCAATTCAGTAAATTACATGACGTCTAGTCCTCTAATAGCAACGACGAATCTAAATAAGTTAAGAGAGTCTAATACAGTTAATTTCAGATTTACATTGTATCCTACAAACAGAAAGGTACGAAAAGAGATTCTATATAGAATATTATTATTTATAAGAAAAATTTCAAAGTAAACAAACGAAAGTAATTTGCCCTTTGAACATTATTTAAAAATATGCTAATACATAAGTCCTCTCAGTAAAAGGATCGTGAAATCTTATATAATACTTCGGTAACAAAATATTTAAAGGGTCAACTTTGTAATCCCGAGGCCGGTCGTGGCGCAGCGGCACGAGGTGTGACTGCAAAACCGACTGGTTGTGGGTTCGATCCCCACTCGAAGAGATGAAGTATTTACTTAAATTTATATTTCCATTTCTTCGCTCTGGTGTCGAGGTTAAGCGCGGCGTTGAGTTCTGCCACTCAAAACGCCTCCAGAATTCAGCAGAAAGTGGGGAACGAAGTGTCTTAACACTAGGTTCCCTCTGCCTACCCTGCTGTGTGCGGAATACAGCGTGAAGCTAATTTAATTTATTTTTTTTAACTTTGTAATATATCTTACAAGATAGATATCTCAATTTCGTTTTCGATTTGTTGTATTATTGGAAATTTAATACCGTAACAAATGTAGTCGGGATAATTGTGGGTTTGATTACCACTCGAGGAAGAAGGAATACTGCGAAAAATGGGGAACAGAGTTTTCCTCTGTGAGAGGTTCCCTCGGCCCATCACGCTGTGTGCAGGTTACAGTGTGACTCTACAAAAATAAAAAAATAACTATACACGATATGAAAATGGCAACGTAATTAATATATCAAAGAAATGTTTTTAACGTTCACACAATGAACTCTTAATGGCAGTATAGTCGAATATAATAGGTCTTTTGTTGAGATTTAGGGTTGCTTTATAAATATGCACAAATATTCGTGTTGACTTTAAAAGGAAAAGTTAAGGTGAATAAAGATTTTTTGAAAGTAAAATAATTAATGCATTGAGGCCCTGTAGATGTAACTGGGTGATGAGTGGCGGAACTCAAGGTCGCCCTTTTTTCTTTGCCCAGAGACAAAATATGGCATTGGCTTCCGCTACTAATCATCAGTGTCTCGGATTCCAGGCATTGAATTTTGCTACTCAACATGCTGTTTCTAAAATGGACAGAAAGTAGAGAACGGAGTAATGTACCACAATATTATGTCACCACAATCCAGTATAACGCGAAAATATGCTACCCACCACGTACAGAAGTTACCTATGGAATAAAATTAAGCAAGTTACAAATATTAAAGACTACCAAAGAGAAATCAAATGTTTACAACGTGTATACATATAAATGAGAATGTTCAGTTTATGGCCGTGAATCCGTATAAATTACCAAGATTTGTAGTGGCCTTAGCGGATGTGGATGCGGTACTTTGACGCTGTATTTACCAAATTCCATTTCGTAAATCAAGATATAAACTGTAACATATTGGTAAGATGTCGGGATGTAAAATTAAAATAGGTTCATCGTGTTACGTTGTAAAGGTAATGTTCCTTTTATTTTTTGTTCTACATTTTAAATTTAACTTTGCATAATAGCTTCAAGCTTCTTTTCGTGAAGATTAAACAAAGAAAACGTAGTGTCGAAACGCTTCGTATGTTTAAATAATTTAAAATATAATCATTCCCTCAAGTTAGAATTGAAATCAAAACCATAATTAACGCAGACGCGGTGCCTGCTGCGCCTTTTCGGCTTCGAGTAATACAATACGTCAGAAGCTTTATCCTCAAAAAGTAAGTCACTCTGTTTCAAATTAACTTAAAATGCCATTTTAATTGTAATTTGGAGAGATTACAAGCGGCTAATGAGATAGACACAGAATCGGAGGGATTAAGTGTCGCCGGAAAAGCAATAATCTGCAATTACGAAGACTCTCTTGACTTAGTTAATGTAAAATGTTCCTACTCGTGATATTATCTTCTGTCGACATAAATAAGGCTTGAACTGAAATTAGTTGGTACCATTTTGGCACAGTTTATGGTGGGATTAAATCCTGTAGGAGAAACTATGTTTTGGAAGTTCAGCTACTTATTTGGAAAAACGGTATGTTTAATACTGACACTCAACACGCAATGCATCCAAGATTCGGCGGTAACTGTGGAACGGAGTTTTTTTAATACAAATTCCTCTCTCCATAGTCTGTTTGATGCGTAGAACAAAAAAAGGCTTATTCCACCTTTTTTTTTTTATGGAAAAGCACAGGGCAAACGAGCGTTCGGGTCACCTGATGGTAAGTGATTACCGCCGCCCACGACCCCGTGCAACACCAGAGGAGCTACAGGTGCGTTGCCGGCATTTAAGGTGGAGATAGACGCGCTTTTTGAAGGTTACCATGTCATATCGACCTGGAAACACTGCCGCGGGTAGGCCATTCCACAGTTCCGTGGTGCGTGGAAGGAAGTTCCTACGAAACCGCACAGTAGTGGATTGCCACGTATCCAGGTGGTGTGGATGATATTTCAGCTTATATCGTACTGTGCAAAACCTGCACCACCACCACCACCTGCAGCTTGTGGTGTTGGAGGGGGTCGAGAGCGGCAGTAATCGCTTACCATCAGTTGACCCGTACACTCGTTTGACTTGTCCATTTTTATAAAAAAAAAAAACAATTTATAACAGTATAAAAAGAGAACTTAGCTAAAGTAATCGACCAATTTTTAATAAAATTTTCTTTAATAAATAAATAAAAAAATAAAAACAGCTTTATTCACATAATTTTTTTTTTACAAGTTGAGTCGCTGAGTCTTCGCAGTAAGTAATCGAAGATACCTGTGTTGGGAATGACTCGCTTCTCCGTTTGGTACATTTAAACTTAAAAAAATAATAAACAGGTATAACAGAAGACAAGATTCGGCGGTATTTAATGATATAAATAATTATAAATCTTTCAAGTCAGTGAGTAATATAATTGAAATCGACGCACTTGCCGCATTAATGCGACACCAGCTTACTCACCGCAGACAATCTATTGTATAACTTCGAAAGTATTTTAAAACGAAATAATTTAAGTTAAATGAGAAATAATAAATAATAATAAGTTGTAACAAGCGTATAAAAATTTCGAAGTAGCTGGATGAGAACGTATGAATTAGTGGTCAGAGCGTCTGGTCGGTTTCCAGGAGGCGCGGGTTCAAGTCCCGATACGTTGAAATTTTTATACATTTTCTAAATAAGTATTTTTGATTTCCCCAATTTTCCCAATTTTTTACGGAACCCTCGGTGGGCGAGTCGGACTCGCGCTTGTCCGGTTTTTGTCAACCGACTTCTGTAAGAAAAGGAGGTTTTCAATTCGACTGTTTTTTTATGTTCGTTACCTCAGAACTTTTGGCTGGGTGAACCGATTTTGATTTTTTTTTATTGAAAGCTAGTGGTTTCCTTATGGTCCAATTTTTTTGACAATGGTATCTATGAGAAAATCGAATAGTGCTTTCCTTGTGGTCCAAAATTTCTAACAATGGTATCTATGAGAAAATCAAATTACTCTTAAATTTGCATTAGATATGTGCGCGACAAATGGACGAATAACTCAATTTTACGCCAATCGTTCTTTTTTATTTAAAAGGACATACTTCAAGGATAGTTTTTTTGTTGGTTTGTTTAGGCTATAATTATAGGATCCGGTTAAAATTAAACAAGTTTATTTATTTTTTTGGTAAAAAATATAATTGTACTGTAGTACAGTTACAAGAAAAAACTAAAATTCGTTAAAAATATTTTAAAAAATATATAATTTTGAAGTCAGTGTCAAGCTAATGCTATAACAATGTTACTACAATATCAAATTACTAAGCCTGTTTGATTTACTTGGCAGCGATTTGAAAATTAGTTTAATAAAATCGGAGTACGTTTTACTTTATGTAAAATTATTATTTACTTTTAGTTCGTTGATTGAAGTCGGTTTTAATTTTTGTTAAAAATTAATTTATTTTAAATCGGTTCAACTTAATGGCCCACACTTTATATAAAAATGTAATTTTTTGGGTGTATACCCATATTTCAACGTCTTATTAAGAGTCTTGTAAAAGGCTGAATTTAAATTAATTTTGTAAGATAATAAGCACATTTTTGGCGACTTTCCATACGATTTTCCATTTTTCTATTCTCTTATAACGCTTTAGATTCGATGCCAAATTATATTAAAATGTCTTAGAACAATTGCTTTCACTAAATATGACATATACGAAATATATACATATGTATATGACGTATACAAAAACCAATGTATCAAATTCGTACACTTTTTTCTTTGTTATCGTCAGTTCTGTAGAAGTAATAACAGCGAGAGTTCAATTTACTTTCTACATTATTTTATTCTGAGAAGATAACCCAAATAGAATCACTTAGTTCTGTGTCTGTCTGTCTGTCCGACCGTTCCAGTTGTATACTGGGACGAGATGAATTCGAAACATCGACGATGGCGTTGATTTTTCTCATTCAGGATGTTGAAAATCAAATGTCAAAATGGGAAAATTCATATAATTTAAAAATAAACGTGAAAATAGTAAACACACATTCATTGCGTTTATATTAAAAAAGGCCCTTTGAGTGTCTTGCGCCGGTTGTTCTCAGGTCTGCGACAGTAACTTTAGTAAATCGGTGGTAAATTATTTGACGTTCTTATTTTGAAAAAAATATATATTTCACTTCGACTTTGAAACCTATCCACCATTCAGATATCGATAGTTTATATTTATATAAACACTTACACAAACCAAAACTCTCAAACTTTCGGGTATCACTAAATTAAATATTCCACAAGCATTCAGCCGACGATACTGTTACAGTGAACGAGTCCATGTGAAAGGAAAGAAATGTCTAATAGAAGAGTTCACGCGCGAGTTTCATTCGTAAAAAGAGAGGAAATCGACGCCGCTTCGCCTAATGTTAGGGGATATCGAGTTATTTACAGAATGACTACGAACGCGTAATGTGGTTTACTGTATTTTCTTATCTGACTTCAAAAAAAGAGGTTACAGGTTTGACAGGAGTGTATTGGATATTATGAATTGATAATATTTTTTGAGAATGATGTGTGCTAAGTTTCGTAAGTGTATGTTTGCTTGTCTACGTGAGTATGTTGTTTCTCCACCAGTTCTTCGGAGACAAGTAGTGAAAATAATCATTTTAATGCAATTTAAGAATAATTGAAGTTTCATCAAAACCAGTCGTATTTGCTGTATCCCTACTATAGAGCCAATAGTAGCCAGACCTTTTTCCTTTATTTTATAAAGGCTGAAAGTTTCTGTGCGCTTACACCCAATACTGGTAAGTATTATCAGGGAATATGGAGTTTGGGTGGTGGTTACTTTGACAGTTAATAGGTAACTAAGATGCAAAATATATTACCTAACTTTCGTTAGGTAATATATTTTGCATCTTAGTTTCGAATCAGTTCATTTTTTTATAGTTTCTTGGGAATATTATTAGAAATGACGTTGTCTATTGCTAGAAATTTTGTATAGTTTTAATCCCCTAACAGACATAAAAATATTATTTCTCTTAATCTACTAATGTGTTCGTAGGTGCTTATAGTTTCTATGATTTTAAGTTATTTAATTAGTATTTGGGGGTACTTAACCGGTTATACTGGTTGAAGTGATATTGAGTTATTCGCCTATTTGTCGCGCACATACATAATGCAAATTTAAGACTTGTGTGATTTTCCCATAGATAACATAATCAGAAATGAACACACATACACAGACTGTTTTTCTCTTCGCGTTGGGGGTAAAAAATAAAAAAAAATATGACGTATATATTTTTTATAAAATTAAATATTTGTGTAAAATATTACACAAATTACATTATTATCCTTACTTGTTCAACGCTAAAGACACGAGTTACAATCTCGACATACTTCTGATGCCGAGTTCCTCATAATGTATGTCATTATTTTCATGCATGTACGTTTTTGCAAGTATTTTTAATAGGAATGTTGACATAGAACCGAATATATTTTTTATATTTACAAAACACTCGTATTTCTCGATGAACAGGCAAAATCTAAAAATATATCGAAATTATCCGCTTTTTATCTATAAAAATACTAATCGTGCATCGCCCCAAACTTAATTCTTTTCTCTAAAAATAACTTATCGTTAATTGCAATGTCTCCAAAATTCTGTGGCAAGTGAGGCGCAGAAGTATTTTAATAAGAACGGAGTGGTTTACCACTAAGTTCTCAGGTTGTGTCTGTCTATTCTACTATGTACCCCGCACATAGCTAGGTAGGCGTGTAGGGTTGTATATGGATAGGATATAAAAACCGTGGATTAAGAAAGTTTGTTCAGCCGTTTGAGGTACTCAATTTTTATAATTTGAAATTAAATTTAATTTTGTTGAATGCGGAATAATGTTTTAAAACTTTCTTTTTCTCACCCCTAATTATCATATATAGCAATGTCCTTCTGGGTAGCAGAAAATAGAGATGCAGACCTCTCCCTACAGAGATGTTAACAATATATAATAGGGTTTAAAAAAAAAACAGCGTACGGCTTAATCGTCAGTTTTCATAATGCGCGAGTTCAAGACCCGCTACATCAAATATTCATAAGTTTTAAAAAATATTATAGCATAGATTATTTGTATTGTACTGATTTGGTAAATAAAACTTAACATCTCTCGGGAACCAACACGCCATGTCATAATAGGCAGGACAAATTACGTAAATTTCACTTTAAACAGATTTTAACAGCTATTTTCGTCACAAAATGTCTTTATAATAAAGCTACTAAATTATTTTACGAAATTATATAATATTATACAAAAAGTTATTATATTTTTCAATATTTCATCTATATTTCCACTCAAATAACAGCCCCAGTTCCCGGGGCCTTGATATCGGGTTAAGCAATTAACACAAAATTACTATTAAAGCAAATAAACATTTTCGGTGAGAATTCAATTTCATCTCGACGTTCACGTCGCGTTGAAACAATTCACAATGTTCTACTAATTTTAATAAACGATTTAAAAATTTAGTGTAATTTTAAATCATTTTCCGTTTGAGTGATGGAATAATTTTGCTTTTTACTGTCTCCAAAAGATTATATGTACGTACTACGTACCTAGTACTCTCTCGAAGAGCTACGTTGAGTTCCGCTACTCATCACGCAATACATCAGCAATTCGGTGGAAAAAGGGGAACGGAATATCTTAAGGTTCCCAGATTCCCTATGCCTTATCCTGCTAAGTATGGGATGAGCATGAATTAAAAAAAATAAAAATTATACAGCAGTTTTAAGGAATGAGGTAAAAGATTATTTTAATTAGAATTTCATACTTGCGCCGTATAGACGATTAGTGAAACAACAATGGTCGTAATATAAAGTTGATAATAAATTCAATTAGTTATGTAGAAATTATTATCCATGTACTTAACACAAAGAAGCCTTCATCCTATCGAAGATTAATAGTTTACTGTTTTTATAATAAAATATTATTTTACCTTAGATCGTTTAGTATTTTATTTTAGTTTACTATTTACTAACTATACTACTTAGTTTAATACTTTTATACGTACATTTTTTTTTGTATGTTATAATGAATCAATAGGTAAAAAAATGTTCGATGTTTTGGATTCCATTAGTTCGCCTACCTATACTATTTCAAGGCAAATCTAACGAGATCAATATCTACTGGTCTGGTGGTGATTTTACAAATACGTATAACTGAAAAAAGAAATACTTATTTAGATAACATATAAAAAATTGAACGTAGCGGGATTTGAACCCGCGCCTCATGGAAACCGTCCAAGTACTCTGACCACTAAGCCATACATTCTCATCCAACGACGTCGAAATTCTTATACAGTTGTTATCATTTATCAGAAATGGTTTTTTTTTTAGCTTCACACGTTATGCCACTTATAGTAGGACAGCTCGAGTATCATAATCCAATTAAGATTATTTCTACAAAACTACTCTTTGATTAAAAACAGTAAAAAAATTAAAGTAATAGGATAAAATATGGAATTGAAACGTAAAATATTTCTTAGAAGCTATCTGTGAAATAAAATTTTCTTACGCTACTTTCTATATTGTAAAGACGGAAAGTATGTTTTTTTTGTACCGATATAGAGTGTACCCGCTCTTTGATTGATCGTTCGTTAGCTCTTTTCATGGTTCACAATTGTAAATTTTTTATCTTTAGCTACTTGTAATATTGTCATAGAATATCATCATAGACTTAAATTAAGATGAATAATTATTTAACGAAAAAAATGTAGGTATATAAAATAGAACGCAAATAAATTTTTTACTGCTTTTTCACATTAAGAAAGTATAATTTACATAAAACTATCAACTTGTGTTGCTCTGTCACACGGTATCTAAGAAGTGTGAACTTTTTTACGTAATATATTAATTAATATAAGAATGATACATACAAACACGCTTTGTCTACTAGACCCTGAAATTGAAAAAATGTATAATATAATTATCCCCCGAGCGAGAATTGAACCCACAACCATCGCGATAACAGTTGGACACTAGCCTAGTGACCACAATTTCCATTAAACAAACCTACGCTAATAATTCCTAGTACAAACAAATATTAAGTTGAAACTCTAAGGGATTATTCATCGTAAAGTGATTATTTTGAATGTAAACAACAGTTCTCCTTTTACTTTAATATGCTTTGTAAGCGACCCGTACTGCTTTGAAGCTTCCCATTCAGAAATTTAACTTATTTGATTGCACGATTGTTCATCTCCTCGAGTGGGGATCGAACCCACAACCAGTCGGTTTTGCAGTTACACCTCGTGCCGCTGCGCCACGACCGGCCTCAATTTAAATTTTTAAAATGATTATATTTGTAATCAAATATCATGTTTGATTACCAATGTGCATGATATCTAATCAAATAAATAAAATCCGTGTCCTAATTAATTTCATTTCTTTTCATCATCTGTATTTATATGGATCTCGTGATTACATTTCAAAAAAAGAAATGCAAATATTTTTTTAAATTATAACCTATGCGTCTGTCGGTGAAAAAATATTAAAGCTGATTTTAATTAAAAAAAAATTACAGGGAAAAAAATCTTACAACTACGTTGTAAAATATCTTTTTTTAATGACTCATTACGACTAAATTGTATTTTGTTTTTGTTTTTTAGGAATTCTCAAAATATTACTAAGTTAACGTAAAATAATATATTATTAGAAATCACAATCTGTTAAATATAAAAAAGCAATAAGACGATCTGAGGAATATTTCATTTATTCTAATAAAAATACTAAATTATTAAGAATTTAATAATTTTGTATTTCTATTTTCTACCAGTCAATTTACAGTCACACTTTGTGCTCCTGCGCCATGACTGGCCTCTTACGTAAATATATGAGTTTATAATTAAATTTTAAAGTTTAATTTATAGTTTATATCAATATACAGCCTGATAAGTTGTAATAGTGGAAGCGGTAGTATAGCAAGTGAGAAATCCAGTATGTTGCATTACCACATAAAACTGATCATTTTTTTTTTTGTATTTTTAGTGTATTTGTACACATTTAACTGGAGTATTCTGCACTCGTTGTTTACTACATATGCTAATTTACTGTATATTGCAAGCGGCCTACTGCCTGGTCTACACGATTATTCATTTAAGAAAATTATAATAATTTGGGGCATGGCACAGGGGCACAAGCATGCGGCTGAAAACGAGATAAGGTGTGAGTTTGATTTACACTCTAACGAATTAAGTATTTAATATTTTCATGTATTCTTAACGAGCATCTTTGCTTGTGAGTTACTATAAAAAAAACGTTTGTTCCGCTCCGTTACTCTCCGTTCCCATTAAGACACTATTGTTCCCCATTCTCTGCCGATTTCCGGGGCTATACATGTTCAGTGGCAGAATCCAACATCGCGCATTGCCTCATCACCAGCACGAATTGAAAACATTAATAAATAATAATCCATTCCCCCGCGTGGGAATCGAACCCACATTAGTCACATTTACAGTTTTGCTTGTGCCATTGCACCACGATGAATAATGCATTACTACATCTCATTGTTCCTTCTTCTATCTAAAGATCTCTATAATATAAATAAATTCTATTTAATTTTATAAATGTTAATGTTTGTGAGGATGGATGTTTGTTTCACTTTCACGCAAAATCGTTTGGACGGATTTAGATATTTTACAGAACTTTACAGTAATAAAGCTTATCAACAAAACGTGCCTACACAAAAAAAAAAACTACAAAAAACTATAAGTTAATAATGTAAAACGCAATAGGTACTTTATTGGGTAAAAAACTAAAAATCTCGGGACGCCTGACAGAAGTGATAACTTAATCTGATTAAGTTGAACTATTTAATATTGAAATTATTTAACTTGACGAAAGCGTAGATTATTACTTACTAAGTGGAGTAGTCAGAGAAAAAGGAGCGTCAAACGCTACGGACTCTACATATCTCTTTCGCCTCGTCAACTGTAATCAACCTCTTCATACTTGCCGTCCGAAGGGTTCTCAGGCTTTTTATGTGGTCTTCCTCTAATTCCGCCGTGTGATCCCGGCCTAGAATAGGATCATCCTGGTACTGGTGGTGTCGTAAGAGGCGACTAAAGTACGTGTGGTAGAGTCACGTCGCTAGCAATGGCAACACGCATGGGCAGACTCGACCGGATCATTACCACCCCCGGCATTTAAAACCGGCGTGAAGTAGTGGCTTTATGCCACTGCGTTTCGCATCAGGTAATGCCGGGCTCCGGAGCCCAAACCACCTTACAGGCAGGCAACGCACCTGCAGCTCCTCTGGTGTTGCATGGGGTCGTGGGCGGCGGTGATCACTTACCATCAGGTGACCCGAACGCTCGTTTGCCTTGTCTTTTCCATAAAAAAAAAATATATCGTTGAAACAGTGTGTGACAGTCCACAAAAGCACAGAAATTTTTTTAGTTAACGGCCAAGAATTTCTCCGCGATCCTTGGCCTACCACGACAGCCTTTTGGATTTCTCTTCCATTTACTCGCAAATTTTTTAGCATAAACTTAGTGATCAGAGCGCCTGGTTGGTTTCCAGGAGGCACGGGTTTGAGTCCCGCTACGTTAAAAATTTTATACGTTTTCTAAATAAGTATTTTTCTTTCTTCTGCCACTCAACACGCAATGCCTCCAAAATTCGGCAGAAAGTGGGGTACGGAGTGTCTTAACACTAGGTTCCCTCTGCCTACCCTGCTGTGTGCGGGATACAGCGTGAAGCTAATTTAATTTAATTTAATGTTTAACTTAATTTTAATTTGAAATATATTCTGAAATGAAAATAACCATAGGTCTGAAAAAATGAATCTCATTTAAAAAAAAGTAATTAATTGTTAGGATTAAGTAATTATAAAGCTAAGAAAATAGTAGAGCGTGTAAAAAGCAAATATAAAATATACTTTTTAAATGTTCTTATTTTAATGCGTTGAGATTTGTTTATTTTTAGGGTTAAAGAACCCTTATAATTGTTGTCCATCTGTCCGTCTGTCAAGAGCAATTATCTCAAGATTGCGTGGATGTAATTATCTGAAATTAATATCAAATATTCAGGTAAGTCGAAGCAATCAACCTTTTGATGTCACAGCTTCAGTCGACGAAAATTAATGTCTCTGTCTATAAAAAAATTCAAATCAGAGGTGAACATACAAAATATAAAAGACAAAAAGAAATACATATACAATATTTTATATCATGCATGTATTTCTATTTTCGGATAAGAAGAATCGAATAAAAGAAATCGAAAAGGTTTACACTATATATAATATTTCACCTCTGATCAACTGAAACGTTATTTCTTTACAAAATTCATATGTCCTTAATGTGGGTTTTTAATTCTAGTTTTAAAAAAATGTTTATTATTATATATTCTTTCGTTTTATATTTTATTAATTATTGGGGCCTACTGCATTTTAAAATACTTTCGATTGGAAGCTTAAATTTCCAACCAGATCTTAGGTGGCAGGAGACATACTAAACACATACTATTTCGGCATTGAAAGCGATCGGTAGAAAAACGTAAGTTTTGATTGGCATTTGGACTAGCAAGGCCTAGAAAGGCTATCGCACAAGATTGTGAGCATCCGAAAACTTCCTAAAAAGTCATATATTCTTGATGGGGATAAAGATAACAAGAAGATCATCATTATCATTTGAGGCAGTCGTACTGCAGTAAGGTATTGTAATGTTAGACATGATGATTGCGGACTTAAAAATATCGAAATTTATCGAAATCGAAAATTTGGCGTAATGTGAGTAACGGAGTGCCTTAACACTAGGTGTTTTTGCGATAGTCATAGTCAAATAATTTTATATGGTATAAATCCATCATTTATTTGAATCTTCAGTACAAATAAATGGTTGGTCAATACATCGTACTTGACAAATAATAATACAGTCAGCCTGGCTAAACATTGGCAATTCTCATTATGACACAGAGAAAACTATATTTGCTCAAGAAAAATTAGAACCTACCATTATTGAGTTCAAATTATTATTTTTTTATGGAAAAGACAAGGCGCGCGAGCGTTCAGGTCACCTGATGATAAGTGATCATCGCCACCCACGACCCCGTGCAACACCAGAGGAGCTACAGGTGCCTTGCGTTGAGATAGACGCGCTTTCGAACTGTACTTTAAAATAATGAAATCAAATTAAATATAGCTTCACACTGTATCCCGCACATAGTTAATATAGACATAGACAGAAAGATCCTAGTATTAGGAGTTAAAACGTCCCCTTCACAAAAATTTATTCCCAAAAATAAATATGACCAAAATTAACATATTTAAATGCAAGATTTCTAATAAATCACAAGTTTAATTAACTGAGGTTACATTGATTCTTATCTCGAAGCCAGACTCAATTAACAAACACCGATAATGTTCCGTCGCTAGGCGCTAATGACGTACAGTTACTATGGTCGTGGAAATTATAATAATAATTATTATAATATTATAGTGATAATGTTCAAAGGAATTTTCGTATTGTAATAATTTATTATTGTGTTTACTTGTCACTTTAATATACGTCGTGGTTTCAATTATACTATTTAATTAATTATCACATAAATTTTGTGAATGATTTTTATAATTAACTAACTAGCTGTACCCTGCGCGCGTTGCTACGCCACCAAGAAAATATATTTGTGAAGTAAAGACATTACACAAACATTCAATTTATTTTGAATAATTTTATTGATTTTGCTTATTATTATTATCATCACATGATGAAATGCATTACAATTTACGATTCGATTACGAACGCACAGACATTCATTATTAGGGTTCCGTTATAAGATCAATTTGTTGAAATTCAAACTCAAACCATAAAATATACCTAGTAATTCAAACCATATACCTAGATCTACGACCCCATGATTTCCTGAAAAAAAAATATGTATTTATACATTTACTTAAAAAAAACATGCGGCCGTTTATATAGCAAAAAACGCGTATTTCTACACTATAAAGGTAATCAAAATTAATAACTAACTTCTGGTAATTCCAGTTAACGTAGAATTATGAAATTTGGCTGCTAGTATTTGCAGGTAGTACTAGTTTAGTAAAAAATCTGAAAACAATACATGTCCTAAAAAATAAAAGCCAATAGCCTAAAAAACAATAGCAATACATGTCCTAAAAAATAATAGAATATTAAATATTAAAATAGGGTAAAATTTGGTATTAAAGCCGCTAGTTCAAGTGAGGTATCAGATGAAAGATCTCTGGCTAAACCAAGCTTGAGAGCCACTAGTCAATCCTGTATTTGAAATATATTCGGTATTAAGACGACAATTAATTAATAGGCCAGAATTTCAGCCAGATTTTTGGCCAGTCATGGCGCAGGAGCACAAAATGTGACTGTAAATCGACTGGATGTGGGTGCGATCCCCACTCGAGGAGATGAAATATTTATTTAAATTTATATTTCCAGTTCTTCGCTCTGGTCACTCTGGAATTCTGGAGGCATTGCGTGTTGAGTTGCGGAACTGTTGTATGCAAAGAATAAATTATTAGCTTTAGTTTTTTCTAAAGTTACTAATTCACACGCTTCTTTCCGCATTGAGACACTTCCCGTGGGAAACAGAGTGTCTTAACGCTATGTGCCCTACACCTGCCCTGCTCTTTGTAGGACAGCGTGAAGCTTAAAAATATAACTTAAGTGAAATAAATCCTATACTACTAATATTGTAAATATGAAAGTTTGTGAGAATGAATGTCGTTTTCATCATTGAGGATAGGATGTGCAAATTTGTTTAAGATTTGTATTAGCATTGAAAAAGCAAGACTTTTGAATATAAAAGCGATGTTGGCAGGTTCGGTTCCCATGAGGGATAATTTATAATTTAAATTTTCCTGCTTTTTTATCTTTACACTTTGTCCCAAATGGCAGTGTGTAGGCAGATTTATTCTGGTGTCAAGACCATGTTGAGGCCAGACGTGGCGCAAGGGGCACGACTGACGAGCGAGCGACTGTAAATGCGACAGGTGGATGGATGTGGGTTCGATCGCTACTTAAGGAAATTAAATATTTAATATTTTCATTTCTTCGCTCTGGTAACGAAACAAAGCACATTTCATTCAATATTCTTTACTGACCTCTATAAAAATAGTAAAAAGTATTATAAAAAAAACGAATAAAAAAATAAGCCGCAAATCAGATTTACGTTAGTGAATATTAAAAATCAATTTTAAAGCATTATAAGCAAAAATGTTCACTAAATCAATTTAAACCACTCATCGGTACACGCTGTACTTCGTTAGATGACATCCATCAAGCGGGTCGATCAGTCATGGACTTCTGAAACATCTGTTAATTTGTCGCCCTAACTAATTGCTTGTGAAATAGTTATTATGTTGTTTCATTGTTTTAATTATGTATTGCATTTGTGGTTGAGATGTGTACTTTATAGATTACAGGTTCCATTTTCCATAAAAAATAAAATTTTATACACTTGCGTCAAAGTGTCTGGCTAGAAATAATAAAGCGGAATAATATTTGTGGAATTAAATTATTTTGTATTATTATTACTTGTGCCCCTACACCACGACTGCGTAGGGACATAAGCGTATGACAGTAAGCGCGATGGTTGTGGGTTTAAATTCCCACTTAGGGTAATGATATATTCACATTTCCGCGTTCCGATGACGAGGCAAAGCGCGGTATCGGACAACATTCAACATTCAATGTCTCAAGAATTCTGCGGAAAGTAGAGAGTGCCTTACTGGTAAACGATAGGATATCTTAACAACAAGTTCCTAGGTTCCTAGGTTCCCATGTTCCCTTTACCTCGCTCACTCTAGTAACAAAGCAAAGTACGCGGCCACTCAAAATGTAATGCTTAAGAAATTAGGCAGAAAGTTGTAACTTATTGTTGGAATAGAATATGCTTTATTATCCATTTTTTTTTACATTAATTAAATCAGCACTAAAATATTGAAAAAAGACGCGTCCGTCTCAGCGTGCGCGACTTAAGTGATAATTTAAACAAATCTGAAACGAACTATTTAATATTGAAATTGACGTAACGCGTTACGTAACGAAGCGGTCTATTCAGCCATAAGAAGTTATTACTTCAAAAATAACATTAATTTATGTATGCTTTAAATATTTCTCCAGTCCAGTCCACGTGTTGTTTAACTAAGATATCTCTTTCGTTAAGAATGGGCAGAACGGAGATAAGATAATATAGTTACAAATAGTAGAACTCTACTAATATGATTTCCCGCGTAATATGTGCATGGTACTAGTTAAGGAAAGAATAAAATTAGGAGGTAACTACTAAACAATACCCGATATACGGATTTTAAATAGTAAATAGGTATTTAAGTTTCTATAATTTTCCAATTTTCTTTACTTAAAAAAATACAGTATAATTTTAAAATCTATTCTTTTTTTTACTTATTTTTAATACAGATTGATATCTAAAATTCCTCATATAGGGTAGGCAAACGGGACCAAAGTTGTGTTAAGACACTGCGATCCCCGCGCCCACCTTTTGACACATTGTATGTTAAGTAGTGTAGTTCAACGCCGAGCTTCGTCTTTTTATAAGAGTAAGGAAATCTAAATATTTTTTCCCCCAGTGTGGCGTAATTAAAAATCATAGTACTCACTAGTAGTGTTGAGTGGCTAAAGATAATATTGTCAGTGAAATTGCTGGGTGAGTGGCTTTATTTATATCACGGATAGAGAACTGATTCATAAGAACAAAATTTGACTTTTTTCAGAGCCCTAATCTTTTCTTTAAATTAAATGAAAAAAAGGACTATTTAAGATTTTGCAAATGAAAAATATTGTTTCACTAACAAAGGACCCATTCGTCTCTACTAATTAAACTGGTGGCATTTTAATTAGAAACTCTGGTCCGTAACAAATAATTTACACTTTCACTGTCGTCCTATTGTATGTTTTATTTGAAAACCGGTTACAATACAGCTTTCCTTGTTTTGGTGACATTAAATATATATAATATAAAATATTTGCAATATGTATCATGTCTCGAAAATGGAACGGATATTGGGCAATAAAGTTTCTTAACACTAACTTCTCTCTGCCTACTCTGCTACGTGGGAAATAAAAACATCCTAGAATGTAAAAATAAAGAAGAAAAAGAAATTAAAAGTGGACCAGGGCGTACAGAAAGGGCTTAGGTGGATAAAAATATTAAATCCATTGTAAATTTGTACAAAGAAAATTCCTGAAGATTTTAAACGCGTGCCTCTTTTCTATACAAAACTACAATCTTTTTTCATACGTAAATATTAACACATTTATAATTTTAGATGAGAACATCTTAAGATATTATGAGATAACTTTCTTATACATAAAGCAAAAAATCTTTGCAATTCCAAATAAGTAACTAACTAAAACAATATAAAGACATTTCATGAGAATTATCCGAAAACAAACTCGCGAATCCGTAACTTTACTTGAGTTGAGTCGAGAATTGGTAAAGGCTGAAAAGTCTAAAACTTTTGCTAGAATAAAGGAATTCTGTAACTTTGATTCTACTATACTTATACTGTAAGTAATATTTTGTTTTCGTTTTATAGTAACAAAATAATATTTCAGTAAATATATTTTAATTTAGAAGTGTAGTTGATTTGTCTATGTTGGCTTGATAAAGCTGAAGTGTTTGTTTGGTTGAACGCCCTAATATTAGAAACCACTGGTTCTAATTGAAGTTCTTTTTGTATGAATATATAGTAGTGTGATGAAGGCTATAATATATAGGCTTTATTACGTTACGTTAATCGTAGTAAATTGCTTTGATGTAATTGTAAAAGATTGCATATGTTTACAATTTTACTTGACCAACAGTTATAATATACGTTTTATATAGTCCTACTCTATAGAGTAGGACTATATAAAACGTATATATTTTTTTTTTAGTTTCACGCTGTATTCCCCACATAACGGGGTAGGCAGAGAATCTAGTATTAAGACACTCTGCTTCGCTTTGCGCCCAATTTTCGAGACATTGCGCGTTGAGTCTCCCTAGTAAATTTATCCTCCTAGATGTACTAGAATGAATGAATGAATGAACCTTCAACTGACGCGTTAACAGTCAGACGCTGTGCGGCTGCGTCATAATGGCTTCGAAAATTTTAGAAAATTATCTTAAAATATCTATAGTGTCTATAGTGTCTTTAAATATCAAGTACTTCTGTACTTATTTCTAGAGACTTCTTTTAGGTATTTCCCCGTTAATTATAAGAATTATTTAAAACGCTTGAGTAAAATGAAATCCGGTCAATTGTCAGTCGGAATCGCCCACCGAGAGTTCCATAACAATTTCAATATTGTAGGTCAAACGTAAGAGGAAATACAACTTGTAAAAGTTCACAAATTTTACTTTGCACTACTACACTTTTTGTATGAAATTAAAAACAATTATAATTTCCTAATGATTTTTTTATAATAAAATATTTATGAATTTCATACAAAATTCAACAAGAAATATGTGATACGTTTTCAGTCCTCGTATTTTTTGATTGCGTTTATTCAAAAGCTTAATTTTTTAGGTGCTCTATATGACTAAATACTTAATTTTTCTATAATATTTTTACCTTGATACCTTCCTGCAATCTTAAATGACCGACGGGCAACAAATTGATCCTATAAGGGTTCGCTTTTTTTCCTTTTGAAGTACGAAACCCTTAAATAAAGGAAGAGTAAAATTTGTTTGAAATTAATCAAGGATTTTTGATTTCTTCTGGCCAGAGGCCGAGAAATATTGCGGAGGAAGTTAATTAGAAAACACGTTGTCTTTTGTTAATATATATACCTAATTATTTTTAAACAATATTTTGTTCAATTAATGTTTGCCAGGTCTAGTCAAAGATAACAGCGTTGAGTTCCGCAACATAGCCTTATTAGTCAGCTAGTAATGTCTTAAAAATAAGTAAGAGAAGACAAGATTAATCTGTGGTTAGTTTTTACAGTTTTTATTAATAGTATTTTATGGTAAAATTTTATATAGAAACATTCTATTGGACGTCTGTTTTGAATTTAAACAAAGTGTATGTATCGTAAGGCTCCGTTATCATATTTATAACTATCTGGAGCTACTACTTTGATAATGTTTTTTCCGCTCTCTACTTTCATCATATTCTAGAGACATTGCGTGTTGTGGCGGAACTCAACACCGCAACTTGGAGTAGTTGAGAAGCTTGGAGTAATTGAGTGACTGACAGACCACACTAAAACGATTTATATATTTTATAATTTGCCGAAAATAATATGCAAACGGTTTTTAGTGGCATAAGGTATAGGCCCATGTAAGGCCCACCTTATTTGTTTATAAATACAAAAAACAACCTATGAATGTTGAAATAAAACAAAAGTGTTTATTCAATCATTTATTCAATAGTCAATATATAAATCAGTTTGTTTTAGACAACTATTTTAACTATTAAATATAAACTTAAAAAAAGACTAAGAAAAATAATTCAGACCACTGTTTCCTAATAACTTTTGACTTAGACTCAGAGCCATAACTTTTTATTATGTGTTTTATGTTGTCATTGATATTCTATTCTCCAAATGATAAACACAGTATTATCTTTGAAATCAGATCGTAATAATAAAATAAATTAAACGGTAATAATAAAAGTAAAAAAATATATAGCTAGCGTTCTTTGAACTTCATAGGAATAATAAACTCAAAGCCATTGAAGCTACATAAGTTGTGTTGTCTGTAGTAATCCAATTTTAGAGACAAAACACAACCATGAAAAACTTACACGTTAAATAGAAAGTCAAATAAAATAGGAACTTCTTAGTAACAGTAATTAAGTATCTACTAATAGGTTTTGACATTTACTTAAATACGATAAACTCTTCAGTATAGTGACGCTGTGCCACAACCATCTTAATAAATACAGATACCTCATTTTCTTTTTATGTTTTATTATTCCTCACGCAGCAGGGTAGGCAGTGAGAACGTTGACACCTAATGTTAAGACCCCCTATTCCCCATTCAGTCACTTCCATTACTCACTTTTCGCCGATTTCCTTATAGCATTCCAGGTTGAGTGGCGGAAATAAATGCAAAGAAATGAAAATATTAAACGTTTCATTCTCTCAAATTGGAATCGAATCCAAAACCGTCCCGTTACAGTCGGAGACTAGTGCCACTGCGCCACTCCGGCCACAGGTCTCTATATTTATAAGTAGCCTTCAATTGAAAATCTGACCTACAAAGAGCTCAAATTAAAAAATGAAAAACCTGAGTACATCGTTCTTTATTTCGCTTGTCGTGTCATCTTTATATTTCCAATTTTCTCTTGTATTTCCTTCTATATGCTGGGTATGGAGTATACGTTTTACGAACTGTCTCTAGAATTCTTTGATACGTGACATGTATTATTTATTGTTATACACTCGTTGTTTCCCTTTATTCGACATTTTGCCTGAAGTAGGCTACGCGTCACGAAAATTTGACATTTATTCTTTTGTTTTTTATAGATTTGTATGACTGTGGACAAAAAAATCTGACAATGTACTGATTAATGTATCAAATTTAAAACTTTAGCTGTAGTTAAAAATAAATGAACTATTTAAATTATAGTCGTGGTGCAAAGGTATAAGCATATAGAAATTAAATATATAATATATTCCTTTCCTTGCTCTGATAAGAAAGCTGGGAAGCAAAGCGCGGCGTTGAGTTCTGGCAGTAATGACTGATGAATTCGGTTGAAAGTGAGTTACGGGTAGGTAGGTAATGGATACGTAATGTCTTAGCACTAGCCTATACACGTACGGAATAAAGCGTAAAGCTAAAAAAAAGAAAACAAAACTTTAGACAACATGGAATAAATCTAAAAGTATTTTATCCCTACAAAAGAGAATTCATGATTAAAATAGTAGAGGTTAATTTAAACTGGGGACTGGATAGTTCATTTTGAAATAAACAACAGTTTTTACTTACAACAAAAATGTAGAAGCTAATTAGAAATTTGTTTGAAACATAATATTGCCTCAGTTCCCTTGTGTAAGTAAGCTAGTCTTTAATTTTTATTCAAGAACGTCATCAGCAGTGAGGCCGGTCGTGGCGCAGGGGAACGGAGTGTCTTAACACGAGGTTCCCTGTGCCTACCCTGCTGTGTGCGGGATATAGCGTGAAGCTAAAATTAAATTAAATTAAAAATTAAGAATGTAATTAGTTATAAGTTCTTTTTACTTCGTTTTCACGATTATTATATTTATATGACTAGTTCTTGCTTGCAATTTAGCCTTTTGTATGTTATTAAAATATGGGATCAAGCTTAACAATTTTTATATACACTATATTTATAAATACAAATGATATATAATAAATACTTACCAAATACTAAACTTACCAATACTAAATTTATGACAATATATACAAATACGTTAACACCGGTTGTTTTGCTCAAAATAATCCTGTCTGAATAAAAGTCAATTGTTTATAGTAGCGGGTAAATGTTTTTTTAATAGGTAGGTACCTCGTGCTCTGGAGCGACGTACGACCGCCTAGATGGCGAGAGATGGCGCAAAATGTTGAAGCAAGAATGTAGGTAAGTATTATTATTACTTTTTTCTTTATAAAAAATATATAAAAATATTCATGTTTTTTATCTAAGCTATCTTGAAATAAATGATTTTGATAGATGAACAGACATACACAGTTTTGATGAGTTTTACGGAACCCCGAAAACATATCATATAAAATAATTATTGAATGACATCATATGATAAAATATTAAATTATTAAAAAAAACATTTTATTTTCTAACTTCTTAATAACAAAAAAGCACGGCGTTGAGTTCCGCCACCCTCCAAACAATGTCTAGAACTTGGATGGTAAGAACATTGTGCCTTGACACTAAATTGAATGAAAATCTAGTGTCAAGGCCTGCCTTGTTATTATGGAATGAAGGGTAATTCTAAAAATAAATTTATATTCCCCCAAATAAGAATCAAATCTACATAATACTAATCGGACATTTTCAAACTGCACTACAATAGCGTCAATATGGTGTGAACAAAATAGAAAAGAGGCGATCAAAAACGACGTCCATCAATCAAATGTTTGGATTGGAAAAATAGATGCTCCGACACAAATGGCACGGATAAGGGCTAGAGCGGCCAGCTTGTTTTAATATTTTTATAGTGTGGGTGAAAATATTTTCGTACAAAAAAAATTGACCGAGTAAATTTTTTTTTTTTTCATATTATTAATTATTTTTCTTTCACTCTGTAACGATCCATACCATAAATAAAATGTGTAAGTAAATAATATAATTAATTAAAAATTAATTAATTATAGTATTATTTAATTTATAGTTAACGATAAATACAATCTTATAAATAATAGTTTAGTTCGTTCTTTAATTACGCGTTCCACTTAGAAATAATATTTAAGTAACGTAATACTAATAACAAAGGTAAACATGCAAATATAAAATATATTTATTATTATAATTATTTATTAAAAATAAATTAATAATAATAAGTAATAAATATGCATTATAAATTAAAAGAAATAGATAGTAAGAAAATTAATATTTTTAATAATGCAAACTATCATGTTGGCTGAATAAGCTACTGTCAACGTCAAGGTCAAAAAAAGAAAAGAAAGAGAGGAATAATGGCGGACGCGTCTCTTGAAGGATGGTTGCTTAAAAATGTTTAGAGAAGTTTTAATTTATAATTAATATACACTTATTTAGTTTTATTTTAATTTTAAAAGCATGACAAATTGTGATATAGTTGTTCGAGGTATGCTAGAATAAGTTATAAGTGCTTTCACTATTTACGATTGTTTGTTTTAGAATTACTTCGTCGGTAAGTTCTTAATAAATTTTTATTAAAACAAAGAGGAGTAAAACTAACGCATATAATCAAATTAATATACAGAAATAAATATTATTTAATTATTAAGTGAAAATAACTGTATGAAGATGTTTTATGAGGTATGTAAAATAACAATTTTAAAATACGTAGAATGCTTGCCGCCATTTTTGTTAGACGCGTGTATGTGAAGTGTGAAATTAAAATTAAATAGGTTTAGTGAATTATATAGATATAATATTTATATATAATCAAATATTTCAAAATATGAATGACTATAAAAGGAAATATATTATTTATAATATTATATATACCTAATAGTATTTTTTATAAAATTATTATTATTTTGATAAAATATGTATTTATGATTTATAAATATTACATGATATATATACATTGAATGTCTGCCAATAAAGCTAATCCGTCGTTATTTAATTAAATACTATAAAGATATTAAATTGTAACAACTTATAAATTATAAACGATCAGTCAGAGGTCATTGACCTTATGTTTTACTATTAACTGATGTTATAGTCGCAGCAGGGTAGGCAGAGGGAACTTCGTGTTAAGACACTCCGTTCCCCACTTTCCGCCGAATTCTGACAAGACATTGCGCGCTGAGTGGCGGAACTCAACGCCGCGCTTTGCTTCGACACCAGAGCGAAGAAAATGAAAATATAAATGTAAATAAATATTTCACTTCCTCGAGTGGAGATCTTTGTGCCTCTGCGCCACGTCCGGTCTCGTGTAGCTATTATATATGTTGATAGTTATAAATTTACGTAAATTTGACCACTATTGCAGCGCGTTTGGGAGGATTTTTCATATCAGATGATGGTGGATTTGATCCCATCTGATAGGAACGGTTTTTTTTTTAAATAGAAAGAATTTTCAGCGTAATGCTGGGAATTGAAGGTAGGTTCCCTCTGCCTACCCTGCTATGAGCGGAATACTTACAGGTTAATGCTATTAAAAAAAATAACCTAGTTTTATTACGAATCACAGAAATTAAGGGTAGTTTTAGAAAATACGCTGTATTAATTAATTCTAACCGAAGACTTTCTCTCTACGCTATTTTATTGCAAATGAACATTGAAAATTTTACATTTACAGAGAATGTTTCAAAGCAATGGCTTAATTAAAAAAAATATGAGGAAAAGTTTTAACAAAAAATACCTAACATAATAATTGGGGATAGTTGGAAAACATCTAGCCACGTATGTTGTGATGGTTTTGAATTCACTTTGGAACTTTGGATTGCAATGCGCCGCAATGGACTCACATTTTTACTAGGTACGTATTTTTTTTTATTCATAATGTACTGAGTACTCCCTGCATATTTCAGGGTAGGTTCAGGGAACCTAGGAAACCTAGTTTTTGAATGCAGTAGTAGCGTTTTACGTTGTTCCCAGAGCGAGGAAACGAAAATATTAAATATTTCAACGTCCGAGTGGGAATCGAACTCACAACCGTTGTATTTATAGTCGCATGCGCCACGACGCCCTCTGCAGAAGCAGAATGCAGTTTTATTGTATACAGTGGTACCTGATTGCAGCGAGGCCGTTGTGACGCAGCGACGCGAGGTCGATCCTCGTATAAAAAAAATTATAATTATAAGCAAGGATGCTCTGGTAACAAGATAAAAGGTAACACAACATGCAATGTCTCGAATATTTGGTAAAAAGTAGGGAACTGTATGTATTTATAGTAAGTTTCCTCAGTCTATATGCGGGATACAGCGTGAAGCTGAACAAAGCAGAGTAAAAAAGATAAATATAGCAGCTTTTTTAATAACTCAGGTTTTTTGTTTGATGGAATCACAAAGACCATTCACTATGGTGCAAAAATGATTGATTAAAACAATAACTGTCAATTTTAACAATGTCCAAAATTTTCTTTTAATAAAAAATCCGAGAATTCGTTTTTGATATGCGATTCATTATAAGTTCATATAACTTAATTAAAGTTAAAACAAAACAAAAAGCTTATATGTAAAGTTTTAATTGCTTGCCCGCTGTAAGTCTGGTTGGTGGTACTTCTGTAGGTAGACATCGTAGATTTAACTCATAGAATAAATGGTTATTTGATTTTGAAGTAATCACGTGTTTTAAATCGATGTTTAAATTGATGGTTTCACGCACGAAAAAGCATGACTGAATGTCACGTTTCGCCTGAGCCAAGTGTAAAAGGGAGAACACAGAGTGATGAATATGTGTATTTAAAAAACATCTAAACTAACGATTGCTAAAAAAAGGAAATTAATCGAAAAAACTGTAATTTTAAATTAACACCTTCTTTGTTTTATAGAAAATAATAATAATTCAGTAGTAATATTCAATTCAATACATTATAGTATGTAATTTTTTCATCAATGTTTTTTTTATTACGTTTTCACGTAAAATTATTGTCGGCAAACCGAATTTACAGACAACCAGTTTCTCGTCTGTTTAATTTTTTTATGCTTAAATTTTTTTCGTATTGCAGGTTAGGTGGAGAGAACTGCGTCATGTGACAAGATACGTCGCTCTTCACTTTCCGCTCCAATTCAAGATCCTGCATGTTACCTGGCGGAACTCAACGCCGCTATATAAAAAAACTGTTCGTAAATCTCAGATTTGACTAATATTCCTATTGCAAACTTAACAAAAATACAATACAAAGTATATATAGTAAACTTTCTATTGTACTTAACAAAACTACAATAGAAAGTTTAAATTCGTGTATATATGTTAATGTAAAAATTGTAACTAAGTTTGGTTTAAACATAATTTTATACGAGAATATTATGTTTTATTTACTTCACGCTGTATTCCGGAATGACGTTACTAATGTCTTTTATATACGTATAGGTTTCTCATTATAGCAATTAACCAGAATTGGAAACAATTTAACACTGATGTTGAGTACAAATAAATAGGTCAAATGAGGTCAAGCACTTCAAATAAAGATTTTTTACACGTATATACCATAGGCAAACAAAAATACCATAAAGTATTTATATGAGGATTGTTTAATATTTAAATAATTAAAATTAAAGTTGTTATATAATTTTTAATCAATGTAATTGAGGTCATTCGTGGCGCAGCGGCACAAAGTGTGACTGTAAAACCGACAGATTGTGGGTTCGACCCCCACTCGAAGGGATGAAATATTTACTTAAAATTAATATTTCCATTTCTTTGCTGTAGTGTCGAAGCAAAGCACGGCGTTGAGTTCTGCCACTCAACACGCAATGCCTCCAGAATTCGGCAGAAAGTGGGGAACGGAGTGTCTTAACACTAGGTTTCCTCTGCCTACCCTGCTGTGTGCGGGATACAGCGTGAACTTGATGATACTATACATATTTGCTATTGTATAACTTTTATTTTCATACGTACAAACAGTCGGACCTAATTCTTCGCGCCTCGTAACATTTAAATGGCGACCTCGACTGTTAATCCTAATGAAATATTGGGCGTACTTTTTTTTTCTTTTTATGCAGTCGCAGGTTATCTTTTAATTAAAAATAACATATTTTACTATTTAATAATACATAATAATTTACTTGCTTTATGTATATACTAGCAGCCCACTCGCGGTTTCGCCCGTATACCACATATAATATTTTTATTATACTGCACTTCTCGCTTGTTACTAGAGTGAAGAAATGAAAAGGTTAATCTATATATATAAAAGGACTTGTGCTGACTGACTGAGGTAAGACGCACGCAGAGCCGTAACCGCTGTGCGTAGAAACGTGAAATTTGGGCAGATGTTTATTTTCATATTCTGGACATCCACTAAGAAGGGATTTTGAAAAATTTTAACCCTAAAGGGATGAAACAGAGGTTGAAAGTTTGTATGGATTTTTTTTAAAATTGGCACCGATTCTTATAAAATTTTAAATTCAGACTCTTAAAAATATTTCATTGAATACGTGTTGCATGGTATTTAAGAATTCACCCCCTAAGGGTTCAAATAAGGGGTTGAAAGTTCGTATGGAAAAAATCTTTAAATCGCCATCGATTTTTTTAAAAAATAAATTCAGACTGTTAAATATATTTTACTGAACATGTGTCTCGTGGTTTTTTTAGAATTCACTCCTAATAAGCGGGCGAAGCCGCGCGCGCCCTCTAGTAAGCAATAAACCAATCACCCGAATGAGGATCGAACCCACAATCGTCGCTTATACAAACAATCACACGCTTGTGCCACTGCACCACGATGAACTAATGTCATCATCCTCAAGTTATCTTCCAAGTTATCATTATAACTAATTATATATTAACTTTTGTTACAGATTATAAAGGCCCTTAACGCAGCCTTGTTCATACGGCCCTATGTGGAGTGCAGGAATATTCGTCTTCGCTGTTTGTCAATTTTCTCTAAATATGTAAATGTTAAAATAAATGTCAAATTTATTGCTAGGGATTCTGTTACTTCGATATTTTCGATAATTAAGATTTTCTTTCACTAGAAATCTATGTTGAGACTGAAATCTACTTAAAATTGTAGTCTGGAATTTTTCACATAGAAAATCAAAATTATCTAGTGCATAACAACCTTTTCGAGCTATGTAAGATTTTATGCATATGTTTCTTTATTGTATCCGCAGCGTTTGGCGCTCCGTTCTCTCTGACTACCGCTAGGGATAAAGCGTGAAGCTAGTTTAGTTTAGTTTTTAGTTTCTTTATTGTGTATACCTAAAAACTTTTATAATATATTTTTTAATTAAATTATTATATTCTTTAAGTCTTTAATTGGTTGTTGTTTTTTTCCGCATAGAAAACACAACATCAGCAAGAGAAAAAGACCAAACAGTTACACCATTCTTCGCACTTAGCACAGGCGTGCCTGCGCCTGTAATGCTTCGCCTCAGCCTCAGTAAAAAAAATCACCAACTTAATATAATCAATTATAAGATTAGAAATTTTCTAACAAAATGTCAAAAGTAAGTAAAGCACTTCATTATAATAGTATTCATAATTCAGACACCGAAGCTGCCAGTCCAGTGTACTTTGACAAAATAAGTTTCAATTTGAATTTTCCTTTGGCTTAATGAAAATGTGGACAAAGAGAAATGCTCGAGAAAGTCGTTAGTCTGATTTATGGTTTTTTAAATTTGTAAACAGTATGAAGATTACTTACATAGTCGTCTGATTAAAAAAATCGGCTGGCGTATCTGTAAACGCTATTGTAGGTTCGATACTCACTCAGGGGAATGAATTTATTTAAACTATTTTCATTTCTTCGCTGTAGTAGACAAAACGCGGTGTTGAGTTTCTCTTAAAGTTATTCACAAAGGGAAGAAATACGAAATGAAATGTTTAATACATCACACTAGGTTTCCTTTGTTTACTCTGCTCTGAGGAAAAACGAGAAGCTATTTGGTCTTTATGAATTTTCGATTTAATTTTTTAAAAGAATTTGAAACCTACATTTCTTGTATAAAATAGTTAAAATTTTATACGAGACTACCAGAGGACCCGTGTGGCTTCGCCCGCTTGAACTATACGAATATTTATTTAATATAGCTTTTAAACGCGACTCATCTTCGGAAATTCAGAATGCTGACTGATTTTTATTTTAAGTACATAACTTTTTTAAGCATTTTATAACCTGATCGATTATTACTCGTACATTTGCAAAGACTACTAAGCTGTAATATATATAATTTACCTTTTAATTTCGTTATATTTACTATTATAGTACCGTGATTGTTTTTCACATACCTATAAATAATGGTTTAAATGGCAGCGGGCTTAATATTACTCAAGCGGATTAATTAAGCGGAAACATATTTTAACAAATCTATAATTTTCTTAAATATATATTCAACACACACACTCACACTACAGACGGAAGAAAAATATTACGAGAATAGGGAATGTACCCAAAAAAATACATGTTTAGTAGAAATAGTCTCCGAGTTATACAACCGACAGACGGACACGACGGAACCCTAAATTAGTTTAACACTACTTTGTAAACAACATTTTTCTTTTTTCCATTATTTGTATAAATACTGTTAGAAATCGAAAAAAAACACGATAAAAACACACATCGTCTAAATGTTTCTAAGCTATTTGGAAAGGGATATTGTGTAATTGCAATAAGTGGTATGTATCACCTACTAACAATACTTCACACTAGTTTCCTGCCAATAAGGGCCGTTGGCTACAAGTAACTGCCCCCGATTGACACAATTCCACTGCTTCTATAATCTTTTTTACTTACATCTACTCTCTTCACGAGTGCGCTATCACGGCCTCTCCGGACGGGCAAGCGGCCTCGCGCCTGCTCAGACCTGCCGCCGGGAGCAGCACGGTCTCCAATTCACACTGGTCACAACCTTTAATTGTGGAAACAATTTTTATTTATATTTAGTACATGTGTACAATTTACATGAACTATATTAACATTTAAATGATAGAAGTCTTAGTCACCCCTACGCTCAAACATAGTCTAACAAAGTCTTTTTTCGGTCACCTCGCACCTATCGTGATAGGACTTAAACAAGTTTTTCCGAGTCACCCCTACGCTCATGTTGAGTCTTTTCTCAGTGTTATCTTAAACACGGATTTATACAGATCTTTTTCAGGTCACTTTGACGCTCAAAGGTTAGAAACTAACACAGATCTTTTCCTGATCACCCCGTACCGTGAGCTACATGACGTAGATTTATAAATACGGTGATGTAACCAAGTCACCTCGATGCCCGTTAGTTAACGAGTCTAACACGAGTCTTTTCTAGATCACCCCATACATGCACACAATAACTTAATTTTACAAATTGAGAATTGAAATTCAATAAGGAGTCAAAATTATAAAAATTGTAAAGAATGGTTAACTTATTCTCAAAGTCATCATGCAGAGACCTGTTTTTTCGCTCAGTCTAACCTTGACAGTTGCTTATTATTTGTCCTCGATTCAATACATTTTTCGAGTCGTTATAAACCCACAATAAAATTACTAAAACAATAACATTATTACTAAAATAGTTCTTCCATATTTCGATAATAATTAAAACTTTATGAAATACAGGAAAGATTTTATAATAAGAAATAGCTTTTAATTTTGAGAATACCAAACCTTTAATCCAAATTACGAATTGGGCGAGGATACACACAAAGATATGAAAACTTCATACGTATCCCACTTCTGATGTTACAAATTGGAAGCGGTTAACGTTTTTAAAAAAAAACACGATAAAAACATAAATCGTCTATATATTTCTAAACTATTTGCAAAGGGACACTGTAATTGCAATAAGTGATATGTATCATCCAATAAAAAGTTGCCGTTGCCTAGAAGCAACTGCCCCCGAATGACACAATTCCACTGCTTCTATAGTCTTTTTCACTTACATCTGCTCTCTTACACGCGTGAACAAGCTACATATAGCTAGCCGTGTGAAAAAAAATGTTTTTCTAAGTGGATGCCAGCTACATTAAGTGTTTGTCCTTGAGCTTTATTAAAGGTGATCCCAAAAGCAGATTGTAAAGGAAATTGTAATCTTTTAAATTGAAAAGGCAAGTCCGTAGGTTTGCGTAGTTTACGAGATTTGTATACGTGGTATTAACACACTATCTTCTTTAAACTTGCCACTAATTATAATAGCCATGATTGTGTATTTTCCAAGGTGAGCAATTTGCACACGTTTACCATTTCACAACTTAAGTGCATACAGATTGCTCATTAAAAGTACTGGAACCGCGTTTTTAACTTTAATATATCGCACCCCTAGATTAAAACTGTTGTAACTCAAAAAATCACTTTTTTCAGAAACTAAGAAAAACTGATATCTGATAATATAAAAAAGATATTAAAATTTTGTGAAAAGATCCAGAAGGATATAATGTTCAGAAATATCATAATATCTTTGAATTGCATTTTTTACTAATATTACACCTAATATTCGGTTTTTTTTAGTAAATACAGTTTGTGTTATTGAATATGCTAAAAAAATTTTAACTATCTCGAGTTAAATCACTTTTATTTTTTTTTATATACTGTAACAGTATGTACCTATGGTATAAGTTAAAAATAAATAAATAAATAAAATAAAATATGCATGGCAATATACATAAATAACATAGTTAAATATGAATAATAAAAACTATATATTTTAAATATCATATTAATCGATACACGTTCGTGTATTCTCGTCCCGAGTGTCGCGACCGTCGTTCCGTATATATAGGTGGTGGTGATGCTCGGAAGGCAGCGGTCGAGTCGAACTATTAAGTACTACGGTACAAATGAATATGATGCACATAAAGACTCGTACCAAATGTATAATAAATATAATGTGATAATTTAAAGTCTATCATGGCACGATCTTTTAGGATCGAATTTCTTATAAAGGCAATATATATGTAGGAGCGACACATATTGTGGATCTTTGATCCATATTATAATATTGAATGTTGCTTGACGTCGCGAAGGCCGACGTGATGGGCCTATGCGAACTGTTATAGCGACATTAACTATGTCGTGGCTGACGCCGTCTCGCAGTACGCTCGCGATACGTAAGCTATGCTTGTATGGCGTTGGTCATTGATATATTATATACCACGTCTATGACTTGGTATACGACTAGTAGGTGTGTGGTGCTGTTATGTCCCAGGTCCGGTGTATGTAGTAGTGTCCGCCTACGGTTCGAGACACGACTGTGGGGTGTGTGCCGTGCGTTTATTTAACATATCGGCCGCCTAGCGGTAGTGCGTTCGTTCCAACGACTTATATTGATCTCACAAATTAATCAACATCACGAATCACCATTCTAATATAATCTTAATATAAACAAGCGTAACAACTACCTTCGGAAAGATCACACACAAACGTCCCAGAGGGTTCAACGATGACTGTAAAGCCACGGTCTGGTCGGAATCCACGGTGTAGGGCGGGGCGGGGCCCGTACTTTTTCTTCCTTTTATTATAACTAGTTCGCAGTTATAGTGGAGAGGCAGATAGGACGCGCTCTTGGCTTATCTTCGGACGAGCTTCGAGTTATGACAATGTTATATTGTCGAGTCTACAGTTATCTAAATAACTGACACAAGAACAACTTCTGATGGCAAATATCTTATTAAAGCGATACCTTCTAATGGCATAATATGAAATTCTTAACACTGTTTCCTCTGAATCTCTAAAAGATTTTGGGTTCTTCACGATCACAACTATAAAGGGTTCTAACCACTAAACACATCACGAGCCAAGGCATTATTATATTAAATAATATATTTAAAGGTGTTTGGGATATCAGTTACAATACGACACTTTTCGATTACACAACTAGTTCTATAATTTAGTCATTATTTGAATTGAAACATAATTTCTTTAATATCTACTTGATTTAAAAGTGTCATAATTTAAAAATATCTAGTTATTTTCAAATTGTTACTAACCTAACCTAACCTACCAATACCAACAATCTTTAACAAAAAGTTAGAAGATTTTAATGAAATAAAACAACATACAGATTACGAAATCTTATCGTTATAATTCAGAATTTAGAAGAAAAAAATAAAAAATAATAAGACTTCTGAAAAGATTACTTATTATTAAGATTAAACACTAATGAAACTTTAATTAATCGATAATGCTTATAGCTTAAAATTTAAGTAAAAATATAAAAAAACTAAAAACAGTACCACTTTCCTTAAATTATTACTTAATTATTAATCATAATCTAAAACTTAAACTTAACTTAACTTAGCTTCACGCTTTATCCCTTGCGGGGTAGTCAGAGAGAACGGAGCGCCAAACGCTACGGTATAAATCTAAAACAAACATTTATAAAACTAAAAAACAAAAATAATCTTCTAAAATTATTTACTTGTGACTAATATAGGAACTTAAAATCACATTTGTTTCAGTTCAGACTTAAAATCCAATTTCTACACATATGTAGTTGCCTTATATAATGTTATACTTATAGTAACTATCGTAATAAATTTTTGGTATAATATTTTTATCTATAAGTTCTTTGATATCTTTTTTCTTAGCATCGGTTAGTGGATTTTTCATCGTATATGCTTGTATCAAACCCATAGAAAATTCTTCTGTATTTCTTCTCGATCTTTTCTTACGCACTATAGTTTTCTTAAAATTTGTGTCTGCGTAGGATGTTTTATAGAAAAACGCCCCAGGACTTTCTTTTTCTACACGAATCATTTTTATGTCATGCCATTTAACCTGATTTCTGTCGTCATCTAAGTTAAAATTATTTCCCCATTCCTCTTGCAAAGCTTTAAGATCATAAAATTTCTCATGTGTCATTTCTTGAACCTTGTAAGGCTGGCCAGTCTTTTTCGCAGTACGTATCAGAGTACTATATTGCTGTGGAGTATAAATAGGTCCCGATCTGTTTACTTGTTTGTCGACATGCCTTTTAATTTGTTTTTCTATAACGCTGTGCACGCTATCCCCTTCATTTTGGGAATGGCCACGAATTAAAAATTTATGTGTGATAGACTTCACACCCATCTTAAAAACAGCATAGGCATACGCAGATAGTAAATATTTATTTTTTTGCTGCCCACAGCAATTGTCGGAGTAGAATATAATATTAATATCTACCCAAAAAAACATACAACATTCTTTGCATGCAAGTCGCTGACCGTAAAGTTAAAACATTTTATTCTAAACTTATAGAAAAATAAGGACACTTATCCTTTAGGCACTTGCATTACTGCTTGTAGATCATATACAGCTACTTTAGCATCCGTCCTATGTTTATCTCTTTCTTTTCCAATCCTAGCTAGCTCTCTTTCTCTTATGTGATTTTCATAGCCCTCTAGAAGTTTACTCTTCCCTTCTTCATCTGCGTTCCTATAGCCTTTACACAGGTCGCATAGATCTTTTTTTGGGATATAAAAGGAAATGTTAAATTCTGTATTAAAGATTCGATTAAATGTGGTCTCCGAACATACAGGCAAGTTACTTCTTTCACGAATTTCCTTATAATCCCTAAATAAGTCAGCTAGACATTTGTCACTGTGGATATATTCACGAGTAGTTTGTGCTCTTAGGTAGTGTGTTTCCACTCTTGGAATACTATTTATAAAATTTCTAACGCTCTCTTTAACTTCAGAGCTAATTGTTGGGTGATTCCCATGTTTCCCTCTTAATTCTCCAGCATAAGATATAGAGATAATAAGATTTTTTTGACAGTGCTGTTTTTATTGGTCTGTCGTTGAGATCTAGTGTGCTTTTAAAAAATTTTTTGCAGACTCGAATACGTGAACCATCCAAAACAAAGTAAAACGCTGTATTGAGAGCTCGTAGGTTTTGAGTACTCGAGTACCTATACTTAGGTTTAATTTCGTGTGTATGTCTTATGATGAATTCCCTTTGTCGCTGAAGATTTGCAAGTTTCCAATAGTTGTCAAAAATAAGTTGCCTATTTCTTTCATCTATTTTTATACTACTATCTCCACAAGGAGGGCGAACTTTTTTCGCGAGAACTTCTTTCTTTGATTTCGACATTGAAACATAGGCCTGGCCAGAATTTCTTAATTTCTTTGTAATGTTCATTTTCCACTTTTTAGGTTTTCTTGTAATTTTTTCCCTTTTTTTGCTTCTTCCTCTAGATTTTCATTTCTTGCTGCATCATTTTGAATATCCATTCGATTAGGAACAGCAGATTCAGATGAGCTGTCTGAGTCGCAACTGGATGAACTACTAGAACCTGATGAGGAATTACTGCTGCTAGTCGAAGAAGACGTCGCAGAAGCGGATTTATTGGCTGAATTTTTTTTTTTTTGGTGATATGTGGAAATGTGGATCTGCATCAGAATCGTCGATGTCACTTTCTGACTTGGCTAGTTTTCAAATTAATTTACGAAAGCATTGATATAAATGAATGTATTCATGGTATACAAGCCTTCTGTAAATTCATATGAAAACTAGCCAAGTCAGATCTCACACATAAATATAGTCTCCTAACTTGTAAGAAGATAGGACACTTAAGATGTTATAAAATATTTTATATTGTTAAAAATAATTTTCAGGACTGACCATTGAACTTGGCACACATTTACATATCACTTCTTTTATCGCTGAAGTCAACAACCATGGCATATATCATATTACTAACCTTGGCTCTTATTTTACATTTATGTTTTTGATGGGATATCATTACTTTTTGTATAGAAATTATAAGTAGGTATACTCGATTCACGAAGGCATGACATAAAAGGTAAACATGTCAAAAAAAGGTTCTTTTACATTACAGGTTTGATGGAGTTATTATATTAATTAAAAAATATATATTTTAAGTATTAATTCGCTAATAACACTATAAATAGCCATAAAATTTATTATAATATTATCTTATAATAGAAATAGAATACGAGTAAAGAGGGGAGAATTTTTTTTTACAACATTCTTATTATCGAATTATAATTTAAATATTTATATTTTCAAATTTTATAAAATTGCACTCTGTATATAGTAAATAAAAAGAAGTTAAGTTAAAATAAACGAAAACGAAAAGTAGTAAGTAAAACAACAATAATAAAAATAAAGATTGTTTTCATATTTAAAGCCGAGAATATTTTAACTTAAAATTTAAAAATGTTGGTATGCACTCGGTTTTTTTTATTTTTAATAATATTTTTTAAATATGTCATGTACATGTAAAAACACCTAAAAGTGAACTTCTTCTCAAACTTCAGATATATTTTAGTACTATAAAAATAAATTATATCTCGTAATTAATATTTATATTAGAACATTATTGTTCTAATAAAAAATATAACAGTAGAAGCTTGGTAAAGCTGTAGTCACCATGTGATAAAAGAAGAGCAAAAGGTGAAAAATAAAATTAATTTAATAGATAATGTGGTTGACCGTTTCGCCATTAATGTTGGTGACAGTTCCTCAGAATCCTCCGAATTCTGATAAATGATTGAATAATAGATATATTAAGATTTATTATCCTAATAGTTAAGTAACTTTTAGTAAAACTTGTACATTTTCATTTTATTTTTTGCTATTCTTATTTTATACAAAGATATTTTATATATAACATTCAAGCACAACAAGTAATAATGCTATATATAGAAAACTCCACGTTAAATAAATTCAATATAAATAAAAAAATACAATAAAGTTTGAGAAACAGAATTTTTTTGTTTATATTTTTTGTCTTGCCATAATGAATCGAGTACAGATTCATAATGTAATTAAAATCAAAATATTCTTTATTCAATTTGACCATTACAAGTACTTTTTCCTATAGGAAGCTACTACGACAAGAAATTCAATTGTTTTTTTTTTTTAAATAAAGTTTACAATAGGAGTGTGCACAACAGCTCATTTTTGTGAACGAGAATAAACGATATGTTGAGTTTAAAGGACGTTTTCTTTTTTATGTTCGGTTCTCTTTATTAGTTCAATACTAAACCCGTCGTGGCACAGGTAAATGTCGCCGTATTTAATGAAGGTATTATGATAGTTCAAGCGAAAAACTGTGCGAACTTAGAAGCAGAACCTCGGTTCGAGTCCTGGTGTTGTCTCCAGTCCGAAATTTTTTTGCATGGAATAGGTAGCTCCTATAGGAAAGCATTGGAATAATTCGGTGTAAGGTACTTGTGTCACCCACTAGTAATTCTATTGTATGATTAATTGTTTAATATGCCTTGCAAAAAGTATAAAAGATAAATTTATTAAGTGTTGATGGTTCAAAGCACCGAGATAAAGGTATATCTAAATTGATAATGATTCCATGGTCGATTTTTTTCTCTGCCGTTTCCACAAGTGTTCCTAAAACCAGTAAAATCATGAAACCCAGGTCAACAAAAAACAATTAAGAAATGAGCGCCTTTGTATAATACAATATATCTAATATAATTAAGTATTTACTTTTTTTATTATGGTCTAATATTATGTTTTATTACTCTTAAGATTATATTTAATTATGTATGAAAATATATTATATTTGTCTTTTGATATCGAGTGTATTTTTTATTTTGTTGATTCAATGACAGTTGTCAGATTAGAAAAGATTTAATGTACGCTGCATTAGAAATCAGATATTTTTATTATTATTTTTTGTCTAATTTTATTATTTCGCTTAAGTATTTTTTATTTTCTCTTTTTTCTCTTATTTTTTTTTATTAATAATTATTAAAATTTTTACTGTTGTTAACAATTACTTTACAATTACTGCTTTTATGATAACTGGTAGGCTGACAGTATATCGAATTAAAAATCAAATCAGCTTTACGCTGTATCCCGCACACAGTAGAGTAGACACCACCACCGAATTCTAGAGGCATTGCTTGTTGAGTGGCGGAACTCTACGCCGCTCTTTGTCTTGATGGAAATATAAATTATATATTTTTTTGTTTTTTTTTTCAGCTTTACGATGTATCCCGCGCAGACCAGGGTAGGCAGAGGAAACGTAGTGTTAAGACACCCTGTTCCCCACTTTCCGCCGATTTCTAGAGGCCTTGCGTGTTGAGTGGCGGAACTTAACGCCGCGCCTTGCTTCGATACCAGAGCAAAGAAATGGAAAAATAAATTTAAATAATAAAATTATTTAATTTTCATCTCCTTGAGTATGGATCGACCTCACAACCATTCGGTTTTACAGTATTTTTTTATGATTATAATTATTATTTATATTTATTTTTTGTGTATTATTTATAGTTGTTTTGTTTTTTGTAGTGACTGTTTTTAGGGTTCCGTACCTCGAAGGCAATAAAACAGAACCCTTATAGGATCACTTAGTTGTTTGTCAGTCCGTTCGTCTGTCCCTTTTTATCTAAAACGTGTGGAGGTGTCAATCTGAAATTTTATCAAATATTTCAGGTCTACGAGGTCAGTCGTGGCGCAGCGGCAAGAAAATAAATATTTATTTACATTTATAATTTCACTTCTTCGCTCTGGTGTCGAGGCAAAGCGCGGCATTGAGTTGCGCCACTCAATACGCAATGCCTCCAAAAGTCGGCGGAAATTGGAGAACGGAGTGTGTTAACACTAGGTTCCTTCTGCACAGCAGGGTAGGCACCCTGCTGTGTGCGGGATACAGCGTGAAGCTGAGTCAGGTCTACTGTTCCTTGGAGCTATGAAAAAATCAAATTTCTAAGCCAATGCAATCCAAAGATACGTTTATACCGCAAATTTTTAAATCTCGCAAGGGAATCAAAACCTACAGGATACTTACCGTGAACTCATACACTTGAAATTTGTCACGCAATGTTTATGCCGTGTGATCCCGGCCTAGGATAGGATCATCCTGGTACTGGTGGTGTCGTAAGAGGAGATTAAAGTACGTGTGGTAGAGTCACGTCGCCAGCAATGACAACCCGCATGGACTCATTCGACCGGATCATTACCACCACCAGCATTTAGAACCGGCGTTAAGTACTGGCTTTGTGCCACAACGTTTTGCATCAGGTAATGCCGGGCTCCGGCGTCCAACCCACCTTAAAGGCTGGCAACGCACCTGTAACTCCTCTGGTGTTACACGGGGTCGTCGGCAGTGGTAGTCACTTACCATCAGGTAACCCGAACGCTCATTTGCGTTGTCCTTGTCTATAAAAAAACGCAACAACGTCTTATAGAACAAATAAAGGAAAAATTGCTAATTCTGTAAATTTTTATTTTCATCATATAAAAAAAATTTTTTAATAATTTTAAAATTACAACAATCCTTTTAGGTGTGTTTTACAGGCTCCTATCCTTTATTCGAGTAAAGCTCAGTCGTTTAGATATTAACTTTTATAAGTTATGAACTTTCACTAGTGATATCCAGTAAATACTGTAATAATAACTTAATACCAAAAGTCAAATACATTAATCAACTATGCAAGTACTCTTAATATAATAAGTACTAAAACATATGTTTGAATTACTAAATAATAAAGGATGTTAATTCATTAATTATATTTTTACGTGAAGCCCTTGAAATCCACATGATGACAGGCTGTCTCAGGACATAAATTACAGTAATTTTCTGCTATAATTAGTGAAATATTTCTTATACAGACAGTTAGTCAACAAAACAAATAAAATATTTACTAACGCCTGACATTTCAATAAAGCAACATGTAAATAATGCATTGTTCTTATTTAAATGTCAGGCGTTAAACCTAAAAACCATTTGTCATCAACTTTGATTGCTTTTCTTACATTACAGGCGCTATAAGTAAATGTTCCTAGTAGAATCTATTTATTGAAAAATTATAAGAAAATGATAAAAAATTACTAGTTTCGGAGTTTTTCCTTTATATACACCCAATTACTTAACTGCCAAATTTCACCGTTCTAGGTCATCTAAAACTGGGTTAGAATTAAGGTCTATAGGTCAGTCAACCCCCTGTTAAAATTAACGATTTTCGGACTTCATTATCTAAATAACCGTTTGAGCTGTGTTTATGAAATTTGATGCAAAAGTAAAAAGTGGCTTCAAATGGTTCGTGTAAAATTACCCTCGGTGCCGCTCGCCAGTTCTGTTTTACTGAACTTGGCCACGCGCGACCGCGCGTAATGATACCTTCACGAATAAAAGAGATGTAAATCGAATTATCTCGTTTAAAATTGTCGGATTAAATCACTAAAACGGTATCAAATCTAAATAATATTGTTTTATTTACAGTCAAATTCGCTAAAACCGTTATAACTCGAATTATTACGCTTTAGAAACGCACCTTCTCGTACGATAGCCACAGTGTAACTGACAATGGCACGGTTTTACACGCAACAGACGGAGTGAATAAATTCAAGAAAACTGAATTGTTACTCCATCTAACGGTCATTAGCGAAAGTATCGTTACCACAGTTTTAATTGTGTATAGATAATAGGTTTAGGTGCCAGAAAATGACGTTATGTGTAATTTCGAGATTTTCGACTTACGACAGTTTTTATCTAGGGGTGCGATATGAGAAGACACTCCTGGCAAATCCAGAGAGTTAAGGAATTCTGTTGGGTACGTAGTATTCTCGTCAGGGTCCATCACAATATTCACAGAAAGATATTGCACATCATCTCCTTCGATTTCTGACATTATTTTTTCATTAATTTACTGTACAATTTCATTTGTTGTCTATAAAATTTCTCTTGCATAGCCAATTTGCATTATCTCCTTTTTTTTGTTTGAGAGGAATTTAGGTTTTAACGTAATCGTGTCATTTTCGTCTTTGTATTCACGACTTTCACTAATTTTGTGTAGAGTGTCAACATCATATCCTGAATTTGTGTCGTTGTGTAAGTGTACTCGCATATTTGTTTCTGGCATTTTTTTTTACATGTTGCCACAAAGTTGATCTTTTTAAAAAGGCTTTGATTGTATCAGCAGGTATGCCGTTTGTTATTACTGGTAACGTTTGAGTGAAATCTCCTGCTAGCAATACGGTGATTCCTACAAATATGATTGGGCTATTTTTGATATCCACTAAAGTCTGATTTATAGCTTCAATTGTCCTTTTATGAGACTTTGCAGACTCTTTTTTTAGTGCAAAGTTAAAAAAAAGGCGGGCGTTTTTTGGAAAGATTTTAACTCAATCTTGGAAGTTATTTTCATTAAAATATACACTTTCACCATTTTCTAAATGTACGTTTAGGTTAATGTGAGATGCCTTTCATATAGAGGAAAACGTAAAAACCGGGAAACCGACCGGACTGATATGTGTATACCTCATTAATAAGATTGGTGGTATCTATGTTTTTGATAGTGAAAATTGTTTGGTCACTTCCTTTATATAAAAATATTTAGAAATATATTTTATAGGTCATTTTATATTGACTATAGTAGGTAAGTGTTTTTATTTTTAATCTGAAAACTCTTGCAACAATGTCATATCTGTCAATATTTTTCATCATGTCTATTAATATTTTTAATGGATTATGCGGAGGAATGATTTTATTTTTTTATTCAAAGAATAGATTACGTAACACGTTTTGGATATTTTATTTATTAGCTGATTGTGTTAGAACTATTAAAGTTAAAACAACGTTTTAATAATTCATAAAATATATATTATTGTTGAGAAAAATACATTTCGTTGTTCAGATATTTTTTTACAATATGTCAATGTATAAAATAATAACTGAAGACCAATGAGATTGAATACAATATAAATAAGGAACACACAAATATAAAAACTCCTTATATAAACTTGTGCTTCCTTAACATTCCCTGGTTTAGTAAGAAAATCAGCTAACTGGTCTTCTGCAGAAACATGTTCTACGACAAGCTCATCTTTAGCAACACATTGCCTAATATAGAAGTGTTTGAGTTTTATATGTTTGGTTTTTCTATGATACTCATACGAAGGATTGTGAGCCATTTTTATTGCAGATTGATTATCAATTCTTAAAATTGGGTTTTTGAATTTTTTTCCTAAACTTGTAAATAATCTTTGCAGCCACATTATCTCTCGACATGCTTCACTAGCAGCTATTATTTATGCTGCTGTAGACGATAAGGCGACTGTTGTCTGTTTAGTACTTCTCCAAGAAATAGCTGATCCACCAAACATGCATATCTTACCACTGGTAGAGCATCCACTAAAACTGTCACCTCCAAGATCACTATAACAAACCAGTCGTTTCTCGTTCTTTTTAAATTTTAAACCGTTTCCAATGGTTCCTTTTAAATAACGAAATATTCTTTTAACTTGTACAATATTTCTTGCACTAGGTTTGTCAAGATTTCTAGAGACAACACCGACTGCATAAGCAATATAAGGTCTTGTTCCATCCATTAAATATGATAAAGCTCCTACTGCTTGTCTATAAGGAAAAATTTTATGTCTCATCTTTTTCTATCTCGTCTCCTGAAACATCCTGGATTGCTGGTGTCCCAACTTCCTTACAGTTAGTCATTCCAAATCTGTCTAAAATCTTTTTTGTGTAAGCAGTTTGATGTACCTTAATAGTTCCATTGTTACTATGATTTATTTCTAATCCAAGAAAATAGGATGGTTGCTTTGTTGTTATTTTAAATCGACTTCCGAGTTCTTCTTCAATATTTTTTTTTGCTACAAAATCATCCGAAGAAGTTATCAAGCCATCATCAACGTACAACGCTAACACCATTTTTACATTATAACGCTGAAGTACATATAAACAGGGATCGGCGTCACTCTGTAAAAATCCAGTTTCAATTAGAAAATTATGAATACATTCATTCCAACATTTAGGCGCTTGCTTCAGTCCATAGAGACTCTTTTTTAATCTACAGACGTTACTTGTTCCATCATTATACCCCTCTGGTTGTCGCATGTAAATTTCTTCCTTAACAGTACCATACAAGAAAGCTGTTGAAACATCAAATTGTCTGAGCGATAAACCATCATTAGCTGCTATACTTAATAGTATTCTAATTGTAGATAGTTTAGCTACTGGACTAAATGTTTTGTTATAATCTATACCTTCTTTCTGTGAATAGCCAATTGCAACTAATCTTGCTTTATACTTATCTATGGAACCATCCGGATTTCTTTTTATTTTATATATCCATTTACAGCGAAGTGCTTTTCTGTTCTTTGGTAGTGATGTAATGTCCCAAGTGTCATTTTCTCTCAAAGAATTTATTTCACTATCCATAGCCTTTATCCACATGTCTCTATCAGTGGTTTGAATTGCTTCTCGATATGAAGATGGTTCGGTATCAGCTATAGCTTCATTAATGAACTGATCAAAACTAAATCTCTTTGGAGGTTTAATTTGACTTCGATCACGAAGCACACGCCTGTTTAAGTCAGGTGTGTTTTGCTCATGTCTCACTTCATCATTACCATTATCTGTCTCATCCTCTGAATCAATAGACTGATAATCATTGTCACTGTGAGCTTCGACTTGTGAATCTGGAGGAATAGTGGCAGTAGTTGTTGGTAACTCGTATGATTTCTTTATTGTGCCTGGGATTTCAAAATTAGGCTCACTTTTATCCAACAAAGGTACTTCTTCAAAAGAGACATCTCTAGATCGCCACAATTTTAAGTTTTCTTTGTCGAAAATACGATATCCGTCATCACCATCATATCCCACAAGTATTTCCTTCTGTGCTTTTCGGTCTAACTTGTTTGGTCTCCTTTGTTTTGGAATATGTACATAGCATGTGCAACTGACGATCCTCAGATGACTTATTTTAGGATTTGTAGACCACCATAACTCATAAGGTGACTTACCTTCAATTGTTGTAGGTCCAGTTCGATTCAGTATATATACTGATGTATTGATTATCTTAGCCCACAAAGCTTGAGAAATATCATTATGAGCATGCATAAGTGATCTCGCCATTTCAACTACAGTACGGTTTTCCCTCTCAGCACAACCGTTCTGTTCAGGTGTATATGGCATTGTCATTCTTTGCCTAATTCCATATCGTCTTTAAGTATTTCGAATTTATTCATTATCAAATTCACCACCGTTGTCGCTTAAAATTTCTTCAATAGCGTGACCAGATGTTTTGGCTTCAGCTAGAAAGTCATTTAAGCGTGCATGAACTTCAAATTTATGTCTTAGAAAAAATATGTATCGAAAACGGGTAAAATCATCCTTAAAAATAATAAAATATCTATATTTGGAAATAGAATAAACAAATGGCCCACAAACATCAGTATGAATAAGCTCGCCTGGTCTTGTAGCTCTTTGTCTAGTTCCGAATTTTAATCTATGTACTTTTCCATAAATACATCCTTGACAGATTTCTGAATTAACATCAAAATTAAACTGTATACCAAGTTCTCTTTGAATTACCTGTTTGACATGTCTTTTATTTTGATGACCTAGACGTTCATGATAAAGTTGTAGTTTACTAGGTACTGTTAATAGGTTTATTTCAAGTTTTGGAGGTAGAACATTTAATTTGAGTTTATACAAACCTCCATTTTGTTTGCGAAATCCTATTAATTTTACCTTACTATTGATCTTAAAGTAACAAGACTCGGTGCTTGATTCAAAAATGCTATTATGACAAAGGTCTTGAGCCGCTAAAACTGAGAATAAATTCCTTTGTATTCCAGGAACGTACCATACATTAGTGAAAAATAATACTTCCTTTTTACTATTTATATCGACTTCCACATGTATTGGTCCTTTTCCAATGGCTTCAACGGGATGACCATCTGCCGTTATAACTGTCTGGGAATTATTGAAATATTCAAAAGTCTGAAACAGATCACTTCTATTAGTTACGTGACTAGTGGCCCCATTATCAATATACCATGCATCCTTGTCAATATTTTCTCCAAAAGCTAACGCTATGTTTATCAACATTGTATTGTTTGTAGATTGCTTTGGATTTGTTGAAGGTTTAGGAGGCCTCCCTTCCGCTATCCACTTTTTACATTGCTTAACAATATGACCATCAGCACCACAATATTTGCATTTATTAAATTTGTACTTCTTTTTAAATTTATTTTTCCTGTTCTGTACCATTAAGGCGTTCATGTTATTTTCACCAGATTCTGATAAAGCTCTTTCGTATGCACACAGCTGAGTAGTCAGATTTTCAATAGTACGATCTTGTTTTGAAATAAGTAACCAGCTCGATTTAAAATTGAAAAATTGTTCTGGAAGAGAATCTAAAATTTTGCAAATCAGTAATATATCTGGCAGTTCGCTGTCCACTATTTTTTTTTTTAAATCATGCCATATATTCTTTATAAATGACAAATGTGACCTATATCATGTGCGGGATCTTTTTTGTATTTAAAGAATTGCATACATATTTCATATGATCGATCTTCTGACGCTCTCTCATAAAGATATTTCAATTTATCCTACATCTCTTTTGCTGTCATAAAACGCATTACTTTCGTGAGTATATCGTCTGACATGTTAGTAGCCAAAAGTAGCATTGCAGTGCTATCAGTTTTTAAATAATTTTGCAAATCATTTTTATATTTGCTTAAATTAGCCTCTGTTTGCTCACCTGAAAGAGTTGGCTTTTGTAGTTTTCCTTCCACTGTGTCTAAAGTGCCTGGATTACTCTGAAGCAACAACCTTATTTTAAACTTCCAAGTTGCCCTATTTCAAGTTTTGCTGATGCCATCGTAACTCCTTTTGTCTTTTCTTCTTCTTTTATAGGTCTTTATTATTGTTTACTTTTAACGCTCTGCTACCATGTTAAAGTTAAAATAACGTTTTAATAATTCATAAAATATATATATTATTGTTGAGAAAAATACATTTCGTTGTTCAGATATTTTTTTTACAATATGTCAATGTATAAAATAATAACTGAAGACCAATGAGATTGAACACAATATAAATAAGGAACACACAAATATAAAAACTCTTTATATAAACTTGTGCTTCCTTAACAGGAACATGTAGTGTATGGACCCATAGACTCTATGCACACTTAAAGAATACTGAGAACACTATCACTGGCTCACCACTACACCAGATAAGCAGCAGCGCGGGAGCACATCCGACTCGTACCGCGTCAGTGACAACACTCACTCACTTTTAACATCGGGATTTTATCCCTGTTCATTCTCTTAAAAAATAATTCCGATAGTTTTTCCAGTTATGGAATGAGAAGTAGAATTATACATCATTAGATATTCATATATAGTTTCTTTCATATTCTTTTTTTCACCTTTACTTATATTTAGCCTTTTAAGATGTTCCTGTTTTGACGTTCCACTTCTCCATTCATTTGTGGCCAATATAGCACAGCGCTGAAAAGTCTGATATTGCAAGATTTACAAAAATCTTTAAACTCTTCGCTGATGAATTGTGACGGCGATTATCAGCAGTGATAGATAATGGGTAACCTATTCTACTAAAGATTTCTTCTATTTTTATTTGTATTTGTGCACTTATTATGGTCTTTGTAGTTTTAATCTCTTTATAAATGTAAACATTACTCGGTAATGGTTCTAATATATCTATTGCAATATCTATCCAGGGTTCAGATGGAAGCTCCGGACGTTTTATTGGTGCTCGAAGATTTGGTAAACTAACTAATTTGCACCCTTTGCAACTTTTTACCATAAGCTTAACGTCTTTATTAATTTTAGGCTACCATATCTTACAGCGAAGACGACTTATACTAACTATCCCAGGATGTCCTTTATGAGCTGCACATAATACCTGGTGTCATACCTGGCTTATTATTTGATTCATTGAGATTGCATAAGGTTTTGCTGGTTCAACAATATGATAGACATGGCTTTCTATTTATGACTGAATTGAGTTATTAGAATATTTACACAATCGTGATAGTGAGTGAGTCTGCGATATTGGTCTTCCCGGCTTATATTGAATATTATAATGATATGCCTGTCCCATGAAACCCATCTTTCAACACGAGTACATGGTTTCGACTTTGGACTGAAAATAAATTCTAATGGCTTATGATCGGTTATTAAATCAAATTCTTCACCAAAGATAAAATTAAAATGTTCAATGGTCCAAACCAAAGCAAGAGCTCTCTGTTGGCTGTATGATTTGTGTCTTGTCTTTAGCATCATAATATCTTACTGTTTCAGTTTTTGTTAGTGCCTGCTTTAATTTTTCAAACGACTAATTTTAATTACTATTCCAGTATTTTTCAGTGTTAGTTTTGGTTCCTAATTTCTGTCTTAGTAGTTCTTTAAGAGGTTCAATCAATGTAGCCAAATTTGGGATCCATTTATTTATATAGTTTACTAACCCTAGAAAACATTGTAACTCATCTATAAAAAAATTGTAAATTTTTGAATATATTTTATAGATAAGAACTGTAATTAAAATATTTATAGTTCCTCTGTATTTGCAATTATATTTACAACAAATAATAAGAATAACAACAAATTAGTAATTTTACTTACTTTTGTAATATTTTTTACGTTTCTTACTAATGCTAGCCTTGATACCTTTACATACCTTTATCCTCGTCGCCAATTGTAGTGTATGGACCCATAGACACTATGCACACTTAAAGAATACTGAGAACACTATCACTGGCTTATCACTACACCAGATCAGCAGCAGCGCGGGAGCATATCCGACTTGGAATAAGGAATTTCTTATTTTGTGGGTACAGTTCAGTTATTCATTTTGATTATTAAGTGGACAAATCAATTTCGAAATATTAAAAAAATGTGTATAAAATTTTTTACACATATATTTTTAACATACATAAGTATTAACATAATAGGGGGACATTAAACATTTATAAATGTTAAGGCATAAAAAAGACAGGAAACACTGGTCTAGACCAACCAATATTCCTTGTGGCAAATATTGGCCAAACGAAGATTTTTTTGTATTTAATTGTTTAATACTGATTTTATACGGCACACTGAGGCAGTGCCACCCCCGGCATCTAAAACCGGCGTTAAGTAGCGGCTTTATGCCACTGCGTTTCGCATCAGGTAATGCCCAACCCACCTTACAGGCAACGCACTTGTAGCTCCTCTAGTGTTGCACGGGTTCGTGCCGCGGCGGTGATCACTTACCTTCACCTTAAAATACATATTCATTATAAGTGAATAATACTCTAGTAGTCGTCGTGGACTCATACTTAGTGGAGAGAATGAATATTGTTTTGTAAATTTGGCAAAGCGCGGCGTTAAGATCATTGCTTCGAGAATCCGACAGAAGTGGGCCGTGTTTTACTTTATTTCCCCTCTCCCTACCCTATACCCTATATTCGGAATCTGTATTCCGAATGCTAAAATAAAATTCTTAAATCTACTAGTCATTATATTTTTGTTCCTTAAATTGGTAGGTCTCTTCTTGAAGTTTCTTCTCTCTTATCGTATATTATATCTCTTATCGTATCGTACCTTTTTCAAGTTTTATAAAATATAATTTTCATTTAATGAGCGTATTGCGGAGATTTCCGACATGCTTACAGCGACATCACCTCTAGTGTCTTAACATAAATGATATGAGTTATTACGTTTCAAAATATATATTATTTCTTTGTAATATTCTTGTCAAGCATCTGTCATAATTCGGAGGAGCGAAAGGAAATCATACTGTTCTTTGTAATGTCTAAATCACTCTGTTCACCCCTTCCTAAAAAATATTAAACACTCGGTGACGAAGTGAATGAGTAAATAGTAAACTGTCAAATCATTTCAAGGTAAAATAAAGTACTTCTTTATACATACTTCCTATATGCAACAGAAATGACTTAATATTATTTTTTCTAGTATGTATATTGATACTCGATGAAACTATGGTAGCTAGATATATGCTTGGAATTACTTCAAGTTTTACCTAATTAATTTGTCACCATATTTTCAATGAAAAATGGCCCACAGTAAGAACTGTGGTTGTAGATTTATTTATCACTGGGAGAAATGAATATAAAGTCCTTTTTTAATTATTTTTGTTTAATAATATTAAAATACGTTTTACTGTATGTTAACATTATTTATATTTTATTTTTTTATTTTATCATTTGAAGTCGGTTTTTTTTTGTTGACCGCAACATTCCGGCAACCCTATAAATAGTTCTGGAATATTTGTTGCACTAATGGAATTACTTAGAACTAATGTTGACTCTTTCTTTTGATTTTGCTTGACCTTTTAAAACAATTTCATTAGACTCGAGTAGTAAACGAGAATTTGAGAAAGTACTATTTATACTACACTTCAAGAAGAAATAAAAGGAAACTGTAATGAGTAATTAATTATTCATTATAATTTCTTAGATTGTTTTTCAAATTGTATAACGACTTTTTAGCGATCTTTTACTAACTTAATTCAAAAATACTTTTGCAAGTACTTGTGCGATATGAACGTTTCAAAAGTACTTGCAAAAATACTTTTGAATCGTTGAATGAATACGTTGCCATTATCGGCTGGGCAAGGCACTTCTCCTGAGAAGAACTGGCAAGAAACTCAATATTAAATTTACTCATTTAATAAGAATTAATAAACAAAAGCACTTTTTCAACGTGGAAATCGGTGTACATTGCAATGTGTTTTTTTTATTTTTTGCGTCAAGTAGTCATTCTGCTATAGAGCTCATCCATTTTACCTCATGCTTTTTACATGACCTTCTCCCAGTGGTTTTAATATTGTGTTTTCGAAGATCAGCCGAGGTCTCTTACCGCTCACTCTTCCATCATAATTCTTTTTTGCTATTCTTTCATCTCTGAAATACTATTTAGACAACAAATTTCTAGACAATATTATACACTTTTCTAGTTAATCACAATTTAAAATTGTATCCATCTAGACTTACATAAGTCTAGTGCTAGGTTATTATAAATAGAAAAAAATATTAAAAGAAGTGTAAATATAACAAAAGGTACGGACCATAAAGTCTGTAGTGAAAGTAAGAAATAAAATAAAAAACAAAAACAAAATATCCAACACCTAAAAATTTACGTATATAGAAATTTTCTTTTGATACAATTTAAATCAAATACAGCGACAGATAGTTGAAGCTTGAAATTAGTGGTACATGTCTTTTTTAACTTCACAATGTATCCCACACAAAGCAGAGTAGGCAGAGAAAATCTAGGGTTAAGAAATTTCGTTCCCATTATGGCATTTTCGCTTCCCAATTTCTGCTCAACGCCACGCTTTGCCTCATTACCGCCGTGTGGAATTGAACCCGCAACCGTGTTTACCGTCGCACGTTTGCGCCTCTGGGTCACCCCTGGTCTCAATTTTAAGTCTTAAAACGAGTATACACATTCAACATGTAAAGCATTACGTCACAAAGAAAGCTAATCTCCATTTGAAACAATTTAAATCAAACACAGCGACACTAGTCGACGGTAGTTGAACCGTGAAATGAGTAGTAGGGAAGAGGGGGGCACATTCGAACGATTTTTAAACTTTGTGTCATATCTAAAAATTCTACAGTTTTTAACTTCTTTTCTATTTCACAATGCTTAGTCCAACTATTGTGCCACACAATCGTAGCATCATATGTAGAAAAATATATAAGGTAAAGGTGCAGTATCAACTTTAGTAGCAGTAGTCAAATGTTCAAAGCTGCCCCCCTTGCGGGGTAGCTTTGAACATATATGGGGCAGTTTTGAACTATCATCGAATTCAATGAAATTAAAAGGCTTTTAAGTCCTTTTATTAATAAACTTAACATTAGAAACAATGGAGATCAAATATCAGTACCATGTTAACTTAAAAAAATAATATACCTAGTTTAATATTGCGATTGTACTAGTACTAGTGTTAAATAACTTTAATATTATTAAAAGAGAGGCCGGTCGTGGCGCAGCGGCACGAGGTGTGACTGCAAAAATCGACTGGTTGTGGGTTCTAATCCCACTCGAGGAGATGAAATATTTACTTAAATTTATATTTCCATTTCTTCGCTCTGGTGTCGAGGTTAAGCGCGGCGTTGAGTTCTGCCACTCAACACGCAATGCCTCCAGAATTCGGTAGAAAGTGGGGAACGGAATGTCTTAACACTAGGTTCCCTCTGCCTACCCTGCTGTGTGCGGGATACAGCGTGAAGCTAATTTATTTATTTAATTTATTATTAATAGACTTTAAAAAACGTACAAACAAAAAGGTAGCTTTGGCTTCCTAGAAGTAATGAACATTATGGGATCAATCATAGAATAAATCTAATATTATGAAAATAAAACAAAATATTTCATCTCCTCGAGTGGAGATCGAACCCACAACCAGTCGGTTGTACAGTCACACTTCGTGCCGCAGCGCCGTGACTGGCCTCAAGTCTAGTCTACGTAAGACTTTTGAAAAACTAACGTAGCACTTGTCCTCTTTCTCAAGAAAGAAAAAAAAATACAAGCTACTTTTTTATTATTCACAGATGATGAGACATTCGCTAAAACGAAGTCTCCAATATTTATTAAGTTGTAGTCTAATTTTGTTTTTCTTTCGCGGTATTTTTTTACATATAATAATATTCAAAACTGCCCCCTTTATTTTGTTCAAAGCTGCCTCAGTGGTAATTAAAAAATTACAAACGTTTTTTTTTTTTCAAGTAAATGTTTAAAATTGTAGTGATTTCTAGTTTATTGCATGATATATGAAACATTCTAACTAAAAGAGGAAAAAATAAAACCATATACCTTGAATTGGATCCCTGCGATCCTTACGCGCTTATTTAAAAATGCATAAAATTTTACTCAAAATCAAACATTCCTCGTAACTCAACAACTGGTTCGCATATATCAGTGGCGACAAGTGACACGTGTGCAGATTAGTGCTGTCACTACTCAAAAAAAATCTACCAAAATTTATTTTTAAAATAGCTCTATTAACACATATTTTCAAAGCCCCTGTTCAAAGCTACCCCCCTCTCCCCTACATGTGTTGTTTAGATATTCATCTTATTCTATTCTATTCATTAGTTTCTGCGTCTTGGATGTGGGGAAGGAAATAGTAATGATTAGTGTCACTTTTGTATTTTATTTTACTTTAACTCTTATAGCTGTTTATTTTTAAGTAGATATAAGTACTCGAAACACACAAAATATGTCGAGGTGGCAGATTCTGGGTTAGATTCCACTCGGGAAATGTAATATATAAAAATTATTTTCTGTTCTCTACTAATTAGGTAAAGTGAAGCGTGTTGTTCCATCACTAAACGCGCTGACGGTACTAAACGGGAACGGAAATGTCTTAATGGGAACGAAGTTTCTTAACCTTAGGTTTTCAAGTTCCCTGCTATATATGGGATACGGCAAAAATGTGATGAAATATACACAAGTGTGACAAAGTTATAGCACTTTGTTCTTGAGAGTCTAACACCATTTACTATAGAGATGTGTATAAAATGTATATAATATTTCTGAATAGAGCTAGTAGATATAGTTGTAGGTGTTATGTATGGTTTTTTTATAAAGCAAAGCCTACATACACGTAAATTTAATTATTCAATATTTAAGGAGATATATGTTTAATCGAATTCCTATATATTCTTCGTGAGCTTCCTATAAGAAAATCACGAACATAATCCTCTTCCTTGTGCCCTATTTCTGAGGTCAAACGTGAGATACATATTAGTTTTAACAACAGCAAACAAGTTTGATAACTGTGCTGTTATAAAAAATAGGTAGCTTAAAACTTTAACAGCTTTTTACTTCTAATTTAACCCACAGCTTCGGCTCTATTGTCATACTAGGACAGTGTCCAGCTGTGATCGTGATAGTTATGTGTTCGATTCTCACTCGGAGAATCATTATATCTCTTTTCGTTTTCCGGCTCTATTAGGTAAAGTGCGATGTCTTGAAAATTGGGCGAAAAAAAATGGAATGAAATTTCTTAACAATAGGTCTCCCTACAACAAACAGCGTGACAGTGACATTGACCATGCTTAGAATTATTCGCATTTTAATATATTATGTAAAAAAGTTCACATTTCTCAGATACCATGCAACGAACCGTTTTTTGTATTTTTTTCCTTATTAGTGTGGAAAAGCAGTTAAATATATATTTGCGTATTTCATTGAACAATTATTAATATAAATTTAATATTATGACTATAGTCTATGACAATATTACAAGTAGCTAAAGATAAAAATTTTATAATATTTCTAAGGAAAAATTAAACTTAAGCTAAAACTATGAAAAGAGCTAACGAACGATCAATCAAATAACGGTACCCGTTATTTATTACTACACGATATCGGTACAAAAAGAAAGAAGAGACTTCCCGTCTTTACAATATAGAAGTAGCGTAAGAAAATTCTATTTCGCAGTTACCTTCTTAGAAATACGTTATGTTTCCAATATTCTGTCCTATTACTTACTTTACCGTTTTTTTGTAGAACAATATTTTCCGAGGCCAGTCGTAGCGCAGTGGCACAAGGTGTGACTGTAAAACCGACTGGTTGTGGGTTCGATCCCCACTCGAGGAGATGAAATATTTACTTAAATTTATATTTCCATTTCTTCGCTCTGGTGTCGAGGTTAAGCGCGGCGTTGAGTTTGGCGTGAAGCTGATTTGATTTTTATTTTTTATCTATTTTATATTACGACCATTGTTGTTTAATTAAGCGTCTATGTGAACGGCATATATAAAATATTGTTTTATTTAATTACTTAAAACTGCTTTAAGTATTAGTTTCACACCAAATCCTGAACGTAACAGAGTAAGGCAGAGGAAACCTAATCTAACGGCACTCCGTTCCTGATAAGACACTTTCGTTTCCTACTTTCCTTCGAATTCCTGAAGTATTGCGTGTTACTAGTACTTACTAGTAGCTTAGTAAAGCTTTTCCATCACCCTAATGGATGGAATTACCGTAATGGAAAATTAGTTCAAAATTACACTACAATTTTAAGCATTTTATTAAAAATAATAAAACAATCTGAATTGTTTCAACGCCACGGTGAAAGTTGAGATGGAATTAAATTCTCACCGAAAATTTTCATTTGCTTTAATTGTAATTTTGTGTTAATTGCTTAACCTGATACAAGGTCCCGGGAACTGGGGCTGTTATTTAAGTAGAAATATACATGATATATAATAAAATATAATAACTTTCGGTATAATATAATTTTGTAAAATAATTTCGTTGGTTTATTAATAAAGACATTTTGTGACGAAAATAGCTGTTAAAATCTGTTTCAAGTGTAATTTACGTAATTTGTCTTTTCTATTATGACATGGCGTGTTGGTACCGGAGAGGCGTTCAGCTTTATTTACCAGATCGGAAGAAAGAAAATAATCGATACTAAAAAAATTGCGGGACTTGAACTCGCGTCTCTTGAAAACTACCGTTGACCATTAAGCCTTACGTTGTTTTCTTTTTGTTATATGCGTATTACACCTTATTTATATTGTTAACATTTCTGTAGGGAGAGGTCTCTGCTTCTCAACTCTGTTTTTCAAATTTCCTCTACCCAGAAAGACATTGCCATGAATGATACATTGATATGAGAAAAAGAGGTTTTTAAAATATTACTCTACATTCATCAAAATTTAAAAAGTTCCGTTCTTCAAACGGCTGAACAGACCTTCTTAAACCATCATTTTTATGTCCTGTCTATATACAACCCTGCACGCCTAGAGTTGAGGAAGCAAGAACTTAGGAACTTAGTGTTTAAACACTCCGTGTTTATTAAAACACTTCTGTTTTCTGTTGGGTAAGAGCGTAGAAATATTATACCATTAGGTACATATTTTATAAATTTCACTCTAATATAAAAATTATTTATATTAAACATAGTTGGAAAATTATTTTGGAGAAATTAATACATTTTTTAAAACTATATTATATATATAGTAAAAATTACAACTATACAACACTATGTTAAAAATAGAAGAAAATTTAAACTTATCGTATCGTAACCTCATGACCTACACACCTCATAAAGTCTAGTCGCCAAGAAGTGGGTACTGTTAACGTTATCTTTCATTTATCTTTCAATGTGTAATTATTTTTTATATAAATAGCAAAACAAATGCAATTTTTAAAAATTTTATTACAATATTTTAATATTTCACGCTGTATCCCGCATATAGCTCGAGGGCACTTATTAAGATACTCTGTTCCTACATTCCATAAAATTTTCTTGTCATCGCATATAAAATAGTGGAACTCAACGCCGAGCTTTACCATATTACTTGAGAGAGTAGATGTGAAATAATACGTTTCCGAGAGCAAAAATCGAACCCACAAATGTTATGCAACGATGGCCTCTACAATAATTGTAAACCATCACCATATCCATTACCTGTGCACAATGCTAATCAATCATCGACTTTTGCTGAAGAAAATTTAAACAAAATTAAAAAAAATAGCTTCTAGCTGTATCCCGCACACAGCAGGGTAGGCAGAGGGAACCTAGTGTTAAGACACTCCGTTCCCCACTTTCTGCCGAATTCTGGAGGCATTGCGTGTTGAGTGGCAGAAGTCAACGCCGTGAATTTAAACTACTTAGTATTTGAAATAGTTTCTTGTTTCATCTTTCGAAGTTTTCATCGCCAGGACCACATGATCGCAGCTATCTGCGAGTCTACTTTGTTTTACAAACATACCTACTATGTAAAGACACCAGAATCACTATTATATAAAAATATTTTACATAAATTACATTATTAAATACAAGTAAGGACTTGTAAAACGCTAAAGGAACGAGTTACAAACTCGACATACTTCTGACGTCGAGATCCTCATAATGTACGTCATTATTTTCATGCATGTACGTTTCTGTAAGTATTTGGATACTGTATAATAGGAATGTTGACATAAATCAGAATATATATTTTTATAAATATTTTTTTTATATTTACAAATCATTTGATTTTCTCGCTAAGCAGGTAAATTCTTAAAATTATAAACTCCAAACTTTTTTATAGAAAAAACAGCAAACGAGTGAAGTCACCTGATGGTAAGCGATCGTCGCCGCCTACAACCACGTGTAACACCAGAACACCTGCCGCTGCTTGCCGGCGTTTGAAGTTCCATGAAGTCCCTACGAAACAGCATAGTAGTTGAGAGCCACGTACCCATATGGTAAGGGCAAGAAATAAAAAGCCTCTGTAGATATTATTATTATTAGCATTAGATTATCAAAGTATTGTTTCTAATATTAAATAGCTTCACATTTTTTCCCGCATACATCAGGGTAAGTAGACGACCCACTCTCCACGTAATTTTCGAGACATTGTGTGTAGAGTTGCGGAATTCAATGACGTGTTTTGTTTACCAAAGTGAAACGAACATAATTTCAATAAAATCATTCCACCAAGGCGGAATCCATCACAACCATCGTGTTTAGAGTCCCACTAGGCTAAACGATAAACTCAAATATACGGCTTGAAATATTAGAAAACAAGCAAATTTTTAAATACATATGAAACCTGAAAATTCTCCCAATCGTAACTCGTTGAAATACAAACTGAAAAACAATGTACTATGATCACAAATGACACTAAAAATATTATCGTTCGTTTTTGAGCTTATTGATTAGACAGATTTTGTATTATGATATTCATTAAAACAATTACAACCTTCGACAAGAGAGAGACATACATTACAGTCATTACAGTCAGTCAGTATGCAGTTCTTGCATCTGCCTCTTGTCCCAAAAGAACGTCCATCCATCATTTCATCAAGCAGGCACTGTTACAATACCCATCAATATACATACATACTCGTGTGTATCCCGATCCTTAGACAAGTAATTATATGATGAGATCATCGTCAATGAAAATCTGAAAGTATTCTAACGGTGACCTAGTTTCCAGTGAAGGCAAGAAAGTTTTATCTGCAATATCTACTTTTCCTATAAATGTTTTTTACGAACAAAGAGGTTGTACCTATTCTTTTCATGTGTATAAGAAGTTTTCTTAACTACAACTGTACCTTTTGTCCTCGAATGAGTACCATCAGAAGGAGAAGTAATGTTCAAATTAATTAGGACAGCTAAAGGTGAAAATTGCAAAGTTTTGGAAACTGGTAAAGATAAAACATAAGTGCCTAGTGGAATTTGGGTTTCAGTTCATTCGAATTGCCTGCTATGATCTGAAGCTAATATAGATGAAGCGAAGATACACTTAGGATAAAATAATTGATGGTTTGATGAACTTGCAGTTGTGGTACAAACAGTATTTAGATCATTCTCTGACAATAAATTAAGCTTTTTTTTATATCTAATACAAGAGCATTGTCGCTTATGCGAATATGCCACCCTGATAAGTTTAACATAAATAAAATATAAGTGAGAGTTCCGATTTCCATTTTACATCGGGCCGTAAACGCGGTGGTTGTGGCTTCGAAAGTTGGGTGGAAAGTGGGAAAGGAAGTTTGTTATCACTGGTGTCCCCTTGTCTATCCTGCTAACGTGCTATAGCTTGTTCAAATTATACAGGGTAAAAGTTGATTTAGTAAGGAATAATTGATTGCAATTTTACATTTGAGTGTGGGGTCTCGGTCTATTACTTTAACTTTATTTTATATAAAGTTAAAGTAACTGTAAGACTGAGCCCCCAGACTTACGTCGTTGTAGCTAAGCTGACATTTTGAGGTTTAATAGTCTAAATTGTAATTAAGACTGTATGTGTATGTGTACTTACTAACTTAAAAGTGGGGTCCTTTCGGAGGTACGCGTCGCGTCCTTACCACCTACGTTAAAGTAAAAACGCTCGTCTTTAAATATGTTTGTAAGAATAATTTTAAAAATATTAATTTATTTTATTTTATTTATTACCGAACCCATTACGTGGGCCTTGACTTCTGACAAACATCTTAAAGATTGTTATAAAAGCATGACAGACATCTGTTTTACTAGGTTTTAATTTTACATATATTTTTTACAGACTGACAAGATTACAAGACTCCAGACCGATCCGATGGCTCAGTCATCCTCCCAGACAAAGATGTACCCTTATTTGGCGCTAACGCGGAAAGGCCCCACTTTCATGAAGGAATGAAAAAATGAAAAGAAATTAATGTAAAACGTAACAACCGACCAAATTGATAAAGACGCTATCCTGAGTACAATTGAATAAATTACAAACATCTGTTGAGTAATGCTTATTTTATTAGGATGTGATTATGTGACATAAAAGCATTGAAATGAATTCTTAGCATATTTTTAAGAATTTTAAAAACACATTAGTAATAATAATTAAGGTGAGGCCAGTCTTGGTACACTGCCACTCAACACGCAATGCCTCCAGATTTTTACCGAATATGTGGAAAATGTTCCCCCTAAATAAAAAAAATTAAAAAACATTAATCCTTAACAAAAAATTATATATGAGTATGTTTATTCTAATGTGTTTTAGTAAGGGATAACGGTCGAAAAGCACTAGTTATGCGTTCATATACCACTTGGAGATGCTAATATTATTCTTAATAATAAATTAAAAATTACAAATTTAAGTTTAGAATACAGATTTTCGCAACATACATAATCAAAAATATTAGTAACTAAGCCGACTGAGGAGACAGCACCAAAATTTCTCAATATTATTTTCTTTATTTATTATTTAAAATAAAATAAGAAAAATGATTCAGAAGAAAAAATATAATATAGTCTTGTAGATAATTCTATGTATTTTTTTTATTATATTAACCTAGAATATCTTTTAAACCTATTGCAAACTCACGTCCCATTTATAAAGTGACATCGTCTCTTAAGTTTCACAAAATCAACCTGTCAACCTTGGTTATCATTTACATTGAGTTGTTTACAATAGCTGAACATATAAATTTACCTTAATTTTATAAATGCGGCTATCTTGCAAATGTGGTTTTATAAAGGAGAAATTTAAAGACCATCGTGGCACAGTGGCATAGCGCCTGACTGTAAACATGATGATTATGGGTACGATTCCCACTCGGCAAAATTAAACATTTAATATTTTTATTTTGTCGCTCTGGTAACGAGGCAAAGTGCAGTGTTGAATTCCACTTCTCAACACGTACTGCCTCCAGAATTCAAGGGAAAGTGAAGAATGAAAGAGTCTTAAAGAGAACGGAGGGTCCCACCACCAGCTTCCCAGATTCCCTTTGCCTACATTGCTATGTGCGGGATACAGCGTGAAGTTAAAAAAAACAATAGTAATAAAAACAAAAACCTGAATAAGTATATCCTTTGCGTTTGTACCATCTGAAAAGGTCTTTACGTTTCGCTATCGCAACTTGAAGTACAAGAACTGTAGTAATATAGTTCCAAACTGCTCCCAGAACGAGCATTGTGTAGTTGCAATGAAATATATTTTTCTATAACGACTAAGGTTTTTTGCAATGTTTATGTAAGCCGAATAGTCAACAAAAAGGATGAAACGCCACATATTTTTTGCCCTTTTTTGATTGCATTACTTTTAATTAAGTAGTGAAATTATAAATATAAAAGTGAGAGTAGTTGTGGCGCAAAGAAACGCGATAGTTTATGGGTTCAATTCTCGCGTGAGGCCATGAAACATATTAACTGCGGAACAGCATCTGACTGTAAATGTAATCGCAACTGGACGAAATAAAACTGTTTTTATTTCGTCTCTCAAATATTTGACTTCCTCGAGTGGGCTAAGATTTTTATATTAATGTTACAGTTCTATTTCCACTCGAGGGAATAAAATATTTTAAATCAACTTCGATTTCAACGAACGACACAATCAGTCGATTTTACAGCCACACTTTGTGCCGCTGCGCCACGATTGGCCTCGATAATATTAATAATATTAATATTAATTTTGTATAAGAGTACTTACTAAAATACTAAATTAGACTACATTTATTATTAATAACGTATAGCTTTTGTTAAACATCGTAACATTGTTCCTTAATTATATAAAAACGAAGCCTAGAAATGAAATTCTACATTTCAACGATTTATATTCTCAGACAATATGTGCTTATATAAGAAGTAGAGAATTGGCTTTTCTAATAAAAACTAAATAAATTTGTATTCTGTAAAGAAATATTATATAATATCTTTATTTTAAAAATGATATTCCGCACTTAGGAAAGTAAAATACTTTTAGAGACGTATAAAAATATTTTCTTTTAATATATATTTTATGATTCTCCATAACCTTTGTAATACAATAGTCGTCGTGTATTTGAATCTTTCCTTCTAATTATTAAAATTTCAAGCAAATAAAACTGCCATAATAGACTAAGTGTGTAATTTTGCAATAATATGACAAAATTTTACGACCAAGGCCACTATATACAAAAGCATTTGAGCGAAGTTTACTTCAGCACATTCCTTTTACATGCACGCGCTTTGGAAACACACGGTGCAAAATTGCAATCTAGAACGCTTCTACTTAGTTTTAGCGGGATTTCAATCGCGCCTTTTCGAAACTGTCCCAGCGCTCTGACCACCGACTATTTCCCAATCGGGGTTACGTGAACCCCGCTTTTAATTTTTTTATTTTTTTTTAATTTTTCTTTTTTTTTACTTTCAATTTTTTATATCTTTCTAAGGTATCTTTCCTAAGTGTAAAATATCATTTTACCATTGTTAAAAACGCTTCTTCTATTTTTTTTATCTTCTATATACAATAGTACAGTTTTCCAATAATATTTTTTTTAGTTTATTTTAAATAATTGTAAAGTTTAAGATTATTATGCATTGTATTCTGCTTTCTCATATAAAAGGGAATCAGATATTGATAAAATTGTTATAGAAATAATGCTTATTCTGCACTCTTAACTAGTAGAAATAATAGAGGATACTGGTGAAAATAATAAACGCCTGTTTAAATTATGAAAAAAAACCGCGAAATAGATTTGAATAGATGATTGAATCTATAACAATTGCAATTAGAAACTTTAATTCCATAAATTTCTAATTGCAATATCATGCATTATGATTTCAATAAGCGGCGTGTTTGGCCTCACGTGGATACTTAGCTGTATTGAAGTAGCACAATATTGTACTTAAATCCCAGTCCGCGATATTTGGGCTCGCTGACATGCCAAGTTTGTGGTGAATTACTATTAAATATAAGGACATTGGACAAACATGAGGCCAGTCGTAGCGCAGCGGCACGAAGTATGACTGTAAAACCTAGGTTCCCTCTGCCTACCCTGCTATGTGCGGGATACAGCGTGAAGCTGATTTAATAAGGACATTGAGGCGCTGTGGATCTATATACGATTCTACTTGCATTTTTTTCTGTTTTTAGCTTCACAATGTATCGCACACATGGGGGGTTGACAGAGACAACCCGAGAACATAGTGTTAAGACACTCACATATTTACATAATGACTAACTGACTTCTGTTGAATTCATTTAGTACTTCATACATTTTATATAAACAGATGCATATAAGCAAAAAATACGTAAAAATAACAACAAAAATATATAATACGTTAACTGGCACACGGAATAATGAAAAATTATACCGCTGCCGAAAATAATGACCTATTTTAAGTCACACTTGCGTCACATCTCAATATGCACGCTCTATATAGTGCTTACAAAATGACAGACGTAGAATATACCGCCGCTAATTAGCTTTATTAAAGCCATTGGAGCTTAAAAACTTTATATTTATTCTACAATCGGTTTTAGACTTTAACACAAAAAACTAAAGCATTATTAAGTGTTTTTTTGTATTAACTAATACTTTTCACCATATTACACACTTTTGAAACTGAAATTTTTGCTTTTAGTCAACATTGTATTTAAAATATGGGGTTGTTTGGGAGACGTCAACTTTTCGTTCTTAAGTACAAGTTTGTGGTCTGAGCAGGCGGAGGACTCACCATTATGGGCAATTTGCATGTCCACTACTCCGAATGAGTTATGACGTCACACATTTTGGCCTCTCTAGTTTGTCTTATTATGGTTAAATAACTGACGATGTAACGTAACCTAGAGATACTGCGATCGTGGAACCTTTCGTGAAATCGGTGGTAGTCGTTTTTATTAAAAAACGAAAACTTATGGTAAGTATCGGTGTAACAGTTTACACCAACACGTACTTATCCGGTTCAAGATATCGATAACTTTTTATGTGCTAGATACGCTTCTGCAACATGGTTAACATTGTAATTGAACACAACTTCTATTTTATGAGGCCAGCCGTGGCGCAGGGTCCAAGTGTGTAACTGTATAATTTATATTTTCATTTTTTCGCTCTGGTGTCTACGTAAAGCGGGACATTGACTTTCGCCATTCAAAACGCAATGTGTCCAGAATACGGCGGAAAGTGGTGAATGGAGTGTCTTAACTCTAATCTCCCTATGCCTACCCTGCTTTGATTAGTAATTATTATTTTGGTTAGGTTTTTAAATCTTTACCCAGCGTAAAGCTGCTTGCCAAATCACAAAGTAACGCTACTCGTCAAGGGACTTAGTCCCTGTCCCTGTTCGTGATAATAAAAATAAATAACTCAAAATTTATTTTTCTTTCATTACTAACAAGTTACAAATAATAATATTATTATTATTGAGGACCTACTTTCTGTACTTCAAAACATTTTTCATACCATTATATGAGATAAATTAGGAAATGTTGCACTGTTTTCACCTTTCTCAAGTTTAAAATTTGCCAATACATGTACGAAGAAGTCGGCGGATCTCAACGCCGCGTTTATACTAACGAAACAGAAGTAGCCTTTTGCTCAAGCGTGATCGAATCCACAACTATCTTTCTCTAAGACACATCTCAACTATGTCACGACGACTTCAATCCATTTACTAAATTGATATTGTTTCTTTTAATTAAAAATCTAATAATTAATACCCGGAGCGCAGCGACATCAATATAAGCAACCACCGGCAAATTTTTCAACTTACATTAACGAAAATGCATTTTTAATACTATTGAAGATATTTTAATACCCTAATGGTTTAACCATAAAACGTTATAACAAAAACGGTATTTTTTAAGACGTCTTATTACCAGACCGAGGAATGAAAATGGAAATATTATATATTACACTACCACGAGTGGCAATCGAACCAAAATCCGTCGCCTTTACAATAGCACGCTTGTACCCCTGCGTCAAGACGAACTTACTTAATGTATTAGCTTTACGCTTTTTCCAGCAAATAGGTAGGCAGAAAAAACGATTTAAGACACAACATATTGGTAAGGGACTCAACGCCACATATTTATTAACCCAGAGCGGAGATATAAAAATAAATAATTCAACCATCGATCGCCGTTATATTCCGACGCAGTTCCACTGCGCCACGGCGACTTACACAAACGCAATCTAAATTAAAAGACAATAAAAATTATACAAATAGCCATTACAAACAAATTGTAGTAAAAGTTAATTATAAATGTACAAAAAAGAACAATAAAAGGGGTATTCGATTTCAAAAGCAATCATCCAAATGTTTGTGTATCACGGAATAACTTTCTAACTAGGTAGTATGTAGGTATTTTATATTGGATTAGCTTATATGAGGACATATTGTCATGTTAGTATACGTATATAAATATACATATTTTTCTATATTAACCTTTAAGTATGAACGTCAAAATATTTAAACATATTGATGGACACCGGGTCTCACGGACCGGTATTATTTTTCACAGTCGCTCATACCACAATCAAAATTTAAAACAAATTAACTTACAAAATTTTGCAGCCAGGAGGATGGATGCAACCTTCTGATTTCGAATACGTTTTGCCACAAAACTAAAGCTACGGGATTTGCGGGAGCGGCCTATGAGACCGCGCGTCTATAGTTAAATAATCATTCCCCCAAGTGGAACTCTAACAGCGTGACGCTTTGATGTTGCGCCCTAATGGCGTTCACAATATTAAAGTAGGTATATATTATATTGTAAAACATTTTGACTACTAAATTAACTTTAAAATAAAAAGTTCTATCTAACAATTTTCTTGTAAGTTAGTGGATATGGGAACGCTAGTAAATGTTAATGTGCGTACCTTACAAATTTAATTGAAATTCAATTTTTTTACAAGCCACTTAAATAAGGCGTTGAGAAATGGTTAACCGCTGCATAAAATTACCTACATTTTTATGTAAAGTGGGTCATTAAGTCAAGCGGATTTTAAAAAAAATATAGAAAAAAATACAAATCATAGAATAGAAAAAAATATACTTATCATTAAAAATAAGAGATAGAAACAAATAGTAAAGTGAAGAATTAAGAAGTTGCTTATTATAATTTCGAAATGAACCCCGAAAAACACACTAAAACATAATTACTTTTAAATTGTTTTTCATCAATATTTTACAACCGCATACGAGGTGGTTACTTTAATTATGAAAAACATAACTTGCTTACCGTATATAAACTTACTTAATACGGTCGTGGCGCACGTCACTGCTAAAGCGTTTGCTAGTAAACGTGACGGCGGTGGATTTGATCTTTATTCGGGGATTAATTATATTTGATTTCATTTCTTTGCTCTGATGGACAAAGTCTGGTATAGATTTCCGCTATTAAACGCGCCATGTTTTAAAAGTTGGGCGGTAATTGAGGTTCCCTCTGCCTTACTTTGTTGGAAAAAGCATATAGCGGCTATCTATTAATTTTATAAAATAAAGAATCTAAATTCAGAAGCAAAAAACTACATTTCCTCACAAAACAATCACTAAAATGTTCATCACTTGTTAATATAATTCTATACCAAGCATACCGCAATTACGCAAAGCGCTTCAGCTTTCATAATATATAACAAATTCCTTTAGCAAACATAAATCTCGCTCCCCCACCATTTAGGGTAACACCTTTTTATTTAGCGAGAAAAAAACTTGATGGTATCGTATGTCATTCTCTCGACTTTGCACGTTTAGTGAAATATTGTTAAGAATTGGTCGTGATTTAACATAAAATGGATATAAAAATCTTATATATTTTGGGGAAAAATAGGAATATTATCGATTTTTTTGTTGCTTTATATCGAAATAGGTCTACGCTATATTCCGCATGAATATGATCAAAAAGTCAAAAGAAATATAGTGTTAAGACTTTCGTTAAATTTTCGTGACATTGAGTATTCAGTAAATACTGTAATGTATAAAATAGTAAAGTAAATGAAATCAACCAAAATAGAAATGCTTCATAAACATTATATAAGAATAAAAATTCTACAACAAAATTATAAATGAAAATTTAACTTCTATTTTCCTTTGTCTTTTTATTGTATAATATCTAATTGAGTTTAAAAACTTATGTGTGATGTTAATATAAGCTTTTGAGAGCTTTTAAACAATGTATTATTTACTTGTATATTTAAATATTTGTGCTTTTCACAAACAGGCCTCCATAATTTGACAAAACGTTTCACCTATTTTAAAATTGCATTTCCACATGATTTTTTCATTTAAATAAAATTCTTACGTTTAAAATTACTTTCGAAGTTATACAATAGAGTGCCTGCGGTGAGTAAGCTTATGTCATACTAATGCGACAAGTGCGCCAACTTCAGTAAATGACTAGAAAGACTTATAGTTACTTACATATATCATTAAAGTATATTTAGGAAAAATTGGTTGGCTATTTTAGTATAGTCCTCTATCTTTAATGCTATATATTGTTTTTTTTGTTACAGAAATGACAAGACAAATAAGCATACGGTTCACCTGATGTTAAGCGATTACCGCCGCCCACGACCCCGTGCAACACCAGAGAAGCTACAGATGCGATCTTTCATCTCTACGCAAAGCCAATGTGTCAAGCCTTTCACAGATCATTGGATCCATAGCGATTCCAACGGCTCTACGTTGTATATGATCAAATGAGTCAAGCTGATACTGAGGTGCACCAGCCCAGAGATGAACTAAACATGGCCGAACGGTGTTTCGGCGTTAAATACTGTCTCACTCTGCTGATGACCTCTAATTTCTTTTGGCGTCAACTTAGCCTTGCTTTCTATATAATTGTTTTTTTCTTCACTCACTATTTTGCATCAGTCTAGTGTGTAGTAGACCTAGTGTTATAACACTTCCTTTTACCTACTTTTCACCCAATTCTGGAGGCCTTGCGCGTTTAGTGGCAGAATTCAACGCCGCGCTTAGCCTCGACACGCCTCTATATTGTGTATATCTATTATATTGTGTATAAAAATATTTCAATTCAAATACCAACTTGCAATCGCTTTAATGAAACACTAACTCAAAAATCGACCGAAAACTTAATAAAACAAACCTTTCGTAAATTTTGTCCACATTGTTTTATGATGTATTGTTCAAATGAAACGCAATGGTTATGGGTCCGATTTCCACATGGAGCAATAAATAATTTTCAGGTTTCCGCTTAGTTACACAATGCCTTAAATTCGACAGAAAAATATAAAGGAATTTCTTGACATGTTAAATAAGCCTTTTTTTACTTCTACACTGTATATCGAAACAAGCATTAGAGAGAGGAAGCATGTGTTAAGTAAGACACTCCGTTTCACATTTTACGCCGAATCTTTGAAGTATTGCGTGTTGATTGGCGGCATCAAACGCCCTGTTTTTTCAAATAATTATCTGAACTTCTAAAACATAGTTTCTCATACAAGATTTAATTCCACCATGAATTGTGCCAAGATGACACCAACTAATTTTAGATCAAGCCTATATGTCGACAGAAGATAATGTCCCGAGGGAAATATTTTACATTAACTAAGTCAAGAGAGTCTTCTAATTCTTAATTGCAGATTATTGCTTTTCCGGCGACACTTAATCCTTCCAATCCTGATGTCTATCTCATTAGCCGCTTTTAATCTCTCCAAATTATAATTATAATGCCATTTTAAGTTATTTTGGAATAATATGTTTTTTAGGATAAAACTTTATTATTTGAGGGCACAATACATATGCATTTTAAATTATTTTCATTTCTCCATACTGGAAGAAAAATTGTGTCTCGACATGCGCATGTTTCGAAAATTGTGTGAAAAGTGGAGAACAGGGTGTCTTGACAATAAATTTTGTGTTGGTTAGCCAATGCGGGAAAAAGCGTGAAGCTATAATGCAACCTTAAATTTAAAAACATAGACTAAAACAGAATCATCTCAAAACATTGATATAGATCAAGAAATAAAAGCATCATTATCTTTTACAACGTAACACGAGGAACTTATTTTATTTTTACGTCCCAATATGTTGTAGAATATATCTGGATTTACGAAATAGAATTTGGTGAGTACAGCGTCAAAGTACCGCATCCACATCCGCTAAGGCCACAATGTGACACTACAAATGTTTGTAATTTATGCGCTTTCACGTCCATAAACTTACCATTCTCATTTGTATGTAGACGTGTCGTAAACATTTGATTTCTCTTTGGCAGTCTTTTACGTTTGTGGCGTGTCTGATTTTGTCTATATTCTATAGGTATCTTGATTTTATGTGATAGGTATAGTTCTGCTCCACTGTGCCACTACGGCGCTACGTAAGTTTGCGTATTTTGGCATTATGCTGGGTTGTGGAGAGACAATATTGTGGTATTCCGTTCTTCACTTTCGGTCCATTTTAAAAAATAGCATGTTGGTTAGGAAAATTAAATGCTGTACTTAACATAAATGAAGTCGAAGAAACAAAAATTAAAAATAAACATTTCCCAAAGTCAAGATTGAACCATAATATATGAGACATAGGTATATAGTCACTTCACAAGACAAGATCGTTTCTTGACTTCACGCTTTGTCCTACTTTTAGCAGGGTAGGGAGAGAGGACTCAGTGTTAAGACATTCCGTTCTACACTTTAAATTCGGATTCGAGACACCGTGTGCTAAGTTGCGCAACTCAACGCTAAATTTTGTTTTACTAAAATGAGAAATACGAGATGTGCCGTTGAGTTTCATCACTCATCACCCAGTTACATCTACAGGGCCTGAATTTATGATACGACCTTAATGTTTTTTTTATTCCTTCATTGAAAAAATTCTATTCTGCCTAGCGTTTCCTTTTAAAATCAACACGAACATTTACAAAACAACACCAAAAGTAAGCAAAGGACCTATTCTATTCGACAATTAAGAATTTATTCTGTGAACGATAAATACATTTCTTTGATGTGTTATTTATGTTATTGTCTTCATATCGTGTATAGTTATTTAGTTTTTTAGTGTCACACTGTATCCTGCTACAGCTGGGTAAGCTGAAAGAACCTAATGATAAGACACTCCGTTCTATGTAACTTTAACTGTTGTTTAACTTTAGTTGGCGCTACCTCTGAAAGGGTCCCACTTTCAATTTCGTAAGTACGCATACTGTCTTAACTACATATTAAACTAATAATCTTCAACATTTCAGCTTTGCTAAACGAAGTTGAAGTAGGTCTGGGGACCCTCCAGGGCACCCTGAAGGCGACGGTGGCCCGCAATAGGCGGGCCTTCCACCGAGGCGTTGTAGTAGTATGCGCGAGCGATCCTGCGGCGTCTCATTTTGGTGGAGAGGGTTTCCACTGGGTTTTAGTGGTTAGGAACTGTATCTCACCGTTGAGTCCCACAGTACCTCTCATCGGTAAGGCACGCCTTCCGTATGAGCAGTCTGCGCAAATGCATTTCCCAGCGACGAAAAAAAAAGGTCTGGGGGCCCTGGGATCTTGGATATAACTTTTAAGCGATCAAAAAAATTATTTAATTCTTATTTCTTCGTATTTTTCAACTTCTTTATAAGTTACTATCAATTTCATACACTTTTTTTCCTGAAAATTTTTAATCACATATTAATTTTAAAGTTATGTTTAAATTAGAAATAAAAGAATCTGGCTATAACTTTACTGTCGTGGGTTCGATTCCTACTTGGGGGACTGAATTGTTTTCTTTTTTCACTCTGTATGTTAACAAGACGTATTGCGGCGACACTCAACAAGCAGTATATAGAAGATTGGGCAAAAGAGAACAATGAAGTGTTGCAATATTGCACTCATTCCTTCCAATTTTAGTGGCATTTTGGGCTTCTTAACTCTATGAAGCGAAATTGATATTAAACTTAAAAATTATATTAAAAGCAAATGCAAATACATAAGCATTATTACAATGAATAATCAGTAATTATAATGATTTGGATCATTTTTTCCCATCTTTTTAAAATGGTTTATATTTTATAAAATTGTGTAATATCATACTTGAAAAAAATCTAAATTACCTTATAATAAACAGCCCTGAAGCTTAACATTTAATAAAAAACCCAGGCCTTTGTTCAATTTGTAACCGAAAGAAAAATTTCAAAGCAACACACACAAAAGTAACTTGCCCTTTGAACATGATTTAAAAATATCGTCCTCTCTGTGAAAGGATCGTAAAATCTTATAGAATATTTTGATAACAGTATACTTAAAGGGTCAACTTTGTAATATATCTTGCAATATCGATAACTCAGTTTCGTTTACGTTTAGTTGTGGTATTGGAAATTTAATACTGTAATAACTGTAATCGTGATGGTTGTCGGTTTGATTACCACTTGAGGATTTTTTTTTATTTTCACACTCCTTTAAGACAAAATGTGACATCAAGTTCTATCACTCAAAATAATATAATATTCAAGTCTATATTCGGTTGGAAAGTGGTAAATGGAGTGTATTGGCTCCTTTCTTTATATAGGGTTACATACAGTGATACGTGAAGCTGAAACTGATTGTATTGAATTGAAAATGTTTCATATAAGATGTAATCCCACTGAAAAAAATGTTTTCTTTCACAAAAGACAAACAGAACAAATCTGGCATAAAGACAATGTTCTCTAATTTCCATCGACTTTTAAAGAGTTATGTAATGTGATGTTATAGCGGTAGATCTTAAAACCACCCTTTTCCTTACAAATGTAGAAAAATAAAAATAATTTAAATACCTACAATCAGTTTCTCATATCATCATAAGGATTAAATTTAGGACTTTACGATGACTTTTTGTCTGTATTTTTTTCCATTTATTTCGAGAAATTAAAAAAACTAAATCAGCTTCACGCTGTATCCCACACACAGCAGGGTAGGCAGAGGGAACCCAGTGCTAAGACACTCCGTTTCCCACTTTCCACCAAGTTCTATATGCATTGCGTGTTGAGTGGCGAAACTCAACGCCGCGGTTTGCCTCGACACCAGAGCGAAGAAATGAAAATATAAATGTAAATAAATATTTTATCTCCTCGAGTGGGAATCGAACCCACAACCAGTCATATTAACAGTCACACTTTGTGCCACGACTTGCGCCACGACTGGCTTCTTCGAGAAATTAATATCAAATATTAAGATCTACAAATATTAAGTTAACAAATTTTAAAAGCCAACGCAATCAAAAAATATGTTTCACCGTTTTATAGGTACATATACCGCGTAATCAAACCCATAAAGTTTCTCTCCCAGGACCTACAGTTGTAGAATTTAACACGAAATGTGAAATTACAATAGAAATAAAATAAAAAAAAACCAAAAACTGTAAATTTATTGGTAACTGTCAACTTTTGTTGGTATTAATTGGTATTTGTCAACTGTTATAATTTGTACTTCCTGTTGAGATAGGTACAGTCCCGAAACGGGCACGGAAACCTCGTAGGGCGACTCCGATTTGTAGGTGACGGGTTTTGTTAGCTTAATGCGTAATTCGATTCCCCTAATACTTCTTTATTTCAAATCATTATTTCTTTTATTCGTATCTGGAGTTGTCATGTAATAATAGAACAATAGAAACAAAAGATCTGTACAGAACAATAGTATCGACGGGGCCAGTTACTCTCTTTCAGGTTTTTTTTGTTCTGGGCGTCAAAGAAATAAGATAAGATTAAAACCGGCGTGAAGTAGTGGCTTCTTGCCCCTGCGTTTCGCATCAGGTAATGCCGGTGTCCGGCGCCCAACCCACCTTAAAGGTCGGCAACGCACCTGTAGCTCCTCTGCTCGCTTTTGCACCTGTATTTGATTGATTTTATTCATTTAAATGTTTCAACCACCATCACAAAAAAAATGATTCAAGGCATTATGTTTAAACAGTCATTATTTTTAAAGAAATAAGCAAATTAAATGGTTCAGAGATTATTTATATATGTGAAACTTAATTGACTGAAACGAAACAATTTATTATTTTGATGAATAGCAAAATGTACTAAGAGAGTAATCTTAATATTTAAGAAAGAGGATAAATGTGTCAATATACACTTAATACTAAAAATAGTGTTTGGAAATTCTGCTAAGCGATACGTTAATAAAAATGAGAAAAAAAGGGTGGTTTTAGTGAGTTAGTGATAAAATATGATGATTTCTATGTCGGTTGAACAAATTAAGCTTAAAATGATGGCAAAATAATTTTCAAGCGCCAAAAAAGTACTCTGAAAATCATGAAACTAAACAAAAACGCAGAAATATCCGCTGATCCTAAATATTTATATAACTTAATATTGCAAAAAATTACGCTTAGACCAATTAACTTTTTAACCGTCGATTATTGTTTGGAAAACTTATGTTTGTATATTATAATTTATTGTGTACTAGCGGACCCGGACGCGGCTTCGCCCTCTTGAATTATACGAATGCTTATTATATATATATATATATGAAAATGTTTTTGAAAATATTTAACGTAATCATATTAAAATATTAATAAAAAAAAACTAAACAAAACCAGCTACATCATTAATATTATCAAAGTAAAATAAATATTTAAAAGAATTAAAATTAAATGTGTTGTGCTATGTTTTTGCAAGTGCATGTGGTTATTTACATAATACTTAAATACAATAAAAAATATTATACTTTTTGTCTCTATCTGTCTTTCTATTTCCCCGAGCTAATGCCCAGAATAACTGTACTGATTTTTATTGGACTTTTAGTGTTTTTACTGATTTACCCGGGGAAAATCTATTTACACGTTTTCCTTGCGCGCGGTCATAGATACTATATGAAATAACTAAAGCCCTTTCTACATTAAATATGATAAGTTTTGCGAGCAATATCAAATAAAAACCCAAAAAACTAAAACTATAATTTATTAAGTGTATAACAACGGTATAGATAACCATCCAACCGAGATAACATAACCAACAATTCTTTCCTTAAATAATAAATACTTAAATAATATTATGGCATCACCAAGAAATTTATGAAAATCTAACTAATCTACTACTCGAATAAGCCAAGAACCAAAGAAAAGTATAAATTAATTATAAACATCAAATAATCACATAAAAATTAACAGTAGTTCGAAAATGTATGAAAATTTACAAAACGGTCAAAGTCGTCGTCGGCCCGTTCGCGTCGGTCATACTATGCCGCTCGTAGGCTAGGTCATTTCGAATCAGTGATCCTTAATTATTTATTAGAATGTTATACAGTAAACTATAATTTCAATCTAGATGAAATGCTAAAAGTGACTATTATATTCATTTTCATAAGGATCAATTATAGAAAATACATACAACAAAAACCCGATAAATATAAAGTAAATTAATTAAAATGGTTACTTTTGCTCAACCTTTAGAGATAAACATATATCATTGCGGACTTTTTTAAATTGTTATTATTTAAAGAACCATATTTATGTTAAACATTGTTTTTATGTATCTTATAAGGTTGAGTCAGCGTACGACATGTATGCGTTAAGCAAGCTCATTTTGGGTGACGTTTCCTTATAACAACTAACAAACCTTGCAAACCGTTGCTTAGCAACGTCGGTTGTTATTAAGATGGCAGAATAAATTGCCTGTCAAACTAAAAAATATTTTAATATATTGGTATATATCGACAATATTAAAAAATATGAGAAAAAAAGTAACCTATGTTCATCCGAAGCCCCTCAAGTATCTCTATATGAGTATTTTATCGCAATTGAATTAGCGGTTTGGCCCTGATTGCGTAAAAGACAGACAGACAGACAGACAGAGTTACTTTCGAATTTATAATATAGGTATGGATATATTATATTGTTTTTGTTTATGAATCAGCACGTTCAAACTGGGCCGGCTGGGTCTTGTCTTTAGAATGCCCTGCACCACAATGAACAGACGATTCAAAGAAGTTAGTTGGCAGCGAAAAGATGCAAGCTCCCTAGGACCAAAATGGTTGGGGCTCTATGAGTGAAGCCTAGGTTAGGCTTCAAAATTGACTACTGAAAGTAGAATACAGAGATTTCTGTGTATTGTGTATGGAGTATATTATTTTGATCGAAGGCGTATATTATTTTTAAATATCATTTCATTATTTTGCTGTGGGTTCGATCCCCACTCGAGGAAATGTAATATTTATTTACACTTATATTTTCATTTCTTCACTCTTGTGTCGAGGCAAAGAGCGGCGTTGAGTTCCGCCACTCAACACACAATGCTTCCGGAACTTGACGGAAAGTGGGGAAAAAAGTTTCTTAACATTAGGTTCCCTCTGCCTACTCTGCTGTGTGCGGGATACAGCCAGAAGCTGATTTATTCATTTTTATTTGTTTTCTATCTCTAGTAAGTAACAAGACAAAGCAAAACGTTGAGTTCCGCCATTGAAAACTTACCAGAGTGAAGAAATAAAAGTAATTCATACTTTATACCACCCAATGGGATCCGAACCCATAAACATCGCGTACACATTGAGACTTTGTGCCACTGCACCATGACATCTTCTAAAGTTGTTATTATAAATAATATGTACATTATTTATACTTCACTTCTTCCATTGAAAATTCCTACAGTAAGGCTAAAACACAATTTATTTTGTTTAGGATTACATACGTTATTATCAATATAATATGACCCACTTATATATCGATATCGAGTGAACAGTTGAAATGAAACCTAGATTATTTCTGAGAGAAATACTAGAAATATCTAAACAGATCTAAAACAAATCAAATACGATCCGCCTTATCGTACCGAAACCCAGTAGTATAAGCGCTGGATATCCGATACGGGAGAAACATCCTTCATGTATTTTTGAAATGAGAAATAAAAGGGAGGGCCGATAAAAATGTTTATAGACAGTGGTTTCAGTTGTGTTTTCTGGAAAAAATGTTAAAAGTACGGTTTTTCGTTTACTTTTCTGTAGGCGATTTTTTGTAACAGAAAATTATGGGAGTATGTGTCGTGTGTCTCTAGAGCGCGTACACTAGGATCCCTCTGCTTACCCTGCTGTATGCGGGATACAGCGTGAAGCTGATAAAAAAAGAAAGTAAGGAGGTCATCGTGGTGTAACCGCACAGTGTCTGCCTCTAAGCGCAATGGATGTGGGATCGATTCCCATTAGAGGTAGTGAATTATTACCATTTCTGACTATAACAAGAAAAATGTGAAGTTAAGTTAGTTTACAAATCGATACCTGATGGTGCATAACGTGTTTGCTTTAGAAACTCAATCGTAGAGAGGATATTATGCTAACAAATTTTTTTTCAGATAAAGTTAAACCAAACAGCGATCATGAGTAAAGATAAACAGTACATACCAAGATTAATATAAATAGTTGATTCAGTATACTATTGAAATTAAGTTATATTACTTGTCTTTGAGGTCAGTCGTGGCTAAGGGGACGAGCGTGCAACTGTAAATACTACACGTTGTGGATTCGATTCCGACTCGGGGAAATGAAATATCCAGAATTCAGCGGAAAGTGAGGAAAGGAATTATCTTAAAGGGAATCGAGTGTCGTAAGACTAGGTTCCCTCTATCAACCCTGCCATGTTCGGAAGGAAGTGTGGCGCTAAAAGTTATATTACTTTTTTAAGGGCTTTCAATAAATTGGACTGCACCGTTAACCGCCCTGCGGCCTAACAATCCAAGGGTTACGCCCTTTGTACGTAATAACCTGAAAACAAAACATAAGTAACCCCATCCAAATAAATGTAGGTCGCTTAATATTATACAATAATTGTCTTTTTTAACCGACTCTGTAAGAAAAGGAACAATTCAATTGTATTTTTTTTATGTTTGTTACCTCAGAACTTTTGACTTCTAAAAAGGGAGAGGTTTCCAATTCTCCCGAATATTTTTTATGTATGTTCTTGTCAATATGCCAAAATGTTTGATTGCACAAAAATAATACCGATTTAAGATTGAAGTTTTACATAGGAAAACCACTACTTACTCGTTTGGAAAGCATCCTTTTAAGATCTACCCATCACCTAAAATATGAATTTAAAACGAAACTTTTAACAAAAAAAACCTTATTCATCAATTCAATTCGAACAATAAAATAAAAAGTCAGAAATATATTTAGAAGAAAGATTAAAGAAAGATTTTAATATTTAGGAAGTAGGTGCCAAGTTACAAAAACAGCCTTAGTAATTCGATATGAAGCATATATAACACCTCACTACACAAGATCGTTGTAGCATAAGATTGACACCGACTTCAAAATTATAAAATCTTTCTATAATTATTTTTGTTTACCAAAATAAAAATACATTTTACACTTTTTATTTTATTCCTTTTAGAACAAATTTATCTTATTCCTTTTAGTTTATTGTTTGAAGTTGGTCTTGTTTTTAAATTAAAATTTAAAAAAAATAAATTAGCTTCACGCTGTATCCCGCACACAGCAGGGTAGGCAGAGGGAACCTAATGTTAAGACACTCCGTTCCCCACTTTCTGCCGAATTCTGGAGGCATTGCGTGTTGAGTGGCAGAACTCAACGCCGCGCTTTACCTCGACACCAGAGCGAAGAAATGGAAATATAAATTTAAGTAAATATTTCATGAAAATATTAAATATTTTATTTCCTCGAATGGGAACCGAACCCACAAACTGTCGCATTTACAATCACTTGTGTCTTTGCACCACGATGGGCCCTTGTAAAATTATTTATAATCTATCTATTAAATAAAATCTAACCTAATACATGAAATAATTAAATGAAATTATGGCCGTAACATAAAACAAATCTGTATACAAAAAGCTCATTAAAATCATATAATGATTAACATGAACACTATTATAACAACATCCTATTTAAATTGGTAAAGTTCCGTTCAGTTCGATGCAATGCTTCGGAAACTTTTAATTAAAAACAAAACCCTTATACCGTTATGACGCTACTGTGAATACACTGATGATGACATAAGACCCTGCATCTGACATGAAATGCGATGAATGTGGGTTCTATTCCCGCTCGGGAAAATTAAATATTTTTATTTCTATCTCTATGCTTCATTTCTAATCGTAACAAGACTAAGGGAAGCGTTGCGTCACCACGCAATGTCTCGGACAGAGAGCGAAAAGTGGGGATTAGTGTGTCTTAGTGTGTGACACGAGGTTCCTCCTGCTCATCCTGATACATACAGGATACAGCGTGAAGCTAAAAAAAAACTAACTAATAAATTTCAATTAAAAATTCTTTTATACTAGCTCAATAACGAATACTTTTTAAAATCAATAATCTGATCACATTTACATTATTACTTAACCGAATGAAATTTAAATTTTATTACATTCAACTAAAAACTTTTTGGCACTAATTTAATATTGTAAGTCTAAACTTTATAATTCAAAAATTTATAAGTCTAAAATAACTCTATGAATGGTAATTTTCAAGAGGGAGACATCTCTGTATTGAACTTTACGCCTCTTGATAAATATTTTTTTGCTAAATATCGAATTTTATCTTAATAGTTCTAAACAATGCAAATAATTAAAAAAATAAAATATAACATTTCTTTAATCTTTCCTTCGTTAATATCGAACATACAATCATCGCGTGTACAGACAATGCGTACTATAGTGACGCACTTGAATAACTAAATATTTACCCGTAAAATACTAATGCTATTTAGATACTTCTGCACAAGTGTGTGACTATAATTTTATATTTATTTAAATTTATAGTTTTATTTCTTCGCTATGGTATCGAGGTAAAGCGCGGCGTTGAGTTTCGCTACGCAATGCCTCTAGAAAACCAGCGGAAAACGGGGACCGGAGTGTCTCAACACTAGGTTCGCTCAGCTCACCCTGTTATGTGCGGGATACAGCGTAAAGTGTTTTTTATAAGTGTTAATAAATAAATTAGACAAATGGCTTATTAAGAAAAGATAAAAGGTACCAGCATCTTTTATAAGAGATTTTCTAAAAACATTCATTAGTCCACACATCTAGAATGGGCTATTATCACACACTGTTTAGACTAATTGGACACGATTCAATTTAATCTTTTCATTTAGGCTATAACAATGCCATATTATTATGCATAACAGCATTCATTATAGCAATTATTATTTAATTCCATAAGCTTTTCAGTATGTGCTGATTAATTAATTATTATTTGAATGATATTTTATAACAATATAAGCAAAATCAAATAAAAACCCAAAAGATTTTAGTTAATATTTATTAATTGTAATAGATAACCGTACTAAAATAATTCACAGCTTTTTTGAAAAATAGAATGAAATTGAAATCGAAGCGGGCCAAGCCGCACAAGGACTTCTAGTCTATATCTATACTTATAATAAATCTGTAGAAAAGTCGTTTCTGTACATTGAAAATATTAAAAAAAAAAATAGCCAGGGTGTTAAAGGATAATTAACAGAATCCATTTCCAACGTTTTTGGAATTTTTGTCTGTTTGTCTGTTTATCTGTTTGTCTGTTTATGTGAACACGTATCACGTAAAAAGTACACAATAAATTTAAGCAACTTTTATACACAAAAATTACAAATAAATCAAAGTAACTTTTAGTGTTTATTTCATTGTAATCACTTCACTCTATCAAAAGATATAAGTATTTAAGTTTTCAAGAAGTTAATATTTGAGATACTAAAAAATTGATATAAGTAACGCTATCTATGGACAAAAATAGTAGGTACTAACGAATCTTGATACTCTCTTTCATACACGTAACGCTATCACTAATTGCGATGGGATCTTAAATAGATGGCGCTGTGCACAAAAGAAAATATAGTTTGGAAAGGTTACCGCTACACTCTATCAAAAAATAATGTACTTAAAGTTTTAAAGATATTTATATTTGAAAAAAAAAGAAACATACGCAATGATATCTATTGACTACACATGATACGTTACGTTTTTAAGTACAATTGTTCTTAGTACTAACTACAAAGTAAACTAAATTGAATTGTTGGTGAAGATTACCTTCGTAATAGTCTAGCTTAATTCTTAATTCTTGCCATGCTTGCGGGTATTTTAGGGTACATACCTCAAAATTCTTATAAAATAACTTTGTTGTTTGTCCGTCTGTCCGTTTGTCGAGACTATTTTGTACGAGATCGGTTAAAGATTAGATACCTCAATGTTCAAGTCTATATTCCCTTAGAGCACGAAAATCTATCTTCTAAATCATCGCAATCAAATGACGATGAAATATGAGAGTTTATATTTTGTTTTTTGTCGCATTTTCTATCATAACAATTTCGTTTGTTGTTGATATACAATTTCGAAATTTGTTAAGAAGTTAAAATATACGGCACGTATAAAGGAAAATTCCAAAATTGTTTTTCAAAAATTGAATACTTATTGTATTTGTGTCACAGAAAAGAACCATTAGGTACAAATTTTAATCTGTACTTAATTTGATACAAAATTACAACTTAATTAGTTATTCCTTTGGTGTATCTCCATTCATGAAACTGGTACGAAACTCTCGGGGCACGAGTACGACTTGAACTTGACCGAAAATGTTGATTATTTTATAGATTATATAAAAATGCCTAAAAACGTGCTTTCTATGTATATTCTGTATACCAATTATATATTTAACTAATAATGTTACTAATTTAAAAACTGTACAGGAGCTAGATAAGTTATTTTACAAATAATATCGTGAGTACTTATCCAAATCAATTAATTAATAGTTAAGGCAGTTTGTAATATCTATATTTCTTAAATGAATAATCATGTAATTCAAGCGGGCAAAGCCGCGAGCAGGCCGCTAGTATATAATAAGACAGTAAAAATATTTTGTCTGTACATTTAGATATTTTGACTGAAATGAATAGAGGGACTTAAAAACAATAATAGAAAGCATTTTTTTTTAATTTCTTGTCTGTCTGTCTGTCTATACGTATGGTTACATTTTTCTCTGACAGTACTGAACCGACTTGAAAGTTTCACCAATTGCTTTGTTTTAACTCAACTTTACAATTAAAGTTTGTTTCATCAAAATCGGTTTATCAAAAAAAGTTATCGTCATTTGAATGAACTCAAGGCATTAGTTTGCCTGCGAATATTATATAGCAATCGCGCTGGTAAGATTTCTGGCTAAAGAATGACATTCGAAACGTCTTGGTTATATGACTGTTAATAAATTATATAATATTTTTTTACAATAAAGTAAACAAAATTGAATTGTTAGTGGAGATTACCTTCATAAATCATAACAGTTAAGTTTAAATCGTTCATTAATTCAACATAGAAAAAAAGAATGATTTGATCTTGAAAGAAATATCAAGTAAATACAAAGATTTTTTGGTTTGTTCGTTCGTTAGGAATAAATCTATATAAAAATGCCTAAAAACATCCTTACTACGTGTACACTGTAACAACTACATATTTACCACAACCTGTTTTCTATTTTCTTTTTGTTAAGAGATTTGTTGAAGTCCTCGTGGTGCAGCGGCACTGTGTCTTTTTTTAAATGCAATGAATGTAAGTTCGATTCCCAATCGGAGGAATTAATTATTTTCGTTTCCTATCTCTAGAAAGTAACAAGACAAAGCACGATGTAGAGTTCCGCCATTGGACATGCAATTTTGCCAGAGTGAAGAAATGAAGTAATTCATAGTTCATACCACCCAATGGGATTCGAACCGCCGCCCACATATTGAGAACGTGTGCGGGATACAGCGTGAAGCTGATTTATATTATTTATATTTCACTTCTTCCGTTGAAAATTCTCACAATAAGGCTTAAAAAATATATTTTTAAAAGGGTTACATATACTATAATCAATACATGACCTATTTATATGTCGATATCAAATGAACAGTTGAAATGTAACCTAGATTATTTATGAAAGAAATACTAGAAATATCTAAACTAGACACAGATCTAAAACAAATCAAATACGATCCGCCTTATCGTAGCGAAACCCAGTGGTATGAGCTTTGGATATCCGATACGGTAGAAACATCCTTCATGTATTTTTGAAATAAGAAATAAAAGGGAGGGCCGATGAAATGTTTATTGACAGTAGTTTCAGTTGTGTTTTCTGGAAAAAATGTTAAAGGTACGGTTTTTCGTTTACTTTCTGTATGCTATTTTTTGTAACGGAAACGGTGTGTCTCTAGAGCGTACACTAGAAACCTTCTGCATATCCTGCTGCGGGATACAGCGTGAAGCTGATAAAGATAAAAAAAAGAAATAGGTCGTCTTAGTGTAACGGCACAGTGTCTGCCTTTAAGCGCAATAGTTATGGGATAGTGAATTATTACCATTTTTTTTCTGACTATAATAAGAAAAATGCAAAGTAAGGTAAGTTTACAAATCGATACCTGATAGTGCATAACGTATTTGCTTTAGAAACTCAATCGCATGATTTGATTATTAGTATGTATCACAATACACAGCACGACGGGCCAGCAACCGAATTCCTCACCAGAGTCCTTCCGAATATGATGTCTATTATGTCTTTCGATAGGTTGTGTTTTCATGCGATGTCCAAGTCGATCTATGTGTTTAAAACGTAAAATATTTTTAATATTGGCATGATAATAACTTATGTAATAACTTAAGACAGAAGGTCCTTTAAGTAGAGACTAAATAGATTAACCGACTTGGTATTACATGGATCTCACAATTTTTTACGGTAGAAAGACTGAGCTGCGAGACTTGGGTTTTTTACAGGATGTTTTTGATGACATTATGTTAACAAAATATTTTTCAGATAAAGTTAAACCATGCCAATATTAACTATATAAATAATTTATTCAGTATACTATTAAAATTAATTTATATTACTTATCTTTGAGTCAGTCAGTCGTGGCGAAGGGACACGAGTGTACAACTGTAAATATACAGGTTGTGGATTCGATTCCGACTCGGGGAAATGAAATATGCAGAATTCAACTGAATATGAGGAACGGGATTATGTTAAAGGGAATCGAGTATAATAAGACTAGGTTCCCTCTATCTACCCTGCTATGTTCGGAAGGCAGTGTGGCGCTAAAAAAAAATATATAACTTTTTTAAGCGCTTGCAATAAATTGGACTGCATCGTTAACCGCCCTGCGGCCTAACAATACCCAAGGGTTACACCCTTTGTACGTAATAACCTGGAAACAAAACAAAAGTAACCCCATCCAAATAAATGTAGGTCGCTTAAAATCATACAATAATTGTCTTTTTTAACCGACTCTGTAAGAAAAGGAAGAATTCGACTGTATTTTTTTGGATTTTTTTTATGTCTGTTATCTCAGAACTTTTGACTGGGTGATATTTTGATTTCTTTCTTTATTTGATTATTTGTTTTATTTGAAAGCTAGTGTTCCCCTATGGCTAAAAACATATAAGTCTTAAATTTGTATTAGGTATGTGCGCAACAATAGGACGAATAACTCAATATCAAGCTAAGTGATTCCGATGATTTTTTTTATTGGAAAGGACAGATAAACTTCAAGGATAGTTTGGTGAAAGTTTGGTTACGTTCTGATCATGGGCTCCGGATGAAATATAAAAAAGTAGTTGCTTTTTTTTTGTTTTTTTAGTTTTTGTTGTTGTTTTTTGTTGTTGTTTTTTTTTTTGTTAACTTTAATTATACTGTAATAGTTACAAGGAAAAACATTGTTAGAATTGGCGAACCACGGTCTACTTTTCGTCAAAAGTGATATTCCTGTTCGTTGCATTTCTTTTCATTTAACTTCAAAAAAATATGTTCTCATTTTCAACCGACTTCTAAAAAATGGAGAAGTTTCCAATCCGCCCGAATATGTTTTATGTATGTTCTTGTCAATATGCCAAAATATTGGACAAAAATAACCTAATTAAGATTGAAGTTTTACATAGGAAAACCACTACTTACTCGTTTGAAAAGCATCCTTTTAAGATCTTCATTAGATTGACATCGACTTCAAAATTATAAAATCCTTTTTTAATTATATTTTTAACAAAATTTATACACTTACTTTATTATTGTTTAAAATCGGTCTTGTTTTGTTGAAAATTAATAAAATTATCGAGCTTAAGATTATTGTTTTAATTGAACAATGGCAGTGCAATCATTTTGCTTTAGAAAGCAGGGTTGGCAGAGAGAATATGATAACCTAATAAAGACACTTTGTTCCCATTAGAATATTCCGTCCTCCACTTTCCTCTGAATTTTTGGAGGCAATGCGGGTTCAGGGATAGAACTAAACGCCGTGCTCTTTGTCTCTTTAGCAAAGCGAAGAAATGACAATATTATATATTTTATTTCCTCAAATGGGAACCGAACCCACAAATTGTCACGTTTCCAATCGCTTGTGCCTTTGCACCACGACTGGCCCCTGTAAGATTAAATAATCTATCTATTAAATAAAATCTAAGCAAATATATGAAATAATTAAATGAAATTATGGTCGTAACATAATACAAATCTAAATACAAAAAGCTCATTAAAATCAAATAATGATTAACATGAACACTATTATAACAACATCCTATTTAAATTGGTAAAGTTCCATTTAGTTCGATGAAATGCTTCGGAAACTTTTAATTAAAAACAAATAATTTAGACAGTTATTACGCTATCATGAATACACTGACGATATGAATGAATGAATTTAGGTTCAAAGCCCAACTGTGGCCACATGGCGTGGCACCGCGTCTGACATGAAATGCGATGGAAGTGGGTTCGATTCCCGCTCGGAAAAATGAAATATTTTTATTTCTATCTCTAGGCTTCATTTCTAGTCGTAACAAGATTAAGGGAAGCGTTGCGTCACCACACAATGTGTCGGACAGAGAGCGAAAAGTGAGGATTAGAGTGTCTTAACACGAGGTTCCTCCTGCTCATTCTGTTACATGCAGGATACGGCGTAAAGATAAAAAAAACTAACAAATAAAATTCAAATATTTTTTTTTTACTTTTATACTAACTCAATAACGAATACTTTTTAAAATCAATAATCTGATCACGTTTACATTATTACTTAACTGAATGAAATTTAAATTTTATTACATTCAACTAAAAACTTCTTGGCAGTAATTTAATATTGTAAGTCTAAACTTTGTAAGTCTAAAATAATTACTATGAATGGTAATTTTCAAGAGGGGGATATCTCTGCATTGAATTTTACGCCTCTTGATAAATACTTTTTGCTAAATACCGATTTTTTTATCTTAATAGATCCAAACAATGCAAATAATAAAAAAAAAATATATTTTTTAATCTTTCCTTCGTTAATATCGAATATGTGTACAATCATCGCGTGTACAGACAATGTGCATTATAGTGACGCACTTGAATAACTAAATATTTACCCGTAAAATACTAATACTATTTAGATACTTCTGCACAAGTGTGTGACTATAAACGTGACAGGTTGTGGGTTCGATCCTCACTCGAGGAAATTTTATAACTATTTAAATGTATATTTTTATTTCTTCGCTCTGGTTTAGAGACAAAGCGCGGCGTTGAGTCTCGCCACGCCATGACTCCAGAAAACCAGCGGAAAACGGAGACCGGAGTGTCTTAACACTAGGTTCGCTCAGCTCACCCTGTTATGTGCGGGATACAGCGTAAAGTGTTTTTTATAAGTGTTAATAAATAAATTAGACAAGTGGCTTATTAAGAAAAGATAAAAGGTACCAGCATCTTTTATAAGAGATTTTCTAAGAACATTCATTAGTCCACACATCTAGAATGGGCTATTATCACACATTGTTAAGACTAATTGGACACGGCTCAATTTAATCTTTTCATTTAGGCTATAACAATGCTACATTATTATGCATAACAGCTTTCATTATAGCTATTATTATTTAATTCCATAAGCTTTTCAGTATGTGTTGATTAATTAATTATTATTTGTACTAGCGACTCGCTCGCGGCTTTGCCCGCTTATACCACAGAATTATTTACTCAACACGCTGATTTATGTTCGTGTTTTGATATACCTATTATGTACGTTTGCAACGCAATGAAGATTTTTTATGAGAAAGTTATTAAAACTTTAGGTCGCATTTTTGTACCTCCCAAAAGAATCTTTAATTGAATGTTTGAAATAAAAACACAACTTTTCGATACTTACAATAAAATGTTAACTCATCGGTGTCTGTACATAGAAGATATTACAATTAACAATGTAGTAAAACTTGGTCTGTTGGTCTGTTTGTTTGTGCGTTTCTTCACGATAATCTCAGAAATTGCTTAACCGATTTAAATACTTATTTTGTTTATATTTTGGCAAACTGCCTTAAATATTAAGTATTAGTTTTATTTTAATCAGCTTCAAGCTGTATCCCGCACACAGCAGGTTAGGCAAAGGGAACGAAGGGTTAAGACACTCCATTCCCCACTTTCTGCCGAATTCTGGAGGCATTGCGTGTTGAGTGGCAGAACTCAACGCCGTGCTTAAACTCGACACCAGGACGAAGAAATGGAAATATATATTTAAGTTAATATTTCATCTCCTGGAGTAGGGATCGGACCCACACCAGTCGCGTTACAGCCACAACTTTGTGCTCCTGTACCGCGACGGCCTTTAACCAAGAAGAGAAGAGAAGCGTCAGCGCTCCATTACGGAAACAGCATATAGGGTAAAATATTTTAAACCCATACCTAAAGAAATTAAGCAAGATACATCAACAGCGAAGACGTACTTATTTAGAACCCGCGCCTCCTGAAAACCGACCAGGAGGCGCGGTTTCGAGTTCCGCTGCGTTCAAATTTTTATACGTATTCTAAATAAGTATTTTTTTTCCTAAGTGTGGTATAACACTTTAAAAATGTTTAAAAAAATAGCGAAGACGTAAGTTTTTTATTTCATTTCACGATGTTTATTCATATCTATATTTCGTGTGACGCGGTTACGCATAGATACCAATAACGTAAACACATGCTACTACAAAAATACTACTAAAATCTTTAGAACTTTGAACTTTGCCGCCAATATCTACGACTCGATTTCGGAATGAGGCGTATGCGGCGGTTTCTCTTTGATAGGTCTATGTGTGCGTGCGTCGTTCTCGACAAATTATATTTTATTTTACAACGATAATTTTATTATTTATTTTGTTTGAAAACATAACTTTTTTATAATTGGGTATTTTATAGAGTAGTTAAAACTGTGGTTTTATTTAAAGTGGTGCTGACAAAAAAACTTTGTATAATTGAGCATATTTAATATTTATAGTATTTTTTTGGTTAATTAATACCAATAGTTATTACAACACTTGCGAAGGAAGCATATTTTAGGCATAATAAAAACATAATTTAGAAGAAAAATGTTTAATAAAGTGTAGGATAACAAAAAAAAATTACATTGTTATGAATAAAGTAACCTAAACCGGAGT